>JASPKZ010010287.1:0-1267500 GCA_030220185.1 Diploptera punctata | reverse complement strand
CATCTCAGCAATTTCAAACCTAACCAGCGCGCTATACCTGCGTCAAGAGCAGTGATTGGTTGTGGCAGACATCTACTCCCATTACAACCATGTCCTTATTCGCAGTAGAGGGCGAATTCTCCCTTTACCCCTCGTATAACCTAAACTTCAGGGCCGGAGATATGGCGGCTCGGGTATAATTAATTTGATTTATACTCAATAGAGCTATTTTTAATACGAAATTAGGCCTAATGATATAGAACCTGATCATCATCAGCATCAGCAGCAGCAGCAGCAAGGATTAGATCTTAAGGTCTGTTCCGATCTTATGCTAGAATTGGTCTGTCCATCTTTAGTGTATTGGAATTATTTATAATACTTATTATTAGCTTAATTTTATTAATATGTGTTTTAGTGGGGGTCATCCCTGGCCTTTAGCCTAGGAAGTAGGCCTACGCAAGGCCCAACGCTTATAGGGGACAAATGCTGTAACTATATGCAGTTGGGTAACTCTGGACAAGCGGGGGTGAACACTAATTACTAGTGACAAAGTTCTGTCAAGGACCCAGTCTCTCGGGGTATAACGAGAGCCCCTGCCCAGGGATACGGGCGAAGACCTCACGGATAGTAGGCCTACAACTCCGCGGAGGAGGCAACAATGCTTCTTCTACTTCTTCATCTTCGGCTTTCCCCCACTTATTTTTATAGGTTTGCCGTCTTCATTTTCCATTTATCTCTATCATTCCAATATCTCTCCTCCAAATTCCTATAATCCATTATGGTTTCTGACGTAGGTTTTCCATTTCCATCTTGGTCTGCCACGTTTATTTCTTCCAGGGGGTGACCATTGGTAGGCCTATATATTTTTTGGCCATATTTCATTTTCCATTCTTTGTACATGGCCATACTATTTAAGCGTTTGATTTTCAATCCTCTTAACAACAGACGTGGTGACATTCATTTCTCTGCAAAGGAATTCATTTCTTATTTTATCCTGTCTTTTTTTTTGGGAGGCTTCTTCTAAAATAATCAAATTCAACTGTTCTAATTTTATTCTTTTGTAATTCCGTCAAAGACCAAGTTTCACTTCCATATGACAAAATATTCTCTATTATACTCTTATAAATTTTCATTTTAGTTTCCTGTGTAATATTTTTGTTCCAAATTACTCCATGTATCATAATGTCTTAGTTGCATTTTTTTGCCATTGCAATTTTCGTATGTAGGCCCTACATCTCTCTCACAGGTTCCTAAACTTGTAATTATTGACCCAAGATATTAAAAAAAATAACATTTTTTTATTTTCCCTGTTTCAAGTGTGAGGTCATGCACATCCTTTCCCAAACACATATATTCTGTTTTCTGTAAATTTATATTCAGTCCCCATTTTTTATATTCTTCCATTAGTTTATTTATCATATATTTCATATCATCTTCATCCCCTGCAACAAATTATTTGATCATCTGCAAACAACATGAATGCAGTACAGGAATACGCATTTCAGAACATTTTTATACCATTAGTAAAGAGCCTGGTCTAAATAAATGTTAAAAAGAATTGGTGACAAACTGCATCCCTGCTTAAGGCCTTTATTCACTGTGAATTCCTCTGTTAAATTATTCTGTATAAATTTTCTTTAGCTTTTGTATTACTATAGATCCTTCTAACAATATTAATCCATTTATCACAGATATTCATATTTCTCATTGCCATCCATAACAATTGTCGAGGTACACTATCATATGCCATCTCTAAATCAATAAAGGTCATATGTAGTTCTTTATTTTTTGCTAGGATTCTCTCTTGTAATAATAATAATAATAATACTCTATTTATTCTGGCAGAGTTAAGGCCATAAGGCCCTCTCTTCCACTCAACCAGCACCGGTGAAGGATGATGATGATAATGATAAGAACGATGGTGATAATGATGGCCATATGATTTCGGGGACCGTTCGGGCCTTAAAGTTTTCCTGACATTTGTCTTACAGGTGAGGAAAAACCCCGATAAAAACCTCACCCAGAAAAACTGCCCCGACCAGGGATCGAACCCGGGCCCGCTGCGTGACAAGGCAGCACGCTACCTCGAGACCACAGCGGTGGACTGTCTAATACAGAAAATATTATCAATACACGATGTTCCACTCCGGAATCCACATTGTTCTTCTCTTAAGTTACCTTATAAGTATCTCCTTAAGTTTAAAATCTATAATTTTACTAAAAATCCTAAATGTTGAAGGTAAAACGGTTATACCTCTATAATTGGAATACAGTTGTTATCACTTTTTTAAAAATAGGAGTAATGTACGATAAATTCCAGTCTTCTGGGAAATCGTCTCCAATTTCAATTTTATTAAAACATTTTGTTAAAAATATTACTAAAATATCTCCTCCATGTTTTAGGAGTTCCGTCTGAATATTTCCTGGTCCTGGTGCTCTCCCATTTTTTGCCTCTTTCAAAGCTCTTTTTACTTCATCTTCTGTTATCTCTGGAGTGTCAAATTTATATTCTACATCCGTATCTTGAAGCTGAAACTCATTTCTATTTTCTTGAAGTAAACATTTATAATGCTGCATCCATTCTGATGGTCTTATCAACTGAATATTTATCTTCTTTTTTTCTTTCTGATTTCCTGATATTTTGTATTGTTTTCCAAACTTCTTTGGATCTAGCATATCTTGTCGAATGATCTATATTCGAGCATATATTATCCCAGTATTCATTAAGGGACAAATATGAAGACTCATCTCCGAGGTAACAAGGAGAAAATCTTCAACTGTCAGCAGAGCAGAAGAGGTAACCCTTCTGTTGGGGTTAATATAACAGACAGCTTGATATCGATTCGTAGATGGCAGCCCCATCACATATCTTATCCTGGGAGACGCCAGTAACTTCTCCAGGGGACATCAATAGCCTATATAGGCCTACTTTCAAGTCTCATGGTAGAAAATGCCGGCAGATTCAACTGTTTTCAACTAAAGCAAGGAATAGGTAGGCCTATAGCAATCTCATTTTAGCTGCTTCTATGATCTTCTCTTCTCTTTTAGTTAAAACCCAAAATTCACTACCGAAGTAAGGGGATTGCCACTGCTTTATAAAGTTTTAGTTTTGTTTCCTTTCTCGTATTTTTAAATATAGCTACACTTAATTTTGCCACATATAGCCTATAATTAAATGTATTAAGTTTGTTAAAAAGATCATTTTTAAAATAGAAGATTTCATAACCCAGGTATTTAAAATGGTTCACGTGTCCATCGGGTTTCCCCTCCATAATTATTTTTGCTCTTACGGTATCTGATCCTTTATAAGCTAATATTTTCGTTTGCTTAGGGCTATGTACTGCATTAGTTTGTAAATTTTATAATGGATGAATTAGGCCTAATTTTATTATTTCAACTTCTTTTCCTGTTGTTTTACAAAAACACCAAAATAAATATTGATATTTTGTATAATGTAGACCATCATCTAGGCCTATATTATACGACCCTAATCATCTATTTAAAATTAACGTGTGACAAAAATATTAAAAATTGTCTGATATAGGCGCCTATCAAGATTTTTATTTTGTTCTATAATTTATTGTTTTATTTTTAAATCGATGTAGCAAATAATTTTTGCAAAGTTAATAAGTTATTAACATGTTAGTCGGCCGCGGTGGACAAGTGGTCGTTTTCCTTGTCTCTGGTCCCGAGAATCGCGGCTTTAAACCCGGCCGGTATCGATGGTTTTTTTGTATGGAAAAATCCCATGAGCAAGTCATCCGGGAGGGATTTTCAGCCGTGAGTCCCAAATCTGAAGATTTTCCGATTCCGATTGAGGGTCTTTCCACTTTTCAGCGGTTGCCCTTTTACCAGCCGGCTGCTGGCCCTTCACATCCACATGTGTCAATCAGAGGTAGATGATCAACAGCCAGTGTAGGGGAGACATGTGGTTAGCATGTCGAGTCCCCCAGCCGTTATAGCTGGTTCCTCAACCTGGAGCCGCTACTTATTGTAACTACCCAATTGCCTCACGATGCTGGGTGGGCACCGGTCCCATACTGGCCGAAATACCATGAGAAAATTTCTTCCCCCATGGAGACTCGAACCAGCGCAAGTCCCGTAGCTCTGCGCCAAGGCTTCCTACCTTAACCGCTCGCTACGGCGCGGGACTTGAAGATTTTCAAGCTCGTAAAAATCCTTAAACCTGAATAAACAGAACTTTAAGTAATTTATCGACCTTCTCACATCCTAGTAATACCTTTGCTTACTAGATGTCTCATTTGGTCGGTATGTTGACCGCATACCATTCATGACATATTTAGGGAAATAAGAGTAATTAGTCCTAAATAATTTGATTCAGTAACTCCAAACAAAGGAAATGCTAGGACCCAACATTGGGCTATTACATTGGCCAATTTTAGCAGTAGCCTATTAGTAGCCTATATTAGATTATCATTTGATATTAAAGTGTCCTTATCAATTTGATACAAATAACGTTTAAAGGTTTTGGTAGGCCTATATTATGATTTTTTATAATTGAATCCTCAAAAAAAAATTTAGCTAGGCCTATTAATTTCTGCAAAGGTAATATTAAGAAGTAGACCTAAAAGAGAATGTAATTTTCACTGATATTTTTGTAGTGTAATATTCCCCATCTTACTAAATAAGCGTCACATAAAACTGTTGTTTAGGACCTACATCCATGTTCTAGGGAGGTAACTTAGGAACGCTTTCAATTAATTTAGATTTAAGTTATTATTACTGAAGTAGGCCTAACTGTAAATATAAGAGTTAGAATCTTAAAATAGAATAGAATAGATTTATTTAGCATGGTGGAGTTAAGGTCATGTGGCCTTCTCTTCTACTCACTAGGAAAAACATATGTTACATATAAATACAAAAAAAGTTACAATAATAGTACATACTAAACAATTAGGCCCTAATTATCTGTCAAATTGAACAATATTGAAAATAACGTCTAATAATACGATACAATTAAATACAATTAAAATTAAATTAATGATAGAATGAATAAAGAAAGAAATAACAGCTCGAATCTACTAGGCCTATACATAAAAACAATACCTGGCTGGCTATAGACCTAAATAACAGATCGAAAACTAAATGAAAATATAGGCTACGTAGATAATTAAATATATACAAACTATTAGATAGAATTGCACAACACACAGATGAATGGATGGGCCACATCAATAGAATGGATAACAATAGAATTCCAAAACAGATTCTTCATTACAAGCCACTAAGACGAGGAAATGTTGGAAGACCCAGTAAAAGATGGACAGACCAATTCTAACATGAGATCGGAACAGATCTTAAGGTGCAATACTTAATGATCATGATGATGATTTGATACATCAATCGTCCTCATAGGCTTTACTTAAAAATGCAAACTTGTATTCAATCAAAAACTTCGTCAAACAATTAAAACATGTTGGTCTTTCAGAATCACGTTCCTCATTCGGCATCTAATATGGTACCGAAGTTCTCGTAGATGGTTATGATAAAGTTATTGAACACAAAACACATCAGTTTCAAGCTATTTGTGGTACAATAAATAGAACATTGAATAATAAAGCCCATAAACAAACAAAATTCAAATTTTATAAAACAAATGGCTGTCCCTGTCCTTTTGTATGGGAGTGAATCTTGGATTACCACTACCAAACAAGAAAGTAAAATCCAAGCACGAGATGAAATTTTTAAGAAGAGTAAAAGGCTGCACTAGAATGGACCAGATAAGAAACGAGGATATCCGTGAAGAACTGCAGATCTACTCCATAAAAGAAAATATATTTAACAACAAGATACAGTGGAAAGAACATGTAGAAAGAATGGAAGAAAGAAGATTACCAAATAAAATCTTCCATTATTTTCCAAGAGGAAGAAGAGATGTCGGACGTCCTCGGAAGAGATGGTCTTAGATCTATTAGTGAAGACGGAACAGGCAACTCTTGCCTAAACCAGGAAGTGAAGAAGAGAAGAAGAAGTTCTCGTAGATGCAAATAGAGAGGGTTCAGATAGTCGGGTGTGATTTTGTTCAACATGTCTATAGGCCCCTATTCTCTGCTTCTTTTTAAAATGTCAATGCCTTCTAGTAGGCCTATGTGTTTTATAGATTATGTAAGACCGACAATGTATTATGGATTTTGATGAACTGATGACCTGTTTCAAGTAGGCCTATATGTTTAGCAAAGCTTGATTTTTTCCTCGTGCTTCAAAAAAATTCTAAACGTTCATTGTATCTTATGCTGAAATTCTTTGTGGTTCTGCTGATATAGAACTTGTCGCAAGTAGGCCTATTGCACTTGAGTTTATAGGTCTACTTGAATGAATACAAGTTTGCATTTTTGCTCACATTTTTCGCACCCATTGAAAAACTAAGGGAATTTAATGTACCAACATGTAGGCCTAAGCCAATGTGTTTTATCGACTACAAAAAAAAAAAAAAAAGATTTAACAAAATTAATAGAAGGAAATTTTGGAATATAATGTTAAAGAAAGGTATCTTACAGCACTTAGTAAAAACCTTTCCAAGCCTCTATACTGATAATAAAATTGAAATAAAAATATTTCATCATCATCATCATGAACAAATTCGTTTTAGGCCATGTGGCCTGTACGGTAAACCTAGCGAAAATGGTCTTGATCTTTCACCGATGTTTTGGTCTTCCTTGGTCCCTATGTCCAGTTGGGGTATATTGGAATGCCAATTTTGGAAGTCTATTTCTTGCCATTCTTCTCAGATGATTTTTCCATTCTTGTTGGTATCTTTGTATATCTTCATTTAAACTTGTTACTCCAAGTTTTCCTCTGATAGTAGTGTTCCTTTGGTGATCCTCCTAACAATGATCGTAAGAAGCGCATTTGTCTTACTTGAAGTTAATGAGAGTTTCTTTTATTTAAAATCCAAATTTCACTTCCATATTTTAGGGCAGCTTTTGATGTAATGTTATGTAATCTTAGTTTTGTCTCTGTCCTCATCTGTTTACCAAAATGTCTCCGTATTACCCCATTCATTTTATTATATTTTGTAATTTTGAATCAATGTCACTCTTATACTCTGCAAATATACTTCCTAAGTAAGAGAAATCTGACACTTGGGGTGTAAGAGGTAGTGATGTGCATTCTATAACCTCTCCTACCTAATTCTCAACCTCACCTGCACGTGGTACACCCTGCTTTTAACTAACGAGGTAATGGGGACCGAGTCACGGCGGTATAACCGTTCCATCGAATATGGAGGAAATTCCATATTTTGAACGCCTGACTACAGGCTATACGGTAGCAGCCCTACCACTAGTCTTGCTCTGTGGATGGCTGGTAACCAACCCAGGGGACTTCCTACTACTCGAAGAAACTTAAGCAAAGACTGGAATTCGATCCATACAAAGCTTATATCAAAATTCTAAAATCAAAATTAAATTACCAGATGGAGAAATAACAGAACACATAAACACAAGCAAAGGTGTTCGACAAGGATGTGGACTATCTCCACTCTTATTCAAATAAAAATATTTAATACCAAAAAGATAGGCTACTAAGGAATTCAACTGTGTAATTAGACAAGGGTGTCCACTATTACCAGCACTTTTTAATGTATTTATTGAGGACATCATAAATCACTGGAAGAATGTTTTAAAAACTCGTTTTAAAATAAATAGCACTATTATTGATACTGTAGGCCTATTATATGCGGACGATCAAGTCGTAATCACTGATACTGAAGATAAATTACGATATGCTATGCATAAGTTATAGGCCTATGCTATTTCAAATGAATATGGTCTGGAAATGTCTATAGCCTACCAGTAAATAAACAGACGTTATTACAGCAATTAAAGGGTCTTCTCCGCTGCGTACAAAAATATTTGTAGGAAACAGAATAATAGATCAAAATTAAAGTATGTATAAAATTATGGAATATTCACCTGAAAGGTCCGTATCCTCAACTTTATTGGTTAGGCCTATTTAACTGTAGTGCTTTCGGGACTATTTTCATCATCATCATAGTACATTCACGAATTTAGGTCATTTGTTGACCTGTTTCGGCCTCAAGAGAAACACCATCCAGAAGTATTTTGAGTGGACGTCCTGGTCTTCTTCTTCCTGCAGGTTGATATCTTAACATTAGTTTGGATATTCTGTGATCTTCCATTCGATGAACATGTTGTATCCATCTTGACTTATAATCAGAAATTTTGTTTTCTAAAGATTCCATGTGTAATTCTTCTATGATGCCTTCATTTTTTTTGTGATCTAGTAGTGTGTATCCTGCAGTCCTCCGAAGATATCTCATTTCAGCAGATCTAAGTCTCTGTATATCCTTCTGTTTCAACGTCCATACTTCGCTACCATACAAAAGAGTTGGAAGGGGACTATTTTAATTTTGAATAATACCTCAACGGAATATATCACAAACCTTATAAAAGTTGAAAATAGATCACGTAAACAATTTTAATTATCTGGGATATGATGCAACACACGATAAACAAAGGGATGTCGAAAATAAATTGAATACATTCAGATACATTGTGGAACAATTATAATTTGTTCTAAATAATTACATGGGAAAAGAAACAAAATGAAAATTTTACAAGGTTATGGCGGTTCCTGTGTTGTTATATGGCAAAATTAATATAAAATTATGGAATATTCACCTGAAAGGTCCGTCTCCTCAACTTAATTAATCATTTAACTGTAGCACTTTCGGGACTTGTCCCATCATCGGCAGGATTCAAAACACATCATGAATCTTATAAAAGTTGTTATAGGCCTATGGCTCTGAAAATTGGACACTGACTAAATATAAACTTTGAAAAATAGAATGTGCAGAAATGTTTTTCCTAAACATGTGGCTGGATATAACTTTACAAGATAAAAACTACAGCAAAGAGGAGTGATCTTAACATATTCAACTTAACAGACAGAATCAAAGAATAGAAACAAAATAATTTCTACCACATTCAAAGAATGGATCAAGAACGTATAACAAAACATATAAGCCAGAGGGGTATAGATGTGTGGAAAGACCAAGAGCATGATGGAGAGATCAGTTTTCTGCATGAAACCGGAACGAACCTTTTGCAGTTCAATCCGTGAATAAGAATATTAGGCCCTACTTTTTTTGTACCCAATTGGCCTATTGTATTATTTTTTTGTTATTTTTCTTTCCTACATTAGTTTGCATATACCCTATAGGTCTATGACATATCATAAAAATCAAATTTGATACTATAGAGGCTTCCCTAAAATATTTCCTAATTCAAGCATTAGCATCATCAATCCTCTTATTTGTGGTATTATGCCCCTGCCCTAATAACTAACTATACTTTGTACATTTTCGTGGGCCTATTTCAAATTCTGTTATGTTTTTGTTTGTGAGTCTGCACGAGCAGCAGCTATTTTGGAATATTAAAAATGTAGCCTATGTATGTAGACCTAAATGCGCTATGAGTAAATTAAGTCAATACTCGATTAGTTAAACGTAGGCATATGAAAGTAGGCCTATTTGTGTTTTAAATAGGCCACTAACTGTAGCCTTTGTCAGCTCCTGGAATTCTCTCCCACAAGAAATAAGGTGTCGCCGCACTCTTCACACTTTCAAATCAGGCTTATGCAATTAGGCAAACTTTTTGTTAAATAATTAATTTTTCTCCACAAATCAGGCTTATGCAATTAGGCAAACTTTTTGTTAAATAATTATTTTTTCTCCACAACTAAATTTATTCTGCATAATTAATGTTAATGATATAACTAATAAAATAGTAAAATTCCAGGGAATATGTGGTACGATAAAACGATCACTAAATAACAAAACAGCAAGAGAGACCCAATTGAAATTTTACAAAACGTTGGCAGTACCGGTACTGCTCTATGGTTCAGAAGCCTGGATACATAAAAAAAACAAGATCTAAGTAGGATAACGGCGGCAGAAATGAAATTTTTGAGATCTGTTAAAGGGTAGCCTACACTAAGGAAGACAGAATCAAGAACACAGAAATAAGACAGGAACTTGAAATATTTGCAATAACTGATAAAATAGATACATATAGACAAAAATGGAAGCAACACATAGACAGAATGAATGAAGATAGATATCCAAAACAAATAACAAAATACAAACCTAAAGGCACCCGAGATGTGGGCAGACCTAGAAAGAGATGGGCTGAAGTCGGAACGGGTTAACAGACCTAATCCATGAATGCAGATGATGAAAATTAATGTTAATTTTCCTCAATTTCTATCTTCTAAATTTTGTATTTCATTCCTTAATTGTAAAGTAAATCACAATATTTTGTAAACAATAGGCCTAATTGTAATGTAGATATAGGTCCACCATTTAATAATTTTGTTTATTTTAATGTAGATCTAGGCTTAAGAATTTTTGTAATTTTTTTTTCCTAACTTGGTTGAGTGATAGACAAGGCCTTAAAGCTTTCACTTTGCCAGTTACAATAAAGCTATTATTATTGTTATTATCTTCTTCATCATCGGCCGCGGTGGACTAGTGGTTATGCTTTTTGCCTCTGGTCCCGAGGGTCGCGGGTTCAAACCCGGCCGGGGTCAATGGGTTTTTTAGGATGGAAAAATCCAAGGAGCAAGTCCTCCGGGAGGGACTTTAAGCCGTGGGTCCCGAGTCTGAAGATTTTCAGGCTCGTAAAAGATCCTTTAGCCTGAATGAAAAGGCCTCTAAGCAAAATGTACCGAATTTTGCCGTCCTAGTAGGCCTACTACCATGGTTTCCTAGATGTCAGTATGAGGCGGAACACTGACCACGGACTACTCAAAATGACATCTATACGAATACAAGTGTAACTAAATTAGTATGGTTCAAATTCTTCCCTGTAGGGGTAGAACGCCTAAATCTCTGTTAAGGGAAACATGGGCTTACAAGAGAAGAAGATCTTCTTCTTCTTCCTTCCAAGTATTAGGCCAAGGCCTGTTTACGATCCTATAGAATTTTTTTTCTCCAGCGTTTCATATGACGGCCCAGATCTTCGTCCTCTTGGTATATAATTATAAACAGCTTTGGGGATCCGATTTGAACTCGTTCTTTGAAGATGGTGTTTCCAATTTAGTTGGTACTGTTTAATATAGGCCTAGCCTATTCCAAAATTGGCGTAGTCTTCAATTCTTTTAAGATAACGGTGTTCCTTTTCCGATCCCATTTGGCGTAACCCGCTGTTATTGTTATTATTATTAGGCCTATTATTATTATTATTGTTAATATTATTATTAATAATATTATTAATATTTTATTATGCACATTATGAATGTTGAAAAAACATATTAGAAAAAAAATAGCTAGAAGAAAAACGTTTGAAATGGTATGGACACCTCATAAGAATGGAAGAAGAGAGAATACCAAAGAAGATCCTTAATTGGAAAGCTAATGGAAGAAGTGGAAGAGGCAGACCTAGAGAATGTTGGATAAGTTAGATGGAGTGAGGAGAAGTATGGAAGCTAGATATTTGAGGGAAGAAGATGCTTTAGACAGGAACCTCTGGCGACAAATCACTTTGGGTTGAAGGAGGAACACTATTGTGGAATAGCCTATTCCTAATAAAAAAATATTAATACTGAGTAAGTGTGCTTTTTTTTTACAATGTTCTCAAAATCCTGTTTATCGCTCAACAGAGCCATTTCTACAGTAGATTAAAGAGAGCAGTTTGGTTCAATGATTGTTAAAGGTTAAAAAAAAAGTCAGTAGCTTGGAGATGTTTGATTGTACTGCTGGTGCTACTGAGCCGGCACGAAATGCTTTTTATTGTCTTCTGCCGAACAAACTTTAATGTTATTAATTCCTTATAAAGAATAAGACACAAAAAAAAACATTTTAAAGCATATAATTTTATGTCTTGAAGGTGAGTATATTTTTCATTGCTTTCTTCATGAGTTTATAGCATTTCAAACTTTTTTTACTTTTATTTCCTTATTGTAGACTGAAGTCACACAGCCAATAAATAGAGTGTTGCCCCGCCCCTGTGACTGTATGGACACTTTTAAATGAATAATCTCCATAAGGCTGGTTCATGCATTAAAATGGGCTGGTACTTGTTCAAGCTCCAATCTTTTTACCTGCCGTCATGTTCCGTGTCTCCGCCCCTTCTACCAATTGTTCAGCCAATCAGATTTTACTTCGCTAGAGATCAAAGCAGTTCCGACACTGCATGGTGAAATGTATTTTCTACAGGCGTGGTCCAAGTTAGAACTTCCAGCAGCAAGTGTTGGGGGAGGAAGTGGCGGTGCTGGAAGGGCAAAACCACTTCTCTGGGAAGTCAGTACGCGCCTGGACTTACAGGGGAGGACATCTACTGTGCCTTCAACTTGTTACTTCAGTGACCTTATATCAAGTGCCTGTAATTAATACATTCGAACAATTAACACATTATTTAAATTAATTTTATCGTCAGTTTTTTGTGACATAAGTTTTTGAATTTGGAAGCAAGACGGTTTATGGAGTGTTGTTTGTGTTAAGCGTGACATGAGGTTAGGAAAGTGACAATCTAGTCTAGCGAACTCACTTCAAAATTGATTCATCAGAAAAATATCATCGTGTCTATCCTGACACTTCCATGGCTGTTTCCACTCTCAACATGGCCCCTTACTTCACCGGATATCCCTTCCAAGGTAAGAAAATAAGTCAATAGACTTACAACATGATATTTCATATTAGCCTACTATAGGCCTGCTCCTATAGGCTACATTATCCGATATAAGTTCCAGTTGTTCTGAAAGGAAACTGACCCCAAGACACTTTTATAGCACTCCCAGAAATTAATGTGCTTGTCTGCATACGTCGTGTCACACCCGCTCTTGGATAAAACAAATCTTGATACAGTAGTAAAATAATTAATTTATTTTGAGAATTTTCCTCATCAATGAGGGTTTTCCCCAACCAATCTTAACCCTTAAATTCGTAATGCATCCTTTTGAGTACATCAGTTGGTTCAAATAATTAATAGTTTTAACAAATCAGAAAAAAAATAAAACGAACATCTGGACCCATGCGTCCACCCCTTGGGATACATCGGTCAAAGACCATACTCCCAAGTCCCAGAATCTTGTCTTCCCTATCTATCTCGCGCCCATGTTCAAGTTCTCGTCCTTAAACCAATACCTCAGGGAGAAGGTGTTGGAGTCGCAACTTCTGGGAAATTGCTGAGCTACATAGTACGTCAGGTCGCTTATTCCTGACGACCCCACAGTTGGTCCACGGGCTCCTCGAGCCTAGCCGGGAGGACTGCTGTCGCAGATCCACCTAAAAAAAAAAACAAACGAAAATCCACCCCTTGGGATACCTCAGAAAAAACGAACAAAAAGAAACCACTTAAATGTATGTATAATTATAGAATAGCCTACCTATACCTAATAATAACAGATACAAGATTCCGTTTTCACTGCGGTCCGCCACATTCAAATAAATAACAGAAGGAATTTGTGTCTTGACTATTTATGGGTTAATGTATTACTTCACCAAAACTGTCTATTGCGGGAACCGTGGTGCTACTTTTACCCGCCGCGCCATATGACTATTGTGTGCGGAACTGTCATCCATAGAAACATAATTCTTAGGCAACATCGTGTTTTACGGAAATAACACTGAATACAAGGTAAGAGGGTACCAATACTTAAGACAAAAATGTGTATAAGGGTCTACCTAATCAGAAGTTTACGCTTTTTTCTGATTTAGATAGCTAACATTAATTTACAATTTCATATTACGAGCAGAATTTGTGCTCCACGTTGATTCACCTGTAAATTTTGCTGTTATTTAAACGACACTCTGAGTGGCTAATAGCCGATATTTTTTCATTAAACTGAAAATATTCAAAATAGTTTGTTTCTCTTCACTTTTCAAATAATGTTCTTTGCTATGTCGTATAGGCTAATATTATATAGAAGCGGCCATTTTAAAACAATTTAAATCCCAACGAATATTGCATTGAGCATGAATAAGAATAAAACAATGTTTGTTTAATCTATTGGAATTGTAATTGCATATATTTTGATATCCTCCTACTTAACTTACATATAGGCCTACATGTGTTAGATAATAGCTTATAGGCCTATAGCCTATATATTTATTATTTTTATTTTCTCTATTTAGAGTTTCAGAGATATAACTACTTTTTCATAACCGCTCAAAGGTAAAATCGTTATTCGACCAATGAAAATGCGGTCATACGTCTGCTTTGTTTACATTACAACTGGGACTTAACTCGGAAGAGGTAAGCCTATAGTAAGAAATACAAATAAATAGGCCTATGTCAATATAGGCTTTTAACTCTTGGCGAATTGCATGTAAAAGCGGACATAACAGCATAAAATTGAAGTTAATTAACTGCTTCTTTTAAGCCTAGTGCAATATTTGACATCTCTAATGTTTGGTGTTTGCAAACTGATACAACATATAGGCCTACATTGACTATATAGGCCTATAGGCTATATATATATATACATATATCACGTGTTGCCATTTAAACACGTGCATATATATATATATATATATATATATATATGCCTAAAATATAATTTAGCCCTATATCTAATGAATACTCAGCAATAAATTATCTAGGCCTATATGCATATATTTTTATTTACTAATAAGAAGATGCAAGTGGTTAGGGCCCAGGCCTACATCCAATTAACATTGTGGTATAAGAAATATAGCACATAGAGTACGGTATATTTTTAAACTTTGGTTGTTGAATTCGGCGTTTCTTCTTGATAACTACGGCCTAATATAGGCCTATATAATACTTTCCTCATTAGATGATTGCCACAAGGACAAAGTGATACAAACAATTTTCGAAATTGATTAAATACATTTTGCAAATAGGGTACATTAAAAATTTTCAAATTTAGATATTTTATGTAGCCTAAATAAAAATGTAGGCGTTTGTTTGCTGAAAAACGTAAATCTACGAAAATTGCTTTGAAAGTTGACATATAGGCCTATATATTTCATGCAGATTCTTTTTATATTAGGCTATTCATTGTGTTCTAACACAATAGGCCATACATCTGAAATAAAAAATATAAAATTACTCTAGCGGTCGCAATTTTCGACATTACACAACGAAACTCAGTATATGCTATTAAAATAAACCGCGGTAGGTAGGCCTATTATAAAAAACATAAGCGAAATCCGACCGTTCGAAAAGGCGGTTTATCTGAAATTCGAAATTAAAAGTTGAGTATCAACCGTCATGTTTGGTTCGTTGCAATGTATAGGCCTACCTTTGTTCATACTTAGCCTATAGATTTTCAGGTAGGTACTACGAGAGTTTAGTCACTACACCGAGCAACAAAAAAGAAAACTTTTTTTTTTGTCTGAGAAGGAAAAAATATGGGATTCTGAGAGTATTTTTTCTCCTGAATTCAAATATGATAGGGCCTATCGGTTTTTCTCCATCACGCAAGGTTTCCGAGAGACAAGAATTTATAATTTCAAACACTTTAATAGTTTATACATTCGTAACTACACAATATTCGAACATTCGGACTCACCTAGAAAGTAAGAAATGACGATATTTTGCTATATTTTGCCTGTGGAGCATCCCTCTTGATGGTCCAACAATAATCGGCCAGCATATTAGGATTCCATTTACCATGGTATCTCTTTTCCATAGCTGGAATCTCCTGATGAAACTGTTCCCCGTTTTATTTTACAATGGACAAATGGATGAAAACACGTTTATTAAAAAAATAATTATTTAGATCCATTAGGCCTAATTGAAATGAAAATAAAAAACGGTGGGTGATGGAGAAATTCCGAATACATATTTGAAAACACGATAAAAAAACTGGATTAAGTACAACTATTGGTACTCATGAGACAAAAAATCATGTTGAACCGTGTATCTATTACACCATAAAACCATTAGGCCTAGGTGTAGGATTTCACCTAAAACTAAAATTTAATAATCATATTCAATTTGTTTAGGCTTAGTAGCGCATGCCGGGTAATAGCTGGTTTTCCAATATAGGCCCGCAGACCTATTTTATTTTGAATTATCGTTCCTAATCATTGCGTATTTTTAAAGTTATGTCGATTTGACTATCAAAATAAAAGCATTAATTTTAAATTTAACCCAATAATAAACACAGTAAGCTGCATCTTTCACTATATTAGGCCTAGGCCCTATAGGCCTATATATAGGCGTATTGTATCACCTTTAGGTAGCTTTGAAATAAAAGTTTTGTATTATTTCAAGACTTCAAAAATTATAAATATGCTTTTACTCTGTTGAAAAATGTTAAATCAGTTACCAAGTAGGCGTAATCATAATCAGGAGTCTATTTTGTAGACTATACCTAGTTGTTAAGCCTTAAATTTGCAATGTAGGCCTATCAATTGTTTTAATTTATCCAATAGTTTTTATAAAACAGAAGAAAGCTAACGATAATAAGTAACAAAAATGTGCGTGGAATTACACGATAGCCTATACCTAACAATAACAGTTATGAATGACTTAGTTTTCATTGCGGTCCGCCACATTTAAATAACTGATACCGGATAATTATTGCTTTGCCAATTTAAGGGTAGATTATTTTGCTACTGATATTCTGCACGTATTTTTTAAAGCTCAAGTTAATTGGAAAAATTTGAATTTCTTCTGATAGTTACTTGAATGTGGCGGAGAGCAGTGAAAACGGAATCTTGTATAACTGCTATTATTAGGTACATATAGTGTATAATTAGAAATTATTTGTATGCAGATACAAAAAGGAAGGCTGAATAAGGAAAGAGTGGAGAATGCTGAGTTTGCAGAGAAAGACCTGCTCTTGGGCAGAACACTATGAATGGAATGTATAGGCCTAATTAGACAATATTTAAGTGGTTTCTTTCTGTTCGTTTTCTTCTGATTTATTTAAAATATTAAATTAATTGAACCAACTGATGTATCCAAAAGGATACATTACGAATTTAAGGGTTAAGATTGGTTGGGGAAAACCCTCGATGATTAGGAAAATTCTCAAAATAAATGAATTATTTTACTACTGTATCAAGATATGTTTTATCCAAGAGCGGGTGTGACACGACGAATGCAGACAAGCACATTGATTTCTTTGTACATACAATTTTTTTTTGTACAAGGGATGGTTTCATAACTTGATTAATAGGGATTGGAAAAGGAACACCGATATCTTAAAAGAATTGAAGACTACGCCAATTTTGAAATATATTAAACAGTACCAACTAAATTGGAAACACCATCTTGAAAGAATGAGTTCAAATCGGATCCCCAAAGCTGTTTATAATTATATACCAAGAGGACGAAGATCACTGGGCCGTCCTATGAAACGCTGGAGGGAAAATTTTCTATAGGATCGTAACAGGCCTTGGCCTAATACTTGGAAGGAAGAAGAAGAAGAAGTACATACAAATTAGGGGGAAAAAAAGTTGTACATTGGAAATTATTCTTTCTAATCTCCAGTAAAGGACATTATTGAGCCAATAGTACAATACCTACTACATTTCATGAATAAATATTGACACAATTTTTTTTTATTATTATACAACTTTCCTCATTAGAGGATTGCCTCAAGGACAAAGTGATACAGACAATTAATTTTTGGAATTGATGAAATACATTTTGTAAACACATTTAAAAAAATCAAATTGTAGGCCTAATTGAAGTACCTATACATAGGCCTACTATAAAGTAGAAATTTTGTAAATATGATTTCTTAAAATTGAAATTGATCCTCTAATGGCAGCGATGGCAATTTTAGAAAGATCCATCCTGTTCAAATCTAAGGAATTCCAAAATTTCGCTAAGAATCCTGATATAGTAGGCCTACATCTAGTCCCGATCATCAATCCTGTGACAGTTATAGGCCTATTATCTAGTTGGTATTTATCGTTGTAATAGTCAATTTCTTTTCAGAGTCAACTTCCTCAGGTGGCCACTATGAGTCTCAAAAGAATTGTGGGATGTAATATCATACCAATTTTAGAAGATGGTCTAAATGCAATAATATCTATTCGTCTGTTACTTCCATTAGTGGCCTCACCATTAACTTCCTCATAAACTGTGTATCCATAATCTCGCAATGCTTCTGCCATCATATTTCGAATAGTGTTGTGCCGAATGTTTGTCAGTGATTCCCCAAACGGACAGTAATAAAATTAAAGAAAACTTTTAAATTAAATTTTCCCATTTTATTTGTTAGTTGAAATTAAAATAATTTAGGCATATTAATAATTAGCTACTATCCGGCCTGCGTTGCTACGCCTGAATAAATTGAATATTGAGGGTTAGGCCTAATTAATTATATGGTATACACTGCGACAAACCAAACATGGCGGTTGCTAGAGCAAATTTTTACTTTAAAATTTCAGGTAAACCCCCACTTCTAACGATCAGATTTCGCTTATTTTTGGAAAGTACCTACCTCGGTTTATTTTGATAGGGTATTTCGAGTTTTGTTGTGAAACGTAGAAATTTGCGATCGTTAGAGCGATTTTTAAATTTTCATTCCAGGTGATCTCCTACACCTAATGATTTTAGAGCATAATAGATAAGGGCTAAATACTTTCCTCATCTGAATACCAGTAGGCCTATGTACAAATATTCAAGAAGTTCAGTTGAACGGTTTAGAAGTCTATAAAGGACAGACAGATATAGGCCTAGAGGTTATAGAAACAGAATAATGCTATAATTCTAATAGACTAAGTGATTTCGATGCTGGTATAGCCTAGTATCTACTGCATTAGATTGGTGGTATAATTGTTTGTTTGATGCAAAATTATTCACTCCATAATTAGATTTCAAGTAATCAATTACGGCTTATTAGTAAGATGTGGGAACTTCTTCTCATTCAAAATTTGTAGGATTTTCATTCTGTTTATTTCCAAAATCACTGATCGGAGAAGACGTATCATATTGGATGTGCATTAGGGTTATGCCTATAACTTTTTGGATTTTGATGAAATAAAATATTTCCTGTGCAACAGATGGGTGTTCATTTGCTTAAAACCATCGAAAAAGGCCATTTCACTGAGCTTCAAGAAAAGGTCACCCCCAAATCAATATTAAATATTGATATAGCCTATAAATAGGCCTATATTTGGGGGTGACCTTTTCTTAAGCTCAGTGAAGTGAAGGCCTTTTTCAATGGTTTAAGTACAAATTCACCCATTCATTGCACAGGAAATATTTTACACCCATTCATTGCACAGGAAACATTTTACACCCATTCCTTGCACAGGAAACATTTTATTTCACATAAGTCCAAAAACTTATAGGCCTAACTCTGTAATGTTAAAACTTTTTGGACTTTTGTGAATTATAGAATATTTCCTGTGTAATGAATTGGTGAAATTTTGCTTAAAACCATCGAAAAACGCCTTCATTTCACTGAGCTTCAAGAAAAGGTCACCCCCAAATCAATATTAAATATTGGTATTTCATTATATCCACGTGGAGAAGAAATGGAACAGTCATTTCAAAATGCGAAGACATTATTGGTACAGAACTGTTTTTAGTTTCTGGTGATTGGAGCGGCGTCTTAGAAGCCTCTAACGACAATTCCCCGGCTCTACCTGGCCTTTGATGCCGCCTGTAAAGTAAATGGCTGAGTGATCTTTACTTCGTTGATATAGGCCTACCCTTGGTGAAACGCGGGTTGTAGCACTCATATTAAATAGACCTTAATAAAAATAAATAAATGAATAAAATGGAAATAAAATAAAATTAATCACAATAAAATATTGGCTTAGGCTTAAAAAAACACATAAAAATTAAATCTAAAATAGACCCTAGGCCTATATATAAAAAACTAACTAAACTCCACGGCACGACAGGCTTAGAAGGCACTTGGCCTAACAAATGGCTGCTGGCCTCACATCCTCATTCACAGAGGTAGACGGTCATTTAGTCAGTGTAGGGGTGACTTCTGGTCAGCATGTCGGGTCAACCAGCTGTTAGACTATATCTGGTTTTCTCAACTTGGAGTCGCTACTGATTGTAGCTCCCAAATTCCTCATGATCCTGGGTGGACACCGGTCCCATACTGGCTGAAATTCCATGAGAAAATTTCTTCCCCGTGGAGATCCGAACCAGCGCAGCGCAAGTCCTGTAGCTCTGCGTCAAGGCATCTTGCCTTGACCACTCAGTTATGGCGCGTAACTGTGTCGAATATTCAGTAAAATATTGTTTTTCCTATAAAAATGTGTCTTAACCTTTCCATAAAATCTTATTTGTAGCATTAGAATTAATTTATTTTTTGTGAAATTCCTTAGCCCTACATTCTGCCAATCTGCCACTACAGTATATCACTGTAAGCGTAAGTTATAGGGCCTATTTTTTTTTAAACATTAAAATAGGGCCTGGAGGCTATAAAATATTTTATAAGCCTAATAATTAATATAGGTGATAGCGAAGAGATACTAAAGACCAATACGCACACACTATTGAGTAACATTAAAAAATTGGGATTGGAAGTAAATATCAATGAAACTAAATAATAAATTATGGTCACACATAGAAATAACTTAGGCCCTATATAATTGGAAATGGTTAGCTAATGGCAAATGAGGGAAATTTTGACGAAGTGGCTGAATTCAAATAGGCCTACTAGGAACAATAATCACAAATAAAAATGAGATTCACAAAAAATTAAACATAGGCTCAATTCTGGTATTATGAATTATGGGGACTCTAGACGTCCCAACTCCTTTCAAAAAACGTAAAAACTGAAAATATATAAAACTATTATTCTAGCAGTTAAGTTATATTATAGGCGGATGCGAAACATGGACTCTTACTTTAAGGGAGGAAAGGAGATTACGAGTATTTGAGAGTAGAGTTCTTAGGAAAATTTTTGGACCAAAGAGAGATAAACAGACAGGTGAATGGAGAAGACTACATAACATGGTCTTTATAGGAAGCCAGATATAATACTAACAGTAAGTCTCGTAGACTATGATGGGCGGGACATGTGGCACGTATGGGTAATGAAAGATGTTCATGGAAGTTTCTTGTAGGAGAACCAGAAAGAAAAAGTCCAGTTGGTAGACCAAGAATGAGGTGGGAGAATAACATTTCTGCATATTTTGTAATGATAGCTTGATCACCACATGTCTCAGTTTTTGATTGGCATTTGTCCAGGTCCGGTCTATCATGGCGTCGGTGCCGAAGAAGTCCGATGGAATTTCTTCCCTCTTCTTTCTCCTCTCTAGAATGTGCTTTTTTGTATTATCCGTGGATGGTAATATTAGTGCTGTCCTCAGATCTTCTATGAGAAAAGTCTCTGTTGCCAGTTCGTAAGTCAGGCGCGAACGTGTGTATTTTGAGATGCCCATTGCGGTCTTTAGAAATTTCACTTTGATTCCTTTTACGATGTAAAGATTTTTTTTATAGTTTTTCCCAGATAAGGTGGAGTCCATATGTTATTACTGGTAAGATTTTGGCTCTAAAAAGGCACATCGCTGTTTTTATTGATAATTTCTGGATGTTCTGCATGTCATATAGGCCTATTGCTTTCCAGTTACTCACTGTATAACAGCTTATTGTATAGTCCAAATCAATAACCAAATAAATTTTAATTCTAACAATTATCCCTGCCGCTACACCTGTCATACTACTAAGCAATAGTGTTTGAGATTATATTCTGAAGGTCCCGTATTCAAACCCCAGTTTCAACAAATCTGATTTTTTCCTTGCATCCATGTGCAGAGTTCAAGAGACTTATGTCGCACCCTGTATGTAGGCCTACATTAATATCTTGAAATGGAGGCCTATATATGTAAGAAGAAAATATTATAAATAGACCTTAGCCTATAGGCCTAATGTACGTAATGCCCTTTTCATGAAGGACTAATGGATATCTGATTATAAGCTATTAGACCCGTATCTATTTAATTAATTAATTTTGCTGGTTTCACATCTTCTTGCGCCCCCCGCCCCGATTAATCTACTGAAATTCTCCTCCACATCTTTCTGCCATTCCATTCTCCATCGTCCAATCATTTTTCCCTCATGCTGCTCAAAGCACCATCAATTAACGTTATTTTTTGTCTCTTCTTCTTCTACCAAGTAGCACCAATTCTATCCTTATTTAAACCTATTTTAAATTTATAAATGAATATTCCGAATTAAATGTAGGCCTAGGTCTAAATATTGTTCTTTGCAAGATAGTGCGTTCTGTCGTACTTACAGCAATGGCGACCATGATTTAAAGTTTAATTTCCTACATTTCGGGATTGCCAACCTAAATAACTATACTGTAATATTACAAATTGCCTACCCAGGGCGGGAAGTAAAATAACAGTTCCTTATGTATACTACGTACAATGTAGGCCTATATACAAAAATATACCCATAATGCAGTGTTAATATAGGGTACATTACGCCTATATAAAACAAATCTCTGAATTTTAAATTAACTAAACTATATTTGAAAAAAATAGAATACAATAAATCCGTACTTGCCGCCATTTTTTTACTGATTGGTGTCACAGCCTGCTTTAGTCTCAACTAGGCATTTATACCGTATAAACATTGACAAGACTGTTAACGTTTAGGCCTATAATGAACGCAAATATTTTCAAAAAATATATTATTTTACTATTATTTATTATTTTGAAAACACCATCCTGCAGAAAATAATGAACAACGCACGTTTGTGAAGTGTTTTACAGAATGTCGGAAATTAAAAACCTCGCTATCGCTCGATTTTTAATCATTTCCTCCCTTAGGTAAAAACTACTTTTTAACCTCGCATTGTAATATAGGTTACTAGTTTGCCCATGTGAAAGCATAAAATAAAGTATGTTTGCACTGGCCATTTAACTCATGCCCCAAATGGGAGTCAATGACCAATCTCATATTTCAATGATTTTTTATTTACAACCAATCAAAATCGTGTTTCGCCTCGAATTTATCAACTGAAGTTTATCATATTAAAGAAAGCTCCTCCTTTTTAACATTCTGAATAGGTCATAGCATTATTTTGCAATGACTGACTTTCTAAGAAATAGGGCCTACGGCTACAGGATTGTAGGCCTATATATAGTGCATGAATGTCAGTAGATAGCTCATGCGGGAGATAATATAAAAACATTTGTAGCAATTGATTGTACCACAAAAAAAAAACACTGTTTGCATTTTCTTAACCGAATTATTTCCAGAAAATAACGTTGCAGAAAAATATAATTGACATATTTACATCATGGGACATCGGAAATTAATTAATACCTATAATGTTCAATATAAATTTCTCCACTAGGGTGCATTCTTACAATATTGCGATCCTTTGGCAATAAATAGCGTAATATGATCTGGTTGCAGTGATGAAGAAGCGTAACAATCGTTTCTCATTTGTTTTCAAACATAGCTTCTCATTTGTTTTCAAACATCGCCGTTTACATTAAATAAATAAATATTTTAAAATAACTATATTTAAACAATGATTTGTGAGTAAACAGCTTAATTTTATTCGTTAAATAGTCCAAACAAATGACACTCTTTATTTCCAAATTCTCTAGACTATTTAACTCATGCCCCAAATGGGAGTCAATGACCAATCACGTTTCAATGATTTCTGTTTTACAACCAATCAGAGTCGTGTTTCACGAAATATTTATCAGTGTTATAATTACCATATTAAAGAAAGCTCCTCCTTTTAAATATTCTAAAATAGTATGATCTAGTTGCAGTGATAAACAAAAGAAGCAGATGAAGCGCACCTATCGTTTCTCATTTGTTTTCAAACATCGCCGTTTACATTAGATATATAAATATTTTAAAATAACTACAGTTAAATAATGATTTGTGAGTAAACAGCTTAATTTTATTCGTTAAATAGTCCTAACAAATGCGACTCTTGATTTCCAAATTCTCTAGATAAATTGGAAATCACTCGTGGCATTACTTATTATAAGTTATTATTATGCTAATATTATGTTAAGGGTAAATTTGAACCTCAGCCGGGATTTGAACCAGCTCTCTCCAGCATTATGAGTTGCATCGCCTTAAAATTGACACGTTACATGATGGCCTATATTGCGTGAAGGTGTTAAACAGACTGTTAATTATCCAGATGCAAATGTGATGCCCGCATTACATTTATATATAATTGCAGGGCTTTGCATTATGAGCACGTGGAAAGTGTGGAGTGTGGCGAGCCCTTAGAGCAAATCATTACCTACTAAGTATATTATCCTACATTATCCGTCTCCTCTGTTGAGATTAAATTCACATAAAATGCTTCTTTAAGTCTAAGTCTTAGCGTAGTCAGACCAACGGATCTGTGCCCCCGTAGGCTATGAAAAGTATTGTATATTTGGCTTAACTTGGCAAAGAGAGAGATGGAGATATAAGAGTAGATCCTTGACCGTTTTTACCCTGTTACAAAAGAAAGAACCCACTATGTTGACAGTTTTCGTCTTCCCCCTTATCCCTATTAACATCTGGAGAAGAAAAACCGACAATTGCGAGTGAGAGAGGTGCGCACAGCTGTCTCATTCTACAAATTTCTAGTAAAGTTAAGCCAGACAAACTATAACACAAGTCCTTTTCTGCCTCGGTAAATAATTTCCCCGTGTCACAGTCGAGTTTACGACAAAAGAATACCACCTATAACCTGTTAACTCTTAAAATGGCCCTTGCTCGCTTTTCATTGGTTGTGGACACCGACTTACGTTGTAGAAGCAATAAGTACGCCAGAAAACATACTCGAGCCACTGGACCTCTGGCTATGACGTTTTCACGACAGTGTTGCCGATATGGATATTCAGTGGAAGGGGCCGCTTAATGTAGCCTATGTGGTTAGCAGAAATACAGCTGACAACACCTCGGTAATTTCAAAACCTTACTAGCGCACTATAGCAGCGTCAAGAGCTGTGATTGGTTGTGGCAGACATCTACTCCCACTCAACTATTTCCTTGTTGGTAGTAGAGGGCGAATTTTCCCTTTACCCCTCGTACAATCTAAACGTCAGAGCCGGAGATATGGCGGCTGGGCTTTAGTTCCTTTCATTACATTAAAAATATGTCCTCTTAATTACTTGTTATTCTTCGTGAATGAAAGTAATAATATTCAAAACATATAAAATATTCTAAAATATGCCTAATCAATAATTACAACTTATTTTTTTGTTCAATGCCACCTGTTTGTCATTCGACATTTCAGGTATTCTCTCCTGGCATTGGCGTATTGTAACCCACTTCTGAGGTTGGGGCGCCTGGAAGGCGAGGTTACGCTGCCCCATGATATGATGGGTGATGACGATGGGTATAATGCGCCAGGAGAGGCCTTAAACCTAAACTTAATCTAATGAGGTGAATATGATATTGACGATAATGATGGCCAGATGATGTTCGGGGACCGTTTAGGCCTTAAAGTATCCTGACATTTGTCTTCCAGGTGAGGAAAACCCCGAAAAACCCTCACCTAGGAAACTTGTCCCGAGCGGGAATCGAACCCGGGCCCGCTGCGTGACAAGCCAGCACGCTACTTCGATACCACAGTGGTGGACTTACAACTTAAAATAGTTTATTACACATGGGTGATGCATTTGAGTCATGCTTCAGTCAATTCTCATTAAACAAAATGGCCGAAAGTATCGAGTCTTCTGTTGCTGTGTCATCTCCCTGTCAAAAGTGACAGTAATTGTGGCGTGAATGGCGGAAGGATATTTGCTTCTACAACGTATGTCTGTGTCCATAACCAATGAAAAGTGAGCAGGTCACATGGTTTTGTTTTGATGAGGATCGCTTTAAGAGCGGACAGGGTATAGAAGCACTCGCCACTGAAGATGTCCTCTGTAGTTGAAGGAGAAACGTCTGGAAGAAACATGAGTCATGGACCACGGCCACATAGTCCGGGATCTTTTAATACCATTTTGAAGAAGTAATTCTCTTCATGTGAGTTTTCAATGTGATGGTAACATTTTGAAGATGGATTTGTGTACCAAAAAAATGGATTAGTATTTTCGGTAGAGCCGGATTCTCTTCTCAGGGTCGGAAGTAGGTAGCCTACACTGGATATGAAAACACTTCTAAATCACAACTTTTTGTAGAAATAATTGCAAATTATTCACTTCTTCAGTTCCCAGCAGATCAAGTAAATGTAGGTGATATTATTCTTCACCGTCAATTAAAAATAAATTATTTTCTTTTCTTGAATCAATTATTCTTCTTGTAATTAAATATTACAGTTTATCAGGAGAGCTCTTATTGCTTTCATCTTTGTTGAAAATTGTATGCAAAATGGCTAGTGTAATTCTTTTATAATTTTAAGATCATTATTACTTCACATGATGTTATTTTGAAATACTATTGGTTAATTGTTCTTTAGATAGGCCTATAAGGTTTAATTTGATTTGTTAAATTAGAAAGATAATTGTTTTAACATCCAATCAGAGTTTAGTTTACATTCATTTAAGAATATGAAGTTATGCAGGTGTTTTTATTATAGTTTTAACAGAAGGATTTATAATTTTGACAACAATAACTTAAAACAATTTTTAAAAGCATTCTTTGCAAAAAAAACATTATGTAGTACAATTTGTTTAATTATATCTGAGACATTTTTATTCAACAATAACTAACAATGAATTATTTAGATGTTTTTATTTATTTAAGTTATATTTACCGGCCGTGAAAGCCTGTATTGCACATTCAATGTTATGTTACGATTTTATGTTGAGTTGATATACTGATGAGTTACAACAACTAGAAAATACCTATTAAATCTCCGACCACGGAATATACGGCGGTTTTCTAAATAAGAGTCTTACACGTATGCTTTGAAACGACTCGCTCAGTAAATAATAATTTATTGTTATTTTTAAAATATTATTGATTTTTATTCGTTAAGTTTTACAGTTGGCATTAACAATAACTAATAAATTACCTTATGATTGCCAGTATCTGAACTACAGGTGTGCTTGCATATTACAAGTCTTTAATTTTCATTTAAGCCCATAGTATTTCTTCATAAAATAACATACCAGCATGGTTTCAGAAAATGAAGTCGCTTGCAGATGGTTAATGAATAAAGACACACAATACATGCAATTATTCACGTAATATGTTATTAAACTGTACATATCAATCAAAATGTTTGTACAGTGTCTTTTTTTTGCTGTTTGTGAAGAGTTTTATAAAAGACTATCGGATACCCGGCGTGCGCTGCTAACCCTAAAAATGAAATGAGTGTTTTTATTTTTAGTTGAATCGCTGTGGTCTCGAGGTAGCGTGCTGCCTTGTCACGCAGCGGGCCCGGTTCGATCCCCGGTCGGGACAGTTTTTCTGGGTGAGGTTTTCATCGGGGTTTTTCCTCACCTGTAAGACAAATGTCAGGAAAACTGCTATGATTGCAGTGAAAGACCTGCGCTCGGGCAGAATTACTATGGATGGAAGTTGAAATAAAATAACGGGTTAGGGCCTAATTAAATTGTATGGTATAGGCTACGATGCGACGATCCAAATATGGCGGTTGCTAGTCAATTTTTAGTTTGGGATATCAGGTAAATCCCAATTTCTTATGACAGGATTTCGCTGATTTTTAGATAACATCTACCTCGGTTTATTTTAATAGCATACACTGATTTTTGTTGCGAAAAAGAACAAATTGCGATCCCTAGAGGAATTTTTAAATTTTCGTTCCAGGTAAACTCCTGCATCTAGGCCTAATGGTTTTAGAGAATAATATATAGCGACCAAACATTCTCCGTACCTGAATACCTGTATGTACAAATTTTCATAACAATCGACCGACTACAGTAGGCCTACTTTTTGAATTATGCGAGAATAAACATACACAGACTAAATTTTCATAGTTAGGCCTATAAAGATACAGTAGGTCTAATATGGAATTAGCATGTCGTATAAATTAATTTTTCACCTGGAAAAGTTAATTTATATCCAACGAAAAAAAAAAAGCTAAATCTCTAAAAATAGCAACTCAATTATAAAATGCAGTGAAAAGAAGTTATTGCCTATTGTTTTATAATTTGACATAAATTTAAATCTATTGATTTATTTTTGCATTACGTTATCAATAGTATTAAATAAATTAAGCCAACGGTTAGATAGGTCATTTAAAGGTTAATTAAATCTTATGGTACTATAGGTCTGCATTGCACAGAAGCAAACATGGTGGTTTGCTAGAGTCAATTTTTAATTTCTGGTTTCAGATAAACTCCCACTTATAATGGTCAGATTTCGCTGATTTTTTGAAAATCCCTTTCTCGTTTATTTTAACATGGTGGTTGTTAGTCAGTTTTTAACTTCGGATTTCAGGTAAAGCTCCACTTTTAATTGTGGCATTTCGCTCATTTTTGGATAATTCCTACTTCGGTTTATTTTAGTACGATATACTGAGTTCCGTTGTGAAAAATGGAAAATTGTGACCGCTAGAGCTATTTTTAAATTTTCACTTCCAGTGAACCCCTACATCTAGGCCTAATTGTTGTATAGGGTCCAATTGTGAATCTAAACCATCGAGAGACCCAATCAAACATACACAAAAAATTAATCTACATCGATCCAGACGTTTAGGAGGAATTCAGTAAAATACACACCTACAGAAGAATTATATGATATGGTTCCTTTGACTTTATTCTGTGTGCTGGTTTTCATCAATATTGATACTTTGTCGGCTATTCTATGCCACCAGTGAATATTCGATCGTAGAACAAGTGACTTTTAGCGTTGTGTTGGTCAATGTGATAACACACTTTCCCGCTAGAGCCAATTACCAATATGTTTGGTCGAATATAAGAGTCACCAATATTATTGGTAAGTGTAAGAAAATGGGCGAGTTAGAAGACTACACCAGGTTATTTAAGCGTTTATTTATTTGTTAGTGGATTTTTGTGATAAGTTGGCTACATTGTCTGAGCAATGCCTAATACACATTTTACATTGTAAATATGGCGATTTTAGGTTACTTTGAGCTCAACTTGTCACTTTATTTGAAGTAATTTTTCACATTAAAAAAACAATATAAATATTTGTCTAAGGTAATTATTCACATAGGTTATTGCAATAATAAATTTGTTTGTTTTTCAGTTTTTTCTTACTTCAATTTATGTTGGTGGCATAAAATCCCCTCTTTGTCTATGTTTGTCATAAACTAGATTGTAATCTGATCTATATTCAGCTTCTGTAAAATATTTGATGTCTATAAATGTTAACAAAATTTTAAAATAGCCTATACAATACGTTTTTTTAAATATTTTTCACTAAGAGTAATTAATAATCATAATTACAAAGAAATAAACGCTATCTCAGTCAAAACATAAATTTATTAATCCGACGTTTTAATCTCATTATGTGAGATCATTTTCAAGACGTGGTTGTTTTTTGAAAATGATCTCACATAAGGAGATTGAAACATCGACTTAATAAATTTATGTTTTGACTGAGATAACGTTTATTTTTTTGTAATTAAAATTTAAAAATGTATTTCTACAGCTCATTTCAACATGAACTTAATTATTGTAGAAAAAGTCTTAAATATAAAACACAGTTCTTGCAGAGAAAAATATTAGGCTCTATGTTTATGCACACAAAGTTAATTCCATTAGCAAGGAAATTGAAAACGTGTTAAACAAGAATAAAAAAAGGTTAATGAAACAATTTATCTCATTTTAAAACGGTGTGACTAATTTAATTCTAAGAAACTTGTTTGGTTCATAAGGGAACAACTATATAATAAGATTTTATATCAGCCAGGTTTTAAGAAAGTCGTTTTATTTAGTAACTGGAAAATAGGATATTCATTTAAGCACATACTTATATGATAGTAAAGATATAACAGTTTGTTTTACATAAAAACTATAGTTGAAACTGTTGAAATTATGACTTACTATGGTTATTGGATAATATTTTGAGTTCTTATTTTAAAATTGTTATTTTGCGACGCATTTCAGACCAGCGGCCTTTCAGCATTGTCGATAGCCACTGACACTCCCCATCTTTATTATAGGCCTATTATTTATTTTCAGTCCTGTAGGCCTGTATGTTTATGTTTTTGTCTAGTTTTTCCAGAGTTTTAGCTAATTTCATTTCTTCATTTTCTATATATGTTAGGCCTAGTGTTATCGGTAGCTACCGACGACGCTGAAGGCCACTGATGACAAAAGCGTCGCAAAACAACAGTTAGTAGTGCATATCCTTCTGCTGATGATGGAAGACGTTTTCTGAAAGGACTATAGTTCTTAAAAGTTTAAAAAGTAGGCCTATAACCTTGTTAAGGACGACAGGTATCTATTTTTTTGTTTTACTTTATATTTGAAGTATCCTATGATAATTGATGATAATTATTCATTTAATTCAATTCTATGTCATATCTGTCATTAAAATTTGTCAAGAAATAAATACAGGTACTGATGATAACCAACTAGTAATTTACGTTCTCTTTGGATCCTGTTTCTATGATATATTAGGCCTATATATTTATTCATAACACATCAATGTAACAGAAAGTAATATTATACTTAATTATCGATACAGATAGACTATTTTTTATATGAAAGTTGTCATGAATATCAAACGCCCCTTCCCACACAAACGCGTAAGAAATCAAAGAAGCTGAGCAGTTACGCGAATAAATTGCATATGTACGCGATCCATAACTTTATGTTAATGACATCGCATTTTTCAAACACGTTATTTAATTAGATACGAATGAATTAGGCCTATTACTGCATAAACATATCATCAACGTGGATTTAGCAGAAACAGATCTATAACAGATCAGATTTTTAGTAGGCTATAAGATAGATTTTAGAAAATAAACTGGAATAGGCCTATAATGGCACACTGCATCAACTATACGTAAACTTCAAAAAAGGAACACGATTCAATTAAGAGAGAAGTTATATAGTATCCAGCTGAAGAGTAGGGTACGTGCAGGCAAACAGTTTTCGGATACTTTTGAAATCCACAATGAGTTGAAGCAAGGAGATGCACTATCTCCTCTACTATTCAATTTTGTACTAGAGCATACCATCAAATCTTTAGAGGATGAAGAAGGCCTACAACTCAATGGTATTAATAAGCTATTAGTTTATACTGACTAATTAACTCATGCCACAAATGCTAGTCAATGATCAATCACGTTTCAATGAATTTTGTTTTACAACCAATGACAGTCGTGTTTCACCTCGCTCTTTATCGATGTCTCTTTATCAGCTCCTGCTTTTGTGATAAAGAAAGCTCCTCCTTTTTAATGTCCTGAACAGGACAGAACATTCTTTTTCTCCAACAAATACATTGAACATAGCAAATAATGAAAAGATTCCTTGATTGTACTGAATTGTTTACTAAAAAAAATAAATGAATAACCCGTAATGTTGATTATGATATGTAGTTTGATGTGTTTCATTATTTCTCCACTTGAGTACATTCTTACACTACTGCGATCTTATGTGGCAATACATAATATGATCTAGTTGCAGTGAATGAACATAACCTCACATTTCTGATTTGTTTTCAAACATCGCCGTTTACATTAAATATATAAATATTTTAAAATAACTATAGTTAAACAATGATTTGTGAGTAAAGAGCTTAATTTTATTCGTTAAATGTCCTAACAAATGCCACTCTTGATTTCCAAATTCTCTAGATAAATTCACTCGTGGCATTACTTATGATGATGTATTACTATTGGGTAATAGCGAGGAGATACTAAGGGCCAACACGCACTCTGTATTGAGTACAAATAAGAAATATGAAGTAAACATCTTACTTACTTACTTACTCACTGGCACTATCGAACCCGTAGGATCATGGCCGCACGGACATAAGCTCTCCATACATCCCTATCCTGAGCTAATACTTTCCAATCATTCCCTCCATGATATCTTTATCTTGTCGTGGTGGAGTGGCTTGCGTGCTTAAATGATCCTGAGAGCTATGCCGGTGGTAGCATTGCTGTCGATAGCATAGGGTTACCCATGCCGGACTGGTCGAAGGTGATAAGCCAGACGAAAAAAGTACCTTGGGCGAAAGAGTGACGATCTTTCACCGTAAAAATACAACCGTCAAGAAATGTGGACATGGGTTCATCTGGGGTAAAATTTTCCGGAGGTCAAATAGTCCCCCATTCGGTTCTCCGGGCGGGGACTACTTCAGGGAACCCATGTCAAAGGCTCAATGAAGTAAACATCAATAAAACTAATTATATGTTCACACATAAAAATACATTTTATAATGGAAATGGACAGTTAATGATAATTGATGGGAATTTTGAAGATGTAACTGAATTGAAAAAAATATTATTAAAACAATTATTAAAAATAGAAATGAGATGCACAATGCAATTAAGCATGGCTCGATTCTGGAAATGCGTGCTGTTATGCATTACAGACACTCTTGTCTTCCCAACTTCTCTAAAAAAAAGTTAAATTGAAACTATATAAAAAACTATTATTCTCCCAGTTATATGCATGCGAAACATGAATTCTTACTTTAAGGGAGGAGAAAAGCTTTAAACCTCATTAAAGATATATGCCAGCTTGTTTCTGTGGAGATAATATTGTTTCCAGTCGCCGAAGTGTCTGGGGAAGAAGTAACCACAAGATGTGGCCGCTGCAACACATTAACTCCCTCTCAACCGGCCCTTAGAATGTGTGTCGGTATTTTAATGGAATTCTCCCTTCCAAGAACTCTCCATCTCTCACAAACCACTGTTGGAACTGATCTTAAATAATTAATTATTATTGTTAATAGGAAAACGTTGTACCATTTTCCCATATCCTATGTAGCACTACTATAGCCTATTAGAATATGAGAAAAACTCCAATAGTCGAGGTAATTATGAATTAACGTCTCCTACTAGAAGGAAGGTTTGGGGTTCGTGCCCGGTTGGTTTAAGATTTTTAAACTGGCAGATCCTCCTGTAGGCCTATCTAGAAGAAAACTTTAACAAGATAGGCCTACCTATACAGGATGCTGCGTAAGTCAGTTAACCGAAAATGAAAATATATTATTTACAACAACTATACAAAAAAAGGATTATCGAAATTGTTCCTTAGTTAGCAAATTACCTCAGCAGTAGTGTTTGAGATTATATTCTGAAGGTACCGTATTCCAACCCCAGTTTCAACCAATCTGATTTTTCCTTGCAACCAAGTGCAATCGTTAATTGATTTATGCAGCACCCGGTATACTAATATTTGTGCTTAATAGGTTTCTAGGGAGCCAAATAATTTTTTGGGGAGTTAAGAAATGTTGGGTTTTTTTTATGGGGGTCTTGAATAGAGATTTTGTCAATTATAATTTTATTTTCACGTTTAATAGTTTCATAGTGGTCTGAATAATGTATTTTCAAGAAACAAAAAATCTGATATTTAAAGGAGGAATTTAATGGAGATCGCGGTCGATGGATTTATATTTTAGGATGGAAAAATCCAAGAAGCAAGTCCTCCGGGACGAACTTTAAGCAGCGGGTCCCGAGTCTGAAGATTTTCTGGCTCTTAAGCCTAAATAAAAATACCTCTAAGCAAAATTTACCGATCTCAAACATCCTAGTAACTGCTAGATGTTTCATTGAGTCGGTGCCACTCATGACATCTATGGACAAATAAGGTAACTAAATTAACTTGGTCTCTTAACTCCTAACAAAGGAGAGGCTATTGCTCAACTCTGGGCTACGCCATTATAGATTAATAATGGAGTTTTATGCAAGCTGTCACATATGACTCTTGTCAACGAAGTTTTTGGTCTTTAATTCATTTCTGATTCAATCACATCTTGTTTTCTTCATTATTTTTATAAATGTAGTCATTTATTCTGTTTATAACATTTGTTTTGTTTTGGATGTTTATGTTTTCTTTTTCAGACGCATAAGAGTGGAGAGGTCTTACTACAACACTCTTTGCAATTTACATCAATGAAGTAATATGTCGCTGGAACAAAAAATATAAAATTGGAATAAGAATATCAGAAAATATAAAATTAAACACCATATTGTTTGCAGATGACCAAATAATAATAGCAAATTCCGAAGATAATCTACAGAAAGGTCTGTATGAACTTAACAAAATTACAGAAGAATATGGATTAAAGATATCTACAGAAAAAACAAAAATTATGGCATTTCAAGGTGTAGATCCTGTCAGAAGTAAAATTGTACTGGACAATAAAATTTTGGAACAGGTGAATAATTTTACATATCTAGGATGCAATATCTCATATGAAGAAGAAAAGGATGTAAATGCAAAAATATCGAAATTTTTAAGAATTTTAGGGTTAATAAATTCTATCTTCAAGCCACAGTTAGTCCAAAAGCATTCAAGACTGAAAGTGTATAAAACACTGGCTCTTCCAACTCTTTTGTATGGTAGCGAAGTATGGACGTTGAAACAGAAGGATATACAGAGACTTAGATCTGCTGAAATGAGATATCTTCGGAGGACTGCAGGATACACACTACTAGATCACAAAAAAAAAATGAAGACATCTTAGAAGAATTACACATGGAACCTTTAGAAAACAAAATTTCTGAATGTAAGTCAAGATGGATGCAACATGTTCATGGAATGGACGAACACAGGATACTCAAACAAATGTTAAGATATCAACCTGCAGGAAGAAGAAGACCAGGACGTCCACTCAAAAGATTTTTTGATGGTGTTTCTCTTGAGGCCGAAACAGGTCAACAGATGGCCTAAATTCGTGAATGTACTATGATGATGATGATGAGGCACTTGATCCTCAAAATTACATCATTCATTGATCCCACAATCCATATCGCTTTGTTACTTTGTTTCGTGATCTCTATCTGTAAAATATAATTGTTTTTAAGTTTTGTGCCCAATTAATGAAGGAATGAGGCGCAGAAAGAAATTAAATAGGCCTATAGGTTCAATTCGAAAACACATGTTATTATGTATTACAGAGACTCTTGTCGCCCGAATTTCTCAAATAGGCGATAACATAAATGTATAGGCCTATATAAAACGGTTATTCTCCCAGTTATAGGCCTATTATATGAATGTGCAATATGGTTTCTTACTTTAAGGGAGCAGAAAATATTACGAGTATTTGAGAATAAAGTTCTTCGGAAAATTTTTGAACCAAAGAGAAATGAATAGACAGGTGAATGGAGAAGATTACATATTAGTGAGCCACATAATCTTTATAGCAAACCAGATAGCCCTATAGTAAGGAGAGTTAAGTCTCGTAGACTGCGATGAGCAGGACATGTGGCACGAATGGGGAATGAAATAGGTATTTGGAAGCTTCTCATAGAAAAACCAGAGGGAAAACGCCCAGTTTGTAGACGAAGAATGAGGTGGGAGAATAACATTAACCAAGAATTGAGGGAAGTATATTATACAGGAGATTATTGGAAACATTAGCTCAGGATAGGGATGTGTGAAGAGCTTATGTCCACGCGGCCATCGAACAATGGGTTCGACAAGTGCCAGTGAGTTAGTGAAAAAAAAATCATGCAATGAGGGAAGAAGTGAGCAATATATCAGAACTGCTTTGAATCTATTGAAGTGGAAGAAAAAAAGGCGATTCCAGGTGGTGTTGAAAGGTTTGAAGAAAAGTCCGATAATATATCAAGTTGAAAGAAAGAAGTGATGGGTTTTGTATTTACAAGGTGTTTAGATATAAACAGACTATAAATGTGTTTCTTCTAAGCAAGCTGTTGCTAAGGAGCCCCAGGCTATCCCTGTTCATAAGCAGTCTGTCTTGGGATGGGGGAGTCACCTGCAAGCCATTCACAACTTAACTATAGGCCGATACTTCCCAGCCTAGCATTAGTCCTAGGGAAGAAACACTACGAAGCAAATATATATGATCAATAATACTTACTAACTTACTCACTGGCACTATCGAGCCCGCAGGTTCATGGCCGCGCGGACATAAGCTCTCCATACATCCCTATCCTCAGCTAATGCTTTCCAATCATTCCCTGTATAATCTACTTCCCTCAAATCATAGTTAATGTTGTTCTCCCACCTCAGTCTTGGGCTACCAACGGGCCGTTGTCCCTTCGGGCTTTCCTACAAGAAGTTTCCATGCACGTCTTTCATTCCCCATACGCGCCAACATGTCCTGCCCATCGCAGAGTTATGAGACTTAACTCTTCTTATTATATCTGGCTTCCTATAAAGACCATGTAGTTCATTGTTATGTAGTCTTCTCCATTCACCTGACTGTTCATCTCTCTTTGGTCCAAAAATTTTCCTAATAATAATAAATAATAATAATAATAATAATAATATAATAATAATAATAATAATAATAATAATAATAATAATAATAATATAATATAATAATAATAATATATAATAATAATAAAATAATATAATAATAATAATAATAATAATAATAATTAATTATTATTATATTATAATAATAATTATTATTATTATTATTATTATTATTATTATTATTATTATTATTATTACTATTATTCATTTTTCAATTTTACAATACGTTAAAAAGAGGACAAACCGAAGAAAGAAAATTGGAACAACATGGAAAGACAAGAGAAAGCAAGCCCATAGCAAATAATAATAATAATAATAATAATAATAATAATAATAATAATAATAATATAATAATAATAATAAGCCCATAGCAAAAAAATAAGATAAATAGGCTCTATGGATTCAAAGGAAACGCCTCTAAAAACTTTGCGTAGACCTACACGGGCTCGTTTGTAATAAAAATATTATTATTATTATTATTATTATTATTATTATTATTATTATTATTATTATTATTATTTTACGAGGCGTAAGGTAACGAGAACCTTAAAAAAGCTTTTGAGCAAAATTTTGGGCCCTTTCACTCCCAACTCCCTGCCTACTTAACTTACATCTGACATAAAACTATAGAACTTCCTCCGATTTACTTTCCAGGAAAAAATCTTGTATTACAGTTAGCACTATGTTTCTTTATATAAAAAACCTTGAATTCGCTGAGAAATCTAAGCCATTACTGCCGTATTCATTCTTCCCCCCCCTTGGTCCACATATTTTCTACATTTTTTATAACTAGTGCCATAACATTTTCCCTGCACTCCCGATAATGTACTGTGAATTTGCCATGTGTAATCATACGTTTTTGGCTGTTAAAAAGTGGATTATTCAAACTTTCCCAGCAGTAAAACCAGAAAATTGGAATTACGCATTACACGAAGATCGTGGCACGTCTAGACAAAGCTGTAATTATTGTCGAGTTACATTTCCGAATGACTATGAAAAACAAGTGAATATCACGACCACTAAGTGATGTCATGCTAGTGAAAAATTCAAATTGTTTACCAGCCACTTTACAAACTAGGTAATGATGCTCCGCAATAAACGGGAAGTTTGTGACTGTGAGGTTGGTAATTATGGAGCACTTCCAAAGTGCCAGACATTAAGGGGAGAAACAGGTGTCCTAGAGCCATGCACAACACCACAGGGATTTCACAGCAAATTGTTGCGTGCATTAAACTACCAACTGCTTATTAAGTAATCCTCAAGGTGATAGCGTAGAAACGCCGGAAAATTAATTCTCATCAGTATTTTTCTACTTGTCAAGGATTTTTAAAATTAAAATTCAATCAAATACTCTATCAGCTTAAAAGAGTAACGCAAAATGAGGATTTTTGTTCTGCTGATTTTGAAATGGTTAGCGCTTTGTTGTTATCTAAGTTATAATGGCCCAATGTTGAACTATAGCCTCTCTTTTGTTACTAATTACTAAAGGCTATCCACTGATCTTCATCAAAACAAAACCATGTGGCCTGCTCGCTTTTCTTTGGTTACGGACACCGACGTATAATGTTAGAAGCAATAAGTACGCCAGAAAGTAGTTCCCTTCATTAAATTAAAAATATGTCCTCTAAATATAGCCTACTTGTTATTTTTCTTGAATGAAAATAATAATATTCGAAAAAAATAGAAAATATCCTAATATATATATATATATATATATATAGCCTATATATATATATATATATATATATATATATATATATATATCCATCCATAGTAATTCTGCCCGAAGGCAGATCCTTCACTGCAATCATAGCATTTGCATGCTATGCTTGCAGCTTTACTAGGGAATTGCAGGTGTGGTAGCTTCCCGTTGCTTTCCACACCGGTGAAGGATGATGATGGCCATATGATTTCGGGGACCGTTTGGGCCTCAAAGTTTTTTTGACATTTGTCTTACAGGTGAGGAAAAACCCCGATAAAAACCTCACCCAGAAAAACTGCCGCGACCGAGGATCGAACCCGGGCCCGCTGCGTGAGAAGGCAGCACGCTACCTCGAGACCACAGCGGTGGACATATATATATATATATATATATATACTGTTCTTATTATATCCGACTTCCTATAAAGACCATGTAGCTCACTGTTATGTAGTCTTCTCCATTTGGTTGTCTGTTCATCTCTCTTTGGTCCAAACATTTTCTTAAGAACTTTATTCTCAAATACTCGTAATATTTTCTCCTTCCTTAAAATAAGAGTCCACGTTTCGCATCCATATAATACCTTATAACTGGGAGCTATTTAATATGTTTGTTAAATACTATTCCCCGAGAGTAGTTATTACTAATAATAATAATAATAATAATAATAATAATAATAATAATAATAATAATAATAATAATAATCATTCTTTCTTCTTCTTATTCTTCTTCTTCTTCCTCTACGCATGAATGCTGGCAGCTTGTTGCGTGTTCATTCACTACAGGTCCGGCGTATGGTGGCGTCCTTCCATCGTAGTTGTGGTCGTCCTAAAGGCCTTTTCTGCTGAGGTATCCAGCCACGTACTTTATAATAATAATAATAATAATAATAATAATAATAATAATAATAATAATAATAAAGTAATAATAATAATAACAACAATTAATAGCTATCTCGGTTAAAAAATAATTTATTTAGTCGACGTTTCAATCTCCTAGTGTGAGATCATTTTCAAGTCTTGGTTGAAAATAATCTCACACAAGGAGATTGAAACATCGACTTAATAAATTAATTGTTTGACTGAGATAACGGTTAATTGTTGTTGTTATTATAACACTGGTCAACATGATTTTTGTCTCATGAGTACCAATAGTTGTACTTAATGCAGTTTTTTATCGTATTTTCAAATGTGTATTCGGAATTTCTCCATCACCCACAGTTTTTTTTATTTCAATTTCAATTAATGTATTTAAATAATTATTTTTTCAATAAACCTAGATTTCTTCCCGGAAAATGTTGGCGCAGTGCGCGATGAGCACGGGGAACACTTTCATCAGGAGATTTCAGCTATAGAAAAGAGATATCAAGGCAAATGGAATCCTAATATGCTGGCCGATTATTGTTGGACCATCAAGAGGGTTGTTCCACAGGCGAAATATAGCAGAAAATCGTAATTTCTTACTTTCTAGGTGGGTCCGAATGTTCGAATATTGTGTAGTTACGAAAGTAGAAAATATTAAAGTGTTTGAAATTATAAATTCCTGTCTCTCGGAAACCTTGCATGATGGAGAGAAACCGATATCATATTTGAATTCAGGAGAAAAAATACTATCAGAATAACTTATTTTTCTTTCTGAGACAAAAAAAAGTTTCTTTTTTGTTGTTCTATGTAATTAATAACTGCGAGAATAACAATTTTCTGTATTTTCACTTTAACTTTTTTCTTTGAGATTAGTTGGGAAGAAAAAACAGCTCTGAAACACATAATAGCTTGAATTTACAGAATTCCTACATTTAATAATTTGTCAAAAAATATCAGAAAATAAGTTTTAAGAAGTGAGTTTGTTAAAATGCGCACTCAAGGGAAGTCAAGTGTGCAGACAGTGAAAGCACAGTGTATTAAGTTACGATAGTCACTTGTAGCCATCGATAAGTATCGAACCTGCCCCGAGGAGCTTATGTTTTGAATAATGAGAGAGCACAGTTGCCGATAAGGTATAAAAGTGTATTTCAAAAATAATAAAAACAGTCCATTTAGCGGTAATGTTGATCGAATCTTAGATATCACAAGATCGCCATGAAATATGCGCGTAAGACACTATGGTTTCATGAGCCATTAAAAAAAACATGAGTGAGAAGGCAACACTCTGCTTTTAAAATATTTATAATATTACAGCAATTAAGGACGAAAAAAAAGGCCAAGTTGAACATTCCTCAAGGAAAACTAAAATAGGCCTAAACTTCATAATTTGACGTAATGTGTCAAGAGATCAAAATAGGCTAGATCCAGTAAGCTTATAAAATTATATGTTGGCTCTATGCTTGATATAACATAAAAATAATGTTACTTACACCATATCCGTTCTTAGAGTGATCCTAACAGAAACAATCGCTATTTGTATCCTTCCGCCATTAGCACAAAAATTACTGTCACATTAACAGGGAGCATGTGTGAAGTATCGGCTATAATACATATGATCGTTGAATGGGGTAGATTACATGAAAGCTGGTGAGATTTTTCACTGAATTAGAGAAATACATTTAAAATAATTTTTTTTAAAACTAGTCAAAAGTTTGCATTTAGATGGAGACACAGCAACAATTTAGTATTGTTGTTGTTATTGTTATAGTTATTGTTATTGTTATTACTTACTTACTCACTGGCACTATCGAACCCGTAGGTTCATGGCCGCGCGGACACAAGCTCTCCGTAAATCCCTATCCTGAGCTAATGTATTCCAATCATTCCCTGTATAATCAACTTCCCTCAAATCATAGCTAATGTTGTTCTCCCACCTCATTCTTGGTCTACCAACTGGGCGTTTTCCCTCTGGCTTTCCTACAAGAAGCTTCCATGCACGTCTTTCATTCCCCATACGCGCAACATGTCCTGCCCATCGCAGTCTACAAGACTTAACTGTTCTTATTATATCTGGCTTCCTATAAAGACCATGTAGTTCATTGTTATGTAGTCTTCTCTATTCACCTGTCTGTTCATCTCTCTTTGGTCCAAAAATTTTCCTAAGAACTTTATTCTCAAATACTCGTAATCTCATTTCCTCCCTTAAAGTAAGAGTCCATGTTTCGCACCCATATAATATAACTGGTAGAATAATAGTTTTATATATTTTCAGCTTAACGTTTTTTGAAAGGAGTTGGGACATCAAAAGTCTCTGCAATGCATAATAGCATGCATTTCGAAAATTGAGCCTATGTTTAATTTCTTTATGCATCTCATTCCTATTTGTGATTATTGTTCCTAGGTATTTGAATTCAGCCACTTCCTCAAAATTTCCCTCATTTGCCATTAGCTGTCCATTTCCATTAGGCCTATATACTGATTGTTGTTATTGTTATTATTATTGTTATTATTATTATTATTATCATCATCATCATCATCATCAATTGAGCAGAATGAGGAAAAGGGATTGAACGATGGAGATTGGAATGACAGAGAGATGCAGAGAAGAATGATACTAGATTAATTGGGAGCAGGAAAATGTTGTTAAACAGTGGTATTATTAAAAAAAATGACTGAAATCTTACAGTTATCAGAGATATGGAGAATTAAAAGGTGCCAAGCTAACAAGTAATTAGCAACAGAGATGTATTACTGGAGAAGATCATCGCGGAAGTCCAGATTAGAAAAAAAATAATAGAAACGTTGAAATTAGGAAAATTATAAAAGTTGAAAGAAATGTATTGCAGACAATTGAAGAGAGACGATTAAGATGGCACGGAATCTCAACAGGCTGACATCTGATAGAATACATCTGATAGAATACATCTGATAGAATACATCTGATAGAATACATCTGATAGAATCCATAATATGATATTGAAGAGGAAAATAGATGTGAAAAGCAGAAAGGTGTTGAGGAATTCTTTTCATTTCTAATATGTTCATTAATTTATTTCTACTTAACTTATTTATGTTATTATCATTATTATTATTATTATTATTATTATTATTATTATTATTATTATTATTATTATTACTTACTTACTTACTCACTGGTACTATCGAACCCGTAGGTTCATGGCCGCGCGGACATAAGCTCTCCATTCATCCCTATCCTGAGCTAATGCTTTCCAATCATTCCCTGTATAATCTACTTCCCTCAAATCATAGTTAATGTTGTTCTCCCACCTCATTCTTGGTCTACCAACTGGGCGTTTTCCTTCTGGCTTTCCTACAAGAAGTTTCCATGCACGTCTTTCATTCCCCATACGCGCAACATGTCCTGCCCATCGCAGTCTATGAGACTTAACTGTTCTTATTATATCTGGCTTCCTATAAAGACAATGTAGTTCATTGTTAAGTAGTCTTCTCCATTCACCTGTCTCTCTTTGGTCCAAAAATTTCCCTAAGAACTTTATTCTCAAATACTCGTAATCTCCTTTCCTCCCTTAAAGTAAGAGTCCATGTTTCGCATCCACATAATATAACTGGTAGAATAATAGTTTTATATATTTTCAGCTTAACGTTTTTTGAAAGGAGTTGGGACATCAAAAGTCTCTGCAATGCATAATAGCATGCATTTCATTATTATTATTATTATTATTTATTATTATTATTATTATTTTTATGCCGTAGCGTAGTCGTTAAGGCACTGAGCTACAAGCCGGAGGGCCGAGGGATCAAGTCCCGTTGGGGTCAGGATTTTTAAACTGACCCAAACCCTCTGGCGGCACTATGACCCTGGGGTCGACTCAGCCTCTAACGGAAATGAGTACCAGACGCTTGTTCCGGGGGTAAAGGCGGCCGTCACGCAGGGCTGACAACCCGGGTGACGTGAATGGCCAATTGTCTAGAAAATATGGGAGCCTTAACCTCCCACTATCCCAAGGGTCTCCGGGCCTGTTGTGGGATCACTTCACTTTAGTATTATTATTATTATTATTATTATTATTATTATTATTATTATTATTATTTTAAACAGAACTAATTCAATTGTATTATGTAATGCAAGATTTTTCATTTTAGTAAACAAAAATAAAACTAACAAAATTGAATATTTTTAAAACAAATACGTAAACTTGGCTTTGCAGGTGGTCTAGGTATAAATTCTAAGGCACTAGTAAGATTATTATTATTATTCAATAATCTCTCCTGTAACCCGTAATAAAATGTTTTACATCGTGTAACAATTTCGTAATAAGCTTTTAAAAAAGTCATGTATTCGACTAATAGACATTAATATTGTATTACAGTCAATTTCATTATGTCCCCATTAGTGGGTGGATCCATTTTTACAAAACAACGAACGCCTTATCGTCTTTTTACTTTAAAAAACGCCGACATCACCAAACCTGCCAAATAGCTTTGCTATAGCTTTTTAAGTGTTGTATGCGGCCTGCTTTATGAAAATGATAGCTTATTCGTCGGCAAAGAAGAGGAAAGAATCATGTCCCGTCATTTTCTTTCCCAAATTAGAATAATAGCTGAAACACTACAGGGATTTACAAAACGCTGCCCTCTGGCCGAGGAAGGCAGTTTGTAATTCTAAGCACGTTGATCAAGTTTTTGTTTTAAGTGGAATATTGATGACGCAGAACAGAGGTGAATACTGATCTATCTGGTGTCTTCCGGACTCCTCTTCTCCTCCAGTGGATGAAAATATGAATTTAATTCTTAGGAGTTTGTATTAAATAATTCATGCGCGTGATATACAATGCAGGGAGGGCGGATTTGGAATTTCCACAAAAGGGGTGGATACAACGTGAGTTTATGTTTCATCAAGTACAGACACACAAGAAAAAAATACCCTACTCAAGTTATAATATGTTTTCACAAGTTCGGATGAAACGTATACAGAGTGTCCGAATAACTCTACATCCTGTGTCGCGATCTATCAAATTCATTCATAAACTCCTGTCAAATTTTATTCTTAGGCTTTCATTTTTCAAATTATTTCCCACCATTTACAATGATTTTTACACTTTTTTTAACGATTGTTTCAATATATATTTTCCATGATATTTAACTACATTTAACTACATAGACAAGGCAGCCATATTGATTTTAACGAATAATCTATGCAACAAGAAAGACGTGTTCCACTGCAGCCAACGTAGAGTATGTACTAATTAACTGTACACATATACTTCAGAATTTCAGAACTTATTATTTATTTTTTGGGTGGTGCATTCTTTCACAGGTTAGAGTGCTTAAATTGCATTAGGTTAGCTTTTAGGTTGGTCTTTCACAAGTTAGAGTACTTAAATTGCGTTAGGTTAGTTTTCAGGTTCGATAAATATCGTGTATATGTTGGCTGCATCCAGTGATTCCATAGTGTAAATCGCTTCGCGTTTATTGGCGCATGAGCATAGTGTATGATTTGGAAAAAAATATTTCGCGTCACATGATTTAAAGTATTTCCAAAATGTTTATAATATTAAAATAAGTTTCTAACGACATGCCAAAGATGGAACCTGTTCTGAAAGGCCTACATGCTTTTAACTAATTGATGAAGTTTTTTAAACAAAAATCCATTTTAATCGAGGACTGATATATCATGTACTTATTTTAATATTTAAAAAATACTACATAATCACAATTGTGATTTTGAATGAATTTAAGAAGCATTGAGAGTGTCCGAGATCAACAATACCAATAACAATCTGTTATAGAATACAAAGTAACAGGTTTACTGCAATGCAGTTTGTTGCAAAATACAGATAAACTCAAAAAGTCTGTATGGTAATCAGTAAATTTCCACATGTTGCACCTTTGGTTTCGAGATTCGCGGGTTCAAACCCGGTTAGAATATTTTTTTTTCATAGCTTAAAAATCATTTGTATAGTTGCCTTCCATAATATGGGGGAGCTCCATCTTGTTGGAAGATGTAAAAACAAACAACAATGAAATAAACATGAATATTTACATAATTACATTATTGTCACAAAAAAAAGCTTACCATTAAAACAAACATGAGAAATAACGATAACTACATTGTTATCACCATAAAACTTAAAATTCGTTCATTTCATTGTTGTCACCATAAAACTTGTTCAGTTTATCTACGTTTTCAACAAATTACATTAGAGCCGACGTTAAATTTACTAGTTTTTCATTTGGCCTATAACAATTTCTTATTGGTAGTGTTGATTTCGGACACGATGTGTGTGAGCGTGTATATACTCGTATATCGGAAGGTAGTCGCCCTTAAGAAAGGATTGTCTAATGACACAACTAACACTCACTCGCACCACTGAAGTCGTAGGTTCATGGCTGTTCGGACATAAGCTCTCCACTCATCGCTATCCTGAGCAACTGTTTTCTAATCATCTCCTGTTTAATCTACTTCCCTCAAACTATACTTAATGTTATTCTTCCAACTAATTCTTGGCCTACCAACTGGGCGTTCTCCCTCTAGTTCTACAAAAATGTTCCATGCCTATCTTCCCTGACATTTGTCTTTTATATGAGGAAAAAACCTCATTTAAGACATTTGTCCCAACCGAGGTTCGGAATGTAGTCCACTGCGTCTGATTCAAACAACGTTATCTGCAGACCACAGCGCTGAATTAGCATAAAACAAAAGAAACACATTGAAACTGTCTTGAGACATAATTGCTCACGGAGTTGATTGGGAAACAATTGAAAATCACGCTTCGCTATTATTTTATTTGCAAGGTCAAATGTGTGTCCCGATAAAGCTGTTAAAATGGCGCCAGAACGCCTGGCTTGAAGGTATAATTTACAATTATTCATAGGAAATGGAACACACCCACCCATGCAGCTAGTCCAGTAGCAGTTGTTTAACGGTTGTTTAACTATCGCAAATGTCACTTAACCTAAGTTAACAATGAGTGGTCCATTCGACTTGCTCTAGTGGAAACCACGTCGTGCATTCAATCAGTGACAAGACAAACACCAGAAGTCACTGCAAATTATCTACTTGCTGCACAACACAGAGATAATGGGGGATGGAGATTTCATGGTACATTCCTAGACTCACAATTGTTACTTAGTTAATCTAATAAAATTAGAAACAGGTTATCAGACACTTTAGAAATTCACAAAGGGTTAAAGCAAGGAGATGCATTTTATCCTCTACTATTCAATTTTGTGCTAGAGCATGCCTTCAAATCTTTAGAGGATGAAAAAGGCCTACAACTCAATGGTACTAAAAAACTGTTAGTTTATGTTGATTATATAAAAAGTAAAGTAAAGTATTTCCACTACAGTCCTCAGGAGACCCTTGGGGTAGTAGGAGGTTAAGGCTCCCACTATTTCTAGACTATCGGCACCTGATGTCAGCCGGGTTGTCAGCCCTGCATGACGGCCGTCTTTACCCCAGAACAAGCGTCTGGTACTCATTTCCGTTAGAGGCTGAGTCGACCCCAGGGTCATATTGCCGCCAGAAGGTTTGGGTCAGAATAAAAATCCTGACCTCACCGGGACTTGAACCCTCGACTTTCCTGCTTGTAGCGGAGTGCCTTAACCACTACGCTACGGCGTGCCCCCATGTTGATGATGTAGTAGGCCTATTACTGGGTGATAGCGACGAGATATTAAGGGTCAACACACACTCTATTGAGTAACATTAAGAAATTGAGACTGGAAGCGAACATGAATAAAACTATATATAGGCCTAGGTATATTCACACATAGAAATACATAGCGTAATAAAAATGGCCAGTTAATGACAAATGAAGGAAATTTTGAAGAAGTGTCTGAATTCAAATACCTAGGAACAATAATCACAAGCAGGAATGAGGCGCACAAAGAAATTAAACATAGGCTCAATTTTGGAAATGCATGCTATTATGCATTGCAGAGACTTTTGTCGTCCCAAATCCTTTCTGAAAACGTTAGACTGAAAATATATAAAACTGTTGTTCTTCGTTATATGTATGGTTGGATGAGAAACATGGACTCTTACTTTAAGGAAGAAAAGGAGATTACGAGTATTTGAGAATAAATTTCTTAAGAAAATTTTGGACCAAAGAGAGATGAACAAACAGGTGAATGAGTAAATTTTCATAACAGTGAAGTACATGATATTTTTTGGAAGCCAGATATAATAAGAACATTTAAGTTTCGTAGACGCGATGGGCTGGACATGTGATACTAATGGGGAATGGAGTAGGATCATAGAACTTCCTTGTAGGAAAACAAGAGGGAAAACTCCCGGTTAAAACTCCTGGCGCGACAGGCCTAGAAGGCCCTTAGCCTACCAGCCGGCTGCTGGCATCACATCCACATGTGTCAATCACAGAGGTAGACGATCATCAAGCCAGTGTAGGGGTGACATGTGGTCAGCATGTCGAGTCCCCCAGCCGTTACAGCTGGTTTTCTCAACCTGGAGCCGCTACTTATTGTAGCTACCCAAATGCCTCACGATGCTGGGTGGGCACCGGTCCCATACTGACCGAAATACCATGAGAAAATTTCTTCCCCCATGGAGACTCGAACCAGCGCAAGTCCCGTAGCTCTGCGCCAAGGCTTCCTGCCTTAACCACTCGGCTACGGCGCGGGACGAAAACTCCCGGTTGGTGGAATATAATTAACCATGATTTGAGGGAAGTAGATTATACAGGGGATGACTAGACACATTCACTCACGATAGAGATGTGTGGAGAACTTATGTCCGCGCGGCCATGAACCTACAGGTTTGATAGTGCCAGTGAGTTAGGGATGCATGGATGCATTATGTCAGCGCTCAAATAGCCCTATGGGAATGAAAAGATTAATAACTTTTGTTCAGAGATATCTTGTTTGAGATCTGAAATTATTTTATATTCCGCAATTCCACTATAAATTTTACTTCCCTTCTGAAAGAAGTCATATTTAAGATTCCAACGTCCCTGTAAATAATTCATCAAGATGGATTTTTAACCAGCAGAAATTCTGAATTAAACGCAGGACATGGTAACCACTAGAAAGCTAGTAACGTCATAAAAAATTATACCTTACTAGCTGACCTGGACGTTGTCCTGCCCGAGCATTTAATTCTTGTGTCATGGCCGTACGATAAAAATATGTTACTTTTTACTATAAAATCCACTAATTAAGGCGTAATTAGACATTATTAAACAAGTTCACAAGAAAATTCCTCACAGCCATCTGTTGAGGGTCAAGAAGTGTGCATGACGTCACATTGTTTTCGCGCAGAATATGTCGATAATGCAGATGACTGACATAAAAAATCTATAACCCGATCGCAGCGCCACATACTGAGTTCAATTGTGAATCTAAATCATAGAGGAGATCCAGTCTAACATACACACAATTTCATTAAAATCGGTCCAATCATTTAGATAATTTTAATTTTGGGTTTCAAATAAACCCCCTCTTCTAATTGTCGGATTTGGCTCATTTTTGGATAATACCTACCTCTGTTTATTTTAATACGACATACTGAGTTTCGTTGTGAAAGATATAAAAATGTGACCGCTAGAGCAATTTTTAAATTTTCACTTCAGGTAAACTCCTACAGCTGATGGTTTTAGAGGGTCCGATTGTGAATCTAAACCATCGAGGGACCCAATCAGACACATACAGATATTTTCACACAAAATCGGTCCAGTCGTTTAGGAAGAGATCAGCAACAAACACATGTACAGAATAATTATATAGGCTACATAAAGGTGGCCTATATGTAGAAAATGTTACAAAATATGAATACTGAGTGTAAAATCTTGTGCGCCCTACCTACATGTTTTATTTGTTCAATTTTTTAGCGAGCGGAGTTTGAGGGCAAATAGACAAGAGAACTGTTGTGAAAGACACTTGTAGGTCGGCTTCCGGAGTAATATTATCTCACAGATTTCAAAGTGACAAGCCGCCGACATGTTTTAGAACACTGAAACGAAACATTTGGCACAAAATTCACCTTTTATGGTTGACAGAAATGTATTTTTAATACAATCTCATCTATTTTTATTTATATACAGACTTTCGATGTTTACACGTCTTTCTGTGCCTAAAGTTTAATTTTCCTTCTCCACTCATCTCTATCCATCCACTCCATGTCCTCCAATTCTCTTGTTATCATTCTAGTTGTTATTTCTTACATCCATGAGTTTCGAGGACTTCCTTTCCGTCTTCTTCCAATTTTTTTTTTCTGGGTAACCTTTCTTCTTGCATTCGTCGTACATGGCCATACCAATTTAGTTGTTTCTATTTCATACAATCTACTATTGAATATTTATTTTTTCTCGTGCGACTTTTTTTTTCTCTTCCAAATTGAACATCTTGCTGCTCTCCTCAAGAAATCCGTTTCCTTCGACATAAGTTTTTGTTGAATTTCCATACTTCAGCTCCATATGTGACAGTATTTCTAACTATTGAATTAAATATTTGTAATTTATATCTTCTGGTTGTGGGGTTTAAAACCACGCTGACTGCTACCATTTGTGCGGGCTGTCATTATACAGGGTGGACCGCTCGAATGGACCTAATTTCAATTGCTTGTTACTGGCAAACGGTTGAAGATAGAAACTTAAAACAACGTTCATAGTACAGAAAAACTCACCAAGTTTCGAATCCTGTCGGTAGATGGCACAAAGATACGTTTCTCGTTCTTAGATTTAATTGTTTGTGAAAATGGCGACTCCGCAGATGAAAGCGCAAGCTGTTTTGTGGTATGCGGAGTTTAAGTCAATCATTAGAGTTCAAAGGGAGTTCCGGCGTGTGTTTAACCGTGATGCTCCAACTGCTAGAAGCATAAAGAAGTGGCGTGATACATTATTAGCTACAGGATCTGTGTTGAAGAAGCATGGTGGTGGTCGCAGAGCATCCGATGAAATGGTAGCAAATGTTCAAGCCGCATTTGAGCGAAGCCCCCGGAAGTCATTAAGAAGAGCTTCGCGGGAACTTCAAATACCAAAATCGACATTACAACGGATTGTCCACAAACGCCTCAAACTGCACGCATATAAAGTGCAGTTAGTGCAACGTCTGGAGCCGAATGACATGCCGAAACGAGTGGAATTCGCCAATACGATGCTGGACCGTCTCGGCGCTGATCCTGACTTCATGACCAAGATTTTCTTCTCGGACGAAGCCACTTTCCATTTGTCAGGCAAGGTAAACCGGCATAATGTGCGGATCTGGGGATCGGAGAATCCTCACGCTATTCAAGAGCATGTTCGTGATAGTCCGAAGATGAATGTTTGGTGCAGTTTGTCACATAATAAGGTCATTGGACCGTTTTTCTTCGCCGAGAAAACTGTTCGTGGTACCACATATCTGACATGCTGGAGCAGTTCTTCTTTCCACAAATGAACAACTGCAGCCTAACATCGTTTTCCAGCAAGATGGTGCTCCTCCCCACTGGTCCAATGAAGTTCGTACGACTTTGGACAACATTTTCCCTGGCCGTTGGATTGGTAGGGGAGGACCAATCGCGTGGCCCCCGAGATCTCCCGATTTAACAACCACTGGATTTCTTTCTCTGGGGCTATGTCAAAGATAAAGTTTTACACCACCCCAGTCAAAGACCTTCGTGATCTTCGTGAGCGCATCATAGAGGCTATTGAGAACATTCCAGAAGACATACTCCAACGTACTTGGCAAGAAATTGTTCATCGCTTTGATATCGTCACAGTGACTGCTGGGGCTCATATAGAGATGTGGTGATCTGGATATCAAAACTTGGTGAGTTTTTCTGTAATATGAACGTTGTTTTAAGTTTCTATCTTCAACCGTTTGCCAGTAACAAGCAATTGAAATTAGGTCCATTCGAGCGGTCCACCCTGTACAATAATTTGTGCCGGATCGTCTTTTGTTTCTGTTGCTTCTATTAGCGTAGATCTGATTACCTCCAAGGTTATTAATCACAAAGCTACTTGCCCCGGGCCCATAGGAGGCAAGGATTGATTCATCTTTCTTTCCTAGGCGTTTTAGCATAACCCAATAATAGTTCTCAAAACAACAGAGTGACTTAAAATAAGTGTTTTCACTATAATTATTAATCAGGAAAGCTAGACAGAAAAAATAAAGGGAGCTGGAATGATCTCCTAAATGAGTGCGTTTTCGTATAGGATTATAAACAGCCACATGAATCATTAGAACATTAATTTATAAAAAAAATGATATTTAATGTAAACAAGAAGTCTGAAGTAAAAACATAACCAAGATAAACATTTGATCATTCAAAAAGAAAAAGAAAGTGAATAAATAAATAATACTCTTACAGGACAAAAAACCACATCATACCACATACCACACTCATGCTAGAGTCCAAGCCAGGGTGGCTTCTTCCCCGGTCTTCAGGACCAACATAAACTCCGCCACTTCGCGGCTCCAGACGACCTTGTCCACTTAAAAGTCCGATCCCATCCCGGAATTGACAGATGAATGAATGATGAATGAATGATAACGTTCTCGCTGTGCATAACGTATTTGAAGGTTCCGAGGTAGAGGGGAGATGCGCCGTAGAAACAGCGCACCAGGAGAGGTAAAGAGGGAGAGTGGGGGTAGATGCATAGAGAAAGGAATATTGGCATAGTTCATGAATCTTACAGTCTAGGGAGGATAACGACGCTGCAGTAATGAGCCGAAAAACGCACTTTCGGTTCATGGTTATATGTCTGTTCCATAAGACACGATTTAATATTGCTGTTATTGCTCTACCTCTATTACAATCTTATTTATCCCCCCAAAAAAGGAATTAGGGCCTATTACAAGATTATTTTTAATACGATATATAGGCCCTACATTAGCTCAGCGTAAGGATGTTTGGATAGCGGCCATGAACCTGTGTGTTCTATTGTGCCAAAAAAATAGTAGTTAGATGGAAATAGGACATAGAAAGAATGGCTCCCTCTAGATGAGTGACGATCAAGAGCAGACCAAGGATACAATGGAACTGAGATTTTGAGACAGGTATAGGCGAATTGCTGCCTATTCCGTGAGGGCAAGAAGAAGAATTTGAGGATGTCAGAACAAGCTACGATACTTTATAATAAATTAGTTGTCCTGTATAAACATGCGTGTTCTTATCTGGAAATGATTTGTTGTACAATGTCTAACGAAAAAATAAACTAGTCATTCTAATAACAGGATAAATACGTAAACACAATAGATAAAAAACATGACAAAGAGAAAAAATTACAAGTTAGATAGAAGAACAAAAAACAGTAGACTACATGACTCTTCAACTGTTTGAAACCACTGTTCATTCTCAATGTAACATGAAATACTGAAGGAGGAAGTCCCTAATGCGCAATAGCAGATTCTAACTAGACCTCTGACTTTTAGGCCCTAAAATATGGATCAGGCAACTAAAATATGCTTTAAAAATTGTAAAATATGACAAAAATGCTATTTATGATTCTTCTTCTTCTTCTTCCTTCCAAGTATTAGGCCAAGGCCTGTTACGATCCTATAGAAAATTTTCCCTCCAGCGTTTTGATCCTTCCGGGAAATTCTCGTAAAAGACTTGAAAGCATAATAATAGTCCCTTCGATTGGTTGCTGGTCAAAGGAAGGCAAGACCAGTGATGGGCCTGCCATCTTACAGCCTCTGGTCAGGCTTTTCTGGAGAAGAAAAGAAAATAATGGAAAGAAGAAATGGAAGAAAGGAAAGACTCCCTAGCCCTCGGATGCCCTAATAGCGTCGGGGTCGAAAAAACAAGAGTTAACCAAGAGAGGTTAGATAGTAAAGTTAAAAGAGTGCAAAACACAAGTAAGTGGAAGAAATGTTTTGCTCGGCTTGGGCACCTTGTGGTCGCCATCCACATATCCCCTAGATGAGGACCCCTGAGGGGATTTATGATTCTATAATGTGTAATATTAGTAGAGGCTATTACGATGCGAAGTTGGGAAGTGGTTTTTTACAGAAGCTAGGAAATTATTAAAAACCAAGTGACATCGAGGTTTTTAGTTTCCGAGATTCTGTAAAACACTTCACAAACGTTGTACATTATTTTTTTGCACGATGATGTTTTCAAAATAATAAATAATAATAAAATAATATCTTTGTTGGAAATATTTGCGTTCATTAAAAACAAGTGACTAACGTTAACAGTTTGGCCAGTGCTTATACGGTAAATTCCGAAAACAATTTAATCGACACCAATCAGTCATAAAACAGCGGCAAGTACGAATTTATTGTTTTATATTGTTTCAAATAAAGTTCAATTCATTTAAAATGCAGTGATTTGTTTTGTATAATGTAGGGCTCTATTAACACTACCTTTTGGATAATTTTTTCTATATAGGCCTACATTGTAGTATACATTAAGGGCAGTGGTTTTACTTCCCGCACTAGGTAGGTAATTTGTAAAATTACAGTATAGTTATTTAGTTATTTATAGGTTGGCCAACCCCGACATTTAGGAAGTTGAACTTTCAATCATAGTCGTCATTGCTGTAAGCACGACAGAACGCTCTATCGTGGAAAAAATATGTTGAGCAAAATAAATGTAAGAATTATGAAAATAATAAAATGAAGAGCGTTAAAGTTGTAGGCCTATATAAAATATTAAAGAAAGAAATCATGTACAGTTGCCTACATTTATTTATTGACGACAAAGTAAAAAATATTACATATTTTGTATTCACGTAGACTTTCACGCCGGAGTTGCTATGATGATGGTGATGAAGATTTTCGGGCTGTAGGCCGTGGTCGTGAGGCTTGTAGTTCCCCAACGTTTCGCCAAAGACTGTGTCTGGCATCCTCAAGGGTTGCTTGTAGTTCCCCAACGTTTCGCCAAAGACTGCGTCTGGCATCCTCAAGGGTTGCTTGTAGTTCCCCGACGTTTCGCCAAAGACTGCGTCTGGCATCCTCAAGGGTTGCTTGTAGTTCTCCAACGTTTCGCCAAAGACTGCGTCTGGCATCCTCAAGGGTTGCTTGTAGTTCCCCGAGGTTTCGCCACAGACTGCGTCTGGCATCTTCAACGGTTGCTTGTAGTTCCCCAACGTTTCGCCAAAGACTGCGTCTGGCATCCTCAAGGGTTGCTTGTAGTTCCCCAACGTTTCGCCAAAGACTGCGTCTGGCATCCTCAAGGGTTGCTTGTAGTTCCCCAACGTTTCGCCAAAGACTGCGTCTGGCATCCTCAAGGGTTGCTTGTAGTTCCCCAACGTTTCGCCAAAGACTGCGTCTGGCATCCTCAAGGGTTGCTTGTAGTTCCCCAACGTTTCGCCAAAGACTGCGTCTGGCATCCTCAAGGGTTGCTTGTAGTTCCCCAACGTTTCGCCAAAGACTGCGTCTGGCATCCTCAAGGGTTGCTTGTAGTTCCCCAACGTTTCGCCAAAGACTGCGTCTGGCATCCTCAAGGGTTGCTTGTAGTTCCCCAACGTTTCGCCAAAGACTGCGTCTGGCATCCTCAAGGTTTGCTTGTAGTTCCCCAACGTTTCGCCAAAGACTGCGTCTGGCATCCTCAAGGGTTGCTTGTAGTTCCCCAACGTTTCGCCAAAGACTGCGTCTGGCATCCTCAAGGATTGCTTGTAGTTCCCCAACGTTTCGCCAAAGACTGCGTCTGGCATCCTCAAGGATTGCTTGTAGTTCCCCAACGTTTCGCCAAAGACTGCGTCTGGCATCCTCAAGGGTTGCTTGTAGTTCACCAACGTTTCGCCAAAGACTGCGTCTGGCATCCTCAAGGGTTGCTTGTATTTCCCCAACGTTTCGCCAAAGACTGCGTCTGGCATCCTCAAGGGTTGCTTGTAGTTCCCCGAGGTTTCGCCAAAGACTGCGTCTGGCGTCCTCAAGGGTTGTCTTGAGACGCAGTCTCTGACGAAACGTCGGGGAACTACAAGCCTCACGACCACGGCCAACAGCCCGAAAATCTTCATCAAGATCATCATTGCCTCTTTTCTTTGAATTTTTTCGGTGCTCTCATAAAAATTTCAAGATTTCCAGAGTCCCGGTAACAAAGTTTTGACACGATTTATGTAAAACTTATTTTAAATGTGAATTTTAGGTTCAAAGATTACAAAATAGATAGGGCATACCAATGGGTGAAACAGGCATTTTTAGGCACAGTAAAATGTAAGAAATATAACTTCAGGTTCAAAAAAACACACAATACGTATGAATGGGTAACATAGGCATTTTAATCATTATTAAATTCTTCACAGAAGTTGTACTTACAGCATTTATTTTTTATTTATTCTATCAGGAGGAAAAAAGTACAAAATCTATACTCTGAGCTTTGTGTATAGCAAGTCAATAGTTTTATTTTAACAAGATTATTTCCATTATGCGATAGTTTTCCTTCAGCTGAAAGTAACTTCAGTTCTCTATTAATTTCTATCTTGTATCAGCTTCTTTCTCTTCATATTTTTCCTCATTCTGTGTTTTCATTTCTCTAGCACCTTTCTTCTTCTCCCATCAACAGTCCATTGCAGACTCTTCTTTGGAATTATTTCTTTCTTAATTATTTTAAATTCGCCAAACTATTTTAGTTTTATTTCCTTAATTACTTTCTGGATATTCTTATACATTTTCATTATTGTTTTTATTGTTTCTTTTTTAATTCTAAATTCCTTAATACTCTAAGAGAGTAGTAAATTTATTAGCTTGTTGTTTTTTCAATTATACAAATTCAAACTCATAGACTATAACAAATACTTCGAAACCATGAAAAAAACATCCATTTTGTTTTATTAAATAACCTATATTTTTCTTCTCATCTTGTTTTTTTTTCTCACTGGTACTATCGAACCCGTAGGTTCATGGCAACACGGACATAAACTCTCCATACATCCCTAACCTGAGCTAATGTTTTCCAATCATTCCATGTATAATCTACTTCCCGCAAATCATAGTTATTGTTGTTCTCCCACGTTTTAATGTATCATACAGCCAAAAAGGAGATACATATAAAAATACAGAAATTTCAAAGAATGCGTGGAATAATGTCGGACGCCCAAACAGAAGATGGTCTGAACAATTTTAACAATTCTAGCTTTCATGATACCTGAACGAGCCAACCGGCTTAATCCCTGGATGATGATGTATGGAACAATAAGAAGAACTCTAAAGAATAAAACAACTCAAGATACTCAACTGAAATTTTATAAAGTCATGGCCGTTCCTACTATTATGTAAGACAGTGAAAATTTGACTTTATCTCGTACAGATAGAAGAAATAGAGGCAGCGGAGATGAGATTTTTAAGGCCAACGGCAAGCTCTACACTCTTATGGACCAGAAAAGAAGTTCAGAAAAAAATAGATAAATTAAATATTTTTAAATTGACGCATAAAATTGACAAAGACAAAATTGGTGCGAACATCTACTAAGAATGCCAGATGATAGACCTCCTAAAATGTCAACACTAATAAAATTCATATCATTCCGTTGAGGTGAATAGCCATAAGATAAAAGTCAGGCTAAAGCAAAGTTTAACCTGCTGATGATGGAAGTTAACTTCCGAAAGCGCTCCATTTAAAATCATATACACCATTTTAACAAAATTGAGAACGACGGCACCTACCAACAGGTACATTTCAATTGTTAACTTTTATCTCACTCCTAAAATTATTTTAAACTACAGACCTACAGGATATAGAAGTGAAGGAAGACCATTTACTAGATGGAAACACCAAACCTCTTGAAGTCGGAACGGACCAGATGATGGCCTAAGCCTTGATGTTGATGACGATTACTTTAGTCTAATTTACGTATGAAAATAGTTTCTGTTACTCAAAGAAGAGTTGAGACTGAATAGAATTTTATTTAACTTCCCAAGTAATCAGCAGCGCGATTCGAAGATGGGCTTAGAATAATGCGCCTTTAATTTTCAGATATGATTTAGATTTTAGATTTAGATTTATTTAGCCTGGTGGAGTTAAGGCCATGTGGCCTTCTCTTCCACTCACCAGGACAAACATACATTACACCAGAATATAACAATCTCAATTAACTCTAATATTAAATACTAAATAAAAAATTGACCAAAAAGATAATATCTATTATATTACGATCTATAATGCAACCAGTTAATGTTAGTTAAAATTAAGACTAAAACTAATAATAAAATGTATACAAGCAAGACATACTAAATTGTCCCTGTCTAATGTAGCCTATATAAAAAACAAAGAAAAATAATGAGATATAGAAAACTAATTTTACGATTATACAATATTTAAAACAAAACAAAAGACAATATTTGTTAATCCTAATATTATTTTCATAAATAATTGAATTTATTAATTATTAAAAGAATACTATCAGCGAGGTGTATAAGTTAGTTTGTTATTAAATAATTGTTCAGTTTGTTTTTGAACGATGCTATAGTTTGACAGTCACTGACATAGGACGGAAGGGAATTCCATGTTTGGGTAAGTGAGACCGTAAAAGATAATGAATAATGTACAGTGTGATGAGGAGGGATATAAAGGACAATGGATATGTTTGTTATTTAAGATTTAAAGTTATTTTCCGTACTACATATCTATGACATGAGCTTCAGGCTTAATTTCTTTTCCGAAAAAGCAGTTTTTAGAATGTTTACAACCTGAAAACTCCATTGGCACTAGTCGTATTTGGACCCGCGAAACTGGATACAGACATAAGCCCGTAGTGTACTTCTCAGGGAACGGCAATGAAGAGAAATAAATAAATAATAGTTTAAAAATCTAAAACAACACGCTTTATTAGAAAACCGAACTAAAAAATGTTCGGTTCTCTAATAAAGTGTGTTGTTTAGTAATTAATTTCCAACACGCTTGGGATAAAATTAAAGTGGTCAAAAAAAAAATCATCTCCAACACATCTAGAATAAAACTAGAGTTATCTAAAAAAAAATACCATCAAAAGCGTGGGGGTGCTTTTTATGGGTTTTACGTTTTCTTCTTAGATACTTTACTTTTACCAATATCTGTTTATCATCAAATATTAATTGATATAGAGCACCCCACGCTTTTGATGGTAAAATTATTATTTTTTGTACATAACTCTAGTTTTATTCTAGATGTGTTGGAGATGATTTTTTTGTTGACAACTTTAATTTTATTCCAAGCGTGTTGGAAAATAAAATTAGTTTTCATTTTTAGTTCGGTTTTCTAATAAAGCGTGTTGTTTTAGTTTTTTAAAATTATTAGGCTATTTCTTTTTTAGTTTGGTTTTCTAACAAAGCGTGTTGTTTTAGTTTTCTAAACTATTATTTTTTTATTTTTAGTTTAATTGATTGTCATAAACTGGAATCCCATGAAAATTTAATTGCTTACGATATTTTTAGTGTCTATGCACGAATATAATTTATATATATATTTTAAAATTATTATTATCTGACATTATTATATTTTTGAATATTTTAATATAGATAAATAGTTACAGTTAATCGTATCCTTCTCATATCTTTTAGACAAATTGCAATGTGGTAAGTTTACAAAACTGTCATTAATATTTTACAAAATAAAATAAACATGTAAAAATCTATAAATTCGATACTATTGTAGTATGAGCTAAAAGTAATACTCTTCTAAAAAAAATCCTCCGAGCCGGATTTGAACCAGCGACCTATGGATTGCTGATATTATATACCACTACAGTTCACCGCTCTACCAACTGAGCTACCAGAGTATATAATATTAATTTATTACAACGATGGACTAAAACGTCGATACGTCCGCAACCTATTATACCGGTCTTTATTTTTTTAATGTCTTGATGGTCCTGGCCAGGATGTTAGAAAAAAATTATGAAATTATTGTATTGTCATTGCTCCTTTACAAGTATATAAAGTTCCAAGTCGATCCAATGTTTTTAAGTGGGTGAAAATCGTGTTGAAAGATTCCGTTACATAGGTAGACAGATACAGGTCAAGCTAATATAAAGCGTGTAATAAATTCATGTCTTTTGGAATCAAATGCGGGACATTAATCTATTCCACATAGTTTTGTTTGTTTTATTCGCCCTGTTATTATTATTTTTTTAAATGTTTAAGTGCCAGAATTTTATTTTACATATTGAAACTGGCTGCTAAAATATACATTTTGTTTTTCCTCTCCCTTTAACTGAAACTTTGTAATGTATATATTCTACATGTGTTATTTCTGTAACTGAACTGCACCCGATCACCAGCACTTGTCAGTACTGTGTACAACATTTATTAGTGAATAAAATTTATTCTTATTATTTTTCTTTTAAAAAAAAGTAAAAGATGAGGTAATGTTGAATGGGATTCCCTTAAAGAATTAAATAAGAATATGTAAATAGTTGATAAGTTTGTGTACCCCTGGATGGATGGTGTTTGCGCGAATTACACGGGCCAACCTGCACTCATCACTATGATTACGAGCGCGGACACCACCGAGGTCTCCCCGGTCGGCCCAGCCTCTCTGCCCGCTGGCAATCCTCCACAAAACCCGCTGAGAAAAAAATACTAAAATCCCCGGTCTTTAAGAGACAGAACGTCGGCTCTTTTGATGTTGTGGTTAATTCCAGTTTTCACGTACAGTCGCGCTCTACAAGTACAGTCAGGTCCTGGAAAAGTTAATAAAAACCGTGTTACGAAAAATACTTCGAATTCCATTCTAAGATTGAAGTTCAAAAGGCCAAAAATATTCATTATGGCAGCATAGCAAGGTCCTAATCAAAATTAAACTTAAAGTCTATAATAATGTTCAATTTTCACCAACTCTGATTTAAATTCTATTGCAATTTCAGACTTGGAAGAAATAAATCTTCTAATATTAAAAAAATCACTTAGTGATCTTGGGGTGTAAGAGGTAGGGACCAAGGAAGACCAAAACATCGGTGGAAAGATCAAGACCATCTTCGCTAGGTTTACCGTACAGGCCACATGGCCTAAAACGAATTTGTTCATGATGATGATGACTTAGTGATCTTCTGTACATAGGCTTAGGCCTATACTGCACAGTGTACAGACGAATAGATAATATTGCATTTAGACCATCTTCTAGAATTGGTATGGTATTAGATCCCACAATCCTTTTTGAGACTCATAATGACCAACCCGAGGAAGTTGGCTCTAATTACAAAGACTATATAACTCATGCCACAAATGCTAGGCAATGACCAATCACGTTTCAATGAATTTTGTTTTACAACCAATGACAGTCGTGTTTCACCTCGCTCTTTATCGATTTCTCTTTATCAGCTCCTGCTTTTGTGATAAAGATAGCTCCTCCTTTTTAATGTTCTGAACAGGACAGAACATTATTTTTCTCCAACAAATACTTTGAATATAGCAAATAATGAACAGATTCCTTGATTTCACTCAGTTGTTTACTAAAAAAATAAATGAATAACCCGTAATGTAGATTGTGATATATAGTTTGATGTGTTTCATTATTTCTCCACTTGGGTACATTCATACAATATTGTGATCTTATTTGGAAATAAATAATATGATCTAGTTGCAGTGAATGAACATAACCTCACATTTCTGATTTGTTTTCAAACATAGCCGTTTACATTAAATACATAAATATTTTAAAATAACTATAGTTAAACAATGATTTGTGAGTAAACAGCTTAATTTTATTCGTTAAGTAGTCCTAGCAAATGCCACTCTTGATTTCCAAATTCTCTAGACAAATTGGAAATCACTCGTGGCATTACTTATGATAAATACCAATTAGTATAACTGTCACAGGATTGATGATCGATGCAAGAGGTACTATACCAGGATTCTTAGCTAAATTTTGTAATTCCTTAAATTTGGACAGTGTGTATCTTTCTAAAATTGCTATCACTGCCATTAGAGGATCAATTTCAATTTTAAGAAAGCATCTTTACAAAATGGCTACTTTATAGTATGTATACTTCAATTGCAATTGAAATTTTAAAATGTATTTACAAAATGTATTTCATCAATTTCAAAAATTAATTGTCTGCATCACTTTGTCTTTGAGACAATCCTCTAATGAGGAAAGTTATATATAATAAAAAATACCATATGATATGAATTTTATTTTAATACGCTCTTGGACATCTCAAATTATTGCGTCGCAGTTCAAACATGGGCGCGAAACAGCAGACAAATTTTGCTCTATAGTGCCTATAAAGCTTGAGATTTTTTCATCAATAACTTATTTAGGTTTCGGAAGTTAGAGCCTGTTCCTATGTGATCTCAAGATGTGGTCGATCGGTCCATCTTAATTTTGGTCTTCCTTTATCTCGACGTCCTTTAGGTCGATGCTGCAATGCTAATTTAAGAGATAGGTAGATTCTTTGCAAATTTTTAACCAATTACTTCAAAAATTCTGAATTTCTTCAAATATATTTTGAACTTTTAGGCCTAATTCATCGCGTATATTTGTGTTTCTTTGCTTGTCCATTTTTGCACTGCTACACCTAAATAAACGAAATATATTTTTTAAATTTTCGTTTCAGATAAACTCCTACATAAAATATTTTCAGAGAACAATAGCAGCTTAACATTCACCGTACCTGAAATGTGTACACGGAATTATAAATTGAGACGAACCAATCATGTCTGTTTGCTAGAGTCAGTTCTTATTTTCGCATTTCAGGTAAACCCACAATTCTAATGATCAGATTTCGCAGAGTTTTGGACAGTATCTATATTGGTTTATTTTAATAGCATATACTGAGTTTCGTTGTGAAACCTCGAAAATTGCGATGGCTAGAGCAACTTTTTAGTTTTCGTTTTAGTTGAACACCTCTGCTTAATGGTTTTAGAACTTAATAGATAGCGGCTAAACACTAGGCGTACATGAAAACCTGTGGGCCTATGTACAAATTTCCATAAAGATATGTTGCGTGGTTCAGTGGCTCTGAAATCTATAAATAACAAACACACATTCGCTTTTATACTGTACTTACTTACTTACTTACTTACTGGCACTATCGAACCCGAAGGTTCATGGCCGCACGGACATAAGCTCTCCATACATCCCTATCCTGAGCTAATGCTTTCCAATCATTCCCTGTATAATCTACTTCCCTCAAATCATAGTTAATGTTATTCTCCCACCTCATTCTTGGTCTACCAACTGGGCGTTTTCCCTCTGGCTTTCCTACAAAAAGCTTCCATGCAAGTCTTTCATTCCCCATACGTGCAACATGTCCTGCCCATCGCAGTCTACGAGACTTAACTGTTCTTATTATATCTGGCTTCCTGTAAAGACCATAAAGTTCATTGTTATGTAGTCTTCTCCATTCACCTGTCTGTTCATCTCTCTTTGGTCCAAAAATTTTCCTAAGTACTTTATTCTCAAATACTTGTAATCTCCTTTCCTCTCTTAAAGTAAGAGCCCATGTTTCGCACCCATATAATATAACTGGTAGAATAATTGTTTTATATATTTTCAGTTTAACGTTTTTTGAAAGGAGTTGGGACATCAAGAGTCTCTGCAATGCATAATAGCATGCATTTCCAGAATTGAGCCTATGTTTAATTTCTTTGTGCATCTCATTCCTATTTGTGATTATTGTTCCTAGGTATTTGAATTCAGGCACTTCCTCAAAATTTCCCTCATTTGTCATTCATTAGCTGTCCATTTCCACTATTTAATGGATTTCTATGTGTGACCATATATTTAGTTTTATTGATATTTACTTCCAGTCCTAATTTCTTAGTGTTACTCAATAGTGTGTGCATGTTGTCCTTTAGTATCTCCTCGCTATCGGCCAACAATACTACATCATCAGCATAAACTAACAGCTTATTAATACCATTGAGTTGGCTTTTATACTGTACAGTAGATAATCCATGGTTCTTTAAGTATCCATAAAGATTTCTTTTTCTCCAGGAAAAATATATGGTTTTTAAGAAAATATGAAGATAATTTTCCTATTTTATAAAATACGTGTTTCAAGATAATACATATTATAAATATTAAATTAATTTTTGCGTTTTTTTTAATGTAGACAGACCACATGGTAAATTAATGTCCTGTAACAATGTATCTACATATAATTAAATTTTTTGTAGATTTGGGGTCAATGCCCAATCACATTTCAATGATTTTAGAATTACAGCCAATCACAGTCGTGTTTCACCTCGAATTTATCAAACAAGTTTATCATATTAAAAAAGCCGCTCCTTTTTAACATTCTGAATAGGTCATAGCATTATTTTGCAGTGACAGACTCTCCAAGAAATACGGCTACTAGATTCTGTATATAGTGCATAAATGTCAGCTGAAAGTGCTTGTGGGAGATAATATAAAAACATTTGTAGCAATTGATAATACCACAAAAAAAACACTGTTTGTACTTTCTTAAACGAATTATTTTCCAGGAAATGACGTTGCAGAATAATATAATTGACATATTTACATCATAGGACATCAAACATTAATTAATACCTATAATGTTGGTTATAAATTTCTCCACTAGGGTGCATTCTTACAATATTGCGATAAATAATATTATCTGGCTGCAGTGACGAACAAATGAAGCGTACCAATCGTTTTTCATTTGTTTTCAAACATCGCTGTTTACATTAAATATATAAATATTTTTAAATAACTGTAGTTAAATAATGATTTGTGAGTAAACAGCTTAATTTTATTCGTTAAATAGTCCTAACAAATGCCACTCTTGATTTCCAAATTATCTAGATAAATTCACTCCTCACTTCTTGAGTCGTGAATTTGTCGATAATTTAGAAATCACTCGTGGCATTACTATCTTCTACAGAAGGTTAAAAATAGAAATTGCAACTGATGTAAAAACTAAGAAAAGGACGTCAATTCCGTGCTGTGAATCGGCAACCTATGGACCGCAATGTACTATAAATTATTCAGATGCCGAGACAGGCTTTTGTTTCAGTTGGCATGGCAACTGGTTCCCCCCGGCAGGACCACATGGGAGGCAGGCTCTATTAATTTCGGTGTCTAAATTAAGTAAAATCGCTGGTACGTGGATAGAATGCACATTAACCTTCCTGTTTACACACACACACACACACATACATTGCCTTGAATGATTGGTTTACTGCGTGAATGTATTACCTATACACAGATATACTCAGTCTTCCAATCTTACATTCTATATTGTTTGACATTTAATACTTTAAGGCAACTGGGAGATTCTATCCCACAGCACCACCTACGTAAATATTTCTCAAATACTCGTAATATTTTCTCCTCCCTTAAAGTAAGAGTCCATGTTTCGCATCCACATAATGTAACTGGGTGAATAATATTTTTATGTATTTTCAGTTTAATGATTTTTTTTAAGGAAGTTATAATCATATAATCAATTAGTATACTGTATGTATAATCTATTCTATAAACATGTATTTGTATATTTGTGCTGGTTGAGTGAAAGAGAAGGCCTAATGGCCAAAACTCTTCCAAAATAAAGAAAATATTATTATTTAGGAAAGCCAGAGGGAAAAAGCCCAGTTGATAGACCAAGAATGAGGTGGGAGAATAACATTAACTCTGATTTGAGGGAAGTAGATTATACAGGGAATTACTGGAAAGCATTAGCTCAGGATAGGGGTGTATGGAGAGCTTATGCCCGCGTGGCCATGAACCTGCAGGTTCGATAGTGCCAGTGAGTAAGTATTATAATTATTATGATTATGATTATGATTATTATTATTATTATTATTATTATTATTATTATTATTATTATTAAGAAATGTCATACTAAATAATTACAAAATTTTACCTTCTATTATGCTTTCAAAAAGTTCAGTCCTTTAATTCGCATTTAATTAATGTGTGAATACAGACTATCGAATCATAGGCTCAATTCTGGAAATGCGTGCTATTATGCATTAGGGAGGCTTTTGTCGTCCCAACTCCTTTCAAAAACGCAAAAATGAAAATATATAAAACTATTATTCTACTTGTTATATTATATGGATGCGAAACATGGACTCTTACTTTAAGGGAGATAAGGAGTTTACGATTATTTGAGAATAAAGTTCTTAGGAAAAATTTTTGGAGCAAAGAGAGATGAACAGACAGGTGAATGGAGAGGACTACATAACAGTGAACTACATGGTCTTTATAGGAAGCCAGATATAATGAGAACAGTTAAGTCTCGTAGACTGCGATGAGCAGAACATGTGGCACGAATGGGGAATGAAAGATGTGCATGGAAGCTTCTTGTAGGAAAACCAGAAGGAAAACGCCCAGTTGGTAGACTAAGAACGAGGAGAGAGAATAACATTAACTATGATTTGAGAGAAGTAGATTATACAGGGAATGATTGGAAAGCATTAGCTCAGAGTAGGGACGTATGGAGAGCTTATGTCCGCGCGGCCATGAACCTACGGGTTCGATAGTGCCAGTGAGTTAGTTAGTTATACTGACAATCCAGTTATCTACAGTAGGCCTACGCATTTAGAGACTGCTATATATAAATATGGAAGTATTATTTTAAAATTGGTCAAACTTCATTGACACATGGATATGAACATTAACAGATGTAATAATAATACAAGTATTGCAGCCAATTGACCACGTACAATTAGGTTACATTTTTGCATATTCATTGATTGAGATTGTTCTTTTGGTACAGAGTTCCAGGTGGTATCGACCACATTTTTGTTCACACAATTTGCACAGACATGTTGTGTTTGGTTCATGGAAAGCTGGATTGTTACAGATGAAATGATTAAATCCGTGGATCGCCATTCTTGTACATATGTGTCTCATCTCGAAGTTTGCTGCTGTCCAGGTTCGATGAATCATGACCCCTGTGGCATAGCATTCTGAAGGTATTTCGTCTATCTGGGCACGCCGTAGCGTAGTGGTTAAGGCACTGAGCTACAAGCCGGAGGGTCGAGGGTTAAGTCCCTTTGGGGTCAGGATTTTTAACCTGACCCAAACCCTCTGGCGGCACTATGGCCCTGGGGTCGACTCAGCCTCTAACGGAAATGAGTACCAGACGCTTGTTCTGGGGGTAAAGGCGGCCGTCACGCAGGGCTGACAACCCGGCTGACATAAAGTGCTGATTGTCTAAAAAAGTGGGAGCCTTAACCTCCTACTACATCAAGGGCCTCCGGGCCTGTTGTGGGATCACTTTACTATTTCGTCTATCTTTTTGATCAATGTTGTTAGGAATGATTCTGATGCTTTGGTCCTGGGTAGGAGCATTTGAAGTCCGTTGTCTTCAGTGAGGTAGGATTCTCTTGCCAGTAGATATACAAACAGATGTTTGTATGTGTTTAGTGTGATGCAATTTTCCTCAAAATTGTTGAATGTAAAGAACAATTACTTTGAGTTATAAAAAATCGGAGTTCACGTTAAATTTAGCGGCAGTAAACTTTGGCGTGGTGTTACCACATACCTGCCGTGTAGCGAGGGATGTAAGGACGGTTACTGGAGCGTGGAGAGGGTGCTTACAAACAGCCCTTGTCCTTCTGAAGTGAAATGATTTATGCCCCCGTCTGGGAAATTAATGTAGGTATCACGTCACCCAGATCGCGGGGGTGAAACTCAGAATGCAACATAAAGTTTCTCTTTTAAGAGGGAGCCTGTCTCGTATTGTTCACACAGAAAACAATGTATCATATTTTCACTATGGTAGCATCTTACATCTTGTATAATTTTCAGGTGATAATATATAACAATGCGAGGTTGGGGAGTGGTTTTTACAGAAGCGAGGAAATGATTAAAAACCGAGCCATAGCGAGATTCTATAAAACACTTCACAAACGTGTGTTGTACATTACTTTTGCGCGATGGTGTTTTGAAAATAATAGTAAAATAATAACATAAATAAATATGTCATAGCCTACATAGGCCCACTTTCCAATAGAATATCTAAATACTTAAAAAAAGTTGAAAATTAATGTGGCATTTAAAACTAATAAAACTTTACAAAATATAGACCTAATAAAAACAATAAAACCAAAGTAAAAAAGGAACAGATTAACAGATGTATATAAATTGAAGTGTGGCACATGTGACAATGTCTATATAGGACAAACTGGCAGATCTTTTATTTCTCGTATAAAGGAACATATGAGAGCATATAACATAAATTTAGATAATTCAAAATATGCTAACCACCTACTCCAATATGATCATTGTTTTGATCCAAATTTTAAAATTTTACATGTTTGTGACAAAGGAAAGAAGTTGGATATTTTAGAAGTTGTAGAGATAAATACATTGGAAAGTGGCAATAAGCTGTTAAATTCCCAACTAGATTTGAATGAATCGCCTCTTTTAAATTTATAATAGAGACTGTAAAAAATTGTTGCATAGTTACAGTTGTTATGTACTATAATTAATTTGTTATCATGTCTGAAGAAGGTACAAAGTACCGAAACAGCTGTAAATAATTTATATTTTAACAAATATGAAAATCACATAAAACTTTTATTTTTATTTAAATTAAATGAATAACATCTTTGTTGGAAATATTTGTGTTCATTATAAACAACTGACTGACGTTAACAGTCTGGCCAATGTATATACACTAAATGCAGAAAATGATTTTGTTGAGACTATTGCAGGCCGCGACACCAATCAGACATAAAATGGATGCAAGCACAAATGTATTGTTTTATATTGTTTCAAATAAAGTTCTTCATTTAATATTCAGTGAATTGTTTCGTATAATGTATATTAACACTACATTTTGGATATTTTTTATATATGACCTATATAAAAGGCAGTGGTTTTATTTCCCGCCCTAGGTAGGTAATCTGTAATATTACAGTACAGTTATTAAGCTATTTATAGGTTGGCAACCCCGAAAGTTAGAAAATCGAACTTTTAAACGTGGTCACCATTCCTGTCTACGACAGAACTCACTATCGTGCAAAAAAAGAAAAAAAAACTTTTATTAAAGTAAAGTAAAGTAAAGTGATCCCACAACAGGCCTCAGGAGGCCCTTGGGGTAGTAGGAAGTTAAGGCTCCCACTTTTTCTAGACAATCGGCACTTTATGTCAGCCGGGTTGTCAGCCCTGCGTGACGGGCGCCTTTACCCCCAGAACAAGCATCTGGTACTCATTTCCGTTAGAGGCTGAGTCGACCCCAGAACTTTTATTAACTTTTCGAAGTTTTATTTAAATGCAAGCAATTTACTTTACAACTAAATTAAGTTATACAGGATTCGTAGAATAAAAGTTAACAAATTTAACGTAGGCCTACTATAACGGCGGAAGGGCATGGGCCCATAGGCTAATCCGATTTCTACTCCATGTGCGGCCAGAGATTACTTGGACTATGCCATGAGAATACAAACAATATTTCCGTTACCACTTTGTAGAATTTCACCTGTCTGAAACTAAGTGAAAAATATATTATTTAATGTGAGTAGGTCCACCGCTGTGGTCTCGAGGTAGCGTGCTGCCTTGTCACGCAGCGGACCCGGGTTCGATCCCCGGTCGGGGCAGTTTTTCTGGGTGAGGTTTTTATCGGGGTTTTCCTCACCTGTAAGACAAATGTCAGGAAAACTTTAAGGCCCAAACGGTCCCCGAAATCATATGGCCATCATTATCATGATCATCCTTATCATTATCATCATCACCATCATCCTTCACCGGTGTGGAAAGCAACAGGAAGCTACCACACCTACACAATTCCCTAGTAAAGCTGCAAGCATAGCATGAAAATGCTATGATTGCAAGTGAAGGACCTGCCTTCAGGCAGAATTACTATGGATGGAATGTGAGTAGATCATATATAACTCGTAGAATGTTAAATTTAAGGTTAGGGTGATTAAGGCTATTTCTATTAGCTTTTTAAGAGTAATGGCGGCAAAATGTATTATATTTTGTATTTAATAGGCCCTACAAGATGGAGGCCTACAGGAACTAGAACTGTTGGTAGACCTAAGATGAGATGGCAGGACGATATTTGGGATGATTTGAAGAAGATGAGGGTGACAAACCTAAAATTTGGCAGAAGATAGAAGAGCCGGGTGGAAGATTATTGAGAAGGCCAAAACATTCAATTTTGAAGTTGTAGTGCCTTAAGATGATTTAATACAAGGTTAAGATGAGTTTTATTAGCTATTTAATTTTAAGACCGACAAATGTAAGGTTAGGATAAGTTATTTTTGTTAGTTTTTTATGTTTAAGGGCGACAAATATATAAACGTTTAAATATAATTCTTCTTTTGATTTTTCATCAAACCAAGACACTCCATGATACGCACGACGATAACTAACACCGAGATAAGGAACCTCGAGTTTAGGTATGTTCTGCACCACGTGACACGAACGTAGTGTCGTCACATTTGTGTAAGCTCAGGTATCTAGCCCTGACGGACGGCACATGTACCATTTTATAAAATATCCCGTCCAGCTTTTGGACGTGCTTGTTCAGTCTTTTTTCGTTTTGGCCTTCTATAATACAAAAATTATTATTAGGCCTATATGCAATTTCGGTAAGTTTTTGTTGCCATTTTAGTTCCAAAAAAAAATTTAAAAACTTATAATCGCTTGAAAAAATGATGGAATTCATGTTCCGACCATTAGAATACTTACTTACTTACTCACTGGCACTATCGAACCCGTAGGTTCATGGCCGCGCGGACATAAGCTCTCCATACATCCCTATCCTGAGCTAATGCTTTCCAATCTTTCCCTGTATAATCTACTTCCCTCAAATCATAGTTAATGTTGTTCTCCCACCTCATTCTTGGTCTACCAACTGGGCGTTTACCCTCTGGCTTTCCTACAAGAAGCTTCCATGCAAGTCTTTCATCCCCCATACGTGCAACATGTCCTGCCCATCGCAGTCTACGAGACTTAACTGTTCTTATTATATCTGGCTTCCTATAAAGACCATGTAGTTCATTGTTATGTAGTCTTCTCCATTCACCTGTTTGTTCATCTCTCTTTGATTAAAAAATTTTCCTAAGTACTTTATTCTCGAATATACTCGTAATCTCCTTTCCTCCCTTAAAGTAAGAGTCAATGTTTCGCACCCATATAATATAGCCTAACTGGTAGAATAACGTAATAGTTTTATATAGGCCTATTTTCAGTTTAACGTTTTTTGAAAGGAGTTGGGACATCAAGAGTCTCTGCAATGCATAATAGCACGCATTTCCAGAATTGAGTCTATGTTTAATTCCTTTGTGCATCGCATTCCTATTTGTGATTATTGTTCCTAGGTATTTGAATTCAGCCACTTCCTCAAAATTTCCCCCATTTGTCATTAGCTTTTTTAAAGTTTCATTATAATTTTGATATTACATATTTACTGCGTTTTTGAGATTTTTTGTTACATATTTATGTAGGCCTACATACTCCGTATTTCAAAAGGTAAAGCTATACAAAAATCCGGGCTCTAGTAATTAGTTTTATTAAGTATTCAATGAATTTGGCGTTTACTTGATGAGAATCCATTTTTATGTTAATTAAATAAAAATAAAACGTAGTTTTATTTGATTTTCATATTTATTATGTAATTCAGTGACAGCTGTTTCGGTACACTGTACCTTCTTCAGACTTGTTAACAAATTATGAATTGTGTTCCAACTGATCTAAGCAACAATACAACAATATTTATTTAAATTTTTAAATTTATCAAAGGGGATTCATTCAAATCAAGTTGAGAATTTAACAGTTTTTTACTACTTTTAAACTTATTAATTTTTACAGCCTCCAAAAATCTAACTTCTTACCCTTATCACAAATATGTAAAATTTCAAAATTTGGATCGAAACAATGATTAAATTGGAATAGGTGGTTAGTATAGTTTGAATTTTTTTAATTTCTAAGAAGTTAGATCTTTTGGAGGCTATAGAAATTAATAAGTTTAAAAGTAGTAAGAAACTGTTAAATTCTCAACTTGATTTGAGTGAATACCCTTTGTTAAATTAAAAAATTTAAATAAATATTGTTGTATTGTTGCTTAGATCAGTTGGAACACAATTCATAATTTGATAAAATGTCTGAAGAAGGTACAGTGTACCGAAACAGCTGTCACTGAATTATATAATAAATATGAAAATCAAATAAAACTACGTTTTATTTTTATTTAATTAATAAATATCAATTTTCATCAAGTAAAGACCAACTCAATTGATTAAATAAAAATAAAACTTAAAAGTTTTATATAATTTTCATATTTATTAAAATAGGCTACAAATTCATTACAGCTGTTTCAGTACTTTGTGCCTTCTTCAGACGAATTTTAACATGATGCTCATCATCAACAATCACGGATTAAGAGTCAGTTTCCCCAAGAGAGGTAACTGTATTACGCCAGTTTTCCCCGTGTATAATGCATAGCTTAAACTGGCCTAATACAGTTACCTATGTTGGTGAAACTGGCCCTAAGTCCATGTGGCTTGTTCCGGTCTCATAGATTCTCATTCAAAAAGTTGAATCCATCTCTTTTTTTTCGGTCTCCCAACATTCCTGTCTCCTCTTGGTTTGGAATTAAATATAATTTTTGGTATCCGATCATCTTTCATTCTTTGAACATGTTTTTGCACTTTTTTCTAGATTATTTTATTTTATCTAAAAGTTTAAAAATAGTCCTATTTAGCTCATTTCTAATATCTTCACTTCTTCTTTTATCTAGAAGTTTGCAGCCAGTCACACTTCTCAGAAATCTCATTTCAGCTGCTTCTATGATCTTCTATTCTCTTTTAGTTAAAACACCCAAAATTCACTACCATACAACAGTAAGGGGACTGCCACTGCTTTATAAAATTTTAGTTTTGTTTCCATTCTTGTGTTTTTACATGTTCTTTTAATTGTGCCACATATATAATTAAATTTATTAAGTTTATGAAATAGATCTTCATTTTTAAAATAAGAGATTTCATAACCCAGGTATTTAAAATGGTTCACTTGTTCAATGGGTTTCCCCTCCAGAATTATTTTAGCTCTCACGGTATCTGATCCCTTAAAAGCTAAGATTTTCGTGTGAGTTATTGATATTTTCAAATTATAATTCTGTATAATGTTATTTAATTGAAAGAGTGATTTCTGTAGACCATCTTCTGAGCTAGATATTAGAACATGGTCGTCTGCAAAAAGTAAGGTATTTTATTATGATTACAAATTAATTTTGTTATTATATATAAACTCCAGAACAAAGTACTGAAACAGCTGTTACGAATTTGTATTTTAATAAACATGAAAATCAAATAAAACTTTAAGTTTATTTTTATTTATTTAAAATAATTTTTATTTATTGTAATTTAGAAGGCTAATTTATGATTTTTTTTAAAACATGGTTGAGTGGTAGACAAGGCATTAAGGTAAAATAATGCTATTATTTATTTAAAGAACTGAAGAAAGTATTCTTCGCTCTACTAAAGTCATTTTCTGTAAATCTATTGTCTTTAAATATCGAGGAGTTGTGAAACAATGGTCACGCTGTGTTGATATTCATCCTTGAATACCTTGCTCGTTATGAGGCTATATTGAGGCCAAACAATTAAACTGCATTAACTAACTTACATAACAGAAGATTGCAGAGCATCGCGGATAAACACTTCTCTATTAACAACTAGCTAAACCCGGCGTGCGCTTCTACGCCTTAATAAATAATAGTTTTAAAAAATAAAAGAACACGCTTTCTTAGAAAACTAAAAAATGAAAAAAATAATTTTAATTTCCAATACACTTGGGATAAAATTAAAGTGGTCAACAAAAAAAAAAATCATCTCCAACACATATAGAATAAAATTAGAGTTATCAACAAAAAAGAAAATAATTTTACCATCAAAAGTGTGGGGTCCCCTATATCAATTTGATAATAAACAGATATTGGTAAAAGTAAGCTCTCTAAGAAGAAAATGTAAACATCATAAAAAGCACCCAACGCTTTTGATGGTAAAATTATTTTCTTTTTGTTGATAACTCTAGTTTTATTCTATATGTGTTGGAGATGATTTTTTTGTTGACCACTTTATTTTATCCCAAGCGTATTGGAAATTAAAATTATTCTTCATTTTTTAGTTTTCTAATAAAGCGTGTTCTTTTAGTTTTTTAAAACTGTTATTTATTTTTTATTTTTTAGTTTTAATATTTTACAGAATAAGATAAAAATGAATATATCTTTAAATTCGATAATATTGTAGTATCAGCTAAAAGTAATACTCTTCTATAAAAAAAAAACCCTCCAGCCGGATTTGAACCAGCGACGTATGGATTACTGAAATTATATAGGCCTAGCACTAGGAGTTCACTGCTCTACCAACTGAGCTCTTACAACGATTGACTAAAAACTCGACAAGTCCGCAACCTATTACACCAGTTTTCATTTTTTTGATTTTCGGATGATTCTGGCCTGGATTTTAGAAACAAAATATGAAATTATTGTATTATCACGGGTCCTCTACACGTATGCAAAGTTTCAAGTCGATCCAATGTTTCTAAGTGGGTGAAAATCGAGTTGAAAGATTCCGTTACATTGATACAAAAACACTTTTTTTGATTTTCTGATGATTATGGCCAGAATTTTAGAAAATAAATATGAGATTATTGTATTGTCACGGGTCTTCTACAAGTATATAAAGTTTCAAGTCGATCCAATGTATCTAAGTGGGTGAAAATCGCGTTGAAAAATTCTGTTACATTGATACAACATTTTTTTTTATTTTATGATGATTATGGCCAGGATTTTAGAAAATAAATATGAAATTATTGTATTGTCACTGGTCCTCTACAAGTATACAAAGTTTCAAGTTGATCCAATGATTTTAAGTGGGTGAAAATCGCGTTGAAATGTTCCGTTACATAGGCCTAGATAGATAGATAGATACAGGTCAAGCTAATATAAAGCGTGTAAAAATTAACGTGTTTTTATGTTTAATCGAATACATAGAAGGAAAAGTAATTATAAATGTATATCGTCATTATGTCGACAGCTGTAATCTCAAGGTAGAGTGCTACCTTGGCACGCAGCGAGTCCGGGTTCGATTCCCGGTCGGGACAGGCTCCTAGGTGAGGTTTTTTCGGGGTTTTTCCTCACCTGTAAGACAAATATCAGGAACCTTAGGGCCCAACTGTCCCCCAAAATGATCCGGCCATCATTATCATCCTATAGGCCTACCCGTGTGGAAAGAAAAGGGAAGCTACCACACCTATAATTCCCTAGTAAAGCTGCAATCCTATGATTGCAGTGAAAAACCTGCTCTCGAGCAGAATTAGGCTACTATGGATAGATGGATCGTAATTATTATTAGATACTCCGTACTGATTACCCGGCGTTACTCGGGAATCTACTTATTCCGATATTCTTGGCATAAATGAGCTGAAAGACAAAATTCGTTATTGTGAGTTATCCGTAAAAGAATACCCGCCGTGCGCTGCTATACTTGACCGGGAATCTACTTATCCCGATCTTCTTGGCATCAATGAAAGACAAAAATGGTTATTGTGAGTTATCCGTAAGAGATAAACATGTGTTGTCGCGGACTTTTTTGTAGAGTTTTTTGAGATATTAAATTTTGTGTACATTAATTTGATGTAGTCTATTTGTTATGGTTTAGGCAGCGTAAGTCATTTAAGCGTCCGAAATACGACTTTTCCACGTTTTTCACTACAAAGTGTGGTATTTAGGGGTGAAGGGATTGAATATTACAACTGTCTTATAGGCTGAAACGTTCCCGGGAAACTCCTGAACATTTTGCAAAAAGTAAAATCACAATCGGATCAACGGTATGGCAGCGCATAAAGGACAAACATATACATACTTGTATATATCCGGGTTCGAATCCCGTCCAGGCATTTATTTTTCTTATCATACCATATTAAGCTTGCATTGCTCAATGTTAAAGATTTAATTATAACATATATATATATATATATATATATATATATATATATACTAACAGCTTGCGAGATGAGATTTATGCGCTACAGCAAATGGGATCGAATGAAAAATGTAGAAATCCTTCAAGAACTTAATGTGTCACCAATACTGGACTACATCTCCAGATATCAGCTAAACTGGAAGGAATATGTCTCAAGAATGGCTAGATCCAGGATCCCCAAGGCAGTAATGAACTACTGTCCAAATGGGAAACGGTCACTTGGTCGACCTATGAAAAGATGGCACGAAAACCGCTTTCTCAGGCCGTAACAGTTCTTCTAGGACTAATTCCTGGCAGGATGATGATGATGTTTTATATATATATATAAATTTGCTTATCTGTTATGTTGGCCACTAGATGTCAGTTGGAACGACTTCCCGCTACCTCTTGTGCGAATTGAGAATAATACATAGGCCTATATAAGAAACATGTATGTTTGTGTTGGAATATTTGAGTTGAATTTGAAAAGAGATCTCATCCATATAGGATAACTAGCATCTTCTCCATTATTGGTTGGAATTATATATTTATATGAAAATAATAATTTAAAACTGAAAAAATAACAGATTTTATAGGCCTATATTTAGTTGAGGCCCTAATGTCTTTAAGAGAAGTTTTTGCTACCTGGCCTTATTAATTTTAGCAAGCATAGGCCTATGCTTCCCCCATTTTCTAAATTTCTGTTATGGAAGCTATTAGTGCTACAAAAAATATAAAAAAAAATAAAGGGAAAAAATTCCAGCACGCAGGGTATACCATATTGTCGCAGAAAACTGTCATGCTGTTTGGAGCGCGGCTTTTACAAAGAAAATAATCTTGTAGAGTCTCACCTCCCCCTTCTTGACATCGTGACCCGAGGCTCTTGAGAGAGAGAGAGACGCAAAAAAATCTCAAGTAGTCCATCATTACCAAGGAAAACGTATTCACTCTCCCATTGTTACTCCTTGCCTCAATGGTGAGGACAAACGAGTTCATTTTCAAACACAAAAACACAAATTTGTTTCTATTGACAGATTTTCATCCAAATTTTGAAAAAAAAAAAAAAAAAAAAAAAAAAAAAAGCAATCTATATTACCATACAGTTTCTTTACCAGGTAATTGATTTTTAAAAGTTAATTAGAATTACCAACTACACTGTAGGCTATAGAGGCTACATTTTTCTTTTCAATACACTATTAAGACTATAGGCCTACCCCCTAGATATGTTACAGGTCTGTACTGAGGTTGGGAATGAATATTCGGTTAGCTTTAGGTTTTAATAATAAAGTGCTTAACCTCTAAGTTGGTGAAGAACTTCATACCAGTTATTTAAACGTGTCGAATAGCAGTGAAAACAAAATAATGTATATTAGTAGGCCTATATTACAAAGCGAGGTTGGGAAGTGATTTTTACAGAATCGAGGAAAATGTTTAAAACCTCGCTATCGCTCGAATTTTAATTTCCAAGATCCTGTAAAATATTTCACAAACGTGCGTTGTACATTATCTTTTGCGCGAAAGTGTTTTAAAAATAATAAATTAATAGTAAAATAATAACATCTTTGTTGGGAATATTTGCCTTCATCATTAGAAAATTGACTAACGTTAACAGTGTGGGCGATGTTTATTAGTTGAAACAACAGGAGGCCGTGAGACCAATTAGTGATAAAATAACAGGAGGCCGTGAGACCAATTGGTGATAAAATGGCGGCAAGTACGTATTTATTGTTTTATATTGTTTCAAATTAAGTTCAGTTCATTTAAGACCCAGTGTTTCGTATAGTCTAATGTATATTAACACTACTTTTTGGTCATTTTTTGTATAGTCCTATACATTACGCCCAATATGTAGTATACATAGAGGGCAGTGGTTTTACTTCCCACAGGCGTTTTGTAATATGCAGTCTAATATTACAGTATAGTTATTTTATTAGAGTATAGTTATTTAGGTTGGCAACCCCGAAATGTAGGAAGTTGAACTTTCAATCATGGTCGCCATTGCTGTAAGTGCGACAAAACGCACAATCGCACAAGAAAGAATATTAACAGTAAATTTTACTACATGGCGCGACAGGCCTAGAGAGCAAGACTGGCCTACGAAGTGGCTGCTTACTTCATATCCATATAGGGTGTAGGCCTACTAAACACAGATATGGATCATAATTCAGCCAGTATAGGGGTGACATACGTTCAGCACAACCAATGTAATTGTCTCAACCTGGAACCGCCATTGGTATCTACCCAAAATCCTTACGATTCTGCATGACACCGGTCCTGCAGTGGCCAAGATTCCACGAGAAACCTTCTGCTGAGGATGGCACTTGTTCCGAAAATCATTGAATTACAGTAAAACCTGTCTATGAAGGAACATGGCGGTTCCTTAAATATATTTACGTCTTGGCAGTTTTCCTTCTTATAAAGGGTTCCCAAATTACAAGCTTGAATTTTCTCACGTCCCGCGCCGTAGCCGAGCGGTTAAGGTAGGAAGCCTTGACGCAGAGCTACGGGACTTGGGCTGGTTCGAGTCTCCATGGGGGAAGAAATTTTCTCATGGTATTTCGGCCAGTATGGGACCGGTGCCCACCCAGCATCGTGAGGCAATTGGGTAGCTACAATAAGTAGCGGCTCCAGGTTGAGGAACCAGCTATAACGGCTGGGGGACTCGACATGCTAACCACATGTCACCCCTACACTGGCTGTTGATCATCTACCTCTGTGATTGACACATGTGGATGTGAAGGGCCAGCAGCCGGCTGGTAAAAGGGCAACCGCTGAAAAGTGGAAAGACCCTCAATCGGAATCGGAATTTTCTCACGCAGTGTAAGGGTTTTACATGCACGCTTTAAAGACATAACGTATTGACTGAAATACAGACAAAATAGTGTATGTAACATAGCTCAGTTTGCACGACTATACAAAACAACTTTATTACACAAAAGCTAAAAGGAACTCAACTACAGAAAGACTGAAGAGTTTCCCACCTCCCTCGGAGGTAACGTAAGCAGACAAGGAAAAGCGAGGGATTCCCCGCTGTCACACATTAGCAAAGATATCCCCGCAATACAATGGCAACACAAGAAGGTAAAACGATATAATAATGCAGAAAGCGTCATATGCAGAATTTTCACGTGTGGTCATTAATACTGTAATTAGAACGTGCTTAAGAATACTTTGCCGTCTTACTGAGGTAAAAATTAACTATTGGTTCTTTAAAAACCATTCCGTTTCCGCGTTATGAAGGTTTCCGGCTTATACAGGACGATTTTACATATAAAATCGTACCGTTGTGGAGATTTTTTACGTCTCTACAGGTTTCCTTCTTATAAAGGTTCCGGCTATGACAGGTTTTACTATAGTCTATAACTTATAAAAATTATTTTTTGCGCAATAGTGCGTTTTGTAGTAGGCCTATGCATACTTACAGCAATGGCGACCATGATTGAAAGTTCAATTTCCTACATTTCGGGGTTGCCAACCTAAATAAAATACTGTAAGTTAATAAAATATATATACTGTAATATTACATATTATAAAACGCGTATGGGTAGTAAAACCACTGCCGTCTATATATACTACGTGCAATGTAGGCCTATAACTTATACAAAAATATATCCAAAAGGTAATGTTAATGCATTATATGAAACAAATCACTGCATTTTAAATGAACTGAACTTTATTTGAAACAATATAAAACAATAAAAACGTACTACCGCCATCTTATCACTAAATTGTTCTCAAGGCCTCCTGTTGTTTCAACTAATAAACATTGCCCACACTGTTAACGCTAGTCAATTGTTTATAATGAACGCAAATATTTCCAACAAAAATGTTATTCCATCCATAGTAATTCTGTCCGAAGGCAGGTCCTTCACTGCAATCATAGCATCTTCCATGCTATACTTGCAGCTTTACTAGGGAATTGTAGGTGTGGTAGCTTCTCGTTACTTTCCACACCGGTGAAGGATGATGATGATGATAATGATAAGGATGACGATGATAATGATGGCCATATGATTTCGGGGACCGTTTGTGTCTTAAAGTTTTCCTGACATTTGTCTTACAGGTGAGGAAAAACCCCGATAAAAACCTCACCCAGAAAAACTGCCCCGACCGGGGATCGAACCCGGACCCGCTCCGTGAGAAGGCAGCACGCTACCTCGAGACCACAGCGGTGGACAATATATTATTATTTTACTATTATTTATTATTTTGAAAACATCATCGCGCAAAAAAATAATGTACAACGCACGTTTATGAAGTGTTTTACAGAATCTCGGGAATTAAACATTTTCCTCGCTTCTGTAAAAACCACTTCCCAACCTCGCAATGTAATAGGCTATACTGAATAACTATGCTCTGCAGGAGGGGTATTTTGGAATCATTCAATTGAATTACTAGTTTGGGTAATAAAATTTTTACTATTTTTTTTCATTATTAATTAAAAAGGTTTGGTTAATAAAAGAGAATACTATTGTATTATAAAATTATGTAAGTTATCTTGTATGCAGTGGTTTTAACTTTTAAATCGATTAAACATTGTAGGCCTACAGGATCAGTCCCATCCTCAGCAGAAGGTTTATCTGTGTGTAGTCCTATACTGGTTAGGTTATTATCCACCTCTGTGACAGGGGACTTGACAGAAGTTATTGTCCATAATTATGAGAAAACAATATTAGGCTATATACAATACATTAAAACAATAAAACATTATAGCAAAACAGAAAGTTTTGGCTCTTGCTTCCCAGTATCTAACCTTCAGCGTCGCAGAGTGAAGTGCCTGACACTGTAGCAGGTGGTTTCTGTCCATGTTGGCGTTCTTGGAGCACAGAGGGCAATGAGGACTTCTGTATATTCCAATCCGATGTAGATGAGCTGCAAGACTATCATGTCCTGTGTTTTGTCGAAAATATGCCGCAGCTTCCTTTCGAGGTCCATCTGGTGTAGTGTGGATGGTGTTTTTCCACTGCTTTTCTTGAATTCGGACCTGAAGATTGGTTGAGAATGTGTCTTTTATCATTTGTTTGATACAGTTTATTGCTGAGCGATGTGTTTAAATTAGGTTGCTGTAAACACATTGCTCCTCGTTTTGCCAGCATATAGGCTATTTCATTTCCATTGATTCCGCAGTGAGATGGTATCCATTGTAATATTCTGTGATATACATAGGCCTATGTGGATATGAGATTGTATAGTACAAAGTGTTAGAATTTCACATTATGATACTTACTTACTCACTGGCACTATCGAACCCGTAGGTTCATGGCCGCACGCACATAAGCTCTCCATACATCCCTATCCTGAGCCAATGCTTTCCAATCATTCCCTGTATAATCTACTTCCCTCAAATCATAGTTAATGTTGTTCTCCCACCTCATTCTTGGTCTACCAACTGGGCGCTTTCCCTCTGGCTTTCCTACAAGAAGCTTCCATGCACGTCTTTCATTCCCCATACGCGCAACATGTCCTGCCCATCGCAGTCTACGAGACTTAATTGTTCTTATTATATCTGGCTTCCTATAAAGACCATGTAGTTCATTGTTATGTAGTCTTTTCCATTCACCTGTCTGTTCATCTCTCTTTGGTCCAAAAATTTTCCTAAGTACTTTATTCTCAAATACTTGTAATCTCCTTTCCTCTCTTAAGGTAAGAGTCCATGTTTCGCACCCATATAATATAACTGGTAGAATAATAGTTTTATATATTTTCAGTTTAACGTTTTTTTGAAAGGAGTTGGGACATCAAGAGTCTCTGCAATGCATACTTTCACATTATGATAGTTTAATTAATTTACACCACTCTCTATATAAAACTGAATAGGTTTACTGGCGTTCTCCCTGTATAAGAGATACGCATAGATGCAAGAGAAAATGGCGCTTGACGTGAGCAGAGGAAATGAATGTAAATGAGATTTTCGTGATCTCTGGGAAGATGGTTTGTTAGACACGATGTTTAATGTCGTATAAATCGTTATGAGGCGTGTGTTTGGAATTATAAAGGAAGAGTAAAACAATTGAAGAGAGTGGCGCGTTGAGGAATGGTAATTAAGGCGCCAACTGATGTTTATCTTAATTGATACAGTTTTCACACTTCACGCTGCATGAAGCAGCCAGTGTTACGCGCGAGATTTACTCTCTTCTCCCTCCACTTTCTATCTTCAGCAGCAATACAGCCCTACGTGAACAGATATCCAAAGAGCTCCATTAATCCAACTCATTGGCACTACGGAACCCGTAGGTTCATGGCCGCACTGACATAAGCTCTCCGTACATCCCTACCCTGACCTAATGTTTTCCAATAATAATAATAATAATAATAATAATAATAATAATAATAATAATAATAATAATAATCTCCTCCGTTTTTGATCCGAGCTTGATCCTTGGGACAGCGAGATATGTATAACGACAGATCGACCAGTTATCGTATATGGATCAGAAACTAGGGATGATACAACAAAAGCTGAACAAACAATAAGCACATGTAAAATGAAGATCTTAAGAAATATTCAGGGGAAAACATTATTTGATAAGATACATAACACAGAAATCAGGGACAAATGTCATATTCAAGACATAGCCAAATTTATTATACATTGGCCTACACGAAAATATTGGAAATGTCATAGGCCTATACAAAAAATTGAAGACAACCGACTTAAAAAAAGAGCTAAAGAAGATATACCAATGGACGGAAGAAGAACAAGAAGAAGACCTGCCAAGAGACAGTGGATGCACATCCAATACGTGTTCCTCCCATGAATGATTTTGGAAATAAACAGGATGAAAATCTTACAAATTATTAATAAGACGAGAAGAAGAAGAAGACGATAATCTCCTCCAACTCCAAGCGCGACAGGCCTAGAAGGTTCTTTGACTATCAGTCAGCTGCTGGCATCATGTCCACATGTGTTAATCACAGAGATAAGCCAGTGTGGTCAGCATGTCGGGTCACCCATCCGTTATAGCTGGTCTTTTCAACGTGGAGTCGCTACTTATTGTAGCTACCCAAATTCCTCACGATGCTAGGTGTGCACCGGTCCTGTACTGGCCGAAATTCCATGAGAAAATTTCTTCCCCCGTGGAGACTCGAACCAGCGCAAGTCCCGTAGCTCTGCGCTAAGGCATCTTGCCTTAACCACACGGCTAGGGCGCGGGACCCCTGTATAATCTACTTCCCTCAAACCATAGTTAATGTTATTCTCCCATATCATTTTTTGATCTACCAACTGAGCGTTTGCTTCTGGTTTTCCTATAAGAAGCTTCCATACACCTCTTTCATTCCCCATTCGTGCCACATGTCCTGCCCATCGCTGTCTACGATACTTAACTGATCTTATTATATCTGGTTTCCTATAAAGATAATGGATGTCACTGTTTTTCAGTCTTCTCCATTCGCATGTCTGCTCATCTCTCTTTGGTCTAAATACACTGAGCAAAAAAAAAGAAACTTTTTCTTTGTCTCGGAAAGAAAAATATGTGATTCTGATAGTATTTTTTCTCCTGAATTCAAATATGATATCGGTTTTTCTCCATCACGCAAGGTTTCCGAGAGACAGGAATTTATAATTTGAAACACTTTAATATTTTCTACATTCGTAACTACACAATATTCGAACATTCGGACTCACCTAGAAAGTAAGAAATTACGATTTTCTGCTATATTTCGCCTGTGGAGCATCCCTCTTGGGTGGTCCAACAATAATCGGCCAGCATATTAGGATTCCATTTTCCTTGATCTCTTTTCCATAGCTGAAATCTCCTGAGTTAGCTCATTTGGTTTTATTTTGCAATGGACAAATGGACGAAAAACATTTATTAAAAAATAATTTAAATCCATTAATTGAAATTGAAATAAAAAACTGTGGGTGATGGAGAAATTCCGAATACATATTTGAAAACACGATAAAAAACTGCATTAAGTATAACTACTGGTACTCATTAGACAAAAATCATGTTGACCATTGATATTTTCATAAGGACTTTATTCTTAAATGCTCAAAATATTTTTTCTTCTCTGAAAATAATAGTCCATGTTTCGCATCCGTATAGGCCTAATATAGCTGAGAATAATAGTTGTAGTCTATATTTTGATTTTTTAGAGAAGTTGGGACGGCATGAGTCCCTATAATGCATTATGGCATGCATTTCCAGAATTGAGTGTATGTTTAATTCCATTGTGAAATTGTTTTAGTAATGTAAATTTCATAGAATAGACCTACTCTCTTTTTTTTCTATTACGTTCGACATATGCTACGTGATTTTTTCGTATCTTTGAAAATTGTTATTAGACTCAACATGGTAGCTAATTAATTAAGGTAATTTCTGTGGTCCACAGAGTGAGAACCCGACTGGGGGTACGGACATAAATATTGTTAATAACAGTACGCCCTGCCGTCTGAATTAAATTACTTCAATTTTATTTGTCATCTTCATAAATTAGCCCAGCTACTGAACAAAGAGAGAATCTGTTATAATGATAGGTGTTGGACCACACCTCTGTGACCGCCAAGAAAACTCTATAACCCGTTGTATAAAAGTTGACGACTGCATCACGTAGGCTATGTATTCTCTTTTCGTAATTATTCAACAAAAGTAAATAGGCCTATAACTATTATACAAGCCTGTATAGCTGTAGTGAGCTATGTTCCAATTGTAATCTAAACAAACCAGATGTTTTAACATTTTCCCAATACTGTTATTTTAACACAGCTGGTCATAGCACAACCACAGCTTTGTTAAAAATTACTGGAGATATTCGTGAAGCCATGGACAGACGTGAATTGACTCCTTTAACCTTACTTGACTTTAGCAAAGCTTTTGACACAGTAGACCACGACTTACTTATGATAAAGCTCAAGCACCTACACTTGTCTGACAGCGCTGTATCCTGGTTCGACTCATACCTGCGCAGTCGTCAACAATACGTTTCACTAAACTCTAGATCTTCGTCTTGGCGCAACGTGCAGGCGGGAGTCCCCCAGGGCAGTGTTCTCGGGCCTCTTCTTTTCTCAATCTATATAAATGACTTACCAACGGTACTAAAGCACTGCCGTTATCGCCTCTATGCTGATGATCTCCAAATTTACCTACATTCACCTCATTCTCTCTATAACAGCTTGACGAAAATGAATGACGATTTCACATCCATCTTTAACTGGTCTTCAAGTATCGGTCTAAATCTAAATCCTAACAAGTCACAAGTAATTCTAATGGGACAACAAAGACTGCTTACAATCTTTGACATATCTACACTTCCAAACATTACTATAAATAATATAATTATCCCTTATTCTTCTTCAGTAATAGATCTTGGACTACATCTAGACGCAAATTTAACCTGGCAAACACAAGTGAAACACATATGTAAAAAGACTTTCTCCATCTTACATTATCTTAGACGTTTAAAGAATTTTCTCCCAGTTTCGTTAAAACAAATCCTTGTGCAGAATCTTGTGTTGCCACACTTCGATTATTGTGAAATTATATATAATGATCTAAACCATGACTTGTCGCAAAGACTGCAGCGTGTTCATAATGCTTGCGTTCGATTCATTTTCAATATCCGCCGTTATGACCATATTTCCGAACACTTTAATAACCTCTCTTGGCTCCGTCTTACTGACAGACGTAAATTGCACTCTCTTTCACTACTTTTCAAGCTTCTGAATTCCTACATTCCCACTTACCTGGCGTCCAGATTTGAGAAGTTATCCTCTTACCACAATATTGACACTAGGTCACAAGATAACAGTCTGCTAACAATTCCTCTTATTCTCCTTCCTTGACAGTAGCCTCTGCCCGCTCCTGGAATTTCCTTCCTCAAGATATCAGGGGTTGCCGCACACTTGGCACCTTTAAGTCACGCTTATACAGTTACCTGTTGTCTAATAATTAATTTATATTTATTTATTTAAGTTTATAGTATGTCATTAATAATCTTTTTCTCGTTCTTTTATATATCTTGTACATATTATATAATTAATTCGTTAAATTTAGAGTAAATCAAAATACAATATAAACATTAATTGTATTGTATTTATAGCATGTAATCGTTTATGTATATTGTAATTTAGATGTAAGACTATTTTTTTGTATTTTTTAAAACCTGGTTGAGTGGCAGACAAGGCCTTAACTATGCCAGGTAAAATAAAGCTATTATTATTATATTATTATTATTATTATTATTATTATTATTATATTATTATTATTGATCATATAATATTATAATGATATTGTGAAAAGAAAAATGTCTAAACTAGAAATCGAACCGTGGACCTCTCGTTCACCGCATGAGTGTGCAGCCCACTACACCATTCTGGACATGGTACGAACATTAACAATTCTTTCCACATATACAAATCTATAATTCTGCAACAATAAATTGTGTTTTCAGTTGTTTTGAATTTATATAAGTGGAATGGTGGCATAGAGCCTCCCCTCCCCCAGATATGAAACCTATAACCGGCGGCAATCATACTAATCTCAGCTTTAAGTCAAGTACAACCTACTTGGAATTATTTATAGTAGGTCCATCGATATATTTTCATTAATAAAAACATATACAAGCGAACTAAATAGCCTTCTGATAAATTTATAAAGGCGTGTTCTAACAGACAAAGTCTTTTGTAAGAAACTGCATTTATGGAAGTTTATAATAACTAAGATGCAAAACAAGATTCAAGCAGCCCTGTATAAAACATCTACCGGCAGAATTAAGCTGTACAATTGATACATCATGACAGTAAGATAAACCAATTTGAAGTTTTGTTTGCATCTTAACGGAGAATTGAACATCTTGAAGCTATGTTGTTATTTCTTTTAGTAACTGCAGGAGCTTCTGAAAAGACGTGCGTGCATCTTTGTTAGCATTCTGGTCGATGGAGCAGGTAACAATTCGTGCAACAACGGTGTATTTGTTGGACAACTCCACGGATCGGTGAAGCCACGCAATCGTCCGTGAGTTTATCAGGGTGGTCTGCACCAATAAGGCTAACTCACGTCACCTATCATTCAGGAGGGGAGAATCGCCCTTCTCTATTACGAAATCCAAGTTAAAAGGGCGGTATTCGGGGAGTGACAAAGGGAAAAAAGAAATAATGAAAAATGAGGGATACAAGAAAGCATGAAAAGAAAGAACTTATAACTAACGTATTGTAAAAATACAGATATCCAGTGCAATTTTTTAAAAAAAGTTGCAACCGCTTTGAAGAAAAAACAATAACAGGTACTATAGACTATTTTACTTATTAACATCCGAAAATAAAATATAAAATTAATTTCAAGCAATTCGGAAGGTAATAGAAAGTACAATCTTTATAATAAAAATGTGTCCACCGCTGTGGTCTCGAGGTAGCGTGCTGCCTTGTCACGCAGCGGGCCCGGATTCGATCCCCGGTCGGGAAAAGTTTCCTGGGTGAGGTTTTTTTTCGGGGGTTTTCCTCATCTGTAAGATACATGTCAGGAAACTTTAAGGCCTCGAACACCATCTGGCCATCATTAACATCAATATCATATTCCACTAATTAGATTAAGTTTAGTTTATGGCATCGTTACCATCATCAGCTCTCATATTATCGGGGCAGCGTAACCTCGCCTTCCAGGTGTACCAACCTCAAAAGTGGGTTACAAGTAAGTTTCGCCATGCAAGGAGAGAACACCAGAAATGTCGAAACGACAACCTGGGGCATTGGGTCAAAAAAATAAAAATGTCTGTGAGTCTGTTTGTTCTGTTCTTTATGGCTCAAAACTACTTGACTGATTGAATGGAGTTTGCCACCATCATTAGATAATAATTTTTCTTGTGACATTAACGTAGGTTATACAGCATATTAACGTATGTACTATAGATCTTTATCTATATCTATAATGGCGTAGCCCATTGTTGAGCCATAGCCTCTCCTTTGTAAGGAGTTAACTGGACCAAGTTAATTTTTAGTTACCTTATTTGCTCATAGATGTCATGCTATCAACACACACCGACCCAATGAGACATCTAACAGGCAACTAAGGTATTTTTAGGACGTTGATGTTGTTAAATTTTGCTTAGAGGCTTCTTTATTCAGACTTAAGGATCTTTTACGAGCCTGAAAATCTTCAGACTCACGACCTACAGCTTAAAGTCCTTCCTGGAGAACTTGCTCCTTGGATTTTTCCGTTCTAAAAAATCCATCGATCGCGGCGGGTTTGAACCTGCGATCCTCGGAACCAGAGGCAAGGAGCATAAGCACTACTCCATTGAAGTGCGAGTCGAAGCTTAAAAAAATCGGTGCACAAAAAAGTCGCTTTTTGGACGCTTAAATAGCTAACGCAGCCTAAACCATAACAAATACACCAAATTAATGTAGTCTACAGAGAATTCAATGTCTCAAAAAATTCTACAAAAATGTCTGCGAGAGCATATGTCTATCTTTTACGGATAACATACAACAACCATTTTTAGTTTTTCAGCTCATTAATTCTAACAACATGGTGATAAGTAGATTCCCGGTCAACGCCGGGTAATCACGAGAACAACGTCGCGGGTCTCGCTTATTATACTCTAACAGCATTAGGTGTAGGAGTTCACCTAAACGAAAATTTAAATAATATTTCATCTATTAGGGCGTAGCAGCGCACGCCGAGTATTAGCTAGTCTATTATAGGTCTATATAAAATCGAATGTCTGTATATTTATGATTTATAAATTTCTAAACCATACAACAGATCTTTATGAAAATTCGTAAATACAGGTTTTGAGGCACGGAGAGTGTTTAATTGTTATCTGTTATTCTCTAAAACCATTAGGTGTAGGAGTTTACCTTCTTCTTCTTCTTCTTCACTTCCTGGTTTAGGCAAGAGTTGCCTGTTCCGTCTTCACTAATAGATCTAAGACCATCTCTTCCGAGGACTTCCGACATCTCTTCTTCCTCTTGGAAAATAATGGAAGATTTTATTTGGTAATCTTCTTTCTTCCATTCTTTCTACATATCTTTCCTCTGTATCTTGTTGTTAAATATCTTTCTTTTATGGAGTAGATCTGCAGTTCTTCACGGATATCCTCGTTTTCTTATCTGGTCCATTCTAGTGCAGCCTTTTACTCTTCTTAAAAATTTCATCTCGGCTGCTTGGATTTTTACTTTCTTGTTTGGTAGTGGTAATCCAAGATTCACTCCCATACAAAAGGACAGGGGCAGCCATTGCTTTATAAAATTTTAATTTTGTTTGTTTATGGGCTTTATTATTCAATGTTCTATTTATTGTACCACAAATAGCTTGAAACTGATGTGTTTTGTGTTCAATATCTTTATCATACCCATAGCTGATGTCGCATCCTAAATATTTAAAGTGGGATACTTGTTCAATAATTTCGTCTCTAATTACTATTTTTGCACGCAGAGTATTTCTTCCACAAAATGCCATTACTTTTGTTTTACCTAAACTAAAATTTAAAATCTTGAGGAAGAAATGGATGACCAACACTTCAACAACTGTACAGCCGTTAAACAGGAAACTTCCAAAACTTCGAAGTGTTGGAGGGCAAGATTTCAGTGTTAGATGTAGCACATTAGACACCAACCAACCAACATTTAAAAATCGCTCTATCGGTCGCAAGTTTCGATGTTTCGCAACGAAACTCAGTATTTGCTATTAAAATAGATCGAGCTAGATATTTTCCGAAAATCAGTGAAATCCGATCATTATAAGTGGATGTCCGCTCTTTGATGCTGCTATTGAAGAATTCGATTATCGACTATTTTGGCAGTTTATGGCTGCTCCGTGTATATGTGAGAATGGTGTCTGGCGAAAACGCTATAATCAGGAGTTGTATGCATTATTTAAAGATGTGGAAATTAGTAAATTAATTAAATTAACCTTTCAAAAATCATAATAGACAACAAACCTCTGGAACAAGTAACACCTTTTAATTATTTGGGTTGCAATTTTACTATCGACACAAAAACTGAAAGAGACACAAATTTGAAACTGTCGAAATTTTAAATGATATACGGAACTAGGCCTATACATAAAACATTAAAGAACAAAACAAGAAGAGATACTAGATTGAAGTTTTATAAAACATTGGCAGTTCCTGCATTACTTTATGGGAGCGAAACTTGGGTAATGACCAAAAAATAACAAAGTAGAATATAAAGTGTTGAAATGAACTTCGTTAGAAGAACAAAATTCTGTATTCAAGATTGGATCGGATAAAGAATGAAGATATAAGAACAGAGTTAAATATATGATCCACTGAATGATAAAATCAAAGAATATAGAGATAAATGGTTTAGACATGTAGAAAGAATGAACGTAACAAGATTACCAAAAGCAGCATTTAATTACAAGCCAAGAGGTTCAAGGAATGTAGGAAGGCCAGTGAAAAGATAGACAGAACGACTGTGAGGCGGAACAGGCAATTTGCCCAGCCCGTAGAGTGAAGAAGAAGAATTAAATTAAACAGACCACGATGGGCAGGACATGTAAGAAGAAAGGAAGAGTCAGAAATATGTAAAAGGATATGGTCCGCTCAACCAGAGGGTAGAAGAAAAAGAGGTAAACCGAAACCACGATGGAAGGATGAGGTGGATGGAGAAGCTAGAGAGTTGGGATTGAGAAATTGGTGGAGTGAGACACAGGACCGAGCTAATTGGAGGAGGCCAAGACTCAGGAATGAGTTGTTGCGCCAGTGATGATGATGATGATGATTGCTCCAGGTTGTTTATGTTTATACGGCACTACTTATATTGTGATGGCTGTTTCCAGATTTCATTTAGCCTACTTGGTTTTTATAATTGAAAAGTTGCCCCGAAAATATATCTAACAGACATTCGAAAGTTGAGTTTTCAGTGGATTAGTGATCCATCCGGAGAGTATCACAGCATGGTGCATGTAAAATTATCCACACTCTCTTCCAGACCTCTTTTATTTATTTTTAAAAGTTGGCTTTTAAGCGAATAGTGATCATCTGTAACAAAATGGCGGAAGCAGTTAGTCAAGGCATTAACAGCAGTGCAGAAAAACAATTGGTGCACAAGTGCAAATTCATTCAACCACAGTTCTGTGAATTATAATCAGAATCTTAGAGAAATTGAGTGAAAATAAGAAAGGCCCTAAGAATGTATCGAAATAACATGAAATGGAAAATAAATACTGAAAACTGATTGAGTTAAACATTTTTCTAACTAAATCAGTGTTCAATATGTATTTTCTATTTCTTATTATAGTATTTTTAGTTAAATATGTGTCAAATCATTTTTCTACTCTATAGAGATAGATCACTTTTGCACTCAATTCTGAATTAAATTGTTAATATTTAGTTATTAACAAGTTTTCTGCATTCAAATTGGCTGTATATAATTCTAATAGGATGAGAGATTAAAAAGTATATGATATAATAAAGGCAATAGCCTCAAAATTAAAACATTAAAGAATAAAACAAGAAGAGATACTAGATTGAGGTTTTATAAAACATTGGCAGTTCCTGCATTACTTTATGGGAGCGAAACTTGGGTAATGACCAAAAAATTACAAAGTAGAATACAGAGCGCTGTAAAATACCAATAAACCCAACCTTATTTGGCCCCTTACGGTAGAAGAACAAAAGGCTGCACAAGATTAGATCGGATAAAAAATGAAGATATAAGAACAGTGTTAAATATATATCCATTGAATGAGAAAATCAGAGAATATAGAGAGAAATGGTTTACACACGTGGAAAATTTTATAATATAAAAATAAAATACCTGAGATGTCAGTCTTGCTCAACTTTGGACGTAGAATGTGGAATAATTTCGGAGCATATGCTCCATCTTCAGCTTGTAAATAGCTTGTTAAATAGCTGAAGATGTAGCATATGCTCCGAAAGTACTTCCACATCCTACATCCAATGTTGGGGAAAACTGTTATCAAGTTTTTTATTTTTATATTTTAAATTTGATATAGTAACTTCAACGGTGTTTGGTCATGAATTTTTAAAGTATCGAACTATTCAATTGGAGAAAACTTCTTTATACGCAAGAGTGTTACTTAGATCACGTCCTTCTTCAGCTCTGGGAACATTGGAATCTGTAGTGTAATAGAAGTGAATGTAGGAAAACAAAACGTAAGAAAAAGAAACACTATTTTAGGAAATGGCGTGGATTTAAGTAGGCAGAAGTTGGGCCCCGTTAATTGAACTCGACGTAGTGTGACGTGGGTCCAGTCAGCTGTGAACTCGCAGGGGTGGTCTCACCAGATGGGTCATTAAATCTGCACCCGTTTCTACAATTCTGAACCTTCCATATGTTTCTATTTGTATCGCACTATTTTTTCCCTTCTACACGTTAAAGCGTAAAATCCAGTAGATAATTAGTCTAATTGCATGTTAATTTGAAGAGGGTTAAGACGTATAACCACAAAAAAAAACAATTTCTGTACAAATAAAACATCTTTTTCCACACTTTTTATTATATTTACAGATAATTTTTCATGTTTGTAATTATATATAAACTACTCTTTTAATTAAAGTATATTTTTTTACAACTTACTGTACTCAATATATGTATGTAGGGTATGTGTATACGTCACGCATGGGGGCATGGGTGCTCCCTAGCGGGAATTTCATAAGTTCAGAAGCGACATACCAATTTAATTGATAAAGAAACCACATGCACACACACGGAAATCATATTTTAAATTTCAGAGCATAATATGAGACTCATGATGTCCCAACTCCTTTCGAAAATCGTTAAACTGAAAATATATAAATCTATTATTCTACCAGTTACATTATACGGACGTGAAACATGGATTCTTACTTTAAGGGAGGAAAGGAGATTACGAGTAATTGGAAATAAAGTTCTTAGGAACATTTTTCGACCAAAGAGAGATGAACAGACAGGTGAATGGAGAAGACTACATAACAGTGAACTACAGGGTCTTTATAGGAAGCCAGATATAATAAGAACACTTAAGCCTCGTAGACTGCGATGGGCAGGACATGTGGCACGAATGGGGAATGAAAGACGTGCATGGCAGCTTCTTGTAGGAAAATCAGAGGGAAAACGCCCAGTTGGTAGACCAATAATGAGGTGGGAGAATAACATAACTATGATTTGAGGGTAGTAGATTATACAGGGGATGATTAGAAAACATTAGCTCAGGATAGGGATGAATGGAGAGCTTATGTCCGCGCATCATGAATCTCGATAGTGCCAGTGAGTTAGTTAGATATGAGGGGTTCAGAACAAAAGTGGATCAAGTCCATATTTTTACTCTTTTGAGAAAAGCTGATATAAAGTTTAAGTAATACATTTAACTGTAGACGAAGAATTAAACGTATTTTTTTACAGTGAAAAAGTATAAAAAATCAATCCTTGGTTCACTATTGCTCTGAAGAAATATTGATATTTTGATCTAAATTCAGATACATTAGGATTTACAATTTTTGGACTTAGTCCACTTTTGCTTTGAACCCCTTTAACTAACTCACTGACACTATCGAACCTACAGGTTCATGGCCGCGCGGACATAAGCTCTCCATAAGCTAATGCTTTCCAATTACCCTGTCTAATTCTACTTCCCTCAGATCATGTTTATGTTATTCCCATCTCATTCGTGGTCTACCACTGGGTGATTTTCCTTCGGTTTTTAAAACAAGAAGATTCGATGCCCTCTCTTTCTTTCCCCATTCGTGCCACACGTCCTGCTCATCGCAGACCAAGAGACTTAACTATAACTGGTTTCTCATAAAGATCACGTAGCTCACTGTTATGTAGTTTTCTCCATTCACCTGTCTGTTTATCTCTCTTTGATCCAACATTTTTCATAAGAACTTTATTCTCAAATACTCGTAATCTTTTTCTCTTCCCTTAAGTAAGAGTCCATGTTTCACATCCATATAGTATAAATGGGAGAATAACAGTCTTATATATATTCATTTAACTTTTTTTTTTGAGACATTTTGAGACGACATGATTCCTTGTACCTAACCTAGATAACATAACATTTTCCAGAATTGAGCCTTGTGTTTAATTCCCTTTGTGCATCTCATTCTTATTTGTAATTAATATTGTTCGTAAGTATTGAATTCGGCCCCTTTCTTCAAAATGTAACTCTTCTTCTTCTTCTTCTTCTTCTTCATAATTTGCAGAATTTTCATCCTGTTTATTTCCAAAAATCACTCCTCGGAGGAAGATGTATTGGATGTGCATTCACTGTCTATCCATCTCTGGCTGGTCTTCCTCTTGTTCTTCTCCCGTCCATTGCTCTATTTTCTTTAGCTCTTTTTTTGCAAGTCGGTTGTCTTCCATTCTTTCTATATGACCCTTCCAATATTTTCGTCTATCTATAATAAATTTGGTTATGTCTTGAATATGACATTTATCCCTGATTTCTGTGTTTGTGTATTTTATCAAATAATGTTTTCCCCTGAACAGTTCTTAAGATCTTCATTTCACATGTGCTTATTATTTGTTTAGTTTTTGTTGTATCAGCCCTAGTTTCTGTTCCATATACGATAACTGGTCGAACTATCGTTTTGTATATGAGGATTTTGCTTTATATTGGATTTGGCGCAACAAACATGCCAGCATATGTCAAAATTTAACTCATTTCATTAAATTTGTCTAATTTTTACATTAACCTGTACATCGAAACAATTCGTATAAAAATCTCACCCACACGTGATTCAAAAGCGAGGAAAACAATTTAAGAAACGTTAACATAAAAATACACGAGTATTTATATAAGAGGTGTGAAACAAGTTTGTCCTGCGACACCTCATGATTAAGAGCTTGTAATAAAGCTGTCGCTTGATGTACTTCCCAATAAAACAATGTACCATTATCTTGTCTTATAAACAACACACTCGAGCTGGCGTGGCTGAGGCGTGGAATCGAACCAGTAGCTGTCAGCTACAGATACCAAACCTATATAAATCACTAACTTGTAAAAATTCACCCACTGAGGGCGCCCTTCTGTTTGTTTCCTGTTTAATATAACATATTAGCTACTTCTAATTTACCATGAACGAAAGTTTTACGCTAGTGTCAACTAGTTTTTATAACTCGTATCAGGGCGTAATAATTGGATTGTTGCAGCATTGGCTACTGGTATTATGCACAATATACAAATAAATCCATTTTAATTGCCTATCATAATGTGGTTATTCTATGCAAGGTTCCACCTGTGAATACCCATAGAAGAAGTGACTGCTAGCGTCATTTTGGCCAAACGTGATAACATACGTTCCCACAAAGCCAATTTTTAACATAGTTACTCATATATAAGGGGATTATGTTCCAGGATCATCAGTGGGCAAGTTAGGGTGAGAAAATTGGCATGATATGGTTGGGCTTGAGAGCTTGCTTTATTACTATTTTTTAGGAAAATTATCAAAATGACAAAATCACTTTAAAAAGAACAAAATTCCATCAAGCAAGAAAAGTTCTTAGGAAAATTATAAGAAAGTAATTTTCAAGATAAGTTTATAGTATTACTTTTAAATTATATACGCTGCTAACTAACTTTATTAATATATCTTAACTTATAAACAAAAGACTGCTTATAAGAAGTGTAAATTAGTAATCAACACTTTTAAAATTCATTACCAGTTACAATGCAGAAGATGAAACATTGTTTTTGAAAGGCCTTCATATTGGAACTTCTTGATGAAGTTTAATAACACTGGTCAACATTATTTTTGTCTCATGAATACCAATAGTTGTACTTAATGCAGTTTATTATCGTGTTTTCAAATAATGTATTCGGAATTTCTCCATCACTACAGTGTTTTTATTTCAATTTCAATTAATGGATTTAAATAATTATTTCTTAATAAACGTTTTTTCGTCCATTTGTCCATTGTAAAATAAAACAGGGAACACTTTCATCAGGATATTTCAGCTATGGAAAATATATATCAAGGCAAATAGGATTTTAATAAGCTGGTCGATTATTTTTGGACCATCAAGAGGGATGCTCCACAGGCGAAATATAGCAGAAAATCGTCATTTCTTACTTTCTAGGCGAGTCCGAATGTTCGAATATTGTGTAGTTACGAATGTAGAAAATATTAAAGTGTTTGAAATTATAAATGCCTGTCTCTTGGAAACCTTGCGTGATGGAGAAAAACCGGCATCATATTTGAATTTAGGAAAACAATACTATCAGAATCACATATATTTCTTTCTGAGACAAAAAAAAAAGTTTCTTTTTCGTTGCTCAGTGTAATTAGTCTACACTATTTACTAGCATACTGATAGTTTTAAACAAGTGGCCTCTAGTGTATTATTTCTTAAATGTAGTTCACACAGCATGATGCTTGATCCAGTCTTAAGTTTAACAGCACTTGCAAGTCGTGGCGTTGTTTGTGAGTGTTTGTGAGGTGACATATTTGAGGCCAATCCTGTATTCAAGTCAGATAGAATACGTTTTAAAGTGGCATTCACTGTTAACTACACGTATATACAAACAGAACTCAATGTTTGGTTTCAAACATTATTACAGAATTATTTTAAGACTTTTTTAAATGCTGCCGCTGAGGTCTCGAGGTGCCACTGGGTTCGATTCCCGGTCGGAACAGGCTCTGGGTGGGATTTTTCGGGGTTTTTCTTCACCTGAAAAATGTCAGGAATCTTAGGGCCCAACGGTCCCCGAAAATCATCCGTCCATCACCATCATCAATATTATCATCCTTCACAGATGTGGAAAGCAACGGGAAGCTACCATACCTATAAAAGCTGCAAAGCACAGCATGAAAATGTTATGATTGCAGTGAAAGACCTGCCCTCGGCCAGAATTACTATGTATGGATGGATTATGCATTTCAGGGACTCTTGTCGTCCCAACTTCTCTAAAAAAAATGTTAAACTGAATATAGCCTATATGAAACTGTTATTCTCCCAGTTATATTATATGGATGCGAAACAAGGACTTTAAGGGAACGGAAAAAAAATTACTAGTATTTGAGAATAAAGTACTTACGAAAATTTTTAGACCAAAGAGAGATGAACAGACAGGCGAATGGAGAACACTACATTAAATTGAGGTACATGATATTATTGGGAAACAAGATATAGTAAGAACAGTTAAGTCTCGTAGACTTCGATGGACAGAACATGTGGCAGGAATGGGGAATGCAAGAAAGGTATGGAATCTCCATGTAGGAAAACCAGAAGGAAAGTACCCAGTTGGCAGACCAAGAATTAGACGGGAGAATAACATTAACAATGATTTGAGGAAGTAGATTATACAGGGGATGATCGGAAAACATTAGCACAGAATAGAGATGTACGGAGAGCTTATGTCCGCGTGGCCATGAGCCTAATGACTTTAGGTATCATAGACTGCGATGGCCAGAATGCGTGACAAGAATGGGGAATGAAACAGGGGCATGGAAACTCCTTGTATGAAAACCATATTGTATACACCTCTTCAGGATCTCTAGCGTGGCGATAAACAGCTACAACAGTAGATGTTCTGTGTGAACTGGTTTGATTTCAATTGTTCTTTATAACAGCACACGCTCTAACTAAAATTTTGATTTCAGTTGTTCTTTATTATTTAAAGTTAGTAAATAATTGTTGCATTTGTTTGTCTCCACTCTATACATATTCTGAATAGCGAGTAACTGGACGCACATTTAAGTAATTTGTACTCGTTTGTTTTTCTATTGTTTTATTAAAAATATTTACATATAAAAATTCAGCCTGCTTATGTTTGTGGATTATAGATTTCTAAACCGCTCAACAGATCTTAATGAAAACTTGTATATGCTTTCAGTTACAGCGAGTGTTTAACCACTATCTGTTATGCTCTAACTAAAATGTAAGGCGCAGGAGTTCACTGGAACAAAAATTTAAAAATCGCTCTATCAGTCGCAATTTTCGATTAATCACAACGAAAATCATTGTATGCTATTTAAATAAACCGATGTAGGTAATGTCCAAAACTCAGCGAGATCCGACCATCAGAAGTGGGGGTTTACCTGAAATCCGAAATTAAAAATTGACTCTAGCAACTGTCATTGGTTCGTCACAAGTACATACAATTTAATTAACTTCTAATTTTCTTTTACTTACTCAATAAAAATAATTAGCTGGCAATAATTAAATCAATAATAATAGTTTTTATTATTGATTTCGTACATCTCAAAGATGGATAAATCATATTTGAAGAGAAAAATTATACGCTCAGACCGGGACTTGAACCCGGGACCCTTGGTTCTCTAGACCAAGTGCTCTACCAACTGAGCTACCTGAGCAAGTACCGATCTAAACGCAAATCTTTCTCTATATACATTGTAATTCCCGTCCACCAAATGCTGTGAAGCCATGCTTCTATCTTGCAATGGCGGCTCCTTCATTAAGAAGACATATTTGGGAATTATACATTACAGCCAGTACGGCTTTTTCCATGTTTTTATTATTGATTTCGTACATCTCAATATCATATGATTTATCCATCTTTGAGATGTACGAAATCAATAATAAAAACATGGAAAAAGCCGTTCGGCTGTAATGTATAATTCCCAAATATGTCTTCTTAATAAAGGAGCCGCCATTTGCAAGATAGAAGCATGGCTTCATAGCATTTGGTGGACGGGAATTACAATGTATATAGAGAAAGATTTGGGTTTAGATCGGTACTTGCTCAGGTAGCTCAGTTGGTAGAGCACTTGGTCTAGAGAACCAAGGGTCCCGGGTTCAAGTCCCGGTCTGAGCGTATAATTTTTCTCTTCAAAAATAATAATAGTAATAAATCAATCCAATTATCTTATAGGATACATTGATTTAAGGGTTAAGCAATATCAAATAACGAATTTAGCTCTGGTTGAAGAGATAAGAAAATTATAAATAAAGAGTATGAAAGACTACATTTCAAAAGTACTTTTTTTGTGTTAATGAAGCATAGCTTGTCTGTTAGGATTGCTTTAGAAATTGTGTTTTTCTTAATTATGGATGCACGGTTTTGACATGACAGCTCCTCAGGACAAAACAGCAACTGAACACGTGTTGACGTGTTATTGACAGTATCTGAAACAATAATGAGATTCTTGAGGCTCCCGAGCATTGTCACTCCTTACACTACTGAGGTGTTTTCCTGCGTGGAAGTAGGCATTAAAACTTCTCAAGAATGTTAACTTATTTCTACGAAAAGACATCGCGTAGGAATTGCGTAAACTAAGCGAATTCTTCAAGTCGAATTATTGTCCAATTTTCGTCGTTTATGGAAAATATATTTTCATTATTTAATCACATTAGCCTGTAGACCCTAAACTAACTAACTCAGTAGCTCTATCGAACAAATAGATTCATGGTTGCGCGGACATATGCTCGCCACACATCCTATCCTGAACTAATGATTTTCCAATCAAAATGTATAATCTACATCATTCAAATCATGGTTAATCTTATCCTCCCACCGCATTCTTAGTCTACCAACCGGGCGCTTTCCCTATGGGTTTCCTACAAGAAGCTTCCATTACCGTCTTTCATTCCCCATTCGTGTCACATGTATTCCCCATCGCAGTCTACGAGACTTAACTGTTCTTATTATATCTGGCTTCCTATAAAGACCATGTAGTTCATTGTTATTTAGTATTCTCCATTCGCCTGTCTGTTCATATCCCTTTGGTACAGAAACGTTCCTAAGATCTTTATTCTCAAATACTCGTGATCTTTTCTCCTCCCTTTAAGTAAGAGTCCATGTTTCGTTTCCATATAATATAACTGGGACAATAACGGTTTTATATGTTTTCATTTCAACTTTTTTTAGAGAAGTTGAGATGACAAAAGTCCCTATGATACACAATAACATGCTTTTCCTCCCTCTCCCCCCCCCTCTCTCTCTCACACACACAGACACATACACACACACACACATTAAATATACCATTGCCAATGTTTTGTGTCTAAAGAATTATCGACAAATATTTGTTATATAGGCCTATATATATATATATATATATATATATATATATATATATAATCGCTCAAAGAAAAGCTATATTCCTTCAAAAGTCGATTGAATATCAATAGCCCTATAATATTGTAATTCAATACATTTATATACAAAATTTTATTACTAAGCTAGTTCAGCCGGCAACGTTTCATTGAAACAAGGTTCAAATCTCGGAGTCCAGTCAACAAGATTGAGGTCTCACTCACTGAACAAAACATGGACTGGAATCTCACAATTACTGGACTAAACATATTATTGTACTCATTTCCGCTGTCCAGTCTGCCGGACACTTTCCAAGGGCGTCTGTAGGTTATATCCAATTCATATGTACGAGTATAAACCACTAAGACGGAGGGAATCGAGAAGGCCATGCAGAGGAAGGCTTAGAGAACTTACTTACTTACTTACTTACTCACTGGCACTATCGAACCCGTAGATTCATGACCGCGCGGACATAAGCTCTCCATACAACCCTATCCTGAGCTAATGCTTGCCAATCATTCCCTGTATAATCTGCTTCCCTCAAATCATAGTTAATATTGTTCTCCTACCTCATTCTTGGTCTACCAACTGGGCGTTTTCCCTCTGCCTTTCCTACAAGAAGCTTGCATGCACGTCTTTCATTTCCCATACGTGCAACATGTCCTGCCCATCGCAGTCTACGAGACTTAACTGTTCTTATTATATCTGGCTTCCTATAAAGACCATGTAGTTCATTGTTATGCAGTCTCCTCCATTCACCTGTCTGTTCATCTCTCTTTGGTCCAAAAATTTTCCTAAGTACTTTATTCTCAAATACTCGTAATCTTCTTTCCTCCCTTAAAGTAAGAGTCCATGTTTCGCATCCATATAATATAACTGGTAGAATAATAGTTTTATATATTTTTAGCTTAACGTTTTTTGAAAGGAGTTGGGACATCAAAAGTCTCTGCAATGCATAATAGCACACATTTCCAGAATTGAGCCTATGTTTAATTTCTTTGTGCATCTCATTCCTATTTGTGATTATTGTGCCTAGGTATTTGAATTCAGCCACTTCCTCAAAATTTCCCCTCATGTGTCATTAGTTGTCCATTTCCATTATTAGAGAAGGAAATGTAAATTGAGAACAGAGAAAGAACGCTAGTTTTAACAACCAAATAATAATAAATTAATATTAATAATAATATTAATAACAATAATAATAATATATAGGCCTAATAGTAATAATAATGATAATGATGATAATAATAATAATAATAATAATAATAATGATATTATTACAAAAATAATTAATGATAATAATAACAATAATAATGATAATAATAATAACAATATTAATATTGATGATGATAATAATAATAATGATAATAATAATAATAATAATAATAATAATAATAATAATAATAATAATAATAATAATAATAATAATATAATAATAATAATTATAATAACAAAACTAACAATAATAATAACAACAAAATAATAATGATAATAATAATAGGACTACTATGTAATAAGTTAATCTATAATCTATATTTATAATGGACTTACCCAATGGTGACCCATATCTTATTCTTTGTTAGGAGTTAGGCTACTAGGCCAAGTTAATTTAGTTACCTTATTTGCCCATGTATGTCTAGAATGGCATGCGGTCAACATACTGACTCAATGAGACAATGAGTAGTAATAGTATTTTAATAACGTCTTCTTCTTCTTCTTCCTTTCATGTGATAGACCCAGTGGTCTGTTACGGTTTGAAGGGTCTGCCCAAGATCTCTTGCCTGGTGGCTGGTAATTTAAGATTGACGTGGTATTCTTGTTCTGCTCATTCTTCTTACGTGAGATTTCCAGTTGTTTCTGTATTTTTGTACATATTCCATGACTGATTCTGTTTGTAATTCTTTGAGAATCTCAGAATTCCTTTTATGGTCTGTCCTTGAGTAACCTGCAGTACGTCTCATAAATTTCATTTCTGCCGCGAGTAGGTAACAGTGTTTCAATCTGACAGGTAACGTTAAACTTAAAATATATAAAACTGTTATTCTTCCAGTTATTTTATATGGATGCGAAACATGGACTCTTACTTTAAGGGAGAAGAAAAGATTTAAAATATTTAAGAATTACTTCTTAGGAAAATTTTAGGACCAAAGAGAGATGAACAGAAGGTGAATTAGAGAACTACACACCTGTAAGCTACATGATCTTTACGGGATATAATAAGAAGAGTTAAGTCTCGTAGACTGCAATGGTCAGGGCACGTCGGACGAATGGGAAATGAAATAGGGCCATGTAAGCTCCTTGTAGGAAATCCAGAGGGGAAAGCGTCCAGTAGGCAGGCCTAGAATGAGACGGGATATTAACAATAACCAGATATGAGGGAAGTATATTATACAGGGGGGGGCACGCCGTAGCATAGTGGTTAAGGCACTGCGCTACAAGCCGGAAGGTCGAGGGTTCGAGTCCCGGTGGGGTCAGGATTTTTAAACTGACCCAAACCTTCTGGCGGCACTATGGCCCTCAGCCTCTAACTGAAATGAGCACCAGACGCTTGTTCTGGGGTAAAGGCGGCCGTCACGCAGGGCTGACAACCCGGCTGACATCAAGTGCCGATTGTCAAGAAAAAGTGGGAGCCTTAACCTCCTACTACCCCAAGGGCCTCCTGAGGCCTGTAGTGGGATCACTTTACCTTTATATTATACAGGGGATGATTGGAAAACATTAGCTCAGGATAGGAATATGAAAAGAGCTTATGTCCGCACGGCCATGAACCAACGGGTTCGATAGGGTCAGTGAATTAGGGTTAGGCCTAGTTGTACTACTTAATAATAATAACTAACTAACTCACTGGCACTATCGAACCCGAAGGTTCATGGCCGCGCGGACATAAGCTCTCCATACATCCCTATCCTGAGCCAATGCTTTCCAATCATTCCCTGTATAATCTACTTCCCTCAAATCATAGTTAATGTTGTTCTCCCACCTGATTCTTGGTCTACCAACTGGGCGTTTTCCCTCTGGCTTTCCTACAAGAAGCTTCCATACACGTCTTTCATTCCCCTTACGCAACATGTCCTGCCCATCGCAGTCTACGAGACTTAACTGTTCTTATTATATCTGGCTTCCTATAATAATAAAAATAATAATAGTAATAATAATATAATAATAATAATATAATACTAATGGTAATAATAATAATAAAATAATAATAATAATAATAATAATAAATAATAATAATAATATAATATTAATATAATATAATATAATATAATATAAATAATATAATATAATATAATATAATATAATATAATATAATATAATATAATAATATAATATAATATAATAATAAGAATAGCTAATAAGAATAATAATAATAATAATAGTAATAATAATAATAATAGTATAATAATAATAATAATAATAATAACAACAACAATAATAATAATAATAATAAATAGATATGGAATAACAATACACATCATAGTATTAAAGGAATACAACATTGATGTGAAAGTAGGTGTTAAAGAGAGATTTAATTTGAATATTAAAACAACGAGGGCTGTTATTATTGTGTTACATTTCAGTAAATGTAATTACGTGTAATTAGAGAGTTTCTACGACTTTCTATTAAAAAACCTTATTACTAATAACTTAAATATGTATTATTTTGTGTCAGCCAGAAAATACAATTCGCATTCGTCGCAATCACATGAAACTTGTCATCTATTTGAAAAAGAAGTTAAAGTAAAATTGACTTTAAAATCTGTATCATGCAATTTCTCAGGTATCTAATTACACTGAGCAAAAAATAAACTTTTCTTTTTGTCTCAGAAAGAAAAATATGCTATTCTGATAGTATTTTTTCTCCTAAATTCAAATATGATATAGGTTTTTCTCCATCACGCAAGGTTTCCGAGAGACAGGAATTTATAATTTCAAACACTTTAATATTTTCTACATTCGTAGCTACACAATATTCGAACATTCGGACTCACATAGAAAGTAAGAAATGACGATTTTCTGCTATAGCCTATTTCGCCTATGGAGCATCCCTGTTGATGGTCCAATAATAATCGGCCAGCATATTAGGATTCAATTTGCCTTGATATCTCTTTTCCATAGCTGGAATCTCCTGAGTTAGCTCATTTTATTTTATTTTTCCATGGACAAATTGGCGAAAAAACGTTTATTAAAAAATAATTATTTAAATCCATTAATTGAAATTGAAATAAATAAAAAACTGTGGGCGATGGAGAAATTCCGAATACATATTTGAAAACACGATGAAAAACTGCATTAAGTACAACTATTGGTACCCATGAGACAAAAATCATGTTGACCAGTGTTATCTACGATGCCTAACAGCCGTTGGACCTTAGCCTCTTCTAGACCAAGTTAATTTACTTACGCTTATCTCCCTACGGATTTCATGAATAGTTTGCGGTCAACATACCGACCCAATGAGACATCTAGTGGGCAACTAAAGTATTACTAGCATGAAGAAGGTATGTACATTTTCTTTATTAGAGGCCTCTTTTTTTTCAGGCTTAAGTGATTAAGACAAGATGCCTTGGCGCAGAGCTACGGGACTTGCGCTGGTTCGAGTCTCCACGGGGAAGAAATTTTCTCATGGGATTTCGTCAATATGGGACCGATACCCACCCAGCAACGTGAGGAATTTGGGTAGCTACAATAAGTAGCTACCCCAAGTTCATAAACCCAGTTACAACGGCTGGGAGACCCGACATGCTGGCCACATATTCATCTGACACTAGCTATATGATCATCCATATCTGTGATTAACACATGTGGATGTGAGGTCAGCAGCGTCTGGTAGATCAAAGTCCTTGTAGGTCTATCGCGCCATGGAGTTTAGTTTAGTTTAAATTAGAGATTTAGCGCTTGATTTTTGTGTCTTGTAATTAAAAACAGCACATTTATTTTTGAACACGGCCTTGAAAAATTAAAATGAATCTCATGGAGACATTTCAAGGTATATTTCGGCATGCAATGGTTGCGAGTTCCCTTGTAAGAAAACGAAGGAAATAATTTTGCATTGTTATTGCAAAAAATATTGCCTATTACCCGTTCAAGGAGTAAGCGCAGTTGTTGACGGAGGGCACTGCAGTCGTGTTTATGCAGGAATAGACCACGTCACGCTGCTATCATCGAGTGCAGAGGGGGACGGGACGTGGGACGCTGACAGTGAACACTGCCTTAGATGACGTCACGTATAGCAACAAAGGAAGCTTCGCAATTCTTCCGCCTGCAGATATATTTTGAACGACTAATACTAGCTAATACCCGGCGTGTAGTGCTACGCCTAAATAAATGATAATGTGTTTTACTTGAGTAAGTGGAAGGAAAAATAAATAGGCCTATAAATTTATATCGTTATTATTTTTATATACCCCATGCTGATTACCCGGCGTTGCCCGGGAATCTAATCATTCCGATGTAAATAAGCTGAAAGACAAATTCGTTATTTTGAGTTATCCGTAATATAATACCCGCCGTGCGCTGCTTGCCCGGGAATCTAGTTATCCCGATCTTCTTGTCATCAAAGAAAGACAAAAATGGTTATTGTGAGTTAAGCTTAAAATATAAACATATGCTGTCACGGACTTTTTTGTAGAGTTTTTTTTTTTTTTAGATATTCAATGCTTTGTACAATACCTTTGTGTATTTGTTATGGTTTAGGCAGTGTAAACCATTTAAGCTTACAAAAAAGCGACATTGTTTTCACGTTTTTTCATTACAGAAGGTGATTTTTAAGGATGAAGGGCTTGGGCATTAAAACTGTGTTATAACCTATAACCTATAACCTTTTCGCCCCAAGACAATCGGATGAATGGTATTGGCAGCACATGCTTGCCCGGGAATCTATTATCCCGGTCTCCTTGGCATCAATGAAAGACAAAAATGGTTATTGTGAGTTATCCGTTAGAGATAAACATATGCTGTCGCGGACTTTTTTTGTAGAGTTTTTTGAGATATTCCATTCTGTGTACATCAATTTTGTGTATTTGTTATGGTTTAGGCAGCGTAAGCCATTTAAGCGTCCAAAGAGCTACTTTTTTTCATGTTTTCCACTACAAAGGGCGATTTTTAAGGGTGTAGGAGTTGAGTATCATAACTCTCTTATAGTGTATGTTCATCCCGGGAATCTCCTGAACATTTTGCAAAAAACCCCATCACAATCGGATCAACGGTATGGCCGCGCATAAAGTACAAACAAACAAACATTAATTTTTGTATATAAGAAGATAATGTTAAAGTTAATATTAGGCTAATTAATGACGTACGAGGTTGGACTCGAAGGAGACACCGTTACTGTGAGTAGGGCACAGTGTTTCAATCTGACAGGTGATGCCGGTGTTTTTACAGAGTCCACAGTTACCCCAAGGAAGGCTCTTCACAACGCTGGGTTATTATGTCTATCTCGTACTTTCACATGCGCATTACGCAACTTGGGCAATATGCGTACGAACCCTCAAATTACACGTGTGATGGGTTGCGTGGAATACATACCCTTAAGCGTGATACCGAAACCACCGACTGAAAACGAGTGAATATAAAACTCTAGCATAAAAGCGATACAATCTTATCAAGTATTGGCCTCTAAGCGCGATCTAAATAAAATCGTTTATTCCGATTGAGGGTCTTTCCACTTTTCAGCGGTTGCCCTTTTACCAGCTGGCTGCTGGCCCTTCACATCCACATGTGTCAATCACAGAGGTAGATGATCAACAGCCAGTGTAGAGGTGACATGTGGTTAGCATGTCGAGTCCCCCAGCCGTTATAGCTGGTTCCTCAACCTGGAGCCGCTACTTATTGTAGCTACCCAATTGCCTCACGATGCTGGGTGAGCACCGGTCCCATACTGGTCGAAATACCATGAGAAAATGTCTTCCCCCATGAAGACTCGAACCAGCGCAAGTCCCGTAGCTCTGCGCCAAGGCTTCCTACCTTAACCGCTCGGCTACGGCGTTTATGATTAAACCATTTCCCCTGTTATGTTAGGAAGGTACAGTATCCTGTATAACTCTAACTCTATGGCTCTATCGAACCCATAGGTCCATAGCCGCGCGGACATAATCTCTCCATACATCCATATCCAGAGCTAATGTTATCCAATCATTCCCTGTATAATCTACTTCCCTCAAATTATTGTTAATGTTATTCTTCCACCTCATTCTTGGTCTACTAACTGGGCGTTTTCCCTCTGGTTTTCCTACAAGAAACTTTCATTCACGTCTTTAATTCTCCATTCGTACCACATGTCCTGTAAAATCGCAGTCTACGAGACTTATTTTCTTCTTGTAAGCCCATGTGTCCCTTAACAGAGATTTAGACGCTTCCCCACAGCAGGGAAGAATTTTAACCAAACTAATTTAGTTACACTTGTTTTCGTATAGATGTCATTTGAGTGGTCCATGGTCAGCGTTCCGCCTCATACTGACACCTAGGAAACCAAGGTAGTACTAGGACGGGAAAATTCGATAAATTTTGCTTAGAGGCCTCTTCATTCAGGCTTAAGGATCTTTTACGAGCCTGCAAATCTTCAGACTCGGGAGCCACGGCTTAAACTCCCTCCCGGAGGAATTGCTCCTTTGGATTTTTCCATCCTTAAAAAATCCATCGACCCCCGGCCGGGTTTGAACCCGCGACCCTCGGGATCAGAGGCAAGGAGCATAATCACTAGTCCACCGCGGCTGATTCTAGGAGACTTAACTGTTCTTATTATATCTGACTTCCTATAAAGACCATGTAGTTCATTGTTATTAGTCTTCTCCATTCACCTGTCTATTCATTTCTCTTTGGTCCAATGTTTAAATAGTAAATATTCGAGTGGAATCCAAATATACATCGGGAAAAAATATTTATGAACTGAAAATTATTCTTCTTTCATACATCCCTTTTTAATTCAACATAGTTTGAAGAAGGAATTCTGTGTTAATTAAAAATAAATTTATTGGAGAATTTAGAATGAACAAATTTTTCTCATCTAGAATGAATTCACCGAACCCGCATTGGACATCAGGCGGTCAGTAGGCTGGTTAAAAATGACGGGATATATATATATAAGTAAGTAAGCCCGGAGACCCTTGGGATAGTAGGAGGTTAAGGCTCCCACTTTTTCTAGACAATCGGCACTTTATGTCAGCCGGGTTGTCAGCCCTGCGTGACGGCCGCCTTTACCCCCAGAACAAGCGTCTGGTACTCATTTTCGTTAGAGGCTGAGTCGACCCCAGGGCCATAGTGCCGCCAGAGGGTTTGGGTCAGTTTAAAAATCCTGACCCCAACGGGACTTGAACCCTCGACCCTCCGGCTTGTAGCTCAGTGCCTTAACCACTACGCAACGGCGTGCCCCCCATATATATATATATTTTTTTTTTGAGAGCTCAATATTTCCTCGCGAAACATAAAGAGTTTGAAATGTGAAAAGTCTTTGGAAAGTAAAACTAGATAGTGTTTTTAAAGAAGTTGGAATTGAGACTAGACTCTAACAAATTCATGAATTATACAAATGGTATAGGCCTATATGTAGTCAAAGTTGGTAAAGTTGCAAAAAAAGCCTCTAAGACCTAAAAACAGGCCAATAAGTAAAAAAAGCCGAAAAAGGACAAAAGAAAGGATAAAACTCACCATTTTCTGGCCTGCAATGAACCGAAATGTTATAGAGGAAGTTCGGGTAATGAGCACCCTTCGGTTTGAGTGGACCCTGTTAATAGAAAATGTTTTAATGTCTTCTCCTCATGAACTTTGACGTCTTCAAGGCCACTTTATTTTATTCTTTGTGCGAAGAAGGGTTTATTTGTGATATTTATGAAAAGCACCATTTAATAGTTTTTCAAGCTAATAATGAATTCTTAATTTCTGCTGTTGAATATTGCAAATGTTGAAAAATCTCCTAAATACATTATATTATATAGATGCTGTATTAATATATTGACGGGTTTGGTTTGATATTATGTGACATGGCGGCTGTATAAAATAGGCCTAATTAAAGATAGCAAAGGAATTCGGTTAATGTAGACCCTCCACGAGGCGGTTAAAGTGGACTTCGGTCCACTTTACATGAATACGTACATTTTATCAACAACGGTGCTATATGTAAAAGCCATACACTTAATTCGTTTTATCTAATATCCTTTTAATTTTACCTAAACCCAAAGACCGTCGCTGTCTGCAGATGAATGACGTGTGAATGTTATACGATAATTTTTCAAAACATTAAATAAATATAAACGCTTTTTAATTACAATCACCCATAAATACTTCCAGATTAATTTATGCCTATCTCTATAAATTAATAGAGTAAAGTAAATAAACTTAAGACAGTCTAAAGACTCTAAAGGATAGGATGGTACATTTGACCCGAATATGGAGGTTAGAGTGGACCTTTCTTGTAATGTAAAAAGTTTATAAATTATGAAGATGTTTCCATATTTGAATAAAATAACAATGCTATATCATAGTTTTTCCCACCGCTGTGGTCTCGAGGTAGCGTGCTGCCTTGTCACGCAGCGGGCCCGGGTTCGATTCCCGGTCGGGACAGGCTCCTGGGTGAGGTTTTTTTCGGGGTTTTTCCTCACCTGTAAGACAAATGTCAGGAAGCGTAGGGTCCTACGGTCCCCGAAAATCATCCGGCCATCATCATCATCCTTATCATTATCATCATCCTTCACCGGTGTGGAAAGCAACGGGAAGCTACCACACCTAGTAAAGCTGCAAAACTTATCATAAAAATGCTATGATTGCAGTCAAAGACCTGCCTTCGGACAGAATTACTATGGATGGATCATAGTTTAATAATAATAATAATAATAATAATAATAATAATAATAATAATAATAATAATAATAATAATAATAATAATAATAATAATAATAATAATATAATGTATTAAAGTAATATAATAATAATAATAATACAATATAATAATAATATAATGTAATAAAGTATTATTATTATTATCATTATTATTATTATTATTATTATTATTATTATTATTATTACTTTAATACTGATGACAATGATTGTAATTAAACAATATTCAAATCCCCTAATTAAAAGGAGAAAAAACAACAAATTCAGAATAGGGGCCCAATTACCCGAAGTTCCTCTATATATTAAGTTGGGCCCCGTCTTCAGACATATAAAGAAAAAATGATTTTTCCCCAATTTCTGAGCCTTAATCATAACTTAGTTTTTAACTAAGTTCTACAATAATGATGACAGTAATTTGTTTTAATTGTTTCAGGTCAAGGCAGAGTGAACCAGCTGGGAGGTGTTTTTATAAACGGACGACCTCTGCCGAACCACATCCGTCTAAAAATCGTAGAAATGGCCGCGGCTGGCGTCAGACCCTGCGTCATCTCCCGTCAGCTCCGGGTGTCTCACGGCTGTGTCTCCAAGATACTTAACCGCTACCAGGAGACAGGCAGCATCCGCCCAGGAGTCATAGGGGGCAGCAAACCGCGTGTAGCCACACCCGAAGTGGAACAGCGCATCGAGGACTATAAAAAGGCGAACCCTGGAATCTTCAGCTGGGAAATTCGCGACAGGCTCATCAAGGTACTTGCTTGTAACTTAATTTCATCTTTAAGATGACGTCAAAAATGTATATAAACATACAAGTCTATGTATTTTTATATTGGAAATATAGTCTGTCTGTAGAATCTGTAGATAATTTGTTCGATGTAAGCCATCTACGCAGGAGGCGCGGAAGGAAGTGCAGGAGGGAGAACAGATCACGTGACATTACTGATTTCGCTCATGAGCTTCAAGCGAGAAAGATGTGTAATCGGAAAGCTGGCGTATTTCTCTACACAAACCACGGACAGAGAGTAGCTAATGCCCTGCGTGCTCTGCTACGCCTAAATAAATTAAATATTAAGGATTAATTACACTACGACGAACCAAACATGGCGGTTGCTATACACAATTTTTAATTTCGAATTTCAGCTTAACTCCCACTTTTAATGAACAGATTTCGCTGATTTTTGGATAATATTTATCTCGGTTTATTTTAATAGGATATACTGAGTTTTGTTGTAAAAAATTGAAAATTGCTACCCCTAGAGCGATTTTTGAAGATACTAGTCCTGTTGAAAAATATTAAAACTAGCGATTACCCGGCCTGCGCTGCGCCTAAATAAATGAAACGTGTTCTTATTCTTACTTGAGTAAGTTGAAAGTAATTTACTGATTAATTTAGGCTTAATTGTATGGTATACATTGCAACGAACCAAACATGGCGGTTGCTAGAGTCAATTTTTACTTCGGATTTCTGGTGAAGCCTCACTTCTAATGACCGAATGTCGCTAATTTTTGGAAATTTTTTTCCTCGGTTTATTTTAATAGCATATAGGCCTACTGAGTTTTGTAGTGAGCATCGAAAACTGCTAGGCCTATATCTAGAGGGATTTTTGAATTTTCGTTTCAGGTGAACTCCTATACCTAATTATTTTAATATAAGAACACGCGTGTATTCGAATTCAACCTTGTGTCAACATTTCAAGTCAATCGACCGACTCCTTTTTTTAAATTTGCGGGCTCAAACGTGAGCAGGCTGAATTTTTATAGGCCTAATATAGGCTATAGGCAAAATATTATTATTATTGCTATTATTATTAGACCATATTATTATTAAATTATTATTATTATTAATATTATGTACACCGTTGTGGTCTCGAGGTAGCATGCTGTCTTGTCACGCAGCGGGCCCGGGTTCGATTCCCGGTCACGACAGGCCCCTGGGTGAGGTTTCTTTCGGGGTTTTTCCTCACCTATAAGACAAATGTCTGGAAGCTTAGAGCAAAACGGTCCCCGAAAATTATCTGGCGATCATCATCCTTATCATTATCATCATCATCATCATCATCATCATCATCCTTCACCGGTGTGGAAAGCAACCACATCTATAATTCCCTAGTAAAACTGCAGAGCATAGCATGAAAATGTTATGATTGCAGTGAATGGTCTGTCCTCGGGCAGAATTACTATGGAATTATTATTATTATTATTCTTATTATTATTTATTATTATTATTATTATTATTATTATTATTATTATTATTATTATTATTATTATTATTATTACAGGATGGAATATGCGACAAGAACAGTGCACCGTCTGTAAGTTCCATCAGCAGGCTGCTGCGTGGTGGACGAAGGGACGAAAGCGACCCTCGCAAGAATCATTCCATTGACGGCATTCTCGGTGAGTTCCCAAAATTAACATAAATCTCAATTATATACCTAAAGGAGTAACAACTTATGTCGATTAGATTAAAAACTTACGTTTGTGTTCTAATTCCATCTACTGCATTCATTTTGAATTTACGCACCACTTCGGTAAACCACTTTATCCAAAGGCTGTCCGCTCTTAAATTGATCCTCATCAAAACAAAGCCACGTGACCTGCTCGCTTTTCATTGGTTATGGACACCGACGTACAATATAGAAGCAATAATTACACGAAAAAGTAGTTCCCTTCATTAAATTAAAAATATGTCCTCTGAATAAACGCCAATTTTGGAATATATTAAACAGTACCAACTAAATTGGAAACACCATCTTGAAAGAATGAGTTCAAATCGGATCCCCAAAGCTGTTTATAATTATATACCAAGAGGACGAAGATCACTGGGCCGTCCTATGAAACGCTGGAGGGAAAATTTTCTATAGGATCCTAACAGGCCTTGGCCTAATACTTGGAAGGAAGAAGAAGAAGATATACTTGTTATTCTGCGTAAATGAAAATAATAATATTAATTTTTTTTTAAAGCCAATGTTTTCCCTTTACAGAAATTTAGACGCTCTCCCCCTACAGGGAAGAATTTGAACCATATTAATTTTGTTACACTTGATTTCGTCGCCGTAGCGTAGTGGTTAAGGCATTGCGCTACAAGCCGGAAGGTCGAGGGTTCGAGCCCCGTGGGGTCAGGATTTTTAAACTGACCCAAACCCTCTGGCGGCACTATGAACCTGGGGTCGACTTAGCCTCTAACGGAAATAAGTACCAGACGCTTCTTCTGGGGGTAAAGGCGGCCGTTACGCAGGGCTGACAACCCGGCTGGCATCAAGTGCCTATTGTCTAGAAAAAGTGGGAGCCTACTACTCCAAGGGCCTCCTGAGGCCTGTCGTGGGATCACTTTACTTTTTTGTTTTCGTATAGATGTCATTTTGAGTGGTCCATGGTCAGCGTTCCGCATCATACTGACGTCTAGAAAACCAATAACATACAAAATATTCAAAAATATACCTAATCGATAAATACAACTTAAAATATATATGTAATAAACTATATGCATAAACATATAGAAACACGCCATCAAGAAGAGAAAAATAATCTGAGAAGAATGGAAAGACATAGATTTCGGAAATTGACATTCCAATATATTTCAAATGGACATAGGGACCAAGGAAGACCAAAACTTCGATGAAAATATCGAGACCGTCTTCGTTAGGTTTACCGTCACAGGTCACATGACCTAACATGGATTTCTTCATGACGATGATTGAATGCTCCTAGTTATTTCCTCTTGAATCTCATCAGTGTTGTCAATTTGGGTCCCCAGATACACAAAACTTTATGCTAAATAACTGACACGATAAAATTAGTGTTTTGGTAGTTTAAGGGTTAAATATAAGGTGACCAGACGTCCCAATTTTGACGGGACAGACCAGATTTTTAACTATTTGTCCCGCGGCGTTTAAAAAAGTCCCAATTTTTGGAAAGAATGCACGATAAGCTAGGAAACGGCGGGAGAACGGTAAGGGAATATATGATTTTCGGCAGCCATGTGGTTATTTCGCCAGAATACGAGTTTTATATTAAAGTAAAGTGATCCCACTACAGGCCTCAGGAGGCCCTTGGGATAGTAGGAGGTTAAGGCTCCCACTTTTTCTAGACAATCGGCACTTGATGTCAGCCGGGTTGTCAGCCCTGCGTGACGGCCGCCTTTACCCCAGAACAAGCGTCTGGTACTCATTTCAGTTAGAGGCTGAGTCGACCCCAGGGCCATAGTGCCGCCAGAAGGTTTGGGTCAGTTTAAAAATCCTGACCCCACCGGGACTCGAACCCTCGACCTTCCGGCTTGTAGCGCAGTGCCTACATTTTTGTTAATTTTATAATGTCAAACTTTAATAATAACAAACAATTGTTGTGAACTGATTATCGAGAACTGCTTGTCAAAGTTGCATTATTGATCAGTTGTTAGAATTCGACCACCATTGTTTGGTAAATAAACTGTGGGCATCAGAAAAATCACAATGAGTGTTCGGACTTTGAAAGCCATTTTATACGTGAAATATAATTTAACAAATTCTAGTGAAAAATGTCTTGACTTTTAAACAACTACATCAATCTACTAAAAAAATTCACTCAAATGAGAAATATGCCAATATAATAAAATAATACCGGTACTACACACATTTTTAATGTATTACATTTTGAAAATTGTACTTATGTTGAAATTAAATTAAATATATGAACTACATGGTCTTTATAGGAAGCCAGATATAATATGAACAGTTAAGTCTCGCAGACTGGGTGCGAAACATGGACTCTTACTTTAAGGGAGGAAAGGAGATTACGAGTATTTGAGAATAAAGTTCTTAGGAAAATTTTTGGACCAAAGAGAGATGAACAGACAGGTGAATGGAGAACTACATAACAATGAACTACATGGTCTTTATGGGAAGCCAGATATAATAAGAACAGTTAAGTCTCGTAGACTGCGATGGGCAGGACATGTTGCACGTATGGGGAATGAAAGACTTGCATTGAAGCTTCTTGTAGGAAAGCCAGAGGGAAAACGCCCAGTTGGTAGACCAAGAATGAGGTGGGAGAATAACATTAACTATGATTTGAGGGAAGTGGATTATACAGCGAATGATTGGAAAGCATTAGCTCAGGATAGGGATGTATGGAGAGCTTATGTCCGTGCGGCCATGAACCTACGGGTTCGATTGTGCCAGTGAGTAAGTAAGTATACAGTAAAACTTGCTCAAAACGGAATCGCATGGGACCAATTTTTTTCCACATTGGACAAAATTCCGCATTATAAAAAATAAAATTTATTAATAATCTTAGATTATAGGGTATCATATTTGTCTTTTTTCGTACCTTGGATTAATTGTAGTTCCGCTGCCTTTGAAAACTGAAGTATAGTATGTATGAGAAACTTCGACGGTAACGCGCTAAAAAAAACAGTCCCGTTTCCTCAGCGTTAAAATGTCTCTAATGCGCGTATCCTTAGATTAAAGTACGCAGTTTCGGTTTCCGCTCACTAACTACACTTTCGTCCACATCCTTTGATTCCCCTCACATTTCATTCCACACTACATTTTGTCGTCTTTTAAAACTGTCCACAAGCAACGTGATGATGCCTTGAAATCGTTATTCCCTAAGGATTTAGCAACGGGTAGGGCTTAAGTTTGGAGCATCGGTCCGGAAATCAGGAGATTTTTCTTCAATTACTTTCACTTTTTTGTTTAATGGCAATGCCACGAAGTTTTAGCATCTTTATTCCGTAAATTCAGAACGCTACCTGTGAAAGACCAGTCTCAGAATTTAAACTAATTTAAGATTTTACAGTGCAATGGTTATTTGCAAGACAGGTATCTGTATTTCGCATGACGGGTGTGCAATTAGGCTCAAATAAAATTTCAGGTACAGATAGAATCTCTACTTCACCCGACGGCAGGAATCATTTCTTTTTGTTTTCTTGGCCTAAAACGGGAATTCAATAAAGTGGAAACTAATTTATATCTGTCTTTCCGCTTTATATTTTTTTCATGATTTGTGCAGAAATATCCCTCCGTTTCCGCGTTGGACAGATTCCGTTTTGTGCAAAATAAATCATCATCATCATAGTACATTCACGAATTTAGGCCATTTGTTGACCTGTTTCGGCCTCAAGACAAACACCATCCAGAAGTCTTTTGAGTGGACGTCCTGGTCTTCTTCTTCCTGCAGGTTGATATCTTAACATTAGTTTGGGTATTCTGTGATCTTCCATTCGATGAACATGTTGTACCCATCTTGACTTATAATCAGAAATTTTGTTTTCTAAATATTCCATGTGTAATTCTTCTAAGATGTCTTCATTTTTTTTGTGATCTTATAGTGTGTATCCTGCAGTCCTCCGAAGATATCTCATTTCAGCAGATCTAAGTCTCTGTATATCCTTCTGTTTCAACGTCCATACTTCGCTACCATAGAAAAGAGTTGGAAGAGCCAGTGTTTTATACACTTTCAGTCTTGAATGCTTTTGGACTGACTGTGGCTTGAAGATAGAATTTATTAACCCTAAAATTCTTAAAAATCTAGATATTTTTGCATGTACATCCTTTTCTTCTTCATAAGAGATATTGCATCCATAAATACACATGAAATTACTATTATTTCGCCGGGACCAATACATTCGTTCACATTGGACAGATTTGCGCATTATTCACGTTCCGGATTAAAAAAGTTTTGCTGTATTACGATACTATTTTTGCGTTCTATAAAAATTGTAGTTGCTTCATATAGACAAAATTTTAAATCAAGAACCCTCCCTCCCCCCCGGTCAATGGTGTCCCGCTTTACAAATGTTAAAATCTGGCCACCTTAGTTAAATAATATAATCTAATCAGTTAGGACTAATAAATATATCAGTAATGTAAATAAGCTATTAACTGTAGGGAATTCGAAATAGTCTCACAATAGTAAAAAATATTATTCTCTTTTGTTGAACAAAAAAATGTTTTAAAAGTTCAGAGGCCAAACTCTTAAGAAGTGTGCAGGTGGCTGAACACAATTTCAAGAATTGCCTCATTAAATATGTCAATCCTGGACTTTAACGCTGCCGCATGCTTTTTGCAAGAGCCGACACGACATATGTCACGGGATCTGCCCGTGACTTATGTTTAAAAAACGTGCCAGCGGTCAGTCGGCACAACTGTGCTGAAATCCGACACCTACCAGATTTGTGAGAAAACAACCGCTTTCAAAATGTCGATATGAATCAATCGCAATCCTTTGAAATAGACCGATAAACAGTAATAAGTTTAGTTTTGGATTCTACTAGGTATATATTTTTTTCTTTTTGCATTTTACGAAAACAATTAATACCGCTAATACACAGACCTATTTCAGTAGAGCTTTCAAATATGTAATTTCCAAAATTTATTCTAATGTAGAACTAGTTTCTTGGCAAAACTTTACAACCTGTGACGCGATTTTTTTAATGCCTTCATAAACTCCTGTCAAATTGTATTCGTAGGGTTTCATTTTTCAAATTACCTCCCACCATTTACAATGATTTTTACATTTTTTCTAACGATTGTTTTAATAGGCCTATATTTTTCTATGATATTAACTACATATTTAGCATGAAAACATGACAGTCATATTGATTTTAATGAATATTTTATGCAACAACAAATACATGTTCCAGTGCAGCCAACAAAGAGTACAGATAAGATACCTTAGAAGTTCAGAACTTACTATTTATTTTTGAACGTTGCATTCTTTCACAGGTCAGAGCACTTAAATTGCATTAGGTTACATTGACCAACAAAAAATTAACTTTTTTTTTCGTATCAAAAAGAAAAAATATGTGATTCTGATAGTATTTTTTCTCCTGAATTCAAATATGATATCGGTTTTTCTCCATAGCGCAAGGTTTCCAAGAGACAGGAATTTATAATTTCAAACACTTAAACATTTTCTACATTCGTAACTACACAATATTCGAACATTCGGACTCACCTAGAAAGTAAGAAATGACTATTTTCTGCTATATTTCGCCTGTGGAGCATCTCTCTTGATGGTCCAACAATAATCGGCCAGCATATTAGGATTCCATTTGCCTTGACATCTCTTTTCCATAGCTGAAATCCCCTGATGAAACTGTTCCCCGTTTTATTTTACAATGGACAAATGGACGAAAAAACGTTTATTAAAATATAATTATTTAAATCCATTAATTGAAATTGAAATTTAAAAAAACTGTGGGTGATGGAGAAATTCCGAATACATATTTGAAAACACGATAAAAAACTGCATTAAGTACAACTATTGGTACTCATGAGACAAAATTCATGTTGACCAGTGTAATGTTTTAGGATCGTTAAATATCGTGATTCCATAGTGTATTCCGCGTCACGTTTGTTGGCGCATGCGCATGGTGTATGATTGGAACTTAGAAAAACTTTTCGTATCACAGGTTATGAAGTATTTCCAAATATATTTTTTATTTAATACCATCAGGTCGTCATTTAGACATTCTGGTATTCTGTCCTGGCATTGGCATTATTGTAACCCACTTCTGAGGTTGGGACGCTTCCCCGATGATACATGATAGGTGATGATGATAGGGCTTAATTCTAAACTTAACCTAATGAGATGAATATTTCGATAATTACGGTCATGTGATGTTCGGGGACCTTATGTGCCTTATATTTGCTATCATTTGTCTTACAAGTGAGGAAACATTCCGAAAAAACCATCACCTAGGAATCTTGTTCCAACCGGGGAAAACAGTAACAAAAAATACTGGAATGCAGGCCTTTCACGGCCGGTAATCATGGTAGTAAAAGATTCCGGGCTATGTGGCCGTGGTCTGTAACTGGCGTTTTTTCCAGACGTTTCTCCCTCAACTGCGGAGGGCATCTTCAGTGGCGAGCGCTAGAAGCTGTTGTTTCCCTGTCGTAGACTCGACTGCGAATTCGCAGTCGAGTCTACGACAGGGAAACAACAGCTTCTAGCGCTCGCCACTGAAGATGCCCTCCGCAGTTGAGGGAGAAACGTCTGGAAAAAACGCCAGTTACAGACCACGGCCACATAGCCCGGAATCTTTTACTACCAAAAAAAATACTATTGACTACGCGACATAAGATCTATATTCGCATTGAATTCAGTTTATAATTTCGTTAAATATGTAGGATAGAATTTACTCTATTGCGACAAAGCGTTTTCGTGCCGGTGCGATGGGATATCGGACACGAATAAAGTATTGAGATTTCTGATAACCACTTCATGCTTCGGCGCCTTGCAAAAGATACAGTGGGTCTTTCTGACCACTTGATAATGCCAAGGTCCAGAAAAACTCCGTTACGAGGTGGACACCGCCTACTTGGCCGCTCCAAATTCCTTTCTCATTTCTGATTTTTACTTTCTCAAATAATTTGTTTTCAAAATGCAGTATTAATTTGATAGAACATTTAGTCATCATCTCTTCTTCACTTCCTGGTTTAGGCAAGAGTTGCCTATTCTGTCTTCACTAATAGATCTAAGACATCTCTTCCGAGGACGTCCGACATCTCTTCTTCCTCTTGGAAAATAATGGAAGATTTTATTTGGTAATCTTCTTTCTTCGATTCTTTCTACATGTTCTTTCCACTGTATCTTGTTGTTAAATATATTTTCTTTTATGGAGTAGATCTGCAGTTCTTCACGGATATCCTCGTTTCTTACCTGGTCCATTCTAGTGCAGCCTTTTACTCTTCTTAAAAATTTCATCTCGGCTGCTTGGATTTTACTTTCTTGTTTGGTAGTGGTAATCCAAGATTCACTCCCATACAAAAGGACAGGGGCAGCCATTGTTTTATAAAATTTTAATTTTGTTTGTTTATGGGCTTTATTATTCAATGTTCTATTTATTGTACCACAAATAGCTTGAAACTGATGTGTTTGTGTTCAATATCTTTATCATACCCATAGCTGATGTCACATCATAAATATTTAAAGTGGGATACTTGTTCAATAATTTCGTCTCTAATTACTATTTTTACACACAGAGTATTTCTTCCACAAAATGCCATTACTTTCGTTTTACTTATTGAAATTTTAAAATTATAATCGCTACATATTCCATTTAGTTTGTAAGCAGCCAATTGTAACAGATCTTCATCATGGTGTAGTAAGACTAAATCATCGGCGAAAAGTAAGTTATTAATACTTGAGTTATTGTTCAATCTAAGGCCATTGTCCATTTAGAGCATTTAGTGCCTATACTAATTTTGAGCTAAGTTCCAATTGTAATGTAAAAAAAAGCAGATATACGACAGCATTTTTATTGGTCGAAAAACGATTTTAGCGTGTAAGCAAATATAGTTCGCTCTCTAACACTCGAAATAAAGAAAATAATTAAAATATGTATTATCTAGCACGTGTCTTTGTAAGTTATATGGGAGAATCTTAAAATATATAATTACAATCTTAATTGATTAAATAACCATAGTTTTTTAATCATAAGCATGCGCCTCTCAGCGTTAGTAATAACGTGGGATTTCAGTTGTTAAAATGTCCGGTTCTGTACAATTATCAGACATTAAAAAAATTGCAAAGCGGGAGAGAAGAAATGGTTCAAACAGTTCAGTGAAAAAATATCCCACATTAGCTTATTGATATGTGGTGAAAATGACAGCAGAATTTACTATTGGGGCAGCATGAAGCATACATTCGGCTCGTAATGAAATTGTGAATATAGAATATCTACAGACATCATGAAAAAATCCTAAACGTCTGATTAGGTAGGCCCATATATTTTTTGTCATAGATAAGAAATGGAGAGGAAGTTACTAACTTGATTTTTGTCTCATGAGTACCAATTAGTTTTTTTATCGTGTTTTCAAATATGTATTCGGAATTTCTCCATCACCCACAGTCTTTTTTTATTTCAATTTCAATTATGGATTTAAATAATTCTTTTTTAATGAACGTTTTCTCGTCCATTTGGCCATTGCAAAATAAAACCAAGTGAGTTAACTCAGCAGATTTCAGCTATGGAAAAGAGATATCAAGGCAAATGGAATCCTAATATGATGGCCGATTATTATTGGACCATCAACAGTGATGCTCCACAGGCGAAATATAGCAGAAAATCGTAATTTCTTACTTTCTAGGCGAGTCTGAATGTTCGAATATTGTGTAGTTACGAATGTAGAAATTATTAAAGTGTTTGAAATTATAAATTCCTGTCTCTCGGAAACCTTGCCTGATGGAGAAAAACCGATATCATATTTGAATTCAGGAGAAAGAATACTATCAGAATCGCATATTTTTCTCTCTGAGAAAATAAGTTTCTTTTTTGTTACTCAGTGTTATTGGTACCATGTGACCTTGTATTCAGTCTTATTTCCCGTAAAATATGATGTTGCCTAAGAATACTGTTTCTATTATTTGATTTGTGGGAAGTAGATTACACCGAGTATGATTGGAAACCAATGACCTTCTAGGCCTCTAGCGTCATGGTAATTTAATGTAACGATACAAGGGATACTTATATCAAAATACGTAGTTTTTTTAATGAATTATCTCTGAATGCTTCTCACTGACTATTTAACAAATGCCCCAAATGGGAGTCAATGACCAATCACGTTTCAATGAATTTTGTTTTACAACCAATCACAGTTGTGTTCACCTCGATAATTAATTATCGAATTTTGATAACGAAAATAAAGAAAGCTCCTCCTTTTAAATATTTTGAACAGGCCGGAGCATTATTTTGCAGTGACTGACTCTCTAACAAATACTTTGAATATAACAAATAAATGAACAGATTCCTTCGACCTACACATTTGATAGTTGTATGGTTTAAAATACTGATTTTACTGAGTTGTTTCCAAAAAAATAATTAATAATCCATCCATCCATCCATCCATCCATCCATAGCAATTCTGCCCGAGGGCAGGTCCTTCGCTGCAATAATAGCATTTTCATGCTATGTTTGCAGCTTTACTATTTTATATGTGGTAGCTTCCCGTTGCTTTCCACACCGGTGAAGAATGATGATAAGAATGATGATGATGGCGATATGATATCGGGGACCGTTTGGGCCTTAAAGTTTTCCTGACATTTGTCTTACAGGTGAGGAAAAACCCCGATAAAAACCTCACCGAGAAAAACTGCCCCGACCGGGGATCGAACCCGGGCCCGCTGCGTGACAAGGCAGCCCACGCGGTGGACTAATAACCTATAGGCATAATGTTGGTTATAATATACAGTTCGATGTGTTTTTCTTTATTTTTTCTCCACTAGGGTGCATTCTTACAATATTGCGATGCTATTTGACAATAAATAGTATGATCAAGTCGCAGTGATGAACAAATGAAACATAACCAAACATTTCTCATTTGTTTTCAAACATCGCCGTTTACATTAAATATCATCATCACCATCATAGTACATTCACGAATTTAGGCCATTTGTTGACCTGTTTCGGCCTCAAGAGAAACATCATCCAGAAGTCTTTTGAGTGGACGTCCTGGTCTTCTTTTTCCTGCAGGTTGATATCTTAACATTTCTTTGGGTATTCTGTTATCTTCCATTCGATGAACATGTTGCATCCATCTTGACTTATAATCAGAAATTTTGTTTTCTAAAGATTCCATGTGTAATTCTTCTAAGATGTCTTCATTTTTTTGTGATCTAGTAGTGTGTATCCTGCAGTCCTCCGAAGATATCTCATTTCAGCAGATCTAAGTCTCTGTATATCCTTCTGTTTCAACATCCATACTACTTAATATATAACTTAGATATTTTAAATATTTAAATAACTTTATGTAAATAATGATTTGTGAGTAAACAGCTTTATTTTATTCGTTAAATATTCCTAACAAATGCCACTCTTGATATCTAAATCCTCTAGATAAATTCAGTCGTGGCATTACTTATTTCACTCTGTATTTTATCCATGATTGGGAACATTCTCAAATTTGAGTAAAGTCTTGTTGAATGAACGGTATGAGGTAGATGTAAGCAGGACGTTAACAATTTACATAATAACCTCGGTGTGGTCTTACAACCTGTTCTAACTCCAAACTTAATTAAATCATGGATCCTGTACTGTACTTGCTTCCGGGCGACCCCCAATAATACACTGTAATAGCCTATTGCATAACATTTCATCCACTATGGATATTTAGGCACCCAAACAGGTTTTAACTCAAAAAGAAAATGCCCGAATGAAAAATGTCCGTCACGCAGGAAAAGCGTAAACTAAGCGAATTTATGCTTTATTGAATATTTCTTTATTTTGTCAGTTAAATCATATGTAACACTCTTGAGGTCCCAAATTCTTAAACTGAAAAAAGGCCTAAAAGATAAAAATGTCATTTCCCCAGTTATATTATGTGCATGTAATCACAATAGGAATGAGATGCACAAAGAAATTAAACATAGGCTCAATTCTGGAAATGCGTGCTATTAAGCTTATGCATTACAGAGACTCTTGACGTCCCAACTCCTTTAAAAACGTTAAAGTGAAAATATATCATCATCATCATCATCATCATGAACAAATTCGTTTTAGGCCATGTGGCCTAGCGAAGATGATCTTGATCTTTCCACCGATGTTTTGGTCTTCCTTGGTCCCTATGTCCAGTTGGGGTATATTGGAATGCCAATTTTGGAATTTTGGAAGTCTATTTCTTGCCATTCTTCTCAGATGATTTTTCCATTCTTGTTGGTATCTTTGTATATCTTCATTTAAACTTGTTACTCCAAGTTTTCCTCTGATAGTAGTGTTCCTTTGGTGATCCAGTCTATTAACTCCTAACAATGATCGTAAGAAGCGCATTTGTCTTACTTGAAGTTAATGAGAGTTTCTTTTATTTAAAATCCAAATTTCACTTCCATATTTTAGGGCAGCTTTTGATGTAATGTTATGTAATCTTAGTTTTGTCTCTGTCCTCATCTGTTTACCAAAATGTCTCCGTATTACCCCATTCATTTTATTATATTTTTGTAATTTTGAATCAATGTCACTCTTATACTCTGCAAATATACTTCCTAAGTAAGAGAAATCTGACACTTGGGGTGTAAGAGGTAGTGATGTGCATTCTATAACCTCTCCTACCTAATTCTCAACCTCACCTGCACGTGGTACACCCTGCTTTTAACTAACGAGGTAATGGGGACCGAGTCACGGCGGTATAACCGTTCCATCGAATATGGAGGAAATTCCATATTTTGAACGCCTGACTAGAGGCTATATGGTAGCAGCCCTACCACTAGTCTTGCTCTGTGGATGGCTGGTAACCAACCCAGGGGACTTCCTACTACTCGAAGAAACTTAAGCAAAGACTGGAATTCGAGCCATACAAAGCTTATATCAAAATTCTAAAATCAAAATTAAATTACCAGATGTAGAAATAACAGAACACATAAACACAAGCAAAGGTGTTCGACAAGGATGTGGACTATCTCCACTCTTATTCAAATAAAAATATTTAATACCAAAAAGATAGGCTACTAAGGAATTCAACTGTGTAATTAGACAAGGGTGTCCACTATTACCAGCACTTTTTAATGTATTTATTGAGGACATCATAAATCACTGGAAGAATGTTTTAAAAACTCGTTTTAAAATAAATAGTAGGCCTACTATTGTTGATACTGTAGGCCTATTATATGCGGACGATCAAGTGGTAATCACTGATACTGAAGATAAATTACGATATGCTATGCATAAGTTATAGGCCTATGCTATTTCAAATGAATATGGTGTGGAAATAGGCTATCTATAGCCTACCAGTAAATAAAACAGACGTTATTACAGCAATTAAAAGGTCTTCTCCGCTGCGTACAAAAATATTTGTAGGAAACAGAATAATAGATCAAAATTAAAGTATGTATAAAATTATGGAATAGGCCTATTCACCTGAAAGGTCCGTATCCTCAACTTTATTGGTTAGGCCTATTTAACTGTAGTGCTTTCGGGACTATTTTCATCATCATCATAGTACATTCACGAATTTAGGCCATTTGTTGACCTGTTTCGGCCTCAAGAGAAACACCATCCAGAAGTCTTTTGAGTGGACGTCCTGGTCTTCTTCTTCCTGCAGGTTGATATCTTAACATTAGTTTGGGTATTCTGTGATCTTCCATTCGATGAACATGTTGCATCCATCTTGACTTATAATCAGAAATTTTGTTTTCTAAAGATTCCATGTGTAATTCTTCTAAGATGTCTTCATTTTTTTGTGATCTAGTAGTGTGTATCCTGCAGTCCTCCGAAGATATCTCATTTCAGCAGATCTAAGTCTCTGTATATCCTTCTGTTTCAACATCCATACTACTTAAATATATAACTTAGATATTTTAAAATAACTTTATGTAAATAATGATTTGTGAGTAAACAGCTTTATTTTATTCGTTAAATATTCCTAACAAATGCCACTCTTGATATCTAAATCCTCTAGATAAATTCAGTCGTGGCATTACTTATTTCACTCTGTATTTTATCCATGATTGGGAACATTCTCAAATTTGAGTAAAGTCTTGTTGAATGAACGGTATGAGGTAGATGTAAGCAGGACGTTAACAATTTACATAATAACCTCGGTGTGGTCTTACAACCTGTTCTAACTCCAAACTTAATTAAATCATGGGATCCTGTACTGTACTTGCTTCCGGGCGACCCCCAATAATACACTGTAATAGCCTATTGCATAACATTTCATCCACTATGGATATTTAGGCACCCAAACAGGTTTTAACTCAAAAAGAAAATGCCCGAATGAAAAATGTCCGTCACGCAGGAAAAGCGTAAACTAAGCGAATTTATGCTTTATTGAATATTTCTTTATTTTGTCAGTTAAATCATATGTAACACTCTTGAGGTCCCAAATTCTTAAACTGAAAAAAGGCCTAAAAGATAAAAATGTCATTTCCCCAGTTATATTATGTGCATGTAATCACAATAGGAATGAGATGCACAAAGAAATTAAACATAGGCTCAATTCTGGAAATGCGTGCTATTAAGCTTATGCATTACAGAGACTCTTGACGTCCCAACTCCTTTAAAAACGTTAAAGTGAAAATATATCATCATCATCATCATCATCATCATGAACAAATTCGTTTTAGGCCATGTGGCCTAGCGAAGATGATCTTGATCTTTCCACCGATGTTTTGGTCTTCCTTGGTCCCTATGTCCAGTTGGGGTATATTGGAATGCCAATTTTGGAAGTCTATTTCTTGCCATTCTTCTCAGATGATTTTTCCATTCTTGTTGGTATCTTTGTATATCTTCATTTAAACTTGTTACTCCAAGTTTTCCTCTGATAATAGTGTTCCTTTGGTGATCCAGTCTATTAACTCCTAACAATAATCGTAAGAAGCGCATTTGGCTTACTTGAAGTTTATGAGAGTTTCTTTTATTTAAAATCCAAATTTCACTTCCGTATTTTAGAGCAGCTTTTGATGTGATGTTATGTAATCTTAGTTTTGTCTGTCCTCATCTGTTTACCAAAATGTCTTCGTATTACCCCATTCATTTTATTATATTTTTGTAATTTTGAATCAATGTCACTCTTATACTCTGCAAATACACTTCCTAAATAAGAGAAATCTGACACTTGTTCTATAATTTTTCCATCAATCTCAATTTTCACCCGTTGTATGTTTTTTCCACATATTGCCATTGTTTTGGATTTTGATGTGGAAATTTTCATATTATATTTGCTGGCAATTTTGAATAATTGATATGCTGCTATTTCTGAAAATATATAAAACTATTATTCTACCAGTTATATTATATGGGTGCGAAATATGGACTCTTACTTTAAGGGAGGAATGAAGATTACGAATATAAGAGAATAAAGTTCTTAGGAAAAATTTTGGACCAAAGAGAGATGAACGGACAGGTCTAATGGAAAATACTACAAAACAGTGAACTACATGGTCTTTATAGAAAGCCAGAAAAATATTGGACGAACGATAAGTGTAATTAGAAAATAAAATTAGAAAAAATATGTTATATGAGATGTGGAGCAGAAACCGAAGATTTAATATTAAAAGATAAAATGGGGTGTATTAGACGATGTGATGAGTTTGAGTATCTGGAAGTAAAAGTAGATAAAGAGGAAAAACAAGAAAATGAGAAAGTGATATTAAGAACAGAACAAATAGAGGTAGAGCAATAACAGCAATGATGAATCTAACAGACATGTAACCAGAAAAATAAGTTACAAATATATAATTCAATAGTGAGAAGTACTGTCACATAAGGAGCTGAAGTTTGGAAATTCAACAAAAAACTTATGTCGATGGAAATGGATTTCAAAAGGAGAGCAGCAAGATGTTCAAAATTATAAAAAAAATAAGAAATACTGTGATATGAGAAAAAATGAATTTTAGATATTCAATATTAGATTATTTATATAAGATATAAGCAATTCAATTGGTATGGGCACGTAAGACGAATGGATGAAGACAGGTTACCCAGAAAAAACACTGGAATAGTGTCCACCTGGAAGAAGAAGGAAAGGAAGACCTCGAAACTCGTGGATGCGAGAAATAAGAACTGGAATGGGAACAAGAGGCTGACTGGAAGACATGGAGTGAATGGATAGTGACGAGTGGAGAAGAAAAATAAAACTTTAGACACAGAAAGATGTGTGAACATTAAAAAAATCTATGAATAAATAAATTTTATCCGGAAAGTAGAGTAAAGCAAGAAATAGGTTGTACATGTACAATGGCTGCTTCTAGAAATATCTGAAAGGCATTTCATTTTATCTTCTTTACTAGATGATGAAAGATTTATTTATAAATTCCAAATTATCTTCATCCGTCTCGGATAAAAAGGCGAATAAAATTTTTGCAACAGTTGCAGTTAATAATAATAATCAATCAGCAGGATGAAGGCTACTGGATGCACGTGGGTGTTCTGCTACGTCAGAGCGATGACTGCACTAATGACACCTCATCGTGTGTCCTGCTCTTTCAAGAACTACAATCTCATTCTTTTCCGTTTTACAACTCTTCATCATTAACACTTAATAAAAGTTTTCTTTAAATAAGTTTTATAGAATGCGTGGCAGTATAAAACGGACACTGAAAAATAAAACTTTGAGGAGTGCACATAAATAGGGAAGTTCGGGTAATGTGGACCCTTCTGTTTGAGTGGACCCTGTTAATATCTACTTTAATTGGTGCTGCCCTCGAACAGAAAATATTTTAACTTCTGCCCCTCATCAACTTTGATGGGTTCAAGGCCAGTTTCTTTTGTTCTTTGTGCGAAGAAGGGTTTAGTTGTGATATTTATGAAAATTACCACTTTAAAAGTTTTTCAAGCTAAGAATAAATTCTTAATTTCTGCTATTGAATATTACAAAAGTTGAAAACACTCCTAAATATATTATATTATGTAGATGCTGTTTTAATATACTGACGGGTTTGGTTTGATATTATGTGACATGGTGGCTGTATAAAATAATTAAACATAACAAAGGAATTCGGTTAATGTGGACCCTCTGGGTCCACTTTACACGAATACGTATATTTTATCAATGAGGATGCTATCTGTAAAAACCATTCACTTAATTAATTTTATTTAATATCCTTGTAATTTTACTAAACCCAAAGACCGTCGCTTTCTGCAGTTGAATGACGTGTGAATGTTATAATCAACTTAATTTTTCAAAACATTAAATAAATATCAACGCTTTTTAATTATGATCAGTCATAAATATTTTCAGATTAATCTGTGCCTGTCTGTATAAATTAATAGAGGAAATAAACTTAAAAATAGACTAAAAGCTAAGGTGGACTCTGGGTTCCACTTTATCCGAATATGGAAGTTAAAGTTGACCTTCCTTGTAATGTAAAAAAGTTTATAAATTATGAAGATGTTTTCATATTCCAATAAAATAACAATGCTATTTCATAGTTACAACACTAATGATAATCGCTGTAATTAAACAAAATTCAAATCCCTTAATTAAAAGAAGAAAAACAACAAATTCAAAACAGGGGTCCAAATTACCCGACATTACTCTAAAATTTTACAAAATTAAGGCAGTGCCTGTCTTAACATATGCACGTAAGAATTGGACTCTTAACCGTTCAGACAGAAGAAAAATACCAACTCCAGGAATGAAGTTCTTACGTTCAATAGCAGGTGTGACAATTTTGGATAAAAAAAGAAACGAAAATATTAGAAAATTCTTAAATATTTTTAATTTAAGAAATAGAATTGACAATATGAGGAACAAATGGTATGAACATGTTAAAAGAATGCCTACAGATAGAATCCCTCAGCTGTTATTAAAGTACAAACCAATAGGACATAGAAGTGTTGGACGCCCATTTACTAGATGGAAAGATTCATTAAATCCCACTTGATGTGAAAACAGGTCAAAACGCCTAATTTCATGAAGTAAAAAAAGAGTTTTCTTTCATTTATTCAATTAAATCCCTGCCGTTCGTTAAAAAAGGTGCACGGTGCACATATGTGTATTAGACATTGAAATATTTGAGAAATATGGACTATTTCACTCCATACATCCCTATCCTGAGCGAATGTTTTCCAATTGTCTACTTTTCTCAGATCATGGTTAATGTTATTTTTTCTTGTCATTCTTGGTCTACCAACTGGTCGTTTTCCCTCTGGTTTTCCTACAAGAAGTTTCCATGCCACTATTTCAATCCCGGTTCGTCTCACATGCCCTGCCCTTTGCAGTCTACGAGACTTACCTGTTCTTATTATAATATAAAAATTAAAATGTACCTGTAGGCAGGTACCATCGTCCTCAACTTTGTTAAAATCATGTGTGTAAGATATTATTAACTAGAGGCCTTTCGGAAGTTAACTTCCGTCATCAGCAGGATGAGCATGCGCTACTAGTAGTTAAGACGTTGTAGACGTTGCATGAGTAGCGTATACTCCTCCTGCTGATGATGGAAGTTAACTTCCGAAAGGCCCCCAGTTAATAATATTTTACATGCATCATTTTAACAAAGTTGAGGACGACGGCACCTGCCAACAGGTACATTTTAATATTTCATTTTTATCTTATGACTTCACCTCAACGGAATTTGATATGAATGTTATTAGTATTGACTGTTTTTATTATATCTGGCTTCCTATAAAGACCACGTACTTCGCTGTTATGTAGTCTGCTCCGTTCATCTGTCTGTTCATCTCAATTTGGTCCAAAAATTTTCCTAAGAACTTTATACTGACAGGACTAAGAAGTCGGGGAAGATCTTTGATGCAAGGGAGAGAATATTTCTTTTAAAGTTTGAAACAGTCCAATGGGCTTAAACCTGGAAGAGGAATACTGTATAGATGTTAATACCTTTTAGGCAAGTTATGTGTAAGTTTGCAGGCAAACAGTAATATTGTAAATAACACCTTGGACACATATAATTTGCTCTGCAGCCGACATGGTCCAGCATACTTCACAAGGCCATGTCACCGGTCCAGGGATGGCTCTATCACAGGCAGAGAAGAAGCGTTTTATCGGAACTACATAATGAGGTGTAATCTTGGCATTGAGTCTGACAGCTCCGGTGTTGCAGCTCCGAGGATCTAGACCACACATGAAGTTCAGTGGCGGCTCCCTACATTCAACAAATGTAATCAATAATCCAGAATTTCACGTGTAACAATCCTACTAACTAACTAGCACTACCTGACCCCTAGGTTCATGACCACGCGGACATAAGCTCTCCATACATCCCTATCCTGAGCTAATGCTTTCCAATCGTCCCATATAAAATCTATTTTCCTCATGACATTGTTAATGTCACCCTCTCATGCCATTCTTGGCCTAGCTACTGGGTTGTCTCCTTCTGATATCCCTACAAGGAGGAGCACACTGTAGCCTAGTTGTTAAAGCAATACTCTACAAAACGGAAGGTCGAGGGTTGGAGTTCCGGTGGGGTCATGATTTTTAAACTGACCCAAACCTTCTGGTGGCACAATAACCCTGGGATCAACTCAGCTTCTGACGGAAATGGGAACGAGAGGATTGTTCTGGGGCAAAGACGGCTGTCACGCAGGGCTAACAACCGGCTGACATCAAGTGCCGATTGTCTAGAAAAAGTGGGAGCATTAACCTGCTATTACCCCAATGGTCCCCTATGGCCTGTAGGGGGATCATTTTACCTTTAATTCCTGCAAGGAGTTCCCCATGCCCCTCTTTCATTCCCCATTCGTGCCACATGCCCTGCCCATCACAATGTACGATACTTAATTGTTCTTATTATAATCTGGTTTTCCATAAATATCATGAGGTTCACTGTTATGTAATCTTCTCCATTTGTGTGTCTGTTCATCTCTCTTTGTCCAAAAAAATTCCTAAGAACGTTAATCTCAAATATTCGTAATATTTTCTCCTCTCTTAAAGTAAGAGTTCATGTTTCGTGTCCATATAGGCCTAATACAACTGGTAGAATAAGAATATTATATATTTTCAGCCTAACTTCCTTTTTTTAGAGAAGTTGGGACGACAAGAGTCCCTGTATTGCATAATAGCATGAAGATCCTATTATTGAATTTCTGTCACGTATTTTTTCAACAAGATATTGAATAAATTGCATGTGGTTCAATTTTAACTTTTAATAAATACAATTAATAAAGGACATTGAGCTGCGCCTTCTTCATGGTCACCATCAGGCACACATACCTTATTACACGAGGGTAACATTTGAACAAGGTCTCGGGACCGACTATTTCGACAAGGGATTTCTGCTGTTTCCCCTGATATAGAGGCAAATATCTAAATAGAACAAAAAGTCCACACCAAAAAGTTCACCGCAGCGACAACAGGTATTAACCAATTACTCCGAAAAAAAAACATTGTCAAAATTAGAGTGAGAATCTTACACTGCAGCGGTTTCTACAAAACTGTCGCGGGAGTGTCTGCTCCATCCAGCGTCTAAAGATAGTCAGAACGCCCAAAATTTAACGCTCCCGGGGAAAATGGGCTGAAGCTGCTCTCTTGCAGAATCAAAGAATTGGTCTATCACAGGAATATAGGTCATTCCAGTCGCAGGGAATTTCGTTGTTTCTATGTTTGTATGTGTGTGTGTTTTTTTTCTCCCCTTTTAAATTAACATTCAATTTAGTATAATGAGAAGTAAAGAAACCTGACTGTCTTTTGTCTGATCTAGGGCAAGGATTTTAATGCAGTAAAAGTTCAGATTGTAATATAGTATAATTAGAAGTAAGACTATTGACTGTCTTTTGTCTTGGTTTCACATGCAAATAGTTGAATAATATAATGAGAAGTTAGACTTCTGACTGTCTCTTGTCTTGGTTTCACACAGAAACAATTGAATAATACAGTGAAAAGTTAGACTTCTGTCTTTTGTCTTGGTTTCACACAGAAACAATTGAATAATGCAGATAAAAGTTAGACTTCTGACTGCCTTTTGTCTTTGGTTTCACACAGAAACAATTGAATAATATATAGGCCTACTCTGTGTTGCAATCTTAACTTTTAGTGCATTAAAATCCTTGCCTTACTGATCACATACAAACAGTTGAATAATATACCTATTTTTCAGTTTTAACTTTTATTACATAAAAGTTTACGAGTGTTTTTTCTTTGTGCTAGAAATTAAGATTCAATACAGTATTATGGAAAGTAAGACTTCTGACTTACTTTTGTCTTGGTTGCACGTACAAGTAGTTGAATAAATTATATAAAATCGAATTTGTGTATGTTCATAGGACATGTGGCACGAAAGGGGAATGAAAGAGATGCATGGAAGCTTCTTGTAGGAAAACCAGAAGGAAAATGCCCATTTGGTAGACCAAGAATGAGGTGGGAGAATAACATTATCCATGATTTGAGGAAAGTAGATTATACAGGGACGATTGGAAGACAGTGACTCAGTATAGGGATATATGGAGAGCTTATGTCAGCGCGGGCATGAACCTACGGGTTCGATAGAGCCAGTGAGTTAGTTAGTTGTAATTTTATAAACTTCTAAACCACCCAATAGATCTTTATGAAAATTTATATATACAGGTTTTCAGATACGGGGAGAGTTTAGTCGCTATCTATTATTTTCTAAAACTATTAAGTGTAGGAGTTCAACTGAAACGAAAATTTAAAAAAAATATCTGTAGCGGTCGCATTTTTTGATATTTTGCAACGAAACTCAGTATATCCCATTAAAATAAATGGATTTAGGTATTATCCAAAAATGAGCGAAATGCGACTATTAGAAGTGAGCGTTTATCTGAAACGCAAAATTAAATTTTGACTCTAGCAACCGCCAGCGTCATTTTTAGTTCGTTGTAATGTCCACCATAAAATTTAATTAACCCCTAATTTCCATGTAACTTATAGAAATGAAAATAGAACACATTACATTGATTTAGGCGTAGCAGTGCACGCTTGTGGGGTATAGGTAATAGTCCACAATTTGAATTTCGATTTCAACTTAAAATACATAAAATGACACGGAATTTTATGTGCAAAAAATTAAGACTGCAATATAGTAAGATTCCTAATGTAAAATTTCTGCCTTTTGTTTTAGTTGTACTTAAAAGAGTTCAATAGTATAGCCTACATTACTTATATCTGTGTTGCATTCTTAAATTTTACTGTATAATGGAATATTTCCTGTGTGGTTTCTCATGACCCACAGTTTGGGAAATATTGTATGTTACATACAAAAAGCTATTTTCTCAAATCATTGATTCTCTATAGGGACATGACAAGAACGTTAGGAATGACGTCGGTAGAGGGGGGGGGGATCCATGAAAGGAATAGTTAAGCTCAAGAATAAATGATAAGTTAACAAAAAGAGAGGAATGAATGGAGGCCGTTCATCATTCAGTGCGGGCAAAGGAGCCGCCAGGGTGCTGCGAGGTGTCTGGGAGGCGGACCAAGGCGGACCGCGGCCCCGGGGTCGACAGCCCCCTCCCCCCCCTTCAAGCCCACCCAGTCCTCGTGATGATAAATTGCGATTTCGGACATTGAGACCGAAAGTTCAAGCGCCTCTTCCGCCCCTTAGTTTAGCACAAACTCAGTTTCCAATAACATCTCCAGAATCCACTAAGTATCTTATCTTTAGGATTTGCTAGATTAGCTTTTTCATTTATTAACTCATGTTTTATTATTTATTTGATGTATCTTCTTTGTTGTTGTATTATTTGAAATTAGCATTCATTACATTCTTATTTATTTGGGTGCGTGGTCTATTTTGCATAGAGGTTAAAATATATGTTTATTTATTTTATTTTTAAATTTATCAATGATACAGTTCTTCTCCGTCACACTCAAGAAATTCACCTTCTCCAGTTGTAGCGGTCCTGAACATCCTCATCTGTAAGTCCCAGTTCACTCATACTTTTTCTCACACCGTTCATACATCCTTCTTTAGGTCTTCCCTTTATTCTTTTCCCCATCTATTTTTCCACTCCAAGATCTTTTTAGGGATTCTATCAGATATCATCCTCTTGAGATGTCCGTGCCATCTTAATCGTCTCTCTTCAATTGTCTGTAATACATTTGTTTCTACTTTCATTTTTTTATTTTATTTTATTCTATTTTTTTTCTAATCTGGACTTCCGCGAAATATATTTTAGTATATAACTTGCCTCTGGTCCCAAGGGTCGCGGGTTCAAACCCGGCCGGGGTCGATGGATTTTTTAGGGCGGAAAAATCCAAGGAGCAAGTCCTCCGGGAGGGACTTTAAGCCGTGGGTCCCGAGTCTGAAGATTTTCAGGCTCGTAAAAAATCCTTAAGCCTGAATGGAAAGGCCTCTAACCAAAATTTACCGAATTTTCCCGTCCTAGTACTACCTTGGTTTCCTAGATGTCAGTATGAGGCGGAACGCTGACCACGTACCACTCAATATGACATCAATACGAAAACAAGCGTAACTAAATTAGTATGGTTCAAATTCTTCCATGTAGGGGGAGAGCGCCTAAATCTCTGTAAAGGGAAAAACATAGGCTTACAATACAATACAATATAAATAATACATAAATATAAAAATAAAACAATTTATTTCACTAGTATTACATGTCTACAGAGACTACATAACTGTTAGCTACATGATCTTCAAGGGAAACCGAATACAATAAGAAGAATTAAGTCTCGTAGCCTGAATAGGTGTGTGGCATGGATAGAGAATGAAAGAGAAGTATGGAAGCTCCTTGTAGGAAAACCAGAGAGAAAACGCACAATAGGCAGACCAAGAATGAGGCAGCAGAACGATATTAACCATGATTTGCAGGAAGTTGATTATACAGGGGATAATTGGAAAATATTTGCTCCGGAGAGGGATGTATAGAGAGCTTATCTCCGAGCAGCCTTGGATCTAAGGGTTCGATAGTGCCAGTGAATCAGTTAGTTAGTATTTATAGATTATTTATAAACAATAAAATAAAGTTTTTGCTAAAATTCCGTTGAGGTGTCAGAGAATATAAAAAATATATATATAAAATTATAAAATTGTACCGAACAAAGATCATATTAGACAATAAACCAATAGAACAAGTATAACTTCGTAGGTTGCGAAATATCGAACACAAGTAAGTTTAATTATATAATAGGAAACACTGAAAAGAACTTTGAAAGATAAAGCCAGAAAAGACTCTATACCTGTAAGACAAATGTCAGGAAGCTTAGGGCCCAACGGTCCCCGAAAATCATCCGGCAATTTTTAAGGGTGTGGGAGTTGAGTATCACAAGTCTCTTATAGCCTATGTTCATCCTGGCCTACTGAACATTTTGCAAAAATACCCATCGCAATCGGATGAACGGCATGGCAGCGCATAAAGTACGAACATACAAACAAACATTCATTTTTTTATATATCAGATAGATATTATAGATCTTACTGGTATAGATATTATATTAATGGTCAAATTTGCATTTAGATTTAAATAATAGAGTTAGTCTAAGCGTGAATGCTTTATTCTAATGTAATATTTGTTTGTCCTGGTGAGTGGAAGAGAAGACCATATGGCCTTAACTCCACCAGGCTAAATTAATAAATAAATATAGTAATAAATTCCCCCCTCAGGGGTCCTCATCTAGGGGATATGTGGATGGCGACCACAAGGTGCCCAAGCTGTGCAAAACATTTCTTCCACTTACTTGTGTTTTGCACTCTTTTAACTTTACTATCTAACCTCTCTTGGTTAACTCTTGTTTTTTCGATCCCAACGCTATTAGGGCATCCGAGGGCTAGGGAGTCCCTTCCTTTTTTCCATTTTGTCTTTCCTTTATTTTCTTTTCTTCTCCAGAAAAGCCTGACCAGAGGCTATAAGATGGCAGCCCCATCACTGGTCTTGCCTTCCTTTGGCCAGCAACCAATCGAAGGGACTATTATTATGCTTTCAAGTCTTATACGAGAATTTCCCATAAGGGAAAATTTTCTATAGGATCGTAACAGGCCTTGGCCTAATACTTGGAAGGAAGAAGAAGAAGAAGTAATAAATTCCAATAACTCAGAATGTACAAGAAAATCTGGAATTCTCGAAGTGGGGGGGAAAAAAAAAAAGTTCAAAATGAAGTAAATATTACCAATGTCGCAGGTATAAGATTTCCACCGGAAATGGAGAACTCGCGTAAGCTGGGGTTAGCATAGGCTAATGGCAGCACAAGTTGTGTTTTCATGCCATAACTCGTTCTGTAGGCTGTTTATCGCGCTGTAAATCTGATTTATTTTTAAAAGCAGGAAATTCGTTTCATTGGGGTGTGTTTTTTCTGTTTGTCCATAAAGTATAAACGTTACCTTTGCGAAATTGCGCCATTACATTCCTAATAATCGCGTGTTTGGTTCAAATGCCGGGTAATAAATTATCGGGTTGTTTGCTTGCACAGTGTCGCAAACTCTACTCAGTTATCAAATTTACCAACCAACTTGTTTGTGCAACATTCTAAAAATGATGTTTCGACGTAAATAATTTAGCGACATATTTAATTTTTTCAAATTTCTTGATTGAACGTTAATCTCGATTATTATTATTATTATTATTATTATTATTATTATTATTATTATCATTTTATTGGTATTTATATTATTATTATTATTATTATTATTATTATTATTATTATTATTATTATTATTATTATGTATTTAATAAGGAGAGCAGCAAGATATTCAAAATTAGAAAAAAAAAAAAGAAAAGAAATACTGTCATACGAGAAAAAAAATTAATATCACATATTCAATAGTAGATTATATAGGATATCCATCCATCCATACTAATTCTGCCCGAGGGAAGGTCTTTCACTGCAATCATAGCATTTCCATGCTATGCTTTGCAGCTTTACTAGGGAATTATAGGTGTGGTAGCTTCCCGTTGCTTTCCACACAGGTGAGGGATGAAGATGATAATGATAAGGATGCTGATGATAATGATAAGGATGATGATGACCGGATGATTTTCGGGGACGTTGGGCCCTAAGCTTCGTGACATTTATCTTACAGGTGAGGACAAACCCCGAAAAAACATCACCTAGGAGCCTGTCCCTACCGGGAATCGAACCTGGGCCTGCGGTGTGACAAGGCAGCATGCTACCTCGAGACCACAGCGGTGGACTTATATTGATCGTTAGAAAAAATCATTGTAAATGGTGGGAAATAATTTGAAAAATGAAACCCTAGGAATAAAATTTGACAGGAGTTTATGAAGGCATTAAAAAAAATCACATGTTTTGAAGAATAGCCCAATTTAGTTTATTATATCCCATTCTTATTTCAAAAACAAAAATTATGGCATTTCAAGGTGTAGATGCAGTCAGAAGTAAAATTGTACTTGACAATACAATTTTGGAGCAGGTGAATAATTTTACATATCTAGGATGCAATATCTCATATGAAGAAGAAAAGGATGTACATGCAAAAATATCTAAATTTTTAAGAATTTTAGGGTTAATAAATTCTATCTTCAAGCCACAGTTAGTCCAAAAACATTCAAGACTCAAAGTAAATAAAACACTGGCTCTTCCAACTCTTTTGTATGGTAGCAAAGTATGGACGTTGAAACAGAAGGATATGCAGAGATTTAATCTGCTGAAATGAGATACCGTCCGAGGACTGCAGGATACACACTACTAGATCACAAAAAAATGAAGACATCTTAGAAGAATTACACATGGAATCTTTAGAAAACAAAATTTCTGATTATAAGTCAAGATGGATGCAACATGTTCATCGAATGGAAGTTCACAGAATACCCAAACAAATGTTAAGATATCAACCTGCAGGAAGAAGACCAGGACGTCCACTCAAAATACTTCTCGATGGTGTTTCTCTTGAGGCCGAAACAGGTCAACAAATGACCTAAATTCGTAAATGTACAATGATGATTTTTTCTGTGAAGCTGGTATTTTTTCGTGCCAGTTATTTAAATGCTCTGAACAGCAGTGAAAACTAAATCATATTCATTGTCAATTTAAGGGTTAAAATAGCTTGCGCAGAAATTGATGGTTACATCCTTTTGCAGGACTATTTAACTCATGCCCCAAATGGGAATCAATGACCAATCACGTTTCAATGATTTCTGTTTTACAACCAATCAGAGTCTTGTTTCACGAAATATTTATCAGTGTTATGATTACCATATTAAAGAAGGCTCCTCCTTTTTAATATTCTGAACAGGTCTGACCATTATTTTGCAGTGACTGAGGGAACAGTAAAGCCGCCATATTTGAATGTTCAAAATGGCAGAAACAAGATTTGGCTGTGCTTCAAATGAAGATATAGACGAAATACAAATTTGACAATTGTGTTTTTAAATAATGATTTTACCGAGTTGTTCACTAAAAAATAAATTAACCTATAATGTTGGTTATAATATACAGTTTGATGTGTTTAATTTTTTCTCCACTAGGATCCATTCTTAAATTATTGCGATGATATTTCAAGTTTCCCACGCCAGATGGCAATATATAACATTATATGATCTTGTTGCAGTGGATGGAGAAACGAAACATAACGTTTCTCATTTGTTTTCAAACATCGCCGTTTACATTAAATAAATAAATATTTTAAAGTAACTATATTTAAAAAATGATTTGTGAGTAAATAGCTTAATTTTATTCGTTAAATAGTCCTAACAAATGCCACTCTTGATTTCCAAATTCTCTAGAGAAAAAATACCACTCCTCACTTCGTGAGTCGTGTGTTTATCGATAATTTGGAAATCACTCGTGGCATTACTTATGATAATATACTTGGCGTGAAAGAGTTTTTTACCTTTATCTTTCCGATTGAGGGTCTTTCCACTTTTCAGCGGTTGCCCTTTTACCAGCCGTCTGCTGACCCTTCACATCCACATGTGTCAATCACAGAGGTAGATGATCAACAGCCAGTGTAGAGGTGACATGTGGTTAGCATGTCGAGTCCCCCAGCCGTTATAGCTGGTTCCTCAACCTGACCTTTATCTTTAAATTATTTATTATTTTTTTGAGAAGGCGGAAATTAAGATAATAATGGAATCTAATTTATTTTTGTTTGTAGTTAAAACTCAACTTGAATCTCTTCTTAAAATAATGAAGGATGAGTATGAAATTCGTAGATAATAGTATAGTGTTACTAGTGATATTGGGGGCACGCCGTAGCGTAGTGGTTAAGGCAGTGAGCTACAAGCCGGAGGGTCGAGGGTTCAAGTCCCGTTGGGGTCAGGATTTTTAAACTGACCCAAACCCTTTGGCGGCACTATGGCCCTGGGGTCGACTCAGCCTCTAACGGAAATGAGTACCAGACGCTTGTTCTGGGGGTAAAGGCGGCCGTCACGCAGGGCTGACAACCCGGCTGACATAAAGTGCCGATTGTCTAGAAAAAGTGGGAGCCCTAACCTCCTACTACCCCAAGGGCCTCCGGGTCTGTTGTGGGATCACTTTTACTTTTACTTACTAGTGATATTATGGTTGATTTGCGCATTAATGGTAGCCGAAGAAACACATTTTTAGCAGAAATGGGTTTTGTTTCCAGAAGGCGTTAAAATCAGTTAGACATTAGCTGTGAAATGTGCAGCGAGTACTGAGTATGAAATATCATTTACATTACACTATGACTTATGGGTATAATATATCTAACAGTGGGAGGGCATAGCATCCCCCCTCCTGGTAATGAATGATAAGGATCTTGCGGTGCCAACTATTGCTATTAACCCGCGCTCACAAATCATGGGGCCAGGACCACCGAGTGCCGACAGGCAACACCACTCATTTGTCACATTATCCCTCATTACTAACCAGGTTCGAAACCCGAAACCCCCATTGTTCCTCTTCTCACCCTAGTAACACATCAATACACTCTTCACTTCTTTCGTGTAGCTTAGATTTACTCCCTTATAATGTGTTGATGTAAGGAATTCCCTATCTCCTCTAACTTACCTCTCACTGGCACTATCGAACCCGTAGGTTCGTGGCTGCGCGGACAAAATCTCTCCAGACATCCCTATTCTTAGTTAATGTTTTCCATTCATCCCCTGTATAATTTACTTTCTCAAATCATGGTTAATGTTATTCTCCCACCTCATTCTTGGTGTATCAACTGGGCGTTTTTCTTCTGGTTTTTCTACAAGAAACCTCCATATCCCTATTTTATTCCCCATTCGTGCCACATGCCCTGCCCATCGCAGTCTACAAGACCTAACTCTTCTATATGTGGTTTCCTATAAGGATAATTTACCATATTGATATGTAGTCTTGTCCATTCTCCTGTCTGCTGATTTCTCTTTGGTCCAAGGTCTTTCCAAAGAACTTTATTCTCAAACAATCGTAATATTTTTTTCCTCCCGTAATTTTTCTACGAAAATAGTGTGCTTCCAATTTTCAGATGTTGCTTATTAATTTTTGTACGAATTTTAACACAGAGTAGGAATTATTATTATTATTATTATTATTATTATTATTATTATTATTATTATTATTAAGTTACAAATATATAATTCAATAGTGAGAAGTAGTCACATATGGAACTGAAGTTTGGAAATTCAACAAAAACTCATGTCGATGGAAATGGATTTCTTGAGGAGAGCAGCAAGATATTCAAAATTAGATAAAATAAGAAATACTGTCATAAGAGACTATTCTGTGTTCCAGTGCAGCCAACATAGATCCGTACTAATTAACTCAATAAATAAAATCAGCGTGAATTCTTTCACAGGTCAGAGTACTTATACTGCATTAGTTGGTTTCTACATTTGTTGGCAACGCGAGTTAAAATATCGTGTATATGTTGGCTGCATCCCATGATTCCATAGTGTAAACTGGATCGTGTCTGTTGGCGCATGCGCATGACGTATGGTTGGAACTTGCACATTTTTTCTTGTCACGTGTTACAAAGTATTTCCCATTAATGAAATAAAAAGTAACACTTTTGTAGTAAATTTTCTAACTTCTAAAATTATGGCATTGCTATAACGTTCAGATTCTTTATTGCCATTTTAATTTACATCTGCAAAGTTGGTAATGTGCACTTTTTTGATAATAAACATGTTAAAGTTCCATATAAAGCTTCTCCACTTTCCAAGGCCACGAATATGATTATATTATGAACCTACTCTGGTAGACAAATGACAAACCAGAAGAAACAAGTGAATTATTGCCAAGTTATTGCGAGTTCACTTAATTAGAAGCAAGGTCATAAGAAAAAATATCCATATGAGGACATGCCAACCAATTTACATGGTAATATTGTATCAAAATACAAAGAAATTGCAAAAGAAAGAATACACGTTGGCAGAAACTGATTTCTTAAAATCAGTTTCTTAATTTTGGTATTATTTTATCTAGACATCATTTAGGATGATAGATCCGTATCCTCGCCTCATGTTTTCTAATCATCTCCTGTATAATCTGCTACCCTCAAATCATGGGTTATTCTCCCACCTCATTGTTTGGCATACCAATTGGGCATTTTCCCTCTGGTTTTCCCACAAGAATTTTTCCATGCCCATCTTTCCTTCACGTTCATTGCAGTTTATGAGATCATTCTATGTTTAATTCATGTGTGTGTAGCCACCCACCATTATGAGTAAGGGGCGGATTCCTATGACATGTCATATTTTTACCAAAGCCTATATTCTAAGCTTCAAGTAAGTAAAAACAGTTATATACGCCTTATTATTAAGATTAAGTGGTTTTTATTGGGTCTTAAAAGTCATATTTCTTACTTTTTCAGATCTTTGGTCACACTTCTGCATATTTCTATGATAAAGTCATATTTTAGGTTTTTTAATAGCCTAGTCATCAGGCGATTGTAAATAACGAACATTGTATCTGTATAAAAATCGTCAGTTTCACAGTTCACTTGTTTCGAAGGTTTCTGTTAACAGGTAGCTAACGTTTGCACTGGACAATAGGAGAAGATTTCCATTTTCTTATGATACAATTGAAAATGAACAATTAATATGGTATGGATAAAAAAATTCATCATCATCATCATAGTACATTCACGAATTTAGACCATTTGTTGACCTGTTTCGGCCTCAAGAGAAACACCATCCAAAAATCTTTTGAGTGGACGTCCTGGTCTTCTTCTTCATGCAGGTTGATATCTTAACATTTGTTTGGGTATCCTGTGATCTTCCATTCGATGAACATGTTGTATCCATCTTGACTTATAATCAGAAATTTTGTTTTCTAAAGATTCCATGTCTAATTCTTCTAAGATGTCTGTTGTAAGGGGTAGTGACGTGTGTATAACCTCTCCTACCCAATTCTCATCCTCACCTTCTCGTGGTACAACCCGTTTTCACAAACGAGGCTCTGAGGACCGAGTCACGGCGGTGTAACCGTTCCATCGGGTACTGAGTAAATGCGGTATCCTAATGTCTGTCCAGAGACTAAAAGGTAGCAGCCCTACCACTGGACTACTTAGCGTCGGGCCAGTAACCTGTCCTAAGGAACTTCAAAACTACTTTCAAGTCTCGAACACAAACAAATCCAGAAGGAATAAAAAAATTCATTCAATTTTATAAAGTCATATTTTTATCTTTTTAGGTCATATTTATACCTTTTTTACACGCTTTATATTAGCTTGACCTGTATCTATCTATCTATATAACGGAATCTTTCAACGCGATTTTCACCCACTTAAAATCATCGGATCGACTTGAAACTTTGTATACTTGTAGAGGACCCGTGACAATACAATAATTTCATATTTATTTTGTAAAATCCTGGCCATAATCATCAGAAAATCAAAAAAGTGTTTTTGTATAAATGTAACGAAATCTTTCAACGCGATTTTCACCCACATAGAAACATTGGATCGACTTGAAACTTTGTATACTTGTAGAGGACCCGTGACAATACAATAATTTCATATTTATTTTCTAAAATCCTGACCATAATCATCAGAAAATCAAAAAACGTGTTTTTGTATCAATGTAACGGAATCTTTCAACGCGATTTTCACCCACTTAGAGACATTGGATCGACTTGAAACTTTGTATACGTGTAGAGGACCCGTGACAATACAATAATTTCATATTTTGTTTCAAAAATCCTGGCCAGAATCATCCGAAAATAAAAAAAAAATGAAAATTGGTATATTAGATTACGGACTTGTCGAGTTTTTAGTCAATCGTTGTAAGAGCTCAGTTGGTAGAGCAGTGAACTCTTAGTGGTATATTATTTCAGTAATCCATACGTCGCTGGTTCAAATCCGGCTGGGAGGTTTTTTTTATAGAAGAGTATTACTTTTAGCTCATAGGCTACTACAATAGTATCGAATTTAAAGATATTTACATTTTTGTCTTATTCTGTAAAATATTAAAACTAAAAAATAAAAAATAAATAATAGTTTTAAAAAACTAAAATAACACGCTTTATTAGAAAACTAAAAAATGAAAAATAATTTTAATTTCCAGTACGCTTGGGATAAAATAAAGTGGTCAACAAAAAAATCATCTCCAACACATATAGAATAAAATTAGAGTTATCAACAAAAAGAAAATAATTTTACCATCAAAAGCGTGGGGTGATTTTTATGATTTTTTACATTTTCTTCTTAGAGAGCTTACTTTTACCAATATCTGTTTATTATCAAATATATTAATTGATATAGAGCACCCCACGCTTTTGATGGTAAAATTATTTTCTTTTTGTTGATAACTCTAATTTTATTCTATATATGTTGGAGATGATTTTTTTCTTGACCACTTTATTTTATCCCATGCGTACTGGAAATTAAAATTATTTTTCATTTTTTAGTTTTCTAATAAAGCGTGTTCTTTTAGTTTTTTAAAACTATTACTTATTTAGATCATAAATGCATGCATATTTTCCATTTTTAGGTCATAGAAATCCGCTCTTAGTTATGAGAGTCTTAAAAAATCAGTTTCTGATTTTAAGATTTCCTCCCAGAGTCCAATTAATAATAATAATAATAATAATAATAATAATAATAATAATAATAATGATTTATTTTAGCTGGCAGAGTTAAGGCCATAAGGCCTTCTCTTCCACTCAACCAGCGAATAGTAAAATTATACAAAAATTACTTACATATTACAATTTTAAGATATTAAAATACAGACTAAACAAAATACAATGATGATGGATATAATACTAGCTAATGCTAACAAAAACATAGAATATAATAAAATTAAAATGATATAAAATAAAGTAAGTAGCTTCCTACATGATTATTAATAGAATGCTCTATATAGTTGTTATGTAGTTAATGTTTTCATTGTGTCGAACTTAAGATATCAGTTAATTTGGATTTAAATAATGATAGCGATTGACAGTCCCTGACATGACTGGGAAGTGAGTTCCATGCTCTAGCCATAGATATTGTGTAAGATTCAGAGTACAGACAGGTCCTGTGTTGTGGTATCAAAAGTAAAGAAGAGTCTTGTGATCTTGTTCCTAAATTGTGATGAGCCGATAAATGTTGAAAACGCGTTTGTTAAATAAGTTGGTAAATATGTGTGCAGAATTTGGAATTGTAAGGTATGTGAATGTAAAGTTCTTCTGTCATTTAGGCGTAGCCATGATAAGGCCTGAAATGAAGGGAGACACGTGGTCATAAAGACGGAGATTACGGAGATTTGAATATTTAAATCGAAATGACCACGCATTATGAGCACGCGGTAGTCTGTCAGATAGATCAGTTGGTTAGATTAGTCAGTAATATGTCGCAAGTAGTCGAAGTGTTGTGGCATTATAAGAGTCTGTACAAGTATTTGTTTTAATTTTGTAGGAAGGAAGTTTTTAAAACTATTTAGGGAGTGAAGAATTGAGAACACTTTCTTGCAGGTATTATTCACCTGGATTTTCCAGTCTAGGTGTTGGTCCATATAAATACCCAGATTTTTTACTACTGAGCTGTAGGGGATATTTTTGTCATTTAGGAGAATGGTAGGGATATTTTCGTAATTTATAATGCTTTGGATTCGCCGATGTCCTATAATTATGCACTGTGTCTTGTCAGTATTTAGATTAAGTCCATGTTTCTTCGACCATTGGGAAATTGAGTCTAGGTCACTATTTAATTTGTCTAGTGTGTCATGTACATCGTCAGGATGGGAGTGAATGTAAATTTGCAAATCGTCAGCGTATAGGTGATATCGCTTTCATGAGGTACTCTTTTATAACTTAATACATGCTACATGCATTTAAACGTGGATGAAAGAAGAAATAAGAAGCATATTATTATGCCTAAACATAATATGGCGATTATCTAGACATCTGAACAAATTAGATTATCTCAGAATAAATTGAGTAGGGCCTACATATTCCTGAAAATATATTTTAACCTGTAAGTTCGTTTACGTGTGTCACGTGACTCCCGAGTCATGGATATACATTTTTTTGGTTCTAAATTACTACTATTTATAATGTCACAAAATAATGTTACAGCTCGAGCACTCTAAACTGGCGGGTCCGTGACGTTTTTGTTGTATTTGGGAAACAAGAGGTAAATTAGTAACACTTAAAAACATGGGCTGATCAATTACACTGAGCAACAAAAAATAAACTTTTTTTTTGTCTCAGAAAGAAAAATATGTGATTCTGATAGTATTTTTTCTCCTGAATTCAAATATGATATCGGGTTTTCTCCATTACGCAAGGTTTCCGAGAGACAGGAATTTATAATTTCAAACATTTTAATATTCTCTACATTCGTAACTACACAATATTCGAACATTCGGACTCACCTAGAAAGTAAGAAATGGCGATTTTCTACTATATTTCGCCTGTGGAGCATCCCTCTTGATGGTCCAACAATAATCGGCCAGAATATTAGGATTCCACTTGCCTTAATATCTCTTTTCCATAGCTGAAAACATTTGAGTTAGCTCATTTGGTTTTATTTTACAATGGATAAATGGACAAAAAAAGTTTATTAAAAAAATAATTATTTAAATCCATTAATTGAAATTGAAATAAAACAAACTGTGGGTGATGGAGAAATTCCGAATACATATTTGAAAACACGATAAAAAAACTGCATTAAGTACAACTATTGGTACTCATGAGACAAAAGTCATGTTGACCAGTGTGATTAATGAAGAGGCATTTCCAATGTTAATTGTTATTCTATGTTAGCTAAGCTTATAAGAATTTTATTTATTTGGTGTTTATTTGATGAAAATTCATGATATTTATTTACTAAATAAAACTCTCAAACTTTTAGATGATTTTCATAAATAGGCATATTTCTTTCAACATTCGTAACAGCTGTTTCAATACACTGTATCTTCATTTATGTTGAAGTTGCAGTGTATTCAAACCAGCTGTTATGAATAAATAAAATTAATATTTATGAAAACCACGCAGAACTTTGATAGTTTTGTTTAGTGAGTAAACTTATAACTGACACAAAATTATTGCGTGTAAGCACACGACAGGAACTATCTCAACACTGATACAAACAAGAGAGACAGCTTTTTCTTTCAGTCTATACTAGGGGTTGGAATGTAGAATGAGAGGTAGCCTTTGGCTTTAAGACAAATAAGTAACGATCCCCAACCGCCAGTTAAAAGTTCGCAAACTACACCTTGCTATACGTAATATAAGCAAAAAAAAACTAATTGCACAAATGTTTATGCTTGTTCTCACAGGACCGAGCAGTGGGGACGAGTCTGATACCGAATCGGAGCCGGGAATTCCTCTGAAGAGAAAACAACGGCGCAGTCGCACCACGTTCTCTGGAGACCAGCTGGAGGAGCTGGAGAGGGCGTTCCAGAGAACTCAGTACCCGGACGTGTACACCAGAGAAGAACTGGCTCAAAAGTGAGTATTAAAGATATTACATACTGTACCATATAAAGTGGGCTAAGTGCCAGTCTCCTTTGAATAACTGTACATCTTGTAGACTTAATAAGTTTCCCAATGGATCAAACAGCACCATACCTGTAAAGAAATGAACAGACACAATTAAAATACTGTTAGGCCTATTAAATCTAATATATAAAAATTAATGTTTGTTTGTTTGTTTGTTCGTACTTTATGCGAGGTCATACCGTTGATCCGATTGTGATTTTTTTCAGGAGATTTCCGGGATGAACATAGGCTATAAGGGATTTGTGATACTCAACTGCTACACCATTAAAACACCCTTTGTAGTGAAAAACCTGAAAACTAATCCTTTTTGAAGCTTAAATGGCTTACGCTGCCTAAACCATAACAAACATAATAAATTAATGTACACAGAATTGAATATCTCAAAGAAACTCTACAGAAAAGCCCGCGACAGCATATGTTTATCTTTTAAGGATAACTCACAATAACCATTTTTGTCATTATACAGGGAATGATTGGAAAACATTAGCTCAGGATAGGGATGTATGGAGAGCTTATGTCCGTGCGGCCATGAACCTACGGGTCGATAGTGCCAGTGAGTAAGTAAGTAAGTAACCATTTTTGTCTTTCATTGAAGCCAAAAAGATCGGGATAAGTAGATTCCCAGGCAAGCACAGCAGCAGCATGGATAACTCGAAATAACGAATTTGGACTTTCAGCTTATTTATGCCAAATACATCGGGATACGTAGATTTCCGGGAAATACGGGTAATCAGCACGGGGTATCTAAAATAATAACAATATAAATTTATAATTATTTTTCCTTTTACTTATTCAACTAAACATAAAAACACATTATAATTTATTTAGGCGTAGCGCACGCCGGGCATTACGTAGTAACAAATAAAAACATCTTAGGATTAAATTTTTAACTACCTCACTGACACAATGGAACCCATAGGTTCATGGCCGCGCGGACATAAGCTCTCAACAAAACTCTATGCTGAGCTAACGTTTTCCAATCATCCTCTGCATAATCTACTTCCCTCAAATCATTGTTAATGTTATTCTCCCACCTCATTATTGGTCTGTAACTGGGAGTTTTCCCTCTAAAAGCTTCCATTCCCCTCTTTCATTCCCCATTCGTCCCACATGTACTATCCATCGTAGTCTTCTAGACTTAACTGTTCTTATTATATCTAGTTTCATATAGGCCTAAAGATAATGCAGCTCATTGCTATGAAGTATTCCCCATTCACCTGTCTGTCCATTTCTTCGGCCCGAAAAGTTTCCTAAGAACTTTATTCTCAAATACTCGTAATCTCCTTTATTCCCTTAAAGTAAGCGTCCATGTTTCGCATCCATATAATATAACTGGGACAATAACAGTTTTATATATTTCCAGTTGAACTTTTTTTTTTGAGAAATTGGGAGGGAAAGACTACCTGTAATGCATAATAGCATGCATTTTCAGAATTGAGCCTATTTTTAATTGGAGGGTCTAATGCCAAAGTGAACCAACTACGTTTTTAATATTTTTCACAATTCAACTTTAAAGTATATTTTGAAATATAAAAATGAATAATGGCTGATCTTTTTTTTCCTTATTCATTTTTATATTTCACAATTCAACTTTAAAGTTGTAAAGTAAAGTAAAGTGATCCCACTACAGGCCTCGGGAGGCCCTTGGGGTAGTAGGAGGTTAAGGCTCCCACTTTATCTAGACAATCGGCACTTTATGTCAGCCGGGTTGTCAGCCCTGCGTGACGGCCGCCTTTACCCCCAGAACAAGCGTCTGGTACTCATTTCCGTTTGAGGCTGAGTCGACCCCAGGGCCATAGTGCCGCCAGAGGGTTTGGGTCAGTTTAAAATTCCTGACCCAACGGGACTTGAACCCTCGACCCTCCGGCTTGTAGCTCAGTGCCTTAACCACTACGCTACGGCGTGCCCCCACAAAGTTGAATTGTGAAAAATATTAAAAAACGTAGTTGGTTCACTTTGGCATCAGACCCTTCAATTCATTTGTTCATCTAATACCTGTTTGTAATTACTGTTCCTAAGTATTTGAATTGAGGCCACTTCTTCAACATTTCTCTAATTTGTAATTAACTCTCTGTTTCTAACTAAATAATTTACTTTTATATTCAAGCTTACATTTATTATTTTGAATCATTTTTAATTATTTAAGAGGATTATATTAATTTGAATTGGGCAATTCTTTTAGTTGTGCTAGTTTGGGGTGTAAGATGCCGGATGGTCTTCTAATTCTAATAATTCTTCAGCATTTTTATAAATTGGCATAAAAGTCACTGAATTTCAATAAAGAACTATTAACTTCTAAAAAAGAAAAATATTGTTTTCGATTTAAAGCTGAAAAGAGTTGCAAGTGACGAAACAAAAATTGCTTGTGTATTGTTTTAAACGGGGAAAATAAGAAATGGCGGAACAATAGAAAGAAAGAGTCCTATGCAACAGTTGAAATGAATGGATTTATGAGCAACAAAAATACTTGCTTTTAACGGTGAGGCTGCACATTCAGGTGTTGTTGAATCACCCACATTGTGCAGTTGGGTCCCTCGGGAGACTTAACTGCAAGCCTTGGTTGAGGATCTCTTTGAGTCAAGTGCCAACCCCACAGGTCAAGAGAGGGTATTCCTTATCAATAGTCATAAGGCGCAATAAAGTTAAAGTAGCTTGTACAGTGTTAAAAAGATGCTGAATCATGCGTTTGATGAGGGGTGTACAGATAAAAAATATTGTGAATTTTACAAATGTAAATGATTGATGATTGGGACTGGAAGCGAACATGAATAAAAACCTGTATGGTCACACATGGAAGTACATTATGTAATGGAAATGGACAGTTAATGTCAAATGAGGGAAATTTTGAAGAAGTGGCTGAATTAAAAATACCTAACTAACTGGCACTATCGAACCTGTAGGTTCATGGCCGCCCGGACATAAGCTCTCCATACATCCCTATCCTGAGCTAATGCTTTCCAATCATTCCCTGTATAATCTACTTCCCTCAAATCATAGTTAATGTCATTCTTGGTCTACCAACTGGACTTTTCCTTCTAGTTTTCCTACAAGTAGCTTCCATACAAGTCTCTTTCATTCCCCATTCGTGCCACATGTCCTGCCCATCACAGTCTACGAGACTTAACTGTTCTTATTATATCTGGCTTCCTATAAAGACCATGTAGTTCATTGTTATGTAAGTCTTCTCCATTCACCTATCTGTTCATCTGTCTTTGGTCCAAAAATTTTCCTAAAAACTCTATTCTCAAATACTCGTAATTTCCTTTCCTCCCTTAAAGAAAGAGTCCATGTTTCGCATCCATATAATATAGGCCTAACTAGTAGAATAACAGTTTTGTAGATTTTCAGTTAAACGTTTTTTGAAAAGAGTTGGGATGTCAAGAGTCCCTTACTTACTTACTTACTCAGTGGCACTATCGAACCCCTAGGTTCATGGCTGCGCAGACATAAGCTCTCCATAAATCCCTATCCTGAGCTAATGTTTTCCAATCATTGCCTGTATAATCTACTTCCCTCAAATCATAGTTAATGTTATTCTCACACCTCATTCTTGGTCAAACAACCGGAGTCTTCCCTCTGGATTTTCTACAAGAAGCTTCCATGTACGTCTTTCATTCCCCATTCGTGCCACATGTCCTGCCCATCGCAGTCTACGAGACTTAACTGTTCTTATTATATCTGGATTCCTATAAATATCATGAAGTTCACTGTTATGTAGTCTTCTCCATTCACCTGTCTGTTCATCTCTCTTTGGTCCAAAAATTTTCCTAAGTACTTTATTCTCAAATACTTGTAATCTCCTTTCCTCCCTTAAAGTAAGAGTCCATGTTTCGCACCCATATAATATAACTGGTAGAATAATAGTTTTATATATTTTCAGCTTAACGTTTTTTGAAAGGAGTTGGGACATAAAGAATCTCTGCAATGCATAATAGCCAAGTACCTAGGAAGAATAATTGCAAATGTGAATGAGATGAACAAAGAAATTAAATATAGGCTCAATAATGAAAATTTATGTTATTATGCATTACAGGACCACTTGTCGTTCGAACTTCTTTAAAAAACGTTAAACTGAATATATATAAAACTGTTATTCTCTCAGATATTGTATATGGTTGCAAAATAGGGAGCAGAAAATGTTACGAGTATTTGAGAGTAGATTTCTTAGGAAAATGTTTGGACCAAACAGAGATGAACAGACAGGTGAATGGAGAAGACTATCTAACAGTGAGCTACATGGTCTTTATAGGAAATCAGATAAAGTCTCGTAGACTGAAACGGATAGGACAAGTGCCACGAGTGGGGAATGAAAGGGGACATGCACAGTTGGTAGACCAAGAATGAGGTGGGGAACGTTTGGAGATTTAAGATTTTGTACGAAGTTTACATTGTTATTTATGTACATAAATGTTATATCAACCTGCAGGAAGAAGAAGACCAGGACGTCCACTCAAAAGACTTCTGGATGGTGTTTCTCTTGAGGCCGAAACAGGTCAACAAATGGCCTAAATTCGTGAATGTACTATGATGATGATGATAAATGTTACTGTTAGCCTATGGAATACTCTATTTCGTCATAAACTTATAATCACAAAGTAAAAATGTCCATCATATTGTTTACAATAAATTCCAAGAAGACTGAAAACAAGATCTTAGCATAAATGTGTATTTTAAATTAGCAAATAGGTTTGGGATTGATTTCTTTTTTACCCTTGGGAAGCAAGTAGACTGTAAAGTTGGCAACACCAATAAGAAAATCGAACAGGAAAATGACTTTGAATGTCAAGTGTTTATGATTCATGACCTGGTGAAGTACGTGAACAGTTGTAAAGCGATCCAGAAGGACCTGAGTTCGTTGTACTGTTTCTTTACGAGGCGTCTCGTAAATCCGTGCCTCTCGCTATAAACAAGAGAAACTCAACGCTCAATAGAGAATGCATACAAATAGAAATATAATTATTTTTACCACTTTCAAACTAATAATAATAATAATAATAATAATAATAATAATAATAATAATAATAATAATAAATGAATAATGCAATTTATCTCATTCCAATGACTACCACAAATTGATTTCTGTTTATATGCACAGACCTAGTTCATAGGTGTATATATCCTATATATATATATATATATATTTTTTTTTTTTGATGCTATAATTAAATTTTAACATTTAGCCTAAGACGTGCATGGAAGCTTCTTGTAGGAAAACCAGAGGGAAAACGCCCAGTTGGTAGACCAAGAATGAGGTGGGAGAATAACATTAACTATGATTTGAGTGAAGTAGATTATACAGGGATGATTGGAATAGTACCAGTGAGTTAGTTAGCAATAAAGGCCTAATAAGATATGAAAATAAAAATGAACGCCTGAACCGAATTTGAACGCAGGACATTTTGTCTCAGAACGAAAAATATGTGATTCTGATAGTATTTTTCCTCCTGAATTCAAATATGATATCGGTTTATCTCCATCACACAAGGTTTCCGAGAGACAGGCATTTATAATTTCAAACACTTTAATATTTTCTATATTCGGACTCGCCTAGAGAGTAAGAAATGACGATTTTCTGCTATATTTCGCCAGTGGAGCATCCCTCTTGATACTCCAACAATAATCGGCCAGCATATTAGAATTCAATTTGCCTTGATATCTCTTTTCCATAGCTGAAATCTCCTGAGTTAGGTCGTTTCGTTTTATTTTACAATGGACAAATGGACAAAAAAAAAGTTTATTAAAAGATAATTATTTAAATCCATTAATTGAAATTGAAATAAAAAACTGTAGGCGATGGAGAAATTCCGAATACATATATGAAAACACTACAAAAACTACATTAAGTACAACTATTGGTACTCATGAGACAAAAATCATGTTGACCAGTGTTACTAACTGGTACAGCACTAACGTATCAAGTTAGAGGTCCTGGGTTCAAATTCCGGTTTAGGCATTTATTTTTCTTTCCGTGTCTTCCTATATATAGGCCTACCGGTTTATTTAAAATGAAATAATTAATATCAAAGAACCTTATCATCCACTCAATCAGTGAAAAATAAAATAACATACCATTTCACGTATTCATAAATAAGAATTCAATCTGTGTATGGGTTTGATCTCTAAATCTCAAAAAAGTCGATTTATTTGAAATTTTGGCTAAACGTTGCATTCGAATATGTGTGTGTTCGAATCCAAACTACTTCAATTTCCTATACGTCTTACGTCCGGTATTGACTATCGACAAAGCGCAAGGGCAGTCTTGGCAAATGTGCGATTCGAATTTAGAAAGTACGTCATGTTCATTCGTACAAATCGGAAAAAAATGGACAACGTTTGTACACAATGAAATTTAAAGGAGGAACCCCAGGAATCAATTTTATTCAAACCGTTCAATAGATCTTTATGATTAATATAAAGTTATAGAATATTCACCTTAAAGGTCCGTCTCCTCAACTTAATTAATCATTTAACTGTAGCGCTTTCGGGACTTGTCCCATCTTCGGCAGGATTCAAAACTGGTGTTTCACTGAAGATCTGGTAGAGGGGGTTGCATGTATTGGATTCGTTTTCGTTTATCAGGCTGTCATTGTGAGCTGCTTTCTTGATTTCCATCTCTTCGAGTACGTTTATCTTCGCTGGATTATTTTCTCTGTGCATTACTGTTAGGGTGTTTTCAATATTTAACATGCGATGTCCTTCATGGATAACGTGTTTTGCATAGCTTGATTTCCCTTCTGCGTGAATGAAGTCTCGAAAATGTTCTTTGAATCTGATGTTAAAACTCCTGTTTGTCCTTCCTATAGGCTATAAAATTTGTTGCAGTCCTTACATGTCAGTTTATAAACTCCTTTGCTGTTGAAACTGTTATTTTCTTCAATGTTATTGTTTATTATGTTGTTTAATTTGTTATTGGTTCTGTATGCTATTTTTTCGAGACTTCATTCACGCAGAAGGGAAATCAAGCTATGCAAAACACGTTATCCATGAAGGACATCGCATGTTAAATATTGAAACCACCCTAACAGTAATGCACAGAGAAAATAATCCAGCGAAGATAAACGTACTAGAAGAGATGGAAATCATGAAAGCAGCTCACAACGACAGCCTGATAAACGAAAACGAACCCAATACATGCAACCCCCTCTACCAGATCTTCAGTGAAACACCAGTTTTGAATCCTGCCGATGATGGGACAAGTCCCGAAAGCGCTACAGTTAAATGATTAATTAACTTGAGGAGACGGACCTTTCAGGTGAATATTCTATAATTTTATATTAATTTTGAATAAACCTCAACGGAACACATCATGAATATTATAAAAGATATTTATGAAAATTATTTTCAATTAAAAATAGAAGCAAATATTCATTTATTTAGGCGTAGCAACGCACGCCGGGTTATAACCAAACCAACTAAATAACTCCATGGCGCGACATGCCCTTGGCCTATCAGCCGGCTGCTGGCCCCACATCTACACATGTTAATCAACCTGCCAGTGTAGGGATGACATGTTTGGTCCCCCAGCCGTTACAGCTGGTTTTCTCAATCTGGAGCCGTTACTCATTCTAGCTACCCAAATTCCTCACGATGCATCACGATGCTGGTTGGGCAATGGTCTCATACTGGCCGAACATTCCATGAGAAAATTTCTTCCCCCGTGGGGACTCGAACTAACGCAAATCCGTTGCTCTGCACCAAGGTGGATATTAGTATAATTATTTAATGTATGATCTAAACAACATACAATACAAATGTGTTCTAATGTTGATACAATAAAGAATACAGGGTGCTGCATAAGTTAGTTAACCACTGAACATTGTAGCAAGAAAAAAATCAGATTGGTTGAAACTGGGGTTTGAATACGGGACCTTCAGAATATAATCTCAAAACACGACTGCTTGAGGTAATTTTCTAACTAGGGTACAATTTCGGTAATTCTTTTTTGGATAGATTTTGTAAGCTATAGAAAATAATATATTCGCATTTTCGTTTAACTGATTTATTCTGCACCCTGTAGGCCCTATATAATTCTCTATTCATTCTGTATAATAGAAAGAAAAACTGTATTAAAACTTTGAAGATGACTAATTCACTGGCAATACCGAATCCATAGGTTCATTGCAACCAGAACATAAGCTCCCCATACATCCCTATCCGAGCTCTAGATATTTGAGGTTAGTAGCCAACAGTATTTTCAGACAGTCTATACATTTTTTTTTTGGCCAGCCTCAAGGGCTAGTGGTCACAGCGTTTCTGACTACAGTTCATGAGGTCCCGGGTTCTACTCGCGGACAAAGTACAGGAATTTTTTTCTTGAAGATAATCATTCCTGTGGTTGCCCATGATCTGAAATTTAGATTAAGTTTACGTTAAGAACTCTCCTGACACTTCATTATCATTTATCACCCATCATATCATCGGGGTAACGTAACTCCGCCTTCCAGGTGCCCCAACCTAAGAAATGGATTACAATTCCGCCAATGCCAGAGGAGAAAACCAGAAATGTCATAAAATACAACCTGGTGGCATTAGACAAAAATAAAAGTTTTAATTGATTTTTCAGAATTAAGGTAAAGTGATCCCACCTTAGGAGGGGTAGTAGGAAGTTAAGGTTCCCAATTTTCTAGACCAGCGGTTCCCAACCTTTTTCGACTCGCGAACCTCTTCCTCAACGATCTGAGTTGGGTGAACCACTGACTTTTAAATATACGTACAGTAGACATGCATAAAATTTAATTACAACCAAAAGATTTAATAGCCTTAAATTAACTTAATCCTTAAAGTCGGTTTGACCAACAGAGGCGACTGTAATTACGCCAGTTTAAGCTATATATTATAGGTGGGGGAAACTGTATTACGCCAGTTTAAGCATTATACACGGGGGTAACAGTATTACGGCAGTTTTCCCCGTGTATAATGCATAGCTCAAACTGGCGTAATGCAGCGACCTCTGTTGGTGAAACCGACCCTAAATGGTTAAAACCTAAAGTTACTCTAGTTACGGCTTAAAAGTTACACAACGTGTAGGCCTAGTTGTAGCGAAATGAATTGCATTCCTAACGTTGTTACATAACTGTAAATCAGGGATTCGCTGTAAATATTGATTTATTGTGGAAATAATGTAATAAATTTCCGATGTTACACATATGTAACAACGGGCGTTATAGGGTTATTTTAATTTTAAATTAATAATATAATTCGTATTATTATTAAATTATTATTATTATTATTATTATTATTATTATTATTATTATTATTATTATGAACGAGAAAATTTAATATTGGAAGAAGGAATCCAAATAAAGCAAGTGAAACAAACTAAATATTTGGGGATGATTATGGATAACATCGAAGGGATAGGCAAAGAGAACATAAAACATAGAATTGAATTGAGTAGCAAAATAATATCATCATTAAATTCCATATGGTGGGATAAGCTTATTTGGAAAGACACAAAAAAATATATTGGTAAAACATTGGTGGAATCTGTTGCAATGTACGGAAGTGAGGTATGGACAATCAATAAGTACTACAAGAATAGACTAATAGCTCTAGAAATGGATTATTTACGGAGAAGTGCCAGAAAGTCTAAATTAGAACGTATCACAAATAAGGAAATTAGAAACATAATGGAAGCAGAAGAAAGCATAATTGAAAGGATTGAGGAGAAGGAATTAAAGTGGTTAGGACATGTTTTAAGAATGGAAGATGAGCGATGGCCGAAGCAACTATATGAATGGCATCCGAACAGAGAGAAGAAAAGAGGGAGACCAAGGTTAACATGGAAGGAAAACATGAAGACAGTAATGCAAGCTAGAGGGCTAAGCATCGAAGATGCCCAAGACCGTAGGCTTTGGAGGTTTGGCACGGGAAGACGGCAGCAGCTGTAAAAACCCGAAGATAGATAGAGATAGAGATTATTATTATTATTATTATTATTATTATTATTATTATTATTATTATTATTATTATTATTATTATTATTATATTACAATGCTGCAGAAATGAAGGAAACAATAATAGACCTAACCTCGAAACCCGCCATTGCGGAAAAGTTTTGGCGAATCCCTTGAAATATTTAGCGTTCGCGAACCACAGATTGGGAAACGATGTTCTAGACAATCGTCACTTGATGTAAGCCCTATGTGATAGCCGTCTTTACCCCCGAAACAAATCTCATATTTTTTTAAAAATAAAATGTCAAATTCCGCTACTGTTGAAATGTTCAATATATTAATTTGTATGTAAATTAAAATAGTAATGATATTTATGTTTGTTTTGTTACAGAACGAAACTCACTGAAGCGAGGGTACAAGTTTGGTTCAGCAACAGACGGGCAAGACTACGCAAACAACTGAACAGTCAACAGTTGAACGCCTTCAATTCCATGTCTCTGCAGTCCGCATTCCCGCCCCAGTACGGTGTTCCTGATCCAACCGCCAATTTCAACGCGCAAAGTGAGTTTCATTTTTTAAATATACGTTTCTACCATCTTAAGCACACATCTGTCAAGGGAACTGTCCACCATTACATGCCGAAACCTGTAGTCCAGTCACTAATTCTCCGGCCCTGACGTTTTCACGACAGTGTTGCCGATATGGACATTCGGTGGGAGTGGCCGCTTTATGTATACGGTTAGCAGACATACAGCTGACATCTCGGCAATTTCAAACCTTAAGTTACTAGCGCGCTATAGCTGCATCAAGAGCAGTGATTGGTTGTGATAGAAGTTCACTCCCACATAAAACATTTCCTTATTGCCAGTACAGGGCCAGTTTGTCCCTTTACCCCTCGTATAACCTAAACTTCAGAGCCGGAGATACAGCGGCTTAGGTATACCTTGAAATTTCTCGCAGAGTAGCGTTGTGATGTACAAAGGACGTGCCCAAATATATATATATATATATATATATATCAAGGTACTAAAATCCAGCGCCAAATCTCTCATTTAAACTGTAGAACAAGAGTTGGTAGATTGGAGAACCCTCACTGCCAGCCGTCCGCGCCACGTCCGACCTAACTTCACTGTTTTCTTATTCAAGCAGGGAGTCCATCTGCTCTGTACAGTGGGTTGATATTGCTCGATTATTGCATAGATTTATGTGCCTTGTAGTTAAAAAGGCAGATTTTATTTTTGTACATCACAATGCTTATCAGAGGAGAAATCACAAGGTAGATTTCGGCATTCAATGGTTGACAGTTCCTTTATCAGATTCTAAAAATATAATTATCATTTATTGTTTTTTTTTAAATTCAGGGTGTTAAAAGAACAATTATGATTTGATAAATTTCAACATATGTGCCTACATAACAATAGTATATTACGATGCGAGGTTGGGAAGTGGTTTTTACAGAATCGAGGAAAAATGTTTTTCGGAGATTCTGGAAAACACTTCACAAACGTGCGTTATACATTATTTTTTGCGCGATGGTGTTTTCAAAATAATAAATAATAGTAAAATAATAACATCTTTGTTGGAAATATTTTGCGATCATTATAAACAACTGACTAACGTTAACAGTGTGGGAAATGTTTATTAGTTGAAACAACAGGAGGCCTTGAGAACAATTGTTGATAACATGGCCGCAAATACGTATTTACTGTTTTATATTGTTTCAAATAAAGTTCAGTTCATTTAAAATGCAGTGATTTGTTTCGTATAATGTATATTAACACTACCTTTTGGATTTTCTGCAGTCTATATACATTGTACGTAGGATACATAGAGCGCAGTGGTTTTACTTTCCGCACGTGGGTGTAAATGTAATATTACAGTATAGTTATTTAGCTTGGCAATCCTGAAATGTAGGAAGTTCAACTTTCAATCATGGCCGCCATTGCTGTAAAACGCACTATCGCGCAAAAAAAATATCCTTCTATTGAATCATAACTAAAGGGGCTTAGAAACGTCACAGAGTTATGACGTATGAATACGTCACAGGTATGTACATCCCACACAACAAAAATCCCCTACTTGGAAATCCAGATTTTAGAGGTGTTCTGGAGAAATAAACGACACAACATAATCCACAAGATAATACAATTCAGTGATTCAATTTCATTCCGGATTATGTCCATGGCTGTGGTTTCGGAGTAGCGTCGCAGCTTCGCAGCGAATTTCTCTTTGTTAGCGTACATATTTTTGTCCATAATTTCTATAATTTTATTCATAAAATAGAGGAGCTACGGATGGTGAGATTTTTTATCACTCCTTCGAGCCTAAAGAACAAGAATAAATACCAGAGTAAATCTGCCCATGTTGTCTGTAAGAAAATATATATAATGTGTAAGCTGCTCTAAAAAATGATAAAAAAACTAATATAAATATAAGAAGAAAATTCCAACCTACTATTCTATTTAATAATCTAATTTCCCTAAAAGATTAATAGAAGGACGAGCTGCCATATTACAAGATCTTAGTAAAAATCATCATAAAGATATTCTAGGCATAAAATTGTAAATTATTGTCTTTTGAGCCCACTCAGCCTCCCTTGAAATGACTGCCAAGAAAATTCTTGTGAGTAAAGTCGGGTGGAGAGTAGAAATAACTAGGGTATCTTTTCTCATTTTCTTGATGTTGGCTGCGAATATATAGGCCTACATACATGAATGTTGGGTATCATGTTGATCTTATAGGCCTTTTGGTGTAATATAACACTTTAATTTTAAATTATACAATTTATGTAATAATAATAATAGTAATAATAATAATAATAATAATAATAATAATAATAATAGCATTATTTTACCTGGCAGGGTTAAGGCCTTAAGACCTTGTCTACCACTCAGCCAGATTAAAAAATACAAAAATTAGTCTTACATCTAAATTACGATAAACATAAATATACGTGGTACGTCTAGAATATATTTATTATTTATAAAATTTTGATTCAATCTGGATTTAACGGTTGAAATAGGCCTATAAAATGTACAAGATAGAAAAGTCAGTAAAAAAACTATTAATGACATAGAATAAATTTAGTACATAATATATATAGCTAAGGTACAGTCTTCTTCAAGTTATTATTATTTGTTTAATTATATAGACCTTTCGGAATCCGTTTTAATATTCAGCAGAAAGTAGTTATTTTACTGCCTACTGCCTGTGAAATTCTGTAGAGGGGTTGTTCGCATTGTTTCCAATTTCGATTAAAATATTATCGATTTGTTTTATAATTTCTATCTCCTTTAGTATATTTTTTATTTGTTTTGTTTTAAATATTGTATAATCGTAAAATTAGTTTTCTATATCACATTATTTTCCTTTGCTTTTTATATTCACTAGACAGGGACAATTTAATATGTCTTGCTTGTATACATTTTATTATTAGTTTTAGTCTTAATTTTAACTAACATTAACTGGTTGTATTATAGATCGTAATATTACTTACTTACTTACTTACTTACTCACTGGCACTATCGAGCCCGTAGATTCATGGCCGCGTAGACATAAGCTCTCCATACATCCCTATCCTGAGCTAATGCTTTCCAATCATTCCCTGTATAATCTACTTCCCTAAAATCGTAGTTAATGTTATTCTCCCACCTCATTCTTGGTCTACCAACTGGACGTTTTCCCTCTGGCTTTCCTACAAGAAGCTTCCATGCACGTCTTTCATTCCCCATACGTGCAACATGTCCTGCCCATTGCAGTCTACGAGACTTAATTGTTCTTATTATATCTGGTTTCCTATAAAGACCGTGTAGTTCATTGTTATGTAGTCTTCTCCATTCACCTGTCTGTTCATCTATCTTTGGTCCAAAAATTTTCCTATTAGATATTATCTTTTTGATCAAATTTTTACTTAGTATTTAATATTAGAGTTAATTAAAATTGTTATATTCTGATGTAATATATGTTTGTCCTGGTGAGTGGAAGAGAAGGCCACATGGCATTAACTCCACCAGGCTAAATAAATCTAATCTAATCTAAATAAATCTAAACTAATCTAACTTTGCTAAATTTCTTTCTTTGTGTTTTATGGTTAGAGTGTTTTCTATGTTCTTCTTATGATGATGGGCTTCAGTTTGCTTAGCATATTTTATTAGTATAGATTCTACTGATCGTTTTTTTTTTATCTTTAATGGCAGTAGTTCGCCAGCACTGTTCTGAATAGTTAAATATAAAGGGAATTATGATACGTGTTGGAGTAACTCAGAAATAGATTTCAGGACTTCAGAATGTTGCGCAATAGACTACCAACTTTTATTAATGTCATTTACAACAGAAAAAAAAAATGTGAAAGATTTACAGTTTAACATGACATGTGTCAGCTTGAATGAAGGGTTTCACAACCTGTAGTTTGTGAGAATGCCATCAGAGAGAAACTAAACACTTTGATACTAGTATTATCGTGTTGAAATTGTGAAAATTTATAGACTTCCATTTTACGATTCTGTTCATTTTTTTACCATACTACTATTTAGAATTTTCAACTTACAGAGTAAAATTTGTTTAGTTTTTTATAGCGATTAAATAATAGTTGCAGTTTTACTTTTTTCATCATCATCATCATAGTACATTCACGAATTTAGGCCATTTGTTGACCTGTTTCGGCCTCAAGAGAAACACCATCCAGAAGTCTTTTGAGTGGACGTCCTGGTCTTCTTCTTCCTGCAGGTTGATATCTTAACATTAGTTTGGGTATTCTGTGATCTTCCATTCGATGAACATGTTGTATCCATCTTGACTTATAATCAGAAATTTTGTTTTCTAAAGATTCCATGTGTAATTCTTCTAAGATGTCTTCATTTTTTTTGTGATCTAGTAGTGTGTATCCTGCAGTCCTCCGAAGATATCTCATTTCAGCAGATCTAAGTCTCTGTATATCCTTCTGTTTCAACGTCCATACTTCGCTACCATACAAAAGAGTTGGAAGAGCCAGTGTTTTATGCACTTTCAGTCTTGAATGCTTTTGGACTAACTGTGGCTTGAAGATAGAATTTATTAACCCTAAAATTCTTAAAAACTTAGATATTTTTGCATTTACATCCTTTTCTTCTTCATATGAGATATTGCATCCTAGATATGTAAAATTATTCACCTGCTCCAAAATTTTATTGTCCAGTACAATTTTACTTCTGACTGGATCTACACCTTGAAATGCCATAATTTTTGTTTTTTCTGTAGATATCTTTAATCCACATTCTTCTGTAATTTTGTTAAGTTCATACAGACCTTTCTGTAGATTATCTTCGGAATTTGCTATTATTATTTGGTCATCTGCAAACAATAGGGTGTTTAATTTTCTATTTTCTGATATTCTTATTCCAAATGTATATGTTTTGTTCCAGCAACATATTACTTCATTGATATAAATTGCAAAGAGTGTTGGGGATAGGGGGCAGCCTTGTCTCACACCACGATTTATAATTCCTTCTTCAGAAAATCTGTTATTTAATTTAATCTTTATGGTGTTGTCTTTGTAAATAATTTGTAAGTTCTGCCGAAGTAAATTTGGTATATTTCTGTCTTCCAATATATTTAAGAGTTTTGATCTCTTGACTGTGTCGAATGCTTTTTCAAAATCTATGAAAGCAAAATGTGTTTCTAAGTTGAATTCTCTTCTTTTTTCAACAGAAAATGCTGAATCAATACAAGATCGTCCTTTCCTAAATCCATTTTGACATTCCATAAGGAATTTTTCACTGAAACTTTTCAATTTTCCATTTAAAATGTCTGCATAAATTTTGTAGCATGTGTTTAACAAACTGATTCCCCTATAGTTGTCCATTTTACTCTTGTCTCCTTTCTTGAACAGGGGTATAACAATGCTTGTCTTCCATTTTTGTGGTATATCTGCATTTTTGAATACATTATTAAAGAAGGACAACAGTCTTTCATGGAACTGTTTGCCTGCATATTTGTACAATTCAGAATTCAAGCCATCTGTGCCAGTTGCCTTCCCATTTTTTAATTTCTTTAAACTATTGTTCAATTCTTCCAATGACATTATGGAGTCTGTCTCATTATTATTTTGGAAAATTGTATCTTCATAGCTATTGTCAGTCCAAAGACTTTTATAATAATTGAAAAAATCTTCTTTTGTTACTCCGCAATTAATTTTGGTAGATTCTTTAATATCTTTATTCAAATGTTTTAATATTTTGAAGGCATTAGGTTGGAGCTTATGCAAATCTGATTCTAAATGTGTAACAAAATTTAACCATGTTTTCCTATGTCTCTTTCTTATTTCCCTCTTAACAATAGCTCTACAGCGTTTGAATTCTATTTCTTATTTTAAATAACCATTTAACGTCTGAGATCATAATTCTATCGTCTATTTATTTATTTGTTTAATCCTATTATTCATGTATTATTTGTGTATATACAGATTGTATTCAGAATTCAATATTAGAGCAAGATAATTCATTTAAATACTTAGGATATAATCTAACTTATAATGAGGAATGTGATATATCCTTTAAAATACAAAACTATAATAAAGCTTTAAGAATTATCAACCAAGTTTTTAAACCATCAAAAGTGCAGAGACACACAAGAATGAAAATCTATAAATTCTCGCTAGACCCATAATCTGTTATGGCAGTTAAGCTTGGACCATCAGAACTCACGATGATCGTCATATTACAGCCATGGAGATGAAATTTCTGCGACGAACTGCAGGTTATAGCCTTCTAGACCATCAAAGAAATTCAACAATAGCCAGAGAGTTAAACATCGTACCTATATCTGAATACCTCCAAGAATATAGAAACAATTGGCTAGCCCATATTCAGCGCATGGATCGTCACAATACCAAAACAAATTCTTCACTATATTCCTCGAGGCAGAAGATCTGTGGGTCGACCTTTTCGGAGATGGCGGGAGACCGTAACGGGCCACTGGGCCTAATACTTGAAAGGACGATGATGATGATGATGATGATGACAGATTTTTATTGTTTACACAATTTTCTGTGCCTAAAGTTTTATTTTCCTTCTATTCCTTCTCCCCTCGTCCCTATCCATGTCCTCTAGTCCTCTTCTCATTCCACTTCTTATTTCTTACATCCACGAGTTTCTAGGTTTTCTTTTCTTTCTTCTTCCAGGTGGAACCCATTCCAAAGTTTTCTAGGTAATCTTTCTTTTTGCATTCTTCCTATTTGACCATACCAATTTAATTTCTTATATTCTATATGTCCATCTCTGTGGTCTCGAGGTAGCGTGCTACCTTGTCATGCAGCTATCCCGTGTTCGATTCACGGTCGGGATAGGCTCCTGGGTGAGGTTTTTTCGGGGTTTTTCCTCACCTGTAAGACAAATATCAGGAAGCTTAGGGCCGAACGGTCCTCGAAAATCCTCCGGCCATCATCATCATTATTATCATCATAACATTTTACCGGTGTGGAAGCAAGGGGAAGCTACCACAACTATAATGCCCTAGTAAAACTGCAAAGCATAACATGAAAATCCTATCATTGCAGTGAAAGACCTGCATTCGGACAGAATTACTATGGATGGATATTCTATATAATCTAAGTAAAGTGATCCCACAACAGGCCTCAGGAAACCCTTGGGGTAGTAGGAGGTTAAGGCTCCCACTTTTTCTAGACAATCGGCACTTGATGTCAGCCGGGTTGTCAGCCCTGCGTGACGGTCGCCTTTACCCCCAGAACAGGCGTCGGGTACTCATTTCCGTTAGAGGCTGAGTCGACCCCAGGGCCATAGTGCCGCCAGAGGGTTTGGGTCAGTTTAAAAATCCTGACCCCAACGGGACTTGAACCCTCGACCCTCCGGCTTGTAGCTCAGTGCCTTAACCACTACGCTACGGCGTGCCCCTTCTATATAATCTACTACTGAATATTCAATATTCATTTTTTTCATATGATTTTATTTTATTTTATTTTCCAATTTCTATATCTTTCTTCTCTCCTCAAGAAATATGTCTCTATCAACATAAGTTTTTATTGAATTTCCAAACTTCAGCTCCATATGTGACAGTACTTCTCACTATTGAATTACGTATTTGTAAACTTATATTTTTTTATTATACGGTAAGCCTGTTTCCATAGAACACCATTTATCATTGATGTGCTCTATCTATAACTTATACTTTTATTCAAATACAATCATAGGGCCTATTGTGAATGGTGAATATGAAGAAATGAGTCCTGATAATGAAATTTATTCCAGATTTTACTTTTACAATTGAGGAAAACCAGAAAAAATCCTCTATCAGGTTAGTAGGTACTGGGATTTCAATTCGGGACTTTCAAAATACGAGACTTAACTCTTCCTCTTGAAACAACTCGATCGGTAGGTCTATAGGCCTATTATAATCAAAACTAAGGATTTGACCTATTCCAACACTCAAAAAAATTGGTCAGACTATCTTCTCAATGGTCTTCCAACTTCCCTCGGGTATTCTTTACAACCTTTTTTTAAATTACTTCATAAACTCCTGTCAATTTTTATTCTTAGGTTTCCATTTTTCAAATTATTTCCCACCATTCACAATGATTTTTATATTTTTTCTAACGATTATTTCAATATATTTTTCTATGATATTTAACTACATACGTGGCATAAAGACGTGGCAGCCATATTGATTTTAACGATTTTTTAGAGAGAATTTGTGACAAGTCCCTGTAATGCATAATAGCATACATTTCCAGAATTAAGCCTATGTTTATTTTTTATGCATATTATTCCTGTTTCAAATTACTGTTCCTAGGTAGGCCTATTTGAATTCAACCACTTGTTCAAAATTTCCTTCATTTGTCTTTAAATGTCCATTTCATTTCATCTATGTAGCCTATTCTATTTCTATGTGTTACGTCATCAATATCAATTTTTGAGCAATGAAACTTCGTCATTTTACTAACAGATAGTTTAAAAATTAACAAACAAATGTATTTATTGTTGTTATTAAGCTTAACTTGACAAATGCCAGTTACCTCATGACAGGGTACGTTAGACCTTGTGGCTTTCTCATATCTGTATAGCTGCAATATTTCTTGTTATAAAAAGAATGTAGGACAAAATAGACCAACGAATATTTTCTTTACTTGATAAATGAGTTTTAATTTTTTTATAAAATCTTGTTGACATCTAGAAATTAAACTGATTAGTGTATCATTCGCATGCAAATTGGTTTCCGTCCCTGAGTTCAAACACAAGGAAAACACTTCAAATGCCATCAATAATATGCATGTTTTTAATAACTCAACAAGTGAACGGGTGGTTGGACTGAAGGCTCAATAGCCCATTAAGTTAATGATATAGCCCTAGGTATAGGCCTAGAGTAAAAACTGCTTAATCGCGGTTTCACTATTCACGGGTTAAAAAATTGCGAAACAGTTCCTGTATTCGCGGCTAAAATTTTCTTTATTCGCGGATCCAATCGGGAGGCCTATATTAGAAATATTGGTGTCCTTTATTAACCACCAACAGTTTTTTTTTCTTTTACTGCAGGGAAGTGCCAAGGGCTTTTAGAAATAGTGATCAAACCAAGTGGACAAATAAATATCAAAACAAACCTTATTGTCACAACCCTAAAAAGTTCATTGTTAAAAGCTGTTGTCGCATTTCACGTGCAGATATGTGTTGATAAATTACTCCATCGCCATGACCGGTATATTTTTGTTTCAACTCGTCATTCGTTGCAATAATCTTGATTGAATAACGCGTATCCCTTGTGCTTTGTTCCCAGTTTATAATGTCAAGTAAAAGGAAGAAAAATTAGTAAGTTACCGAAGAGAAAACAAATTGTGTTGCTGCTTAAAGTAAAAATATAATTGCTTGATCGTTTATACGCGTTGGCGAGTCTTTTGCGTGTACATCACGCAGTTTGAATGTTAATGAATCAAGATATCCGAAAACAAAATAAGTAAAAGCTGCAAAACAGGAAAAAAAAAGTACGTTATTTAAGTCTTTGCCTAAGCCTGACAGTAACAATTAATATGAATTGTAAAAATCTCTCATTAATTGATTTTATTTCGATAATTTTTATTTTATTGTGTAACCTAGGAACGTATCCCCTGTATAGGCCTACCCATACAAATTACCATTCCGTATTCACGGCTTATTTGCGGAACATATCCCCCGCGAATAAGGAGTTTTTACTGTACTGAGAAAACTGGACTAGGAAGTAGATTTTGAGTATAGCCTATCACATTCGGGAGGTACCGACTTCAAACTTCAGGGCTATCTAACTTGGGTTGTTCTTTTTTTTTTCTTCCTAATATGGGCTATATCAGGATGTAATCTCATTGCCAGATTTATACATTTTACTATTTTCTATTTGCTATTAGCCTGTAACCTTCTACCTTCATCCATGCAAGCAATAGGCGTAAGCTATCTTAGTTACCTACTAAACGTTTCATTGGGTCTATGTTTATTATAATTTAAATAAGACTTTTATTTCTAATTTGGGTGTTGAGTGGTAGATAACTTAAGGCCTTAAATCTGCCAGATAAAATAAAGTTATTATTATTATGCCTATTAATTAGGCCTATTATTATTATATTTATTATTATTATTATTATTATTATTATTATTATTATTATTATTATTATTATTATTATTAAAGACCACACTCATGGGCTAGTGGTCAACGTTTATGACTACAGTTCATGAGGTTAGGGATTCGATTCCCGGTCAGACCATAGGAATTTTTCCTTAAAAGGGAATTATTCCTGTGTTTGTCCATGGTCTGGAATTTAGGTTAAGTTCAGATTAAGAACTCTCCTGGCGCTTCAATATCATTTATCACCCACCATATCATCGGGGTAACGTAACTCCGTCTTCCAGGTGCCCAACCTAAGAAATTGATTACAATTTCGCCAATGCCAGAGGAGAAAGCCAGAAATGTCATAAAATACAACCTGGTGGTATTGGAAAATAAATAAGTATTATTATTATTATTATTATTATTATACATTAGGCCTATTGTGTAATTTGACACAAATTTGAGTAATTTCAACGCTTTTGATTTCTTATTGTTTCACAAACAATGTTAAATAAATGAAATCAATGTATCTTATAGTAGGCCTATACAATGTGTCAATTTAAGAGCAAATGCAATTCTTACCCAGGACTTATCTTAACGAGTTAGGAAAAATTAAAAATCGTCAGTCTACTAGATAGTAGTGTGATTTGAACTCATGACCTCTCGAATATGCTACCGTGTGAGCCAACTTGTTAGTAAGTGGACGTAACTAACAAATAAGATAACAATATTCTGATAGCTTGGAACAATGCCCTCTGAACGGTCAGGTACATAAAGCAGTGCACTCTGTATATAAAAATTGTCCACATAACACATTGCCCCCTCCTCCAGTGCGATTTTCTGATCGCTGGTTGGGTATTTGCCAATAAAATTGACTCCACCCACATCTACATGCGATAACTAGTCTTGTTGCACCCATGCGTGCAAAAAGAAATTGTGTAATTTCCTCATGTAGCTACTCCCCTCCGCCACCCCCCCCCTTAGTGACGCCTGTTCGTATTATTCCTATTAATAGCCATTTATACTTCGTACTTAAACTTTATTTAGCGTTTCATTGCTTTATTTTTAGAAAATATTGTACTAAAAATTAAAATAAAAAATCTAAGATACGACAGCCTTTAAGAACCTAAGCTCACATACTGTACCTTATTCTTAGTACTTACAGGACCCTTAGATAGCCTAATAGTGAAAAAATGGGAAAATATACAAAAAATGTCCAAAAATACCTTAAAAATACATTTTCTGCGCGATAGAGCGTTTTGTCGTACTTACAGCAAAGGCGACCATGATTGAAAGTTCAACTTCTTACACTTCGGGGTTGCCAACCTAAATAACCATACTATACTAAAATAACTATACTGTAATATTACATGTTAGAAAACGCGTGTGGGAAGTAAAACCACTGCCCTCTATGTATACTACATACAATGCATATAAAAAAAATATCCAAAAGGTAGTGTTAATATACATCGAAACAAATCACTGCATTTTAAATGAACTGAACTTTATTTGAAAAAATATAAAACAATAAATACGTACTTTCGGCCATGTTATAAATAATTGTTCTCAAGGCCTCCTGTTGTTTCAACTAATAAACATTTCCCACACTATTAACGTTAATCAATTGTTTATCCATCCATAGTAATTCTGCCCGAAGGCAGGTCCTTCACTGCAATCATATCATTTTCATGCTATGCTTGCAGCTTTAGTAGGGAATTGTAGGTGTGGTAGCTTCCCGTTGCTTTCCACACCGGTGAACGATGATGATGATGATGATGATGGGCATATGATTTCGGGGACCGTTTGGGCCTTAAAGTTTTCCTGACATTTGTCTTACAGGCAAGGAAAACCCCGATAAAAACCTCATCCAGAAAAACTGCCCCGACGGGGATCGAACCCGGGCCCGCTACGTGACAAGGCAGCACGCAACCTCGAGACCACAGCGGTGGACTCAATTGTTTATAATGAACGCAAATATTTCCAACAAAGATGTAATTATTTTATTATTATTTTCTATTTTGAAAACACCATCGCTGAAAAAATAATATACAACGCACGTTTGTGAAGTGTTTTACAGAATCTCGAATTAGGTTCTCTATAGAAAGCACTATCTTTTAGAAGTGTGAAACAGTAACATAGCCTATGCAATTTAGTTATGGGGTTTTTTATCTCCAAAGTTTGGCATACACGTCAGGAAGGATGAATGTGTACAACTAAAAATATTTTTGGGGAGGGAGGGTTCAAATATATCTGGTTCTTTTCTTGTACTCTTCATTTGTAATTCATCCTTTGAGGTTGCAAACAGTACTAAATCTTGTATACACAAAAGTGTTTGTACAGTTTTTTAGTCTGTATCTTATACACATTTTCACTTTTCTTACATACATTTTTTCCTTACAATAAAAATTTCATCGCTATGCTAACTCAAATAAATGGCGGGTTCAACCTTTTGAAATTTGTCAATCAGTGACGTAAAACAAAACCAGGGATCTATGTTTTCATAATGGAAAAATAATAAAATACTTTTATGGGAAAGTCTGTATTGCGATTAGCCAACAAAAGCCGGGTTTACAGCGCAGTCGAGGTAATTAAAACAGAAAACATGGAACACTAACACGTCGGGCCGGCAAACAGACGGTTCTAACAAATAGGTCAGCCAGATGTCACCTGCACCAACATTCTTACACTTATTTAATATTTTCTAAACATTGTTCCTAACTTACAAGTCCACACTGAATGTATTTCAACAGCGATCAACTGGATAGCTGTGGAATTTAATAATAATAATAATAATAATAATAATAATAATAATAATAATAATAATAATAATAATAATAATAATAATAATAATAATAATCATCATCACTTCAAGGTTTAGTCGATTCACAATGATTCCTTCCATCTCTTCCTAGGTCTTCCTAGATCCCATAATCCTTTTGGTTTATAATGATATGCTAATATAATAATAATAATAATAATAATAATAATAATAATAATAATAATAATAATAATAATAATAATAAAATTATTTATCTTCAGAATTTCAATGTTTACACATTTATTTCTGTGCCTGAAGTTTTATTTTCCTTCCCCTCTCATTCTTATCCACCCACTCCATGCCCTCCAGTCCTCTTGTTCTCATTCCAGTTCTTATTTCTTGCATCTATGAGTTTTGAGGTCTTTCTTCTTCCGGTGCACACCATTCAAATGTTTTTGTAGGTAACCTTTCTTCTTGCATTCATCGTACTTGCCCATTCCAATTTTTATACATATAATTTATATAATTTACTAATGATTTTTTTCTCATATGATTTTATTTATTACTTTCTCATAATAATAATAATAATAATAATAATAATAATAATAATAATAATAATAATAATAATAATCTTCAAGGTATGGGCCTGTTGGCCCGTTCCGCTCCCCGGTGCACTATATCCTGCAGGTGCAGGTCGTCTTTCCAACGACGTTTTGGTCTTCCTACGTTTCTTCTCGGCATAGAGGCCTATAATGAAGCAGCTGTTTTGATAAACGATTATTTGGCATTCTTTGTATTAGTTCAAACCAATTAGGCCACGTTTATTTGTGTGTATTCTCTCGTTTATATTATATATTTGTAATTCATCTCTGATATCTTGACATCTCTTTTGATCTCTTAGAGATACACCTGCAACTGATCTGAGAAATCTCATTTCTATTGTCTCAATTTTGTTTTTATCAGAGATAATAATAATAATAATAATAATAATAATAATAATAATAATAATAATAATAACAGTAATAATACTAATAATAACAATTTATCAGTCATATGGAAATGAAGAACAAGAGAATGACAAAGAGGAATGAAGGTAACAAAGACACTTAAGGGAGGGTAGTGTACATGAAACTCGTAAAATTAGATAATGCACCAATAAACTGAGCAGTAGTCTTCCGCCGATCAGTTTAACGTGTGCTATAAAAACTAACCAGTCACTTGCTTCTTTTACGACCTCGTATCATCGACATCAAAGCTAACGACAGGTCTCTGAAGACATGGTCAGTGTAGATTTGTACCCTATTATATGGAACTCGCTCATTATTTCTGCAGACAGAAAAGTTTATTCTATTCTCGTCTTTCTCTAAATCCTATGGAGAACCAACTTCTTTATTTTTACAACTAGGCAAGGATTTCAATATAGTAAAAGGTAAGATTGCAATATAGTATAATGAGAAGTAAGACCTCTGTCTTTTGTCTTAGTTTTACATACAAACAGTTTCAATTTTAAGAAACCATCTTTACAGAATTTCTACTTTATGCTACTTCAATTACAATTTGACATTTTTTAATGTATTTACAAAATGTATTTCACCAATTTCCAAAATTAATTGTCTGTATCACTTTGCCCTTTGAGGCAATGAGAAAAGTTGTATATAATAAAAAAAATACAATGAGAAGTTTGACTTCTGACTGTATTTTGTCTTGGTTTCATATACAAACAGTTGAATAATATAATGAGAAGTAAGACTTCTGACTGTCTTTTGTCTTAGTTTCATATACAAACAGTGAATAATATAATGAGAAGTTAGACTTCTGACTGTGTTTTGTCTTAGTTTCACATACAAACAGTTGAATAACATAATGAGAAGTTAGACTTCTGACTGTGTTTTGTCTTGGTTTCACATACAAACAGCTGAATAATATAATGAGAAGTAAGACTTCTGACTGTATTTTGTCTTAGTTTCACATACAAACAGTTGAATAATATAATGAGAAGTTAGACTTCTGACTGTGTTTTGTCTTGGTTTCACATACAAACAGCTGAATAATATAATGAGAAGTAAGACTTCTGACTGTATTTTGTCTTAGTTTCACATACAAACAGTTGAATAACATAATGAGAAGTAAGACTTCTGACTGTGTTTTGTCTTAGTTTCACATACAAACAGTTGAATAACATAATGAGAAGTTAGACTTCTGACTGTGTTTTGTCTTGGTTTCACATACAAACAGCTGAATAATATAATGAGAAGTAAGACTTCTGACTGTATTTTGTCTTAGTTTCACATACAAACAGTTGAATAATATAATGAGAAGTTAGACTTCTGACTGTGTTTTGTCTTAGTTTCACATACAAACAGTTGAATAACATAATGAGAAGTAAGACTTCTGACGCTCTTTTGTCTTAGTTTCACATGTAAACAGTTGAATAATGTAATAAGAAGTTAGACTTCTGACTGTGTTTTGTCTTGGTTTCACATACAAACAGCTGAATAATATAATGAGAAGTAAGACTTCTGACTGTATTTTGTCTTAGTTTCACATACAAACAGTTGAATAACATAATGAGAAGTTAGACTTCTGACTGTGTTTTGTCTTGGTTTCACATACAAACAGCTGAATAATATAATGAGAAGTAAGACTTCTGACTGTATTTTGTCTTAGTTTCACATACAAACAGTTGAATAATATAATGAGAAGTTAGACTTCTGACTGTGTTTTGTCTTAGTTTCACATACAAACAGTTGAATAACATAATGAGAAGTAAGACTTCTGACTCTCTTTTGTCTTAGTTTCACATATAAAGAGTTGAATAATATAATAAGAAGTTAGACTTCTGTATTTTGTCTTGGTTTCACATAGGCCTACAAACAGTTGAATAATATAACGAGAAGTAAGACTTCCGACTGTGTTTTGTCTTAGTTTCACATACACACAGTTGAATAATATAATAAGAAGTTAGACTTCTGACTATGTTTTGTCTTAGTTTCACATACACAGAGTTGAATAATATATACTCTCAGTGTTGCAACCTTAACTTTCAGTGCATTAAAATCCTTGCCCTCTTTATAACAATATGGACCTAAAGAGCTATTACAATCTATTGTTTCTCTTTGGAGGATTATTTGCAATGTAAATGAAACAACTTTTTCAATTCCTTCTGGATTTTTTCATGTTGAGACTTGAAAGTAGTTTTGAAGTTCCTTAGGACAGGTTACTGGCCCGACGCTAAGTAGTCCAGTGGTAGGGCTGCTACCTTTTAGTATCTGGACAGACATTAGGATACTGCATTTACTCAGTACCCGATGGAACGGTTATACCGCCGTGACTCGGTCCTCAGAGCCTCGTTTGTGAAAACGGGTTGTACCACGAGAAGGTGAGGATGAGAATTGGGTAGAAGAGGTTATACACACGTCACTACCCCTTACAACCCAGGAATTTGTAAAGCAACTGTCAATTGTTGCATTGCAGGTCACACGACGTCCTGGGCACAACAGAGCGCCGCGGCGGCAGTGGCGGGTTACGCAGCAGCGGGTGCCCTTACCAGCTACAACTCAGCAGCAGGCTACCACCATCCGGGCTCTTCAACCGCCAGTGGAGATCCAGTGTCCGGTGCCGGCGCTACGTCCACAACAGCGTCTAGCAACCAGTTTCCGGGCTACCCGCACCATCAGCCTCCTCCACCCCCTGCACCGCCGGGAGTCATGCCGGGACAACACTGTACGTCGCACCACCAGGCGTCTGCGTGGTCAAGACATCACCAATCTGCCGCCGCCAAAGCTGTGGACGTCCCTACCGCTTGGACTGACAATTACAGGTCTGTTTACCTCTGATATCGTATTTTAATTTACAATGTACAGGTGCGGCATAAGTCATTTAACCACTTCACATGGTTACAAGGAAAAAAAATCAGATTGGTTGAAACTGGGGTTTGAATACGGGACCTTCAGAATATAATCTCAATCACTACTGTTTGAGATAATTTGCTAACTTGTCCAGTATCATATCTATAAACGTCTTCAAATTACTTATTTTTGGATGACCATTTTGAAGAGTGGATTGGAAGGCGTGGTAAAATCTCTTGGACACCTAGATCACCAGACCTCACGCCATGTGAATTGTAAACGAGGGGATTCTGAAGGACAAAGATTTCAGTATAAAACCTACAACCTACAACATTTACGGTATTTGATTGAACAGAAATCTGAAAACACTTTTGTTAATATTGGAAAATTGTGTGATAATATCTGAAAATCAGTGTTAAAACGATGTCATAAATGCTTCAACAACAATGAAGGTCGCTTTGAACAATTTCGGTAGTTGTTTTTTGTACATATGTTGTAAGTAACAGAAAATAATATCGCCTATTTGCATTTTCGGTTAACTGACTTATGTTGCACCGTATATTTTTCAGTCTGTGTTTTCAAATTCCACACTTCTTGACTTTTTTTAATTCCTCGGCTTCCTTTCGATATTCCCTCTTAAGAAAATTGTTGTTTTTCTTCAAAGCGATACGTTACTACCGACGTTTACTTAATGAAGATCTGTATGTTCTCTGTGACTTCTATCGTAATATTTTTCTCTAAATCTTTATAAAGGGAATATGATCAAGATCATGTAACAAAAATTAGAGTCAGGATTTTGTATGCACTAAAAGGTAAGATTGCGACATATTATAAAGAGAAATTAGACATAGGCCTTATTACTGTCTATTTTGGTTTCACATACAAACAGTTGAATAGTATAATGAGAAGTTAGACTTCTGACTGTCTTTTGTCTTGGTTTCACACAAACAGTTGAATAGTATAACGAGAAGTTAGACTTCTGACTGTCTGTTGTCTTGGTTTCACATACAAAGAGCTTAATAGTATAATGAGAAGTTAGACTTATGACTGTCTTTTGTTTCGGTTTCACACAAACAGTTGAATAGTATAATGAGAAGTTAGACTTCTGACTGTCTTTTGTTTCGGTTTCACATTCAAACACTTGAATAATATAATGAGAAGTTAGACTTCTGACTGGCTTTTGTCTTGGTTTCACACAAACAGTTGAATAGTATAACGAGAAGTTAGACTTCTGACTGTTTTTGTCTTGGTTACACACAAACAGTTGAATAGTATAATGACTTCTGACTTCATTCATTTGTCTTGGTTTCACACAAACAGTTGAATAGTATAACGAGAAGTTAGACTTCTGACTGTCTTTTATCTAGGTTTCACATACAAATAGTTGAATAGTATAACGAGAAGTTAGACTTCTGACTGTCTGTTTTCTTGGTTTCACATACAAAGAGCTTAATAGTATAATGAGAAGTTAGACTTATGACTGTCTTTTGTTTCGGTTTCACACAAACAGTTGAATAGTATAATGAGAAGTTAGACTTCTGTCTGTCTTTTGTTTCGATTTCACATTCAAACAGTTGAATAATATAATGAGAAGTTAGACTTCTGACTGTCTTTTGTCTTGGTTTCACACACAAATAGTATAATGAGAAGTTAAACTTATGACTGTCTTTTGTTTTGGTTTCACATACACACAGTTGAATGATATTATAAGAAGTATGACTTCTGATTTTCTGTTATCTTGGTTTCACACACAAACAGTTGAATAATATATACTATCTTTATTGTAATCTTATCTTTTATTACATAAAAATCCCGATTCTACACACAATATAGGTATTAATTTGTTTGGTCTCAGAACATAAGCCTACATAATATTTGGCGGTTTTTTAATCACAGTTGCCTATCGTCCTTAAATATTTTCTACTTTCTTAATTTATACTTATTTAAACACCTTTCTAGCTATTCTTTCTGTTATAGGAGCCTGCATAACAATTTCTGATTTTATTAGATTATATTTGCTAAATAATAAGCCACAAAGTAATCCTTCAAAATATTCTTCAATATTTTGAAGAATAAAAAATAAATTTACAAACGATAGTGATTGATGACCATGCGGCCATGAACCTGTGGGTTTGATAGTGTCAATAATTTGGTTAATAGCGAATATACAGCGATATAGCGATATAGCGATGTACATTTAAAAGTAATATGTAATATTATTATAAATTGAACACATACTAGCACTATATTTTTCTATTATTACATACGTCACATGAATTTAGGACATAAATCACAACTGTGCTGTCGAGGGAGGGAAGGTATGCATGACGTCACATTTCCCCTCCAGTGTCCTTATCCACGTGTTCTCTCTTCCCGCAAGTACTGAGGAATTACGCTGCGAATTGAGTTGCACACCAGTTCATGATGACTGAATTAGATAAATATTATATTTTTTGACTATTTAACTCATGACCCAAATGGAAGTCAATGACCAATCACATTTCAATGATTTTTTATTTACAACCAATCACAGTCATGTTTTGCCTCGAATTTATCAACTAAAGTTAATCATATTAAAGAAAGCTCCTCCTTTTTAACATTCTGAATAGGTCATAGCATTATTTTGCAGCGACTTAATCCATAAGAAATACGGCTACCAGATTGTATATATAGTGCATGCGGGAGATAATATAAAAACATTTGTAACAATTGATTTTACCACAAACAAAAGGAACCACTGTTTGCACTTTCTTAAACTAATTATTTTCCAGGAAATAACGTTGCAGAAAAATATAACTGACATATTTACATCATAGGACATCAGAAATTTATTATACCTATAACGTTGGTTATAAATGTCTCCACTAGCGTGCATTCTTACAATATTGCGATCCTTTGGAAATAAATAATATGATCTGGTTGCAGCGATGAACAAAAGAAGCAAATGAAGCGTACTAATCATTTCTCATTTGTTTTCAAACATCGCCATTTACATTAAATGTATAAATATTTTAACATAACTATAGTTAAATAATGATTTGTGAGTAAACATCTTAATTTTATTCGTTAAATAGTTCTAACAAATGCCACCCTTGATCTCTAAATTCTCTAGATAAATTCACTCTTCACTTCGTTAGTCGTGAATTTATCGATAATTTGGAAATCACTCATGGCATTACTTATGATAATTTATTTTACTAAGTTTGCAATTAGCGTTTAATGTAAAAAGAATAAATTATAAAAAATGATAACTTTATATATCCTTTCGTGCAATTTTAGGTTCCATTCCACGTTAAAATCTCTCGAAATATGTACGATTTGTCTAAAAAGAGAACTGAAATCCATTGCATGTCAAAACCTACCTTGAAATTTCTACCAGAGGAGCATTGTAGTGTACCAAGGTCGTGTTTAAAAAATATTTGGTCGTTCTTAGCTGCAAGGAACTAAAATCCAGTGCCAAATCTCTCATTAAAACTGTAGGGAACTAATACAACTCCCGAATTGGATAGATTGGCTAATCCTCATTCCCTGCCTCCGTGTCGTGTCCCGCCTCACTTCACTCCGCCTAAAAGCAAACAAAAAGTCCATCTGCTCCGTACAGTAGCTTGCCATTACTGGATTTTGGCTCCGATTTCAGTGCCTTGTAGTTAAAATTGGCAGAATTTTTTTTTGACACGACCTTACTACATCACACAACGCTTTGCTGAAAAAAAAATGTTTAGGTTGACACTTTCCTTGTTAGATAAAATGCCATATTTTCGGAATATTTTTACTAAGTATTCTATTGGTATTTTATTGCAAATAAAAGTCACAAAAATGTCTAGTGAGCCCTTGTTTATTTCAACGAGACTTAATTGCTCTTCCCCCACAGGGTAGAAATTCAATCATGCTAATTTAGTTCACTTGTTTTCGTATAGATGCCATTGAGTGGCCCGAGGTCAGCATTCCGCCTCATAGCGACATCTAGGAAACCAAGGTACTACTAGGATGAGAATATTTGGAAAATTTTGCACAGAAACCTTCTTATTCAGGCTTGATATTCTTTTACGAGCCTTCTTATTCAGGCTTGTCATTCTTTTACGAGCCTGAAAAACTTCAAACTCGGGACCCACGGCTTAAAATCCCTCCCAGTGTACTTGTCCCTTCCATTTTTCCATCATAGAAAAACCGATCGACTACGGCCGGGTTTGAACTCGCGTCCTTCGGAACTAGAGGCAAGGAATATACATAACCGCTAGCCTACCGCACACGACTAACTTTTAAAATATCCTTTCGTCTAATTTTTAAATTCCATTCCATTTTAAAATCTCTAGATTTTTTTAATATATACAACTTACCTCATTAGAGGATTGCCTCAAGGACAAAAATGATACTTACTTACTAACTTACTGGCACTATCGAACCCGTAGATTCATGGCCGCGCGGACATAATCCCTCCATACATCCCTATCCTGGGCCAATGCCTTCCAATCATTCCCTGTATAATCTATTTCGCTCAAATCATAGTCAATGTTGTTCTCTCACCTCATTCTTGGTCTACCAACTGGGCGTCTTCCCTCTGGCTTTCCTACAAGAAGCTTCCATGCAAGTCTTTCATTCCCATACGCGGAAAATGTCCTGCCCATCTCAGTCTACGAGACTTAATTGTTCTTATTATATCTGGCTTCCTATAAAGGCCATGTAGTTCACTGTTATTTAGTCTTCTCCATTCACCTGTCTGTACATCTCTCTTTGGTCCAAAAATCTTCCTAAGAACTTTATTCTCAAAAACTCGTAATCACATTTCCTCCCTTAAAGTAAGAGTCCATGTTTCGCACCCATATAAAATAACTGGAAGAATAATAGTTTTATATATTTTCAGTTTAACGTTTTTTTAAAGGAGTTGGGACATCAAAAGTCTCTGCAATGCATAATAGCACGCATTTCCAGAATTGAGCCTATGTTTAATTTCTTTGTGCATCTCATACCTATTTGTGATTATTGCTCCTAGGTATTTGAATTCAGCCGCTTCCTGAAAATTGCCCTCATTTGTCATTACCTGTCCATTTCCATTATATAATGCATTTCTACATGTGACCATATATTTAGTTTTATTGATATATACTTCCAGTCCTAATTCCTTAGTGTTACTCAATAGTGTGTGCGTGTCGTCCTTTAGTATCTCCTCGCTATCGGCCAATATTACTACATCATCAGCATAAACTAACAGCTTATTAATACCATTGATGTGTAGGTCTTCATCATCCTCTAAAGATTTGAAGGCATGCACTAGTACAAAATTAAATAGTAGAGGAGATAGTGCATCTCCTTGCTTCGACCCATTCTAGATTTCAAAGGTGTCCGAAAACTGTTTACAGACAAATATTTTTTTTTAAATTATGAAATACATTTTGTAAATACATTTTAAAATTTAAAATTTTAATTGAAGTATACATACTATAAAGTAGAAATTTTATAAATATGGTTTCTTAAAATTGAAATTGATCCTTGATAAAGGATTTGTATAAACAATGTGCATTAAGATCTCAAAGAATAAAGTATAAGTTTGATGTCGTGTTTTTGCGTCTATATAAAATAATTTACGAGTATAAATAAAAAGCGAGGAGTTAATTTAATACAGACATTAGGCGGGTTTAATGTTGCTCAAAAAAACAGGCGCATCTACTGTACGGGAATAAAACCTTAGAGACACGAGTCAGCGCACAGTATTAACTTCAATGTATCTTGTAATGAAATTCAGTAAGGATGCAATGATCAGTCATTAAATGAGACAATGTGGTCGTAATCTTCCCACAAACATGAATCAAAATGGCACTTTATCTTCACGACGATATAAACCTTAACGATATACTATACAACCTATCAATTACGTTTTACCTCAACTACAGTCTTCATTACTTCTATTGCAGCTTGGCACACAGCAAAATTCAGTGCTATTACATTACTGCCCTTGACTGTACATTTTTAACTACCCAGATCGGTGTTCCCCTCTTACCCTCTTCTTAAACCAATTAGCATCAATAATCGAAGGCTTACAACTCAAAGGTATTAATAAGCTGTTAGTTTATGCTGATGATGTAGTATTGTTGGCCGATAGCGAGGAGATACTAAAGGACAACACGCACACACTATTTAGCAACACTAAGAAATTGGGACTAAAAGTAAATATCATTAAAACTAAATATATGGTCACACATAGAAATAAATTATATAATGGAAATTGACAGTTAATGACAAATGAGACAAATTTTGAGGAAGTGGCTGAATTCAAATACCTAGGAACAATGATCACAAATAGGAATGAGATGCACAAAGAAATTAAACATAGGCTCAATTCTGGAAATGCGTACTATTATGCATTGCAGAGACTCTTGACGTTCCAACTCCCTTCAAAAAACGTTAAACTGAAAATATATACTATACTAAGTTAATAATGACTATTTAACTCATGCGCCAAATGGGAGTCAATGACCAATCACGTTACAATGATTTTTGATTTACAACCAATCACAGTCGTATTTCGCCTAGAATTTACCAACTAAAGTTTATCATAATAAAGAAAACACCTCTTTTTAACATTCTGAATAGGTCATAGCATTATTTTACAGTGACTGACTCACTAAGAAATAGGCTACGGCTACCAGATTGCATATATAGTGCATGGATGTCAACACATACTTCATGCGGGAGTTAATATAAAAACATTTGTAGCAATTGATTATTATACCACCAAAAAAAGAAACCACCGTTTGCACCTTCTTAAATGTCTTTTTTCCCCAGAAAAACATAATTGTCATATTTACATCTTAGGGCATCAGAAATGAATTAATATACAGTTTTATGTGTTTCATTTTTTCTCCACCAGAGTGCATTCTTACAATATTGCGTTACTTTGGCAATAAATAATATGATATGGTTGCAGTGACGAACAAAAGAAGCAAATGAAGCGTACCAATCGTTTCTCATTTGTTTTCAAACATCGCCGTTTACATTATTATATAAATATTTTAAAATAACTATATTTAAATAATGATTTGTAAGTAAACAGCTTAATTTTATTCGTTAAATAGTCCTAACAAATGCCACTCTTGATTTCCAAATTCTCTAAATAAATTCACTCCTCACTTCGTGAGTCGTGAATTTATCGAAAATTTGGAAATCACTCGTGGCATTACTTATGAAGAAGTCACTCTTTGTAATCAGCGTGCATAGCCAAGCTTCTTGGACTACAGATCTGGCAGGAATTCGCTCTCGTAAGGAACTATTCGTAAATGTGTCACATTAAGTTATTATATTCTTAATTTATGCTGTGGTTTTTCCTTGTTTTGTGGTTTAGAGGTATTCGAAACCTTGAAACAGTAGAAGAAAATATAACCTAATACTAAACTAGGGGTGTCAACTAGAGGATTGGAAATTTCGTTTTTGTCCAATCGCGTTATAAAACAAACATTAGAATGTTAAAAACACGGTAATATAGACCTAGCATATGGGCCTATCCTATTTTATGTCAAACAATTATCCATTAGTATTTAACTTATGTCGCAAATGGTAGTCAATGACCAATCACGTTTCAATTAATTCTGTTTTACACCAATGACAGTCGTGTTTCACCTCGCTCTTTATCGATTTCTCTTTATCAGCTCCTGCTTTTGTGATAAAGAAAGATCCTCCATTTTTAATAATATGAACAGGTTAGACCATTACTTTTCTCCAACAAATACATTGAATATAGCAAATAATGAATAGATTCAGTGATTTTACTGAGTTGTTTATTCAAAATATAAATGATTAACCTATAATGTTGATTATAATAGTTTGATGTGTTTCATTATTTCTCCACTAGAGTGCATTCTTACAATATTGCGATCCTATTTGGCAATAAATAATATGATCGAGTTGGAATGAATACACATAACCTCACATTTCTCATTTGTTTTCAAACATCGCCGTTTACATTAATTATATAAATATTTTAAAACGCCGGTAACTATATTCAAATAATTATTTTTTAGTAAAGAGCTTAATTTTATTCGTTAAAAAGTCCTAACAAATGACACTCTTGATTTCCAAATTATCTAGATAAATTCACTCCTCAGTTCGTGAGTCGTGAATTTATCGATAATTTGGAAATCACTCGTGGCATTACTTATGAGAAAAATATGTATCTTTCTAAAATTGCCATCCCTGCCATTAGAGGATCAATTTCAATTTTAAGAAACCATATTTACAAAATTCCTACTTTATAGTACGTATACTTCAATTAGGTCTACAATTTGAATTTTTTAAAATGTATTTACAAAGTGTATTTAATCAATTCCAAAAATTAATTGTCTGTATCACTTTGTCCTTGAGGCAATCCTCTAATGAGGAAATTTGTATATAATAATAAATATAGGCCTATAAATTCTCCATTTTTCATATTCTTCTTTTAGTTTTCTTGTAATATATTCTATGTCATCATGATCTTGTGCTATTAATACCTGGTCGTTTGCAAAATTGAGTGAATATTCATGCATTTTTGGATTGGTATGCCCATTTTTTGCCATTTTTTCCTCCAGTCTCAGTACTCTTTCAAGATAAATGTTGAATAGAGTTGGAGATAAACTGCAATATATATACTTACTTACTTACTTACTCACTGGCACTATCGAACCCGAAGGTTCATGGCCGCGCGGACATAAGCTCTCCATACATCCCTATCCTGAGCTAATGCTTTCCAATCATTCCCTGTATAATCTACTTCCCTCAAATCATAGTTAATGTTGTTCTCCCACCTCATTCTTGGCCTACCAACTGGGCGTTTTCCCTCTGGCTTTCCGACAAGAAGCTTCCAAGACCGTCTTTCATTCCCCATACGTGCAAACTGTCCTGCCCATCGCAGTCTCCGAGACTTAACTGTTCTTATTATATCTGGCTTCCAATTAAAAGACCATGTAGTTCATTGTTATATAGTCCCTTCTCCATTCACCTGTCCTGTTCTTCTCTCCTTGGTCCAAAAATTTTCCTAAGAACTTTATTCTCAAATAGGGGTAATATCCTTTCCTCCCTTAAAAGTAAGAGTCAATGTGTCGAACCCACATTAATAGAACTGGTAGAATAATCGTTTATATATGTTCAGCTTAACGTTTTTTGAAAGGAGTTGGGACATCAAAAGTCTCAATAGCACGCATTTCCAGAATTGAGCCTATGTTTAATTTCTTTGTGCATCTCATTCCTATTTGTGATTATTGTTCCTAGGTATTTGAATTCAGCCACTTCCTCAAAATTTCCCTCATTTGTCATTAGCTGTCCATTTCCATTGTATACTGAAATTTCTACGTGTGACCATATATTTAGTTTTACTGCAATATATATATATATATATATATATATATATATATACATACATATATGAAATTCAGGTCTGGCAACGAAATAAACCAAACTGATAGTTATTCACTCTGGTATTCACACAAATATTTCTGAGTAACAGTTCACCATTCCCACACAGCACTTGATTAGTGAATATAAACTGTAATTTAATTTTCCGTGTGAAAGTAAAGGAAAGCTTCAACTTAAATGGTTATAAGGTAATAGGACGCGTCCTTTATTGAACTTTTTATCAAGTTTTAATAAAGAACATGTAATTTGTGATTGGTGATCCGCCCCTTCAAGACGTAATAACACAATCGTCTACAACCTTCACTACTCAAATTACAACACCAATAACCATCATTTTAGCAAGCCTCAGGCCTTCCAGAAGTTTCAGCACAAATAATTAAAAACATCCTCAGCGCTTAGAATTAAATGCTAACAATCAGTTTGCACAGCAACATCTGGTTATTATGATAATTATGGTTTTCATGACATAATAAACTCAGACTCAATCCCCGTCGCCATTTAAATACAGTATCATGAATTCTAGAAACTAATAGGGGATTCTATGTCAATATGCCACATACATAAATTTCATTAAAAAGGGCAAAATACTTAATTTTTTTGTAGCAGTATGAGAATAATTAACTGAGACTATTTAACTCATGCCTCAAATGGGAGTCAATGACCAATCGCATTCAATGATTTTTTATTTACAACCAATTACAGTCGTGTTTCGCCTAGAATTTACCAACTAAAGTTTATCATAATAAAGAAAGCACCACCTTTTTAACGTTCTGAATAGGTCATAGCATTATTTTGCAGTGACTGACTCTCTAAGAAATACGGCTACCTGATTGTATATATAGTGCATGGATGTCAACACATAGCGCATGCGGGAGTTAATATAAAAACACTTGTAGCAATTGATTATAACTAAAAAAAAATAAACCACTGTTTGCACTTTCTTAAATGTATTTTTTCCCAGGTAATAATCCAGAAAAATATAATTGTCATATTTACATCATATGACATCAGAAATGAATTAATATACAGTTTGATGTGCTTTATTTTTTCTCCACTAGAGTACATTCTTACAATATTGCGTTCCTTTGGCAATAAATAATATGATCTGGCTGCAGTGATGAACAAAAGAAGCAAATGAAGCGTACCAATCGTTTCTCATTTGTTTTAAAACATCGCCGTTTACATTAAATGTATAAATATTTTAAAATAACTATATTTAAATAATGATTTGTGAGTAAACAGCTTAATTTTATTCGTTAAATAGTCCTAACAAATACCACTCTTGATTTCCAAATTATCTAGATAAATTGGAAATCACTCGTGGAATTAATTATGACAAATACAGGCCTATGTGTTGATTTTTTCCTAAAAAATGTGAAAAATACCCTAAATCAAGTGATAAGTTGACCTCAAAGAAAACTAATGCTAGCACTAGGGTTATAACTTTTTTTGACTTTTGTGAAATAAAATATTTCTTGTGCAATGAATGGGTTAACGTTTGCTTAAAACCATTGAGATTCAAGAGAAGGTCACCCCCAAATCAATATTAAATATATATATATATATATATATATATATATATATATATAGGTGCCCTTTTATTGAAGCTCAGTGAAATGAAGGCCTTTTTCAATAGATTTAAGTAAAAGTTCACCCATTCATTGCACAGGAAATATTTTATTTCAACAAACAATCCGCTTTGGGACTCATAGTGGCCAACCTGAGGAAGTTGACTCTGAAAAGAAAGCCATATATGAGCCAACACATATATAAACACAAAGATAAATACCCCTTATATGTGAGTAAACATGTTGGCAATTGGCTCTAGCGGGAACGTGTGATATCACATTGAACAATAAGACACTAGTAGTCGCTTATTCTCCGATCGAATATTCACAGGTGGCATGATGGCATAGAACAGACGCTACAGTTATTTTAGACATAAAGTTGGGACGACAGGAGTCTCTGCAATGCATAATAGCATGCATTTCCAGAATTGAGCCTATGTTTAATTTCTTTGTGAATATCATTTATATTTGTAATTATTATTCCAAGGTATATGAAGTCAGTCACTTCTTCAAAATGTCCCTCATTTGTCATTAACTGTCCATTTTGATTTATATAATGTATTTATATGTGTGAAAATATATTTAGTTCTTTTATCTAAATAAATAAAAATAAAACTTACAGTTTTATGTGATTTTCATGTTTATTAAAATATAATTTAGTTACAGCTGTTTGGTCTGAAGATTGTACAAAGTACCGAAACAGCTGTAACTAAATTATATTTTAATAAATATGAAAATCACATGAAACTGTAAGTTTTATTTTTATTTTATTAAATAAGTTATGGATTTTCATCAAGTAAACACCAATTGAATTGAATATTTAGTTTTATTGATGTTTATTTCCAGTCCCAATTTCTTAGTGTTACTCAATAGAGTATGTGTGTGTGTTGGCCCTTAGTATCTCCTCGTCATTGCCTAATAATATTACAAAATAATCATAAATTAACAGCAATTAATACAATTCAGTTGTAGGCCTTTCTTTAAGCATAGGCCTATGTAAGGAAAATGTAAGGAGTATCTTAAGAATGAGAACAAAATGAATAAATAAATATATAAATAAATAGTTTGTGTCCACATTTAAGAGGTTCTCTATTATAATTTGGACGGCATCACCAGGTGTAGAGGAGATCGCACAAATTGAAGTGAATGGCAAAGAACCAGATTCCGGATTCCATTTACACAAGCGGATCGAATTGTAACATAACGTAACAATCGGTATGACGTGTTACGGTTGCCATGGCGACACAAAATTCAACTTCTTACGTCACTTTATCGCGCTTCACTTTGTCGGTATTAACATCTAAGGTACGAATAATTTCCAGATGACAGTCGAAACTAACTCGCCAGTCCATGATTTCTAAATATGCGCTACTGGTCCTGTGGTGAACGCCAATCAAATGCCTCTTTACATTAAATGAAAACCATTCCGTGATATACACGTCACTACGGATTATTACAGAGAAGTACTAATCACACTCCTCTGCAACCTGTTCTTAGGACATTTCGAAAACGCGGTTATACTAACTTCAAGATGATCTAATTAAAAAGTTGAGATAAACAAATGAAATAATTATGTATTATCTTCATCATCATCACGAACTTGTTTAAGTTCCTACGAGATCTCAACATGTGGTTGGTCAGTACATCTAAATTTTGGTCTTCCTTTATCTCGATGTCCTGTAGGCTGATACTAACTAGTTCACTGGCACTATCGAACCCGTAGGTTCATGGCCGCGCAGACATAAGCTCTCCATACATCCCTTTCCTGAGCCAATGTTTTCCAATCATCCCCTGTATAATCTACATTCCTCAAATCATAGTTAATGTTATTCTCCCATCTCATTCTTGGTCTACCAACTGGGAGTTTTCTCCCTGGGTTTCCTAGAAGAAGCTTCCATGCAGGCCTTTCATTCCCCATTCGTACCACATGCCCTGCCCATCGCAGTCTACGAGACTTAACTGTTCTCATTATATCTGGATTCCTATAAAGACCATGTAATTCATTGTTATGTAAGTCTTCTCCATTAACCTGTCTGTTCATCTCTTTTGGTCCAAAAATTTTCCTGAGTACTTTATTCTCAAATACCTGTAATCTCCTTTCCTCCCTTAAAGAAAGAGTCCATGTTTCGCATCCATATAATGTAACTGGTAGAATAATAGTTTTATATATTTTAAGTTTAACGTTTTTCTATGCTACCCTTAATAAATAATAATTATAATAATTTTGAAAATGTGAGAGTAAAGATTGTATTTATCCTCGGGGAACAGTGATTTCATTTCTTCAAGTGGACACAAGGAAAACGTATTAAATAATGAATGAAACAGGTGTAATTAAATTAACATAACATGGCTGATCGTTCAACCACTAATTATGATAACATAAATCATTTCACTTCCAAACAGCTCCCAGTTACAAGGCGGTGTTGTTTTCCTATAATATACTCCGCTGATTTGAAATAATTAGACAAAAAATGAACCTCAAATTAACTCTTGAAACTTGCTTGTAATGCACATTTTCCCATTACATCCTCTTTAAGAGAAACTAAAACAAATTTCACAATTAACTCTCAAAACATAATTAGCTTTTAATATAATGAATACTACAGTTATTGACAAATGGGAGAAATTTTGAGGAAGTGACTGAATTCAAATACCTAGGAACAATAATCACAAACAGGAATGAGATGCACAAGGAAATTAAACATGGGCTCAATTCTGGAAATGCGTGCTATTATGCATTACAGAGACTCTTGTCATCCCAACTCCTTTCAAAAAACGTTAAACTGAAAATATATAAAACTATTATTCTACCAGTTATATTATATGGGTGCGAAACGTGGACTCTTAGTTACCAATTTTTTCCTGGGTAATCTTTCTTCTTGCATTCGTCGTACGTGCCCATTACCAATTTAATTGCTTATACCGTATATAATCTACTATTGAATAATCAATATTCATTTTTTCTCTTTTGACAGTATTTCTTATTTTGTCTAATTTTGAACATCTTGCTGCTCTCCTCAAGAAATCCATTTCCATCGACATAAGTTTTTGTTCTAAGTTTTTGTTGAATTTCCAAACTTCAGCTCCATATGTGACAGTACTACTCACTATAGAATTATATATTTGTAACTTATTTTTCCTGGTTATAAGTCTGTTCCATAAGACTCCATTCATCATTGCTGTTATTGCTCTACCTTTATTTATTCTGTTCTTAATATCACTTTCTTGTTTATCCTCTTTATCTAATTTTACTCCCAGATACTCAAATTCTTCACATCCTCTAATATACCCCTTTTCATCTTCTAATATCAAATCTTCGGTTTCGGCTCCATATTCCATGTAAAATGTTTTTTTCTAAATTTATTTTCAAACGCCAATTATCGTATTCATCCAATTATTTTCTGAACATAAACTCCATGTCTTCATATTCTTGAGCAATTATTATCTGGTACCGCAAATAACAGTGTATATATTGTAATAATAATAATAATAATAATAATAATAATATTGTTCGTATTTTTTAACTAATCATACGAAACCTACGTTTGGAATTCTACTTTCTGGATAGAATAACTTTATTGTTCTGGTCAGTAATGAAATCCTTAGAAAATCATCCAGAGCCGTTGTTGTGGTATCGCTTTACAGCTGCTAATTCTCGGGAGCTGAACTTGCAAGTTTATTTATAGCACTCGGCCTGCATAAAAGGAAATGTGAGACCAAGTCATACATGAACGCTTCCTTAACCAGAAAGAACGGTTTTTCAATTTAAGAATAGCGAAATTTAATTACTTGGTCGCGACGCTTTGTATATTACGACATACCACAAATGTTGCCAACCGTAATTTCGGGAGTGCATTCCAATCCGATTTAATAATTCATTTCATTTTTACAATACCACGTCTCTGCTGCAGTACAAAAAGAAAGGAGCAAGGAAAACATAATTAAATATATAGCCTGTAATTGAAAGTTTGCGGGTCTATAAAGAATTTCTTTGAAATTTCATTAATATACGATTTAATTTACTGTCTGAAGTTGGTCTAATATATACTTTGGGCGATTCAAGTGGGGGTCTTGGAGAAATTAATTACTCAGCTTGGGTGACTGGTAGCCTTCTATAACTATTAAATAAGTAAATACCCGGTCATAGACAAGAATGTCCTGCCCATAATAAAAACAAATGACAGGTGGACAGTGGCGTAACTACAACAGCAATTGTATTTTTTTTTATTTCGTACGAGAGAATGTTATTTCGGTACTTTATGTCCTTATTTTCTTGTATGACTTCATTGCCCTTTCTACACGCTTTGTGTTAACTTGACCTGTATCTGTCTACGTAACGGAGTCTTTCAACACGATTTTCACCCACTTAAGAACATTGGATCGACTTGAAACTTTGTATAATTGTAAAGGACCAATGACAATACAATAATTTCATAAATAATTTATAATATATAATAGGTTGCGGACTTATCGACTTTTTAGTCCATCGTTGTAAGAAATTAATATTATATCCTCTGGTAGCTCAGTTGGTAGAGTGGTGGACTGTAGTGGTATATAATTTCAGTAATCCATAGGTCGCTGTTTCAAATCCGGCCCGGAGGATTTTTTTTAGAAGAGTGTTACTTTTAGCTCATACTACAATAGTATCGAATTTAAAGATATTTTTAAAAAATCAAACTAAAAAATAAAAAAAAATAAATAATAGTTTAAAAAAACTAAAACAACACGCCTTATTAAAAAACCAAACTAAAAAATGAAAAATAATTTTAATTTACAACACGCTTGGGATAAAATTAAAGTGGTCAACAAAAAAATAATCTCCAACACATCTAGAATAAAACTAAAGTTATCTACAAAAAATAATAATTTTACCTTCAAAAGCGTGGGGTGCTCTATATCAATTAATATATTTGATAATAAACAGATATTGGTAAAAGTAAAGTCTCTAAGAAGAAAACGCAAAAACCATAAAAAGCACCCCATGCTTTTGATGGTAAAATTATTTTTTTTGTAGATAACTCTAGTTTTGTTCTAGATGTATTGGAGTTGATTTTTTTTGTTGACCACTTTAATTTTATCCCAAGCGTGTTGGAAATTAAAACTATTTTTCATTTTTTAGTTCGGTTTTCTAATAAAGCGTCTTGTTTTAGTTTTTTAGACTATTATTTATAGTCTATACATCTGAGCTAAGTTTCAGTTTTATTGTAAACAAAACAGATGCATGACCTGCATTTCAATTGGTCGAATAACAATTTTACCTTTAAGCATGTAAGAAGCTACAGTTCCACCTCTAATACTCGAAAAATAAAAATAAAACTGTGTTATCTTGCACAATTACATTTAATGTATTTAATTATATAGCCTACATCTTAAAATTTAGGCCCCTTATACTTACAATTTAATTTATTGAATCAGCATTGTTATATTCTTACGCACACGCAATGCAGAATAGGCCTATGTTGGGATTTCTATTGTTTCAAAATGACATCTTATTTTAGAATTTCTTAAAACATTGGAAAGAAAACCATTTCAAAAGCGGAGAGAAAAAAGAATTGAATGTTTTTTACAGGTGAGTTAGCATGGAGCTTAAATTCTGATCGTAATGAAATTGTAAATAAAGGATATCTATCGACATCAAGGAAAAAACGTAAACATCTCATTTGATAGGCCCATATATAATTTTTATCATAAATAAACAAGAACTGAAACTGAATACTTGAGAGGTCTGAACTGGATTCAGTTAGGTGAGGATAAAGCTCATTGGACAAAATGAAGTTCCCATGTTTCTCTTTCATTCGTCATTCGTGCCATATGACGTGCCCATCGCAGTCTACGAGACTTAAATTGTTCTTATTATATCTGGTTTCCTATGAAGAACATGCAGCTCACTGTTATGTAGTCTTCTCCATTCACCTGTCTGTTCATCTCTCTTTGGTCCAAAAATTTTCCTAAGAACTTTATTCTCAAAATACTCGTAATCTCCTTTCTTCCCTTAAAGTAAGAGTCCATGTTCCGCATCCATATAATAGACCTATAACTGGTAGGATAACAGTTTTACATATTTTCAGTTCAATGTTTTTTTTTAAGATGTTGGCACGACAAGAATCCCTGTAATGCATAATAGCATGCATTTTCAGAATTGAATTTTAATTTCTTTGTCCACCTCATTCCTATTTTTAATTTAATAATTAAGAATAATTTCCTATATTTGAATTCAGCCACGTCTTCAAAATTTCTCTCATTTGTCATTAACTCTGCTTTTCCATTATATAATGTATTTCTATAAGATAGTGTTACACTGATATTTACTTCCAACCCCAATGTCTTAGTGTTACTCAATAGTGTGTGCATGTTGGCCTATAGTATCTCCTCGGATGGAATGGAATAGATTGATGAATTAGCTATGTTTACCCGATGTGCATTGATACAGTAAAAGCTCCTTATTCCAGGTTCCCTTTTCACGTTTTCATTATTCGCGGATTAAAAAAATTGTGACACAGTTCCTGTATTCGCGGCTAAAATATCTTTATTCGCGGATTCAGTCGGTATATTAGAAGGACTAGTGTCCTTCATTAACGCATCGGCAACTTTTTTTTTTTTTTACTGCAGGCACGTGTCAAGGCGACTTTTACAAAGAGCGATTGAAATCAAATGGACAAATTAATATCAAAGTAAAATAAGGCTTATTGTCACTAAGCCTAAAGTTCGTTGTTGAAAGCCACCGCCGCTGTATTTCACGTGCCGCTATGTCTGTTGATAAATGCCGCCCACGCCACGATCGATGTTTTATTGTTCAACTTGTCATTCGTTGCAATAATTTTGATTGAATAACACGCGCCTCTTCTGCTTTGTTGCCAATTTATAATGTCGAGTAAAATGAAAATTGTTCAGAACCTCTCATTAAGTGATTTTATTTCGACTATTTACCTCATTTCCCAAACGGGAGTCAATGACCAATCACATTTCAATGATTCTTTATTTACAAACAATTACAGTCGTGTTTCGCCTAGAATTTACCAACTAAAGTTTATCATAATAAAGAAAGCACCTCCTTTTTTAACATTCTGAATAGGTCATAGTATTATTTTGCAGTGACTGACTCCGTAAGAAATACGGCTATCAGGTTGTATATATAGTGCATCAATTCCAACCCATAGCGCATGTGGGAGTTGATATAAAAACATTGGTAACAATTGATTATACCACCAAAAAAGAAACCATTGTTTGCACTTTCTTAAATGTATTTTTTCCCAGGTAATAACATTCCAGAAAAATACAATTGTATATTTACATCATAGGAGATCAGAAATTAATTAATATACAGTTTGATGTGTTTCATTTTTTCTCCACTAGAGTACAGTCTTACAATATTGCGTTCCTTTGGCAATAAATAATATGATCTGGTTGCAGTGACGTACAAATGAAGCAAATGAAGCGTATTAATCGTTTCTCGTTTGTTTTCAAACATCGCCGTTTACATTAAATATATACATATTTTAAAATAACTATATTTAAATAATGATTTGTGAGTAAACAGCTTAATTTTATTCGTTAAATAGTCCTAACAAATGCCACTCTTCATTTCCAAATTTTCTAGATAAATTCACTCCTCACTTCGTGAGTTGTGAATTTATCAATAATTAAGAAATCACTCGTGGCATTACTTATGATAATTTTTATTCTATTTTGGAACCTCGGAACGTGTCCCCTATATACCCATACAAACTACCATTCCACATTTGCTATTTCTGAATTCGCGGCATATTTGTGGAACATATCCCCCGAGAATCAGGAGCTTTTACGGTAGTAAACAAACTGACAGTATGTAAATTGGTTTATAGGCAAATCTTGGTAGGCCTATGTGAATGTCGTATAACCACGATTGCTATGGAATCTTGTAGCTTAGCTGTTGTAAACCAACTGAAGAGGTATGTAACGAACTCAGGTCCACGATATAGAAAAGCAGGCGGGCGGTCTATCTGAGGAACCCTAGCATTAAAGCCAAGCTCAGTAATAAAAAGCTCACCAGTAATTCATGTCATTTGGGACAGGCTACTGGATAAGTAATAACTGCATTCATTCCACCACTGTAATTCAACCTTCGGTAACAACTAGTTACTCCTCGAACTCACAACCAATCTGCTTTCTTTATTATTATTCAGTGGCGGAATTTACTTTCCTATTTTTTCTCATGTATCTTCTTCACCACTATATGAATCACTACCTCTGTCCACTGTGTAATTGAAGTCTGCATGAACTATTCTTCATTGAAGAAATGTTAATCATGAAAAGGTTGAAATTGTTTTTTCCTGTTACAAAGACTTCGCCAACCGCTGTGGTCACGAGATAGAGTGCAGCCTTGTCACACAGCGGGCCCGGTTTCTATCCTCGGATGGGACAAGTTTTCTGGGCGTTTTTTTTTCTGTGTTTTTGCAGGGGATGAAGATGATATGAAATATATGATAAATAAACTAATGGAAGAATATAAAAAATGGGGACTGAATATAAATTTACAGAAAACGGAATATATGTGTTTGGGAAAGGATGTGGATGACCTCATACTTGAAACAGGGAAAATAAAAAAATGTGATTTTTTAAATATCTTGGGGCAATAATTATAAGTTTAGGTACCCGTGAGAGAGATGTACAGACTAGAATTGCAATGGCAAAAAATGCAACTAAGATATTACATGGAATAATTTGGAACAAAAATATTTCAAAGGGAAGTAAAATGAAAATTTATAAGAGCATAATACAGAATATTTTGTCAGATGGAAGTGAAACTTGGTCTTTGACGGAATCACAAAAGAATACAATTAGAACAATTGAATTTGATTATTTTAGAAGAAGCCTCCAAAAACCAAGACAGGATAAAATAAGAAATGAATCCCTTTGGACAGAAATGAATGTCACCACATCTGTTGTTAAGAGGATTGAAAATCAAACGCTTAAATGGTATGACCATGTACAAAGAATGGAAAATGAAAGATGGCCAAAAAAATATATACCAAGGGTCACCCGCTGGAAGAAATAAACGTGGCAGACCAAGATGGAAATGGAAAACCTACGTCAAAACCATAATGGATGATAGGAATTTGGAAGAGGGAGATTGGAATGATAGAGATAAAATGAAACTGAAGACGACAAACCTGTAAGTGGGGAAAGCCGAAGAAGTTTTTCCTCACCTGTAAGACAAATGTCAGGAAACTTTAAAGCCCAAACGGTTCCCGATCATCATCTGGCTATCATTATCATCATTAACATATTAATTAAATTTAGGATTAAGTCCGCTCCTGGCGCATCATTATCACCTATCGTATATCATCGGGGCAGCGTAACTCTGCTTTCCAGGCGCCCCAACCTCAGAAGTCAGTTACAATAACGCCATGCCAGGAGAGAACATCAGAATGTCGAAATGATAAGATGAGGGCAATGAACAAAAAATCGAAAGACTGCATGAAGAACTTATTAAAAATAAGATTAAGGACAAAATCGGCTATTCTATGTCCGAGTATTACTCGGCAACGTTAACTTTCAGTGCGGAAAAACTGTGAACTAAAAGAATGTGGTAAGAGTGAGTAGGGGTTGGAGGTAGTAGATCCTTGTCTCAGGTTGCAATGTCAGTGTTTATTATCCGTCAGTCGTGGATAGTCAGTTGTTAGTGGCAATGTAAAGTGCGAAAGTTAGACCCTATATTCACAGTATATACACATTTAAGTCTGCCAGACACTTGTTGAAAGTCAGTGTTGATTTAATTTCTTTGTACGTCACATTATCTAGAAACCCGTAGGCGTACAAACTCCGGATCTTTCATTAACTTCATCTCCTATTTCAAGTAGGTCTACCACTATATTTTGCCACTGATTACACCACTTGTCCAGTCATTCACTTGTACCAACGGTGGAAGGAGACACTTTTCCCCTCTTCAACATTAGCGCCATTGCTTCTCCTCACCGGCTAAAAAGTTAGCGCGGTCGAGTAATACTACCTGTGAATATTTGATAGAAGAAAAAAGTGACTGCTAAGTCATATTGGCCAACGTGATAAAGCACAATCCCGCTAGATCAACTACCAATCTGTTTACTCATATAAAGGGATTCTACCCCAGGAGTCCACCTACATTAATGTCGAAGTTCTACCTCTTATAGCGTAATAGCTAATGTTGGACCTTAGCCTCTCCTTTGTTAGCAGTTACTAGACCACTTTAATTTAATTAGACTTATTTTCCTAGAGATGTCATGAGTGGTATGCTGTCAACATACTGACCCAATGAGACATCTAGTGGGCAACTAAGGTATTACTAGGTTGACGAAGGAGCTAAGTAAATTTTGCACACATGTCTTTTTATTCACATTTAACGATATTTTACGAGCCTGAGAAATCTTCAGACTGGACTTAAAGTTGCTCTCCAGGGACTATTTCATTCTCAAAAAATTCATCGACCCCTGCCGATTTGAATCCACGACCCTCGAGACCAGAGGCAAGGAACGTAAACACTAGTTGCACAACGGTCGCCATTGAGGAAGTCAGCGTGAGAAATTGGGGGAGTTAGTGTACATCAGATTAGTTTAGCGTTCATTCGTTTTATAGCGTGTTTTTGTGATAAGTTGGCTGCACTGTCTGAGCACTGACTAATGCCTATTTTACATTGCAAATGTGTGATTTAGGTTACTTTGAACTCAACTTCTCACTTCATTTTAAGGCATTTCTCATATTTTTGAGAAAAAATCAACATAGCTCTACATATTTCTCTCAGGTATTTATTCACATTCAGCAACAATAAATTCTGTTTTTATTATTTAGTAGGTGATATAGTGACATAGAATCCCCCAAAATCGTTTGATCCAACATATGTTTCACCTGCATTCTCCTATCTAATAGGCCTATATAAAAATAAATGTTTGTTTGTTTGTTTGTTCGTACTTTATGCGCGGTCATATCGTTGATCCGATTGTGATCGGGCTTTTTGTAAAATGTTCACGAGATTCTTGGGATGAACATAGGCTATAAGAGAGTTGTGATACTCAACTCCTACACCCTTAAGAATCGCCCTTTGTAGTCGAAAACGTGGAAAAAGTAGTTCTTTGGACGCTAAATGGCTTACGCTGCGTAAACCATAACAAATACACAAAATTAATGTACACAGAATTGAATATCTCAAAAAGCTCTACAGAAAAGTCCAGGACAGCATATGTTTATCTCTTACGGATAACTCACAATAACCATTTTTGTCTTTCATTGATGTCAAGAAGATCGAGACAAGTACGTAGATTCCTGTGCAAGCATAGCAGCACATGGCAGGTATTCTTTTATGGATAACTCACAATAACAAATTTTGTCCTTTAGCTCATTTATGCCAAGAAAATCGGGATACGTAGATTCCCGGGCAACACCGGGTAATCAGCACGGGAAATCTTAAAATAATTACGATATAAATGTTTGATCATTTTTCATTTTACTTATTCAACCAATCATAAGATGTTAATTATTTTTTGTCTTTCAGCTCATTTATGCCAAGAAGATCGGGATGAGTAGATTCCCGGGTAACGCCGGGTAATCAGTACGGTGCATCTAACAAATATACAATTATTTTTCCACTTATTCAACTAAACATAAAAGCACATTAATTTTCATTTATTTAGGCGTAGCAGAACACGCCGGGTATTAGTTGTTCCTGATAAATTGGTTCCATTGTGTTGACGTCAGAATGTGGTCACCCCCGTCGCACTATGGATTTCCGCAGTAAGCAGCAGCCCGACTATTGACAGAAAAGCTATAAAAACTGGGTTTGAGACGATCATCATCATCATCCATGCAAGTGTTAGGGCCATGTGGCCTGTTACGGTCTCAAAGAGGAATTTTTCCATCCAGCGCTTTTTTAGACTTACCAGCGATCATTTGCCTTGGGGGCAGTAACGAAGCATGGCTTTTGGAATTCTAAGAGATGGCATTCATTGAAGATAGGCTTTCCAGTTGTTCTGGTAGTTTTGTATAGGCTTATGTGGAGAATGAGTTCTACATCCAACTCTTCCATAATTTCCTCACTTATTTTATGGTCCCACTTTATTTAGCCTGCTATACGGCGCATAAATCAGATCTAATTTGCTGTTATTCCGCATTCATCTCTTCTTCGTATTGTCCATGCTTCACTACCATATCAAAAAAAAAGTCGTATCTTGGAATATTTATCATACGTAAATTAGCTTTAACTCTCGCCGGGACCGCATTTCTGACCTTCGATAGTTTAGCAATGTCCACCATCATGATCCTGCGGTAACGTCATCAGTCGTGGCCCTATAAGGCCGATTAAATGTGCGGTAAGTAAAAGAACCTACAAAAAAAAAGAGGTTAAACCCAGCCAATGAAGGGGTGATATCTGGTCAGTATGCCGGGTCCCCTAGCTGTTATAGCTGGTTTTCTCAACCTGGAGTCGCTACTTATTGTAGCTACCCAGATGCCTCACGATGCTGGGTGGGCACATGCTTCATACTGGCTGAAATTCCATGAGAAAATATCTTTCCCCACAGGGACCCAAACCGCGAAAGTCCCGTAGCTCTGTGCCAAGATATCTTACCTTAACCACTCGGCTACGGCACGGGACCATTAAGCTATACAGATTTTAAATTTTTTCAAGTTTCTCAACATTTTACTTTTTGCGCTTTTATGGTTTTGGGGGCACGCCGTAGCGTAGTGGTTAAGGCACTGCGCTACAAGCCGGTTCGAGCCCCGTGGGGTGAGGATTTTTAAACTGACCCAAACTCTCTGTCGGCACTATGGTCCTGGGGTCGAGTCAGCTTCTAACGGAAATAAGTACCAGACGCTTGTTCTGGGGTAAAGGCGGCCGTCACGCAGGGCTGATAACCCGGCTGACATCAAGTGCCGATTGTCTAGAAAAAGTGGGAGCCTAACCTCCTACTACCCCAAGAACCTCCTGAGGTCTGTCGTGGCATCACTATACTTTACTTACTTTTATGGTTTTTGAAATCAACCCTTCAATTGTATATCTCTATCCTTCGACATGCAAATTGTCTTTGTCTCTGCCCTTTTATTTGGGGGAAAAAAAAGTGTTTTCAATAAACAAGAATATCTGTAGAATTCCTTCATTCAACCTAAGAAACGCAAGGTCACCGCCACTGAAACACAGTTATTAATTTATTTCCAACCTCTAAGAAATCGCTATATGATAGAGACATTGCGAGATTTGTCATTACAGCGCATACTTTATAATAGGGCCTACATCAAGAAAATAGCAATTCTTTATTTTGCTTTCTTCGAGTTAATAGAGTGGTAGGAGTCCAAGCAATCATCTCTGAGGACCACCCAAAACAAAAGAAACGCATGTCGCCCAAAGGTAACTCGAGATAGACTTGAAAATAAATTGAAAAATAATGAACAGGCGTTATGTATGTAGTGTGGTTAATAGTGCCGACCATCTTGCAATAAGGGGAGGCGTGTATATTCAATATGTGGGCCACCCTGTCGTCCACATCGGTACCTAACACCTTCATCACTCTTCTCATTACTTCAGCATTTTTTTTAACAATTATTATTAATTTTTAGTTGTGGAAATTTGCAGAGATCCTTGACGTCCCAACTCCTCTAAAAAAAACGTTAAACTGAAAATATATAAAACAGTTATTCTCCCAGTTATATTATATGGATGCGAAACATGGACTCTTACTTTAATGGAGGAAAGGAGATTACGAGTATTTGAGAATAAAGTTATTGGGAAAATGTTTGGACCAAAGAGAGATGACCAGACATGTGAATGGAGAAAACTACATAACAGTAAACTATATGGTCTTTATAGGAATTCAGATATAATAAGAACAGTTAAGTCTCGTAGACTGCGATGGGCAGGACATGTGGCACGAATGGGGAATGAAAGACGTGAATGGAAACTTCTTGTAGGAAACCAGAAGGAAAACGCCCAGTTGGTAGACCAAGAATGAGGTGGGAGAATAACATTAACTATGATTTGAGCGAAGTAGATTATATAGGGAATGATTAGAATACATTAGCTCAGGATAGGGATGTAGCTTCTGAATTCCTACATCCCTACTTACCTGGCGTCCAGATTTGAGAAGTTATCCTCTTACCACAATATTGACACTAGATCACAAGATAGCAGTCTGCTAACAATTCCTCTTCATAGCACTTCCTCCTATTCTACTTCCTTCACAGTAGCCTCTGCCCACTCCTGGAATCTCCTTCCTCAAGATATCAGGGGTTGCCGCACACTTGGTACCTTTAAGTCACGCTTATACAGTTACCTGTTGTCTAATAATTAATTTTTCTCTATTTATTTAATTTTATACTATGTCATTAATCTTTCCCTCGTTTTTTTATATATCTTGTACATATATATTTAATTCGTTAAATTTAGAGTAAATCAAAATACATTATAAATATTAATTGTATTGTATTCATAACTTGTAATAGTTTATATATATATATATATATATATATATATATTGTAATTTAGATTTAAGACTATTTTTTGTTTGTATTTTTTTAAACCTGGTTGACTGGTAGACAAGGCCTTAAGGCCTTAACTCTGCCAGGTAAAATAAAGCTATTATTATTATTATTATTATTATTATTATTATTATTATTATTATTATTATTATTATTATTATTATTATTATTATTATGGAGAGCTTATGTCCGCGCGGCCATGAACCTACGGGTTCGCTAGTGCCAGTGAGTTAGAGTTAGTTAGATAAATTACATGGACATCTCTTCTAGAAGAATCGATGGGGAAGATTATCCTTTATAACTTCTGTTCGAATATAGAGAAGTTCTTTAGCCCTAAATCGCATCCCGTTCTATCGCAATCACTATTAACACTGTAGAATAGAATTCCCTTGAAAAATACATTTTGTTTATGTGCGATACTCTGTGAATACACTATGTAATTATTGCACCAAAGAGGTTACCAGCCTCTTATGGAGTTAATGGTGACAGGGCTGCTGTCTTATGGCTTAAACCATTTAGCTATCATTTAGCCTATAGGCTATCTTAACAAATAAGGTCGAGTGCAAAAATGACCTTTCTAGGAAGGACCAAAGGAAGCACAAAATTGGACCACATAAGAAGTGAATTAGACTACCAAAGGCCGTTTATGAATGGAAAATTGAAAGAACGAGCAGAAAAGGAAGACCAAGAACAACCTGGAAGAACAACATTCAGATTTCAATGAGGAAATGCGGTGTAACAGATGAAGGCACAGAGGACAGAGAACGGCGGAGAACTTTAATTAAGGGAAATTTGTGAATGTTTGTTGCAAACTGATAGTCTATAAGTCCGTAGTCATTTATGTATTTTTTAAAACTCGTGTTAATTACTAAGATTGGTTGGAGAAAACCCTCAATGATGAGGCAAATTCTCAAAATGAATGAATGAATATATTCAATAAATGATAGAATTTAACAACACTGCGTCGGCTGGGAATAGCACGTTCAGAGAATGGAAGAAACAAGATTGTCCAAGACAGCATATCATTATAAACCAAGTGGATTAAGGGATGTAGGAAGACCTAAGAAGAGAAGTAAGGAATCATTCTTAGTTCGGATAAGGCGAATCGCCTAAACCTTGAAATACATGTGATGATGATGATGATGATGTACTATAGAAAGATGTTAATTCTTTAACAATGTTCAAGTAATCAGAACAGTGATGAAGGTGTTAGGTACCAATATGGACAACAGGGTGGCCCACATATTGAATAAAGACCTACACGCTTCCCCTTAATAAGAGATGATCACACCTGTTTCTTGTAATATGTAAAGGAACAAAAGTTCTGCAGGTGAATTCTTACTGTAAGCGGAGTTTTCAGAACGCGGGAAAACTCATTCAATGAAACAGGTTACCGAGACACCACAGAACTAGCCCTATAAATTATTTAAAACAGGGACGACTGTCCTACTTATTACAGTCAGTCTCTATGTTTATCTGTCAAACCTATTCAAGCGACTAGCTCTGATAAAAAAAATATATAGCGACAATTATAGGCCTATTAGACTTAATTCCTTTGAATCAAATTACAAATCCCATCAATAACATAGAACAATACATTATAAGCTCAAGATTGTAACAATACCTGGCGTGCGCTGGTACGGTTAAATAAATAAAATATGATTTTTAAACTTTCGTTTCAGGTGAACTCCTACACCTAATGGTTTTAGAGTATAATAGATAGTGACTAAACACCCGACCTGCATGCACAAAGATATACATTGTGACAAATCAAACATGGCGGTTGAGAGTCAATTTTTAATTTAGGATTTCAGGTAAATACCGATTTCTAATTATCGGATTCCGCTGATTTTATGACATTGCCTACTTAGTTTTACTCTAATAGCATTTACTGAGTTTCGTTGTGAAATGTCGGAAACTGCAACCGATAGATCGATTTTTTAAATTTTGTTTCAGGTGAACTCCTACAGCTAATTATTTTAGAGCTTAATAAATGGCAGCTAAATACTCATCGTATCTGAAAACATGTATGTACAAATTTTCAAGCCAATCGACCAATTAGTTTTCGAGTTTTGCCAGCATACAAACATGCGCAGCTTGAATTTCCTATGTATATAAAATATTGATGAATCCAATTTTCTTTAGGGACCAGTCTCAGAAGTCCCAAAGGACGATGTTGCAGTGGAATTGTCATGTTATTGATTAATACAAAATGTGTAGTTTCTTGGTTGTAGTTTGGGAAATGAAATATATTGAAGATTACTACTGGCTACTTAAATTTCCAATTTTCACTTTTTTTGTTCACAGTTTATTTGCGAGTGGTGCATCACACTACAGTGCTACCAACCTGACGCCTCACTCGCCATCTGAAGCCAAATCTGGATACCCATACTTTGGACAACTGAGTGGAATGGAGGCAGGCATGGTGTGTGGACGAGTTCACTGACAACTCCTGTACCACTGTGATTACGTCATTGCCAAGTTCGTCATAACCAAAATATTACTGTAGCATCACCAGCCAGTTCAGAGCTAACGAAAAGTAGAATTCTGATTGGTACCCTACCACAGAATGCATACTACACCTTGGCAGAGAACAAAATGCGCATGCGCTAGAAATTTATGACGTAATGCTTCCTTTCCAGTCACGTTGAGCTGAAATTCGCCGCGATCACGTGATTCAGTTGTAGGCTCGGGAGGCGTTCAATTACATCATCATCGATGTTATTGGTAATTAGTTCGTATTTTTTGCTGCTAATACCAGCCTAAATTCAAGTGATATAAGTATTGACGCTGTTTGGCTGAAAAAGAGGGAAGGAGGGAAATATCTGTCTGGATAGTAACAGATATACTGTTAAAGCAAGGATGTATAGGGTGGCCCATAAAAAGGTAACCGAACTGTTTGTGCCACGACTATAGTAGAACTACCTGTTCTATATATCTTCCATCATAGGCTATGGCTTTTCCCATGCGCTGTACCATCCTGATAATATATATATATAATGTCCGCTACTTAAATTTATTTCTGTAAAGGAAATAAAAAAAATTGTTACATAAGACATATAATATCGGTTACTTTTTTTATGGGCCACTCTGTATTAGCTCTGCATTTTGTTCGCTGCTAAGCTACAGGCGGGTTTATATCCCTCATTTTCGACAACACAGTGTTCATTATTAATATGACCGCTTACTATCATTTATAGCAGAAGCTTTCAAAATATTGAAATATTCAGTAATTTTTGCATAGGAAATATTTGAATAATGAGAGATACAATTATTTTGGAGTTTATAAATTTTAGAGTGCAATTATATTTTATTAAATATTTTCTGTTGAAGGATTTTCTTGTGTAGGCCTAATAAATTGTAACATAATCAAGGATACTTTTCCAGGGACTGGAAAATATATTTGAAGTATCCATTATATACAGTAAATGAAATATCTTGAATTGTCAAAAATAGTTTTATTTAAGAAAATAAAAATTATATATATATATATATATATATATATATATATATATATACACACACATAGACTATATTAAATTGGATACCGGAAGGCATTTCCAGACATCATTCGACGAAAAAAAATATATTATCAGCATCATCAACAACTTCACGGCTTAGGCCTTCTGACCTGTTCCGGTTCTTTATTCCTTCTTGGTCTTCCTCGGAATCTTTTGTATACAGATGCATACATCGAACCTCTTATAGTCATTCGATTCTCTTTAATTCTATCTAAATGTTGAACTCATTTTGTACTGTAAGTTTTAACTTTATCTACGAGGAGTGTAATCTGCAATTCTTTACATAGGTTTATCTTCACTTCTAATGTGTTCTGTTAATGAGCTTCCCTTTTCTGCCCTTAAAAATTTATTTTCCGATGCATTTATTCTGCTTTCATAATTTTTATTCAGCACCCAACATTCACTGCCATGCAAATATGATGGCACAGTCATTGTTTTATAAAATGTTAATTGAGTGGTTTTGTTTTGTTTCTTAAGTTTCTTCTGATTTTTCCACTCGCAAGATTTTTATTTGCACGTCTTTATCATACTTATAAACATTTCGATTTCCAAGATAGTTATAACGTGAAATTTGTTTCAATATTATATCAACAGTTACAATTTTAGATCTAATAGGATCTCTACTCTTAAAAGCCGTAACTGCGTTTTGTTTGTTGATACTTTACAATTATATTTCTTTGATGTTTAATTTAATTTTACATATTATATTGAAGCTTGTCTTCTGTCTCGGCAGTAAGTACCTGATCGTCAGCGTACAAAATTGTGTTCACAAAATAATTTCTCGCAATTTGCTTTCCTTTGAAAGCAGATGTATTCCATACGGTAATAATTTCTTCTACATAAATGATAAATCACTCTGAGCAATAAAAAATAAACTTTTTTTTGTGTCAGAAAGAAAAATATGTAATTCTGATAGTATCGTTAATCTTAAATTCAAATATGATATCGGTTTTTCTCCATCACGCAAGGTTTCCGAGGGACAGGCATTTATAATTTCAAACACTATAATATTTTCTACATTCGTAACTACACAATATTCAAACATTCGGACTCACCTAGAAAGTAATAAATGACGATTTTCTGCTATATTTTGCCTGTGGAGCATCCCTCTTGATGGTCCAACAATAATCGGTCAGCATATTGATATCTCTTTTCCATGGCTGAAATCTCCTGAGTTAGCTCATTTGGTTTTATTTTACAATGGACAAATGGACGAAGAAACGTTTATTAAAATATTATTATTTAAATCCATTAATTGAAATTGAAATAAAAGAACTGTGGGTGATGGAGAAATTCCGAATACATATTTGAAAACACGATAATAAACTGTATTAAGTACAACTATTGGTACTCATGAGACAAAAATCATGACCAGTGTAATTTCCCGACAAGCCACAGTCCTGTCTCACTCTTTGATTTATGAAACCGAATTTTCCTCAAATTTTATATCTAGTATAGATACATATTAATGTATAACTTCTTATATACTTTTTATAGCATTTATTTGTTAAAATATCCAACAACTGTGGTCATCGAACTTTGTCAAATGCCTTTTCATAATCAACAAAGTCTAAAATGGGTTCCTTACCTTCGTTTCCCTACGATCAATTTTAACGTAAAAGCAGCACCTATACAAGATTGCCCTTTGCTGAAACCATTTTGATTTTCATTGGTAGGTAACTGCTATTGGTTTTATTATCACTAAAACAATCTTTGTATACATTTTATAACCAGATACTAATAGACTAATTCCTCTGTAATTTTTACAGTTGGGTTTCACCCTATTTTTAATAATGGTTTTATTGTTGCTATTTTCGATTATTCTGGTATCTCACATTTATTCCAATGCATGTTCGTAGAATTTAGTAATCTTAATTCCATGTTTTATCCTGCTTGCTTGAAGAGTTCTATATTTAAATAACACTGGTCAACATGATTTTTGTCTCATGAGTACCAATAGTTGTACTTAATGTATTTTTTATCGTGTTTTCAAATATGTATTCGGAATTTCTCCATCACCCACTGTTCTTTTACTTCAATTTCAATTAATGAATTTAAATAATTATTTTTTAATAAACTTTTTTCGTCCATTTGTCCATTGTAAAATAAAACGGGGAACACTTTCATCAAGAGATTTCAGCTATGGGAAAGAGGTATCAAGGCAAATGGAATCCTAATATGCTGTCCGATTATTGTTGGACCATCAGGAGGGATGATTCACAGGCGAAATATAGCAGAAAATAATTTCTTACTTTCTAGGTGAGTCCGAATGTTCGAATATTGTGTAGTTACGAATGTAGTAAATATTAAAGTGTTTGAAATTATAAATGCCTGTCTCTCGGAAACCTGGCGTGATATCATATTTGAATTCAGGGGAAAAAATATACTATCAGAATCACATATTTTTCTTTCTGAGACACTTTATTTTTGTTCAATGTTATCAATTCCTGCTGCTTCTTTAATTAGCGGTACATTTAATCGGACTGTATCCCTTTCTATTTTATTTAAATATTTCATCATCTTGTTAACACATTCTTTTCCGTCATGAACATTATCTTCTATTTTAGTTATGAATTTCTCTATATTTTCTCTTCGCTATTGCACATTTTTTGTCATAATTAATAGTATTTTCTTTGGAGGAATTTTGTAATATTATACTCTAAGCTGCTTTCTTTTCATTATTATCTCTGCCACTTCTTCTATCCATATTTTTAATCCTCTTGTTGTATAACTTTTACGTCGATGTCCTAATGCTTCGTTGGCTGCTGAGTTAATGACGTCTTTGATGTTTTCCCATTCCTTTTGTACATCTTTGCTAATACGTTTCTTACTCAAATATGGCTTAAACAGTTGACGTGCATTTCTTTATTACTGCTTTCTTTTAGTAGATGTACTTTTAAGCTATTCCTTTTTTTAACGAAATCATTTCTTTGTCTCATCTTCTTTCTTGAAGCTATTAAAATAATTATTGTATTTACCATATAATGGTCTGAATGTACATATTCAACTCTGTATACATACACAACCTGGATGCAGGGTGCTTGTTTTCCTCTTTACAATGCTACAACCTCTAAGTGACCTTGTGCCTCTAGCTGATCATGTATATTTAATAATATATATAAAGAGAACATAAAACATAGAATTGAATTGAGTAGCAAAATAATATCATCATTAAATTCCATATGGTGGGATAAGCATATTTGGAAAGACACAAAAAAATATATTGGTAAAACATTGGTGGAATCTGTTGCAATGTACGGAAGTGAGGTATGGACAATCAATAAGTACTACAAGAATAGACTAATAGCTCTAGAAATGGATTATTTACGAAGAAGTGCCAGAAAGTCTAAAATTAGAACGTGTCACAAATAAGGAAATTAGAAACAAAATGGAAGCAGAAGAAAGCATAATTGAAAGAATTGAGGAAAAGGAATTAAAGTGGTTAGGACATGTTTTAAGAATGGAAGATGAGCGATGGCCGAAGCAACTATACGAATGGCATCCTAACAGAAAGAAGAAAAGAGGAAGACCAAGGTTAACATGGAAGGAAAACATGAAGACAGTAATGCAAGCTAGAGGGCTAAGCATCGAAGATGCCCAAGACCGTAGGCTTTGGAGGTTTGGCACGGGAAGACGGCAGCAGCTGTAAAAACCCGAAGATATATATATATATTACGAAAGAAGGTATTCATCATTTTAAATTCCTTATATGATGAAAATCCAATTAATTTCTTATCAATTTTGTTAAGCGTTTGATGTCCATATGTTCCAATAACCCCAGGAATAGGTTATGCTCTTGCACCGGCATTTAAATCTCCTGTAACTATACAGTAGTTTTCTTCTCCTTCTTCACTTCACGGGCTGGGTATAAATTGCCTGTTCCGCCTCACAGTTGTTCTGTCCATCTTTTCACTGGCCTTCCTACATTATTTGAACCTCTTGGCTTGTAGTTGAATGCTGTTCTTGGTAATCTTGATACATTCATTCTTTCCACATGTGTAAACCATTTCTCTCTATATTCTCTGATTTTCTCATTCAATTGATATATATTTAACTCTGTTCTTATATCTTCATTCCTTATCCGTTCCAATCTTGTGCAGCCCTTTGTTCTTCTAAGGAAGTTCATTTCTGCGCTTTGTACTCTATTTTGTAATTTTTGGTCATTACCCAAGTTTCGCTCCCATAAAGTAATGCAGGAACTGCCAATGTTTCATAAAACTTCAATCTAGTATCTCTTCTTGTTTTATTCTTTAATGTTTCATGTGTAGTTCCGCATATCATTTGAAATTTCGACAGTTTCATATGTATGTCTCTTTCAGTTTTTGTGTTTGTAGTAGTTTTTGTTATACAATTATATTCGATTTGCAAGCAGCATAATAAACAATGGTATCAATTTCTCTGTCTTCTTCTGGAACATGTGTCCCTGTAATAGTCACAAATAAGAGAGATATGATATTTATTTCAACACATTAAATTAACTTCGCAGAAACTGATGGTCAAATCCATATTTCAAGGAGCTCTTGAATTGTCTTTGAATACTGGTGTGTACATTCCTAGATACATATATACAATGCAGTTTACCTTATAATGTCATTTACGTGTTATTTTTAAAGGCACAGCTTAGTATATACGAAATGCCTTTGTCTAAATTCAAGTATTTCTGCAACTAGAGTGGAAAAGAGTCCGATCTTCCACGCTCCAAAAAACCTAGGCCTAGATTTATTAGTCTACTTGATGTTAAGTCAGCAAAAAGATGAACAAATAATCTAAATGACTGGCAATTTTTTCTTCTTACAACCTTTTTTAAGATGTATATAGAGCGGAGATAAACAAATGCAACAATTATTTACTAACTTTTAATAATAAAGAACAACTGAAATCAAACTTTTAGTAAGAGCGTCTTCTCTTGCATTTGTTTATCTCCACTCTACAGACATTCTGAACAGGTTGTAATTGTACAAGCTAAGTCAATTTAAATGCCTTACTCTCACTGAGATAAGAACGGAATTGCCTTTTTATCCGTTTTATATATCAAGTGCCTATAAGATCACCTTAAAGTATAGTTTATTTTTTACAAGCGCATATTTAGAAAGTTAATAGTAAAAAAAATAACTAGGCCTAATTGTGTTACTTATATCACAAGTGTATCTTAATGTGCGAGTGCAAAGATATAAGCTGGAGGCGTTTAAATTACACGAACACAATAAAGATACACATGTCTCACAAGTATCATACATAATTTTATCCACGGCTATAACAAAAAAAATATGTTTTATAAAGAAAATATGTTGAAAATATGTCGTCATATATTTAAATATAAATATTTTTTGTCCAATGCTACAAGGTTGTCTTTTATGACATTTTTGACTTTCTCCTCTGGCATTGGCGGAACTTTAATTAATTTGTTAGGTTGGGGCACCTGGAAGGAGGAGTTACGTTACCCCGATGATATGATGAATGATGAATGATAAATGATAATGAAGCGCCAGGAGAGTCCTTAACCTAAATCCCAGATCAGGGGAAACCACAGGAATTAACGAAAAATTCCTATGGTTTGATCTGGAATCTTATCAGGCACCTCATGAACTGTAGACTGAAACTCTAACCACTAGCCCATGAGGTGGAATTTAATATATATATGCTTACACATGAAAAAAAAAAACAGTAAACCTTTAAAAAATGAAGTGTATGTAAACTGATTATTTTTGTTTCCAATGCGCTGTGTTGCAATATTTCTGCTTATAATATATTGTTAGTTTTTCTTGTTATATCAAATACTTGCATTACAAAACCACTCTACCAATACAATTCAGTATGCTCTACAAGTGTAAATATGAAAATCTCGGATACTTTTATTTTTCGTATTTGGTAATCCTTAGCCGTGACGAAACTTGCGTAATTTTTTTTACCATAATACACTTCAGAATAGATTAGACCTGCGTTATTTACAAATTCAATACACCAAAAATGTTTAATGTTATCGTAACTTATAAGTCATAATTCTAAATTAGATTGCCTTATTAAGATAAAGAAAAGTGCCTAAAATTTGAGATAATTTTGTAAATACATTTTAATAATGGAAACATATATTTAACTATTTATTTTCTTATGATTATGAATTCATATGTATTATAGAATAATGAAATTAGTTTAATAAAATAAAGCTGATACAAATGTGAATATAGCAAATAATTTCAGCTGCGACAATTTTTATCGTATTTGAAGAAATAGAAAATTATTCAATTAATTTAAAATTATTAAAGATCATCCGTGGAATGTGTAGAGTAATTCCCCGGCTTTCCGATTAGATATCTTTCTCACTTGAAGATTAAGATCGAAATGAGTAATGTCACATGATCTGTTCTCCCTACTGCACTTCTTTCCATGGCCTCAATGGTCGTGCGTTTTTTTGCCGCCTCCTGCATAGATGATTTATTTCGAACAGCTTCTCTACAGATTCCACGGACAAACTTTAATATAAATTTATAAATGTGGACTGTAACAATTTATGGCTTATCTAAGGTTATAAAATAATGATAAAATCAAATGTTTCCTACCTCTCCTCATACAAATCTTCTAAGTAGATCGCGATTTCGAGACCATAACGGTCTAGATTGTACTGAAGATGAGACCGTTATGGTCTCGAAATCGCGATCTACTTAGAAGATTTATATGAGGAGAGGTAGTAAAAATTTGATTTTATCATAAATTAAACCTCATAGTCATTAATTCCTATAAAAGTTTAAAAAAATTATAAAATAATGTTCAAGTACCATCTGTCAACACAATTCCAATTTAACGACAATTAACACTGTTATATTCTGACATCTGTGTTTTTGACTGAGTACTAATAACACGAAAAAGATTTAATCCACAAAACAATAGGTATTTCATGTAAATTATGAAGCACAGCTTTCAGTCAAAGTAAAAACTGTTATTTCATAAGTTCTTTAAGAATAAATGACCAAATTATACAAAAGTAAATATATATTAAGAAATGAAAGATAAACTAGCGGTGATGTGTAAATAGTGCCCATAAAATGTTCCAAAATATACTATTTTGTATTTTTAATTCGATTTTTTTTGGGGGGAAGTGCGGTGATGTGTAAATAGTGCCCATAAAATGTTCCAAAATATACAATTTTGTATTTTTAATTAATTTTTTTCTTTCCATTTGGGAAGAAATAATTATAATTGTATTTATTTGGTTATGAGCTTTATGAAGAACAATTTTGTGTGGTAAGAAGTATGGTACTGAATTTTGTTTTAAAGTTTGCTGGTTGTAATTTTCACTTATAGTTACTAATTATTATATATGATTGTTATGCATAAGGTTATGATTTTTGTGATGATGATGTATGGCATTAGAATATAAGTTCAATGATTTAAAATAAATAAATAAAATAGCAAATACAACATCTGTTTTTTTCTATATAGGCCTAATTCCTGGTACAGCGCAAAAGGTGGACATTCGAATTTCGAGATAATTTTGGTTTTAAAATGAAGCTTAGGAACGTGGAAGATGAAGACATGAAAAAAAATTGTTGACCATCCAGAAACAAAGCAGTAAAATAACAATTTATAAAGCACTATTCTCTATAGGCTATTATCTGAAGGAAGTGGCTGCCATTGTGGTCGTGACGTCAAATTCGATATTCAAACGTTAGTCCAGGGGAAAACATGTTTTCTTCAATTAAGGTGCGAAAATAGAATAAATATTTTATTGTGATAAAAGTGCATTGCTGTATTTCCAAAATTACATAGCAAAGATTTTGAAATTTAATAAAAATCACATCCTCACGTAGAGTTTCTTAAGAAAAAATGGTTCAATTGAATCGATTGTAGATAATAATCGATACGTCATCGTATGTATTTCTCGAAAATGAACAACAATTAGCTCTTACATCTATCTATCTATCTATCTATCTTCGGGTTTTTACAGCTGCTGCCGTCTTCCCGTGCCAAACCTCCAAAGCCTACGGCCTTGGGCATCTTCGATGCTTAGCCCTCTAGCTTGCATTACTGTCTTCATGTTTTCCTTCCATGTTAACCTTGGTCTCCCTCTTTTCTTCTTTCTGTTCGGATGCCATTCATATAGTTGCTTCGGCCATCGCTCATCTTCCATTCTTAAGACATGTCCTAATCACTTTAATTCCTTCTCCTCAATTCTTTCAATTATGCTTTCGTCTGCTTCCATTATGTTTCTAATTTCCTTATTTGTGACATGTTCTAATCTAGACTTTCTGGCACTTCTGCGTAAATAATCCATTTCTAGAGCTATTAGTCTATTCTTGTAGTACTTATTGATTGTCCATACCTCACTTCCATACATTGCAACAGATTCCACCAATGTTTTATCAATATATTTTTTTGTGTCTTTCCAAATATGCTTATCCCACCATATGGAATTTAACGATGATATTATTTTGCTACTCAATTCAATTCTATGTTTTATGTTCTCTTTGCCTATACCTTCAATGTTATCCATAATTATTCCCAAATATTTAGTTTGTTTCTCTTGCTTTATTTCTATTCTTTCTTCCAATATTAAATTTTCTCGTTCATTGCTATTTATTGCCACATATTCTGTTTTTTGTAAATTTACTGTGAGACCCCATGATTCATATGTGTTTTTCAACCTTTTTATCATGAATTCCATATCAAATTTGTCTTGCGCTAAAACCAGTTGATCATCGGCATAGCTCTTACAAAATATTCAATAAATATTTATAACGTAATCTTCGAAATTTGTAAAATAATTTATTAGAATACAAGTATAATAACCTAAAAGCTAACCTAACTTATTTAAATTACTGTAACATGTGAAAGTAATAAACAGAATGGCATTTAGACAATATTAAATTACAGGTATGTAAATAAATTATACTATATGTGTAAGAAACTAAAAGCTGACGTAACCTAATTATGTATAAGAATCGATTGCTCTAACCTCGTTTCTTTAGTGATGGTCCGCAGATTTTCTTCGTGTTTTCATCTTTGGTGACCCTAAGCTTCATTTTAACACCAAATTTATCTCGAAAAGGGGATGTCTCGTGCAGTAAACTAGTGAAATGTGTATCTTGCAGTGCTTATAAAATGTTGTTTTACTGCTTTGTTTCTGGATGGTCCGCAATTTTTGTTTTTTTTTTGTGTTTTCATGTTCTGTGGTCCTAAGCTTCATTATAAAACCAAAATTATTTCGAAATTCGGATGTCCATTTTTTGCACCGTAACCCTATTTCATTCTAATTAATTTGTTCATTGCTGTGACAAATTTCCAGATTTTTATTTATAAAATATTATGACGAAAATTAGGACTGGAAGTAAATATCAGTAAAACTAAATATATGGTCACACGTAGAAATACATTATATAATGGAAATGGACAGCTAATGACAAATGAGGTAAATTTTGAGGAATTGACTGAATTCAAATACCTAGGAACAATAATCACAAATAGGAATGAGATGCACAAAGAAATTAAACATAGGCTCAATTCTGGAAATGCGTGCTATTATGCATTGCAGAGACTTTTGATGTCCCAACTCCTTTCAAAAAACGTTAAGCTGAAAATATATAAAACTATTATTCTACCAGTTATATTATATGTGTGCGAAACATGGACTCTTACTTTAAGGGAGGAAAGGAGATTACGAGCATTTGAGAATAAAGTTCTTAGGAAAATTTTTGGACCAAAGAGAGATGAACAGACAGGTGAATGGAGAAGACTACATAACAATGAACTACATGGTCTTTATAGGAAGCCAGATATAATAAGAACGGTTAAGTCCCGTAGACTGCAATGGGCAGGACATGTTGCACGTATGGGGAATGAAAGACGTGCATGGAAACTTCTTGTAGGAAAGCCAGAAGGAAAACGCCCAGTTGGTAGACCAAGAATGAGGTGGGAGAACAACATTAACTATGATTTGAGGGAAGTAGATTATACAGGGAATGATTGGAAAGCATTAGCTCAGGATAGGGATGTATGGAGAGCTTATGACCGTGCGGCCATGAACCTACGGGTTCGATAGTGCCAGTGAGTAAGTAAGTAAAATATTATGACGATTCTTTGAACTAAATCTACCTCTTTATACCTCTTCCCAGCTAAGTTCCAGTTGTAATGTAAACAAACCAAATGTGCGACTAAATTTTTATTGGTCAAATAATGGTTTTGCCTTTAAGTGTCTAAGAAAATGTAGTTAGCTGTGAAACATTCGAAATAAAGAAAATAAAAGTAATAAAAATATATTTATCTAGCACGTGTCTGTGTAAGTTATATGGGAGAATCTTAAAATATATAATTACAATTATAATAGATTAAGAATTGCATGCGCAATGCCGAATATTTTAGGATTTCAGTGGTTTCATAAAAGCGGCTTTCTCTAGAATTTTTAAAACCTTTGAAAAGAAACCATTTGAAAAGCGGAAACAAACAACTGTTTAATGAAAAATGTCTTACAATATTCATTGAGGATGGCATGAAAATAACAGAATTTACAGGTGAGTCAGCATGGAACATATATTCTGCTCGTAATCAAATTGTAAATAAATGATTTCTCTCCACGTGATGAAAATGCATACACGTCTGATTAGGTAAGTCCATATATAATGTTTTGTCATAAATAAAGAATAAATGTAAGTTTCTAATTATTGGCATTACTCAAATCATAGTTAATGTTATTCTCCCACCTCATTCTTGGTCTACCAACTGGACGTTTTCCCTCTGGTTTTTCCTACAAGAAGCTTCCATGCACGTTTCATTCCCCATGCGTGCCACATGTCCTGCCCATAGCAGTCAACGAGACTTAACTGTTCTTATTATATCTGGCTTCCTATAAAGACCATGTAGTTCATTGTTATGTAGTCTTCTCCATTTACCTGTTTGTTCATCTCTCTTTGGTCCAAAAATTTTCCTCCGATTGAGGGTCTTTCCACTTTTCAGCGGTTGCCCTTTTACCAGCCAGCTGCTGGCCCTTCACATCCACATGTGTCAATCACAGAGGTAGATGATCAACAACCAGTGTAGGGGTGACATGTGGTTAGCATGTCGAGTCCCCCAGCCGTTATAGCTGGTTCCTCAACCTGGAGCCGCTAAATATTGTAGCTACCCAATTGCCTCACGATGCTGGGTGGGCACCGATCCCATACTGGCCGAAATACCATGAGAAAATTTATTCCCCCATGGAGACTCGAACCAGCGCAAGTCCCGTAGCTCTGCGCCAAGGCTTCCTACCTTAACCGCTCGGCTACTTTATTCTCAAATACTTGTAATCTCCTTTCCTTCCTTAAAGTAAGAGTCCATATTTCGCACCCATATAATATAACTGGTAGAATAATAGTTTTATATATTATACAATCATATACCAAAGTTAAACCCCAGTCTGTCCATTTTCCTGACTTCGTTATTTTCCTTTTATTCAGATTTCTTGCTTAAGTATTCAGATTAAGTATTCTAAATATGGAATATAAATATGCATGCAAAATTGAAAGAAGGAGCATAAAAGGGAGGCCTAGAACAACCTGGAAAAATAACATTCAGAATTCAATGAGGAAATTTGGTGCAACGGATGAAGACACAGAGGACAGAGAACGATGGAGAACTTTAATTAAGGGGAAATGTTTGTTACAAACTGATTTTTAAACTCATGTTAATTGCTAAGATTAGTTGGAGAAAACCCTCAATGATGAGGAAAATTCTCAAAATAAATGAATGAATATAAATACAAAGACATAAATGAATAGAAATTGTATAACCTGGTTGTTAAAAGCGTCTATAAACAAAACAAAAATGTCGTATTATGTCGAAAACCAAATCACTTTAGGAGTTGTTATTAAAGCAAAAAAGTTGAACAGAAATTGTTGTCTAATATAATTGAGACGTTCAATAAACAATGCACGTACTTTTAGTCCTCGATTACGTTTAATTGGAGATGAAGAGACTTTACATAACGTATTTTCAATCCTTCCTTTGTATCGTCATAAAATTTCATTATTTTCCGACACATGGCTGTGATGTACTTTAGTTTTAAAATGGCGGCTGTTCGTGAAACACGTACAAAGCAGAGAGCTGCGATTGAAGATCAGGGGGATCTGAACGGTCTTGCTTTACCTCGTTCTGCTACTGATATTCTGCTAACACGACTGACAGTACTCCTATCACTGCTCCACAGAAAGAAATTCAATCACAGCTCTCTGTTTTGTAGTGTTTCACGAACAGTCGCCTTTTTAAAACTAAAGTACATCACAGTCATCTGTTAGAAAACAGTAAAACTTCGTCTTGTTCTTCTTCTTCTTCACGGTTTAGGCTTATTTACTAGCCTGTTCCGGCTCCAAATTACTGCTCTTTCCATATTTTCTTTGGTCTTTCTCGTGGTGAATAGCTGTATGCTGCTTTTGGTATTCTATTCTCAGTCATCCTTGCCAAGTGTTCTTTCCAGTTTGTTCTGTATTTCACTATTGTTGTGTTTAGTTCCTCTACTTTTAGTTGTTGTCTTATTTCTGTGTTAATCCACAGGGAGGAGTAAAACTTCGTGACATTATAAAAGAAGTTAGGAGATAGACCTACGTTATGTAATGTTTCGTTCAATTCTTGAAAGGCAATCTAGAACTAAAGTATGTGCATTACTTATTGAATGACCTAGTATATAGGCTATAGGATTAATTGATAAGGATTAATTCGATCATTTAAGGCACTCAGTCGTAAAACATGGTAACGAACTTTTTTTTGTGAACTGAAATTTTTGGCAACATCGGATTCCTTGCCGTTCATTTAAAAGGTTATTGTAACGATCTCAGGATTTTTTTACTAAGAATAACTCAGAATTAAGTTATGGTAAGAGATGTTTGGATGTAAAACATTGCAACTAACAAACATGGCGGCCCGACGCAGTTTATTTGGTAGTGATACATATAGGCCTACATAAATACTGTTCTGCTCAAGAGCAGGCCTTTCGCTGCAAACTCAGCATTCTCCCCTCTTTCCTTAACTCAGCTTTCCTTTTTGTATATGCATACATATAATTTACTTTAATATTGTCTATCATCTAATGTATTTTTCTGCCTCTAACTTTCTTTCCGTTAACCATTCCTTCTAGGGCATCCGTCAGCAGGCAGTTTCTTCTTAACCTGTGGTCAATCTAATTTCTTTTCCTCTTCTTTATGAGTTCCATCTTTGTTCTTCTTTCAACAACTCTATCTAGCGTATCTTTATTTTTTATTTTGTCTGTCCATTTTATACGTTCCATCCTTCTCCATGTCCACATCTCAAAAGCTGAGAAACTTACGTATCATGTTTTAAATTTAAATGTTGGTAATACTTCTGAAAACAATAAATGCTTTATTATTCGCTGACGATGTTGTACTTTTAGCAGAATCTGAAAATGAGCTCCAAATGTTAGCATATAAATTTAAATTAATAGCCAATAGATATAATTGTAAAATATCAATAGATAAGTCAAAAGTAATGGCATTTATTCGTAAATATGGAATTAGATCAAAAATTGTACTGGATAACAAAATAATAGAACAAGTATCACATTTCCAATATTTAGGATGTGATATAACTTATAGAGAAAATAAAGATATAGAAAATAAAGTAAATAAATTTCAGGTCATTTGTGGAACCATAAAAAGAACCTTAGGTCGGAAAACAAGGAAAGATACGAAACTTAAATTATATAAAACAATGGCTGTTCCTTTGTTGTTGTTGTTGTATGGAAGTGAAAATTGGATATTGAAATCAAGGGATAAAAGCAGGATACAGACTGCGAAATGTTGTTTTTACGTAATGTGAAACGATGCACAAGAGCGGATATAATAAGGAATGAAACTATACGAGAAGAATTAAATATATATAAAATTGAAGATAAAATCAGCGAAAATAATAAGAAATGGACAGAACACTTAATGAGAATGAATAACGAAAGAATACCAAAAAGAATCTTCCTGTATAATCCCAGAGGAACAAGAGATGTTGGCCGACCACGTAGAAGATGGACTCCACTTTTAACTTCGCCGGAACAGGCTGCATAGCCTAAACCTTGTAGTAGAAGAAGAGTAGACTTCTGAAAACAGTTCTTTTTACGACGACGAAGATGAAGACCCGGACTATGATGCTATATATGAGTGCAAACAAATCGGATCCAAGTTAATCCTAAAAAAATGTAAGAAAATATACCTTTACAAATTAACCCGTTTTGAAGTAAAACAAGGTATGTACTGTACTTACCAAGTTTTACATCTCCTTCCCCATTTAACATATGTAAAGAAAGTATATTTTGTGTTTTTCATTTATCAACTATGAATTGAGTGTGTGATAATTTAACTTTCTGAAACAAACGCAACGCAGGGTTTGGAATTAACCAAAAATATTTCATTTTCGTGATGAGCCACTAAGAGTAAAAACCCAATTAGATAATAAAATAATAGAACAAGTGAGCAATTTTAATTACCTGGTATACAATGTGTCATATAGAAAAAGTGAAGACATTGAAAACAAAATAAATAAATAAAATTACATGTGTGGTACCATAAAACGAAGTCTCAAAGGAACTAGAAAGCAGACACTTTTAAAATTTTATAAAACAATGGCGGTTCCAACACTGCTATATGGACCGGAACACTGGGTCTTAACCAAAAACCAGGAAGGAAGAACACAAACTTCAGAAATGAGGTTTCTGAGGAGTGTGGATACAATAGCAGATCGAAAACGAAATAAAAATAGGCCTATACGAATACAACTAAATATATTTAGGCCTAAGCTATTTGATAGAATTACACAATACAGAGACCAATGGATGGGTCAAATTAATAGAATGGATAACATTAGAATTCCGAAACAGATTCTTCATTACAAACCACTAGGACGAAGAAATGTTGGAAGACCCAGTAAAATATGGTCAGGCCAATTCTAGCACGAGATTGGAACAGACCTTAACCCTTAAATTTGTAACGTATCCTTTTGGATACATCAGTTGATTTAATTAATTTAATATTTTAAATAAATCAGAAGAAAACGAACGTAAAGAAACCACTTAGATGTGTGCCTAATTATGCAATATACCTAATAATAACAGTTACACAATATTCCGTTTTCACTGCGGTCCGCAACATTCAAATAACTAACAGAAGAAATTTGTGTTTTGCCAATTTAAGGCTTAAGGTCTAATCTTTGTTGCTGCTGATCAGCTAATGATGATATTTCATTATATTCCGCAGAATATTAATAACTATCTCATTGGCGCAATAGAACTCGTAGGTTCATGGCCCTTCGGACATAAGTTCTCCAAACATTCTTATTCTGAGCTAATGTTTCGGTATCATCCCCTGTATAACACACTTCCCTCAAATCATTGTTAATGTTATTGACTCACATTATTCTTCGAGTACCAATTGGGCGTTTTCCCTCTGTTTCCATGTCTTCTTTCATTTCCCATTCGCGCCACATGTCCTGTCCATAGTACCCTCTCTTCTTCTTCTTCTTCTTCACTTCCTGGTTTAGGCAAGAGTTGCCTGTTCCGTCTTCACTAATAGATCTAAGACCATCTCTTCTGAGGACGTCCGACATCTCTTCTTCCTCTTGGATATTATGGAAGATTTTATTTGGTAATCTACTTTATTCCATTCTTTCTACATGTTCTTTTCTTTTATGGAGTAGATCTGCAGTTCTTCACGGATGTCCTCGTTTCTTATCTGGTCCATTCTAGTGCAGCCTTTTACTATTCTTAAAAATTTCATCTCGGCTGCTTGGATTTTACTTTCTTGTTTGGTAGTGGTAATCCAAGATTCACTCCCATACAAAAGGGCAGGGACAGCCATTGTTTTATAAAATTTTAATTTTGTTTGTTTAAGGACTTTATTATTCCATAGTACTCTAATATACTTAATTGTTCTTATTATATTTAGTCTCCTATAAAGATCATAGTCCTAGAGCCTATTGATTTTAAGTCTTCTCCATTCGCCTGCTTGTTCAACTCTCTTTGGTCCAAAGATTTTCCTAAGAACTTTATTCTTATTATTGGTAATATTTTATCGTCCCTTGAAGTAAGAGTCCATGTTTCGCATCCATATAATGTAACTGGTAGAATAATAGTTGTATATATTTTCAGTTTAACATGTTTTAAGAGAAGTTGGGGCCACAAGTGTCTCTAATGCAGAAGCATAATAGCACGCATTCCCAGAATTAAACCTATGTTTAATTTCTTTGTGCACTTCATTCATATTTGTAATTATTCTTTGGTGTTTGAATTTGGCCGTTTCTTTAAAATTTCCTTTATTCATCGTTTACTGTCCATTTCCATTATAAAAACGTATTTCTATGTGTGAACATAATTTTATTTTATTGATGTTTACTTCCAGCTCCAATTTCTTAGTGTTATTCAATATAGTGTGTAAGCTATGGCAGCCATTATTATCTCCTCGCTATCGGCCAATAGCACAACATCATCATAAGTAATGCCACGAGTGATTTCCAATTTATCCACAGAATTTGGAAATCAAGAGTGGCATTTGTTAGGACTATTTAACGAATAGAATTAAGCTGTTTACTCACAAATAATTATTTAACTATAGTTATTTTAAAATATTTTATATATTTAATGTAAACGGCGATGTTTGAAAACAAATGAGAAACGATAGGTACGCTTCATCTGCTTCTTTTGTTTATCACTGCAACCACATCATATTATTTATTACCAAAGGAAAGCAATATTGTAAGAATGCTCTCTAGTGGAGAAAAAATGAAACACATCAAACTGTATATTAATTCATTTCTGATGTCGTATGATGTAAATATGACAATTATATTTTTCTGGATTATTACCTGGAAAAAATACATTTAAGAAAGTGCAAACAGTGGTTTCTTTTTTTGGTGGTACATAATAAATTGCTACAAATGTTTTTATATTAACTCCTGCAAGCGCTATGTGTTGACATCTATGCACTACATATACAATCTGGTAGCCGTATTTCTTGCAGGCTCAGTCACTGCAAAATAATGGTGAGACCTGTTCAGAATATTAAAAAGGAGGAGCTTTCTTAATATGGTAATTATATCACTGATAAATATTTCGTGAAACACGACTCTGATTGGTTGTAAAACAGAAATCATTGAAACGTGATTGGTCATTGACTCCCATTTGGGGCATGAGTTAAATAGTCAGCATAAACTAACAGCTTATTAATACCATTGGATTGTAGACTTTTTCATCCTTTCAAGATTTCATGGCATGCTCTATTATAAAATTGAATAGTAGAGGAGATAGTGCATCTCCTTGCTTTAACCCACTGTGAATTTCAAAAATATCCGAAAACTGTTTGCTTATATGTAACCTACTATCTGTGTTACTTAGACACGTTCGAATGAATCTAATTGCTATTTTTGGAATATTAATAACAAAGTCAAATTTGTATTGCAATTATTAGGAAACAGGAACTCATACTTGAATGTAAACAAGGTCTAAAACTAATTATGTAATTGCTATTTGCACCCTGTCGGTGTTCTGAATATTCCATCTGTGTAAAAGATCAAATAAAAATAGTATAGGCCTATTACAATGCGAGGTTGGAAAGTGGTTTTTATAGAAGCGAGGAAATAATTAAAAACCTCGCTGTCGCTCGATTTTTTAATAATTTCTGTAAAACACTTAACAAACGTGCGTTGTAATTACATTATTTTTTGCGCGATGGTGTTTTCAATATAATAATAACATCTTTGTTGGAAATATTTACGTTCAATACAAACAACCACTAACGTTAACATTCTGACCAATATTTATACGGTAAATGCCGAAAATAATTTAGTTGAGAGTACAGCAGGCCGTGACACCAATCACGGATAAAATGGTAGCAAGTACGAATTTATTGTTTTATATTGTTTCAAATATAGAGTTCAGTTAATTTAAAATGCAGTGATTTGTTTCGTATAATGTATATTAACACTACGTTTTGGACATTTTTTGTATATATTATAATAATAATAATAATAATAATAATAATAATAGCTTTATTTTACCTGGCAGAGTTAAGGCGTTAAGGCCTTGTCTACCACTCAACCAGGTTTAAAAAAAATACAAAAGAAAAGTCTTAAATCTAAATTACAATATATATATAAACGATTACAAGTTATGAGTACAATACAATTAATATTTATAATGTATTTTGATTTACTCTAAATATAACGAATTAAATATATAATATGTACAAGATATATAAAAAAACGAGGAAAAGATTAATGACATAGTATAAAATTAAATAAATAGAGAAAAATTAATTATTAGACAACAGGTAACTGTATAAGCGTGACTTAAAGATGCCAAGTGTGCGGCAACCCCTGATATCTTGAGGAAGGAGATTCCAGGAGCGGGCGGAGGCTACTGTGAAGGAAGTAGAATAGGAGGAAGTGCTATGAAGAGGAATTGTTAGCAGACTGCTATCTTGTGACCTAGTGTCAATATTGTGGTAGGAGGATAACTTCTCAAATCTGGACGCCAGGTAAGTAGGGATGTAGGAATTCAGAAGCTTGAAAAGTAGCGAAAGAGAGTGCAATTTACGTCTGTCAGTAAGACGGAGCCAAGAGAGGTTATTAAAGTGTTCGGAAATATGGTCATAACGGCCGATATTGAAAATGAATCGAACGCAAGCATTATGAACACGCTGCAGTCTCTGCGACAAGTCATAGTTTAGATCATTATATATAATGTCACAATAATCGAAGTGTGGTAACACAAGATTCTGCACAAGGATTTGTTTTAACGAAACTGGGAGAAAATTCTTTAAACGTCTAAGATAATGTACTACGTAGTAGTGATTTTACTTTCCGCACTAGGTAGGTAATTTGTAATATTAGAGTATAGTTATTTAATTATTGATAGGTTGGCAAACCCGAAATTTAGAAATTAAACTTTCAATCATGGTCGCCATTCCTGAAAGTACGACAGAACTTCGTGCAAAAAAGTTGTTTTAAGAAGGCCATGACTTGCAGTATTTGAAAAACAGAACTACGGCGAATGTGCATTTGTCAGCTGATGAAATTGTTAAAGAGATAAGTAAACACACGACATTTTGTTTTCGCCCTAGAGTCCATAGATTTATTTTATTTTATTTTTTTTGCCCGGAAAGGTTTAATGAGATGTATTTCTACTTGTCTTGTATCCAAGGAGAAATTGAACAATTATGGACTTGTGCAACACATGATAATTAAATTAATTGGATCTTTAATAAAACATGAGTGCACACAACAGCCACCAAGGTTATTGTTGTACACTCAAGGATCTTTTGATCTACGAAAACTAAAAACTAAATTATATTAGCTTAAGATTAGAATTGCACTTTAAATAAAGGAAATAGGGCTGCGCATAAAAATGTTACAAAAGAACGTACTAACATTATTATTGTTGTTATTAATATTATTATTATTATTATTATTATTATTATTATTATTATTATTATTATTATTATTATTATTATTATTATTATTGTACAAGAGATTGAAGAAATCTAACTTAGATGGTATGGACATATAATGAGAAGAAGGGAGACAGAAGTAAACAAAGAAGTATTGAAATGGATACCTCCTGGAAAAGGGAAACGTGGTAGACCAAAGCCAACGTGGATAAAGGGAATTCAAGATAATATGAAGAAGAGAAATATGACAAAAGCAGACACGCAAGACCGGGAAGTGTGGAAGAAAAAATTTGTATATTTTGATTGAGGATACCTGTGTAAATAACAGAAACAATCCTGAAAAAATATTATTATTATTAAAATATTATAAATAAAACCAAGACATTGATATTTAAATCATTAGCACAAAGTGTTATGTTGTCTGGTGCAGAGACATGGACTTCAGGTAGATAGCAAGCAAAAAAAAAATTATTGACATCAGAGATGGATTTTTGGCGAAAGGCATCAAGAAAATCAAGAAAGGAGAAAATTCGGAACCAGAAAATTAGAGAAATAATGAATGTTAAACATAATATTATAGAATTAATAAAAGAACCAAGATTGAAATGGTATTGACATCTGAAGTGGATGGAGAATAATAGAATTCCAAGAATGATGCTGGATTGGAATGCAGGAGAAAGAGGCGGAAACCCAGGGAACAGTGGATGAATGAAATGAGAAGAAACATGATCAGCAGAGATCTCAAAGAAGAAGATGTTGAGGATAGAAATCTGTGTGGCGGAGCAAAATACATTTGGGCTGAAGGATAACTACCGTAATGTAGAGAAAATACTTAATAATAAAATTACACTGAGCTACAAAAAATAAACTTTTTTTTTTCTCAGAAAGAAAAATATGTATGATTCTGATAGTATTTTTTCTCCTGAATTCAAATATGATATCGGGTTTTCTCCATCACGCAAGGTTTCCGAGAGACAGTCATTTATAATTTCAAACACTTTAATATTTTCTACATTCGTAACTACACAATATTCATACATTCGTACTCACATAGAAAGTAAGAAATTAAGATTTTCTGCTCCACATTTCGCCTGTGGAGCATCCCTCTTGATGGTCCAACAATAATCGGCCAGCATATTTAGGATTCCATTTGCCTTGATATCTCTTTTCCATAGCTCCTGAGTTAGCTCATTTGGTTTTTTATAATGGACAAATGGGCGAAAAAACGTTTATTAAAATATAATTATTTAAATCCATTAATTGAAATTCTTCTTTTTCTTCTTCTTCTTCTTCGTCTTCTTCTTCTTCTTCTACGCATGAAAGCTGGCAGCTTGTTGCGTGTTCATTCACTGCAGGTCCGGGGTATGGTGACATCCTTCCATCGTAGTTGTGGTCTTCCTAACGGCCTTTTCTGCTGAGATGTCCAGACACGTACTTTCTTCACTAATCTACTGTTCTCCATTCTATCTATGTGATCGTTCCAATTTAGTCTTCTATCATTTATCCAAAGGTTTATAGGTTCAATTTCACATTCTTCTCTAATAACAGAGCTGTGAATTTTCTCTCTTTGAAATTGAAATAAAAAAACTGTGGGTGATGGAGAAATCCCGAATACATATTTGAAAACACGATAAAAAAACTGCATTAAGTACAACTATTGGTACTCATGAGACAAAAATCTTGTTGACCAGTATTATTATTATTATTATTATTATTATTATTATTCATCATCATCATCATCATCATCATCGAAAATGTCGGCCGCGGTGGACTAGTGGTTATGCTCCTTGCCTCTGGTCCCAAGGATCGCGGGTTCAAACCCGGCCGGGATCGATGGATTTTTTTAGGACGGAAAAATCCAAGGAGCAAGTCCTCCGGGAGGGACTTTAAGCCGTGGGTCTCGAGTCTGAAGATTTTCAGGCTCGTAAAAAATCCTTAAGCCTGAATGAAAAGGCCTCTAAGCAAAATTTACCGAATTTTCCCGTCCTAGTACTACCTTGGTTTCCTAGATGTCAGTATGAGGCGGAACGCTGACCACGGACCACTCAAATGACATCTATACGAAAACAAGTGTAACTAAATTAATATGGTTCAAATTCTTCCCTGTAGGGGGAGAGCGCCTAAATCTCTGTAAAGGGGAAAAAGGGCTTACAATACAAATAATTGAAAATAGTTTTTTTTATTTCAATGACGTAGTTTAAACTCTCATCTTTGTTAGTATGTTTTCGTGTGGAGCACCACCCGAGCCTTACAGTGGCACGACCTGTCGGGAGAGGGATTTTAATTATGGATCCACACACACTTTGTGACCACACAAGGGCATAGAGGGCCTCCCCGAACGAATGATCAGTTCAGTGTCAGAACCTTCTCCGAAACAACACCGCATTTAGACAAATAACACCATTCACACACATCCATACTAAAAACAAGGTGAATATTATGATGATGTTCGGGGACCGTTTGGGACTTAAGTTTCCTGACATTTGTCTTAAAGACGAGGAAAAACTAGGAAAAAAAGCCTTCACCCTGTAAATTTGTCCCGGCCGGGGATCGAACTCGGCCCAGCTGCATAAGAGGCAGCGATGCTACCTTGGAACCACAGCGGTGGAATAATAGATTTTTGAAGGTATAAAAGCATTCTTCTGAGATGTTTTTGTTCGAAATTCCTCTATCTTCATATTCCTTCTATTGTAATAAATTTTCTTCAAGTGTCTTTTTCACTTGTGTTTTGAGGTCTAACTCTTTGTCTCCTTCTCGATGGTAACCATATTAAAACCTTCTTTGAATTTTTTTTCTTCATCCTCCATCCCTATTAGGTCCACATACCCATACCTTTCCAATTTCCAATTACCCATACCTTTCCAATTTACAAAATCAAGTATTCAATAAACTACCTCGGATACCAAGTTACATACGAAGAGGAAAAATATTTTAGTCAAAAAATTATAAAATTTAACAGAGTAACAGGAATTATAAATAATATTTTCAAGCCAAACACAGTATAGCAACAAACACGAACTAGAATTTATAAAACACTGACCAGATAATATTATGTTACGGCAGTGAGGCCTGGACAATTCGCAGTGTAGATGAACGAAGGCTTACTGCGGCAGAAATGAAATTTATGAGACGTATTGCAGGTTACTCAAGAACAGACCATAAAAGGAATTCTGAGATTCTCAAAGAATTACAAACAGAATCAATCATGGAATATGTACAAAAATACAGAGACAACAGGAAATCTCACGTAAGAAGAATGAGCAGAACAAGAATACGTCATATTTGAAATTACCAGCCACCAGGCAAGAGATCTTTGAGTAGACCCTTCAAACGTTGGATTGAGACCGTAACAGACCACTAGGTCTATCACATGAAAGGAAGAAGAAGTATGCAACAAATTCTATTCATTTCTTTTTAATTCTTTCTTGTTTTATCCAGGGTATCTTGCTGAACAAGAATCCATTTACTAATTAACTAACTAACTAACTAATTCTATGTCACTCTCGAACCCGTAGTTTCATGGACGTGCGTACATAAGCTTTCCTCACATCCCTATTCTGAGTTAATGTTTTCTAATCTTCAGCTGTAAAAACTACTTCCCTCAAATCATGGTTAGTGTTATTCTCCCACCTCATTCTTGGTCTACCAACTTGACGCTTTCCTCTGGTTTTCTACAAGAGTGTCCATACCTCTCTTTCACTCTCCATTCGTGCCACAAGTCCTTCCCATCGCAGTCTACGACTTAAAAAAAACTCCTGGCGCGACAGGCCTACAAGGCCCTTAGCCTACCAGCCGGATGCTGGCCTCACATCCACATGTGTTAATCACAGAGGTAGATGCTAATGATAATCAGCCAGTGTAAGGGTAACATGTGGTCAGCATGTCGAGTCCCCCAGCCGTTATAGCTGGTTTTCTCAACCTGGAGCCGCTACTTATTGTAGCTACCCAAATGCATCACGATGCTGGGTGGGCACCGGTCCCATACTGGCCGAAATACCATGAGAAAATGTCTTCCCCCATGGAGACTCGAACCAGCGCAAGTCCCGTAGCTCTGCGCCAAGGCTTCCTGCCTTAACCACTCGGCTACGGCGCGGGACAGTCTACGACTTAACTGTTCTTATTATATCTGGTTTTCCATAAAGATCATGTAGCTCACTGTTATGTAGTCTTCTCCATTCGCCCGTCTGTTCATCTCTCTTTGGTCCAAAAATTTCCCTAAGACTTTATTCTCAAATTCTCGTAATTTTTTCTCCTCACTTAAAATAAGAGTTCATGTTTCGCATCCATATAATGTAACTGGGAGAATTACAGTTTTATATATTTTCAGTTTAATGTTTTTCTGAGAGAAGTTGCGACGACAAGAGTCCCTGTAATGGATCATAGCATGCTATTCCAAAATAGATATATGTTTATTCACCTCATACCTTTTTGTAATTATTGTTCCTTAGTATTTGAATTCAGCCACTTCTTCAAAATTTCCCCCATTTGTCATTAAATGACCATTTTCATTATATAATATAGACCTATTTCTATGTATGAACATATATTTAGTTTTAATGATGTTTACTTCTAGTCCCAATATTTTCTAATTGAATATTCAATGATTTCTATTCACTTAATTTCTGATTTTTGTATACTTATTTTTATCAAGAAGTGTCCCCCTGTACAAGAATCGTAACCAAAAAATTACAGTATTAATGATTTTCGTAATCAATTCCGATATTGAAAAGTATGATAAATAAAATGGCGGTTAATGGGTCAGAAATACTAAGATAAATAATAGCACACGAATGTGTTTTAATAGAAGATTCCAGTCGACAAAATAAAACGGATTTGATAAAAATGACGCAGAAGAAAGAAGGAAATAAAAGAAGGTCCTGCAAAAAGAAGCGGTACTCGTAGGAATGTACAGTGTCCTGTGTCACACAGGCCTGCCAACTTGTCTGTATAATTATGCGCCTCGCCCACCAGATTATCGTGTAAAATCGCTGTACGTGTAACACGTGCCGGACCAACACGACCTGTACCAGGGCTGACCACATACATCTAGGCCCTGCCACCACCCCTTGGGATACCTCGGTCGTCATGACCATACTCCCAAGTCCTAGTTCTAGTCCTCCCTAATCTAATCTCGCGTCCACGTTCAAGGTCTCGGTCTATAAAACCAACACTCCAGGGAGAGAGTGTTGGAGTTTTGCATTTCTCGGGCAATTGATGAGCTACGTAGTACATCAGGTCACTCAATCCTGATGACCCCACAGTTGGTCCACGGGCTCCATGAGCCTAGCCGGGAGGACTGCTGTCGCAGATCCACCGACTATTCCCCTGTTCTGCCTCCAGGGACGTGTCCTGCAGCCGTTGTGAGACCGGCTAGGGCTACAAGCCCAACAGTGTGAGACTTTTAGTACATCCAGGTGCTCATCTCCTGGCGACCCCACAGTTTGTCGACGGGCCCGTAGGCCAAGCCAGGAACCAGTACAGTAGCTCCCCGCTGGACTGGTCCGAGCCGAGCCCTGGTGTGCCCCCAGGGACGCCTTCTGCAGCTGTTGTGGACCAGCACGGAGCTCGCAAGCTCCAACAGATGAGCAAGTAGTACGACAAGGCGCTCAACTCTTGCCTACCCCATTAATGGTTCACGAGTCCCTTGGACTTAACCGGGAAGACTGTCTAGCAGATCCACCGATCTTTCCCCCAGTGCACCAGCTGGGGACGTGTTTGTTGCTGAAGTGGGTCCAGCCTGAGCTTTTAGTACGTCAGGTCGCTCAACTCCTGACGACCTCACAGATTGTCCTTTGGGTCACTCGGTTCCAGAGTCGGCGCTAAGCCCTCCTCCAAAGACCGCGCTTCCTCCCTCCTTTACCGAGATTGACCTGGTGGTAATTCCCAGCATTACGCCCGGTATTGTCCCATCCAGCCCGTTCGCAAGACTAGGCCTAGTCGTGTAGCTGCTGTGAGGCAGCCCACTGAGCAATGTAGGCATCCAGGGAGCTCATCTCCCATGGTGCCCCCACAAAGGTCCTCGGGATAAACCAAGAGAAGGGAGCAGGCGGAACTCCACAATCTCCCACCGCCTCGCCACGACGGCCGCTGTCCCCGTTGTGGGCACGGGGCGATGAGCTTTAGTACAACAGTGCGCTCCTCTCCTGTTGACCTCACTTATGGTCCGCGAGTCCATCGGACTTGGAAGGGAGGACTGACTAGCAGATCCACCGACCTTTCACATACACAACACATTTACAAACGTAACACTATCTACGTTAAGTCTATCTCTCTATAATAGCGTAGCCCAATGTTGAGCCAGGAGTTACTACGCCAAGTTAATTTACTTACGCTTATTTGCCCACAGATGTCATGAATGGCATGTGGTCAACAAACAGATTCAATGAGATATTTAACAGGCAGGTAATGATTTTTTTAATGTGACAGGTTGTCCTTTTGGACATTTCTGTGTTCTCTCCTGGCATTGGTGTAATTGTAACCCACTTCTGAGGTTGGGGCGCCTGATGATATGATGGGTGATGATGATGATAGTGGTGCACCAGGAGAGTCCTTAATCCTAGGCTTAATCTAAAATGAATATGAATAATGATGATTGTGATGGCCATATGATGTTCGGGGACCGTTTGGACCTTAAAGTTTCCTGATATTTGTCTTACAGATGAGGGAAAATCCCGATAAAAACCTCACCCAGGAAACTGTCCCGACCGGGGAGCGAACCCGGGCCCGCTGCGTGACAAGGCAGCATGCTACCTCGAGACCACAGAGGTGGACTACATTTAACTGACAGAGATCGGTATATTTTGCTTAAAGGCCTATTTTCAGGCTTAAGGATCTTTTACGAGCCTGAAAATATTTAGACTGGGGATTCACGGCTTAAAGTCCCTCCCGGACTAGTGGTTACGCTCCTTGCCTCTGATCTCGAGGGTCGCATGTTCAAACCTGGCCGAGGTCGATGGATGTTTTAGTATGGACAAATTCAGGGATCAATTCCTCCGGGAGGGCCTTTCAGTCTTCCAAGTCTGAAGATTTTCAGGCTCGAAGAAGAACTTTTAGCCTAAATACAGAAGTCTGTAACCAAATGTACCGACGTTAAAAACTCCTAGAAAATTATAATTCATTCATTCATTCATAGTGTTCTGCTCAAGAACAGGTCTTTCACTGCAAACTCAGACATCATGCCATGTTTGCAGCTTTACTAGGGATATATAGGTGCGATAGCTTCCCGTTTCTTTCCACACCCCACTCTCTCTTTTGCATCTTAAAATCTTAAAAGATCTTAAGAAGGTTCCGAGGGGCCCCAACTTGGAGGTGAGGAGAGTGGATTTGGCTAAGTTAGACCCTCCGGACTTCACCGAAATTCACCCCAGAGGTTAAATAAAATTATAATAAAGAACTGAAATACATCGAACTTCTAGGCTCCAAAAACGGTTATAACGAAGAAATAATTGATAAATTAATAAAATAAAACAAATAAAGAAAGAATAATTAATAAACTTTACAGTATTAAATAGGGAAATTGATGAAAATAAAACTAAGTGGTTAACTCTTACGTAAACTGGTTTCGAACACAAAAACCAGCTAAAACCATTAAAAAACACGATAAAATGTAAGAATTGCACATAAAACAAACAACAAATTAAATAATATAATCACAAATAAAATAGAAGAAGGTTGTAAAAGGGAAGATGCTAAGAGGAAGGAGAGCCTCTAATTGCTTTAAATTCTAAGACTTAGAGGAACCGACCTGCACATCTTCCCACCTTCACGTGGTGCAGCTGTTAGTAACCATATAAATTATGTGGCGAACGGACGGGATGGGCTACTCACCAATTGCACTGGTCAGCATGGTGAGATATTGACCGATATGATATTACTTCCATTTCCATACCATATCTCTTTTTTTATCTTTCCTATCCAGTCTTTCTGGACTGAACACTTGTTGTTTTCCGACTCCGATGGTATTATAATATTCGAGGCCGAGGGGATCATTTCATCTTATAATTTCTGTCAAATTCTTCCTAAAGGGCAGATCAGGCTCTTAGCTGTAGTGAAAGCAACTGATCTAAGGATGAACACCTGAAAAAAAAAATCCCTGGTCCTCCAGGTTGGGGGTTCAGACGGTAAGCCAGCTCCCTCCCATCAGAAAAAAATTGCAATGCTAAAAAACCTAATAGAGATAAGCCGGTCAGATTAAAAGGAAAACGAATTAAGCTACTGAAACGAACTCTCCTAATTGGAACATGGAACGTACAAGGCATAAGGAATAAAATGGAGGAGGTCCTTAAACAGATGGAGGATTTGAAACAGGACATAATCGTACTGACAGAAACCTCCTGGAGTCAAAGAATATATTTATACATGAAGGAGTAACATTTACAACCAGGAGATTGGATGAACCGACAAAATTGGCTATTAGGAATCGGACGATGTCAAAGACAAAACAACTGATGATCTATCTATCTATAAAATAGAAGAATCAGACATCTGTAAAAACAAAGGTGTTTATATACTAAAATGCAGCAGCTGTGAGAATTTTTATATTGGCAGAAAAACAAGAAATTTCAATATACGATATAACGAACAGAAAAATCTAGTTTTGCAAAACATGCTGTAGAAACAGGCAACCAATTTAATACCATCGATGTCACATTATTCACCATCCATAGAGAAAACAACAAACAGAAAATCAACATTCTAGAAGAGATCGAGATACTTACTTACTTACTTACTCACTGGCACTATCGAACCCGTAGGTTCATGGCCGAGCGGACATAAGCTCTCCATACATCCCTATCCTGAGCTAATGCTTTCCAATCATTCCCTGTATAATCTACTTCCCTCAAATCATAGTTAATATTGTTCTCCCACCTCATTCTTGGTCGACCAACTGGGCGTTTTCCTTCTGGCTTTCCTACAAGAAGTTTCCATGCACGTCTTTCATTCCCCATACGCGCAACATGTCCTGCCCATCGCAGTCTACGAGACTTAACTGTTCTTATTATATCTGGCTTCCTATAAAGACCATGTAGTTCATTGTTATGTAGTCTTCTCCATTCACCTGTCTGTTCATCTCTCTTTGGTCCAAAAATTTACCTAAGAACTTTATTCTCAAATACTCGTAATCTCCTTTCCTCCCTTAAAGTAAGAGTCCATGATTCGCATCCATATAATATAACTGGTAGAATAATAGTTTTATATATTTTCAGCTTAACGTTTTTTGAAAGGAGTTGGGACATCAAAAGTTATTAAAAGAAACTAGAAACACTCATCTGCTTAATGAGTACTCACCTAATGACGTCAACCCACTGTACAAAATTCTCACGAAGAACCAGTACCGAATTATAACCTGAAGATGAAGCACATGCTTCGAAAGTGGGCCTACTTCACACCCCACATCCAAAGTTGTGGAAGACTGAGATATGAGGTATTCTATTTTTATATTGTAAATTTTACATAGTGACCTCAACGGTGTATCAACTTCAACATGCTGGTAGCCTATTCTGGGGTCATATGCTCGGAGTTGTCGACCCCTGGCACATGCTGGGTAAATGAAGGCCCTAGCAGGTGGATTCCGCATGGAGTCCACCCAGTGATTAACCTCCTCGCGGCGAACGTGACGGACAACCTCCCGCTCACTCACAAATGCCGACAAAAATACCGCTTCATTTTATTGATTTTAAAACATCGCTGTCTTCACCTTCAATATTAATAGTTATTTTTATCAAATTTGAAATAAATTTTGCAAGTTTTAATCTAAGATTTGTTAGGTTATTTAAAACGTATGCATACCAATGGTCACCCCTGGATGGAAATAAACGTGGCAGACCAAGATGGAAATGGAAAACCTGCGTCAGAACTATAATGGATGATAGGAATTTGGAAGAAGGAAATTGGAATGATAGAAATAAATGACTTCTTGGGAAAAGATCAACACTGGAGTAAGACAGGGATGTGGACTTTCACCGGTGCTTTTCATTATATACATGAATAAATTAATAAATGAATGGAGGAAAACACAACGAGGATATATACCCATCAATAGGAACCTCAAACTCGATGCTATTCTTTTTGCAGACGATGTAGCTCTTCTGGCACTTTCCGAAAATGATTTGCAATGATCAATTTATAATTTACAAAAAATAGGTGCCAAATTTAATATGGAAATATCAATTAACAAAACTAAAATTATGGCATTTCATGGGAAGGACCCCATACAAAGTAAAATTTGTCTCCAGAATAAAATTTTAGAGAGATCTAATCAATTTAAATATCTTGGATATTATCTCTCTATCTGGGATGAAAAGGATATCCCTGAAAAAGTTACTAGTTATAATAAAAGTTTAGGAATTATTAATCAAGTTATGAAACCATCCCTTGTACAAAAAAAACACCAGATTACGTTTATATAACACTTTGGCTAGACCAGTGTTGACCTATGGTAGTGAAGCATGGACACTAAAAAAACAACATGAAAGCAGAATAACGGCTTGTGAAATGAGATTCATGCGCAGAACAGCAGGTTACACCAGATGGGATCGGAAAAGGAACACCGATATCTTAAAAGAATTGAAGACTACGCCAATTTTGGAATATATTAAACAGTACCAACTAAATTGGAAACACCATCTTGAAAGAATGAATTCAAATCGGATCCCCAAAGCTGTTTATAATTATAGGCCTATACCAAGAGGACGAAGATCACTGGGCCGTCCTATGAAACGCTGGAGGGAAAATTTTCTATAGGATCGTAACAGGCCTTGGCCTAATACTTGGAAGGAAGAAGAAGAAGAAGAAATAAATGAGAATCTATAAATGGGGAAAAGCCGAAGAAGAAGAGGAAGAAGAAAATGTATGCATTTAGCTAAGTCCAATGATTTGTACTTATTGAGGTTGTCATGAAAATATTTTTTTTAAATGTTTTCAAATTTTCATTGATCCTTCTTTAGCAGAGTGCTTTGGAAGATTATGCACGTCGCAGTATAGTGGTTAAGGCAATAGCCTACTCTACAACCCAGAAAATCGTGGGTTCAAGTCCCGGTGGGACCAGGATTTTTAAACTGATCCAAATCTCCTGCCGGCACTATGGTCCTGGGGTTTACTCAGCCTCTAACTGAAATGAATACCGGATGCTTGTTCTGTGGGAAAAGGCAGCCATCGCGCAGGGCTGAAAAACCGTCTGACATCAACTGCCGATTGTTTTCTACCTCAAGGGCCTCCTAAGGCTGTAATTGGATCACTTTACCTTTGTCTTAACAGAAATTATAGGGCTTCGAGACTTAAGAAATCAGAAGAGTAGCTGAAAGAAAAGAAATATGATTTCTTTGTGAAGGTCTTGCCTTTAGACGAAGAAGAAGAGAGATGATGATGACGATGATGATGATACAATGAAATTGATAAATGAAGAAGTAACTAACCCACTGGGAATATCGAAACAACAATTCGGACATAAGTTCTCTATAACAAACTCAATAACCTTTAGGCTCATGGCCGTCCGGAAATAAACTTCCATACAACCCTATCCTGAACTAATGTTTTCCAATAATCCTCTGTATAATATACTCCCCTCAAATCATGATTAATGTTACTCTCCCGCGCTTTCCTTCTCGTTTTCCTACAAGAAGTTTCCATGCTCCTTTCTTATTCCCCATTCGTGCCACATGTACTGGCAGTATGCGAAACTTAACTCTCCTTTCTAATCTCGTTTCCCATTAATATTATATAGGCCTACACCAATGTTATGTAGTCTTCTCCATTCGCCTGTCTGTTCAACTCTCTTTGGTCCAAATTTTTTTCTAGGTATTTTATTCTGAAATACTCGTAATCTTTTCTCCTTCCTTAAAGTAAGAGTCCATGTTTCGCACCCATATAATATAACTGGGAGAATAACAGTTTTATGTATTTTCAGTTTAATGTTTTTTAGAGACATTAAGACGACAACAGTCCTTGTAATGTATAATAGCACGCATTTTCAAAATTGAGCCTATGTTTAATTTCCTTGTGCATATCATTGCTATTTGTAGTTCTTTTTCCTACGCATTTGAATTCAGCCACTTTTTTTAAATTTCCCTCATTTGTCATTAACTATTTCCAATATATGGACAATTTTATCTTGCTACCTAAATTCATCAAAAAATGTTTGCTTACAACGGGACTCTTCCAAACACATCCCATAGCTCTGCACCAAGTCTTGATGGCTTTAACCGCTTTGCTAGGGAAACAGGAGTCAGTATTTGGCATTTAAGTAAAATACGTTGATTTAAGAATAGGTTTATATTGAGGATGATCTCACCGTAACAAATGAAATAATTTAGTTCTCACCTTCCTGTATTATTGCTACTGAATTACATTTCCTGATTAATAAAGGCTGCGCATGATGATTGTGTTATGTTTAATTGCACGGTGGTGAAAGTTAGAGGAGAAGGGGATGGTATTATAGCGTAAAGAGGTCGGAATCCGAATTAATATCCCGCTGCATTACCGCAGTTTTCATTACAGTCATTACCATTACAAATAACGAGTTTTGTGTTGGTGCACCTGCTAGAGACCACCCATCACTTCACAACTCTTTCATTTGCAGAATTACAATTTATTGTAAACATCATCATCATCATAGTACATTCACGAATTTAGGCCAATTGTTGACCTGTTTCGGCCTCAAGAGAAACACCATCCAGAAGTCTTTTGAGTGGATGTCCTGGTCTTCTTCTTCCTGCAGGTTGATATCTTAACATTTGTTTGGGTATCCTGTGATCTTCCATTCCATGAACATGTTGCATCCATCTTGACTTATATTCAGAAATTTTGTTTTCTAAAGGTTCCATGTGTAATTCTTCTAAGATGTCTTCATTTTTTTGTGATCTAGTAGTGTGTATCCTGCAGTCCTCCGAAGGTATCCCATTTCAGCAGATCTAAGTCTCTGCATATCCTTCTGTTTCAAGGTCCATACTTCGCTACCATATAAAAGAGTTGGAAGAGCCAGTGTTTTATACACTTTTAGTCATGAATGTTTTTGGACTAACTATGGCTTGAAGATAGAATCTATTAACCCTGAAATTCTTTAAAAAATTGATATTATTGTATTTACATCCTTTTCTTCTTCATATGAGATATTGCATCCTAGATATGTAAAATTATTCGCCTGCTCCAAAATTGTATTGTCCAGTACAATTATACTTCTGACTGGATCTACACCTTGAAATGCCATAATTTTTGTTTTCTGTGTAGATATCTTCAATCCATATTCTTCTGTAATTTTGTTAAGTTCATACAGACCTTTCTGCAGATTATCTTCTGAATTTGCAATTATTATTTAGTCATCGGGGGGGGGGGCTGAGGCTAATTGGGATTTCCGGATCCTTGATCTGGTCAAAAACCCTGATGGAAGTGATATTTAACCTCAGGGGTGAATATCGGTGAAGTCCGGAGAGTCTAAATTAGCCAAATCCACTCTCCTCACCTCCAAGTTGGAGCCCCTCGGGACCTTCTTAAGATCTTTTAAGATTTTAAGATGTAAAAGAGAGAGTGGGGTGTGGAAAGAAACGGGAAGCTTCCACACCTATATATCCCAAGTAAAACTGCAAACATGGCATGATGTGTCTTTTCACGGTAGTTAGGGAAAGAGTGGAGAATGCTGAGTTTGCAGTGAAAGACCTGCTCTTGAGCAGAACACTATAAATGAATGAATGAATTTGGTCATCTGCAAACAATAGGGTGTTTAATTTTGTATTTTCTGATATTCTTATTCCAAATTTATATTTCTTGTTCCAGCAACATATTACTGGGTTGATATAAATCGTGTCCCACACCATGATTTATACTTACTTCTTCTGAAAAATCGATTATTTAATTTAATCTTTATGGTGTTCTCTTTGTAAATATTTTGTATGTTCTTCCAACATATTGAAGAGTTTTGGTCTCTTGACTGTGTCGAATGCTTTTTCAAAATCTATGACAGCAAAATGTGCTTCTAAATGTATTGTAAACACAAATGTAAAATCTATATTCTCCAACAGCTAGAAATATAATTTTTTTAAAATTTTCTTTGTCGAATGGAATCGCGTCCTATCCTGATAGGACTCTTGTCATGCCAGCGTATGATTGTTGTTTATAGACTTCTAAATTGCTCAACCGGCCTTCATGAAAATGTGTATACCCTGTCTGGTCTTAAAGTGATCCTCGTCAAAACAAAACCATGTGACCTGCTCGCTTTTCATTGGTTATGGACACCGACGTACGTTGTAGAAGCAATAAGTACGCGAAAAAGTAGTCCCCTTCATTAAATTAAAAATATGTCCTCTGAATATAGCTACTTGCTATTATTCGTGAATGAAAAATAATAATATTCAAGGCATACGAAAAATTCTAAAATGTACCCAATCAACAATTACAGCTTAAAACAGTTTATTACATATGGGTGATGTATTTGAGTCATGTTTTAGTCGATTCTCATGAAACAAAATTGCTGAAAGTATCGAGTCTTCTGTTGCTGTGTCGTCATCTCCCTGTCAAAAGTGACAGTACTTGTGGCACGAATGGCGGGAGGATACTGCTTCTACAACGTACGTCGGTGTCCGTAACCAATGAAAAGCGGGGCAGGTCACGTGGTTTTGTTTTGACGAGGATCACTTTAAGATCGGACAGGGTATAGTCTACTCACGGATTTTCTGATAAGTCCAGTGTTTAGCCGTTATCTATTATGTTCTAAAACTATTAGATGTAGGAGTTCACCTGAAATGAATATTGAAATATCGCTCTAGTGGTCGCAATTTTTTATGTTTCACAACGATATTCAATATATGCTATTAAAATAAACCGAGGTGGGCGTTGTCAAAAAATCTGCTATATCCGACCATTAGAACTGTGGGTTTATTTGAAATCCGAAATTAAAAAATTGACAATAGCAACCGACAGGGTTAGTTCGTCACAGTGTAGGCCTATACCACAGGCGTAGCTGCGCACACTGAGCATTGGCGAGTAATATACAAAAATATTATACTTACTTACTTACTTACTTATTCACTGGCACTATCGAACCCGTAGGTTCATGGCCGCGCGGACATAAGCTCTCCATACATCCCTATCCTGAGCTAATGCTTTCCAATCATTCCCTGTATAATCTACTTCTCTCAAATCATAGTTAATGTTGTTCTCCGCCTCATTCTTGGTCTACCAACTGGGCGTTTTCCCTCTGGCTTTCCTACAAGAAGCTTCCATGCACGTCTTTCATTCCCCATACGTGCAAAATGTCCTGCCCTAGGAAAATGTCCCTGTGTTTGAGCCTTTGGCATGGGTTCCCTGAAGTAGTCCCCGCCCGGAGAACCGAATGGGGGACTATTTGACCTCCGCAAAATTTTACCCCAGTAGAACCCATGTCCGCATTTCTTGACGGTTGTATTTTTACGGTGAAAGATCGTCAATCTTTCGACAACGGTACTTATTTCGTGTGGCTTATCACCTTTGACCAGTCCGGCATGGGTACAAAAATATTATTCTTCTATTTATACTATATTCATGCGAAACAGGTTAAATTTCTTTAAGAGAGGAAGAGCTTTATGAGTATATAAAATAACGGGCTTAGGAAAATTTTTGGACAAAAGAGACATGAACAGACAGGTGAATGAAAAAAAAAGTATGCCAGTAAGGTACATAACATTTCTTTGGAAATCAGATAAAAAGAGAACGTAAGTCTCGTAGACTGCATTAGGCAGGTTATGACACGAATGAGGAATGAAAAAGGGGCATAGCAACTTCTTGTAGGAAAACCAGAATGTAAGCACCCAATAGGGAGGGCAAGAATGACATGGCAGTATAACATTATCTATGATTTGAAGGGCGTAAATTGTGCAGGGAATGACTGGAAATAGTTAACTCAGAGTAGATAAGTAGGGCCTATATGGACACAGATAAAAATACTTTATATAACGGAGGAAAATTTGAAAGAAGGGCTGAATTCAAATACCTAGGGCCAATAATAAAAAAATAAGAATGAAATGCACAAAGAAATTAAACATGGGCTTAATTCGGGAAATGCGTGCTATAATGCGTTACAGGGACTCTTGTCGTCCCAACATCCCTTTAAAAAAGTTAAACTGAAAATATATAAAACAGTTATCTTCGAGTTATAATATATAGATGTGAAGCTTTAAGAGAGGAGAAAAAAGTTCTTAGAACAATTTTTGGTTCAAAAAGAATTGTACAGACTGGCTATTGGATAACAATTACAACAGTGAACTACATGATCTTTATAGAAAACATAAGAACAGTAAAGTCTCGTAGACTGCGATGGGCAGGACATGTGGCACACATGAGGAATAAAAGAGATGAATGGATACTCCTTATAGGAAAACCAGGGGAACAACCTGGTTTCCTTATTTTTAGCCCTGTAAAATAAATAGCTGTCTATAGGCTTCGGATATGGAAGACATACCACTGGAATTTTTCTGGTTATAGTAGCTTACATTAATTTTGTTCATTTAAATGAAAGCTGGAACTTTATACGCAGGTTTTGAAAAATATCATTGAAAATATTCCTAGGTAGGCCTACAGTTCTAGTCTTTATTTTTAACATTTTAAAAGAAACAAGGAGTTAATACTTAGGATGTGGAAATTTAATAAATAATAATAATAATAATAATAATAATAATAATAATAATAATAATAATAATAGCTTTATTTTACCTGGCAGAGTTAAGGCCTTAAGGCCTTGTCTACCACTCAATCAGGTTTCAAAAATACAAAAGAAAAGTCTTAAATCTAAATTACAATATATATATAAACGATTACAAGTTATGAATACAATACAATTAATATTTATAATGTATTTTGATTAACTCTAAATTTAACGAATTAAATATATAATATGTACAAGATATATAAAAAACGAGGAAAAGATTAATGACATGGTATAAAATTAAATAAATAGAGAAAAATTAATTATTAGACAACAGGTAACTGTATAAGCGTGACTTAAAGGTGCCAAGTGTGCGGCAACCCCTGATATCTTGAGGAAGGATATTCCAGGAGCGGGCAGAGCCTACTGTGAAGGAAGTAGAATAGGAGGAAGTGCTATGAAGAGGAATTGTTAGCAGACTGCTATCTTGTGACCTAGTGTCAATATGGGTCTATCCATGGAAATTTTCCAGTATAATAACTTTATTTATTTTTAGCTAAGTAAAGTAAAGTAAAAGCAAAGTGATCCCACAACAGACCGGAGGCCCTTGGGGTAGTTCCACCTTCTAAAAAAAATCTCACTTACTCACTCACTGGCACTATCGAACCCATAGGTTCATGGCCGCGAGGACATAAGCTCTCGATACATCTCTATCCTGAGCTAATGTTTTCCAATCATTCCATGTATAATCTACTTCCCTCAAATAATTCTTAATGCTATTCTCCCATCTCATTCTTTGTCTACCAAATGGGCGTTTCCTCTCTGGTTTTCCTACAAGAAGCTTCCATGCACGTCTTTCATTTCTCATTCGTGCCAGATGTCCTGCCCATCGAAGTCTACGAGACTTAACTCTTCTGTTATAATTGGTCATCATCATCACTCCAGGGATTAGGCAATTGTCTGTTCCGACTTCATAATGCATCAGCCCAACGTCTTCTAGGTCTTCCAACATCACGTCTTCCTCTTGCTTGATAATTTCTTGCTAACAATGGATATCTCTCCTTACTCATTCCATCCATGTGATCAATCCATTTCTGTCTGTAATTCGTGACTTTATCCAATAAAGGCTGTACTTTCAATTCTTCTCTTATATCCTCATTTCTTATTCTATCAAGTCTTGTACATCCTTTTACTTGTCTTAGGAACCGCATCTCTGCCGTCTGTATTCTATCCTTCTGTCTTTTCACTGGAGCCCAAGTTTCACATCCATACAATATTGTGGGAACCGCCATAACATTATACATTTTTATCTTGGTTTCTTTTCTAATTTTATTTTTTAATGTTCTCTGTATTGTTCCACACACCGTCTGAAATTTATTTATTTTGGAGTCAATATATCTTTCCACATTGTAGCCAACATCACAGCCCAAATATTTGAAACTAGACACCTGTTCTATACTTTGATTATCTAAAATAATTTTGGATCTCGCTGCATCTCTTCCTCTAAAAGCCATGGTCTTCGTTTTCCTTACAGAAATCTTTAGATCGTATAATTTACATATTTCATTTAATGAATGCATAATTTTTTTAAATCGTCTTCATTTTTCTGTATTATGATTACATCGTCAGCAATTGGTTTCCTATAAAATTCTACTGAACATAATTTTAGGGCGGTATTTCTTACTAAATGTGAGAAACAGTGAATGATTCACAAAATATTGCTCGTATTTCAAGACTTTCAACATTACAGATTTATAGAACAAAGACTACTCAACATACTACAGGACTACAATGGTCACCACTAAGATCGCTGATTTACAACAGTGTTGCCAATACCTAGGCTAGTACTTATGTTCTTAATTTTAAGCCTTCTAAAAGAAACAGGCCACTTTAAACCGAGAAAAAAATCTACCAGGGATTCGGCCTATGTTCGGACGTAGGCAAAATGAAGCCAAATCCATTTTTTTTCTTGTGACTAACTTCACTTTTGCAGTTGAGTTAGTGCGCCACCCAGCATGCTCGACCATGACAAGACTAACAAATTGAATGAAAAATTCACGCTGAATTACTGTAGGGGTATTGATGGACGACGCACCGCGCACGGGAGTCTTTCAATTAGACGTCATGGTCATCAAGGGACGGCCCATTGAGGAATATCCCCCGCACAGCTGCCTCCCCACCTGCTCAAAACACATACATTCATTGTTTCATTACTTACACATAAAAAAACAAATGAACAAAGAAATAAATACTCATATAACAGCCATTACAGTTTTCAATCTCTTCCTGCTATGGATGCTGACTGACAGTTGTGATTCTGCTGATACGATAATAATGATAAAGATTTTTTTATTCAGGATTGTTTCTGTAATTTACACAGGTATCCCCAACCAAAATATACAATTTTTTTCTTCCACACTTCCCGGTCTTGTGTTTCTGCTTCTGTCATATTTCTCTTCTTCATGTTGTCTTGAATTCCCTTTATCCACGTTGGCTTTGGTCTACCACGTTTCCCTTTACCAGGAGGTACCCATTTCAATACTTCTATGTTTGTTTCTGTGTCCCTTCTTCTCATTATATGTCCAAACCATCTTAGTTGCATTTCTTCAATCTCTTGTACAATATCCTTTCCTACATTCATAATTTATCTTATTGTATGATAAAAATAAATGTATTAAAAATAAGAAAATTCTGGATCATCGAAACACATGCATTGTATTCGAATATTTGAAGTCTATCTACATATTTGAATTTAACCACTTGTTGAAAATTTCCCCACATCTTCTAATAGTTTCTCCTCCCTTAAAGTAAGAGTTCATGATCAACTTTTGAGGAAGCTGGGCGCAGTCTCTGCCGAAACGTTCGGGAACACAAGCCTCAAGACCACGGCCAACAAAACGTAAACCTTCATACATGAAATGAAAATAAATGTTCTTCCTTTACTAATATTTTTATAACCAATTTATGTTTTAAATTCTTTATGAAAGGCAATTAAGATGGAATTCCATAGAATGAAATTTCGCGAACTCTGGCCGTGAAAACCTAAGTCAATATATTTATCACACTGCTTCATTAGACTTCCTGAAACAAATTAGGCACCTGATCCCATCAGCAAATTGACCTGTATATCCCTCCTCATCACACTGCCTCTCACTCAAAATCGTTAACAGCTTCTCTTGCTAGATCATGGAATTCACTTCCATCCTATGTTAGGGACTGACAAACTATAGGCCTAACATATTTCAGTAAATAAACTGAAGACTTTTTTATAAACTAACAGAAACATCTCACTAATAGTATTTTTTAACAATTACTAACTTGTTTTTCCTCTATATAACAAAAAAGACACTAAGATTTATCAATATTCTACCTAATGTCTTATACAGGCCTATAAACAATAATTTAATTCGTTACAGTTTATTACTGTTTTTTTTTCCATGTATCGTAGATTAGAGCTGTTCTTCCTTTATGTATATGTTCTTTTATTAGTTTTAATTTTATTATTAACTTTATTGTATTATATATTAGTATTATTATCATTATTATGATTATTATTATTATATTATTATTATCATTATTAATAGGCCTATTCAACTTTTATAAGATTTATGATGTATTCCATTGAGGTATTATTCAAAATTAAAATATAAAATTATGGAATATTCACCTGAAAGGTGCAAAACACGTTATCCATGAAGGGCATCGCATGTTAAATATTGAAAACACCCTAACAGTAACGCACAGAGAAAATAATCGAGCGAAGATAAACGTACTCGAAGAGATGGAAACCAAGAAAGCAGCTCACAACGACAGTCTGATAAACGAAAACGAACCCAATACATGTAAACCCCCTCTACCAGATCTTCAGTGAAACGCCAGTTTTGAATCCTGCCGATGATGGGACAAGTCCCGAAAGCGCTACAGTTAAATAATTAATAAGTTGAGGAGACGGACCTTTCAGGTGAATATTCCATAATTTTATATTTTAATTATTAATATTGTTGTTCGATTTGGTCATATAATCGTTATGTAATATTGTTGTGATTTTTGCATTTGAATGTAACATATGTTTGTCGTGGTGAGTGGAAGAGAAGGCCACATGGTCTTGTCCTATCTCCACCAGACTAAATCTTTACATAGCCTATAAAAGTTCAGCCTGCGTATGTTTAAGCTCACAAAACTCTAAAAGTTGTCGGTCAATTATTATGAAAATTTGTACCAAACAGGTTTTCAAGAACGCAGAGTGTTTAGTCGCTATCTATTATTCTCTAAAACCATTAGTTGTAGGAGTTCACGAGAAGCGAAAATTTAAAATGCCTCTAGTGATCGCAATTTTCGATGCTTTACAACTAAACTCAGTACATGCTATTGAAATAAAATTAGGTAAATATTGTCCAAAAATCAGTTAAATGCATTCATTAGAAATGGGGGTTTACCTGAAATCCAAAATTAAAAAATTAGTTACTCTAGCAACCGCCATGTTTGGTTCGTCACAAAGTATACCATACAATTTAATTAAGCCGTAATTATATTTTTTACCAATATATATGGGGCACGCTGTAGCGTAGTGGTTAAGGCAGTGTGCTACAAACCGGAAGGTCGAGGGTTCAAGTCCCGGTGGGGTCAAGATTTTTAAACTGACCCAAACCATCTGGTGGCACCATGGCCCTGGCGTCGACTCAGCCTCTAACGGAAATGAGCACTAGATGCTTGTTTTGGGTGTAAAGGCGGCCGTCACATAGGGCTGACAACCTGGCTGACATGAAGTGCCGATTGTCTAGAAAAAGTCGGAGCCTTAATCTCGTACTACCCCAAGGGTCTTCTATGACCTGTAGTGGGATCACTTTACTTTACTTTTACCAATTATATATACCAATGATCATCCCTGGAAGAAATAAACGTGGCAGACCAAGATGAAAATGGAAAACTTATGTCAGAATTGTAATGGATGTTAGGAATTTGGAAGAACGAGATTGAATGATAGAAATAAATGGAAAATGAAGACGTCAAACCTATAAGTGGGGAAAGCCGAAGAAGAAGAATAATTTTATTTTAACTTATAGGCTACAACAAAAAACAAAAACACATTTAATTTATTATACGTAGCACGTCGAGTATACGCTAGTAAATATAAATAAATCTGTACATCTATTCTTGGTTTACTCTGTGAATTTGGCTTATAGAATAACTGAAACAAGTTTAATTCCCAAGGCGGTCCTCGTGTTTACAGCGTGGATCTGTACTCCCGAGAGAGCCCGACGTCGTGATTGATGGACTTGGAATTGGTCCCAGGTTCCCTGCACTCATCTCCAATATTTCTAAGATTGTATCTTTGTCATTCAAAATGTTAACAGCAATACACAAGAGACTTAACAAATAGAGCATCTTCCTTGATTGTGTTATTGTGATATTTTGTGCAAAAATTTCAGTCAACTCACCTCTCTTCAAGTTAAGTGGCAATTCATCTTCATTCCAGAAATCGGTATTATAAAGACAGATTTTCAAGGATATCAGATAAGTCTATAATTACCTTAAAATGTTCAAAAAAATCTACTGACAACACGAAACTAATTTCTTAAACAAACTCCTGGCGCGACAGGCCTACAAGGCCTTTAGCCTATCAGCCGGCTGCTGGCCTCACATCCACATGTGTCAATCACGGAAGTAAATGATCATCAGCCAGTGTAGGGGATACATGTGGTCAGCATGTCGAGTCCCCCAGCCGTTATAGCTGGTTTATCAAACCTGGAGCCGCTACTTATTGTAGCTACCCAAACGCATCACGATGTTGGGTGGGCACCGGTCCCATACTGGCCGAAATACCATGAGAAAATTTCTTCCCACATGGAGACTCGAACCAGCACAAGTCCCGTAGCTCTGCGCCAAGGCTTCCTGCCTTAACCACTCGGCTACAGCGCGGGACAATTTCTTAAAGCAAGTATATATTTGTTTCTCTATTTCTTTTACTAACTTACTGCCACTTCGAACTCGTAGGTTCATGGCCACGCGAATATAAGCTCTCCATAAATCCCTATACTGAGCTATTGTTATCCAATCATCCCCTGTAAAATCTACTTCCCTCAAATCATGGTTAATATTATTCTCCCACCTAATTATTGGACTAAAAACAGGGAATTTTCACTTTGGTTTTCCTACAAGAAGTTTCCATGCCCCTAATTCATTCCCCGTTCCTGCCAATTGTTCTGGTCATCGCTGTCTACGAGACTTAACTGTTCTTATTATATTAGTTTCCTATAAAGGTCATGTAGCTCACTGTTATGTAGTCTTTCCATTCGCCTGTCTTTTCATTTCTTTTTGATCCAAAAAATGTTCCTATAACTTTATTCTCAAATACTCGAAATCTCTTTTTCTTCCAAGAGTCCATGCTTCGCATGCATTTAATTTAAGTGGGAGAATAATCGTTTTAGTGGACTAGTTCCTTGCCTCTGGTCCCGAGAGCGCGGGTTCAAACCAGACCGGGGTCGATGGATTTTTTTAGGATAGAAAAATCCAAGAAGCAAGTCCTCCGGGAGGGGACTTTAAGCCGTGGGTCCCGAGTCTGAAGATTTTCAGGCTCGTAAAAGATCCTGAAGCCTGAATGAAAAGGCCTCTAAGCAAAATTTACCGAATTTTCCCGTCCTAGTACTACCTTGGTTTCCAAGATGTTAGTATGAGGCGGAACGCTGACCACGTACCCCTCAAATGACATCTATACGAAAACAAGTGTAACTAAATTAGTATGGTTCAAATTCTTCCCTGCAGGGGGAGAGCGCCTAAAATCTCTGTTAAGGGAAAACATGGGCTTACAAGACGAAGAATAAGATATATTTTCAGTTTAACGTTTTTGAAAGGAGTTCGGACGACAAGAGTCTCTGCAATGCATAATAGCACGCATTTCCAGAATTGAACGTTTGTTTAATTTCTTTGTGCATCTCATTCCTATTTGTAATTATTGTTCCTAGCTATTTGAATTCAGTCACTTCTTCAAAATTCCTTAAATAGCCAATACAATAATAATCAAACTACCAACAACTAAATGACTAATTAACTCACTGGCACTATCGAACCCGTAGGTTCATGGCCGCGCGGACATAAGCTCTCCATATATCCCTATCCTGGGCTAATGTTTTCCAATCATCCCCTGTATTATCTACTTCCCTCAAGTAATCAAACTACTTAGCTATGCAATTAAAATTTAGTATTGTAAATTATGACAATCAAAAACAACTGTTGACAACTGGAGAAATCATCTTATTAGAAAAACACAAGGGACAAATAATTCTCCATTTGTGATCCGTCAAGGTATTGTGTTGAAGAATACAAGACCTAAAGAGCTGTTTATTTTCATAGATATTAAAAGTCAAATTTCCTTGAAACAGTTGAATATCCATTTAAATTGCGTAATATGTCTTTAATCAACAAACTTCTCGCCGTCTTATGTTAGATTTCATGCGTTGTATATGTGGAACGGCAGTGAGCACCCCTAACAATTGAGAGGGGGTTGTAGCCATCATGAAGTCGGGACCAGTTTCAACCCCAGAATGGGTGGGATCACAAATCTGGTTGGCTTGGGAATATAAAGGCCACATTTATCATGAACTAAATGCATCTAATGACAATTCATTGATAGAAGTTACTCCCTTTTTAAAAGCCGTCCATTGCTTCCCTTCCATCCTGTTCTCCTCCCTTCCTTAGTCAACCCTTAGTACTGATTAAATAATGCTACCCCTCCTAGCAAGGTTATATTTATTCAAACGCAAGGAGGGTTATGCGCGCTATGGTTGCTCATTTGTTATAAGAAAGTGTAATTTAAGCCAGCTGTACAATTATTTCCATAAAATTAAACACAGCTACTAACTTCTGAGAAGTTGTAGAAACCGTTTAAGCTATCGGCGTTATTATAAAAAATTATGTTATATATATATATATATATATATAATATATATATATATATATATATATATATGGTATGATAAGAAAAATAAATGCCTGGACGGGATTCGAACCCGGATCTCTGAGTCTGTACCTCAGCGTGATATCCATTACACTAACAGGCGAATCCAATTCAAACACTTATTTCTCTTATATATGTATTATATTCTCCATTATTACTAGATGTCGCGAGAACTCGGTCTTCAGTGCCATCTAGTAGCTGTGACTATAACAAGTAAGCAAATTAAAGAGAATATTTTTACTTTATAATATATTGGGATTCTATAACCATGCTAACAACGCACTTCAAATAAAAAAATGAAAAACAAAATTTATTGTTGTAATATGTAAATAATTATATTTGACAGAAATATACCTTCGGAGGACTGCAGAATACACGCTACTAGATCACAAAAACAAATGAAGACATCTTAGAAGAATTACATATGGAATCTTTAGAAAACAAAATTTCTGATCATAGGTCAAGATGGATGCAACATGTTCATGGAATGGAAGATCACAGGATACCCAAACAAATGTTAAGATACCAATCTGTAGGAACAAGAAGGCCAGGACGTCCACTTAAAAGACTTCTGAATGGTGTTTCTCTTGAGGCCGAAACAGGTCAACAAATGGCCTAAATTTGTGAATATCCTATGATGATGATATATGTTGATTTTTTAAATGTGAAAAATTCCTTAAAATAAAATGAGAGCTTTAGCTCAAAGTAACCTAAAATCAGCATAATTGCAATGTAAAATGTGCATTAGTCATTACTCAGACAGCGTGGCCAACTTATCAATAAAACCCGCTAATAAATAAGTGAACGCTAAACTAATCTGATGTAGGCGGACTTACTCGTCCATTTTCTCACACTAACATACCCAAACTAACACTAACTTGATCATCAAACACTAACTTGCCCATTTTCTCATCCTAACTTGCTCACGAATGTAGGTGGACTCTTGACATAGAAATCCCTTATAGCCTCTGTGAGCAAAGTTGTTGGCAATTGGCTATAGCGGGAACACGTGTTATCACATTGGCCAACACGACGCTAAAAGTCACTTGTTCTACGATCGAATATTCACTGGTGGCATAGAATAGCCTTTTATTTCAAGTCTCGTAGCAACTTGCAGTTCCGGGTGCAATTCCAGGAAATAGGTGTCACAAGTTCCAGAACCCTGGGTGGGTCAAAACATTCTTCAAAAATTTTCTTCAGGCTTCTCTATCTCTGGTAACCTCCACCAATTCTTGAGTTTTAAAAATTGCACACTCTGTAGTACTCCATCCATCTCAAATTCGGTTTTCCAGTTCTCCGTATTCCTTCTACCTCAATCTATAATTATTTTAACCACTTCATTTTTTAGAGTTAGTTTTTTTAGGATGCAATATGTTCATCTAATGACGGATCACAAGGTATTCAACCAGATGTAATGCTATCAACCTGTAGGAAGAAGACCAGGACATCCACTCATAAGACGCATGGAATATGTTTCCATTGAGACCGATAGAGGTCAATAAATGACCTAAATTCGTGAATTCACAATGATGATCGGAAAAGAATTAGAATTAAATACGAAAAATAGAAAATAAGGACCACCTTTACATATATATGATATGAAAAGAAAAATGAATGCTTGAGTCGCGATTTGAACCCGAGTCTCTAAACTCTGCACGTTTTAGCGCTCTAACCAACTGAACTACTCAAGAATTCCAAAACAAACATACATGTTTTCTTATACATGCAGTATTCTCAATTCACACAAGAGGTAGCGGGAAGTTGTTCCAACTGACATCTAGTGGCCAACATAACAGTTAAGCATTTTTTTGTAAATATTCTCTTTAAAAATTTGCTTAAATGTTATGTTGGCCACTAGATGTCAGTTGGAACGACTTCCCGCTAGCTCTTGTGTGAATTGAGAATACTACATATATAAGAAAAATGTAGGTTTGTGTTGGAATACTTGAGTAGCTCAGTTGGTTAGAGCGCTAAAACATACAGAGTTTAGAGACTCGAGTTCAAATCCCGACTCAAGCATTAATTTGTTTTTTCATATCATATTTGCCTTCGTTACCAAATGTCAAAAATGTAGTTATAACACACACATAGGTCTATATATATATATATATATATATATATATATATATATATATATATATAATGTAGTCAATGACCAATCACGTTTCAATGAATTTTGTTTTACAACCAATGACAGTCGTGTTTCCCCTCGCTTTTTAACAGTTTCTCTTTACTAGCTCCTGCTATTGTAATAAAGAAAGCTCCTCCTTTTTAATATTCTGAACAGATCAGAGCATTATTTTTCTCCAACAAACACATTAAATATATCAAATAATTAACAGATTCCGTGATTTTACTGAGTTGTTTACTAAAAAAAATATTGAATAACCTGTAATGTTGATTATAATATACAGTTTGATGTGTTTCAATATTTCTCTACTAGGGTGATTCTTACAATATTGCGATCCTATTTGGCAATAAATAGTATGGTCATTTTGCAGTGGAAATACATAACCTCACATTTCCCATTTATTTTCAAACATCGCCGTTTATATTAAATATAGACCCTATAAGATACTAAAGGCCAACACGCACACACTATTGAGTAACACTAAGAGATTGGAACTGGAAGTAAATATCACTAAAACTAAATATATGGTCTCACGTAGAAATTCAGTATATAATGGAAATGGACAGCTAATGACAAATGAGGGAAATTTTGAGGAAGTGGCTGAATTCAGATACCTAGGAACAATAATCACAAATAGGAATGAGATGCACAAAGAAATTAAACATAGGTTCAATTCTGGAAATGCATGCTATTATGCATTGCAGAGACTTTTGATGTCCCAACTCCTTTCAAAAAGCGTTAAGCTGAAAATATATAAAACTATTATTCTACCAGTTATATTATATGGGTGCGAAACATGGACTCTTACTTTAAGGGAGGAAAGGAGATTACGAGTATTTGAGAATAAAGTTCTTAGGAAGGTTTTTGGACCAAAGAGAGATGAACAGACAGGTGAATGGAGAAGACTTCATAACAATGAACTACTGGTATTTATAGGAAGCCAGATATAATAAGAACAGTTAAGTCTCGTAGACTGCGATGGGCAGGACACGTTGCACGTATGGGGAATGGAAGACGTGCATGGAAGCTTCTTGTAGGAAAGCCAGACCAAGAATGAGGTGAGAGAACAACATTAACTATGATTTGAGGAAAGTAGATTATACAGGGAATGATTGGAAAGTATTTGCTCAGGATAGGGATGTATGGAGAGCTTATGTCCGCGCGGCCATGAACCTACGGGTTCGATAGTGCCAGTGAGGAAGTGAGTAAATATTTTAAAATGCCGGTAACTATATTTAACTAATGATTTGTGAGTAAACAGCTTAATTTTATTCGTTAAATAGTCCTAACAAATGCTACTCTTGATTTCCAAATCCTCTAGATACATTCACGAGTAAATATCTTATTTATATTTTTTAAATATTCTCATGAGAAACCTCTCAATATCTATATTCATTCAGAATTCGTTTAACTGCTATCTTGTATAAAGTTATCTAGCTACTTCTTCTTCTTCTTCTTCTTCCTTCCTTCCAAGTATTAGACCAAGGCCTGTTACGATCCTATAGAAAATTTTCCCTCCGGCGTTTCATAGGACGGCCCAGAGATCTTCGTCCTCTTGGTATATAATTATAAACAACTTTGGAGATCCGATTTGAACTCATTCTTTCAAGATGGTGTTTCCAATTCAGTTGGTACTGTTTAATATATTCCAAAATTGTTTAATATATTCTTTTAAGATATCGGTGTTCCTTTTCCGATCCCATCTGGTGTAACCCGCTGTTCTGCGCATGAATTTCACAAGCCGTTATTCTGCTTTCATGTTGTCTTTTTTTAGTGTCCATGCTTCACTACCATAGGTCAACACTGGTCTAGCCAAAGTGTTATATAAACATAATCTGGTGATTTTTTTATACAAGGGATGGTTTCATAACTTGATTAATAATTTCCAAACTTTTATTATAACTAGTAATTTTTTCAGGGATATCCTTTTTATCCCAGATAGAGAGATAATATCCAAGTATTAGCTACAATTTTAAATAGCAGAATAGGCCTTATAGTAGGTAATTTAAGTCTGAAATGTATGCATCACAACTGTAACTAAGCGCATTCAAACGTTTGCTTAGCTCTCATTTGAATGGTGAACTAATTCAATCCACTACACAAAGCAGCTAATACGATTTGAATGGAGTTACGAGTGATCAAGGACCAGCTGAACTAAATCCAGTGTGAATCAGTTGATTAAACTAAATAATGCACGTCGCACTAAAGTAAAATTACTTGTTACACCAAATACAGGAAGATAATTAAATTGTATGGAATATAAATACTCGAATGCAGATTATTTTAAGATGACTATTTAACTTATGCCCCTAATGGGAGTCAATGACCAATCGCGTTTCAATGAATTTTGATTTACAACCAATCACATTCGTGTTTCACCTCGAATTTATCAACTTAAATTTATCATATTAAAGAAAGCTCCTTCTTTTTAACAATTCTGAATAGGTTAGAGCATTATTTTTCAGTGGCTGACTCTCTAAGATATACGTTGAATATAGCAATTTATATATATATTTATATGTATATAGAAATGTAAGGATACTAGAATAAAAGTGGCACCCAGATTGTATATATAGTGCACGAATGTAACCAGATACTGCTTATGGGATATAATAGAAAAAAATTGTAGCAATTGATTATACTACAATAAAAAGAAACCACTGTTTGCTCTTTCTAAAAGTGTTATTTCCTAGGTATTTACGTTCCAGAAAAAGAGAATTGACATATTTACATCATACGACATCAGAAATTAATTCATAAGCTATAATGTTGGTTATAAACAGTTCGATGTGTTTCATTTTTTTCTCCACTAGGATGTATTCTTACAATATTTCGATCCTTTGGCAATAAATAATATGATCTGGTTGCAGTGATGATCAAATTAAGTATAACAAACGTTTCTCATTTGTTTTCAAGGATCGCCTTTTACATTAAATATATAAATATTTTAAAATAACTATATTTAAATAATGATTTGTGAGTAAAGAGCTTAATTTTATTCGTTAAATAGTCCTAACAAATGCCACTCTTGATTTCCAAATTCTCTAGCTAAATTCACTCCTCACTTCGTGAGTCGTGAATTTATCGATAATTTGGAAATCACTCGTGGCATTACTTATGAAAACGAATTACGAAGTCAGAACAATATATTTAACGAGTGGAAGGCTTTAGTTGATTGTCATATCGGGAGGTTTAGAACCAGAAGGTTCCAACTAAGTAACTCGCTGGCAATCGAACCAGTAGATTAACGGTTGAGCGGATGTAAGCGCTACATACATCCCTATCCTGAGATGTTTTTCCAATGAACCATGTATAATTAACTCCCTCAAGCCATGGTTAATGTTATTCTCTCACCTCATTATTGCCCTGCCTAATGGGTTCTTTCCCTCTGGTTTTCCTACAAGGAGTTTTCAAGCCCTCTTTCAATTCAGATTCGTGCCACATGTCCTGTCCATCACAGTCCAACTAACTCACTGACACTATCAACCCATAGGTTAATGACCACGCGTACATAAACTCTCAAACTCTCCATATACCCCAATCCTGTGATTTTTCAATTATCCCCTGCATAATTAACTTCCTCAAGGCATTATTAATGTTATTCTCCCACCTACTGAGTTTTCTTACCCTCTGGTTTTTTTATAAGGAGTATCCAAGCCCCTCTTTCAATTCAGATTCGCGCCACATGTTCTGCCCATAGCAGTTTAACTAACTCACTGGCACTAACGAACCCATAGCTTCATGGCCGCGTGGATATATATCATATCCTGATCTAATTTTTTTCCAATCACCCCCTGTATAATCTACTTCCCTCAAATCACGGTTAATGTTACTCTACCACTTCATTCTTGGTCTACCAACTGGGCGTTTTCTCTCTGGTTCCCCTACAAGGAACTTCTCTGTCCCTCTTTCATTTCCCACTCGTGCCATATGTCATGCCCATTGCAGTCTACGACAATAATTTGTTCTTATTATATCTGATTTCCTACAAGATCATGCAGCTTACTGTTTTGCCGTGTCTACATTCATCTGTTTCTGTTTATCTGTCTATCTAAGAACTTTATTCCCAAATACTCGTAATCTCCTTTCCAGAGTTAATGCATCTATATAATATATCTGGGAGTATAATAGTATATATTTTCAGTTTAACTATTCTTTTAGACAAGTTTGGACGACAAGAGTCCCTGTAAAACGTAAAAGCATGTTATTTCCAGAATTGAGCCCATGTTTAATTTCTTTGTGCATCTCATTTTTATTTGTAATTATTGTAGGCCTAGTTGATATTTGAATTCAGTCACTCTTTTAATATTTTGATCGTCTGTCATTAGCTGTCCATTTCCATTGTATAATGTATTTCTATGTGTGATCATAGACCATACATTTTGTAAGTTTGAAATTAGAATCTGAAATTTGTATACACATCAAACTGTGATTTAAGCCCTCAGTAATCTGGACGCTTCATAAAATATATTTTTATATTGCGATTCAAAATACAGTATTTAATTTTACAATAATTTTGATAAAGTAATTACGTTAACTTACTTACTTACTCACTGGCACTATCGAACCCGTAGGTTCATGGCCGCGCGGACATAAGCTCTCCATAAATCCCTATCCTGAGCTAATGCTTTCCAATCATTCCCTGTATAATCTACTTCCCTCAAATCATAGTTAACGTTGTTCTCCTACCTCATTCTTGGTCTACCAACTGGGCGTTTTCCCTCTGGCTTTCCTACAAGAAGCTTCCATGCACGTCTTTCATTCCCCATACGCGCAACATGTCCTGCCCATCGCAGTCTACGAGACTTAACTGTTCTTAATATATCTGGCTTCCTATACAGACCATGTAAGTTCATTGTTATGTAGTGTTCTCCATTCACCTGTCTGTTCATCTCTCTTTGGTCCAAAAATTTTCCTAAGTACTTTATTCTCAAATACTCGTAATCTCCTTTCCTCCCTTAAAGTAAGAGGGAGTATGATCGTGAGAGCTATGCCGGCGGTAGCATTGCTGCCGATAGGGTTACCCATGCCGGACTGGTCGAAGGTGATAAGCCAGACGAAAAAAGTACCTTGGGCGAAAGAGTGACGATCTTTCACCGTAAAAATACAACTGTCAAGAAATGCGGACATGGGTTCATCTGGGGTAAAATTTTCCGGAGGTCAAATAGTCCCCCATTCGGTTCTCCGGGCGGGGACTACTTCAGGGAACCCATGCCAAAGGGAGGTCCGCTTCCTCACGGCTTTAAGTTCCAGTTCCTGTTCCAGACTATTTCTAATATTACGTTAACTTATTTTATGAAATAGTGTAGATAATTCAAATAAGTAATTTATTAAGTCAATTCTGACGTTGCATTTGTGCTGTTTATACCCCAGTGTAAGTTGAATAAATCTGACGTATAATAAAAGAGAAATATCATCAGAATGAATTGCTTTCCCACATAGGGTTATCTGTATGCAAGTGATTATATTTGATCAATGTTCTGATGCGTACATTACTCTTTGTTAGAGAGAGGGTGACACAGAACTGTGTACGTTATTATCAGAACTCTGATTTGACACACTTGCAGGATTTCCCATCGTCCTTTGACACACTTTTGCAACCGAACATACATACTTTAGTCTCTGTACTTGCATTTACAAATCTTGGGAACACGATACACTGTACAATTGAATATTAGGCCTACCCGATGCGCGCTGCTACGCCTAAATAAATTCAACGTGTTTAGTTTATAAGTAAAAAAGAAAAATAATTAGGCTACAAATTTATGCCACGAGGGAAATTTTTAAGAAGTGGTTGAATTCAAATACCTAGAACAATATTGTAAATAGAAATGAGATGCACAAAGAAATTAAATATACAAATGTATTTAAAGGCATAAACAGATTTTAAATCTTACTTAAAAATATCATCTTCAAATCCTTGTAACTTTGTAACATAAATAACTATCTCCAAACACAACTTCGAGAATGAAGCTGCAAATTTATAAGATGGCGGCGAGATCATTTCTGTCGGCTTCACTAACAAAACTGCAACGTTGAGATGTAGGACAATGTTGCAGTATTTATAATTTTCTGAGTATTTACCATATTCAAAGGTTAAGTGTTTGATGATAATCATAATGATAATAATAATAATAATAATAATAATAATAATAATAATAATAATAATAATAATAATCTTCTTCTTCATCACAGTTTAGTCTTATCTACTACCCTGTTCCGGCTCCAAATTGCTGCTCATTCCATCTTTTCTTTGGTCTTCCCAAACTTCTTCTTCCTCGTGATGAATAGCTGTATGCTGCTTTTGGTATTCTATTCCCAGTCATCCTTGCCAAGTGTTCTTTCCAGTTGATTCTGTATTTCACTATTGTTGTGTTTAATTCCTCTACTTTTAGTTGCTGTCTTATTTCTGTCTTATGTTTTTTGTCTGTTATTTGATATCCTGCTATTGGTCTGAGGAATTTCATTTCAGCAGCTTGTATTCTGGCAGATTGTTGTGTTGTCACTGTCCATGTTTCGGATCCATAAGTAATAATAGGCACTGTCATTGTCTTGTATAATTTCATTATAGAGTCTTTCCTGGCTTTATTTTTCAAAGTTCTTTTTAATGTTCCTGTTATATAATTAAACTTATTTAGTTTGTTATTTATATCTGTTTCCGCTGTGTATGATATTTCGCAACCTAGGAAGTTATATCTTACCACTTGTTCTATTGATTTATTTTCTAATATTATCTTTGACCGAACTGGATGAGCGCCCTTGAAGGCCATTGTTTTTTTATTTTTCTGATGATATTTCCATGTTGTATTTTTTTGATATTTCATTTAGTTTATATAGCATTCTTTGTAGTTCGTCCTCTGTTTTTGCTGTTAAAATCTGGTCATCTGTAAAGGCTACTGTTTGTATTACTATATTTCTTAAGTTAATTTTTCCAGTCGTCATTTGCTTCCATGATCTTATCATGTCAAAATAAGTGTTAAAAAAGAGTGGTTGATAGTGGACAACCTTATCTAATAATAATAATAATAATAATAATAATAATAATAATAATAACAATAAAAATAATAATAAATAGCTATAATAAGGCTTATGGCCCGCGTCATCTTGAAGTTTCTTCCATTTGGCCCGCGATATAAATAAGTTTGGGCGGCTCTGGTCTGCATAGTTTGACCTACAAAGTGACCTAATCTCAAGCGCTGCCCAGTATTATTTAAGGGCTGAAGAACGTAGCCATGTCCGGAGGCTAGAGTTCCTCCACCCTATGAATCCCTGTGTTTTGCACAATTTTCTTTAGGAAGTAGAAAATAATGTCACCTGTGATTACACATTATACGCATAAGAAGAAGGACATCTTCCCATTCGTTGCGGACAGATTCAGGTCAAGTGTTGTCACGCTTTCAGTCTGTCCGCAATCACGCCAGTGTTTAATGTATCTAAATTGTATGTAATTAATATTTGCCTTCCATCACGATTCTCTAAGAGTTTTTTGTTGTTATCCTGGGATTCGTATTTAAACGGTTCCCTGCTTTCTCAGTCATTAAGTTTTTTGCTCGGTTTTAAAGCTTCCTAGCTTATGTATTATATTTAAATTAATTATTTCCAACTTCACAGCCAATCATTTAGGCCTATGTTTATTTAATAAGTCTAACATAAGCTAACTAACTAAGTAACTAACTCACTGACAGTATCGACCCGTGGGTTCATGGTCGCGCGGATAAGCTCTCCACACAATCATATCCTCAGCCAATGCTTTCCAATCATCCCCTATAACACTGGTCAATATGATTTTTGTCTCATCCACAGTTTTTTTATTTCAATTTCAATTAATGGATTTAAATAATTACTTTTTTAATAAACGTTTTTTCGTCCATTTGTCCATTGTAAAATAAAACCAAATGAGCTAACTCAAATGGCTTCAGCTATGGAAAAGATACATCAAGGCAAATGGAATCCTTATATGCTGGCCGATTATTGTTGGGCCATCAAGAGGGATGCTTCACAGGCGATATATAGCAGAAAATCGTCATTTCTTAGTTTCAAGGTGAGTCCGAATGTTCGAATATTGTGTAGTTACGAATGTAGAAAATATTAAAGTGTTTGAAATTATAAATTCCTGTCTCTCGGAAACCTTGCGTGATGGAGAAAAACCGATATCATATTTGAATTCAGGAGAAAAAATATTACCAGAATCACATATTTTTCTTTCTGAGACAAAAAAAAACAGTTTTTTTTTGTTGTTCTGTATAATCTACTTCCATCAAATTATGGATAATATTATTATCCCACCTTATTCTTGGTCTACCAACTGGGCGTTTTCCTTCTGTTTTTTCTACAAGAAGTTTCCATGCACCTGTTACATTTCCCATTCGTGTCACATGTCCTGTCCAACGCAGTATACGAGACTTAATTGTTCTTATTGTATCTCACTCCAATTTGTAATTATTGTTCCCAGGTATTTGAATTCAGCCACATCTTCAAAATTTCCCTCCTTTATTATTAACTGTCCATTTCCATTATATAATGTATTTTTAGGTGTGAACATATATTTAGTTTTATTGATGTTTACTTCCAGCCCCAATTTCTTAATGTTACACAACAGAATGTGCGTGTTGACCTTTAGTATCTCCTCGCTATCACCTAATAATACTACATCAACATAAACTAACAGCTTATTAATACTGTTGAGTTATAGGTAGTTGAGTTATTATTATTATTATTATTATTATTATTATTATTATTATTCTCATAGAATTACAAACAGAATAAATAATGGAATATGTATAAAATATAGAAACAACTAGAAATCTCACGTAAGAAGAATGAGCCGAACATTATCATAAGTAATGCCACGAGTGATTTCCAAATTATCGATAAATTCACGACTCACGAAGTGAGGAGTGAATTTATCTAGAGAATTTGGAAATCAAGAGTGGCATTTGTTAGGACTATTTAACGAATAAAATTAAGCTGTTTACTCACAAATCATTATTTAACTATAGTTATTTTAAAATATTTATATATTTAATGTAAACGGCGATGTTTGAAAACAAATGAGAAACGATAGGTACGCTTCTACTGCTTCATTTGTTTATCACTGCAACCAGATCATACTATTTATTGCCAAAGGAACGCAATACTGTAAGGAGGAGCTTTCTTTAATATGGTAATTATAACACTGATAAATATTTGGTGAAACACGACTCTTATTGGTTGTAAAACAGAAATCATTGAAACGTGATTGGTCATTGACTCCCATTAGGGGCATGAGTTAAATAGTCAAAAGTAATGCCACGAGTGATTTCCAAATTATCGATAAATTCACGACTCACGAAGGGAGTGAATTTGTCTAGAGAATTTGGAAATCAAGAGTGGCATTTGTTAGGACTATTTAACGAATAAAATTAAGCTGTTTACTCACAAATCATTATTTAACTATAGTTATTTTAAAATATTTATATATTTAATGTAAACGGCGATGTTTGAAAACAAATGAGAAACGATAGGCACGCTTCTATTGCTTCTTTTGTTTATCACTGCTACCAGATCATACTATTTATTGCCAAAGGAACGCAATATTGTAAGGAGGAGCTTTCTTTAATATGGTAATTATAACACTCATAAATATTTGGTGAAACACGACTCTGATTGGTTGTAAAACAGAAATCATTGAAACGTGATTGGTCATTGACTCCCATTTGGGGCATGAGTTAAATAGTCATGTTAAATCTTAAATTACCAACCAATAGGCAAGAGATCCTTGGGCAGACCCTTCATAAGTTGGATTGAGACCGTAATAGCCCCTAGGTATATCACATGAAAGGAAGAAGAAGAAGTTATTATTATTTTTTTTATTAAGTTATTATTATTATTTTGTTTTATTGTTGTTATTCATTGAGGAAGGAAATAAAGCAATGGTTCAAGTGCCGTACATTTACAGAACGTAAAAAATACTGAAATGTAAAACAAGAGTCCTCAGAGCAAAATTGAAAGGTCTTTTACACCCAGCTTAGTATTTAGGCAATAGCAACGCTAATGGCGCAAGTTGTTAACGAATGTCGTTGAATTAAATGCTACAATAAGTATTAAATTGATGTTAATCCTGTTACAGTTAACACTTGCTGGCTTTGAGAGAACGATGCATTTGTCCCTTGTGATATTTTCCAGAAATTCACACATTGTAAACAAAATCTGTGAGAATAAAACTCTGAAGAAAGACGGAAGTGCCTATTTGATTACTTCCTTTTTCAAACTAAAGCTCCCTAATAAGAAAATTTTAGAACTTACGCCCATTGTAAGATTTACAAAATGCCCATACGTCTTTTATAGCGATGTGAGGAACGACGTTCTAAGATGGATTTTATATTTCGTTACAGACTAAGATTTTGTTAGAAGCGTACCAGATTTATAGCAAAATGGTCTCAAGTACCTTTTGTAGAAGCAGTCTCATTTCCAATACAACCGGTATTATATACATTATAATAGCCTGATACACATAGGCGCGATACGCTAATTTGTGCCCGCAGCTGCGAAACTGGGGATGCAAGCATTTAAAAATAATGTCCCTTAAAGTTACAGTCGCGGGGAAAGGGGATTCTTTTCAATGAAGGGAGTTATATTCCAGATTGACATCCATGATAATTCGAGCTGAAAAGATGATGGTGCTATTTTTTTCTCTCTGCTCTATCTCTCTCTCTCTCTCTCTCTCTCTCTCTCTCTCTCTCTCTCTCTCTCTCTCTCTCTCTCTCTCTCTCTCTCTCTCTCTTTCTGTCTCTTCTACTCGCGACCTCTAACTTCTGTGGGACTAAAAATCGGCGTGAAGTTCACAGATATATTCAGGTTTTTGTTCAGAATGGCTGCCGGGGACTTTGTCAAACTAACACATTAGACTATGAGTACAGTCACACCAAAAAACTTTCATTAACACTGAAAAAATATTGGCCTGTTCATTTTGCTCTGTTATTTATTTGGTTTTATACATTCTACTGTTTTATTATTTTACTAGCTAATACCCGGTGTCCGCTTCTAAGTGTAAATAAATGAAAATTAATGTGATTTTATGTTTAGTTAAATAAGTAGAAGGAAAAATAATTACAAATTTATATTTTTAAAAGATATCCTGTGCTGATTACCCGATTTTGTCCAGGATTTTACTTATCTCGATCTTCTAGGCATAAATGAGCTAAAAGACAAAATGCGTTATTCTTAATAATATAATAATAATAATAATAATAATACTTTATTTATTCTGGCAGAGTTAAGGCCATAAGGCCCTCTCTTCCACTCAACCAGCACAAATACAAATAAATATTCGACAAATATAGATATACACTATACTAATTATAAACAGTTAAAGATACAATAAATGTAGCAATGTAAATGTCATGTACAAACAACATTTTATAGGGTAATAACAATAATGATACAATAATAATAATAATAATAATAATAATAATAATATAAATATGATACATTATACGGGAAACACCAATTAATATATATATATATATATCTTACACTGGATAATAATGAAGTCGAGTTTAGAGCAAATATAAATTTAGATTTCTTTTAAAAGATGCCAATGTCCGGCAGCCCCTTATTTCTTGTGGTAGGGAATTCCAGTTGCGAGAAGTGGAGATGGTATATGACATGGAGTGATGTGATGTCCTATGTTGCGGTATATTAAGTAAGAGACTATGTTGTGATCTTGTGTTTAAGTTATGGTTTGAGGATAGATACTGGAAACGGGATGATAAATAATTGGGAATCGAGATTTATCCGTAAAAGAATACCCGCCATGTGCTGCAATGCTTGCAGATAAACTTATGCTGTCGCGGACTTTTTTGTAGAACCTTTTGAGATAATTCTGTGTACATTAATTTTGTGTATTTGTTATGGTTTAGACAGCGTAAGTCATTTAAGTGTCCAAAGAGCTATTTTTTTTTCACTTTTCCACTACAAAGGGCGATTTTGAGGCGTGTAGGAGTTGAGTATCACAACTCTCTTATAGCCTATGTTCATCCCGGGAATCTCCTGAACATTTTGCAAAAAGCCCCATCACAATCGGATCAACGGTATGATCGTACATAAAGTACGAACAAACAAACCAACAAACAAACAAACATTCATTTTTATATATTAGATTAGAAAATGTTATTATTTTTAAAATGTATTATTTTATTAGAAAAATACTCTTGGAATATGAAAAATGGGGGCACGCCGTAGCGTAGTGGTTAAGGCACTGAGCTACAAGCCGGAGGGTCGAGGGTTCAAGTCCCGTTGGGGGTCAGGATTTTTAAACTGACCGAAACCTTCTGGCGGCACTATGGCCCTGGGGTCGACTCAGCCTCTAACGGAAATGGGTACCAGGCGCTTGTTCTGGGGTAAAGACGGCCGTCACGCAGGGCTGATAACCCCGGCATAAAGTGCCGATTGTCGAGAAAAAAGTGGGAGCCTTAACCTCCTACTACCCGAAGGGCCTCCGGGCCTGTTGTGGGATCACTTTACTTTACTTTATGAAAAAATTGGATTACAAATTAATATAAATAAAACACAATATCTAAAGCCAATATTGATCAGCAATATGTTTGAGGAATGAATGACATTAAACATGTCAAGAAGTTTAGAGCTAGGATCAATCTTACAAGAAGAAGGTTCTTCATCGCTAGACTAAAAGTTAAGATTGCAACTTACTTACTCTTACTTACTCACTGGCACTATCGAACCCGCAGGTTCATGGCCGCGCGGACATAAGCTCTCCATACATCCCTATCCTGAGATAATGCTTTCCAATCATTCCCTGTATAATCTACTTCCCTCAAATCATAGTTAATGTTGTTCTCCCACCTCATTCTTGGTCGAGCCTTTGGCATGGGTTCCCTGAAGTAGTCCCCGCCCGGAGAACCGAATGGGGGACTATTTGACCTCCGGAACATTTTACCCCAGATGAACCCATGTCCGCATTTCTTGACAGTTGTATTTTTACGGTGAAAGATCGTCACTCTTTCGACCAAGGTACTTTTTTCGTCTGGCTTATCACCTTCGGCCAGTCTGGCATGGGTAACCCTATCGGCAGCAATGCTACCGCCAGCATGGCTCTCAGGATCATTTAAGCACGCAAGACACTCCACCACAAGGTAAAGATACGATGGAGGGTAAGATTGCAACATAGTACTGTATAATGAGAAGTTAGACTTATGACTGTGTTTTGTTTTTACGTATTTCACGTACAAACAGTTGAAATAAGACTTCTCTCAGTCTACTGTCTTGGTTTCACACGCAGACAGTTGAATAATGTATAATTACTATCTGCATTGCAATCTTAGACCTATGTTTTATTACATAAAAATCCTAGCCTTAGTCATCACAATTGGATGTCTTTTATATGAAAGGAACCACACAACCTGAATTGAATTTAAGCCTCATCGTAGCATCCGTCCATATTAATTCTGCCCGAAGGCAGGTCCTTCTCTGCAATCATAGCATTTTCATGCTATGCTTGCAGCTTTACTAGAGAATTGTAGGTGTGGTAGCTTCCTGTTGCTTTCCACACTGGTGAAGGATCATGATGATGATAATGATAAAGATGATGATGATGATGGCCGTATGATTTCGGGGACCGTTTGGGCCCTTAAGGTTCACTGACATTTGTCTTACAGGTGAGGGATAACCCGGATTTAAAAACCTCACTCAGAAAAACTGCCCCGACCGGGGATAGAACATACCTGGTCCTCTGCGGGACAAGTCAGCACGCTAACCCATCGAGACCACAGCAGTGGTAATATATATGTACTTATATATCTCTCTCTTTACTTATTTGTTTCTTTATTTATTTATTCTTTTATATGGTGTGGATGAAGTTTTTTCAATCGGTTCACGTTTTTCAACGCGCACAGTCATTCGTTTTCTTGAATAAAAATGACTTCATCTCATTTTAATTTCCTTTGTTTTTACAAATATGATTACACCTTAGGATACGTAAATAGGCCTACTCATCTGAGACCACTTAGGTCTATAGAAGCAAAAACTGGGTTGTTGCACTTTTACAGCTCTACTTGAAATATTTGTAATTAGCAATAAGTTTACAACTAATAGGCCTATTCAGGCTAAAGACTAATAATGAAGCTATAACAGTGTCCAAAATTCTTATATCAGTTGGTGTTTTCCTAAATAACTAGGATCTAGCTTACAGTCATTACGTGAATTCAGTTATTCTCTGATTCTAAGCCGATTTCTAAACATTTATAAAATGATCTCAGTGAACAATCCGAAAAAAAATTACAGAAAACATGCATGTAAATAAAAAAAATCAATCATTCACAAAATGTTCTGGAAAAGGTAACCGTGCTTGAACTTTTTGCATTGTGCTCACTACTAAATATTATTAAAATTACAGAAAAGAAGTTTTAAATAAAGAATCCAAATAATATAAATAAATAAATATACATAGGCCTATATCTTGTCTTCTAAGCCCATGTTTCCCTTAACAGAGATTTAGGCGCTCTCCCCCTACAGGGAAGAATTTGAACCATACTAATTTAGTTACACTTGTTTTCGTATAGATGGCATTTGAGTGGTCCGTGGTCAGCGTTCCGCCTCATACTGACATCTCGGAAACCGAGGTAGTACTAGGACGGGAAAATTCGGTAAATTTTGCTTAGAGGCCTTTTCATTCAGGCTTCAGGATCTTCTACGAGCCTGAAAATCTTCAGACTCGAGATCCACGGCTTAAAGTCCCTCCCGGAGGACTTGCTCCTTGGATTTTTCCATCCTAAAAAATCCATTGACCGCGGTCGGGTTTGAACGAATGACAAGTTGAAACAATAAAACACCGATCGTGGTGATGGCGGTTTTTATCAACGGATTTATCGGCACGTGAAATACAGCGGCGGTGGCTTTTAACGACGAACTTTAGGCTTAGTGACAATGAGGTTTGTTTTACTTTGATATTAATTTGTCCATTTGGTTTGAATCGTTCTTTGTAAAAGCTGCCTTGACACGCGCCTGGAGTAAAATAAAGTTGCCGATGCATTAATAAAGGACACTAATCGTTCAAATAAAGAATTGTTTAGCCGCGAATACAGGAAATGTGTTGCAATTTTTTTTATTATGAATATGAATACTCCACATAGGCCCTACAGTGTTTCTCCTTCAACCCAAAGTGATTTCTAGCTAGAGGTTCCTGTCTAGAGTATATTCTTCCCTCAAATCTGTAGCTTCCAAACTTCTCTTCACTCCATCCATCCAATGTTCTCTAGGTCTGCCTCTTCCACTTCTTCCATTAGCTCTTTCCAATCAAGGATTTTCTTTGGTATTCTCTCTTCTTCCATTCTTATGAGGTGTCCATACCATTTCAAACGTTTTCTTCTATCTTTCGCAATTTTTTAAACCCGCGAATAAGGAGATTTTACTGTATGCCTATAGGGCCTATCCATCCATAGTAATTCTGCCCGAAGGCAGGTCCTTCACTGCAATCATAGCATAGGGGATTGTAGGTGTGGGAGCTTCCCGTTGCTTTCCACACCGGTGAAGGATGATGATGATGATAATGATAATGATAAGGATGATGATGATGGCCATATGATTTCGGGGACCGTTTGTATAGGGCCTATATACAGTTAAATTGTACGAAAGATAAGCGGTGTATTCTGAGAGTATGAATACCATGTGGTAAGAATTCCTGCAAATACTTAGCCTATACTGTTATTCATATGTGTTTCAAAAGTTAAGAATGATTTGAGAGTGAGTGTACAGACAGCTGACGAGCAGTTTGTTGTATTTTTATCGTACCGAGACGGTTACGTAAAATTCGGGGTGAAGATTTGATAAGACATGGTAGCGTGATTGTGATTAGCAATGTGTCTTTAGCGACATGAGTGATGCTGTGACAGGTGGCAGCACTGACCTTACATAATTTAACTTGTTAATCATCATCCCGTTCCTGACAAATATTACAAAAACCAAGAAAATGCAGAAAATTTAAATAAGTTGAAAGGAAACACTTTTATGACAGCATATGTGCGTAGTTTTCTTCTACCTACAAGTTGTTAGCTTAACATTTGTTTGGGTGTCCTGTGATCCTCCATTCGATGAACATGTTGCATCCATCTTGACTTATAATCATACATTTTGTTTTCTAAAGGTTCCATGTGTTGTTATTCTCCAAAGTATATTTTATAAACATACGGTCGCACACAAAAATACATTATATAATGGAAATGGACAGCTAATGACAAATGAAGGAAATTTTGAGGAAGTGGCTGAATTCAAATATCTAGGAACAATAATCACAAATAGGAATGACATACTTACTTACTTACTCACTTACTCACTGGCACTATCGAACCTGTACGTCCATTGCCGAGCGGACATAAGCTCTCCATACATCCCTATCCTGAGCTAATGCTTTCCAATCATTCCCTGTATAATCTACTTCCCTCAAATCATAGTTAGGCCTAATGTTATTCTCCCACATCATTCTTGTTTTACCAACTGGGCGTTTTCCCTCTGGCTTTCCTACAAGAAAATCCCATGCAAGTCTTTCATTTCCCATACGCGCAACATGTCCTGCCCATCGCAGTCTACGAGACTTAACTGTTCTTATTATATCTGGCTTCGTATAAAGACCATGTAGTTCATTGTTATGCAGTCTTCTCCATTCACCTGTCTGTTCATCTCTCTTTGGTCCAAAAATTTTCCTTTATTCTCAAATACTTGTAATCTCCTATCCTCCCTTAAAGTAAGAATCCATGTTTCGCACCCATGTAACTGGTAGAATAATGCACAAACAAATTAAACATAGACTCAATTCTGGAAATCCGTGCTATTATGCAATGCAGAGACTCTTGATGTCCCAACTCCTTTCAAAATACGTTAAACTTAAAATATATAAAACTATTATTCTACCATTTATATTATATGGGTGCGAAACATGGACTCTTACTTAAAGGGAGAAACGAAGATTACGAGTATTTGAGAATAAAGTTCTTAGCAACATTTTTGGACCAAAAAGAGATGAATAGACAGGTGAATGGAGAAAACTACATAATAGTGAGCTACATATATGTAAGTTAGAGGAAGCAAGATATAATAAGAACAGTTAAGTCTCGTAGACTGCATGGGCAGGACATGTGGCACGAATGGGGGATGGTAGAGGTGCATGGAAGTTTCTTGTAGGAAAACCAGAGGGCAAACGCCCAGTTGGTAGACCAAGAATGAGGTGGGAGAATAACATTAACTATGATTTGAGGGAAGTAGATTATACAGGGAATGATTGGAAAGCATTAGCTCAGGATAGGGATGTATGGAGAGCATATGTTCGCGTGGCCTTGAACCTACGGGTTCGATAGAGATTGTGAGTTAGTTAATTAAAGATTCCATGTGTAATTCTTCTAAGATGTCTCCACTTTTTATGATCTGGTAGTGTGTATCCTGCAGTCCTTCAAACATCTTTCATTTCAGTAGATCTAAGTGTCTGTATAGGCCTATCCTCCGGTTTCAATGTCCATACTTCGCTGTCATACAAAAGTGTTGGAAGGGCAGTGTTTTATACATTTATAGTCTTGAATGTTTTTGGACTAACTAAGGCTCCAATATAGAAGATCCAGAGATCCTGGGTTCAATGTCCATACTTCGCTGTCATACAAAAGTGTTGGAAGGGCAGTGTTTTATACATTTATAGTCTTGAATGTTTTTGGACTAACTAAGGCTCCAATATAGGAGATCCTGGGTTCAAATCCAAATTTAGGTTTCATTGTTTCTGTTAAAATATTAATTTGTCCTTTAATGTAGGCCTGAGTGACAAATCCGGGTACTGGCAAAACTCGAAAAGTAGTTCATCGATTGACTTGAAATTTAAAAACATCGTTGAATTCGAATAGGCCTACGCGTGTGTTTGCCGCTATAGGCCTATATTAGGCCTATACTTTAAAATCATTAGATGAAGGAGTTCATCTGAAATGAAAATTTAAAAATTGCTCCAACTAACTAAATAATTTACTGGCACTATCGAACCCGTAGGTTTTTGGCCGCGCGGACATAAGCTCTCCATACATCCCTATCCAGAGCTTATGTTTTCCAATCATTCCTTGAATAATCAATCTACTTCCCTCAAATCATAGTTAATGTTATTCTCCCACCTCATTCTTGGTCTACCAAATGGGCGATTTGCCTCTCGTTTTCCTACAAGAAGCTCTCATTCACGTATTTAATTTCCTATTCGTGCCACATGTCCTACCCATCGCAGTCTACGAGACTTAATTGTTCTTATTGTATCTGGCTTCCTTATAAAGACCATGTAGTTCACTGTTATTTACTCTTCTCCATTCACCTGTCTGTTCATTTCTCTTGGGCAAAAAAATAAAATTTCCTAAAAACTTGGTTCTCGAATACTCGTAATCTCCTTTCCTCCCTTAAAGTAAGAGTCCATGTTTCGCATCCATATAATATAACTGGTAGAATAATAGTTTTATACATTTTCAGTTTAACGTTTTTGAAAAGAGTTGGGACATCAATAGTCCCTGTAATGCATAATAGCACGCATTTACAGAATTGAGCCTATGTTTAATTTCTTTGTGCACCTCATTCCCATGTGTGATTATTGTTCCTAGGTATTTCATCAATTCGGTCACTTCTTCAAAATTTCCCTCATTTTGTCATTAGCCCTCCTAGTGGTCACAATTTTCTATGTTTCACAACGGAACTCAGTATAGGCCTATTCTATTAATATAAACAGAGGTGTTATCTACAAATCAGAAAAATCCGACCATTAGAAGTTGAGGTTTAGCTGAAATTCGAAAATGAAAATTGACACATATTTGGTTCGTCGCAATAGTTTTCCTTTGTAAATTCAAGTTTTAACCTAGGCGAGTGTTTAGCCGCTATCTATTATGTTTTAAACCATTATTAGGTGTAGGAATTCATCTGAATTGAAATTTCCAAAAATCGTATTTAATTTATATTTAGGCTTAGAAGCGCATACCAGGTATTGGCTACTTTAAAATGAAAACATGGAAAACTTATTAGGAAATTACAAAACGTGACTTAACCCTTGATTCTGTAATATTTAATCTAGGCCTATTAGTTTATGGTATACAATATTTTAATAAATAATAAACGAAGGAGTTAAAATAATTTCAATTTGTGTCGAATTATGCCTCTACAATAGAGTAATAAGTTCAGTCACACATGATTCTGTTTTCACTGCAGTCCAACGTACTTAAATAACTGACACGGTAAGTTAATATTTCGCCCATTTAAGATTAAAAAAAAATCACTACAAAATTAGTTATCATAAGTAATGCCACGAGTGATTTTTAAATTATCGATTAATTCACGAGTCAAGAAGTGACGAGTGAATTTATCAACAGGATTTTGAAATCTAGAGTGGCATTTCTTAGTACAATTTAACGAATAAAATTAAGCCGTTTACTCACAAATCATTGTTTAAATATAGTTATTTAAAAATATTTATCTATGTAATGTAAACGGCGATGTTTGAAAACAAATGAGAAATGTTTGGTTATGTTTCATTTGTTCATCCACTGCAACATATTATTATTGCCAAAGGATCGCAATATTGTAAGAATGCACTCTAGTGGAGAAAAAATGAAACACATCAAACTGTATATTATAACCAACATTATAGGTTATTAATTATTTTTTTAGAAAACAACTCGGTAAAATAATTAATTAAAAACACAATTATTGAACACACAGTTATTAAATGTGTGGTTCGAAGGAATCTTTTCATTATTTGATAATAATAATAATAATAATAATAATAATAATAATAATAATAATAATAATAATGTTTTATTTATTCTGGCAGTTTTAAGGCCATAAAGGCCTTCTCTTCCACTCAACCAGCACAAATACAAATAAATATTTGACAAATATAGATATACACTATACTAATTATAAACAGTTAAAGATACAATAAATGTAGCAATGTAAATTTTATGTACAAACAACATTTTATAGGATAATAACAATAATGATACTTATAATAATAATAATAGGCCTAATAATAATAATAATTATAATAATAATATAAATATGATAAATTATACGAGAAACACCAATTACTATATATACCTTACACTGGGTAATAATGAATTCGAGGTTAGAGCAAATATAAATTTAAATTTCTTTTAAAAGATGCCAATGTCCGGCAGCCCCTTATTTCTTGTGGTAGGGAATTCCAGTTGCTATATTCAACGTATTTGTTGGACACTCAGTCACTGCAAAATAATGCTCTGACCTGTTCAGAATATTAAAAAGGAGGTGCTTTCTTTATTTTGGTGATCAAAATGCAATAATTATCGAGGTGAAACACGACTGCCATTCGTTGTAAAACAAAGTTCATTGAAACGTGATTGGTCATTAAAGAGACGAAAAAAAATATTTTTTTCGTGACAATGCAGAGTTAATATTTTTATTTAATTTTCAATTGCTATAAAATTAGTCTATAAACTAAGTGCAGTTTATTTCAAATACAAGTAAATTGAGATGACCAGTAATTTGAGAGAGGAACATTTTATTCTTTGTGTGTTATGCTACTGCCAGTAAATAATTGTACAGCACAGTTCTGGGTCTGTGAAATTTGTGAAATTGCTCTTTTTATTAATCAATAAAAATCGGCGGCCAGATGCTAGCCCTAATTTTTCTCACCGCAGCACCGCATTTCTACATGAAAAGCAATTTCCACAGCGGGCCAGATTACCAGACGCTAATGGCAATTTCTCGGCTACCTCAGGACCTTCTCAAGCAAATCCTTTGTAAGATACAAATTGATTTCATCCTTCGTTATAACTGCAGCGAGTTAAAAAGAACCAAGCCGATGTGACTCTAATGTCTTCAATCCGGCCCAAATCTAGTTTAACGGAACAGCTTCGGTTTACCAAACAAAGACATACTTCAAATTTGTTGTCCTTATTTCTTTCAACACAACAAGTGAATTTATCAGAGACTAACAAGTGACTGTAACTAATACTCTAACCATAAAGCACAGTGGACAAATATCACAAAATAAACAGACCTATTTAATTATCTAATGGTTTATTTAATGTAATCAGTTTATTTGGTGTTTGCTTGGTAAAAATCCATGATGCAGGCCTATTTAATAAATAAAACTGTCAAAGTTTTAATTGATTTTGATAAAAATATATATATTATTTAACATTTTTTTATTTATTTCTTCAAAGACACCAAAGAGCAAGATTGCTCATATTAAGGGGCAATATACAAAAAAATAATGGCCATGAAACAATTAACAATAAAAACAAGAAAACAAAATCAGACATAAGTTTAAGTAATACAAACTACTATAGATGCATTATATATATATATAATATATATATATATATATATATATATATATATATATACAATATTTAAACAGGATAATAATAATAATTAAATTAACAAAATTAACTAAGAAAGCAATGAGAAAAAAATACTTTAATACAATTAGAAAAATGTTTAACATTCGTGAAATGTTGATATTCAATAGGTAAGTTATTGTAATGGTTTATTAATGCATAACGAATCCCTTTTATATCGTATTTTGTTGAGAAACTAGTGCCTTTGTGTAATAAAGTACAACCTCTGGTATAATAATTATGTATATCTTTATTAAAAATTAAGGGCATGTTATGGAGAGATAGATTCTTAATAATTTTAAACATATATATACACAAGTCATTTTTTTAAATTCCCTTAATGGTAAAATATTTTAAAATGTAAATTACAAGATGTATGGGGGATGTAAGTTATATAGTATTCTGCATTCGTAATACAATCTGTTGTAACAGCTGTTACGAATGTTAAATAAAATATATATTTAGAAAATCATATGAAACTTCGATCGTTTATTTAATTGTTTATTTATTTCACCTGATGGAGTTACAATAATAATAATATAATAATAATAATAACAACGACTCAGTACTTTGGAATAGAAATGTAATAGGCCTATACAGAACGAAGAAAACTGTTATTCAAGTTCTGTTACAAAGCATTTTATTATTTGGGTCCGAAACCTGGACAGTAAGTAGACAACGAGTCAATAAGCTGTTAGCAGTAGAAATGGATTTTTGGAGGCGATCGAAAAGAAGTTCAAAAAGAGGTAAAGTCAGAAACAGCAAGGAAAATTATGCAAGTTGAAAAAAATATATTAGGAAAAATAGAAGGAAAACGTTTGAAATGTTATGGACCCCTCATAAGAATGGAAGAAGAGAGAATACCAAAGAAGATCCTTAATTGAAAAGCTAATGGAAGAAGTGGAAGAGGCAGGCCTAGAGAACGATGGATGGATGAAGTGAAGAGAAGTATGGAAGTTAGGGATTTGAGGGAAGAAGATGCTTTAGGCAGGAACTTCTGGCGACAAATCACTCTGGGTTGAAGGAGAAACACTGTATTGCGGAATATTCCTAAATAAAAAAAAATAATAACAACAGTGCTTTATTTTATCTACCAGATTTAAAGCCATAAGACCTTCTCTTTCACTCAACAAGCGAATAGTAAAATTATACAAAAATAATATACTTATTACAAATTTAAGATATTTTTTAAAATATAGACTAAACAAAATACAATGGCGATGTGATCTAATTCTAGCTAATACTAACAAAAACATGGAATATCCATCCATCCATAGTAATTCTGCCCGAGGGCAGGTCTTTCACTGCAATCATAGCATTTTCATGTTATGCTTTGCAGCTTTACTAAGGAATTACAGGTATGGTAGCTTCCCGTTGCTTTCCATAACATTTTAACAATATATAAAATTGAAGAAGTGCCAGAAAGTCTAAATTAGAACGTGTCACAAATAAGGGAATTAGAAAGATAATGGAAGCAGAAGGAAGCATAATTGAAAGAATTGAGGAGAAGGAATTAAAGTGGTTAGGACATGTTTTAAGAATGGAAGATGAGCGATGGCCGAAGCAACTAGGCCTATATGAATGGCATCCGAACAGAAAGAAGAAAAGAAAAAGACCAAGGTTAACATGGAAGGAAAACATGAAGACAGTAATGCAAGCTAGAGGGCTAAGCATCGAAGATGCCCAAGACCGTAGGCTTTGGAGGTTTGGCACGGGAAGACGGCAGCAGCTGTAAAACCCGAAGATAGATAGAATAGAAAATAATATAAAATAAAATAAAGTAAGTAAGGCTCCTAGATGATTATTTACAAAATGCTGTATAAAGTTGTTATGTAGTTATTGTTTTCATTGTGTGGAACTTAAGATATAAGTTAATTTGGATTTAAGGTAAGACGGTAGGCCAAAATTAAAAAAGAAAATCAATTTTCGCTTTTTTCTCCTAATTAAATAGTCTGCTCTTTTCTGAACATTTCTGTATATGATTTTTTACTGAACGCCAATTACAAGTGCGTTAATTATTATTATTCTCTTAATTGACAGCTGTCAGCCTGTAACGTCATTACACTTAAACCTTGTTTTGTGGAAAGTGAAAATTTTCGAACATTTGTCCCATTATGTCAGCAACTATTAGAGATATTTACATGAAATTTTTACAGTCAGTAGACCTAGTTGTAGTAAATACGTGGAACCATAACATTGATGATCTCTTGTATAGATCCTCACTTATGATTTTTTAAAAGTTATTTTTAAATAAAAAAAGAGAGACTAGTGACAAAAAAATTATATAGGACATCAATATTTAGATACAAGTTTGACTGAGGTTCAGTGATCCTTACAAACCTCATTTAATGTGTTGTAAAAAATTTAATTACAATTCATCTAGTAGTTCCTGAGATAGTGGATCTCAAATTCACATGTTTTAACATTGATGGGATAGGGCCTACCGTCTCACCTTAAATAATGATAGTTTGTGACCCTAAGGTCTTCTCTTCCACTGCACCAGTGTTAAAACAAAACAGAATAATTAACAATTATGAATTATCTACAACTTGATTAAAAATACATAATAGATATAGGCTGCACAATATACGGATGACAAAGGAAGAACAATAAAATATTAAAACAATAATCTTCTTCTTCTTCTTCACTACCTGGTTTAGGCAAGAGTTGCCTGTTCCGTCTTCACTAATAGATCTAAGACCATCTCTTCCGAGGACGTCCGACATCTCTTCTTCCTCTTGGAAAATAATGGAAGATTTTATTTGGTAATCTTCTTTCTTCCGTTCTTTCTACATGTTCTTTCCACTGTATCTTGTTGTTAAATATCTTTTTTTTTCTTATGGAGTAGATCTGCAGTTCTTCACGGATATCCTCGTTTCTTATCTGGTCCATTCTAGTGCAGCCTTTTACTCTTCTTAAAAATTTCATCTCGGCTGCTTGGATTTTACTTTCTTGTTTGGTAGTGATTATCCAAGATTCACCCCCATACAAAAGGACAGGGACAGCCATTGTTTTATAAAATTTTAATTTTGTTTGTTTATGGGCTTTATTATTCAATGTTCTATTTATTGTACCACAAATAGCTTGAAACTGATGTGTTTTGTGTTCAATATCTTTATCATACCCATAGCAAAAACAATAATAATACTAGTAATAATTTATTTATTTCATCATCATCTTCTTCTTCTTCTTCTTTAAGCTTAGGATGTAAGCCTGCACCGACTCAAAACATATCCCTCCAATTACTCCTATTTGTTTGTTTATATACATGTTTTCAATGTTTACACATCTTTCTTTGTTTTAATGTTTATTTTCCTTCTCCACTCGTCCATATCCATCCGCTCCATCTCTTCTAGTCCTCTTATTCTCATTCCAGTACTTATTTATTTTATCCATCAGTTTCGAGGTCTTCCTTTCTTTCATATACCAGGTGGACACCATTCCAATGTTTTTTTCTGGGTTACCTCTCTTCTTGAATTCGTCGTACGTGCCCTTACCAATTTAGTTGTCTATATCTTATATAATCTACTACTGAATATTTATTTTTTATCATCATCATCATCATCATCGAACATTCATGAATTTAGGCCATTTGTTGACCTGTTTCGGCCTCAAGAGAAACACCATCCAAAAGTCTTTTGAGTGGACGTCCTGGTCTTCTTCTTCCTGCAGGTTGATATCTTAACATTTGTTTGGGTATTCTGTGATCTTCCATTCGATGAACATGTTGCATCCATCTTGACATTTTTTTTATCGTATGACTTTATTTTATTATTTTTTATTTTTTTAATTTTATTTTTTTCAAATTTTGAATATTTTGCTGCTCTCCTCAATAAACGTAAGTTTTAGTTTAAGTTTTTGTTGAATTTCCATGCTTGAGCTCCATACATGACAGTACTTCTCACTATTGAATTATATATTTGTAATTTACTTTTCCTAGTTGTATGCCTGTTCCAAGACACTATTTAATGGTAATGATAACAGTAACAATGTCATAACAGACACCTGATGGCATTGGACAAAAAAAATATAGGCCTATAAATTATTTTTATTTCCATTATTTCGAGTGTTAGAGAGCGAACTACATTTTCTTACACGGTTAAAGGTAATATTAGTATGAAAATGAAGTAAAACGTCTGGTTTGTTTACATTACATCTGGGACTAGCTTCGAAGAAGTACAGGACCTAAAGGCTATCCTCTCTTTTTTTATACTGGTTTTCCTTATTGTTTTACCTTCTCCTTTGTTTTACTTGTTAGTTAACTTTCTTTAATTCTCACATAAACACAAGGACAGGACTCACACACTCAGACCCAAGGTGGAGATTTAAAATCCCCTGCCCCGCCGGGAATCGAACCCGGGTCGCCGGAGTGGAAGGTAGGGACTCTACCGACTACGCCACGGCGACGGACTCTTAAACTGATCCTCATCAAAACAAAACCATGTGATCTGCTCGCTTGTAATTGGTTATGGACACCGACGTACGAAGTAGAAGCAATAAGTACGCGAAAAAGTAGTTCCCTTCATTTAATTAAAAACATATCCTTTGAATATACTTGTTATTCTTCGTGAATAATAATAATAATAATAATAATAATAATAATAATAATAATAATAATAATAATAATAATAGGCCTATTCAAAACATAGAAAATGTTATAAAATATATGTAATCGATAATTACAACTTAAAATAGTTTATTATACATGGATGATGCATTTTAGATATTCTTTAGTCGATTCTGATGCAATAAAATGGCTGAAGGCGTTCAACCTTCTGTTACTGTGTCGCCATCTAAATTTTTAAAACACAAGTCTGGCAAACCTTTGACTAGCTAGTAGTAAAAACAGTTATTTTAAATAATATATTTCACAGTTTTAGTCGGCCGCGGTGGACTAGTGGTTATGCTCCTTGCCTCTGGTCCAGAGGGTCGCGGGTTCAAACCCGGACGGGGTCGATGGATTTTTTAGGACGGAAAAATCCAAGGAGCAAGTCCTCCGGGAGGGACTTTAAGCCGTGGGTCCCGAGTCTGAAGATTTTCAGGCTCGTAAAAAATCCTTAAGCCTGAATGAAAAGGCCTCTGAGCAAAATTTACCGAATTTTCCCGTCCTAGTACTACCTTGGTTTCTTAGATGTCAGTATGAGGCGGAACGCTGACCACGGACCATTCAAAATGACATCTATACGAAAACAAGTGTAACTAAATTAGGTATGGTTCAAATGCTTCCCTGTAGGGGGAGAGCGCCTAAATCTCTGCAAAGGGAAGACATAGGCTTACGATACGATATGATTTCACAGTTTTAGTGAAAATCCTCACCAGCTTTCTTGTAATCTACCCCATTCAACGATCTCATGTCTTCTATACTTACACGTGCTCCTTGCCAATGTGACAGTAACTGTGGCGGGAATGGCGGAAGGATATAATTGACGTTTGTTATGGTAGGATCACTGTAAGATAGGATAAGGTTTAATAACAATTTTATCAAGAGTCCATTTGATCTGACCGTCTCTTTTATCACATTTAAGCTTAGATTCAAAACATCTGTCTTGTTATAAATCCCATTCATCACCTTTCTTCACGTGGAGAATGAAGCAATTAATCAACAGCTGACTTGAACCACATGGACACATAAATTATAAATCGTTATTCAGAAACTCGAGGCTCCAATTGGTATCTATCTGACGTAAGTAAAATAAAAAGATCAACCTTGCGTTCTACTAAACATAATGCGTTGACAAGCGACAATCAACTGAATTCTGTTAAACTACTGGCAATCCACAGGTAGCTTGTCTCACAAAAAATGTTTCCCTTTTGCAGGTCATGTGCACTAGTTTTATATCCCCGTAAAATCAAACTAAGTTGTAAAAATCAATAACAATCTAAGCAGTTAGTGATTTTTCCATGTTTCAAATTTATTGTCGTTTCGATATCAAAATACAATAAAATCAAAACTTCATTCTTGAAGTTGCGCATTTTTTGTAAATATTATACTGTAATGTTCCATTTTCCAGCCGTTTATTAAATTCCCAAGGATTATACCAATTGAGATTTTTCTGATTCAAAAGTTTTTGAAAAACTTTATAAAACTTCAATGACCCTAAATATGGCCTATATCTGGTTTCAACTCTTTTGATCTCACTCACACACACACACACAAACTTTTTTGACTACACAAGGATATGGAGTACCTCCCCGAATGAGTGATCAGCTCAATCCAGAGGTACCTCCGGGACAAAACAAACATTCATACTATCCTAAACATGGCGAATGCGACAACTAACTAGGTAACGGGCACTATCGAACCCGTAGGGTCATGACCTCTTGGACAGAAGCTCTCCAAATATCTGTATCATGAGCTAAGATTTTCCAATCATTCCCTGCATAATGTAATTCCCTCACATCATGGTTAATGTTATTCTCCGACCTCATTCTTCTTTTACCAAATGGGCGTTATCCTCTGATTTTTCCAACAAGAAGCTTCCATGCACCTCTTTCGTTCCCCATTCGTGTCACATGTCCTGTCCATCGTATTTTACGATACTTAACAGTTCATATTTGATCTGGTTTCCTCTGAAGATCATGTGGCTCACTGTTATGTAGTCTTCTCGATTCGCCTGTAAAGTTTTTTCGTCAGAACTTTATTCTTAAATAGGCCTACTTGTAATATTTTCTCCTCCCTTAAGGTAAGAGTCCATGTTTCACATCCATATAGGCTAATATAACTGGTAGAATAATAATTTTATATATTTTCAGTTTAACGTTTTCTGAGAGAAATTGGGGCGATAAGAGACCTGTAATTCATAGGCCTAATAGTATACATTTTCAGAATTAAACCTATTTTAATAATGGTGATTATCATGTACGGGGACAATTTGGGCCTTAAACTTTTCTGACATTGCCTTACATATACTTACTTACTTACTTACTCACTGGCACTATCGAACCCGTAGGTTCATAGCCATGCGGTAATAAGCTCTCCATACATCCCTATCCCGAGCTAATGCTTTCCAATCATTCCCTGTATAATCTACTTCCCTCAAATCATACTTAATGTTGTTCTCCCACCTCATTCTTGGTCTACCAACTGGGCGTTTTCCTTCTGGCTTTCCTTACAAGAAGTTTCCATGCACGTCTTTCATTCCCCATACACGCAACATGTCCTGCCCATCGCAGTCTACGAGACTCAACTGTTCTTATTATAGCCTATCTGGCTTTCTATAAAGACCATGTAGTTCATTGTTATGTAGTCTTCTCCATTCACCTGTCTGTTCATCTCTCTTTGGTCCAAAAATTTTCCTAAGAACTTTATTCTCAAATACTCGTAATCTCCTTTCCTCCCTTAAAGTAAGAGTCCATGTTTCGCACCCATATAATATAACTGGTAGAATAATAGTTTTATATTTTTTCAGCTAAACGTTTTTTGAAAGCAGTTGGGACATCAAAAGTCTCTGCAATGCATAATAGCATGAATTTCCAGAATTGAGCGTATGTTTAATTTCTTTGTGCATCTCATTCCTATTTGTGATTATTGTTCCTAGGTATTTGAATTCAGCCACTTCCTCAAAATTTCCCTCATTTGTCATTAGCTGTCCATTTCCATTATATACTGAATTTCTATGTGTGACCATATATTTAGTTTTACTGATATTTACTTCCAGTCCTAATTTCTTAGTGTTACTCAATAGTGTGTGCGTGTTGGCCTTTAGTATCTCCTCGCTATCGGCCAGTAGTACTACACCATCAGCATTCCTTACATATAATGATAAAAACCTGGATAAACCATCAGTCGGGATATACTTGTCCCGGCCGGGGATCGAACACGGGCCCGCTGCATACAAAGCAGCGACGCTACCCCTGAGCGATAAACATTCTTGTAACGTAAACAAATATATTGAATTCGTCTCTTGTTAAAGTCCATGTCTCACAAATTAAAACCGTACAGTGTCTCACTTGGATACAATGCTATGTATCATGGAGTTGTACTATTAACTCTGATTGCATTCATTATGTGACAATGAAATGCAATGTGACCAAATACATATTTGTACTTGTGGTGGTAGGGATAGGGGTTGACCCCCCATGAGGAGGCCCACCTCGGTGGTGGCCGCGGCGGTACAATGACACACAAAGCAACTGGGGACAAAAGGCACATGGATGTCGGCGGCGAGTTTTCTTTGAGGCTTGATTTCAAGTTTTCTCAGCAGTGAATGGGATCCCGCTGGTCTCCACATAAATTCTCGCCTCTCGCATAGCGGCCATTCTCACTCTCACGTCTTCCAACCATCTGGAAATTCACCTAATTAATCTTAAATTTACATATTTTAATTCTGCTCTTGATACAATTTTTACACTTTTTTTAGGAATATTGAGATCATTATTTATTAAATTTTTTTGCACTATTTTGTCCCTGCAAACGAAATTCGTGTTCCAGACAGTTCTAGAACTGACATGATGTTAATCTTCTTTTTCTACTTCCGTTAGTCATCTCCATTCTTTCTTTATAGACTACCAATTTTGATATGTATCTGTCTAAACCAAGGGAAAAGCTGAATGCGACCAAAAAGTGACTTATTTAGTGAATCGTTGCACTTTTTTTTTAGCTCGGGCCCTATAGTACTATCCATCCATAGTAATTCTGCCCGAAGGCAGGTCCTTCACTGCAATCATAGCATTTTCATGCAATGCTTGCAGCTTTACTAGGGAATTGTGTAGGTGTGGTAGCTTCCCGTTGCTTTCCACACCGGTGAAGGATGATTATGATTGATGATGATGGTAATGATAAGGATCATAATGATGGTAATGATACGGATGATGATGATGGCCATATGATTTCGGGGATCAATTGGGCCTTAACGTTTTCCTGACATTTGTCTTACAGGTGAGGAAAAACCCCGATAAAAATCTCACCCAGAAAAACTGCCCCGACCGGGAATCGAACCCGGGCCCGCTGCGTGACAAGGCAGCACTCTACCTCAAGACCACAGCGGTGGACTTTATAGTACTATGATACTATGTTATATACGTTAATTGTCCCAGAAAAATCATCATAAGTAATGCCACGAGTGATTTCCAAATTATCGATAAGTTCACGACTCACGAAATGAGGAGTGAATTTATCTAGAGAATTTGGAAATCAAGAGTGGCATTTGTTAGGACTATTTAACGAATAAAATTAAGCTGTTTACTCACAAATCATTATTTAAATATAGTTATTTTAAAATATTTATATAATTATATTTAATGTAAACGGCGATGTTTGAAAACAAATGAGAAACGATTGTTACGCTTGTTCATCACTGCAACCAGATCATATTATTTATTGCCAAAGGATCGCAATATTGGGAGAATGCACCCTAGTGGAGACATTTATAACCAACATTATAGGTATTACTTTCTGATGTCCTATAATGTAAATATGTCAATTATATTTTCCTGCAACGTCATTTTCTGGGAAATAATTCGTTTAAGAAATTGCAAACAGTGTTTTTTTTTTGGTAGTATAATCAATTGCTACAAATGCGTTTATATTATCTCTCGCAAGTACTATCTCCTGACATTCGTGCACTATAGGCCTATATACAATCTGGTAACCGTATTTCTTTGGGGATAAGTCACTGCAAAATAATGCTATGCCCTATTCAGAATGTTAAAAAAAAGGTCGCTTTCTTTAATATGACGATCTTATTTGATAAATTCGAGGCGAAACACGACTGTGATTGGTTGTAAATAAGAAAATCAATGAAATGTGATTGGTCATTGACAGCCATTTGGGGCACGAGTTAAATAGTCTAGATAAAGGTGAAAACCCATTCAAATCGGACAAGTAGGTTTTGAGTCCGTAAAGAACAGACAGACTCATACTCGGTTTTTATACATAATTGAATAAACAGATCTAACCCACAAAAATTCGAAAGTTTAGTTTCCAGTGGACCTAACCAGAGAGTATCATGGCGTGGTGAATGTAAAATTATCCATAGGCCTACTCTCTTCCAGACCTGTCTCATTTATTTTTAATAGTTGGCTTCCAAGCGAATAGTGATCTATGTGTAGCAAAATGGCGGAAGAAGTTAGTCAAGTCATGAATAGCAGTGCAGAAAAACAATTATTGCACACGTGCAAACTCTTTCCACCACAGTTCTGTGAATTCTAATCAGAATCTTAGAGAAATTGAATGAAAATAAGAAAGACATAAAGAATGTAACGAAATAACATTAAATGGAAAATAAATACTGAACACTGATTGAATTAGAATTTTTTCTAACTGAATCAGTGTTCAATATGTATTTCCTATCTCTTATTATACCATTTTTTACATAAATATATGTTAGATAATGTTTCCACTCTACAGAGATAGATCATCTTCGCACTCAATTGTGTATTAAATTGTTAATATCCAGTTATTAACATGTTATTTTGCATTCAAATTGCCTGCACTTGTTTCCAATAGGATATGCTTAAAAATGTAGGCCTATATGATATAATAAAGGTCGGAACAGGCAACTCTTGCCTAAACCAGGAAGTGAAGAAGAAGAAGAAGATATAATAAAGATAATAGCCTCAAAATAAACATTGTACTTTTTTTTTTCGTTTCCCCAACAATTTGTAGTTTGTGGGTTAGATCTCTTTTCGGGGCAACTATTCAATTGTCAGTATCTATTTTTTTATTATATACAACTTTCCTCATTAGAGGGTTGCCTCAAGGATAAAGTGATACAGACAATTAATTTTCGAAATTGATTAAATACATTTTGTAAATACATTAAAAAAATTCAAATTTTAATTGAAGTATAGGTACTGTAGATACTATAAACTAGAAATTTTGTAAAGATGGTTTCTTAAAATTGAAATTGATCCTCTAATGGCAGCGATGACAATTTTAGAAAGATACACTCTGTCCACTAAAATTAGCTATGACTTTTCAGGACAAATTGTCAGTCAGAGCAAAAATAGTAATCAATAATGAAATAATAGAACAGATAGCACACTTTAACTATCTTGGTTCAAACATAACATATAGCTACGAATGGGATATACATAATAAATTAAACCGATATCAAATGATGTGTGGCACCATAAGAAGAACCCTCCGAAAGACTCGAAAAGAAACTCAGCCCAGTTTTATAAAATTATGGCTGTTCCTGTTATTTTATACGAATCTGAATCTCGGGTACATACAAAAAAATATATCTCACACATTCAAGCCGCTGAAATGAAATTTTTAAGATCCATAAAAGGATGTACACGCATGGATAGATTACACAATGAATCAATAAGAAATGAACTGGAGATATTTTCAATAGTCGATAAACTAGACGAACACAAATACCAATGGAAAGAACATTTAGACAGAATGGACAATACAAGATTACCCAAAAAGATCAACACCTATAAAAAAACCACATGAAAAAAGATCTTTGGGACGGCCAAGGAAACGATGGACTTGAGACCGGAACAGGTCGCATTGACCTAATCCTGGAAAGGAAGAAGAAGAAGAAGACACACTGTTCAAATGTAAGAAATTCAAAAATTTAGCTAAGAATACTGGTATTCTACTTCTTGCTCCGATCATCAATCCTGTGACAGTTACACCATCTAATTGGTATTTATGATGGCAAGTAATTTGCTTGTACCAATATTAATTAACATTGGAAAATAACTTTCATTACCCATACTTGAAATGTATATGAATTTTCGCAGATATGGAGCTTTAACTCCTCCCCTCAGCGCATTATGGAGACATGGCTGACGGTAATGCTAGAATGGTGACAATGTGAACAATGCCTCTCACTATTCCATTGATGAAGGACCACAAGGTGAGAAGAATGTTTGTGGGGGTTCAACAAGTCAACACCTGCCTGGGTGGGCCTTCTACACCCCCCGAAGGTGTAGAGAGGGCCCTTGATGTTCTGCCAACCTCCTATTCTCAATACCTTTAATGAGCCTGTTCTTTATTTAAAAATGATTCAATAAACAAGATGCCGGCACATATTTCAACTTGTAGGTTATATTTCGAAGATCCTACGAATTCCCACAGTATTTATCAAAGGATCAGAGAAAAGGGATTCTTGCATTTTCAGCCAAAGAAATAATGCAGATCCCTATCTACTGTATTCAATATTAAATCTAGGTATCAATTCTGACTCACCTTCATTTAGGGTTTATAGAACGTCTTGGGAAATAAAATATATCATAGTTCATAACAATGTATTAGACATTTTTAAAAGAGGTCATTGGTGAATAGGGCCTACTTAAGTAGATGAATGTATGTGTTCAATTAAACATTTGACATAATATGTAAAAATATGTAATTATATGTAAAATATGTAATTAAAAATATGTAATCCTCCTCCCTTTTTAATATTTATATTAACGATACAATATATAATTGGCAGATAAATTTGGACTCACATTTCAAAATAAGAAATAAGATCTTAGATACCTTACTTTTTGCAGACGACCAAGTTCTAATATCTAGCTCAGAAGATGGTCTACAGAAATCACTCTTTCAATTAAATAACATTATACAGAATTACAATTTCAAAATATCAATAAGTAAAACGAAAATCTTAGCTTTCAAGAGAACAGATACCGCAAGAGCTAAAATAATTCTGGAGGGGAAACCAATTGAACAAATGAACCATTTTAAATACCTCGGATATGAAATTTCCTATTTTAAAAATGAAGATCTGTTTAACAAACTTAAAAAAAAATTAATTATACATGTGGCACAATTAAAAGAATATTTAAAAACACAAGAATGGAAACAAAATTAATTTTTTTTAAGCAGTTGCAATTCCCTTACTATTGTATGGTAGTGAATTTTGGGATTTAACTAAAACAGAAGAGAAGATCATAGAAGCAGCTGAAATGAGATTTCTGAGAAGTGTGGCTGGTTGCAAACTTCTAGATAAAAGAAGAAGTGAAGATATTTGAAATGAGCTGAATATTTTTAAAGTTTTAGATAAAATAAAATAATCTAGAAAAAACTGGAAAGAACATGTTCAAAGAATGAGAGATGATCGCATTCCAAAAATTATAGGCCTACTTAATTACAAACCAAAAGGAGACAGGAATGTTGGTAGACCGAAAAAGAGATGGATTTAACTTTTTGAATGAGAATCTATGAGACTGGAACAAGCCACATGGGCTTAATCCGCGATCTAACATGACCTTGAAATGTAATGGTCCTAGTAAACTAATTCGTTAAATTTTTTAGCTCTCAGACTGATACATACCCAGGGAGAAATATGTAATTACATAGAAATTCATACTCCAGTTATAAGAGAGACACGGAGGCTGTTTTTATTAGAATTGATTGATATGTTTTCAGTTTCAATTGGATCTGCGATCAAAACGTTTTCAAAGCACTGCTCTTACACAAACAACTTAAGCATTTGTGATTAAAACTTTATGATCAAATACAGTCGTAAATCAAAGCAAATAACTTTATTGGAGGCAGATTTTTAAAATATATCAAAGCTTTTATTCTATAAAGATATACTTAAATGTCAGTAATAAATCATATCTTATATTTTATGGATTATTTATAGATATTAAAGCAGCAAATAATAATAAAATAATAATAATAATAATAATAATAATAATAACAACAATTTTTTATTCATAGGCCTCACTGCCACTATCGAACCCGTAGGTTCCTGAGCTAATGTCTTCCAATCATCATCTGCATTCATGGATTAGGTCTGTTGACCCGTTCCGACTTCAGCCCATCTCTTTCTAGGTCTGCCCACATCTCGGGTGCCTTTAGGTTTGTATTTTGTTATTTGTTTTGGATATCTATCTTCATTCATTCTGTCTATGTGTTGTTTCCATTTTTGTCTATATGTATCTATTTTATCAGTTATTGCAAATATTTCAAGTTTCTGTCTTATTTCTGTGTTCTTGATTCTCTCTTCCTTAGTGCACCCTTTAACAGATCTCAAAAATTTCATTTCTGCCGCCGTTATCCTACTTAGATCTTGTTTTTTATGTATCCAGGCTTCCAATCATTCCCTGTAAAATCTACTTCCCTCAAAATACAGATTTTTTAATGTTTACACATATTTCTGAACCTAAAGTTTTAATTTCCTTCTCCACTCGTCTCTATCCATCCACTCCATGTCCTCCAGTCCTCTTGTTCTCATTCCAGTTCTTATTTCTTGCATCCACCAGTTTCGAGGTCTTCTTTCCTTCTTCTTCCAGATGGACACCATTCCACTGTTTTTCTGGGTAACCTTTCTACTTCCATTCGTCGTAAGTGCCCATACCAATTTAATTGCTTGTACCTCATATAATTTCAACATGCTTTTTGTCTCATGAGTACCAATAGTTGCACTTAATGCAGTTTTTTATCGTGTTTTCAAATATGTATTCGGAATTTCTCCATCGCCCACAGTTTTTTTTTATTTCATCATCATCAACAACAACAAGGATTAAAGCAAATGAGCTAACTCAAATGGTTTCAGCTATGGAAAAGAGATGTCAAGGCAAATGGAATCCTAATATGCTGGCCGATTGTTGTTGGACCATCAAGAGGGATGCTCCACAGGCGAAATATAGCAGAAAATCGTCATTTCTTACTTTCTAGGTGAGTCCGAATGTTCGAATATTGTGTAGTTACGAATGTAGAAAATATTATTGTTTGAAATTATAAATGCCTGTCTCTCGGAAACCTTGCGTGATGGAGAAAAACCGATATCATATTTGAATTCAGGAGAAAAAATACTATCAAAATCACATATGTTTCTCTGAGACAAAAAAAAGTTTATTTTTTTGTTTCTCAGTATAATCTACTATTGAATATCTGTTATTCATTTTTTTCTCGTATGGCAATATTTCTCATAATAATGATGATGATAATAATAATAATGATAATTATAACTCACTAGCATTATCGAAACCATTAGGTTCATGGCATCACAGATATAAGGTCTCCATACATACATACATACATACATACATACATACCTATTGTTTTCCAATTATCCCCTGTAGAATTTACTTCCCTAAAATCGTGGTTAATATTATTCTCCTACCTCATTCTTCGCCTATCTACTGCACACTTTGCCTCTGGTCTCCTACAAGTAGTTTCCAAGCCCCTCTTTCAATCTCCATTCATACCACATATCCGGCCCATTCAGCCCATGAGACTTAACTACTCTTAATATATCTGGCTTCCTGTCCACCGTTGTGGTCTCGAGGTAGCGTGCTGCCTTGTCACGCAGCGGGCCCGGGTTTCGATCCCCGCTTGGGACAAGTTTTCTGGGTCAGATTTTTCTGGGGTTTTTCCCCAGCTGTAAAACAAATGTCACGATACTTTAAGGCCCAAACGGTCCCCGCACATCATTATCATCAATATCATATTCACCTCATTAGATTAACTTTAGGTTTAAGGCCTCTCCAGGCGCATCATTACCCATTGTCATCACCCATTATATCAATGGTGCAGCGTAACACCGCCTTCCAGGCGCCCCAACCTTAGAAGTGGGTTACAATTGGCCAATGCCAGGAGAGAATAACTAAAATGTCGAATGACAACAGGTGGCAGTTAACAAATATAATATATATATATATATATATATATATATGGTATGATAAGAAAAATAAATGCCTGGACGGGATTCGAACCCGGATCTCTGAGTCTGTACCTCAGTGTGATATCAATTACACCACCAGGCGAATCCAATTCAAACACTTATTTTTCTTATATATGTATTATATTCTCCATTATTACTAGATGTCGCGAGAACTCGGTCTTCACTGCCATCTAGTAGCTGACTATAACAAGTAAGCAAATTAAAGAGAACATTTTTACTTTATAGCAGTGACGCTTTATCGATGTTATAATTAAATATTTAATATTCAGCAATGCTAGCTTAATATGGTATGGTAAGAAAAATAAATGCCTGGACGGGATTCGAACCCGGATCTCTGAGTCTGTACCTCAGTGTGATATCAATTACACCACCAGGCGAATCCAATTCAAACATTTATTTTTCTTATATATGTATTATATTCTCCATTATTACTAGATGTCGCGAGAACTCGGTCTTCACTGCCATCTAGTAGCTGACTATAACAAGTAAGCAAATTAAAGAGAACATTTTTACTTTATAGCAGTGACGCTTTATCGATGTTATAATTAAATATTTAATATTCAGCAATGCTAGCTTAATATGGTATGGTAAGAAAAATAAATGCCTGGACGGGATTCGAACCCGGATCTCTGAGTCTGTACCTCAATGTGATATCCATTACACCACCAGGCGAATCCAATTTAAAAACATTTATTTTTCCTATATATGTATTATATTCTCCATATAGGCTATATATATATATATATATATATATATATATATATAATTATATATATATATATGGTATGATAAGAAAAATAAATGCCTGGACGGGATTCGAACCCGGATCTCTGAGTCTGTACCTCAGCGTGATATCCATTACACTACCAGGCGAATCCAATTCAAACACTTATTTTTCTTATAGGCCTATATGTATTATACTCTCCATTATTACTAGATGTCGCGAGAACACTGTCTTCACTGCCATCTAGTAGCTGACTATATCAAGTAAGCAAATTAAAGAGTATATTTATTTTACTTTATAGCAGTGGCGCTTTATCGATGGAGAGTATAATACATATATAAGAAAAATAAGTGTTTGAATTGGATTCGCCTGGTAGTGTAATGGATATCACGCTGAGGTACAGACTCAGAGATCCGGGTTCGAATCCCGTCCAGGCATTTATTTTTCTTATCATACCATATTAAGCTTGCATTGCTCAATGTTAAACATTTAATTATAATATATATATATATATATATATATATATATATATATACCTGGCTTCCTATGTAGGCAAGATCATTTGAAACATCATATCGGATATAGAATTGAGCTATAACCGCTATTGGCCTATCTTTGTGAATAACCATCTTTTCTAATGGTCTTTCTATTAATAAGAGAATGATACGTTTAATTTTCACAGTTATTAATGCATTCGAAAATTGAACGGCTTAAATAGAGTCTCTATTGTTAATTGCTGTCATCTCGTTTCTCCCTGAAACCAATCGATTAGTGCAGCGCACTAATGTAAGTTTTATTGTATAAAAATATCAACATTACATTCCGTTTTAACTCCGAATTTATAAGTTTGGAGGGGACCGCAAACTGAATAATTCATTTGTCAACCTCATACATCAACGTCCAATTGAATTTTACGTGACATTTATAGCGATTTCATTTATAACAGATGTGGAAACTTCCAGATTAGCAGAATTTCAAACAATAAGATTATATTTAATGAAAGAAGAGAGCCTAATGCTCTACCAAAAGCTTGTTCATTAATTCTTACAGTGTTTCTCTCCAATATGTATTTTTGGACTTATTTCCATGGAAATTGTGTCAGGTGTTTATAATATTCATCTTAGAAAACACTAGCTAATGTCCGGCGTGCGTTGCTACGCCTAAATAAACCAAATATTAAATGTTAATTAACGCGGTGGACTAATGGTTATGCTCCTTGCCTCTGGTCCCGAGGGTCGCGGGTTCAAACCCGGCCGGGGTCGATGGATTTTTTAAGGATGGGAAAATCCAAGGAGCAAGTCCTCCGGGAGGGACTTTAAGCCGTGGGTCCCGAGTCTGAAGATTTTCAGGCTCGTAAATGATCCTTAAGCCTGAATGAAAGGGCCTCTAAGTAAAATTTACCGAATTTTCCCATCCTAGTACTACCTTGGTTTTCTAGATGTCAGTATGAGGCAGAACGGTGTCACGGACCACTCAGATGACATCTGTACGAAAACAAGTGTAACAAAATTAGTAGGCCTATGGTTAAAATTCTTCCCTGTAGGGGAAGAGCGCCTAAATCTCTGTTAAAGGAAACATGGACTTACAAGATACAAGAAGAAATTATATGGTAAACGCTGAGACGAACCAAACATGGCGGTTATGACGCATAAATAAATTAGCTAGGCCTATTATAGGTTAATTTTAAACTGAATATATATAAAACAATTATTCCACCAGTTATAGGCCTATTATATGGTTGCGAAACATGGACTCTTACTTTAAGGGAGGAAAGGAGATTAAAAGTATTTGAGAGTAAAGTACTTAGGAAAATTTTTGGACCAAAGAGAGATGAACAGACAGATGAATGGAGAAGACTACATAACAATGAACTACTTGGTCTTTGTAGGAAGCCAGATATAATAAGAACAGTTAAGTCTCGTAGACTGCGATGGGCAGGACATGTGGCGCGTATGGGGAATGAAAAACGTGCTTGGAAGCTTCTTGTAGGAAAACAAGAGGGAAAACGCCCAGTTGGTAGACCAAGAATGAGGTGGGAGAATAACATTATCTATGATTTGAGGGAAGTAGATTATACAGGGAATGATTGGAAGGCATTAGCTCAGGATCGGGATGTGTGGAGAACTTATGTCCGCGCGGTCATAAATCTACGGGTTCGATAGTGCCAGTGAGTAAGTATTATAGGTTAAAAAAATTGTATGGTATACGCTAAGACGAACAAAGCATGGCGGCTGGTAGTCAGTTTTTAATTTCTTTTCAGGTAAACCTCCTCCACTTATAATAGTATGATTTCAATCATTTTTTGATAATACCTACCTCGGTTTATTTTAATAGGATATACTAAGTTTCGTTGTGAAACATTGAAAATTGTGACCGCTAGTGCGATTTTTAAATTTTCACTTCAGGTGAACTCCTACACCTAATGGTTTTAGATGGTCCAATTGTGAATCTAAACCATCCAGGGACCCACATATACATAAAAAAATAGGTCCAGTCATTTAGGAGGAGTTCAGTGACACATACACGTAGGCCTACAGAAGAATTATAGTGATGGCAAAATACTTTTTGCATTATGTATTCTAACACTATAGCCCTTTTTGTCAGGCAATTCACTTATAATATATATATATATAGGCCTATATATATATATGGTAAAAAAATAAATGCCCGGACGGGTTGAATCCGGACCTTTGGGTCCCGTCCAGGCATTTATTTTTATTAGCATGTCATATTAAGCTTGCATTGCTCAATGTCAAAAATGTAATAATAATAATAATAATAATAATAATAATAATAATAATAATAATAATAATAATAATAATAATAATAGCTTTATTTTACATATATATTGCACCCTCATGCTATGACTGCAGTGAAAGAAATTACTATGGATATATATATATATTACAATGTTAATAAGATTTTTATTCACTTTTTTTGTCCTTCTATGTTTTAATTAAATGCTTAAGATATTCAGGAAATAATATTTATTATTACTTTTATTCTTATCTTTTTATATTCTATTATTTTATTATTATTATTATTATTATTATTATTATTAGGCCTATTAATATTATTTATTATTATTAATATTAATATTATCTTATTCATTCATACAAGTTTAAGACCTGGAGACCTGTTATGATCTCACTGATGACTTGCTTGTACGGCGCAGACATGTCTTCTTTGTTGAACAATAACGAAGCGCGATTTTAGGAACCCTATCTGACTTCATTGGTCGCTAATGATTCGTCGTAGCGCAGTTCGAGACATCATCTTTGCATTTGCAATACTGTACCACTTGGTGCACCTCGAAGCTGAAGCTTCTGACCAGAGAACATCACCTAGAAGAACTCGCCACTGTAGAAGCCCTCGAGGGAGAAACTCTGGAGAAGCACCAGTTATGGACACGGGATTATAGCCCTAAATCATCCAACACAAATAATGTGTATGTTCAAACATTGAAATGGGTTATATAATGGAAATGGACAACTAATGACAAATGAAGGAAATTTTGAAGAAGTAGCTGATTTCAAGTAGGCCTATCTAGGAACAATTATCACAAATAGGAATGAGATGCACAAAGAAATTAAACATAGGCTCAATTGTGGAAATGCGTGCTATTATGCAATACAGAGACTCTTGTCGTCCCAACTCCTTTAAAAAAAACGTTAAACTGAAAATATATCTTCTTCTTCTTCTTCACTTCAGGGGCTAGGCAAATTGCCTGTTCCGCCTCACATAGTTGTTCTGTCCATTTTTTCACTGGCCTTCCCTTATTCCTTGAACCTCTCGGCTAGTAGTTAAATGCTGCTTTTGGTAATCTTGTTACATTCATTCTTTGTACATGTCTAAACCGTTTTCCTCTATATTCTTTGATATATAAAACAGTTATTCGCCCAGTTATATTATCGGGATGCGAAACATGGACTCTTACTTTAAGGGAGGAAAGAAGATTACGAGTATTTGAGAATAAATTTCTTAGGAAAATGTTTGGGCCAAAAAGAGATGAACACACAGTTGAATGGAGAAAACTACATAATAGTGTGCTGCATGGTATGTATAGGAAGCTAGATATAATAAGAACAGTTAAATCTCGTAGACTGCGATGGGCACATATGGGTGATGAAAGAAGTGCATGGAAGCTTCTTGTAGGAAACGCCCAGTTGGTAGACCAAGGATGACGTGGGAGAATAAGATTAACTCTGATTTAAAGGAAGTCGATTATACAGGGGATCATTGGAAAACATTAGCTCAGGATAGGGATGTATGGAGATGTTATGTTCACGCGGCCATGAACCTGCCGGATCGATAGAGCCAGTGAGTTAGTTAGTTAGTCTTTATTTGTATCCATTCGAACGATCAAATAGAACATGAATCTCTGAAACTCTGATTTACTGAATGAGGCCCACATGATATTTCAGACGCATTGTGGATGAATAAATATTCTAGAGATAAATTCTTCTTAAGAATTTCTACAAACGTGCGGTTTACAATTAATCTTGCTATGAAATAACACCTAGGAAAAATCTCATAAATAAGGACATAAGAATGTGAAAAGGACGTATCCAATCAAAATACTTACAAAAACTCAATTAAAACCTCATGATTATTGATATATGAATAAATTAATATAAAGATAGGACTAAATTAATAAACTGCTTATGAAGGGAGATATTTATACCTTCCATTTATTACATAGAACATCCTTCCTTAACAAGACAGTTTAATTGTTATTCTATGACGAAATGACTCATATAAATTCACCGCTAGAAGAGTTATGGAACTTCTAGCTTATTGTAAATCCTTTCATTCATAGTGTTCTGCTCAAGAGCAGGTCTTTCACTGCAAACTCAGCATTCTCCACTCTTTCCTTGACTCAGCTTTCCTTTTTGTATCTCCATACAAACCATTTATTTTAATATTGTCTATCATCTGATGTCTTTTTTCTGCCTCTAACTTTCTTTCCGTTGACCATTCCTTCTAGAGCATCCTTCAGCAGGCAGTTTCTTCTTAGCCAGTGGCCAATCCAATTTCTGTTCCTCTTCTTTATGAGTTCCAGCATTGTTCTTCTTTCACCCACTCTGTCTAGCACATCTTCATTTCTTACTTTGTCTGTCCATTTTATACGTTCCATTCTTCTCCATATCCACATCTCAAAAGCTTCCAGTCGCTTTTCTTCATTCCGTCGTAATGTCCACGTCTCTGCACCATATAATGCTACACTCCACACAAAGCACTTCACTAGCCTCTTTCTTATTTCTCTTACCAAAGGTCCGCAGAAAATGCTTCTCTTCTTGTTGAAAGCTTCTTTTGCCATTGCTATCCTCTGCTTTACTTCTTGACCGCAGTTCATGTTACTATTGATAGTACAACCCAAGTATTTGAAGTTCTCCACTTGCTCAATGACCTCATCTTTAATCATTGTAAATCCTATAGTACAAAAATTATTAATCTATTAATAATGATTAACAGTAAGCTAACGTATTGGCTCAGGTAGCGCTCTTTAAATTATTTTTTGCACGATAGTGCGTACTGTCGCACTTACAGTAGTGGTGACCATGATTGCAAGTTCAATTTCCTACATTTCGGGGTTGCCAACTTATAAATAACTAAATAACTATACTGTAATACAGTAAAAACTGTCTTAGCCGGAATCTTTATAAGAAGAAAACCTGTAGAGACGGAAAAAATATCCAGAACGATACGATTTTATGTGTAAAATCGTCCTGTATAAGCCGAAAACCTTCATAACGCGGAAACGGAATGGTTTTTAAAGTACCAATAGTTAATTTTTATCTCAGTAAGACGGGAAATTATTCTTAAGCACGTTCTAATTACAATATTAACGACAACATTCTGCATAGGGCTACGACGCTTTCTGCATTATATCGTTTTACCTTCTTGTGTTGTCATTGTATTGCGGGGATACCCTTGCTTACGTGTGACAGCGGGGAATCCCTCGCTTTTCCTTGCCTGCTTACGTTACCTGCGAGGGAGTTGGGAAACTCTTCAGTCCTCCTGTAGTTGAGTTTCTTCTCGCTTTTGTGTAATAAAATTGTTTGTATTCCCTTGCAAACTGAGCTGTGTTACATACACTATTTTGTCTGTATTTCAGACAATACGTTATGTCTTTAAAGCGTACATATAAAACCCTTACATTGCGTGAGAAAATTCAAGCTTATAATTTGGGAACCCTTTGTAAGAAGGAAAACTGCCAAGACGGAAATATATTTAAGGAACCGTCATGTTCCTTCATAGACAGGTTTTACTGTATTACAAATTACCTACCTAGTGCGGGAAGTAAACACACTGCCCTTTATCTACATTACGTACAATATATATATATATATATATATATATATATATATATTATACAAAAATATATCCAAAAGGTAGTGTTAATATACATTATACGAAACAAAGCACTGCATTTTAAATTAACTGAACTTTATTTGAAACAATATAAAACAATAATTTCGTACTTGCCACTATTTTATTCCTGATTAGTGTCACGGGCTGCTGTAATCTCAACTAAATTATTTTCGGCATTTATCGTATAAACTTTGGCCAAACTTTTAACCTTGGTCAGTTGTTTATAATGAACACCAATATTCCCAACAAAAATGTTACTATATTACTATTATTTATTATTTTGAAAACACCATCGTGAAAAAAATAATGCAGCCTACACGCACGTTTGTGAAGTGTTTTACAGAATCTTGGAAATTAAAATCCTCGCTATCGCTCGGTTTTTAATAATTTCCTCACTTCTGTAAAACTACTTCTCAACCTCGCGTTGTAATATATAATTATTTATTTATTTATTTATTTATTTATTTATTTATTTATTTGTGTTGTCTTTATGATATTTCTGCTTTTCTCCCCTGGCATTATCGGAATTGTAATATTTTTTTTTCCGGTTGGGGCACCTGGAAGGCGGAGTTACGTTACCCCGATGATGTAATGGGTGATACTTGATAATGAAGCGCCAGAAGAGTCCTTAACCCAAATTCCAGACCATGGACAACCACAAGAATAATTCCCTTTAAGGAAAAATTGTTATGGTCTGACCGGAAATCGAACTCAAGACTTCTTGAACAGTAAGCAGAAACGCTGATCACTAGCCCATGAACTTAGACAATGTTAAATCAATAGAGCAATCAATCAACCAAATCTGGTGTCATATACAGCGGTGCTCAGGGTTAGGCAAGAGTTCTCAGGGTTGTGAAACTTTTTATCATAAGTAATGCCACGAGTGATTTCCAATTTATCTAGAGAATTTGGAAATCAAGAGTGGCATTTGTTAGGACTTTTTAACGAATAAAATTAAGCTGTTTACTTACAAATCATTATTTAACTATAGTTATTTTACAATATTTATATATTTAATGTAAACGGCGATGTTTGAAACAAATGAGAAACGATAGGTACGCTTCATCTGCTTCCTTTGTTTATCACTGCAACCTGATCATATTATTTATTGCCAAAGGAACGCAATATTGTAAGAATGCTCTCTAGTGGAGAAAAAATGAAACACATCAAACTGTATGTTAATACATTTCTGATGTCATATGATGTAAATATGACAATTATATTTTTCTGGATTATTACCTGGGAAAAAAAATACATTTAAGAAAGTGCAAACAGTGGTTTCTTTTTTGGTGGTATAATTAATTGCTACAAATGTTTTTATATATGTGTTGACATTCATGCACTATATATACAATATGGTAGCCGTATTTCTCACAGGCTCAGTCACTGCAAAATAATGGCCAGACCTGTTCAGAATATTAAAAAGGAGGAGCTTTCTTTAATATGGTAATTATAACACTGATAAATATTTCGTGAAACACGACTCTGATTGGTTGTAAAACAGAAATCATTGAAACGAGATTGGTCATTGACTCCCATTTGGGGCATGAGTTAAATAGTCAGCAAAAGAACAACGTACAAATGTTCTACTCAATTTTAACGAATCCAAAACCATTTATTTACAGAGAATTACACTTTTGTTAATATAATTAATAAAGTTTTATTAATGAGTGGAGTCGATGAAGTAATTTGAGGTCCATATGCTTGAATCAACATTCGAGAGCCTTAAAACAAACCAAATTCTTAAAAGTGCTGAGTAATTTTAATTGCCTGGGTTATATGTTTGGCACAATAAAACGAAGTGTCAAAGAACAAGAAAGGAGACACTTTTAAAATGTTATATAACAATAGCGGTTCCAACACTACTGTATGGATCGGAACACTGGGTCTTAAATAAAAACCAGGAACGAAGAATAGAAACGTCAGAAATGAGGTTTCTGAGGAGTGTGGCTGGCTGTACAATAACAGATCGAAAACGAAATTAAAATATACGAAGTGAACTAAATATCCAAACTATTAGATAGGATTGGACAATACAGAGATGAATGGATCACATCAATAGAATGGATAAAAATAGAATTCCGAAACAAATTCTTCAACATGGAAATATCCTCACAAAAATAAAACAATGGTCTCCAAGGGTGCTCATCCAGTTCGAACATAGATAATATTAGAAAATAAACCAATAGAACAAGTAGTAACATATAACTTCCTAGGCTGCGAAATATCATACATAGCAGAAACAAATATAAATAACAAAATAAATAAGTTTAATTATATAACAGGAACACTAAAAAGAACTTTGAAAAATAAAGCCAGGGAAGACTCTATAATGAAATTATACAAGACAATGGCAGTGCCTATTATTACTTATGGATCCGAAACATGGACAGTGACAACACAACAATCTGCCAGGATACAAGCTGCTGAAATGAGATTCCTCAGACAATAGCAGGATATCAAAGAACAGACAAAGAACAAACACAGAAATAACACAACAACTAAAAATAGAGGAATTAAACTCAACAATAGAGACATACAGAACAAACTGGAAAGAACACTTGTCAAGGATGACTGAGAATAGAATACCAAAAGCAGCATACAACTATTCACCACGAGGAAGAAGAAGTTTGGGAAGACCAAGGAAAATATGGAAAGAGCAGCAATTTGGAGTCGGAACAGGCTAGTAAATAAGCCTAAACCGTGAATAAGAAGAAGAAGAAGATTCTTCATTACAAACCACTAGGACGAAGAAATGTAGGAAGACACAGTAAAAGATGGTAAGAAAGATAAACAAATTAATATTAACATAAGAAGCAAACTTCAACCAAATATTCTATTTAGTCAAATTCTAGCAAGAGATCGGAACAGACTTTGAGGTGTAATCCTTGATGATGATGATGATGATGATTAAAAATGCTATAGTTTTAGGTGTCAAACTATGCACGCAATTTTTTTTGCTGAATTTAACCCTTAAATTGGCAAAACACAAATTTCTTCTGTTAGTTATTTGAATGTGGCGAACCGCAGTGAAAACGGAATCTTGTATAACTGTTATCATTAGGTATATTGTATAATTTGACACAAAATTAAGTGGTTTATTTTTGTTCGTTTTCTTCTGATTTATTTAAAATATTACATTAACTGAACCAACTGATGCATCCAAAAGGATACATTACGAATTTAAGGGTTAAGACTCTCTATTAAGGTCCAAACTGCGTAGGCCTATATTATTACACACGATGTGGTCCTCACATGAGCCAAAGTAATGTCCCCGAGGCAAAAGCTCAAAAATAATGGGAAGATAGAAATTTCTCGAAAGCAGGAATTAAGGGCAAACTACTGTAAAGTGGAAAGCCTGTATTAAGTAAATAAACTTCCGCTATGGAGGACCCGTGTCCCACGTAGGACATATGGGATACATAATGGGTTCAGTGCAAATGTGGTCCAAGTCCATATTTTTCTCTTTAGAGAAAAACTGATTTAAAGTTATAGTAATAGACCAATATTTAATTGCCGATGAAGAATTAAACATCATTTTTTTACATTAAAAAATACAAAACTTGATTCCCCACCGTACTACAGAATTATTGATATTTTGAACCCAAATCCACATAGGCCTATAACCAGGGTTTTCAATTTTTGGACTTGGTCCACATTTGCTCTGAAACCATCATAAATTAGGCATTTTGAAATCAGTAAGATCAATTCCTTCTTCTAAGATTTTTAGATAATCGAGGTTAAACTTAAATACACGCTTTGATCTTATGATTTATGTCATGGAAAATTGGTACTCTGAATTTTTTTACTGAACTCAGAAGTAAATCGCGTGGCTGCCGAAAATATAACTTTAATACAATGCCAACTTTAAAATTCTAAAATGGTCACAAAAGTGGAGTTAACCATATCGTCTTCTGAATGCCTCGATATATATATATATATATATATATATATAGGCCTATATCTCCATCCATAGTAATTCTGCCCGAGGGCGGGTCTTTCACTTCAATCATAGCATTTTCATGCTATGCTTTGTAGCTTTAGCCTACAAGGGAAATCATAGGTGTGGTAGCTTCCCGTTGCTTTCCACACCGGTGAAGGATGATGATGATGATGATGGCCATATGGTTTCGGGGACCGTTTGGGCCTTAAATTTTTCCTGACATTTGTCTTACAAGTGAGGAAAACCCCCGATAAAAACCTCACCCAGAAGAACTGCCTCGACCGGGGATCGAACCCGGACCCGCTGCGTGACAAGGCAGCACACTACCTCGAGACCACAGCGGTGGACACTAGGCCTACATAACTTATATAATAAACTTCACGGCGCGACAGGCCTAGAAGGTCCTTGACCTACCAGCCAGCTACTGGACTCACGTCTGCATGTGTTAATCACAGATGTAGGTGATATTCCAGCCAATGTACGGGTGACATGTGGTCAGCTTATCGGGTATCCTCGCCGTTACATCTGGTTTTCTCAACCTGGAGTCTACTTATTGTATAGTGCAGTTCTGGCTTCTCTATGCGTACTTTAGGGGTCTACAGTGTTTGATGCGGTAAGAGAGGAGGGCAACTTGCAGGTACTGCCAGCAACTACCTTTTGTTTAGAAAACATAATAGTTGCTACACGTTACATTTCATATTTGCTAGTTCTGATTTAGTGAATAGTTTTGATATCTAATAAGTTACAAGTGTTCATTATAGGATAGGCCTAATGTTGTTTTTTATAACAATTTATTTCATTATTATTATTATTATTATTATTATTATTATTATTATTATTATTAATTAATTAATTAATTACTTACTCACTGGCACTATCGAAGCCGTAGCTTCATAGCCGCCCTGACATAAGCTCTCCGTACATCCATATCCTGAGCTAATGCCCTCCAATAATTCACTGTGTAATCTACCTCACTCAAATCATAGTTAATCTTGGTCTACCAACTGGGCGTTTTCCCTCTGGCTTTCCTACAAGAAGTTTCTATGCAAGTATTTCATTCCCCATAGGCTACGTGTAACATGTCCTGCCCATCGCAGTCTACGAGACTTAACCGTTCCTATTATATCTGGCTTCCTATAAAGACCTGTAGTTCATTGTTATGTAGTCTTCTTCATTCACCTGTATGTTCATCTCTCTTTGGTCCAAACATTTTCCTAAGTACTTTATTTTCAAATATTTATAATCTCATTTCCTCCCTTAAAGTAAGAGTCCATGTTTCGCATCCATATAATAGGCCTATAACTGGTAGAATAATAGTTTTATATCGCCTATTTTCAGTTTAACGTTTTTTGAAAGGAGTTGGGACATCAAGAGTCTCTGCAATGCATAATAGCACGCATTTCCAGAATTGAGCCTATGTTTCATTTCTTAGTGCATCTCATTCCTATTTGTGATTATTGTTCCTAGGTATTTGAATTCAGCCACTTCCTCAAAATTTCCTTCATTTGTCATTAGCTGTCCATTTCCATTATATAGGCCTAATGTATTTCTACGTATGACCATATATTTAGTTTTATTGATATTTACTTCCAGTCCTAATTTCTTAGTGTTACTCAATAGTGTGTACGTGTTGTCTTTTAGTATCTCCTCGCTATCGGCCAATAGTACTGCATCATCAGCATAAACTAACAGCTTATTAATATCATTGAGTTGTAAGCCTTTCTCATTTTCTAAAGATTTAATATATATATATATATATATATATATATATATTTAATTATTTAAATCAAAATGTATCATTAATTGAGACAAGTTTTATTATCGGAAAAATATAAGTTATACACCGTGTCCCAATCAAACCTCCCACATTTTAATTAATCATAACTCTCAGAGTATGCGGAATTATGAAATGAGGTTGTTACTAAAAGAAAGAGAAACTCAAAAAAAAATTTTGTTTCCATTGTTGCAGTTAATTCTGTCGCATGTTGGACAATAATGATTTAAAACACGTTCGCCAGACATCACTCCACTGGACTTCTTCCTCTGGGGGTATGTAAAAGACCGTGTTGTTGCGACTCCAGTACAATATCTTCATGATTTACAAACCCGTATCCTTGACACAATTGCAACAAAACCAATGGTCATGCTGGACAGAACGTGGTACGAAATCGAATACAGACTTGATATTGTTCGTGCTACTAATGGTGCACATATAGATGTGTTTTAGTGTGTGGCAATGAAAATTCTTTGAGTTTCTGTTTCATTTAATACCGGCCTCATTTCATAATTCCGAATACTTCGGTAGTTATGATTAATTAAAATGTGGGAGGTTTGAATGGGACACCCTGTATAATGTTTTATTAAGTTTTTTATCCCTTTTCAAAGCAGTCACTCCTTAAATGTAAGGAATATAACAAAATAATTTATATATATATATATATATATATATATATATATATATATATATTTACCATACCATATTAAGCTTGCATTGCTCAATGTTAAACATTTAATTATAACATCGATAAAGCGTCACTGCTATAAAGTAAAAATGTTCTCTTTAATTTGCTTACTTGTTATAGTCAGCTACTAGATGGCAGTGAAGACAGAGTTCTCGCGACATCTAGTAATAATGGAGAATATAATACATATATAAGAGAAATAAATGTTTGAATTGGATTCGCCTGGTGGTGTAATGGTTATCACACTGAGGTACAGACTCAGAGATCCGGGTTCGAATCCCGTCCAGGCATTTATTTTTCTTATCATACCATATATATATATATATATATATATATATATTATTCTTAGGAAGAAAATGTACGCTGCTTGGAGAATATCTTCTGGCTGTCGAAAATGCCATTATCGTTGTCTGTTTTGAGAGCATTTGGTTTGTTTTTCAAAACACAAGACTACAAAAATATACCTTTAGTGATAACTATTAGGTGCAAGAGACCGGTACCCCAGTGTTATGATTTCAAAGAACAAGGAATATCTTTGGAAAGACGTCAAAAGTTAAACACGTGCACAATGACATTTCTAGAAGAAGTCTTGCTTCGCCTTATTAAACTTGGTTTTAAAGTGCAACATATTTTTCACAAGAGCGAACAGAAAGTCGTTGGTTTAAGGGGGCGGTCACATTATCAACTTTACTTCATGAAGTGTCAATCTGTTGCTATGGTGACCGGCGTACAATTGAATATAATCCTTTGCCTCCTGCAGCGTGCGGAATGGGATTACAGATCCCAATTTACACGATCCTATACATTTTTTTTTTCACACTGATACAAAATATCACAATAGAACAAAAAAAAACTTGTCTGACAACATCTAAACAATGCAATTAATATTATAATTTAATAAATGACAAATTAAATTTGAAAAGAAAAATATATGCCTAAATCGGGATTTGAACCCAGTAACTCTGGTTCTATACACCAGTGCTTTAACGATTTAAGCTATTAGGCATCTCGATTTAAACATAAATGTTTCCCTTATAAAGTAAAGTGATCCCACTACAGCCCTCAAGAAGCCCTTGGGGTAGTAGGAGGTTAAGGCTCACACTTTTTCTAGACAATCGGCACTTGGTGTCAGCCGGGTTGTCAGCTCTGCGTGACGGCCACCTTTACCCCCAGAACAAGCGTCTGGTACTCATTTCCGTTAGAGGCTGAGTCGACCCCAGGACCATAGTGCCGCCAGAAGGTTTGGGTCAGTTTAAAAATCGTGACCCCACTGGGACTCGAACCCTCGACCTCCCGACTTGTAGCAGAGTGCCTTAACCACTACGCTACGGTGTTATTATTATTATCCATCCGTAGTAATTCTGCCCGAGGGCAGGTCTTTCATTGCAATCATAGCATTTTTATGCTATGCTTTGCAGCTTTACTAGGGAATTATAGGTGTGGTAGCTTCCCGTTGCTTTCCACACCGGTGAAGGATGATTATGATAAGGATGATGATGATGATGATGGCCGGATGATTTTCGGGGACCGTTGGGCCCTAAGGTTCCTGACATTTGTCTTACAAGTGAGGAAAAAACCCGAAAAAACCTCACCCCAGGATCCTGTCCCCCGGGAATCGAACGCGAGCCCGCTGCGTGAACAAGTCAGCACGCCACCTCGAGACCATAGCGGTGGACTATTATTATTATTATTATTATTATTATTATTATTATTATTATTATTATTATTATTATTATTATTATTATTATCATCATCATCTACGGCCGCGGTGGACTAGTGGTTGTGCTCCTTGCCTCTGGTCCCGAGGGTCGCGGGTTCAAACCCGACCGGGGTCGATGGATTTTTCAGGGCGGAAAAATCCAAGGAGCAAGTCCTCCGGGAGGGACTTTAAGCTGTGGGTCCCGAGTCTGAAGATTTTCAGGCTCGTAAAAAATCCTTAAGCCTGAATGAAAAGGCCTCTAAGCAAAATTTACACCGAATTTTCCCGTCCTAGTACTACCTTGGTTTCCTAGATGTCAGTATGAGGCGGAACGCTGACCACATACCACTCAAAAATGACATCTATACGAAAACAAGTGTAACTAAATTAGTATGGTTCAAATTCTTCCCTGTAGAGGGAGAGCGGCTAAATCTCTGTAAAGGGAAAACATAGGCTTACAATACAAACAATTATTATTATTATTATTATTATTATTATTATTATTATTATTATTATTATTATTATTATTATTATTATTATTATTATTAGTATTATTGATCTGGGAGTAAAAAGCGGCCGTCACGCAGGGCTGACATCAAGTACCGATTGCTTCCCCAAGGGCCTCCTAAGACCTGTAGTGGGAGGACTTTACATATTTTATGAGGTAGTAAAGCTGCAAACATGGCATGAAAATGCTATGATTGCAGTGAAATACCTGCCCTCGGGCAGAATTACTATGAATCAATGAATTTTCTTTCCTCCGTGTATTCAAGTCTACAATGAAACCAGGTCCAATATTATTTTTAATGCCGGTTAACCTACACAGGAAAACGCTCTAGCAATACAGATAATTCCGGATCCCCTTAAGATAATGTGGGTTTTAAGGGGATAGTGTAAATGTGGTTTTGAAGTTGAAGGCAATGGCCCCGCCTGTAAGGATATTTTGGCTTCATTAGATGAGTCTCTTGCAGTAGCGAGCTGTCACCACAAACTCATGCGTCAAGATGTCACTCAACCACTAGTTCCCTATCTTGTCGCATTGTCGCTCCCGTCTTTGTGTCTGTAATTACATTCTCTTTCAAGATGTCTGTTTCGAAATAGTTTGGCAATGCTCGGCTAACAGAAGCTGTATGTCAAATCTGCAGCTTTCAATCCACAAACAAGATGGTATTTGTCACAAATGTTTAGAGAATCTAACTAACTCACTGGCACTAGCGGACCCAGAGTTCACGACAAGACTTGGTAATATTATAACGATATTGTAATATGAGACATTATTGGAACTGTGTTGAAATAACAGTATTGGAAAATGTTAAATAACATCGTTTACTGCTTATAAAAGTGGTGGTAAAATTCTCAAACATAGATACTTCTAAACGGAGCCGGCCGTTGGCGATGGTAGTGACACCTACCTGGCTGCGGACGAAACGATAATTAAACATTTGCATATGTGGAAACAAGTCCACCGCTGTGGTCTCGAGGTAGCGTTCTGCCTTGTCACGCAGCGGGTCCGGGTTCGATCCCCGGTCGGGACAGTTTTTCTGGGTGAGGTTTTTATCGGGGTTTTTCCTCACCTATAAGACAAATGTCAGGAAAACTTTAAGGCCCAAACGGTCCCCGAAATCACGTGGCCATCGCAATCATCATTCATATTCATCTTAGATTAAGCTTAGGATTAGGGACTCTCCTGGCGCACCACTATCATCTTCATCACCCATCATATCATCGGGGCAATGTAACCCAGCCTTCCAGGCGCCCCAACCTCAGAAGTGGGTTACAAGTACGCCATGCCAGGAGAGAAACCAGGAATGTCGAAGGACAAACCTGGGGCATTTGAAAAAAAAAATATGTGGAAAGAATTGTTAGTGATTGTACCAAGTCTAGAATGGTGTAGTGGGCTGTACACTCCTACGGAGGAAAGGTCCACGGTTCCATTCCTGGTTCAGACATTAATTTTTCTTTTCACAATATCATTATAATATTATAATATGATCCATTATTGGAACTGTGTTAAAATAACAGTATTGGAAAATGTTAAATAAGGCTTGGTAAGTTATGCTTACATCCCAATCCTGGGCAAAAGTGTTCCAATCATCCTCGTACAAATTAAGTCCCTCAAGTCGTGGAAAAAATATTATCCCACCTCATTTTGGTCCACATCTACTCTATTGTATACTGATATGCCCTAGGGCAGGTCTTTCACTGCTACCATAGCGTTTTCATGCTATTCTTTACAGCTTTACTAGGGAATTATAGTGTGGTAGCTTCCCATTGCTATGCAATGATGATGGCTAGATGATGTTCAGGGACCGTTTGGGCCTCAAAGCTATCTGACATTTGTCTTACAGAAGAAAAACCCCGAAAAGAACTCAACCAGGAAGCTTGTCCCGACTGGGAAACGAACCCGGGCTGACTAAGGTTAACAGTGTGGGCAATGTTTATTAGTTGAAAGCACTGGGGACCGTTACACCAATCAGTGATAAAATGGCGACAAGTAAGCATTTGTTTTATATTGTTTCAAATGAAGGTCAGTTTATATCAAATGCAGCGATTTGTTTCGTACAATGTATATTAACACTACCTTCTGCATATTTTTTGTATATACAATGTACCTTAGTATTAGGCTACATAAAGGGCGGTGGTCTTACTTCCCGCACGATGTTTGTAATATGTAATATTACAGTAAGTTATAGTTATTTAGGTTGGTAACACCGGAATGTAGAAGGTTGAACTTTCAATCACGGTCGCCATTGCTGTAAGTACGAAAAAAACGCACTTGATGAAGACTTTCTGCTGTAGGCCATGGTCGTGAGGCTTGTAGTTCCCCGACGTTTCGCCAGAGACTTCGCCTGGCATCCTCAAGGGTTATCTTCATCAAGACCATACAGCAACTCCGGCCGTGAAAGTCTACGTGAATACAGCTTATAAACACTTTACCCAAATTTCGTATCATATCATATATAGAAATTAAGGGGATTTATGTTTGCATTGATATCATGGAGTATTTTCATCTTAAAATATCGTTTTTATGCTAGGATTACACTTCTTATTCTTCATTTCCTGGTTTAGGCATTGATTACCTGTTCCGTCTTCACTAATAGATCTAAGACCATCTCTTCCGAGGACGCCCGACATATCTTCTTCCTCTCGGAAAATAATGTAAGATTTTATTTGGTAATCTATTCTCTTCCATTCTTTCTACATGCAATTAACCAACTAACTCAAAATTAACTCACTAGTACTATCGAACCGTAAGGTTCATAGCCGCGCGTACATTAGCACTCCATACATCCCTATCCTGAGCTAATGTTTTCCAGTCATTCCCTGTATAATCTACTTCCCTCGAATCATAGTTAATGCCATTCTCCCACCTCATTCTTGATCTACCAACTGAGTGTTTTCCTTCTGGTTTTCCTACAAGAAGCTTCCATGCACGTCTTTCATTCCCCATTCCTGCCATATGTCCTGCCCATCGCAGTCTACGAGACTTACCTGTTCTTATTATTATATCTGGCTTCCTACAAAGACCATGTAGTTCACTGTTCTGTAAGTCTTCTCCATTCGCCTGTCTGTTCATCTCTGTGTGGTCCAAAAACTTTCCTAAGAACCTTATTCTCAAATAAACTTAGCCTACTCGTGATCTCCTTTCCTCCCTTAAAGTAAGAGCCCATGTTTCACATCCATATAATATAACTGGTAGAATAATAGTTTTATATATTTTCAATTTAACTTTTTTGAAAGAGTTGCGACATCAAGACTCCCTGTTATACATAATAGCACGCAATTCAAGAATTAGCCTGTGTTTAATTTCTTTGTGCATCTCATTCCTATTTATAATTATTATTCCTAGGTACTTAAATTCAGCCCCTTCCTCAAAATTTCCCTCTTTTATCATTAGCTGTCCATTTCCATTATATAATGTGTTTCTATGTGTGCTCATACATTTAGTTTTATTGATATTTAATTCCAGTCCCAATTTCTTAGTGTTATTCAATAGTGTGTGCGAGTTGGCCTTTAATACCTATTCGCTATCGCCTAATAGTACTACATCATCAGCATAAACTATCAGCTTATTAATACCATTGAGCAGTAGACATTTTCATCCTCTAACAATTTGTTAAAAATATATTATAATTTTTTCTTCCTCTTTCTTTCCGAAGTTTAACCTCTCTCTTTGTAGCTAGACTACTTTAATTTGCCCGAATCATTCAGGGACACCTCTTCTCCGAGAGGATTTTAAAATCTAGATTTTTTCACTTGGGTTGAAAAATGTATTGCGTAATTCAGAACATTGATGTGTTTAAAAAACAATTCTGATGGTCTATATTAGAATTTAAATTCAACTCCCGTGTAAATAAACTTTATGAGTTTATTATAGAATAATGGATCGCATTAAAATTTTACAATCTTATCATAAACAATACGGGAATATAGTTATATAGCCTACCTTGATTCATGTTTTTTTTTCGCTGCCCAAGAACATGGCGGGTTTCCCTGAATAAGTGGTAAAAGTCAATCCAGGGATTAGAACCGAGACAGTACGAATATTTAAGATAAGGAACACAGCATTCACTCATAAATTCGTTCTTAACGAGGCGATTATAATATTGTTGATTATAGGTTATTATAAATAAGATTTCACAAAACAATGGCTGTGCCATCATTTTTGTATGCCAGTGAATGTTTGGTGCTAAATATGAGAGAACGAAAACAGAATAAATGCGTAAGAAATATAATTTTTAGAGCAATTAAGAGATGCTAATTAGAAGTAAAAATATACGTTAATAATTGCAAAATACAGCTCACCTATATAAAGTTAAAATTACAGAACAAAATAGATTCAACATCTAGATAGATTGGAAGAGAGTCGAATGCCCAAAAGAGCCTAAAAATATGTACAGCCTTTGAAATCATTTTTGGCACACAGGTAATTTTCAAGTCCCAGAACGAAGCCACTGCGCATGACCAGAGGTCAGTTGTTTGGTTCACAAGTATACAACTATTTGAGAAACTAAAATCCGTTCTATTTCGTTGTGTGTCGTGCAGTGGAAAACAATTTCGCGTATATAAGTAGTGCGGTAAATGCTGTAAATAAAACAAAGCAAAACAATTAAACAAAACAAAGAAAATTAATTGAGGTAAGGTCGAGAGAGAGAAAAAAAAATCATGACAGCGAGATCGTACACGCGACCTCCTGAATGGGAAATAGAACCTTCTACTGCTAGAAACTGTCTGTATGAAGCGATGCAATACTCCAGGACTTACTCGTGTAATGAAATTATATATTAACTTGTCCTAATTTAAATTAATCAGACGCATCTTTCATTAGTAGTGGATATCACGCTGAGGTACAGACTCAGAGATCCGGGTTCGAATCCCGTCCAGGCATTTATTTTTCTTATCATACCATATTAAGCTTGCATTGCTCAATGTTAAACATTTAATTATAACATCTATAAAGCGTCACTGCTATAAGGTAAAAATATTCTTTTTAATTTGCTTACTTGTTATAGTCAACTACTAGACGGCAGTGAAGACCGAGTTCTCGCGACATCTAGTAATAATGGAGAATATAATACATATATAAGAAAAATAAGCGTTTGAATTGGATTCGCCTGGTAGTGTAATGGATATCACGCTGAGGTACAGACTCAGAGATCCGGGTTCGAATCCCGTCCAGGCATTTATTTTTCTTATCATACCATATTAAGCTTGCATTGCTCAATGTTAAACATTTAATTATAACATCTATAAAGCGTCACTGCTATAAGGTAAAAATATTCTTTTTAATTTGCTTACTTGTTATAGTCAACTACTAGACGGCAGTGAAGACCGAGTTCTCGCGACATCTAGTAATAATGGAGAATATAATACATATATAAGAAAAATAAGCGTTTGAATTGGATTCGCCTGGTAGTGTAATGGATATCACGCTGAGGTACAGACTCAGAGATCCGGGTTCGAATCCCGTCCAGGCATTTATTTTTCTTATCATACCATATTAAGCTTGCATTGCTCAATGTTAAACATTTAATTATAACATCTATAAAGCGTCACTGCTATAAGGTAAAAATATTCTTTTTAATTTGCTTACTTGTTATAGTCAACTACTAGACGGCAGTGAAGACCGAGTTCTCGCGACATCTAGTAATAATGGAGAATATAATACATATATAAGAAAAATAAGCGTTTGAATTGGATTCGCCTGGTAGTGTAATGGATATCACGCTGAGGTACAGACTCAGAGATCCGGGTTCGAATCCCGTCCAGGCATTTATTTTTCTTATCATACCATATTAAGCTTGCATTGCTCAATTTTAAACATTTAATTATAACATGTATAAAGCGTCACTGCTATAAGGTAAAAATATTCTCTTTAATTTGCTTACTTGTTATAGTCAGCTACTAGATGGCAGCGAAGACCGAGTTCTCGCGACATCTAGTAATAATGGAGCATATAATACATATATAAGAAAAATAAGCGTTTGAATTGGATTCGCCTGGTAGTGTAATGGATATCACGCTGAGGTACAGACTCAGAGATGCGGGTTCGAATCCCGTCCAGGCATTTATTTTTCATATCATACCATATATATATATATATATATATATATATATATATATATGAGCTGTTTCCCTTAATTAATTGATTTCCCTATATACAAATTTATTTATATAACGTAGCCTGGTAACGTATGAGAATTATAAAAAAATAACGACGTTATTAAAATAAATTCCTGACCAGAATCGAACCTGGGCCTGCGCCGTCGCAATAAAGCGTCTTACCGACTGCTCTACTAAAGCGAACGATACAAATACTGCTTCTGAAGTAAATGCTACTTTACTATTGATTGGTTTAAGAGACCATTACTTGCTTTCAGTCTTCTGATAACTCTCTCAACTTAGAAAATTCAATGAATACATGTATTTGTTGAAATTCCTATAAATCTATGATTTGCCCCTCGTGCCGCCGGATTTGACCTCAAAGGAGACAGCACGTGTAACAACTTACTAGTGTGAATCGCTCTTCAAAACTTTTAACTTTCCACCATCAACAGTTGCGCCATCATTTTTTTCAAAGGCTGTACCTGCAGGCAATGAAGACAAAGAGGACGACGGAATGAAGAACCGGAACAAGCCAGAAGTACTATGACATGATGTTGATGATGATGATGATGATGATGATGTTTATGATATCTCGGGCTTTAAACGTTCTTGCATTTGTCTTACAGGCGAGGAAAAACCCAGAAAAAATCTTACCCATTCTGCTAGTTCTGCCTATGTAATATTTGTACATATCGGAAAAGACTCTTTGAATGTTATTAATTTTGTTTTATTTACAAGACATTTCCAGACCAAACTGTTTTGAGATAGCATATAACTTATCCACCCATAGTAATTCTGCCCGAAGGCAGGTCCTTCACTGCAATCATAGTATTTTCATGCTATGCTTACAGCTTTACTAGGGAATTGTAGGTGTGGTAGCTTCCCGTTGCTTTCCACACCGGTAAAGGATGACGATGATGATGATAATGATACGGATGATGATGATGGCCATATGTTTTTCGGGGACCGTTTGGGCCTTAAAGTTTTCCTAACATTTGTCTCACAGGTGAGGAAAAACCCTGATAAAAACCTCACCCAGAAAACTGCCCCGACCGGGGATAGAACCCGGCCCCGCTGCGTGACAAGGCAGCACGCTACCTCGAGACCACAGCGGTGGACATATAACTTATGTATAGCTTATTGTAATTTACCTTCAGTCTTATTTATTTTTAAATGATTTTTTTTTTCGTTTATACTAGTGTTTCCTTATTGTTTTACCTTTTTCCCGCGCCGTAGCCGAGCGGTTAAGGTAGGAAGCCTTGGCGAGAGCTACGGGACTTGCGCTGGTTCGAATCTCCATGGGGGAAGAAATTTTCTCATGGTATTTCGGCCAGTATGGGACCGGTGCCCACCCAGCATCGTGAGGCAATTGGGTAGCTACAATAAGTAGCGGCTCCAGGTTGAGGAACCAGCTATAACGGCTGGGGGACTCGACATGCTAACCACATGTCACCCCTACACTGGCTGTTGATCATCTACCTCTGTGATTGACACATGTGGATGTGAGGCCAGCAGCCGGCTGGTAAAAGGGCAACCGCTAAAAAAGTGGAAAGACCCTCAATCGGTTTTACCTTTTTCTTTGTTTGTTTTACCTGCTTGTTAACTTTCTTTAATTCTCACATAGACACAAGGACAGGACACACACACCCAGACCCAAGATGGAGATTTAAAATCCCCATACCCCGCCAGGAATCGAACCCGGGTCGCCGGGGTGGAAGGTAGGAACTCTACCGACTGCGCCACGGCGATGGACACTTAAAACATTCTTCCAGTGATTTACAATATCGACAATAAATATATGAAGAAGTCCACCGCTGTGGTCTCGAGGTAGCGTGCTGCCTTGTCACGCAGCGGGCCCGGGTTCGATCCCCGGTCGGGACAGATTTTCTGGGTGAAGTTTTTATCGGGGTTTTTCCTCACCTGTAAGACAAATGTCAGGAAAACTTTAAGGCCCAAACGGTCCCCGAAATCATATGGCCATCATCATCATCCTTATCATTATCAACATCATCATCCTTCACCGGTGTGGAAAGCAACGGGAAGCTACCACACTACAATTCCCTAGTAAAGCTGCAAAGCATAGCATGAAAATTCTATGATTGCAGTGAAAGACGTACCCTCGGGCAGAATTACTATGGATGCATGGATATATCAAGAAGTAGGCCTACTGGTGGCGATGGACAACCTTGTCTCACACCACAGTTGATTTGCATAGGCCTAGTATAGTTTTTGGTATTATATACTAGGGCATTCGATAAGTAACGGCAATACTTTTGAAAATCAGCGACCCTAGTGGTGGTCATTGTAATCTTGCAGTATGTTGTTGAATAGCCTTTGTTGTATAAATGTTTAATACTGAGTCTCAAAATAGCAATATTTTGTGAATACATTCACTGTTTCTCACATGCAGTAAGAAATACCACCCTAAAAATATATTCAGTAGAATTTGTTTAGAAGGTGGAATTGGGAAGTACTCAAACATCCACCAAATTCACCAAACATTGAGATTTCAATCAAGAGTTAATAGGCCTATCCAGAAAGCTCTACATCTATCAGATGAAAGTGATTTCCAGAAATGGTGCTGCAGATGGAGTTCGGCATATTCCAAGAATTTGGAAACGTATAATTGACCTGGCAGGAAATTATAAATAAAGTTTGTAATGTCAAAAGCAATTTTTTATGATGTTGTAGAAGTGTTGCCATTACTTATCGAATGCCCGCTATCTAAAAAGTAATCAGTTTATATTCCTATATCAGCTGCATAATTTTGGCTCTAGAGGTTCGGGACTCATTGTAATTGGCACTGTGTACTTGAGATACAGGGCTAAAGTATATGACACTGGTAGTTATATAATGGGAGGAGAGGAGCCTTTCTCTTGGAATTTGTTGAGTTGACAGATATTTAAATAATAGCACTTCATGTGGGTCACCATGATGGAACGTTTTGTGTCACTGGGAGGTCTTGTCACCACTACTTTCACCAACAATTGTTGGTTTCAGTGGCGGATTTAACACACCATTATCAACCATCATTTAGCATGCATGAAAACTTATCTGTCAGCAGGTGGTTTCCGAATAACATTGTATTTTCCAACAATATTTATCCTGATTTCAATATCTCATATAAATTATAAAGATGTTAATATCAAATTGTCCACCGCTGTGGTCTCGAGGTAGCGTGCTACCTTGTCACGCAGCGGGCACGGGTTCGATCCCCGGTCGGGGCAGTTTTTTTGGTGAGGTTTTTATCGAGGTTTTCTTCACCTGTAAGACTAATGTCAGGAAAATTTTAAGGCCCAAACAGTCCCCGAAATCATATGGCCATCATTATCATCATCATCATCATCATCCTTCACCGGAGTGGAAAGCAACGGGAAGCTACCACACCTACAATTCCCTAGTGAAGTTGCAAGCATAGGATGAAGAATGCTATGATTGCAGTGAAGGACCTGCCGTCGGGCAGAATTACTATAGAAAAAATATCAAATTGGCTAAATTCCAACAACTTCTAAAAGCAAATTCCACAGAATCAAGAATTGCCTGTTAGAAACAGTTGTAATTTTTATTTGATGATATAGGCTATTAGGCCTATATAAGAAACGACACAGAAATAAAGTTAAAAAAATACAATGAAATTGATGGGGTCATAAGATACTGGTAAACAAATGTCAATTGCAACCAAATTGAGATTACACGATGTAACTGCAAAAACAGGACTGAAATACAGCAGCAAAAATTGGATACTAAATTCTAAAATCAAATCAAAATTGCAAGCGACACAGATGAGATTTTTACATCCACTCCTAGGTTTGACAAAAATGGACAAGCCAAGAAACACAGATAGGCTATATATGTGACTATTTAACTCATGCCCTAAATGGGAGTCAATGACCAATCACATTTCAGTGATTTTTTATTTACAACCAGTCACAGTCATGTTTCGCCTCGAATTTATCAACTCAAGTTTATCATATTAAAGAAAGCTCCTCCTTTTTAACATCATAAATAGGTCATAGCATTATTTCGCAGTGAGTGACCATCTAAGAAATCGGCAGCAGGTTGTATATATAGTGCATGAATGTCAGCAGATAGCGCATGCGGGAGATAATATAAGAACATTTGTAGCAATTGATTATATCACAAAAAAACACTGTTTGCACTTTCTTAAACGAATTATTTTCCAGGAAATGACGTTGCAGAAAAATATAATTGACATATTTACATCATATGACATCAGAAATTAATTAATACCTATAATGTTGATTATACATTTCTCCACTAGGGTGCATTCTTACAATATTGCGATCCTTTGGCAGCAAATATTATGATCTGGTTGCAGTGATGAACAAAAGAAGCAAATGAAGCGTACCAATCGTTTCTCATTTGTTTTCAAACATCACCGTTTACATTAAATATATAAATATTTTAAAATAACTATAGTTAAATAATGATTTGTGAGTAAACAGCTGAATTTTATTCGTTAAATAGTCATAAGTAATGCCACGAGTGATATCCAAATTCTCTAGATAAATTCACTCCTCACTTCGTGAGTCGCGAATTTATCGATAATTTTGAAATCACTCGTGGCATTACTTATGACTATTTAACTCATGCCCCAAATGGGAGTCAATGACCAATCATGCTTCAATGATTTCTGTTTTACAACCAATCAGAGTCGTGTTTCACGAAATATTTATCAGTGTCATATTTACCATATTAAAGAAAGCTCCTCCTTTTTAATATTCTGAACAGGTCTGACCATTATTTTTCAGTGACTGAGCCTGTGAGAAATACGGCTACCAGATTGTATATATAGTGTATGAATGTCAACACATGCCGCATGCGGGAGTTAATATAAAAACATTTGTAGCAATTGATTATACCACCAAAAAAAAAAAAAGAAACCACTGTTTGCACTTTGTTAAATGTATTTTTTCCCAGGTAATAATCCAGAAAAATATAATTGTCATATTTACATCATACGACATCAGAAATGAATTAATATACAGTTTGATGTGTTTAATTTTTTCTTCACAAGAGAGCATTCTTACAATATTGCGTTCCTTTGGCAATAAATAGTATGATCTGGTTGCAGTGATAAACAAAAGAAGCAGATGAAGCGTACCTATCGTTTCTCATTTGTTTTCAAACATCGCCGTTTACATTAAATATATAAATATTTTAAAATAACTATAGTTAAATAATGATTTGTGAGTAAACAGCTTAATTTTATTCGTTAAATAGTCCTAACAAATGCCACTCTTGATTTCCAAATTCTCTGGATAAATTGGAAATCACTCGTGGCATTACTTATGATAAATTAAAAGTTCAAGATATAGTTGAAGAAATTAAGAATTATCAAAGCAATTGGTTACAACATGTCCAAATAATGGATCCACCTCTCTTTCCTAAATTAGTATTGCAGTATCAACCTAAAAGACATTGAGATGAAGGAAGACCAAAATTAAGATGGACTGACCAACCACATCTGGAGATCTCATAGGAACAGGTTCAAACGTCCTAAACTTTTAAATAAGTTCATGATTTGATAAATAGCAGCTTCTAACAATCGTAATCCTATGATTCACAGATATGGGTTTTTTTACATGTAGTCAAATTGCATGAATAGAGACCTTTTTCTTCTTCTTCTTTTTCTTTTTCTTATTCGTAATTTGTAGGATTTTCATCCTGTTTATTTTCCAAATTACTCCTCGGAGGAAGACGTATTGGATGTGCATCCACTGTCTATCCATCTCTTGGCTGGTCTTCCTCTTGTTCTTCTCCCGTTCATTGGTCTTCTTCTGTAGCTCTTTTTTGCAAGTCGGTTGTCTTCCATTCTTTCTACATGACCTTTCCAATAGTTTCGTCTGTCTATAATAATGTTTTCCCCTGAATAGTTCTTTAGATCTTCATTTCACATGTGTTATTACTTGTTTAGTTTTTTGTTGTATTAGTCCTAGTTTCTGCTCCATATATGATAATTGGTCCAACTATCGTTTTGTATATGCGAATTTTGATTAGAGACCATGAAATCAAATTACTAAATATTTTCCATGCTACTCATTGTAGGCCCTTCAATGATACATGACTTCCAAACCAAAAGTTAATATAGAAACGATAAAACAAGAGCGAACAGAAGAAGTATAATGGAAGTCCAGACATATGTTAGGTCCATAACTAATCAACTCACTGGCACTATCGAATCGTAGGTTCATGTTCGCTCACATAAGCTCTCCATACATCCCTATCCTGAGCTAATGTTTTCCAATCATCCCCTGTATAATCTACTTCACTCAAATCATAGTTAATGTTATTCTCTTACCTCATTCTTGGTCTACCAACTGGGGGTTTTCCATCTGGTTTTCCTACAAGAAGCTTCCATGCACATCTTTAATTCCCCCATTCGTGCATCATGTCCTGCCCATCGCAGTCTACGAGACTTAACTGTTCTCATTATATCTGGATTCCTATAAAAACCATGTAGTTCACTGTTATGAAGTCTTCTCCGTTCACCTGTCTGTTCATCTCTCTTTGGTCCAAAAATGTTCCTAAGAACTTTATTCTCAAATACTTGTAATCTTCTTTTCTCAAATCATGGTTAATATTATTCTTCCACTTTATTTGTAGGTTGTCAACTGGGCGCTTTCCCTCTGGTTTTCCTACAAGGAGTTTCCATGTCCCATTCGTGCCACAGTTCCCTCCCCATCGCAGTCTACGAGACTTAATTTTCTTATTATATCGTGTTTCCTATAAATACCATGTAGTTCACTGTTATGAAGTCTTCTCCATTCACCTGTCTGTTCATCTCTCGTTGGTCCAAACATTTTCCTATAAACTTTATTCTCTTATACTCGTAATCTTTTCTCCTCTCCATGTTTCACATCCGAAATCAGATACTGGGGATAATAATTACAAACAGGTCTCGAAAGTTTTATTTTTAAGGGGGGGGTAGAATTTAAGTTGCAATATATCTAATTCGCAGTTATCAATTCCGATTGCCGATTGAGGGTCTTTCCACTTTGCAGCGGTTGCCCTTTTACCAGCCGGCTGCTGGCCCTTCACATCCACATGTGTCAATCACAGAGGTAGATGATCAACAGCCAGTGTAGGGGTGACATGTGGTTAGCATGTCGAGTCCCCCAGCCGTTATAGCTGGTTCCTCAACCTGGAGCCGCTACTTATTGTAGCTACCCAATTGCCTCACGATGCTGGGTGGGCACCGGTCCCATACTGGCCGAAATACCATGAGAAAATTTCTTCCCCCATGGAGACTCGAACCAGCGCAAGTCCCGTAGCTCTGCGCCAAGGCTTCCTGCCTTAACCGCTCGGCTACGGCGCGGGACAAAGTAAAGTGATCCCACAACAGACCCGGAGGCCCTTGGGGTAGTAGGAGGTTAGGGCTCCCACTTTTTCTAGACAATCGGCACTTGATGTCAGCCGGGTTGTCAGCCCTGCGTGACGGCCGCCTTTACCCCAGAACAAGCGTCTGGTACTCATTTCGGTTAGAGGCTGAGTCGACCCCAGGGCCATAGTGCCGCCAGAGGGTTTGGGTCAGTTTAAAAATCCTGACCCCAACGGGACTTGAACCCTCGACCCTCCGGCTTGTAGCTCAGTGCCTTAACCACTACGCTACGGCGTTATCAATAATGTGAATTATTAGGCTGATACGGTACGGGGGGAACGCTAAAATGTTTCTATAGTATAGATGATAAGATTATAAAATTTATTAAAGTTCCAGTAATTTCCATTATCCTAACTATAATTAATAATCCTACTATACCTACCGTCATATTTTTATTCTCTTCCCCCTGGAGTCTCGAGTTCGCATCTCGGTCACTCCACTTGTTTGAATGGCGGAGAAACGGAGTCTGGGCACGTTTTTCTCGGGGATTTTCATGTTTTCCCCTGTCATAAATTTCATTGCACAATTTCTCCAATCATTTCATTCATTCCATTTCATTTCATTCATCTGCCCCTGTGATAGTGCGTCAGGTGTAGTCGGCCGGCGCCCTTGTCATTCACAGACCTCCAATACAAGGAGCGTCTCCGAATTCCATCCTTGACTTGAGATTTATTTTAATTGTTAAATTATATTTATGAAAACAATTAAAATTAGGCCTATATTATTTATTTATTTAGCAGGTTTCACAATGTTTCACCTCTTCCTACGCCATTAATCTACTGTCATTCTCCTCCGCATCTCTCTGTCATTCCAATCTCCATCGTCCAATCCTTTTTCCGTCATGCTGCTCAAAACAACATCAGTTTTGGCCGTCCTCTTCTTCTTCTTCTTCTACCAAGTGATATCCATTCTAGTATTCTTATTGGGAATCTATCTTCTGTCATTCTTTTTACATAACCATGCCATTTTGTTGTTTTTTTTCTCTATCTATCTATCTTCGGGTTTTTACAGCTGCTGCCGTCTTCCCGTGCCAAACCTCCAAAGCCTACGGTCTTGGGCATCTTCGATGCTTAGCCCTCTAGCTTGCATTACTGTCTTCATGTTTTCCTTCCATGTTAACCTTGGTCTTCCTCTTTTCTTCTTTCTGTTAGGATGCCATTCATATAGTTGCTTCGGCCATCGCTCATCTTCCATTCTTAAAACATGTCCTAACCACTTTAATTCCTTTTCCCTCAATTCTTTTAATTATGCTTTCTTCTGCTTCCATTTTGTTTCTAATTTCCTTATTTGTGACACGTTCTAATTTAGACTTTCTGGCACTTCTTCGTAAAATTAATCCATTTCTAGAGCTATTAGTCTATTCTTGTAGTACTTATTGATTGTCCATACCTCACTTCCGTACATTGCAACAGATCCACCAATATGTTTTACCAATATAATTTTTTTGTGTCTTTCCAAAATATGCTTATCCCACCATATGGAATTTAATGATGATATTATTTTGCTACTCAATTTCAATTCTATGTTTTATGTTCTCTTTGCCTATACCTTCGATGTTATTCCATAATCATTCCCAAATATTTAGTTTGTTTCACTTGCTTTATTTGGATTCCATCTTCCAATACTAAGTTTTCTCTTTCATTGCTATTTATTGCCAGATATTCTGTTTTTTGTAAATTTACTGTGAGACCCCATGATTCATATGTGCTTTTCAACCTTTTTATCATGAATTCCATATCAAAATTGTCTTGCGCTAAAACCAGTTGATCATCGGCAAATTGTAATGTCAGCAAAAATCTATTGCCTATTGGGATCCCCATACCTTTGCAGCTTTGTTTCCATTTCGTTAATATAAATTCTACATAAATATTAAATAAAATTGGTGATAGACTGCACCCTTGTTTCAATCCCTTTGAGGTGTTTATAGGATTAACCCTTAAATTCGAAATGTATCCTTTTGGATACATCAGTTGGTTGAATTAATTTAATATTTTAGATGAATTAGAAGAAATCGAACGAAATAATCCACTTAAATGTGTGTGTAATTATGCAATATAGGCCTACCTAATAATAACCGATACACAATATTCCGTTTTCGCTGCGGTCCGCCACATTCAAACAACTAACGGAAAAAATTTGTGTTTTGCCGATTTAAGGGTTAATGAAATCCACTATTGAGGTTTGAACATTCATCTTCTTCTTCTTCTACTACAAGGTTTAGGCTGTGCAGCCTGTTCCGGCGAAGTTAAAAGTGGAGTCCATTTTCTACGTGGTCGGCCAACATCTCTTGTTCCTCTGGGATTATACAGGAAGGTTCTTTTTGGTATTCTTTCGTTGTTCATTCTCATTAAGTGTTCTGTCCATTTCTTATTATTTTCGCTGATTTTATCTTCAATTTTATATATATTTAATTCTTCTCGTATAGTTTCATTCCTTATTCTATCCGCTCTATTCATATTTTCTTTAATTACACTGTTTCTTAGTTTGTCTCTTTTAGAAATTCCAGATTAACGCCTCCTAAAATATATTTCTGCAGAATTTAATTTACGTATTGTTCTAGATGTTAATTTTCATGTTTTGCACGTTATGTCTTTGTATTCTTTATTATTGTATAAAAATGTTTCTTTTTGTTTTAGAATTTATATTCTGATCTCTTAAGTCACCATTTTAATTTTGATATTGCAGATTTGCCCTTATTTATCCTCTCGTTATTACAAATCGTTATGAAGTTTATATTTTTAAAGGAAAGAAGAACCGTTTCACATCTCCTGGTAAATTTGTTTATCTGTACTCATTATCAAGATCCGCTGATGCAGTCTCTGTTGGAGAAACAGCCGTAAAGCGGATAACTTATAATCATTGAGAACTACAGTAAAAAACCCAAGTAACATAGTGGTTTTATGGAGAAATTATTTCTGTAGGTTTAAAGTTACTCTAATGATAAATCACGATTTTTCTATGCTCATTAAACTAGTAACAGTTAACAGTAACGGTACGTATATTAAAGAAATCAAACTGTTATTTGTTTCTTCTGCGCAATTTCCTGATGGTTATATTTAATTTGTAAAATGTTCTTTGTTTTTTATTTCGTAACAGCTATGCAAAGCATTTACATTTAGCTGGAAGCCTATCCCGTCATTCGCATAAAATTGCAAATTTAAAAATGGAATATAGGCCTACGATTAATGTGGCTATTTATATCTCATAGACCGATAATTTTGCCTCTTCCTGTTGATAAAATTGCCTCTTCCTTCGTTATGAAATATATATCCGCTAATTAACTTCTTTGACAATAATATCGATTCAACAATCTACAAGCAATATGGTACAGCAAGAAATATCAAAAGAAAACAACTTAAAAAGAATTACCAAAAAAAGTTAGTTCTGTTGCTCTAAGAAATTTATTAAATGCTGCATAATGAATCTGCATTATTGTTAATAGTTATTCCTCATACAATCATTATGTTATTGATTTTTCTCAAGCCCAAAGAGATTTAACAGTAAAGATATGCTATTTATAACTATACAGCCGGCTTAGAAATCGCCCGGAAGTAAGATCGGAAAACATAACCTCACATTTGGTAAATATTAAACATTATAATTATTTTTAGCTTCTGATGTTGTATTATTCGCTAAATAGTCACTTCAAATGCAACGCGAGAGTGAGTTTTTCATTAGACAAAATCACTCTCTACTTTGTCGCTCGTTATTTTTAAGCACAACCTCTTGTTAGATTACTATTGATATGAACATCTCAAGAGCTATTAGAAACTCTAAGACGATATTGGAGTGGAAAACAGATAAAAAAAAGAAGAATGGAAAGACGTAAAAAATGGTCGGATGAACGGTGTGAGAAGAAGTATGAGTGAACTGGGACTTACAGATGAGGATGTTAGCCGCTACACCTGGGGAAGGTGAATTTCTTTAAGGTGACGGAAAACCATCGTGTTGTGGATAATTTCCAAAATAAAAAAGGTATTAGGTCTATTTTATTCTATTACAATAACAGTTCTTGGCAATGAAATAAGCACAGCATACTTGCATTTTAGTGCAAGCGGAAGTATTTTTTGCAATTGTTAAAAATATTTTAAAAGGTAAGAGATGTATCTAATGTTATATGCCTTACTCATCTCTCCAGGACAACACAAACTATTCCAACATATAAATTACAAGCTAATATCTCTTGCGCCTAAATAAATGATTTTTTTTTCTTCAATAGAAACACCGTCCAAAAGTCTTGTCAGTGAACGTTCTGGTCTTCTTCTTCCTGCAGGTTGATAGCTTAATATTTGTTTGGGTATTCTGTGATCCTCCATTCGATGAACATGTTGCATCCATCTTGACTTATAATCAGAAATTTTGTTTTTTAGAGGTTCCATGTGTAATACCTTTACATTTAATTGTCCGATCTCGCTCATTTTTGGATAATAAGTTACCTACCTCGTTTTGTTTTAATAGGAAATACTGACTTTCGTTGTGAAAAATCGAAAATTGCGACCGCTAGAGCGATTTTTTAAATTTTGCTTCAGGTGAACTCCTACACCTATTGGTGTTATAACATAAGAGATAGTGGTTAAACAGTCTGTGTACCTGTAAACCTGTATTTTCAAATTTTCAAGTCAATCGGACCGATTATTTTTCGAGTTTTGAGATCACAAACAAATGAAGTCCACCGCTGTGGTCTCGAGATAGCGTGCTGCCTTGCCATGCAGCGGACCCGGGTTCGATCCCCGGTCGGGACAGTTTTCTGGGTGAGGATTTTATCGGGGTTTTTCATCACCTGTAAGACAAATGTCAGGAAAATTCAAGGCCCAAACGGTCCCCGAACATCATATGATCATCGCAATCATCATCATTCATATTCATCTTAGATTAAGCTCTCCTGGAGCACCACTATCATCGCCCATCATATCATGGAGGGCAATGTAACCCCGCCTTCCAGGCGCCCCAACCTCAGAAGTGGATTACAATTACGCCAATTCCAGGAGAGAACACCAGATATGTAAAAAAAAAGAACAAACTGGTGCATTACAAAAATACAGATAAAGATATTCAAGAAATGTATGAGGTGTTTTACTTATATTCTCTGGCACTATCGAACCCATAGGTTCATAGCCGCGCGGACATAAGCTCTCCATACATCCCTATCCTGAACTAATGCTTTCCAATCATTCCCTGTAAAATCTACTTCCCTCAAATCATAGTTCATGTTATTCTCCCACCTCATTCTTGGTCTACCAACTGGGCGTTTTCCCTCGGGCTTTCCTACAAGAAGCTTCCATATAAGTCTTTCATTCCCCATATCTGCAACATGTCCTGCCTATCGCAGTCCACGAGACTTAACTGTTCTTACTATATCTGGCTTCCTATAAAGATCATGTAGTTCATTGTTATGAAGTCTTCTCCATTCACCTATCTGTTCATCTCTCTTTGGTCCAAAAATTTTCCTAAGTACTTTATTCTCAAATACTTGTAATCTCCTTTCCTCCCTTAAAGTAAGAGTTCATGTCTCGCACCCATATAATATAACTGGCAGAATAACAGTTTTATATACTTTCAGTTTAACGTTTCTTGAAAGGAGTTTGTTTTAAGAAGTGAAATCCGTCACTGGCTGAGGATTTAAAGAAACAATATGGCCAGTAGAGTGGACAGTTTAACACTATGTATCATGAGCAGTGATCCTTCACACCTTGGTAAAAACATTCCTACGAGACCACTGGGAACATTTCATCAGGTTTGCAGGAAACACTTGTCACATACCTTGCTGTTATTCTCAACTAAACAACTTGGAGCAGTTCATTTAAACCGATCCTTCAAACCTACTCTGCTAAACAGACGGACTCAGGTTACATTTTCTACACCTGTAAAATTACACCTAATGTAAACTTACAAATTTAGTTCACTTCAAGATACTATGTTAATTTTTTTAACCCTTAAATTGGCAAAACACAAATTTCTTGGACTCTTACTTTAAGGGAGGAAAGGATATTACAAGTATTTGAGAATAAAGTACTTAGGAACATTTTTGGACCAAAGAGAGATGAACGGACAGGTGAATGGAGAGGACTACATAACAATGAACTGCATGATCTTTATAGGAAGCCAGATATAATAAGAACAGTTAAGTCTCGTAGACTGCGATGGGCACTACATGTTACACGTATGGGGAATGAAAGACTTGCATGGAAGCATCTTGTAGGAAAGCCAGAGGGAAAACGCCCAGTTGGTAGACCAAGAATGAGGTGGGAGAGTGGCATTAACTATGATTTGAGGGAGATAGATTATACAGGGGATGATTGGAAGGCATTGTCTCGGGATAAGGATGTATGGAGAGCTTATGTCCGCGCGGCCATGAACCTATGGGTTCGATAGTGCCAGTGAGTAAGTAAGTTATTCGAATGTGGCGGACCGCAGTGAAAACGGAATCTTGTTTAGAGTTATTATTAGGTATATTGTATAATTAGACACACATTTAAGTGGTTTATTTTTGTTCGTTTTCTTCTGATTTATTAAAAAGATTAAATTAATTAAACCAACGGATGTATCCAAAAGGATACATTATGAATTTAAGGGTTAAAACTTACTAATAAGTTTTTTTTATGGTGGCACAAAGAAATACATTATATAATGGAAATGGACAGTTTATGACAAATTAAGGACATTTTATAGAAGTGGCTGAATTCAAATACCTGGAAAAACTAATTACAAACAGGAATGAGATGCACAAAGAAATTAAACATAGGCTCAATTCTAGAAATTCATGTTATTATACAGTATAGGGACTCTTATCGCCCCAACTTCTCTTAAAAACGTAAAAATTAAAATATATAAAACTGTTACACTCCCAGATATATTATAGGCCTATGCATGCACAACATGGACTCTTACAGTATATTAAGGGAGTAGAAAATATTACGAGTATCCGTATTTTTAGTTGATTCTTATATACCTAGTTTAATAATAATAATAATAATAATAATAATAATAATAATAATAATAATAATAATAATAATAATAATGATATTAATAATAATAATAGCTTTATTTTACCTGGCAGAGTTAAGGCCTTAAGGCCTTGTCTACCACTCAACCAGGTTTTTTAAAAAAATACAAAAAAAAAAAGTCTTACATCTAAATTACAATATACATAAACGATTACATATTATGAATACAATACAATTAATATTTATAATGTACTTTGATTTACTCTAGATTTAACGAATTAAATATATAATATGTACAAGATATATAAAAAACGAGGAAAAGATTAATGACATAGTAGGCCTATAAAATTAAATAAATAGAGAAAAATGAATTATTAGACAACAGGTAACTGTATAAGCGTGACTTAAAGGTGCCAAGTGTGCGGCAAACCCTGATATCTTGAGGAAGGAGATTCCAGGAGCGGGCAGAGGCTACTGTGAAGGAAGTAGAATAGGAGGAAGTGCTATGAAGAGGAATTGTTAGCAGACTGCTATCTTGTGACCTAGTGTCAATATTGTGGTAAGAGGATAACTTCTCAAATCTGGACGCCAGGTAAGTAGGGATGTAGGAATTCAGAAGTTTGAAAAGTAGTGAAAGAGAGTGCAATTTACGTCTGTCAGTAAGACGGAGCCAAGAGAGGTTATTAAAGTGTTCGGAAATATGGTCATAACGGCGGATATTGAAAATGAATCGAACGCAAGCATTATAATTTGGTTCCGAAAAACTAAAAGTTACGACCATATTGCTTTAACATACACGCGCGCGCCCGCGCGAACCTAGGCCCTATATATAGAATCGACTTGCGAGTCAAAAGGGTTGTTATTACTCATCTCAATATATATAATTCTTGGTGAGAAGAAAGTATGATAATAGGAGGAAAGTAAATTATACCCTTTTCCAAAATTATTGCTAAATTATAAACCGCACGGAAGGAGAAATGTTGGTCGCTCACACAGAAGATGGTCTGAACAATTTTAACAATTCTAACTTTCATGAAACTGGAACGAGCCAACACGCTTAATCCCTGGATGATGATGATGATGATAAATGATACCTCTATAGCCTACACTTTTTTTCATGTTCATTTTCGGTGTTTACTAGGTATAACTTTGGCTTATTCCATGTAACTAACTAACTAACTCACTGGCACTATCAAATCCGTAGGTTCTTCTCGCGTGGACATAAACTCTCCATACACCCCAACCTGAGATAATGTCTTTCCAATCGTCACCTGTATACTCTACTTCCTCAAATCATGGTTAATGTTATTCTCCAACCTCATTCTTGTTCTACCTACTTGACGATTTCCTTCTGGTTTTCGTAAGAAATGTTTCCAAGCTCTTCTTTCATTCACCATTCGTGCCACATGTCCTGCCCATCGCAGTATACGAGACTTAACTGTTCTTATTATATCTGGTTTCCTATAAAGATCATGTAGTTCACTGTTATGTAGTCTTTTCCATTTGTCTGTCTGTTCATCTCTCTTTGATCTAAAAATGTTCCTAAGAACTTTATTCTCAAATACTCGTAATCTTATATCCATCCTTAAAAAAAGTCCACTTTTCCCTTCCATATAACTGGGAGAATAATATTTTTATATATTTTCAGTTCATTGCTATTCGAAAGAAGATGGAACGACAAGAGTTCCTGTAATACATGATAACATGCATTTTCGGAATTGAGCCTATGTTTAATTTCTTTATGCATTTCATTCCTGTGTGTCATTATTATTCCTTGGAATTTGAATTCAGTCACTTCTTCAAAATGTTTTTCTAATTTGTCATTAACTAGTCATTTCCATTATATAATGTATTTCTATGTGAGAATATCGATGTTTACTTCTAACATAAATGTTTTATGTTCTCAATAGAGTATGCGTGCATATATATATATATATATATATATATATATATATATATATACATATATATATATATATATATATATATATATATAGGCCTATGGTATGATAAGAAAAATAAATGCCTGGACGGGATTCGAACCCGGATCTCTGAGTCTGTACCTCAGCGTGATATCCATTACACTACCAGGCGAATCCAATTCAAACACTTATTTTTCTTATAGGCCTATATGTATTATATTCTCCATTATATATATATGTGTGTGTGTGTGTGTGTATGTGTGTGTGTGTGTGTGTGTGTGTGTGTGTGTGTGTGTGTGTGTGTGTGTGTGTGTTGTGTGTGTGTGTGTGTGTGTGTGTGTGTGTGTGTGTGTGTGTGTGTGTGTGTGGGTTATAACTTTTTGGACTTTTGTGAAATAAAATATTTCCTGTGCAATGGATAGTTGAACTATTATTTTATTTTAATTGATGGTGAAGAATAATACCACCTACATTTACTTAATCTGCTGGGAACTTTACAAAGTGCAATGTGCAATTATTTCTACAACAAACAATTTTTTTATGATTGTGAAGTGTTTTCCTATCCAGTGTACCAACTATCGACCCTAAGACAAGAATCCGGCTCTACCGAAAATAAAACCCAACCTGGACCAGTAATTCTTTTTGGGACACCAATCTTTCAAAATGTTAATACAACATCGGGCATGAAGAGAGTTAGCTGCTTCAAAACGTCGCCACAACATGGGAAAAGAATTACTTCTTCAATATATATATATATATATATTGTTATGGACGATGTCTACTACATAGAAACGATTTGATATTAAAACGTTTTCAAAAAAATAATTTCATAAGAGCAACTTCAATTGCTTTTCCTTCAGAGTTCTATAAAAACAGGATGTTGAAATGAGAAATGAGTGAATGGAGAAATTTACATCTTCGAAGTTTAATTATTTGCTTATTAGCAGAAGAAAACCGTAACGGGTTGCAGTTTTTATGTAAACAGCTGCAGACATATATTTAAGGAAATCACGATACAATTTATCCATAAAATAACAGAATTAATTTCTTTAACACTGAAACTGTAAGTTCAGAAGCAGCACTGCTTCCCTTAGATCCCTCTTCCAGGTATCTCTGACTCTAGCAACCAGCCACCTTCCCTCGATTCACAGCTTCCACAGATCCTACAAAATCCCATCCATACAACGCTGTCTCGGTCGTCCCACATTCCTTCTTCCTTCAAATTTCTTCTTATTCTTCTTCTTCACTGTTTAGGCTTATTTACTAGCCTGTTCCGGCTCCAAATTGCTGCTCTTTCCATCTTTTTTTTTTTGGTCTTCCCAAACTTCTTCTTCCTCGTGGTGAAGAGCTGTATGCTGCTTTTGTATTCTATTCTCAGTCATCCTTGCCAAGTGTTCTTTCCAGTTTGTTCTGTATTTCTCTATTGTTGTGTTTAATTCCTCTACTTTTAGTTGTTGTCTTATTTCTGTGTTATGTTTTTGTCTGTTCTTTGATATCCTGCTATTGGTCTGAGGAATCTCATTTCAGCAGCTTGTATTCTGGCAGATTGTTATGTTGTCTCTGTCCATGTTTCGGATCCATAAGTAATAATAGGCACTGACATTGTCTTGTATAATTTCATTATAGAGCCTTTCCTGGCTTTATTTTTCAAAGTTCTTTTTAGTGTACCTGTTATATAATTAAACTTATTTAGTTTGTTATTTATATCTGTTTCCGCTGTGTATGATATTTCGCAACCTGGGAAGTTATATCTTACCACTTGTTCTATTGGTTTATTTTCTAATATTATCTTTGTCCGAACTGGATGAGCGCCCTTGAAGGCCATTGTTTTTTTTTTTGAGAGGATATTTCCATGTTGTATTTTTTTGATATTTCATTTAGTTTATGTAGCATTCTTTGTAGTTCGTCCTCTGTTTTTTGCTATTAAAATCTGGTCATCTGCAAAGACTACCGTTTTTATTACTATATTTTCTTCAAATTTACATTCCATAATTTTCTTGGGTATCTCATAGCCTACAACCAATGGTATTAATACACTGTTAGTTTATGCTGATGATGTAGTGCTATTGGGCGATAGCGAGGAGATACTAAAGGCCAACACGCACACACTACTGAGTAACACTAAGAAATTGGGACTGAAAGTAAATATTAATAAAACTAAATATATGGTCACACGTAGAAATACGTATAATGGAAATGGACAGCTAATGACAAATGAAGGACATTTTGAGGAAGTGGCTGAATTCAAATAGGCCTATCTAGGTACAATAATCACAAACAGGAATGAGATGCACAAAGAAATTAAACATAGGCTGAATTCTGGAAATGCGTGCATTACTGAGACTCTTGACGTCACAACTCCTTTCAAAATAACGTTAAACTGAAAATAAATAAAACCATTATTCTACCAGTTATATTTTATGGATGCGAAACATGGATTCTTACTTTAAGGGAGGAAAGGAGATTACGGGTATTTGATAATAAAGTTCTTAGGACAATTTGTGGACCAAAGAGAGATGAACAGATAGGTGAATGGAGAAGACTACATAACAGTGAACTTTATGGTCTTTATAGGAAGCCAGATATAATGAGAACAGTTATGTCTCCTATACTGCGATGGGCAGGACATGTGGCACGAATAGGGAATGAAAGAATTTCATGCGAGTTTTCTTGTAGGAAAACCAGAGGGAAAATGCCCAATTGGTAGACCAAGAATGAGGTGGGAAATAGCATTAACTATGATTTGAAGGAAGTAGATTATACAGGATATGATTGGAAAACATTGGCTCAGTATAGGAACGTATGGAGAGCTTATGTCCGCGCGGCCGTGAACCTACGGGTTCGATAGTGCCAGTGAGTAATCTCATGTTCAGACGTATTTGTACGTGCCTTGCCCATAGCAAATTTGAAACTAATTGATGTAACCACATCAGCAGACTTATACACCTGGTATAGCTCACAGTTATATTTTATACATCATTCTCCTTTGTCCCATATTGAACCATAAATGTTTATAATGGCCTATCTGCTTTTCAAATGAACTCAATGTTGACATATCGGTTTTTGGAAAAGATCCATGTTTCACTGTCATATATTAATATTGGTTTCCCTAAAGTTTTATATAGATTACAGTTTGTTTCTGTGCGACCAGCCTCATGGGCTAGTGGTCAGCGCTTCTGACTACAATTCATGAGGTCCCGGAATCGATTCCCGGTCAGACCATAGGATTTTTTCTCATCATCATCATCCGGTATCATGGCAGCTGCCGCCGTCTTCCGGAAACCAAACGTCATTCCTCTCTGTCCATCCATTGATCTTTCTCCAATCCTCTGATATTCATAGCTGCTTGTACCCCTTCTATCCAAGTTTTCTTCGGTCTTCCCCTCTTCCTCCTTTTAATTGGGATCCGTTCCATAACAATTTTAGGCAATCTTTGCTCTGGCATTCTTTTGACATGGCCATACCACTGTAATCTTTTCTTTTCTATAGTCTATGATGTCCGGCTCCTCTTGTACACCCATAATTTTCCTTATTTCTTTATTTCGTATTCTATCCATTCTAGATTTTCCAGGTGATCTTCTTAAAACATCCATTTTTGGATTTTTTCTCCAAGGGAATTATTTCTTTGGTTGCCCATGGTGTGGAATTTAGTTTAAGAGCTCTCCTGGCGCTTCATTATCATTTATCACTCATCATATAATCGGGGTAACATAACTCCGCCATCAATATACCCCAATCTAGGGAATAGATTACAATTCTGCCAAAGCACGAGAGGAAGCCAGAAATGCCATAAGAGACAACCTGGTGGCATTGGACATAAAAAAATTGTTTCTCTTATAAGAAGACATGACTAAAAATATCTCAATAATCGAAAGTATTCTTTATTGGCATTTTGGAATCTCCTACCAATTTGAAGCTCTAAGTACGATTTCAAATATGAAAACTCTGGACAGCAATTTTATCAAGTGAGTCGGTACAGAATGTCAGACCTCTTTAGCCGAATAAAGGAATCAAGAATGAATACCAGTATTTTGAGTGAGGAAAACACTATCCGCAAATACATACTTGTACAAAGTAGCTCTATGAAGTGTTGAAATAAATATAAAGTATGAGAAATAATATTTTAACACTTAAATTCGGAATGTATCCTTTTGGATACATCAGTTGGTTCAATTAATTAAAATTTTTTAATAAAACAGAAGAAAAGGAACAAAAATAAACCACTTAAATGTGTGTCTAATTATACAATATACCAAATAATAACAGTTATACAAGATTCCGTTTTCACTGCGGTCCGCCACATTCAAATAACCAACAGAAGAAATTTGTGTTTTGCCAGTTTAAGGGTTAACCTACTTATTTTTTATACCAACCATCCATCCATAGTAATTCTGCCCGAGGGCAGGTCTTTCATTTTGATGCTATTCTTTGCAGCTTTACTAGGGAACTGTAGGTGTGGTAGCTTCCCGTTACTTTCCACACCGATGAAGGATGATGATGATAATGATTTCCTGACATTTGTCTTACAGGAGAGGAAAAACCTCACCCAGGAGCCTGTCCCGTCCGGGAATCGAACCCGGGCCCGCTGCGTTTCCAGATAGGCTATTTAGAAAATTTCGGAGATCTTTGGAATTTTATCAAAGCAACAAAAAAAAAAAGGATCATGACAATGAATTTATGTTGTGGTTAATAAATATATTTTGTATAATTAACTTTGTTTTTCTATTAATTTTATAATTCCTACAACTTTTCTCTTAATGATAGTTACATTATATGATACAATATGCCAACTAAACACATTTAAAACTCTAAAGTAGCCAATTTAAAAATATTTTCTTTTTTCCATTCATTAGCCTTATTTGTTCGTAAGTCGTCCGGCTTTTCCTTTTATCAGGCTTGAAAGCAATTGAATGTCCCACCAACTAGTTGCTAGCAAGGAGGTGGTAAGTCCAGCGATGGGATCGAAAGAAAAATGTAGAAATCCTTCAAGAACTTAATGTGTCACCAATACTGGACTACATCTCCAGATATCAGCTAAACTGGAAGGAACATGTCTCAAGAATGGCTAGATCCAGGATCCCCAAGGCAATAATGAACTACTGTCCAAATGGGAAACGGTCACTTGGTCGACCTATGAAAAGATGGCACGAAAACCGCTTTCTCAGGCCGTAACAGTTCTTCTAGGACTAATACCTGGCAGGACGATGATGATGAAAACTCTAAACTTGAAATTTTTAGAACCTATTTTGCTTGAGAGAAATTTTACGGGCCTAAATCAAATATTTTAGAGCCTAAAAATTCGAAGTATAGTCATAAATTTTGAAGAGAGACAAGAAATCACAGAGGTCGTGGGAGATTTTAACATGACCTACCTTAAATGTCTGTAGACATCAGTTAACAATCCTTTTTGAGTCTGGTTGGAGCGGCTTTTGTCTTGCAAATAAAATAAATTCTTACTTTACTATTTTCATCCGCAAGTTACCCTTCTTTTTTTTTCCCCAAGCAATAATCTACCTCTCTAACATGTTCTCTTCCAGGCGTGCCATTCGGAAAGTCACGCAAATTAGTGCATAGGGAATAGGGTGAAGCAAATAGGCCTCTTCGCAGTCACTATTTCGAGTAAATCAAATCACTGTTATTACATATGCACTTTACGAGGCGGTCTTTACTGTGTAATGCATACATTAATATATGTCTTGATTGAGAAAAAAATTGAATTTACGCCGCTTGTAAATAATAGGTTAGATGACAGAAGTCATAGAACATTCATGCACCTACTTCTTTATGTGTGTTTATATCGACTCCTAGACACGCCCCTCCTTAAGACATTGAATGTATCATAAAGCCTAGTTCCCGATTAGCAACAAGAGAAATTTGGGCGGAGCGAGTAAAGAACGGTCTTTAAAGAGGGGAATATGACTCTTTTATGGCATCTGCCATTGTTTCAAAGCGAATGTCACTACCTCCTTTTATGTTATTGTCTGTGATCATCTTTGTTTATCTCTATATAAAATAATACATCACATTAAACATTTCATAGCGATCATTAAAATGCAATTCTGAAATGTAATTCTATGAGATATATCATTATCATTATTAAACTCTATGGTATTAATAAGCTGTTAGTTTATGCTGATGATGTATTATTACACGATAGCGAGGTTATACCAAGGGCTAACGCGCACACTATTTGAGTAACACTAAGAAATGGGGACTGCAAGTAAACAAAACTAAATTAAATATATGTTCACAAATATAAATAGGCCTACATTAATACATTACATAATGGAAATGGGCATTTAATGACAAATGAGGGAAATTTTGAAGAAGTGGCAGAATTCAAATACCTAACTAACTAACTAACTAACTAACTAACTGGCACTATCGAACCCTTAGGTCGATAGTCGCGCGGACATAAACTCTCCATATATCCCTATCCTGAGCCATTTTTTTCCAATCATCCCCTGTATAATCTACTTCCTTCAAATCATAGTTAATGTTACTCTCCCATCTCATTCTTGGTCTACCAACTGGGCGTTTTCCCTCTGGCTTTCCTACAAGAAGCTTCCATCCACGTCTTTCATTTTCCCATTCGTGCCGCATGTCCTGTCCACCGTAGTCTACGAGACTTAACTGTTCTCCTATAAAGACCATGTAGTTCACTGTTATGTAGTCTTCTACATTCACATGTCTGTTCATCTCTCTTTGGTCCAAACATTTTCCTAAGTACTTTATTCTCAAATACTCGTAATCTCCTTTCCTCCCTTAAAGTAAGAGTCCATGTTTCGCATCCATACAATATAACTGGTAGAATAATAGTTTTATATATTTTGAGTTTAACGTTTTTTGAAAGGAGTTGGGAAGTCAAGAGTCTCTGTAATGCATAATAACACGCATTTCCAGAATTGAGCCTATGTTTAATTTCCTTGTGCATCTCATTCCTATTTGTGATTATTGTTCCTAGGTATTTGAATTCAGCCACTTCCTCAAAATTTCCCTAATTTGACATTAGCTGTCCATTTCCATTATATAATGTATTTCTACGTGTGACCATATATTTAATTTTATTGATATTTACTTCCAGTCCTAATTTCTTAGTGTTACTCAAAAGTGTGTGCGTGTTGTCCTTTAGTATCACCTCGTTATCGGCCAACAATACTACATCATCAGCATAAACTAACAGATTATTAATACCATTGGTTGTAAGCCTTCTTCATCCTCTAAAGATTTGATAGCGTGCTCTAGTATGTAATTAAATAGTAGAGGAGATAGTGCATTTCCTTGCTTGAGTTCAAATACCTAGGAATAGTAATTATAAATAGGAGTGAGATGCACATGTTAATTAAACATGGGCTCAATTATGGAAATGCATGTTATTACTGTATGCACTACTCTCTTGTCCCAACTTCTCTCAAAAAACATTAAACTAAAATTATATAAATATTTTATTCTCATAGGCCTAGTTATATCATATCACATGGATGCGAAACATAGACTTTTACTTTAAGGGAGGAGAAAAGATTACGAGTATTTGGGACTAAAGTTCTTAGGAAAATGTTTTGGACCAAAGAGAGATGAACAGAATGTGAATGTAGAAGACTGCATAACAGTGAGATCTTTATGGGAAATCAGATATAATAAGAACAGTTAAGTCTCGTAGACTCCTATAGGCAGGAAAAGTGGTATGATTAAGGAATGAGAGAGGGACATGGAAGCTTTTTGTAGGAAAATCAGAGGTATAATAATAATAATAATAATAATAATAATAATAATAATAATAAGTAAAGTGATCCCACGACAGGCCTCAGGAGGCCCTTGGGGTAGTAGGAGGTTAAGGCTCCCACTTTTTTGTAGACAATCGGCACTTGATGTCAGCCGGGTTGTCAGCGCTGCGTGACGGCCGCCTTTACCCCCAGAACAAGCGTCTGGTACTCATTTCCGTTAGAGGCTAAGTCGACCCCAGGGGCCATAGTGCCGCCAGAAAGTTTGGGTCAGTTTAAGAATCCTGACCCCACCGGGACTTGAACCCGCGATCTTCTGGCTTGTAGCGCAGTACCTTAACCACTACGCTACGGCGTGCCCCCAATAATAATAATAATAATAATAATAATAATAATAATAATAATAATAATAATAATAATAATAATAATCTAAAATTCTTAGAGTCTTTTCTCCATAAAGAAAATATAGTTTATACTTTTTATGAGTTTCTCTCTTTTTTACATGCTTTATAATAGCTTGACCTGTATCTATCTGTCTATCTATCTATCTATGTAACGGAATCTTTCAACGCGATTTTCACCCACTTAAAATCATTGGATCCACTTGAAACTTTGTATACTTGTAGAGGACCCGTGACAATACAATAATTTCATATTTTGTTTCTAAAATCCTGGCCAGAATCATCCGAAAATCAAAAAAATGAAAACTGGTATAATAGGTTGCGTGCGGACTTGTCGAGTTTTCAGTCAATCGTTGTAAGAGCTCAGTTGGTAGAGCAGTGAACTCTTACTGGTATATAATTTCAGTAATCCATACGTCGCTGGTTCAAATCCGGCTGGGAGGGTTTTTTTATAGAAGAGTATTAATTTTAGCTGATACTACAATAGTATCGAATTTAAAGATATTTACATTTTATCTTATTCTGTAAAATATTAAAACTAAAAAATAAAAATAAATAATAGTTTTAAAAAACTAAAAGAACACGCTTTATTAGAAAACTAAAAAATGTAAAATAATTTTAATTTCCAATACGCTTGGGATTAAATTAAAGTGGTCAACAAAAAAATCATCTCCAACACATATAGAATAAAACTAGAGTTATCAACAAAAAGAAAATAATTTTACCATCAAAAGCGTGGGGTGCTTTTTATGATGTTTACATTTTCTTCTTAGAGAGCTTACTTTTACCAATATCTGTTTATTATCAAATATATTAATTGATATAGAGCACCCCACGCTTTTGATGGTAAAATTATTTTCTTTTTGTTGATAACTCTAGTTTTATTCTATATGTGTTGGAGATAATTTTTTTGTTGACCACTTTAATTTTATCCCAAGCGTGTTGGAAATTAAAATTATTTTTCATTTTTTAGTTTTCTAATAAAGGGTGTTCTTTTAGTTTTTTAAAACTATTATTTATTTTATCAAACACAGGCAATTCCTTATTTTTGAAGTTGTTGAAATCACAGTTAAAAAACACTTTTTAATTGTTTATATGGGGCCTAAACTCAAGCCTATTTTTACTTATTTTTTCTTCGTTTAAATGTTTTCCACTTTTTATGTTTACATTTGTTTAACTTTTTCCTCTCTGACACAACACAGCCACATCACAAGTTAATCCTGGCGCGACAGGCCTATAAGGCCCTTAGCATACCAGCCGGCTGCTGGCCTCACATCTATATGTGTCAATCACAGAGGTAGATGATAATCAGCCAGTGTAGGGGTGATATGTGGTCAGCATGTTGAGTCCCCAGCCGTTATAGCTGGTTTTCTCAACCTGGAGCCGCTACTTATTGTAGCTACCCAAATGCATCACGATGCTGGGTGGGCACCGGTCCCATACTGGCCGAAATACCATCAGAAAATTTCTTCCCCCATGGAGACTCGAACCAGCGTTAGTCCCGTAGCTCTGCGCCAAGGCTTCCTGCTTTAACCACTCGGCTACGGCGCGGGAAGCACATCACAAGTAGAGATTTAAAATCTCCTACTTCAGAGGGAATCGAACCGATGGAGTAGGGACTTTATCGATCACGCCTCGATGGTGAAATCTTAGAATCAATTCCGCTGAATGTAAACTAAACTTTACTTTGCTTTTCCTACATATCGCAACAACAATGGCTCCTTCTTAGATAAATAGATTCTACCTTGTTTATAATGCACTATTGTTATTTTCTCATACAAAGACGTGTATAATCTTGAGACTCTACCTGACTGTCATTCGGTTACGTTAAATTATATTTTAATAAAGTATTTCTGGCGTTATCAATGGAATATAACAGAATTATTACTAGCGAGTCATAAGGGTCGGGCGGTCGTCTTTGTGAAGTTTGCTTAGAGACCAGCTAATGAACGTCCCACATGTTCTGCTATTAGCATACACTTACTTGTAAATAACACAAATGATTTACTTTAACCGCAAGTGTGGATTAGCCTACCTTCATTACACTCTTCTTCTACTGTTTTGTAGTCTTCAGTAGCACACACACATACCTGCAAAAAAAAAACAAATATTTATTTAAATAAATTATTAGAATAGAATATAGTATACTTATTTAGCCTGGTGGAGTTAAAGCCAGGTGGCCTTCTCTTCCACTCACCAGGCCAAACATATGTTACATTTAAATATGAAAGGTTGCAATAATAGTACATACTAAATAATTAATTATCATAAGTAATGCCACGAGTGATTTCCAAATTATCGATAAATTCACGACTCACGAAGTGAGGAGTGAATTTATCCAGAGAATTTGGAAATCAAGAGTGGCATTTGTTAGGACTATTTAACGAATAAAATTAAGCTGTTTACTCACAAATCATTATTTAACTATAGTTATTTTAAAATATTTATATATTTAATGTAAACGGCGATGTTTGAAAACAAATGAGAAACGATAGGTACGCTTCTACTGCTTCATTTGTTTATCACTGCAACCAGATCATACTATTTATTGCCAAAGGAACGCAATATTGTAAGGAGGAGCTTTCTTTAATATGGTAATTATAACACTGATAAATATTTGGTGAAACACGACTCTGATTGGTTGTAAAACAGAAATCATTGAAACGTGATTGGTCATTGACTCCCATTTGGGGCATGAGTTAAATAGTCATAAGTAATGCCACGAGTGATTTCCAAATTATCGATAAATTCACGACTATATTTGGAAATCAAGAGTGGCATTTGTTAGGACTATTTAACGAATAAAATAAAGCTGTTTACTCACAAATCATTATTTAACTACAGTTATTTTAAAATATTTTTATATTTAATGTAAACGGCGATGTTTGAAAACTAATGAGAAACGATAGGTACGCTTCTACTGCTTCTTTTGTTTATCACTGCAACCAGATCATACTATTTATTGCCAAAGGAACGCAATATTGTAAGAATACTCTCTAGTGGAGAAAAAATGAAACACATCAAACTGTATATTAATTCATTTCTGATGTCGTATGATGTAAATATGACAATTATATTTTTCTGGATTATTACCTGGGAAAAAATGCATTTAAGAAAGTGCAAACAGTGGTTTTTTTTTTTTTGGTGGTATAATAAATTGCTACAAATGTTTTTATATTAACTCCTGCAAGCGCTATGTGTTGACATCTATGCACTATATATACAATCTGGTAGCCGTATTTCTCGCAGGCTCAGTCACTGCAAAATAATGGTCAGACCTGTTCAGAATATTAAAAAGGAGGAGCTTTCTTTAATATGGTAATTATAACACTGATAAATATTTCGTGAGACACGACTCTGATTGGTTGTAAAACAGAAATCATTGAAACGTGATTGGTCATTGACTCCCATATGGGGCATGAGTTAAATAGTCTGTCAAATTGAACAATAATGAAAATAATATCGAATAATACAATAAAATTGTATACAATTAAAATTAAATTAATGAAAGAATGTATAAAACTGAGCAACAAAAAAGAAACCTTTTTTTTTGTCTCAGAAAGAAGAAATATTTGATTCTGATAGTATCTTTTCTCCTGAATTTAAATATGATATCGGGTTTTCTCCATCACGCAAGGTTTCCGAGAGACAGGAATTTATAATTTCAAACACTTTAATATTTTCTACATTCGTAACTACACAATATTCGAACATTTGGACTCACCTAGAAAGTAAGAAATTACGATTTTTTGCTATTATTTCGCCTGTGGACCATCCCTCTTGATGGTCCAACAATAATCGGCCAGCATATTAGGATTCAATTTACCTTGATATATCTTTTCCATAGCTCAAATCATTTGAGTTAGCTCATTTGGTTTTATTTTACAATGGACAATGGACCAAAAAACGTTTATTAAAAAATAATTATTAAATTCATTAATTGAAATTGAAATAAAAAAAATGTGGGTGATGGTGAAATTCCGAATACATATTTGAAAACACGATAAAAACTGAATCAAGTACAACTATTGGTACTCATGAGACAAAAATCTTGTTGACCAGTGTGATACAATAAAATTTTATACAATTAAAATTAAACTAACGTTTGAATGTAGCCTATATTCAAAAGAATAACAGTTCGAATCTACTACACATAAAAAGAAAAGAAAAAAAATATATAAAGAAAGTAATAAACTCTAATGAATTAATCTGTCGCTTATATATAAGACATTAGGTAAATATATTGACAAATCTTAATAGTAATTTTATTAAATAATAAAAAAACATATTATTAATTGTTAAAAAAGTAATATCAGTGAGAAGCGACAGCGAGGAGATACTAAGGATCTACATGCATAACTATATTAAGTAACACAGACTGGAAGTAAATATCAAAAAATCTAAATATGTGGTCGTCATATAGAGTTACATTGTATAGGCCTAATGGAAATCGACAGCTAATGACAAATGAGGGAAATTCTGAAGAAGTGGCTGAATTCAAATATTTTATTGAAATGCAGAAAGAAATTAAACATATCCTCAATTAAGAAAATGCATGCTATTATGCATTACAGGGCTTCTTGTAGTGCCAGCTTTTCAGAAAAAAATTAAACTAAAAATATAAAAATCTGTTATTGTCTCAATTATATTATATGGAATGCGAAACACGGACTTTTACTTTAAAGAAGGAGAAAAGTTTACGAGTATTTGAAAATAAAGTTGTAGGAAATTTGTTGGACCAAAGAGCGATTGAACAGACAGGCGAATGGAGAAAAATATTGTGACTGGTATCTTAGGAGGAAATGCCGAATGATACTACATATTTTTTTTTTTGCACAGTTGGCATATTAGAGATCGTAAAATGGAAATAATTTTTCATTAATACTTTTTATTCCGCACACGGTTTTAAATAAACACTTATCAAAGTTAGATAGGCGTATAGGCAGGAATGTTATCAATACAGTCATTATTAAATATTTTATCGTGAAATAGGGAAGAAACAAAAAAAAATAAAGATGGCATTTGTAATGCAACAATTATCGCGTCTAACTTGCATCCTAGGAGTCAGCGTTCGATTCTCAGTTTTTTATTTCGGAGATTATCCATAATAAAATTGTATTCCATCATCCTCCAATAAATTCGTCTTCTCCAGTTGTAGCGGTTCTGAAAGGTAGGCGTTTGATCGTCAAAGGCTAGAGGAAGAATACCTTCATTAGAAATTACCTGGTCCTCCATATTAGTGGTTGTAGCAATAGGTCAGCACCTCATTATACAGAAAATAGTATAGGCTATTATGATGCGAGGTTGGGAAGTGGCTTTTATAAAATTGAGGAAAATGTTTAAAAACCGAGCGATACCAAGGTTTTTAATTTTCGAGATCCTATAAAACACTTTACAAACGTGAGTTGTACATTATTATTTGTGCGATGGTGTTTTCAAAACAATAAATAATAATAAAATAATAACATATTTCTTGGAAATATTTGCGTTCATTATAAACAACTGACTGGCGTTAACAGATTGGGCAATGTTTCTTAGTTGAGACTACAGCAGGCCGTGACACGAATCAGGAATAAAATTTTGATTTGATTTTAGAATTTACTGACCAGTGTTCACTGCTATATTTCAGTCCTGATTATACAGTTACATTGTGCAATGTCAATTTGGTTGCGGTTGACATTTGTTTACCAAAATTTATTTTTATGGCTCCATTTATTGCATTGTATTTCTGGTAATAATTTTGAAAAAAAAGTACTCAGGAAAATATTTGGACCAATAAATATTAATGGTCAGTGCAGAATACGATACAACAAAGAACTGTATGGCAAATACAATGAACCTGACCTTGTCACTTTTATTAAGTTAAAGAAATTAGAATGTGCTGGCCATGTACAAAGGCTCTCAACAGACCGAGCACCAAGAAAGGTGCTTACAGCAAGTTTTATGGGGAATAGACGAGTTGGAAGACCGAAAAAACGATAGGAGGATGGTATTAAGGAAGATGTTACAAACTTACTGAAGTGTCGCAACTGGAGACTCGCTGCGCAAAATAGAAATGATTGGAGGCAGAAGTTAAGGGAGGCCAAAGCTCGAATTTGAGCCAATCAGCCATTGGATGGATGAATTGATTTCTGTAACTTTATCTCTGTGTCATTTCTTGTATTAGGTGATTGAGATAATTAAATTCAGAAACTTGTTCTATGAATGGAAGTATTTATATTAAATTAAACTTTTTATTACGCTATAAATGGCATACTTACTTACTTACTCACTGGCACTGTCGAACCCGTAGGTTCATGGCCGCGCGGACATAAGCTCTCCATACATCCCTATCCTGAGCTAATGCTTTCCAATCCATCCCTGTATAATCTACTTCCCTCAAATCATAGTTAATGTTATTCTCCCACCTCATTCTTGGTCTACCAACTGGCCGTTTTCCCTCTGGTTTTCCTACAAGAAACTTCCATGCAAGTCTTTCATTCCCCATACGTGCAACATGTCCTGCCCATCGCAGTCTACGAGACTTAACTGTTCTTATTATATCTGGCTTCCTATAAAGACCATGTAGGCCTAGTTCATTGTTATGTAGCCTTCTCCATTCACCTGTCTGTTCATCTCTCTTTAGCCCAAAAATTTTCCTAAGTAACTTACTTTATTCTCAAATACTTGTAATCTCCTTTCCTCCCTTAAAGTAAGAGTCCATGTTTCGCACCCATATAATATAACTGGTAGAATAATAGTTTTATGTATTTTCAGTTTAACGTTTTTTGAAAGGAGTTGGGAAGTCAAGAGTCTCTGTTATGCATAATAGCACGCATTTCCAGAATTGAGCCTATGTTTAATTTCTTTGTGCATCTCATTCCTATTTGTGATTATTGATCCTAGGTATTTTAATTCAGCCACTTCCTCAAAATTTCCCTCATTTGTCATTAGCTGTCCATTTCCATTAAGCTATAAATATCATAAATTATAAAATAACATTTAATATATAAAAAGGAATGTTTGTTTGTTTCTTTGTTCGTATTTTATGTGGTACGCTTCATCCGATTGTGATGTGGCTTTTTGCAAAATGTTCAGGAGTTTCCCGGGAGGGTTTTAGGCTACGAAAGACCTGTAATACTCAACCCTTTCACCCTTAAAAATAACCCTTTGTAGTGAAAAACGTGTTTTTCGTAACTTTTTTGGACTCTTAAATGCCTTATGCTGGCTGAACCATAACGTACGCACCAAATTAATGTACACAGAATTGAATATCTAAAATAAATCTTCAAAAAAGTCTATATATTACCGATAACTCATAATAACCATTTTTACGTTTATATAACACTTTGGCTAGACCAGTGTTGACCTATGGTAGTGAAGCATAGACACTAAAAAAAACAATATGAAAGCAGAATAACGGCTTGTGAAATGAGATTCATGCGCAGAACAGCGGGTTACACCAGATGGGATCGGAAAAGGAACACCGATATCTTAAAAGAATTGAAGACTACGCCAATTTTGGAATATATTAAACAGTACCAACTAAATTGGAAACACCATCTTGAAAGAATGAGTTCAAATCGGATCCCCAAAGCTGTTTATAATTATATACCAAGAGGACGAAGATCACTGGGCCGTCCTATGAAACGCTGGAGGGAAAATGTTCTATAGGATCGTAACAGGCCTTGGCCTAATACTTGGAAGGAAGAAGAAGAAGAAGATCTTTCAGCTAATTAATGACAAGATTCACGGGCAAGTGTAGCAGCGCACGGCAGGTATTCTCTTACGAATAACTCTCAATGACCATTTTTATCTTTCAGCTTATTTAGGGGCATATGCAATATCGGGATAAGTAGATTCCCGGGCAACGCCGGGCAATCAGCAAGGGGTATCTAAAAATAATGCCTATATAAATGTATAATTATTTTTCTTTTTACTTATTCGACTAAACATAAAAACATAGTTCATTTATTTGGGTGAATTCAACAAGGGTCAACAAGTACGGACCTAATGCATTCTGCTAATGATAATAATAATAATAATAATAATAATAATAGCTTTATTTTACCTGGCAGAGTTAAGGCCTTAAGGCCTTGTCTACCACTCAACAAGGTTGGGACTAGTCCCGAAAGACCTACAGAGTTTTAAAAGAACTTAAGTTGAGGAGACGGGCCTACAAGGTAACTATTTTATAGTTTTCAACCGTGCATTATATTTGGGTGTAAAAGCGCACGCCGAGTATTTGATAGTATAGAATAAAAAAGGAGGTATACATTTGTTTTGTTTTTTCACCTAAAAGGCCTATAGCTTTTTGAATCCCTTGGTCTTAGCGTCGATCGATTTATCTATTGAAACAATAACAGGTAAAATAAAATGAAATATTTTTGTAAACCGTGTCTAAGAAGCAAGTGTTTTTTTCGTTACCTTGGAACTCGAAAATATGCAATATTTCTGGTGTCATAGAATAGATGCCGTGACACATACAAGAAGTGGAGATTTATGGGACTCTTTGAAAGGGCCGGAAAATAAATCTATTGTGAAATAATTTAATGGAACATAACCCACTGATAGCGTAAGTTTAAATTCTTTAGTGATAGGCGTGTTCACAAATTAGACAACTGTTAAACGCATATCCATGCATTAACCATTTCTTTGCATCATCCAGATGTCCCAGGACACTACCAATTTACACACGAAGTATCTAGTATTGTAAAAAAAATTCTACAAAGGAATTTGATTCAAGAATCTACATTGTAATACTTATAATGTTCTCATAAAATAATAATAATAATAATAATAATAATAATAATAACAGGAAATGGCTGAATTCAAATACCTAGGAACAATAATCACAAATAGGAATGAGATGCACAAAGAAATTAAACATAGGCTCAATTGTGGAAATGCGTGCTATTATGCATTGCAGAGACTCTTGATGTCCCAACTCCTTTCAAAAAACGTTAAACTGAAAATATATAAAACTATTATCCTACCAGTTATATTATATGGATGCGAAACATAGACTCTTACTTTAAGGGAGGAAAGGAGATCACAAGTATTTGAGAATAAAGTACTTAGGAAAATTTTTGGACCAAAGAGAGATGAACAGACAGGTGAGTGGAGAAGACTACATAACAGTAAACTACATGATCTTTATACAAAGCCAGATAGGTAATAAAAACAGTTAAGTCTCGTAGACTATAATGGGCAGGACATGTGGCACGAATGGGGGATGAAAGACATGCATGGAAGCTTCTTGTAGGAAAACCAGAGGGAACGCCCAGTTGGTAGACCAAGAATGAGGTGGGAGAATAACATTTACCACGATTTGAGAGAAGTAGATTATACAGGGAATGATTGGAAAACATTCGCTCAGGATAGTGATGTATGGAGAGCTTATGTACATGCGGCCATGAACCTACGAGTTCGATAGTGCCAGTGAGTGAGTTAGTTAGTTATCGAAAAAATAGTGAAAAAAAAAATGTAAAATTATAAGAAAAATTTTAGGTCCTCAAATCATAGGTATAGACTCAAAAGTAAAATCATCATCATCATCTGCAATCATGGATTAGGTCTGTTGACCCGTTCCGACTTCAGCCCATCTCTTTCTAGGTCTGCCCACATCTCGGGTGCCTTTAGGATTGTATTTTGTTATTTGTTTTGGATATCTATCTTCATTCATTCTGTCTATGTGTTGCTTCCATTTTTGTCTATATGTATCTATTTTTGTGGAAAGCAACGGGAAGCTACCACACCTACAATTCCCTAGTAAAGCTGCAAGCATAGCATTGCAAATGTTATCATTGCAGTGAAGGACCTGCCTTCGGGCAGAATTACTATGGATTGTATCTATTTTATCAGTTATTGCAAATATTTCAAGTTCCTGTTTTATTTCTGTGTTCTTCATTCTGTCTTCCTTAGTGCACCCTTTAACAGATCTCAAAAATTTCATTTCTGCCGCCGTTATCCTACTTAGATCTTGTTTTTTTATGTATCCGGGCTTCTGATCCATAGAGCAGTACCGGTACTGCCAACATTTTATAAAATTTCAATTGGGTCTCTCTTGTTGTTTTGTTATTTAGTGATCGTTTTATCGTACCACATATTCCCTGGAATTTTGCTATTTTATTACTCATAAACTTCAGCAGATTCAGGACCTACGGCTTAAAATCCCTCCCCGAGGATTTGCTCCTTGGATTTTTCCATCCTAAAAAAACCATGGACTCCGACCGGGTTTGAACCTAAGACCCTCGGGACCAGAGACAAGGGGCATAACCACTAATCCACCGAGTACGACACGTTTAAAGAAACAGCAAAAATTGTATTTCTGTCTCATTTCGTTGCTGAGAAATAACGCGTCAAATCACGTGCAGGCCTACATCAATTTGATTAGTATTGAGTAATTCAAAGCAGAGGATAGCAATGGCAAAAGAAGTTGTTAACAAGAAGAGAAGTAAATACGGACGAAGCTAGTGAAGTGCTTTGTGTGGAATGTAGCATTGTATGGTGCAGAGACCTGGACATTACGACGGAATGAGGAAAAGCGACTGGAAGCTTTTGAGATGTGGATATGGAGAAGAATGAAGCGTATAAAAATGGACAGACAAAATAAAAAATAAAGATGTGCTAGACAGAGTGCGTGAAGGAAGAACAGTGCTGGAACTCATAAAGAAGAAGAAAACAAATTGGATTGGCCACTGGCTAAGAAAAAACTGCCTGCTGACGGATTCCCTAGAAGGAATGATCAATGTAAAGAAGGTTAGAGGCAGAAAAAGACATGAGATGATAGACAATACTTACTTACTTACTTACTCACTGGCACTATCGAACCCGTAGGTTCATGGCCGCACGGACATAAGCTCTCCATACATCCCTATCCTGAGCTAATGCTTTCCAATCATTCCCTGTATAATCCACTTCCCTCAAATCATAGTTAATGTTGTTCTCCCACCTCATTCTTGGTCTACCAACTGGGCGTTTTCCTTCTGGCTTTCCTACAAGAAGTTTCCATGCACGTCTTTCATTCCCCATACGCGCAACATGTCCTGCCCATCGCAGTCTACGGGACTTAACTGTTCTTATTATATCTGGCTTCCTATAAAGACCATGTAGTTCATTGTTATGTAGTCTTCTCCATTCACCTGTCTGTTCATCTCTCTTTGGTCCAAAAATTTTCCTAAGAACTTTATTCTCAAATACTCGTAATCTCCTTTCCTCCCTTAAAGTAAGAGTCCATGTTTCGCACCCATATAATATAACTGGTAGAATAATAGTTTTATATATTTTCTGCTTAACGTTTTTTGAAAGGAGTTGGGACATCAAAAGTCTCTGCAATTGCATAATAGCATGCATTTCCAGAATTGAGCCTATGTTTAATTTCTTTGTGCATCTCATTACTATTTGTGATTATTGTTCCTAGGTATTTGAATTCAGCCAATTCCTCAAAATTTCCCTCATTTGTCACTAGCTGTCCATTTCCATTATATAATGCACCTCCACGTGTGACCATATATTTAGTTTTACTGATATTTACTTCCAGTCCTAATTTCTTAGTGTTACTCAATAGTGTGTGCGTGTTGGCCTTTAGTACTCCTCGCTATCGGCCAGTAGTACTACATCATGAGATGATAGACAATACTAAAATAAATTGAGTCCACCGCTGTGGTCTCACAGGTAGCGTGCTGCCTTGTCACGCAGTGGGCCCGGGTTCGATTCCCGGTCGGGACAGGCTCCTGGGTGAGGTTTATTTCGGGTTTTTTCCTAACCTGTAAGACAAATTTCAGGAAGCGTAGGGCCCAACGTTCCCCGAAATTCATCCTGCCATCATTATAATCCTTAACATTATCATCATCATCATCATCATCAATATCATCATCATTATTAGCAACGGGAAGCTACCACACCTATAATTCCCTAGTAAACCTGCAAAGCATATCATGGAAATGCTATGATTGCAGTGAAAGACCTGTCCTCGGGCAGAATTACTATGGATGGATGGATGTATGCGGATACTCAACCAAAAGGAAGGCTGAGTTTGCAGTAAAATACATGATTTTGGGCAGAACACTATGTATGTATTGAGAACTTCCTGTGAACTGCGATAATTTCTATCAAATTCGGGCAGAATTACTATGGATGGATGGATGTATGCGGATAATCAACCAAAAGGAAGGCTGAGTTTGCAGTAAAATACATGATTTTGGGCAGAATCACTATGTATGTATTGAGTACTTCCTGTGAACTGCGATAATTTCTATCAAATTCAGCTCCTGAGACTAACAGAGAAAGAAGAATGAATAAATCTTACATAAATAATATCCACTAATAGACCTCCAGTCTATTAAAATATGTTTCCATTACGATCACTTGATAGCAGTCTCACCAGTTATAATTATCAAGTCCCTCCTGTTCTTCCCCTCGCACCCAAACAATAAAACACACGTGACGGGTGACCATACACACCCACCCTTCCTATTGAAAGTAAATTACGCGGTTTTAAGGAAGCAAAAAACAAAAGGTAGATCCGTTAAATGGAATTAGGATGCTTAAGGGAAGAATGAATGAGTGAGACAATTCTAATTTGTTGCTCGGCGTGTGGGTAGGTTCACAAATGAATAGCATCATTATTTTTCAAGAAATTACATCTGTGGGTCCAGCTACTGTGCGGCGTTATGTATGGGCTGGGCCAGTGGCGTGTTGGAATGTATTGGGTGGCACTTGCTTTACACCAGTGAACAAAGAAATTAAACAAAGGTTCAATTCTGGAAATGCGTGCTATTGTGTATTACAGAGACTCTTGACGTCCCAACTCCTTTCAAAAAACGTTAAACTGAAAATATATTATAAAACTATTATTCTACCAGTTATATTATAATGGATGCGAAATATGGACTCCTACTTTAAGGGAGGAAAGGAGATTACGAGTATTTGAGAATAAAGTTCTTAGGAAATTTTGGACCAAAGAGAGATGAACAGACAGGTGAATGGAGAAGACTACATAACAGTAAACTACATGGTGTTTATAGGAAGCCAGATATAATAAGAACAGTTAAGTCTCGTAGACTGCGATGGGCAGGGTACGTGGCACGTGTGGGGAATGAAAGGCGTGCATGGAAGCTTCTTGTAGGAAAACAAGAGAGAAAACGCCCAGTTGGTAGACCAAGAATGAGGTGGGAGAATAAGATTAACCATGATTTGAGGGAAGTAGATTATACAGGGAATGATTGGAAAACATTAGCTCAGGATAGGGGTGTATGGAGAGCTTATGTTTGCGCGGCCATGAACCTATGGGTTCGATAGTGCCAGTGAGTTAGTGAGTTATAGTTGCCCCAAAAAGAGATCTAACCCACAAAAATTCGAAAGTTGAGTTTTCACTGGATTAGTGATCTATCCGGAGAGAATCACAGCATGGTGCACGTAAAATTATCTATACTCCTTTTTATTTAACTTTCACAGGGAAAGAACACTATGAGGTTTAATTTAAGAATTAAATTAATGTTTTATTACCTCACCTCATATCCTTTTTCTTCTATACTGCAGTTTCGGAGCTTATCTCCATCGTCAGTAGCCTCTGGTCGACCGGTGTTATGTCGTTTCTTGGCGGTTTCCTTCTTACTTCTATCGGTGGACCGATGAACCTCTGGATCAGGTCAAAATTTACGGGAGTTTCAAAATTCATGAGTTTGTCTTTCTAGTTTTTTTGGATGTGGATTTTTTCCCAGACTGTGAGTTCCTTTAGTTTATCTGTTTGTTTGATTAGGCTAGCTTTTGTATCAATTAAATGTTTTCCAGACCAAGCATGGGCTGCTACAGCTGACTTGTCCACTTCACCCTTTTTTACATTTCTAAGGTGTTCCTTCAATCTAGTTTTTAAATTTCTTTTTGTTTTTCCTATATAGATTTTGTCGCAATCTTGACATTTGATCTGATATATTCCTGATTTATATTCTTCTCCAATTTTTTTATTTTTGTTGGTTTTAATTATCTTGTTTAGGCTATATTCATTCTTTGGGGCCAATCGAATGTTAAACTTATTGAAAATTTTCTGGAACTTGTGGTGTTTTAAAGGATGGTAAGTGAATTTTTTGACTCTTATGTTCTCTTCTGTTTGTTTTTTAAGTGTGCTTTCATTAATTAGTTTTTGCCTTTTAAACTTATTTATTTTCTTGTGTACCATGTTCTCTTCATAACCATTTTCTATTGCTACTTTAATTATGTATTCTTTTTCTTCTTCATATTTTTCACGGTTCAGGGGTACATTCACCAATCTGTGTGTTAGGCTATTGAATACAGCTTCTTTGTGAGCGAAATGGTTGAATCCTGATGCCTTAATGTAGTTATCTTTATGTGTGTTCTTTCTGTATATTCCAAAATTCTATTTTGTTTTTTTCGTTTCTAGTTAGAATGTAATTTATTTAGAGGCTATTTATATTTTTTGGGGGGGGATGCCACTAGTCTGTCTTTTATGACATTTCTGGCTTCCTCCCCTGGCATTATCAGCATTGTAATCCATTTAAGTTGGGGCATGTGGAAGGCGGAGTTACGTTACCCCGATGATATGATGGGTCATAAATTATACATGAAACACCAGGAGAGTTCTTAACCTAAATTCCAGACCACGGGAAACCACAGGAATAATTCCCTTTAAGGAGAGATTCCAACGGTATGATCGGGAATCGAACCCCAGGACCTCATGAACTGTAGTCAGGAACGCTGATCACTAGCCAATGAGGCTCATAGATTTTCTAAATAAAAATTCATAACACATAATCACATAATAGTGTTAAGGGAGGCAATTATTATTATTATTAATTTAGGTCTTGTAATTAATTAATTTGTTTATTTAGCTCCATGTTGTAGGAACAGTTAGTCCTGTGGCCAGGGCATGTGGCACGAATGAGAAATAAAAGAGGGGTATGAAAACTTCTTGTAGGGAAAGCGACCAGCAGGTAGGTCAGGAATGAAATAGGAAAATAACCAAAATTTGAGAAAGGTAAATAATATAAAGCGAATGACTGGAAAACATTAGCTCAGAATAGGGTTGTGTGGAGAGATGTCTTCCGCGGCCATGAACTTCTGGGTTAGATAGTGTTAATTTGTTCCATGTTGGGTATGTTGTAGACGAATCGACCAGGACAGGTTTCCTCTGGGTTTCTCCCATTCCATTTTCCCCACAAAATAGCCTATTCAAGATCATTACTTCTCCGTTCTCATCTGTCCTCTAATGACGTGACAGACAAAGTCAGCCCCCATCCTCGCATTCACAGAACTTCAAAAATGGAGGTTTAATCACATTTCATTCCTCGATGTGGCATTGCGCCGCAGAAGAATAGCGGTATTATTTACTCGTATAGATTTAGTAATATTATTTTATCTACCGACTCTTTTTAAGACCTCATGAGATTATAGAACAAAAGAAAAGAATATATTTATAGGTCCATATAAAAATTCTACCTGCGCCGGTTTGTACTTGCAAAACTCAAAAAGTATTCAGTCGATTGCTATGAAACATTTTCATAGCAATCGACTGAATACTTTTTGAGTAAACATTTAATGTTTGCATATAGGTTTGCAGGCATGGAGAGTGTTTATATGCTATCTATTATTCTCTAAAACCATTAGGTATAGGAGTTCACCTGAAACGAAAATTTAAAAATCCCTCTAGCGGTCGTATTTTTTTATATTTCACAACGAAACTCAGTATATGCTATTAAAATAAACCGAGCTAGGTCTTGCCTAAAAACCGGCCAAATCCTGTAATTAGAAGTGGGAGTTTACCTGAAATTCGAAATTAAAAATTGACTCTAGCAACCGCCATGTTTGATTCGTCGCAGTGTATACCATACAATTTAATTAATCCGTAATTTTCTTTTAATTTGCATCCATAGTAATTCTGCCCGAGGACAGGTCTTTCACTTACTTACTTACTCACTGGCACTATCCAACCCGTAGGTTCATGACCGCGCGGACATAAGCTCTCCATATATCCCTATCCTGAGCTAATGCTTTCCAATCATTCCCTGTATAATCTACTGCCCTCAAATCATAGTTAATGTTGTTCTCTCACCTCATTCTTGGTCTACCAACTGGGCGTTTCCCTTCTGGCTTTCCTACAAGAAGTTTCCATGCACGTCTTTCATTCCCCATACGCGCAACATGTCCTGCCCAACGCAGTCTACGAGACTTAACTGTTCTTATTATATCTGGCTTCCTATAAAGACCATGTAGTTCATTGTTATGTAGTCTTCTCCATTCACCTGTCTGTTCATCTCTCTTTGGTCCAAAAATTTTCCTAAGAACTTTATTCTCAAATACTCGTAATCTCCTTTCCTCCCTTAAAGTAAGAGTCCATGTTTCGCACCCATATAATATAACTGGTAGAATAATAGTTTTATATATTTTCAGCTTAACGTTTTTTGAAAGGAGTTGGGACATCAAAAGTCTCTGCAATGCATAATAGCCCGCATTTCCAGAATTGAGCCTATGTTTAATTTCTTTGTGCATCTCATTCCTATTTGTGATTATTGTTCCTAGGTATTTGAATTCAGCCACTTCCTCAAAATTTCCCTCATTTGTCATTAGCTGTCCATTTCCATTATATACTGAATTTCTACGTGTGACCATATATTTAGTTTTACTGATATTTCACTGCAATAACATTTTTCATGCTATGCTTTGCAGCTTTACTACTGAATTGTAGGTGTGGTAGCTTCCCGTTGCTTTCCACACCGGTGAAGGATAATGATGATAATGATAAGGATGATGATGATGATGATGGCCGGATGATTTCCAGGGACCGTTGGGCCTTAAGATTCCTGATATTGTGTCTTACAGGTGAGGAAAACCCCGAAAGAACCTCACCCAGGAGCCTGTCCCGACCGGGAATCGAACCCGGGCCCCCTGCGTGACAAGGCAGCACGCTACCTCAAGGCCACAGCGGTTGACTCTTGTAACGTATTCAACTAAATATAAAAATACATGTTTTACTTATTTAGGCGCAGCAGCGCACGTCAGGTGTTCGCTAGTTCTTATAGAAACACACAAACTGTATCATAATTTATAGATCACATTTCGAGATGAAGAGAAATGAATCAGTAAGAGTTCTAAAAGTCTGTTACCGAAAGACGAGATAATAAATCAAGTTATTGACATGTTATTGACTCTTACTGGCGCCAACTGTCAACAAGGTGGGATAAATTAAGTTCCTTTTCTTTTTTAAAAAAAGGGTGATGTGAAAATACCACCCATGAAGCCTTGTTGAAAAGTTGGCTGATGCTACTACAGGTCCAGCTCTTGTTCTGTTTTTTGTTATTGTTTTACGGGAGCTACTTCTGCTCTGTGTTCTAGTAACGCCTCGCTGTCATACAAGAATTATTCCAACGCTTATAAATACTATTAAAACCGCCTGATCACGTACCTATTGTTTGGGCCGTATTACATTATCAGAATCCATTGAAAAAAACAGTGATAAAACGAATTATAAAAACGTTTCATAAAAAGTGAAATTTAGAATATATTACTAACTCCTGGCCCTATAGAATCCGTAACTCTCCATACATCCCCATCATCATCATCATCAATCCAGGGATTAGGCAATTGCCCGTTCCGACTTCATAATGCATCAGCCCAACGTCTTCTAGGTCTTCCAACATCACGTCTTCCTCTTGCTTGATAATTTCTTGCTAACAATGGATATCTCTCCTTACTCATTCCATCCATGTGATCAATCCATTTCTGTCTGTAATTCGTGACTTTATCCAATAAAGGCTGTACTTTCAATTCTTCTCTTATAGCCTCATTTCTTATTCTATCAAGTCTTGTACATCCTTTTACTTTTCTTAGGAACCTCATCTCCGCCGTCTGTATTCTATCCTTCTGTTTTTTCACTGGAGCCCAAGTTTCACATCCATACAATATTGTGGGAACCGCCATAATATTAGGCCCTATACATTTTTATCTTGGTTTCTTTTCTAATTTTATTTTTGAATGTTCTCTGTATTGTTCCACACACCGTCTGAAATTTATTTATTTTGGAATCAATATCTCTTTCCACATTGTAACCAACATCACAGCCCAAATATTTGAAACTAGACACCTGTTCTATACTTTGATTTTCTAAAATAATTGTAGATCTCACTGGATCTCTTCCTCTAAAAGCCCATCCTGAGCTAATTTCCCGATCATCCTCTGTATAATCTACTTCCCTTAAATCGTGGATAATGCTATTCTCCCAACTCACTCTTAGTCTATCAACTGGACGCTTCCTATAAGAAGTTCCCATTCCCCCTCTTTTATTCTCCATTCGTTCCACATGTTCTGCCCATCGCAATCTACGAAAATTAACTGTTCTTATTATATTTGGTTGCCTTTACGGATCCAGTAGTTCACTGTTATGTAATCTACAACATTCTTTTGTCTGTTTATTTCTCTTTTGTCCAATATTTTTTCTAAAAACTTTATTTTTAAATACTGCAATCTTTCTTTCCTCCCTAAAGTAACAATACTAAAATAACAAAATTCATATCAAATTACGTTGAGGTGAAGTCATATGATACAATTTAAAAATTAAATTGTACCTGTTGGTAGGTGCCGTCGTCCTCAACTTTGTTAAAATATTGTTCATGATGTGTTCCGTTGAGGTATTATTCAAAATTAATTAAAATTATGGAATATTCACCTGAAAGGTCCGTCTCCTCAACTTAATTAATCATTTAACTGTAGCGCTTTCGGGACTTGTCCCATCATCGGCAGGATTCAAAACTGGCGTTTCACTGAAGATCTGGTAGAGGGGGTTGCATGTATTGGGTTCGTTTTCGTTTATCAGGTTGTCGTTGTTGTGAGCTGCTTTCATGATTTCCATCTCGAGATTCGAGACTTCATTCACGCAGAAGGAAAATCAAGCTATGCAAAACACGTTATCCATTAAGGACATCGCATGTTAAATATTGAAAACACCCTAACAGTAATGCACAGAGAAAATAATCCAGCGAAGATAAACGCACTCGAAGAGATGGAAATCATGAAAGCAGCTCACAACAACGACAGTCTGATAAACGAAAACGAACCCAATACATGCAAACCCCCTCTACCAGATCTTCAGTGAAACACCAGTTTTGAATCCTGCCGATGATGGGACAAGTCCCGAAAGCGCTACAGTTAAATTATTAATTAAGTTGAGGAGACGAACCTTTCAGGTGAATATTCCATAATTTTAATTAATTTTAAAAATATTTATATAAAATTAACTGGAGCGCTTTCGGAAGTTATCTTCCATCTTCTGCAGGTTGAGCTTCCGCTACTCGTTGTTGCGTACGGTGATGTATACTCCAACTGTTTGTAAATTCTTGATAAACTTAAAAAAGTAAATCTTAAATAACAAATAGATATAAATTTCACAATCTAGGATAATTAATTATATCTCTAGTGCCACAAATTAGAATTTTCATTATTAAACTACGTAGATTCTGTAGCAGTTTGTAGCTACGAACAGTTGGAGTATACATCACCGTAGAAGATGGAAGATAACTTCCGAAAGCGCTCCAATTCATTTTATATGCAATAATTGCTTATACAAAGTTTTTAGGACAACGGTACCTATACCATAGGTAGCACTTTAATTTTTACCTGCCTAATTTCATGCGATCGGAAGGCCTACAACTGACTGTGGTATTAATAGATCGTGTGGAGTTTATCCTGATGATGTAGTACTACTGACCGATAGCGAGGAGATACTAAAGGCCAACACGCACACACTATTGAGTAACACTAAGAAATTAGGACTGGAAGTAAATATCAGTAAAACTAAATATATGGTCACACATAGAAATACATTATATAATGGAAATGGACAGCTAATGACAAATGAGGGAAATTTTGAGGAATTGGCTGAATTCAAATACCTAGGAGCAATAATCACAAATAGGAATGAGATGCACAAAGAAATTAAACATAGGCTCAATTCTGGAAATGCGGGCTATTATGCATTGCAGAGACTTTTGATGTCCCAACTCCTTTCAAAAAACGTTAAGCTGAAAATATATAAAACTATTATTCTACCAGTTATATTATATGGGTGCGAAACATGGACTCTTACTTTAAGGGAGGAAAGGAGATTACGAGTATTTGAGAATAAAGTTCTTAGGAAAATTTTTGGACCAAAGAGAGATGAACAGACAGGTGAATGGAGAAGACTACATAACAATGAACTACATGGTCTTTATAGGAGGCCAGATATAATAAGAACAGTTAAGTCCCGTAGACTGCGATGGGCAGGACATGTTGCGCGTATGGGGAATGAAAGACGTGCATGGAAACTTCTTGTAGGAAAGCCAGAAGGAAAACGCCCAGTTGGTAGACCAAGAATGAGGTGGGAGAACAACATTAACTATGATTTGAGGGAAGTAGATTATACAGGGAATGACTGGAAAGCATTAGCTCAGGATAGGGATGTGTGGAGAGCTTATGTCCGTGCGGCCATGAACCTACGGGTTCGATAGTGCCAGTGAGTAAGTAAGTAAAGTATGAATTCATGTTTGAATTCCATATAATATAACTGGGAGAATAAGAGTTTTATATATTTTCAGTTTAACTTTTTGTCAGGAGTTACAACGACAAGAGTCCCTGTAATGCATAATTCCAAAATTGAGCCTATCTTTAATTTCTTTGTGGATCTCATTCATATTTGAATTTCCCACTTCTTCAAAATTTCTCCCACTTGTCAACAACTGTCCATTTCCTTAGAATATATTACACTATTAAAAATATTTTAGGCTATCAGAGATAATCATAGTAGTTAGCCTATTTTCCTAATCTTCACACATTAAGCAACAATCTACCTGTGACGATCTCAAAATGTTCGTTCGTTTTCTTAGCCTGCTTCTTGATCTTTTCCCTCTTGTTTTCGGCCGCGGTGGTCTAATGATCGTGTGCCTTGCCTCTGGTCGCGAGATCAAACCCGGCTGGAGTCTATGGTTTTTTTTAGATGGAAAAATTCAAGGAGCAAAAGTCCTCCGGGAGGGACTTTATACCGTGGGTCCCGAGTCTGAAGATTTTCAAGCTCGTAACAGAACAAGCCTGAATGAAGAGGCCTCTAAGCAAAATTTACCGACCTTATTGATCTCTGTAATATCTTAATTGTCTACTCGATGTCTCATTGGGTCCGTATGTTGACCGCATACCATTCATGACAACTTAGAGAAATAAGCGTAAATAAATTAACTCCTAACAAAAGGAGATTATGGCCCAAAATTGTCAGGGACACTACGGAGTCCCATACTTAGTTGATTGATTGATTGATTGATCGACTGATTGATTGATTGATTGATTGATTGATTGATTGATTGATTGATTGATTGATTGATTGATTGATTGATTGATTGATTGATTGATTGATTGATTGATTGATTGATTGATTGATTGATTGATTGATTGCTTGCTTGATTGATCTGTTACGCTACTGAAGCTACTGAGGCTACTTTATTTTATATAATTTTAATTTTATTATATTCTATGTTTTTGTTAGTATTAGCTAGTATTAGATCACATCATCATTGTATTTTGTTTAGTCTGTATTTTAATAATATCTTAAAATTGTAATATGTATGTAATTTTTGTATAATTCTACTATTCGTTGGTTGAGTGGAAGAGAAGGCCTTATGGCCTTAACTCTTCCAGCTAAAATAAAGCATTATTATTAATATTATTATTATTATTATTATTATTATTATTATTATTATTATTATTATTATTACGCCATCGTCTGTCTCTTTCATTCCATATGTTTTTCTCTTTCTGCCTCTCTCCCTTTTTCTTCTTGGCATATTTTATTAACCTCTGCATTTCCAAGTAGGCCTACTTTTTACATGTCAAGATATGTCAGTGTCATAGTCATATTTTGTCATTACAAAGAATTTATGACTTATAAATGAGCGATCAGTTTACTAACGAAACCACCTCTAAGTCAACACGAACATTTCATCAACACACACACATACGTACTACCCTAAAGGGGAATAATATTATGTCTGTGATTGTGACAGATGATGTACGGACTATTTGGACCTCAAAATTTGTTGAGGTTTGGTCAACAGGTGAAAACCTTCTTTAGGGAACTTATCCGTTCCGAAGATCGAACCAAGACTCGCTGTGTCCAAAGCAAGGACATTATTCCTAGAGCGCAGTGGTGAACTAGATATTCTTCTACAGAACTGAAATATGCAAATATTCACCGCGTTACCTATATTATTCCTGGAGGTCAAAGTGTAAGTTAGTAGGTCTGCTACTTAATGGTACAAAAAGAAGTGTTGCCAATGTGTGTAATTATAAGAAAGTATATAATTTTTACGTGGATGTAGAATTAGTAGGTAATTACTGTCCTTAATCTTATGAATTTTTGTAAAGTGTTTTACTCTAAGATTGCTATATTTGGATTAGAAAAAATATATAAGTTATTTACTTCAAACCATGGATCGATTGTTATTTTAGACATTCGCACCGCACAGAGAACATAGAATTTGTTAATACTAATTAACACGATTAAATGTTCATAATTTGTTTACATATCTGGCAGAGAAATTAAACATACGCTCAACTCTGGAAACGCAAGATATTATGCACTGCAGGGACATTCGCCACTCAACTTCTCTCAAAAAAACGGTTATTCTTCCACTTATATGGATTCCAAGCAAGGTCTCTTTCATTAAAGGAGGAAAAGATTGCTAGAATTTGAGAATAAAGGGATAAAAGCAGGATACAGACTGCGGAAATGCTGTTTTTACGTAATGTGAAAGGATGCACAAGAGCGGATAGAATAAGGAATGAAACTATACGAGAAGAATTAAATATATATAAAATTGAAGATAAAATCAGCGAAAATAATAAGAAATGGACAGAACACTTAATGAGAATGAACAACGAAAGAATACCAAAAAGAATCTTCCTGTATAATCCCAGAGGAACAAGAGATGTTGGCCGACCACGTAGAAGATGGACTCCACTTTTAACTTCGCCGGAACAGGCTGCATAGCCCAAACCTTGTAGTAGAAGAAGAAGGAGAAGTTCTTAGGAAAATTTTTGCACCAGAGACAGATGAACAGACATGAGAATCGAAAACACTACATAACAGTAAGCTACATGACCTTTATGGGAAACAAGATATAATAAGAACACTTAAGTCTCGTAGACTGCGATGGGCAGGACATGTGGCACGAATGGGGAATGAAAGAGAGTTCTTGTAGGAAAACCAGAGGAAAAGCGTCCAGTTGGTAAATCAAGAATAGATGAAAAAATAATATTAACCAAGATTTGAGAGAAGTACATTATAAACTACAGGATATCACTGCACAACGTTAGCTCATGATAGGGATGTATGGAGAACTTATGCCCACGCGACCGTGAACCTATGGATTCTATAAAGCCAGTGGGTTAGTTAGTTGGAAAATGAAACGGACGCAAGCATTATAAACACGCTGCAGTATCTGCGACAAGTCAATGCTAGGTCATTATAGGCTATATCCATCCATAGTATTTCTGCTCGAGGTCTTTCACTGCAATCATAGCATTTTCATGCTATGCTTTGCAGCTTTACTAGGGAACTATAGGTGTGGTAGCTTCCCGTTGCTTTCCACACCGATGAAGGATGGTGATGATAATGATAAGGATGATGATGATGGCCCTTAGCTTCCTGACATTTGTCTTACAAGTGAGGAAAAACCCCGAAAAAAATCTCACCCAGGAGCCTGTTCCGGTCGGGATTCGAACCCGAGCCCGCTGCGTGACAAGGCAGCACGCTACCTCGACACCACAGCAGGGACTTCATTATATATAATGTCACAATAATAGCTGGTGAATTCGAAAATCTGACTATACTGGATAAATTAATATCAAGCTCTGTAATTCACCAAGTGGATGTGAGGCCAGCCGCCCTCTGGTAGGAGTTATTTACAAGAGAGCTGCAACCATTGCATGCCCAAACCTACCTTGAAATTTCTTCCAGAGAAGCGTTGTGATGTATCAAGGCCATGTCCAAAAAATTATTAGCCTTTTTAACTGCAAGGCACCAAAACCCAGCTCCAAATATCTCTTTTAAACTATAGGCAAGTAATACAACTCCTGAATTGGCAAATTGCCCCGCGAAATACCCAGTGGTTAAGGCAAGATACCTTGGTGCTCAGCTACGGGACTTGCGCTGGTTCGAGTCTCCGTGGAGGAAGTATGGGACCGGTGCCCACCCAGCATCGTGAGGAATTTGGGCAGGTTGATAACACCAGTTATAAAGGGCTAAGGGCCACGACATACTGACCACATGTCACCCCTACACTGGCTGGATGATCGTCTACCTCTGTGATTAACATATATCGATGTGAGGCCAGCAGCCGGCTGGTAGGCCAAGAGCCTTCTAGGGCTGTCTCGCCATGGAGTTAGTTAACTTATAAAATCTACTTGTATTACACATTGTCAATAAAATCCAAATAACCAAAACAAAATGTTAAATAGTTAACGCGTTTCGACAGCAAGGCTATCATTATCAAGACTAGTTACTGATTGTGTGGAATGCAATTTTATCACCAAGAATATCTTTATTATTATTATTATTATTATTATTATTATTATTATTATTATTATTATTATTATTATTCGTCATGGTTTAAGCTTTTGTTAGCATATTCCGGCTCCAAATTACGCTCTTTTCATCTTTTATTTGGCCTTCCCAAACTTCTTCTTCCTCTTGGTGAATAGTTATAGGCTATGCTGATTTTTGTATTATGTCATCCTTGCTAAGTGTTATTTCCAGTTTATTCTGTGTTTCACTATTGTTGTATTTAATTCCTCTACTTTTAGTTGCTGTCTCATTTCTGTGTTGTGTTTTTTGTCTGTTATTGGATATCCTGCTACAGTATTGGTCTGAGAAATTTAATTTCATCAGCTTGGATTCTGGCAGATTGTTATGTTGTCATTGTTCTATCCTATCAATAGGGATAAAACACAAGGAAGCAATTCCAAAGGCTTTAATGAGGCAGCCCCTCCAAAGGACTAACCTTGCAGAACGTTAGTAGCGTACTCAGAGGACATTTAAAAATAGTTACAAGCTCCAAAGAGATAATCGGACTATCCTATTTATTAATGTAAAAAATATAAACTTAACTCCAAAATTAGAAATGTGTCACTTGTAACCCTTGATTTCTAAGGGTCTCAATTGGTGGAATGGTAACCCTCACTAACTGCTGTCCGCGCCGCACTCCCTTCATTCCACACTGCTCTAACTCTAGCATGGACGTCCAACTGCTATGCACAGTTTCCATTCCTAAATTCTGGCCTCGATTTCTGTGCCTTGCAGTTAAAAACGGGAGATATTTTTATGGACAAGGTCTTGGTACATCAAAACGCTTCTCTGGGAGAATTACAAGGTAGATTTAGGCAAATAGTGGTTGACAGTTTACCTTGATAGACAATTAAAGCTTTCAACAAATGCGACAATCTGTTTAAAATACTTATTGGTGGTGCAGAAGTCCGCGGAGAAAAGCAGAATAAATTAATTACAAGGCACATAAATTAATTCAGTGATGTGATGCTAATGAAAATGAGTTCTTACTTTACTAGGATTACCCTAAAGAAACTTGGGTCTTCTTTATGATATGAAAGCCCGTACAATGTAATATTATTATACTGGAGAATAAAAAAAATAAGAAAAGAGAAAAGAAAGAGGGAAAAGATTACACACGAAGCTAGCAAGGTTTAGTACGTACCGCCCCCGCTAGATCGCGTCGGGACTAGGCACCCTGTAATCACCGACGGCTAAATACCTGTAATTAGATTATGTGGTGTGAGAGCCTTAAAATGGGGGACCAATAAATCAAAACTACCTGTCATGCTCCCCTCTGCCCCTCTATCCTCCCACTTCTACTCTCAGCTCGCTTATAAGAAAGATATGAAAAACCAGTTCTTTTAAGATTCTGGCTAGATGGACAGCAACCAAAACTTTAGGTACTGCTCTCCTAGAACTGACTAACTCACTAGCTCCATCGAACCGGTGAATTAGTGGCCGCGGATATAAGCTCTCCATACATCCCAAATGTTGTGCTAACGATTTCAAATGATCTTCACAATCTGGTTTAGGCATTGATTGCCATTGATTGATCTAAGACCATCTCTTCCGAGGGCGTCCGTTATCTCTACTTTCTCTCGGAAAATAATGTAAGATTTTATTTGGTAATGTAAGATACTCTCTTCCATTCTTTTACATGTTCTTTCCACTGTTTCTTGTTATTAGATATCTTTTCTTTTTTGGAGTAGATCTGCAGTTCTTCACAAATGTCATCGTTTCTTATCTGGTCCATTCTAGAACACCTGTTTACTCTTCTTAAAAATTTAATCTCGGCTGCTTGGATTTTACTTTCTTGTTTGGTAGTGATAATCCAAGATTCGTTCCCATACAAAAGGACAGGGACTGCCATTGCTTAATAAAATTTTAATTTTGTTTGTTTATGGGCTTTATTATGCAATGTTCTATTTATTGTGTCACAAATAGCTTGAAACTGTTAAGTTTTATATTCAATATATTTATCATATCCATACACTCTAATTCAACCCAGGAAGTTACTAAAGACCTTACGGGCTACGCCAGTGTCCCCCTACGTACAGGGGGTAGATATTGCCAAACTCATAATAATGGTATTTGTTTGTTAAGGGAGGGGAGGAGAGGGAAGGTTAGCAGTACTTTTTTTCCAAATCTATTTACTATACATTTAAAAAACTTAGTTTTTCTTTTACGGCATGCAAACTAGTTTTATAGTAAATATGAGAGTCGACACTTTCACACAGGATAGTGCAGATCCGCACGAGCTCAGCGACAAGCGGTAACTGTTTTTCTCTTTAAGAGGGGGTGGCTCGGACTGCTACAACTTACAACTCTGTAACTTACCTGCTGTATTGCATACTCCAGTTTTATTTAAGGATTTCTCTCAAGAAAATACTGTTAAAATGGCAACCCAGTTCCCTATTCCAAACCACAGTAACTTCCTGGGTTGAATCTGACTGTAGCTGATATCACATCCTAAATATTTGAAGTGGGATACTTGTTCAATCATTTCGTCCCTAATGATTATTTTTGCGCGAAGATATGATTTCAAATTCAAATAAAACAAACAAATAGCCCTAGAAGGCCCTTAGCCTACCAGTCGGGAGCTAGCCTCAAATCTATATGTGTTAATCACAGAAGCAGACGATCATCCAGCTGGTGTAGAGTTGTCATAAAGTCAGCACGTCGGGTTCCCCGCCGTTATAATTGGAGCGGCTACTTGTTGTTACCCAAATTCCTCACAATGCTGGGTGGGTATCGGTCCCACAGTGGCCGAAATTTCTGAGAAAATTTCTTTCCCCATGGAAACTTGAACCAGCACAAGTGCCGTACCTCTGCGCCAAGGCATGTTGCCTTAACAACTGGGCTACGGTGCCGGACACCCTGTACAATTCACCTCCCTAAATCATGGTTAATATGATTCTGCCACATCATCCTTGGCCTACATACTCGGCTCTTTCCCTCTGGTTTTCTTGCAGAATTTTCAAGGCACCTCTTTCATGCCACATGTCCTACAGAAATCAACTGTTTTTATTGCATCTGGTTTTCCATAAACATCGTGTAGGTCTCTGTTATTTAATTTTCTCTATTCAATTGTACTATTCGTCTCTTTGTGGTCCAAACTTTTTCATAAGAATTTTATTCTCAAATACTTGTAATATTTTTTTCTTCCTTAAATTCATTAACAGCATTTTCTTTTTAATTTGTTTGTATTTTATATATTTTTCTAAATTGTATATTTTATATTTCATTCGTTAAATCTAGATTAATACAGAATGTAGGTAAATTTCAAACAATAATTTTTGTATTATAGAACTACCATGTAATAATTTTGTTGAAATTTAGTTGTCCAAAAAATTATTTGCCGTTTTTAACTGCAAGTCACAGAAATCGAAACCAGAATCCAGCAGTGGGATCTCCCTGTACGGTACAGATGGACTCCCTGCTTGAGTAAGAACAGAGTGAGTGAGGCGGGACGCGGCGCGGACAGGTAGTGAGGATTATCATATTTACTAATTCGGGAGTTGTATTATTTCCATGTATTTTAAGTGAGAGATTTGACACTAGATTTTGGTGCCTTGCAGCTAAAAACGGCATATATATATTTTTTGGACACGACCTTGGTACATCACAACGCTTCTATGGGAGAAATTTCAAATTAGGTTTCGGCATGCAATGGCTGATAGTTCCCTTGTGGCCATCTGATCATAAATTTCAATCCAGCATAATACTGTTAGATAACGCAGTAGGATATTAAAATTTTAAAATTCGTACCTGATAAAACAGTCTTCCTCAACTCTATTAACTTATGTTGTAAAACGTCACACTATTAAAATCTAGGCCTTTCAAAATGCATTTTTCACCTTCAGTATTTGTCATTTAACACAATCTTAATCTCCACGGTGTTCTACCATGTATTTTTATTTTATTTTTATTTTATTTTTTTATTTTTTTTCCAAATACCCCAGGTTATCATATCGACATTTCTGGTGTTCTCTTCTGGCATGGCGTACTTGTAACCCACTTCTGAGGTTGGGGCGACTGGAAGGCGGGTTTACGCTGCCCCTTTTATACGAAAGTTGATGATGATGGTAATGATGCGCCAGGAGAGGCCTTAAACCAAACTTAAGCTAATTAGGCGAATATATTGATGATAATGATGGCCAGATGGTGTTCGGGGACCATTTGGGCCTTAAAGTTTCCTGACATTTTATCTTACAGGTGAGGAAAAACCCCACAAAAATATCACCTAGGAAACTTGCCCCGACCGCGGATCGAACCCGGGCCCGCTGCGTGACAAGGCAGCACGCTACCTCGAGACCACAGCGGAGAACTATTTTAAAAGTATAGACAGTAGGATATGTCGAAATGTTAAAAGTAGGGCAGATATCAAGAACAGAAGAAATTTCCAACAATAACAAACCAAAGTGGGCTGTTTATTATCTGACGAATGTATTTTTTTTTAATTAAGGCAAACCCTTTCATTATTAGAGGTGGAGAAGAAGATGTTTGTAGGGCTGTAATCATCGCACCGGCCAGCACGCCCCCACATCATGATCGGCCCGGAGGTACGATGACGCGGAAGTATACGTGGGCCGGCGCACCACGGTCAATAGACTCATCACAAACACCTATTCGTTTGCATCAAACACGCGACACCTAGGCGATCCTCCTTCCAACTAAACACCCTATTGTTATGTAAGTGACTGTCCTCGTCTTTCAAAGTGGGCCAGCACTAACATTCCAGATTTGTATTACCACATAAATATTAGACATATTTGTCACTATAATCTTAAGATTTTTATCATTCTCTCTCAAACATTAGGCCTAATCAGAATCTATTAAGATTATTCACAATTTTGTTTTCCGCTCTTAGGTCTCGAGGTAACATCGAGACCTCTAACTTTATATGTTAGTGAACTATCTATCAATTGTTCCACTCACGCCCCTAGTGCAAACATTGATTGTTTTTTCCTCATCTACAATTTTCTATCACAACTATATATATATATATATATATATATATATATATATAAAACAAGTGTCAGATTTCTCTTACTTAGGAAGCGTATTTGCAGAGTATAAGAGTGACATTGATTCAAAATTACAAAAATATAATAAAATGAATGGGGTAATACGAAGACATTTTGGTAAACAGATGAGGACAGAGACAAAACTAAGATTACATAACGTCACATCAAAAGCTGCTCTAAAATACGGAAGTGAAATTTGGATTTTAAATAAAAGAAACTCTCATAAACTTCAAGTAAGCCAAATGCGCTTCTTACGATCATTGTTAGGAGTTAATAGACTGGATCACCAAAGGAACACTACTATCAGAGGACAACTTGGAGTAGCAAGTTTAAATGAAGATATCCAAAGATACCAACAAGAATGGAAAAATCATCTGAGAAGAATGGCAAGAAATAGACTTCCAAAATTGGCATTCCAATATACCCCAACTGGACATAGGGACCAAGGAAGACCAAAACATCGGTGGAAAGATCAAGACCATCTTCGCTAGGTTTACCGTACAGGCCACATGGCCTAAAACGAATTTGTTCATGATGATGATGATGATATATAAAACTCCTGGCGCGACAGGCCTAGAGGGCCCTTAGCCTAACAGCCGGCTGCTGGCCTCACATCCACATGTGTCAATCACAGAGGTAGATGATCATCAGCCAGTGTTGGGGTGACATGTTGTCAGCATGTCGAGTCCCCCAGCCGTTATAGCTGGTTTTCTCAACCTGGAGCCGCTACTTATTGTAGCTACCCAAATGCCTCACGATGCTGGGTGGGCACCGGTCCCATATTGGTCGAAATATCATGAGAAAATTTCTTCCCCCATGGAGACTCGAACCAGCGCAAATCCCGTAGCTCTGCGCCAAGGCTTCCTGCCTTAACCACTCGGCTACGGCGTGGGACATATATATATATATATATATATATATATTGGCATACCGATCCAAAAGACACATGTCTCAATTTTTCAGACGACCAGGTGCTAATTGTACAAGATCACGATGGCATAGAACACATGGCAAAAAAACTAAAAGAAGAATATGAAAAAGGGAACTTCATATAAATATAGAGAAAACTAAATATCTGTGTATAGGAGAAGAAATGGAAAATATAAATTTCAACAATGGAGAAGAACAAAAACCTAGTATTGAATGCACTTATTTAGGAACAACATTAGACCATTCAGGCAATAACACAGTGGAAATTAAAAATATAATCGCACAAACAAAATAAGCAATACATGCTTTAAACTCTGTTTGGTGGAGCAAGAATATTACAAAAAATAGAAAATTACAAATATATCAAATCATAATTCAGAGCATTTTAACATATGGTGCTGAAGTTTGATAAATTCCTACCAGGGAAATGAAAAGAATTTTAAGTGCAGAAATAGATATTTTAAGAAGATCAGCTGGAAAATCTAGAACGGATATAATAAAGAAAATAAAGAAATAAGGCAAATTATGGGTGTACAAGAGGATCCGGACATCATAGACATTATAGAAAAGAAAAGATTACAGTGGTATGGCCATGTCAAAAGAATGCCAGAGCAAAGATTGCCTAAAATTGTTATGGAATGAATCCCAATGGAAAAGAGGAATACCGAAGAAAACTTGGATAGAAAGGGTACAAGCGGCTATGAATATCAGAGGATTGGAGGAAGATCAATGGATGGATGGAGACGAATGGCGTTTGGTTTCCAGAAGACGGCGGCAGTTGCCATGATACCGGATGATGATGATGATGATGATATATATATGATTAAGAAAGTATTCTTGGGTTTTCCGCGTCATGGATTCAAGGACGGCCTCTGGTTACTGATTCCGACATTTCGACATGATCCCACGTGATATTATTAATAATAATAATAATAATAATAATAATAATATAATAATAATAGCTTTATTTTACCTGGCAGAGTTAAGGCCTTAAGGCCTTGTCTACCACTCAACCAGGTTTAAAAAAAAATACAAAAGAAAAGTCTTAAATCTAAATTACAATATATATATATAAACGATTACAAGTTATGAATACAATACAATTAATATTTATAATGTATTTTGATTTACTCTAAATTTAACGAATTAAATATATAATATGTACAAGATATATAAAAAAAACGAGGAAAAGATTAATGACATAGTATAAAATTAAATAAATAGAGAAAAATTAATTATTAACAAACAGGTAACTGTATAAGCGTGACTTAAAGGTGCCAAGTGTGCGGCAACCCCTGATATCTTGAGGAAGGAGATTCCAGGAGCGGGCGGAGGCTACTGTGAAGGAAGTAGAATAGGAGGAAGTGCTATGAAGAGGAATTGTTAGCAGACTGCTATCTTGTGACCTAGTGTCAATATTGTGGTAGGAGGATAACTTCTCAAATCTGGACGCCAGGTAAGTAGGAATGTAGGAATTCAGAAGCTTGAAAAGTAGCGAAAGAGAGTGCAATTTACGTCTGTCAGTAAGACGGAGCCAAGAGAGGTTATTAAAGTGTTCGGAAATATGGTCATAACGGCGGATATTGAAAATGAATCGAATGCAAGCATTATGAACACGCTGCAGTCTCTGCGACAAGGCATAGTTTAGATCATTATATATAATGTCACAATAATCGAAGTGTGGTAACACAAGATTCTGCACTAGGATTTGTTTTAACGAAACTGGGAGAAAATTCTTTAAACGTCTAAGATAATGTAAGATGGAGAAAGTCTTTTTACATATGTGTTTCACTTGTGTTTGCCAGGTTAAATTTGCGTCTAGATGTAGTCCAAGATCTATTACTGAAGAAGAATAAGGGATAATTATATTATTTATAGTAATGTTTGGAAGTGTAGATATGTCAAAGGTTGTAAGCAGTCTTTGTTGTCCCATTAGAATTACTTGTGACTTGTTAGGATTTAATGACGCGGAAAACCCAAGAAAACTGTCTTAATCATACTTATAAACGCGAAAATCTACAATATAACACACACATACACACACACACACACACATATATATATATATATATATATATATATATATATATATATATATGAAGCTCACACCTACAGTTCCCTAGTAAAGCTGCCTTCGGGCAGAATTAGGCCTACTATGGATGCATGGATGGATATATATGGATATATATATATATGTTATAACTATTTTTTTTTTACATTTGGCAATGAAGGCAAATATGATATGAAAAGAAAAATAATGCTTGAGTCGGGATTTGAACCCGAGTTTCTAAACTCCATGTTTAGAGACACGGATTCATTTTTCTTTTCATATCATATATATATGTAAAGTAAAGTGATCCCACAACAGGCCTCAGGAGACCCTTGGGGTAGTAGGAGGTTAAGGCTCCCACTTTTTCTAGACAATCGGCACTTTATGTCAGCCGGGTTGTCAGCCCTGCGTGACGGCCGCCTTTACCCCCAGAACAGGCGTCTGGTACTCATTTCCGTTAGAGGCTGAGTCGACCCCAGGGCCATAGTGCCGCAAGAGGGTTTGGGTCAGTTTAAAAATCCTGACCCCAATGGGACTTGAACCCTCGACCCTCCTGCTTGTAGCTCAGTGCCTTAACCACTACGCTACGGCGTGCCCCCTATATATGTATATAAAAGGGCCGTTTTTGTTAAAACAAATTTCAATTGTTTTCCCTGTAGAACGAAAAAGTAAGCTTCCGGGCATGGGTTTTGCAAAACAATCTGCTCATGAGTTTGTACAAGTCCTGGTATTTTTAATGGAAATTCAGGTAATATGATTGTTTTTTTAATGGAAACGTACGTTACCTGCAGAGAGATGAAATGATTGGTGCTATTAGGTTATTTGTTCCCCCGTACACCTATAATAATGTTATAATATATTACCATGTTGTAATAATCATACACATTGCAAGTATCCAATAGCACTTAATTTAATTCACTTCAATTACTGGTTGGTTTTATTTAGTAATCAGGGAGTCAGGTACATACAACCGTTATTCTAACTTTAGTCAATTACCCACTGAACTACAGATATTGCTAAAATAAATAAGTTCTTTATACTTTTCGTGGTCCATCAATTTACATTGAGTGTTTAGGCTAACTCATGCTCCAAATGGGAGTCAATGACCAATCGCGTTTCAATGAATTTTTATTTAACTTTTATAAGATTCATGATGTGTTCCGTTGAGGTATTATTCAAAATTAATATAAAATTATGGAATATTCACCTGAAAGGTTCGTCTCCTCAACTTAATTAATCATTTAACTGTAGCGCTTTCGGGACTTGTCCCATCATCGGCAGGATTCAAAACTGTTGAGGAGACGGACCTTTCAGGTGAATATTCCATAATTTTATATTAATTTTGAATTTTTATTTACAACAATCACAGTCGTGTTTCACCTGGAATTTATCAAATAAGTTTATCATATTAAACAAAGCTCCTCCTTTTTGACATTCTGAATAGGCCAGAGTATTATTTTGCAGTTACTGACTATCTAAAAAACAAGGCTACCAGATTGTATATATTGTGCACGAATGTAAACAGATAGTGCTTGTGGGATATAATATAAAATCATTTGTAGCAATTGATTATACCACAAAAAAAAAACACTTTTTGCACTTTCTTAAACGTATTATTTCCCAGGTATTAACGTTCCAGAAAAATATAATTGGCATATTTACATCAAAGGACATCAGAAATTAATTAATATACAGTTTGATGTGTTTCATTTTTTTTCCACTAGGGTGCATTCTTAGAATATTGCGATCCCGTTTCCAGTATCTATCCTCAAACCATAACTTAAACACAAGATCACAACATAGTCTCTTGCTTAATATACCGCAACCTAGGACATCACATCACTCCATGTCATATACCATCTTTACTTCTCGCAACTGGAATTCCCTACCACAAGAAAAGCGGCTGCCGGACATTGGCATCTTTTAAAAGAAATCTAAATTTATATTTGCTCTAACCTCGACTTCATTATTACCCAGTGTAAGGTACATATATATATATATATATATATATATATATATATTAATTGGTGTTTCTCGTATAATTTATCATATTTATATTATTATTATTATTATTATTATTATTATTATCATATCATTATTGTTGTTACCCTATAAAATGTTGTTTGTACATGAAATTTGCATTGCTACATTTATTGTATCTTTAACTGTTTATAATTAGTATAGTGTATATCTATATTTGTCAAATATTTATTTGTATTTGTGCTGGTTGAGTGGAAGAGAGGACCTTATGGCCTTAACTCTGCCAGAATAAATAAAATATTATTATTATTATTATTATTATTATTATTATTATTATTATTATCCTTTGGCAATAAATAATATGATCTGATTGCAGTGATGAACAAGTAAAACATAACAAACGTTTCTCATTCGTTTTCAAACATCGCCGTTTACATTAAATATATAAATATTTTAAAATAACTATATTTAAATAATGATTTGTGAGTAAACTGTTTAATTTTACTCCTTAAATAGTCCTAACAAATGCCGCTCTTGATTTCCAAATTCTCTAGATAAATTTACTTCTCACTCCTCTTGAATTTATCGATAATTTGGAACTCACTTGTGACATTACTTATGACTATTTAACTCATGCCCAAATGGGGGTCAATGACCAATCATGTTTCAATGAATTTTGTTTTACAACCAATGACAATCGTTTTTTACCTCGCTCTTTATCGCTTTCTCTTTATCAACTCCTGCTTTTGTGATAAAGAAAGCTCCTGCTTTTTAATATTCTGAACAGGTCAGAGCATTTTTTACTCCAACAAATACATTGACTATAGCAAATAATGAACAGATTCCTTCATTTTACTGAGTCGTTTACTAAAATAATAAATTAATAACCTATAATGATGATTATAATATACAATTTGATATGCTTCTTTATTTCTCCACAAGGGTGCATTCTTATTATTTTGCGATCCTATTTAGCAACAAATAATATGATCAAGTTGCAGTGAATAGAGGCCAACATAACCTCACATTTCTGATTTGTTTTAAACATCGCCATCTATATTAAATATATAAATATTTTAAAATACCGGTAACTATATTTAAATAATAATTTGTGAGTAAACATCTTAATTTTATTCGTTAAATAGTCCTAACAAATGCCACTCTTGATTTCCAAATCCTCTAGATAAATTCACTCGTCGCTTCTTGAGTCGTGAATTTATCGATAATTTGGAAATCACTTGTGGCATTACTTATGACAAGAGAACCAACTGTGTTCTCATACCGAAATTTTTTATGACAGCATCTCCATACTGTCTTGAACCAAGAGACAAAAGTAAAAAAAAAATTACTACTATTTTCTAACTGTAAGTCCGAAATCGAGACACCAATTCCTTGAAAAAAGTAAAGTAAAAGGTAACGTAATCCCATTAGAGGTCATAGAAGACTCTTGGAGTAGTAGGAGGATAAGGCTCCCACTTTTTCTAGACAATCTGCATTTATTGTTAGCAGACTTGTCAGCCCTGCTTGACGGCCGCCGTTATCCCAGAACAAGCGTCTTGTACTTATTTCCGTTAGAGGCTGAGTCGATTCCAGGTTAGACGCCAGAATGTTAGAGTCAGTTTAAAAATCCTGATCCCACTAGGGAGTCCAACCCTCGACCCTTCGGTATGTAGCATATTGCCTTAACCAACTACGATCGCCGTGCTCCTCCTTGAAAAAAAATAACGAAATGTCATCGAAATCTCTATTAAAACTAGAAGCGGGCACAAAAGGTGGGGACACATGGAAAATATTGAATATATTCTATATTAGAGTCTCAACTGCAGTTTTCGGGGAGACCGATATGATTGGTGGCAGTCCCGATGAAATTTAATCCAAAGAATGGACATTAACACCCCTTCTCAGAGTGAGGTAACTGAAAAGGGATGAAAAATAAAATTAAAAAGTCCGAGACTAGTGTCAAATCCAAATTTTTCAGGGAAGCTAAGCAGATAGGTGATAGTCCCGATTAAATTTAAGCCCCCATTTACCATTAACACCCCTAATCAAGAAAAAAATGATGAAAAATGAAATGTCCGAGATCAGTGGTGAATCCATTGTTTTCGTGGGTGCTAAGCTGATTGGTGATAGTCCCGTAACATATAAGCTCAAGTCCTATAGAGATGAGATAGGATGACATGTAAAAATAACGGAAGTGTTCCCATTACAGGCCAATGATTGCCTTCCGGTGGTAGGAAGTTAAGGCTGCCATCTTTCTAGAGAACAGGAACGAGATATCAGCTGGGGTTTCAACCCTGCATGACTGCCGAATTTACTCCAAGGACAAGCATCTGGTACTCGTTTTAGTTAGAAAAGATTACGAGTATTTGAGAATAATGTTCTTAGGAACATTTTTGGACCAAAGAGAGATTATCAGACAAGCTAATGGAGAAGATTACATAACTGTCAACTACATGATCTTTATAGGAAACCATAAGCAGTTAATTCTCGTAGTCTGTGATGGACAGGACATATGGCACAAATGAGGAATGAAAGAGTAGCATGGAAGTTTCTACATCATTTTTATAGGAAACCAGATATTATAAGAACAGTAAATTCTCGCATTCTGCGATGGACAGGACATGTGTCACGAATGGGGAATGAAAGAGTAGCTTGGAAGTTTCTTGTAGGAAAACCAGAGGGAAAACACCCAGTTGGTAGGCAAGAATGAAGTGGGAGAATAACATTAATCACAATCGTACACCGCTGAGGAAGAGGTAGTGTGCTGCCTTGTCACGCAGCGGGCCCGGGTCAGGACAGTTTTTCTGGGTGAGGTTTTTATCGGGGGTTTTTCCTCACCTGTTAGACAAATGTCAGAAAAACTTTAAGGCCCAAACGGTCCCCGAAATCATATGGCCATCGCAATCAACATCATTCATATTCATCTTAGATTAAGCTTAGGATTAGGGACTCTCCTGACGCACCACTATCATCATCATCATCATCACCCTTCATATCATCGGGGCAACGTAACCCCGCCTTTCAGTCGCCCCAACCTCAGAAGTGAGTTACAAGTACGCCATGCCAGGGGAGAACACCAGGAATGTCGAAAGACAACCTGGGGGCATTTGCAAAAAAAAATCATCATCATCCAGGGATTAAGCCTGTTGGCTCGTTCCGGTTTCATGAAAGCTAGAATTGTTAAAATTGTTCAGACCACCTTCTATGTGAGCGACCAACATTTCTCCTTCCGTGCGGTTTACAATTTAGCAATAATTTTGGAAATCTTCCTTCTGGCATTCTATCAATATGTTATTTCCAGTCGTTCCTATATTTAATTATTCGGTCTGTAAGTTTGAAAATACTTAGTTCCTTTCTTATATCTTCATTTCTTTTCTTATCCAGCAGAGTATATCCTGCTATATTTCTTAAAAATCTCATATCTGCTGCTTCCAATCTTTGTTCTTGTCTTTTAGTGATCGTCCAACATTCTGATCCATACATCAATACAGGAACAGCCATTACTTTATAGAATTTAATTTTTGTTTCTTTTCTTGTGTTTTTGAGGGTTCTTTTAATAGTGTCACATGTTAGATTAAATTTATTTATTTTGTCATTAACATCTTCAATTTTAACATATGATCAATTGAAACCTAGATATTTAAAACTGTTCACCTGCTCTAAAAAAAATTAATCACAATTTGAGGGAAGTATATAGTACAAGGGATGATTGGAAAACATTAGCTCAGGATAAGGATGTATGGAGAGTTAATATCAGCGCGGCCATGAACCTACGGGTTCCATAGAGCAAATGAATTGGTTACTTAGTTAATTCAAAGTGCTTTAGCTTCGCTTGGCTATGACTTTACATAGGCTATATGTTTAGCGATATTTCCTCCAACATTTATTATCCTGTATGCTATCCACATTGTGGAGGCAGATGAATAATAAAACACATGTAAAATTTATTCCGGTTATAAATCGGAATTTATCTCACTATTAATTTCAAGACTTAACCAGAAGCTGGTGGTGGGGGTTCGTGGATGTAACAACAACCTCCTTTCAGCTTTCAATTATCACAGGTGTGAGAAATGCTAGCGTCAGTAACCCGTGACCCGGCAGAACATGGCTCATTTACAGGCCAAACTCAATTCCAATTAATTTTCAACTCACATTAATTTATTATCTGCAAGGATTCTATTAACTTCATATCAAATCATTAAGATAGGATATAGGGTACAGTGAAGGTAATGTAATGCATCTACACATCTTACGGAGCCCTTAGGATAGCAGGAGCCCTGTATCACAGTTGGCTTTTATCATAAGAAAAGCCAAAAGTGATTGCAAATTATCGAAACTCACGACTCACGAAGTGAGGAGTGAATTTATCTAGACTATTAGCCACAAATGCTAGTCAATGACCAATCACGTTTCAATGAATCTTGTTTTATAACCAATGGCAGTCGTGTTTCAACTCGCTCTTTATCGATTTCTCTTTATCAGCTCCTGATTTTGTTATAAAGAAAGCTCCTCCTTTTTAATGTTCTGAACAGGTCAAAGCATTATTTTTCTCCAACAAATACATTGAATATAGCAAATAATGAAAAGATTCCTTGATTTTACTGCGTTGTTTACTAAAAAAAATAATGAATAACCCGTAATGTTGATTATGATATATAGTTTGATGTGTTTCACTATTTCTCCACTTGGGTGCACTCTTACAATATTGCGATCTTATTTGGCAATAAATAATATAAGCAAGTAGCAATGAATGAACATAACCTAACATTTCTGATTTGTTTTCAAACATCGCCGTTTACATTAAATATATAAATATTTTAAAATAACTATAGTTAAACAATGATTTGTGAGTAAACAGCTTAATTTTATTCGTTAAATAGTCCTGAAAATGCCACTCTTGATTTCCAAATTCTCTCACTTCGTGAGTCGTGAATTTATCGATAATTTGGAAATCACTCGTGGCATTACTTATAATAATTTCGAAACCAACAGTGGCACTTGTTAGGGCTATTTAACGAATAAATTAAACTGTTTACTCACAAATAATTATTTAAATGTAGTCATTTTTAAATGTTTATATATTTCATGTAAACGGCGATGTTTGAAAATAAATGAGATACGTTTTGTTTCACTTGTTTATCACTGCAACCAGATAATATTATTTATTACCAAAGGATCGCAATATTGTAAGAATGCGCCCTAGGGGAGAAAAAATTACTCACATCAAACTGTATATTATTTTATTTCAGATGTGCCTATGATGTAAATATGTCAATTACATTTTTCTGAAACGTTATTACCTAGGAAAAAATACGTTTAAGAAAGAGCAAACAGTGTTTTTTTTTGTGGTATAATCAATTGCTACAAATGTTTTTTATATTATCTCCCACAACCACGATAAGGCTACATTCGTGCACTATATACACAATCTGGTAGCCACATATAGTCACTGTACAATAATGCTATGACTTATTCAGAATCTTAAAAAGGAGGAGCTTGATTTTACAGTGATAAAATTAAACTAATAAAATCGAGGTGAAAAACGACTGTGATTAGTTGTAAATAAAAATAATTCAAATGTGATTGGTCATTGACTCCCATTTAGGGAATGAGTTAAATAGCCACCAAAAAATATGTGTTGTAGTAATTACAGTCGCCATAAAATCTTTAGAGAATGTGGAAGGTTTACAACTCAATTGCATTAATAATCTATTAGTTTATGCTGATGATGTGGTCCTCCAGTGTGGCCTCGAGGTAGCGTGCTCCCTTGAATGGAGCGAGCCCGGGTTCGATTCCCGGTCGGGACAGGCTCCTGGGTGAGGTTTTTCTCTGGAATTTTCCTCACCTGTAAGACAAATGTCAGGAAGTTTAGGGCTCAACGGTCCCCGAAAATCGTCCGGTCATGATCATCATCATCCATCACCGATGAGTAAAGCAACGGGAAGCTACCACACCTACAATTCCCTAGTAAAACTGCAAAGCATAGCATGAAAATGCTATGATTGCAGTGAAAGACCTGCCTTCGGGCAGAATTACTATGGATGAATGGATATCTTATATAATCTACTATTGAATATCTATTATTCATTTTTTCTCGTATGACAGTATTTTTTTTTTTTTAATTTTGAACATCTTGCAGCTCTCCTCATGAAAACCATTTACATCGACATAAGTTTTTGTTCTAAGTTTTTGTTGAATTTCCAAACTTCAGCTCCATATGTGACAGTACTTCTCACTGTTGAATTATATATTTGTAACTTATTTTTTCTGGTTATATGTCTGTTCCATAAATAATAATAATAATAATAAATAATAATAATAATAATAATAATAATAATAATAATAATAATAATAATAATAATAATAATAGGCAACGTGTGTAGGCCATAAATTTCAAACTGGAATCTGAAATATTATTTATTACTGATCAAAACACGAAGTAAAAAACTATTTCAATTGTATGAATTTTTTTCATATTAACATTTTCAATTTTTTCACATCCAAAAGTGTTTTTTAAACGAGTTCCTAACAGAAATGAAGGCTTTGTTACCTCTGAGGTGAGTATATGAGAGGTCATATAACATTGATACCGTGTGCTCGTAAATCCATCAGAAATGCCAAAGTGGAGGGTCATTCACCAAGTGGCACCCTTTTAACACAACACTTTGAGTAATTTATTGCTCATTTATACAGTAAAAAAAAGATCCTCCCTCGCCCCGATACGACTGGAGCGCTCATGTCAAAGCACCTACCAGAGTGTTTATAAGATACACTGCAGGTTATTTGGTTTTTACTTACATTTGTAGTCTAATTTGAATGCTGTATGCATTAGGGGCATAAATCACTAACTCAACCTTACATTTTTTTTGGTTTAGTTTCTTTCGTGAAGAATGAATTTGTTAATTGCTTGATGAAATATATAAACTTCAGTAATTTTGTTCTATTCACGGGGTGCTCGGGTCTCTTCGCTTTTTAGTCTATTTTTATCTTGCGTTAGTCAATATTTTCAGTTGCCAATTAGAAAGCCATTGTACAGCAAGTTGACTTCCCAACCTGTTCAATTACTCTTTTCATGATACACATGCAGAACTCTGTTGTGATGAATGGTGATTGATGATTTTTACAAGAAATCACGCTCGCTTCATTTATTCTGAATATGAAAGAGAGACAAGCTTGCCAACTGTTAGTTTTCCGTTGCATATACAATATTTCTTATTTAACGACGCTCTCTGGTGCATAGAACACTATTTTTTTATTATAATATTTCATAAGATTTTAATATAAAATTGGTTTCTGGAAAGTCAGTCGGCCTCAAATAAATTATTAAACTTCATCAAACAATTCCAATATGGAGACCTTTCCAAAACAATGTGTTTCATCTTCTACATTTATTAACTGGTACTGATGTTGTATAAGTTGTACAACGGGCTTAGGTCTGCGGATGTGTTCTCATTGAATAGGTCCGTTTGCTTTGCTTCTTTTAAAATTCCTATATCTTCAAGGATGCTGATCCTGTTGTTATACTCTCCGTGCAGTAATGATACAGTATTATCGATTTTGTCTAACCGATGACCCGTTTCTAGTATGTATTTGGCAAAATTTAATTTTTCATCATCATCATAGGACGTTCACAAATTTAGGCCATTTGTTGACCTGTTTCGGCCTCAAGAGAAACATCATCCAGAAGTCTTTTGAGTGGACGTCCTGGTCTTCTTCTTCCTGCAGGTTCATAGTTTAACATTTGTTTGGGTATCTTGTAATCTTCCATTCGGTGAACATGTTGCATCTATCTTGACTTATAATCAGAAATTTTGTTTTCTAAAGGTCCCATGTGTATTTTTTCTGAGAAGTCTTCATTTGTTTGTGATCTAGTAGCGTGTATCCTGCAGTCCTCCGAAGGTATCTCATTTCAGCAGATTTAAGTCTCTGTATATCCTTCTGTTTCAACGTCCATTCTTTGCTACCATACAAAAGAGTTGGAAGAGCAAGTGTTTTATACACTTTTAGTCTTGAATGTTTTTGGACTAACTGTGGCTTGAAGATAGAATTTATTAACCCTAAAATTCTTTAAAATTTTGATATGTTTGTATTTATATCCTTTACTTCTTCATATGAGATATTGCATCCTAGATATGTAAAATTATATACCTGCTCCAAAATTTTATTGTTAGGTACAATTTTACTTCTGACAGGATCTACAACTTGAAATGCCATAATTTTTGTTTTCTCTGTAGATATCTTCAATCCATATTCTTCTGTAATTTTGTTAAGTTCATACAGACCTTTCTGTAGATTACCTTCTGAATTTGCTATTATTATTTGGTCATCTGCAAAACCTGTTGTTAAAACCTGGAAAAACTTGATTTTTCTTCGTTATTAATACTTTTTTTAAATGTTCAGAGTATCTTGTGTTGAAATTTCTTCTTCTTTTGCCTATGTACAAATTGTCGCAATTATTGCACTTTCCTTTATATTTAATTTTATAATATTTTATTTATCGAGTTCTTGGTTATTCTATGCCATCATTCCGTCTGTGAATTTTCGATCGAAGAAGAGACTGCTAGCATTATGTTGGTCAATGTGATAATATGCGTTCCCGCTAGTGCCAATTGCCAATGTTTTCACTCAAATACAAAGGGATTCTTTCGCAGGAGTTGACGTGCATTAGTGGACAAGTTAGGTTGAGAAATTGGGTAAATTAGTACGTCAGATTAGTTAGCATTCGCTTGATTATTAGCGAGTTTTTGTGATAAGTTGGCTACACTGTCTGACCAATTATTAATGCATGTTTTACATTGCAAATATGACGATTTTAGGTTATTTTGAGCTCAACTTGTCACTTTATTTTAGGATACTTTTAACATTTTGTTTTGGTGAAAAAATCAACATAGATATTTGTCATAAGCAATGTCACGAGTAATTTCCAAATTATCGATAAATGCACTACTCACGAAGTGATGAGTGAATTTATCTAGACTATTTAACTCATGCCACAAATGGGAGTCAATGACCAATCACGTTTCAATGATTTCTGTTTTACAACCAATCAGAGTCGCGTTTCACGAAATATTTATCAGTGTTAAATTTACCACATTAAAGAAAGCTCCTCCTTTTTAATATTCTGAAGAGATCTGACCATTATTTTGCAGTGACTGAGCCTGGAAGAAATACGGCTACCAGATTGTATATATAGTGCATAGATGTCAACACATAGCGCTTGCAGGAGTTAATATAAAAACATTTGTAGCAATTTATTATACCACCATAAAAATAAACGACTGTTTGCACTTTCTTAAATGTATTTTTTCACAGGTAATAATCCAGAAAAATATAATTGTCATATTTACATCATACGACATCAGAAATGAATTAATATACAGTTTGATGTCTTTCATTTTTTCTCCACTAGAGAGCATTCTTACAATATTGCGTTCATTTGGCAATAAATAGTATGATCTGGTTGCAGTGATAAACAAAAGAAGCAGATGAAGCGTACCTATCGTTTCTCATTTGTTTTCAAACATACATTAAATATATAAATATTTTAAAATAACTATAGTTAAATAATGATTTGTGAGTAAACAGCTTAATTTTATTCGTTAAATAGTCCTAACAAATGCCACTCTTGATTTCCAAATTCTCTAGATAAATTCACTCCTCACTTCGTGAGTCGTGAATTTGGAAATCACTCGTGGCATTACTTATGACAACCTGGAAAGCAAGAGTGGCATTTGTTAGGACTATTTAACGAAATGAAATGAAGCTGTTTACTCGCAAATCATTATTTAACTATAGTTATTTTAAAATATGTATATAGGCCTATTTAATGTAAACGACGATGTCCGAAAACAAATGTGAAACGATTGGTACGCTTCATTTGCTTCTTCTGTTCATCACTGCAACCAGATCTTATTATTTGTTGCCAAAGGATCGCAATGTTGTAAGAATGCACTCTAGTGGAGAAATTTATAACCAACCTAATAGGTATTAATTAATTTCTCAGTCCTTTGATGTAAATATGTCAATTATATTTTTCTGCAACATCATTTCCTGGAAAATAATTCGTTTAAAAAAGTGCAAACAGTGTTTTTGTTGTTTTTTTTTTTGTTTTTGTTTTTTAATTATAATAAATTGTTACAAATGTTTTTATATTATCTCTCGCATTCGCTTTCTGTTGACATTCATGCAATATATATACAATCTGGTAGCCGTATTTCTTAAAGAGTCATTCACTGCAAAATAATGCTATGACCTATTCAAAATGTTAAAAAAGGAGGTGCTTTCTTTATTATGATAAACTTTAGTTGGTAAATTTTAGGCGAAACACGACTGTGATTGGTTGTAAATAAAAAAATCATTGAAATGTGACTTGTCATTGACTCCCATTTGGGGCATGAGTTAAATAGTCTCCTTAAATTAGTCACAGTTCCGCGTCCAAAAGCAACTTATTAATGCACCGATGCCTTTTCTTTAGCTCCGACCCTATAGTACCTACGATATTATGTCTAACTAATTAACGCACTGGCACTATCGAACCCGTAGGTTCATGGTCGCGCGGACATAAGCTCTCCATATATCCCTATCCTGAACCAATGTTTTCCAATCATCCCTTGTATAATCTACTTCCCTCAAATCATAGTTAATGTTATTCTCTTACCTCATTCTTGGTCTACCAACTGGGCGTTTTCCCTCTGGTTTTCCTACAAGAAGCTTCCATGCACATCTTTCATTCCCCATTCGTGCCACATGTCCTGCCCATCGCAGTCTACGAGACTTAACTGTTATCCTTATATGTGGCTTCCTATAAAGACCATGTAATTCACTGTTATGTAGTCTTCTCCATTCGCCTGTCTGTTCATCTCCCTTTGGTCCAAAAATTTTCCTAAGAACTTTATTCCCAAATACTCGTAATCTCCTTTCCTCGCTTAAAGTAAGAGTCCATGTTTCGCATCCATATAATATAATTGGTAGAATAATAGTTTTATGTTTTTTCAGTTTAACGTTTTTAGAAAGGAGTTGAGAAGTCAAAGAGTCTCTGCAATGCATAATAGCACGCATTTCCAGAATTGAGCCTATGTTTAATTTCTTTGTGCATCTCATTCCTGTTTGTGATATTATTGTTCCTAGGTATTTGAATTCAGCCACTTCCTCAAAATTCTCTTATTTGTCATTAGCTGTCCATTTCCATTATATAATGTATTTTTATGTATGTACATTATGTCACATACGTTAATTGTCCCAAAACATATCTAAATGATGGTAAAAATCCCATTCAAATTGGTCGAGTAGTTTTTGAACACATAAAGCACAGACAAACAGACAGATTCACGCTCATTTTTATATGTATATAAAGATATTTTGCACTACTAGATCATAAAAAATGAAGACATCTTAGAAGAACTGCAAATGGAAACTTTAGAAAACAATTTCTTTCTGATTATAAGTCAAGATGGATTCAACATGTTCATCGAATGGAAGATCACAGGATACCCAAACAAATGTTAAACTATCAACCTGCAGGAAGTAGAAGACCAGGACGTCCACTCAAAAGACTTTTGGATGGTGTTTCTATTGTGGCCCAAACGGTCAACAAATGGTCTAAATTCCTGAATGGACTATGATGATAATGATGACAATTATAGGGCAGCATTAAAAATAAAATAGATCATCGGTTCATTAATGTCTTTAACATCGTGCGATTCCTAATAGCTAATTTTGTCAGCCATCCAATCTTCTGGTTGTAGATGTTTCTCCTTCATGTAGGCCTATAGATATATTCCCTGACGCCAGGAGGTTTTAGGTCTTCCTGTGCCTCGTCTTCCTTCAGGTTTCCATTCCAAAATACATTTTGGTAGCCGATCCTCTGCTGGACGTGTCCGTACCATCTTAATTGTTAAGTTTTAATATATTCTAAAAATAGTCTTCAATCTTCGTTTTCTCCCTTATAACTGAGTTTCTAATTTTATCTCTTCTTGAAATTATTGCTGCCCTTCGTATAAAATCCATTTCCGTTGCTAAAAGATAGGCTACTTATTTGTTTTTGTTGTTAATGGCCAAAGTTCTGCTCCATAAGTAATGATGCGTTTAGCAATTGTATTATATTAATGTTATTTTTATTACTTAGCCTATATTTTTATCCCACAATATTCCATTGAAACAAGCAATTGCGAAGTTTCCTTCATTATTTCTATGTCTTATTTCCTCTTCATAACTCCCATTTTTACTAATTTTAATTCCTAAATATGTGATCTCACTACAAGATTTTATTGTTTCCTCTGCCTCCAAAATTTAATTTTGTTCTGGTTCACCAATTGATATAATAATAATAATAATAATAATAATAATAATAATAATAATAATAATAATAATAATAATAGTTATAATTATAATTTAAAGACGTTTTTCCTATTTTTTGTTATATGGTTTATTGTGATTATAATTATATTACTGTATTAATTTAAGTAGCTTAAAAAAAGAGCTTAGTATTGAAGATACCAAGAGGACGAAGATCACTGGGCCGTCCTATGAAACGCTGGAGGGAAAATTTTCTATAGGATCGTAACAGGCCTTAGCCTAATACTTGGAAGGAAGAAGAAGAAGAAGAAGAAGAATAATAGCTTTATTTTACCTGGCAGAGTTAAGGCCTTAAGGCCTTGTCTACCACTCAACCAGGTTTAAAAAAATACAAAAGAAAAGTATATATATGATATGAAAAGAAAAAAGAATGCTTGAGTCGGGATTTGAACTCGAGTTATATATATATATATATATATAAACGATTACAAGTTATGAATACAATACAATTAATATTTATAATGTATTTTGATTTACTCTAAATTTAACGAATTAAATATATAATATGTACAAGATATATAAAAAAAACGAGGAAAAGATTAATGACATAGTATAAAATTAAATAAATAGAGAAAAATTAATTATTAAACAACAGGTAACTGTATAAGCGTGACTTAAAGGTGCCAAGTGTGCGGCAACCCCTGATATCTTGAGGAAGGAGATTCCAGGAGCGGGCGGAGGCTACTGTGAAGGAAGTAGAATAGGAGGAAGTGCTATGAAGAGGAATTGTTAGCAGACTGCTATCTTGTGACCTAGTGTCAATATTGTGGTAGGAGGATAACTTCTCAAATCTGGACGCCAGGTAAGTAGGAATGTAGGAATTCAGAAGCTTGAAAAGTAGTGAAAGAAAGTGCAATTTACGTCTGTCAGTAAGACGGAGCCAAGAGAGGTTATTATATTATTATTATTATTATTATTATTATTATTATTATTATTATTATGTTATATTATATTATATTTATTATATTTACTTATATATTATATTACATTATTTTACATTACATTACATTAGTACATTACTTATATTATATTATACTATACTATTACTATTACTATATTATATATTATATTAAATTACATTACATTATCGTGCAACGCACATAGTATATTACGATGCAAGGTTGGTTAGTGGTTTTTACAGAATCGAGGAAAAATGTTTAAAAACCGAGTGATAGCGAGGTTTTTAATTTTCGAGATTCTGTAAAACACTTCACAAACGTGTGTTTACATTATTTTTGCGCGATGGTGTTTTTCAAAATAATAAATAATAGTAAAATAATAACATCTTTGTTGGAAATATTGGCGTTCATTATAAACAATTTACTAACGTTAACAGTGTGGGCAATGTTTATTAGTTGAAACAACAGGAGGCCTTGGGAACAATTGAATCAGTCATTTCGAAAAGGGATCATCTACGATTTTTTGTGAAATTCACTTTTTTCGTTATTCCATGTTTACACACGTCCTTACATCGATTCCGCGTGAGAAATGATCAAATACACAATTATTTTACCACTTTCTGACTTTACCTTTCATGTAGTCATTTCGAAAAAGGATCAACTCGCCGAGTTTTTCGAACGGACTGACGCACGAATGTGATCTTGACTTCAGCTGCATATCTATCCTCTTGCAGTCTTTCTGTGTTATCATAAGTAATGCCACGAGTGATTTCCAAATTATCGATAAATTCACGACTCACGAAGTGAGGAGTGAATTTATCTAGAGAATTTGGAAATCAAGAGTGGCATTTGTTAGGACTATATAACGAATAAAATTAAGCTGTTTACTCACAAATCATTATTTAACTATAGTTATTTTAAAATATTTATATATTTAATGTAAACGGCGATGTTTGAAAACAAATGAGAAACGATAGGTATGCTTCTACTGCTTCTTTTGTTTATCACTGCAACCAGATCATACTATTTATTGCCAAAGGAACGCAATATTGTAAGGAGGAGCTTTCTTTAATATGGTAATTATAACACTGATAAATATTTGGTGAAACACGACTCTGATTGGTTGTAAAACAGAAATCATTGAAACGTGATTGGTCATTGACTCCCATTTGGGGCATGAGTTAAATAGTCAGAGTAAACAATATTAAAACCATCCTACAATCGTTATTTATGTATTATTTATTTAATGTAAGGCACTCCGTATACAGAGTATGGGTAAAGGTGTTCCAAAGGAACAAAAACATTATTTTGCAATAAATACATTTTACGAATTTGAGTGTAATAGTGACAAGCCTAGAACCGTAATCGGCCGGAAATTCATTGACACAATTTTCGGGGAACAAGATTTCAACTTGCTCAAACCAAAGCCCCCCGCAGAAATACTGCAAATACCAGATGTAAAAACACACCCTGCCTACATCAGCAAAGTACCAATCAATCACAAAAAAAATGGATGATGTAAATAAACTTTATCAGTACATTCCTGATATCCATCGACATTTTTATGATGATTTATTCAAATGGCCTACAACTACAGCTGAAGTAGTAGAGAACGCCGAAGATGTTCAATGATAAAATTTTTCGGATGTCCTTTTTTTTATAGTCACTTCCAAATGATGAAATGTAATAAAATATATACAGTATTATTCCATGTATGTAGTTATTTCGCAATAATAATTTTTTTTCAAATAAATGTGTTTAATTTTGTAAACGTTTCTACGTTCATTTCGAAAAGGGATCATCTCCGGAAAATTGTAATTAGTTTTTTCGGAAAACCATAACGTGAATGGGCATGAAAATTATTCAGTAGAAATTTCAGATTCATAGCTTTCTCCTGGACAAACTGAATCAGTTTTTTTCCCTCTCCTGTAAAATTTGATCAGCTGTAGATGATCCCTTTTCGAAATTACTCATTCAATTATTGATAACATGGCCGCAAGTACGTATGTATTGTTTTATATTGTTTCAAATAAAGTTCAGTTCATTTAAAATGCAGAGATTTGTTTCGTATAATGTATATTAACACTATCTTTTGGATATTTTTTATATATACATTGTACGTAGTATACATAGAGGGCAGTGGTTTTACTTCCCGCACGTGGGTGTAAATGTAATATTTTACTTTTACTCCTGGCGCGACGGGCCTAGATGGCCCTTAGCCTACCAGCCGGCTGCTGGCCTATTATCCACATGTGTCAATCACAGAGGTAGATGATCATCAGCCAGTGTTGGGGTAACATGTGGTCAGCATGTCGAGTCCCCCAGCCGTTATAGCTGGTTTTCTCAACCTGGAGCCGCTACTTATTGTAGCTACCCAAATGCCTCACGATGCTGGGTGGGCACCGGTCCCATACTGGTCGAAATACCATGAGAAAAATTCTTCCCCCATGGAGACTCGAACCAGCGCAAGTCCCGTAGCTCTGCGCCAAGGCTTCCTACCTTAACCGCTCGGCTACGGCGCGGGACGAATGTAATATTACAGTATAGTTATTTAGGTTGGTAACCCCTAAATGTAGGAAGGTGAACTTTCAATAATGGTCGCTATTGCTGTAAGTACGACAAAACGCACTATAGTGCAAAATATATTTTGTTTTCTTCGCGTTCAAAAATTAATCCCCATTTTTCATATTATTCTATTAACTTTCTAGTCATATATTCTAAATCTTCACAATCTTGTGCAATTAACAATTGATCATCTGCAAAATGTAAAAAGTTTTATTGTTTGAAATAGTAATTTCCATGCTTGAACATTTTCTCCTCATCATCATCATCATCTGCATTCATGGATTAGGTCTGTTGACCCGTTCCGACTTCAGCCCATCTCTTTCTAGGTCTGCCCACATCTCGGGTGCCTTTAGGTTTGTATTTTGTTATTTGTTTTGGATATCTATCTTAATTCATTCTGTCTATGTGTTGCTTCCATTTTTGTCTATATGTATCTATTTTATCAGTTATTGCAAATATTTCAAGTTCCTGTCTTATTTCTGTGTTCTTGATTCTGTCTTCCTTAGTGCACCCTTTAACAGATCTCAAAAATCTCATTTCGGCCGCCGTTATCCTACTTAGATCTTGTTTTTTTTATGTAGGGCCTATCCAGGCTTCTGATCCATAGAGCAGTACCGGTACTGCCAACATTTTATAAAATTTCAATTGGGTCTCTCTTGTTGTTTTGTTATTTAGTGATCGTTTTATCGTACCACATATCAAGAAAAAGTATAAAAAGAGTTTTGGGATACATGATCAGCTTAAAATAGCGACTTGGAATGTCAGAGGCTTGGGAAGCAAAGAATTCGAACTAACATTTTCTCCTCCAATTCTTTAATATTTCATGTATATAGACCTATATATTTTATATAGGAAGGACAAACAGGAGTTTTAACATCAGATTCAAAGAACATTTTCGAGACTTCATTCACGCAGAAGGGAAATCAAGCTATGCAAAACACGTTATCCATGAAGGACATCGCATGTTAAATATTGAAAACACCCTAACAGTAATGCACAGAGAAAATAATCCAGCGAAGATAAACGTACTCGAAGAGATGGAAATCATGAAAGCAGCTCACAACGACAGCCTGATAAACGAAAACGAACCCAATACATGCAACCCCCTCTACCAGATCTTCAGTGAAACACCAGTTTTGAATCCTGCCGATGATGGGACAAGTCCCGAAAGCGCTACAGTTAAATGATTAATTAAGTTGAGGAGACGGACCTTTCAGGTGAATATTCTATAATTTTATATTAATCATGTATAGGGCCTATATAATAAAAACATAATACCTTGGATTATTATTTACTCTAAAAGTAGTTGTAAAAACTAGGCCTATTTATAACAATATTTGTAAATACAAAAATAAATGCCTATTAAGGAATTATTGCAAATCACCATCTTATTTCGTGTTAAAATTTGGCGTTTAATAGACATTATTAGAGCAGACGATAAAAATTTGCAGCGTATTAAATAAGATTCAAGAGAATGCAGTCTCGTTCTTTTTCACTTTTTATACTTAATAAAACCTGTTCTTTCAGTGCATTTTTTCTTCTCTTTTGCATTAGCGCGGCTCTTTTGTTGAGGTGTTGAGTTATCCATGTTTGGAAGCATTCAAATTACGAGCTTCCGCTGAGGACGGTATAGTTCCCCCATAATCCATGCCATTTCAACATTCATAATTCTACCCAGCTATTAATTCTGTAATGATACCAGTCAGTTTTCTATCAACGATGTTCAAAAGGTTAATTAATGCTCGTACAGTTGGTATGACTATAACATTCAATCCACTGTGTAAAGTAATTCAGTAGATATCATTTAGTTCTTAATATTATGTTGTCACAGATCAATCAATATGCAGTGTTTTCATTTTAAAACTTATTTTAAATAATTATTTATTTCAACTGAATCTAATTATGGGGAGTCCATAATGAAGATGGGTAATTTTTAACTCAATAAAAAATATATATCTGATTTTAATTACATGACAATACGTTATTACAATTTTTGTGTTAATTAAGGGGTATATTTATCATAAGTAATGCCCACGAGTGATTTCCAAATTATCGATAAATTCACGACTCACGAAGTGAGGAGTGAATTTATTTAGAGAATTTGGAAATCAAGAGTGGCATTTGTTAGGACTATTTAACGAATAAAATTAAGCTGTTTACTCACAAATCATTATTTAACTATAGTTATTTTAAAATATTTATATATTTAATGTAAACGGCGATGTTTGAAAACAAATGAGAAACGATAGGTACGCTTCTACTGCTTCTTTTGTTTATCACTGCAACCAGATCATACTATTTATTGTCAAAGGAACGCAATATTGTAAGGAGGAGCTTTCTTTAATATGGTAATTATAACACTGATAAATATTTGGTGAAACACGACTCTGATTGGTTGCAAAACAGAAATCATTGAAACGTGATTGGTCATTGACTTCCATTTGGGGCATGAGTTAAATAGTCACTTATAATATTTGTTATTTGCGGAAGATCAGATAATAATTGCGCAAGAATATGAAGACAAAGAGTCTATGTTCAGAAAATTATTGGACGAATACGATAATTGGGAATTCGAAATAAATTTAGAAAAAAAAATTATAGGCTATGGAATGTGGAGCAGAACTCCAAGATTTAGGCCTTATATTAGAAGATCAGAAGGAGTACATTTTATTTTTTATTTTCTTCTTCTTCTTCTTCTTCTTCCTCTCCAGGATTAGGTCAATGGGAACTGTTCCGGCCTCAAGTCCATCGTTTCCTTGGCCGTCCCAAAGATCTTTTTCCATGCGGTTTGTAGGTGTTGATTGTTTTGGGTAATCTTGTATTGTCTATTCTGTCTAAATGTCCTTTCCATCGGTATTTGTGCTCTTCTAGTTTATCGACTATTGAAAATATCTCCAGTTCATTTCTTATTGATTCATTGTGTAATCTATGCATGCGTGTACATCCTTTTACGGTTCTTAAAAATTTCATTTCAGTGCCTTGAATGTGTGAGATATCTTTTTTTTTTGTAAGTACCCAAGATTCAGATCCATATAAAAGAACAGGAGTAGCCATAATTTTGTAAAACCTGATCTGAGTTTCTCTTCGAGTCTTTCGAAGGGTTCTTCTTATGGTGCCACACATCATTTGATATCGGTTTAATTTATTATGTATATCCCATTTGTAGTTGTATGTTATATCTGAACCAAGATAGTTAAAGTGTGCTATCTGTTCTATTGTTTCATTATTGATCACTATTTTTGCTCTGACTGGCACTTTGCCCTGAAAAGCCATAATTTTAGTTTTTGAGGTTGAAACTTTAAGATTATAATAATTTTTTTAAAATTTATTTATTTATTTATTTTACCTTATGGAGTTAAGACCGTAAGGTATTCTCTTCCACTTCACCAGGTTAAATTATACATACAATAAGAATTATGACTGATAACAATAGATATAGACTATGCAATATAAAGTTGACAAGGAAAATAAAGAAAAATAGTATAATAATAATAATAATAATAATCATCATCATCATCATCATCATCATCATCTGCATTCATGGATTAGGTCTGTTGACCCGTTCCGACTTCAGCCCATCTCTTTCTAGGTCTGCCCACATCTCGGGTGCCTTTAGGTTTGTATTTTGTTATTTGTTTTGGATATCTATCTTCATTCATTCTGTCTATGTGTCGCTTCCATTTTTGTCTATATGTATCCATTTTATCAGTTATTGCAAATATTTCAAGTTCCTGTCTTATAATAATAATAATAATAAATAATAATAATAATAATAATAATTTTTGTAAGCCTATGTTTTCCCTTTACAGAGATTTAGGCGCTCTCCCCCTACAGGGAAGCATTTGAACCATACAAATTTAGTTACACTTGTTTTCGTATAGATGTCATTTTGAGTGGTACGTGGTCAGCGTTCCGCCTCATACTGACATCTAGGAAACCAAGGTAGTACTAGGACGGGAGAATTCGGTAAATTTTGCTTATAGGCATTTTCATTCAGGCTTAAGGATTTTTTACGAGCCTGAAAATCTTCAGACTCGGGACCCACGGCTTAAAGTCCCTCCCGGAGGACTTGCTCCTTGGATTTTTCCGTCCTAAAAAATCCATCGACCCCGGCCGGGTTTGAACCCGCGACCCTTGGGACCAGAGGCAAGGAGCATAACCACTAGTCCACCGCGGCCGACAATAATAATAATAATAATAATAATAATAATAATAATTTAGATTAAGTAAACATTAGCGGAAGTGAAGAATTTGAGTACGCCTAATGGGGGTAAAATTGGATAAAGGGGATGGGTAAGAAAGTGACGTTAAGAACAGAATATACGAAGGTAGAGCAATAGCAGCAAATAAATGTCCTATGGAACAGACATAGGCCTATAACTTCACGGCCTACCAGACGGCTGCTGGCCTCACATCTACATGTGTTAATCGCAGAGGTAGACGATCATCCAGCCAGTGTAGGGGTGACATGTGGTCAGCATGTCAGGCCCCCTAGACGTTATAGCTGGTTTTCTCAACCGAAGCCGCTACTTATTGTAGTATTGTAGCTATCCAAATGCCTCACGGTATTGGGTTGACACCGGTCCCATACTGGCCGAAATTCCATGAAAAAGTGTATTCGCCCATGGGGACTCGAACCAGTGCAAGTCCGTTAGCTATGCGGAATATACTTATAAACAGCAGAAATAAGTTACAAATAGGCCTATAGGCCCTATAGGCTACAGTAATTCAACAGTGAAAAGTACTGTTGCATATGAAACTGAAGAATGGAAATTCAACAAAAACTTATGTCGATGGAAATGGATTTCTTGAGGAGAGCAGCAAGATGTTCAAAATTGTAAAAAAAAAAATAAAGTCATACGAGGAAAAATGATTATTAAATATGGAGTATGCAACAGTAGATTATATAAAAATGTATGCAACTAAATTGGTATGATCATATACGACGAATGCAAGAAGAGACGTTACCTAGAAAAAACATTGAAATGGTGTCCAGCTGGAAGAAGAAAGAAAGGAAGACCTCGAAACACGTGGATGAAAGAAATATGAACTGGAATGAGAACAAGAGGAATTGAGGGCATGGAGTGAAGAAGGAAAATAAAACTTTAAGTAGAGAAAGATATATAAGCACTGAAAATCTGTAGCCTATATAAATAAATAAATAGTAATAATAATAATAATAATAATAATAATAATAATAATAATAATAATAATAATAAAGGCAAATTAGTAATTGCTTGCCTCAATGGAATCTTGTGGGACAAAAATAAAGGCCTAAGTATTAAATCAAATTAATATAGGCTATATCGTACAATCGTTAAACGTTGCTTATGGAGTACAATTTTTGGCCATTAACAACAAAAACAAATAAGTATGTTTGGCAACGGAAATGGATTTTATACGAAGGGCAGCAAGAATTTCAAAAAGAGAAAACATTAGGAACTGAGTTATAAGGGAGAAAATGAAGATTGAAGACACTATTTTAGATTATATTAAAACTCAGCAATTAAGATGGTACGGACATGTCCAGCGAATGGAAGAGGATCGACTACCAAAATCTGTTTTGGAATGGAAACCTGAGGGAAGACGAGGTAGAGGAAGACCTAAAACCTCCTCGAGTCAGGGAATATAGCCTATTATACATGAAAGAGAAACATCTACAACCAGGAGATTGGATGGACCGACAAAATTGGCTATTAGGAATCGGACGATGTCAAAGACATTAATCAACCGATGATCTATCTATGTATTATTATTATTGTTATTATATTATTATTATTATTATATTATTATTATTATTATTATTATTACTTACTGGCACTATCGAACCCGTAGGTTCATGACCGCGCGGACATAAGCTCTCCATACATCCCTATCCTGAGCTAATCCTTTCCAATTATTCCCTATATAATCTACTTCCCTGAAATCATAATTAATGTTATTCTCCCACCTCATTCTTGGTCTACCAACTGGGCGTTTTCCCTCCGGCTTTCCTACAAGAAGCTTCCATGCAAGTCTTTCATTCCCCTTACATGCAACATGTCCTGCCCATCCCAGTCTACGAGACTTAACTGTCCTTATTATATCTGGATTATTATTATTATTATTATTATTATTATATTATTATTACTATTATTATTATTATTATTATTATTATTATTATTATTATTATTATTATTATTATTATTATTATTATTATTATTATTATTATTATTAAACCAAATTTCACTCACTATGGTCATTTTATTTTTACTTTGGCTAGGTTGTCATAATGAGCGTTCATAGAATTAAAAAAAAAATTAGAAGCTATTTTAGTCATAAATATGATTTGCCATGTTGTTTCAATTATCTATAGAATACGTAAAGAAATATAAACAACTGAATATTTAAAGTGTAAAGTGCAAAGAAAAGAAGGAAGATATTGATAGCGAGAGGTAACCAAAGCTTACAGACGCATTAGCAGGTCCTGATATATGAATCCAATAAATAAGCCAGTCTGTCAGAACTGTGGTATACACATGACCCCAGGCCAATAACTTCCGACACTTTATGCATGCCTATAGGCTATTCTCACAGTCCTGGGTTCGCAATCTTATTTAAAATGGAAACAATTTATATCCGACATAAACATTCAGCAAAACACGTCATAAATCACATTTACACAACTCAAAATCGTCAAGATGCATAAATTCAAAGGCGTTTATTTTTATTTCAAATAGGCTAATAATAATATCAACAATAATAATTAACAATACACTCTGCATAAATTAATTTTTTGAAGCGTTTAGCTGGAAATGTTAGAAGAAATAAAACAAGAAACAGTGTATCATCATCATCATCATCCGGTATCATGGCAGCCTGCCGCCGTCTTCCGGAAACCAAACGCCATTCCTCTCTATCCATCCACTGATCTTCCTCCATTCCTTTGATATTCATAGCTGCTTGTACCCCTTCTATCCAAGTTTTCTTCGGTCTTCCTCTCTTCCTCCTTTCCATTGGGATCCATTCCATAACAATTTTTGGAAATCTTTGCTCTGGCATTCGTTTGACATGACCATACCACTGCAATCTTTTCTTTTCTATGATGTTTATGATGTCCGGCTCCTCTTGTACACCCATAATTTCCCTTATTTCTTTATTTCGTATTCTATCCATTCTAGATTTTCCAGCTGATCTTCATAAAACAGCCATTTCTGTACTTAAAATTCTTTTCATTTCCCTGGTAGGAATCCGTGTGGAGTTGCCAGTCTCCCATCGGACGCCTCCCCAGGTGGCGGATAGGGGAATGCTCACCAGATATGGCGGGTACTGGGGAAATAAAATACCCAGGGCGGACCAAAACTAGCGCTGCTGCCTTGCAGTAAGATACTGGACTATCAAAGGCTAGAGGAAGAAAACCTTGAACAAAAATTACCCGTCCCCCAGGTTGGGGGTTGATGCATCGGGCTACCTCCTCGTTCATCATAAAAAGAAAAAATGCTAAAAAACCAAACAACATGCCTCGGAAAAACACTCTAGGACGATTAAAGCTAAGAAACAGTGTAATTAAACAAAAGACGAATGTTCAAACTTCAATTAATTGTGGATTTCATAAGAAACAGTTATTAAAATTCTATGGTCACGTAAAAAGAATGACAGAAGACAGATTCCCAAGAATAATATTATACCACTGGGTAGAAAAATAAGTAAAAAAAAGAGGTAAAGTGATCCCACTACAGGCCATAGGAGACCCTTGAGGGTAGTAAGAGGTTAAGGCACCCACTTTTTCTAGACAATCAGCACTTGATGTCAGCCGGGTTGTCAGCCCTGCGTGACGACCGTCTTTCCCCCTAGAATAAGTGTCTGGTACTCATTTCAGTTAGAGACTGAGTTGACCCCAGGTGCCACCAGAGGATTTGGGTCAGTTTAAATATTCTGACCCCGCCGGAACTCGAATCCTCGACCATCCGGTTTGTAGCGTATTGCCTTAACCTACTACTCTACGGTGTGACCCCAAAATGAAGAAGACGGCCAAAATAACGTGGAATGATGGTGTTTTGACCACCATAAGGGAATAAGGATTGGATGATGGAGATTAGAATGTGAGATGTGCAGAAGAATGACAGTAGATTAATTTGGTGCAGGAAGATGTGAAACCTGCTAAATAAATAATAATAAAATTATTATCATCATCATCATCATCATCCTGCCAGGTATTAGTCCTAGAAGAACCCTCGACCATCCGGTTTGTAGCGGCCTGAGAAAGCGGTTTTCGTCCCATATTTTCATAGGTCGACCAAGTGACCGTTTCCCATTTGGACAGTAGTCCATTATTGCCTTGGAGATCCTGGATCTAGCCATTCTTGAGACATGTTCCTTCCAGTTTAGCTGATATCTGGAGATGTTGCAAGGAGTAGTGAAGTGTCTCATATAACCTCACCTACTCAATTCTCAACCTCACCTTCTCGTGGTGCAACCTGTTTTAACAAACGAGGTTCTGGGGACCGAGTCATGGTTTTTATCTTTTTGATGTCCTGATGATCCTGGCCAGAATCTTAGAAAAAAATATGAAATTATTATATTGTCATTGGTCCTTTACAAGTATACAAAGTTTCAATTCGATCAAATGCTTTTAAGTAAGCAAAAATCGTGTTGAAAGATTCCGATGCATAAACAGATACAGGTAAAGCTAATATAAAGCGTGTAAACATCAAGTTAATCAAGAGGAAAGACCGAATAAGAAAACTTGGAAAACAAGGACAGAGGAGAGAAAGGAAAAGAAGGAACGATTCTGAGTACTTTGTATAGTCCTGTATAGGCTGAATAACAATTAAAATAATATCTAACTAACTAACTTACAGGAAGTATCGAAGCCTTAGATTAAAGCCTGCGTGGGCATAAGCTCCCCACACATCCCTATCCTCAGCTAATGTTTTCCAGTTATTCCCTGTATAATCTACTTCCCTCAAATCATGGTTAATGTTATTCTTACACCTCATTCTTGGTCTACCAATTGGGTGTTTTCCCTCTGGTTTTCCTACAAGAAAGTTTCCATGCCTCTCTTTCATTCCCCATTCGTGCCACATCTCCTAACCATCGCAGTTTACGAGACTTAACTGTTCTATTATACCTGGTTTTCCACAAAGATCATGCAGCTGACTGTTACCTAGTCTTCTCCATTCACCTGTCTGTTCAACTCTCTTTGGTAAAAAAATGTTCCTAACAACTTTATTCTCAAACACTCTTAATATTTTCTCCTCCCTTAAAGTAAGAGTCCATGTTTCACATCCATATAATATAACTGGTAGAATAACAGTTTTATATATTTTCAGTTTAACGTTTTTTGAAAGGAGTTGGGACATCAAGAGTCTCTGTAATGCATAATAGCACGCATTTCCAGAATTGAGCCTATGTTTAATTTCTTTGTGCATCTCATTCCTATTTGTAAAATTAAAATATGGGTAATAATAATGTAGTAATAGGGCCTATTAGTGTACTAGTAGCAGTAGTAGTAGTAATAATAATAATAATAATAAATCTAATATGAAAATGAATGTTTGTTTGTTTGTACTTTATGCGCGGCCATACTGTTGATCAGATTGTGATGGGGTTTTCTTGCAAAATTTTCCGGAGATTCCCGGGATGAACATAGGCTTTAAGAGATTTGTGATACTCAACTCCTACTACACCCTTAAAAATCGCTGTTTGTAGTGGAAAATGTGGAAAAAAGAAGCAGCTTTTTGGACGCTTAAATGGCTTCTGCCTAAACCATAACAAATACACAAAATTAATGTAGGCCTACACATAATTGAATATCTCAAAAAGCTCTACAAAATGTCCCCTACGGCATATGTTTATCTCTTACGGATAACTCACAATAACCATTTTTGTCTTTCATTGATGTCAAAAAGGTCGAGACAAGAACGTAGATTCGTGTGCAGGCATAGCAGCACATGACGGATAATTCTTTTACGAATAGGCCTAACTCACAATAACGAATTTTGTCCTTTAGCTCATTTATGCCAAGAAGATCGAGATAATAAATTCCCGGGTAACACCGGGTAATCAGCACGGGAAATCTTAAATTAATTACGGTACATTTATAATTATTTTTCATTTTACTTATTCAACTAATCATAAGAAGTTAATTAATTTTTCTCTTTCAGCCCATTTATGCCAAGAAGATCGGGATGAGTAGATTCCCGGACAACGCCGGGTAAACAGCACGGAGTATCTAAAAATAATAACGATATACGTATTTAACTAAACATAAACACATTAATTTTCGTATGTTTGTTCATTTATGTCAAGAAGGTCGGGATAAGTAGATTCCCGGGTAACGCCGGGTAATCAGCACGGGGCATTTGAAAAATGTAAATTTATAATTATTTTTGCTTCTACTTATTCAACTGATCATAAAGGCATATTAATTTCAATTTATTTAGGCGTAGTAGCGCACGCCGGATATTAGCTAGTAATATTATAAAATGTCCACAGAATTATTCATAATACTTACCAATGGACACTTGTGTGGTTGTAAAGGACATTTAGTAGATAAAGTTCTGATGAGAAATCCATGTTCGGAAATGTACTTTTCTAGTGCTACAATAATGACAAGAGCAACCTAGGTCAATGACCCAAGCAATTGACCAGAAATAGTTTCAAATAAATAGTGATGAGAGACAGGCAAACAATAGAATTCTCCATCCACTGAAGAAGTTTTAACCTCTCGCCTTATAGGCTCTTTTACGTGCCAGGCGCCATCCGGCCTTACAGTGACACTATTTGTCGTGGCAGGGTTTTTAACATACTTTTTTTTACCATAAAAGGACATGGAAGGCCTCCCCGAATCAGGCATCAGCTTAATGCAGGGCCTCCTCCAAGACAACACAACATACACCATTCACTTACATTCATATTAAACATGGCGAATATGACAATGATGATTATGATGGCCAGATGATATTCGGGGACCGTTTGGACCTTAACATTTTCTGAGATTTGTCTTACAGGTGAGGGAAATTTCGAAAAAACCTCACCCAGGAAATTTGTCCGACCGGGGAATGAACCCGGGCCCGCTGGGTACGACGCTATCCTCAGGCCACAACGGTAATCAAATAAAATAAAAATAAATAAATTGAAATGAACTATTGAAACTTGAATTGAATGAGGCATACACATAACTTATTAAGAATTTTTTTGTTTCGTCTACACCCCAGGTTGTCATTTCGACATTTCTGTTATTCTCTCCTGGCATTGGTTTAATTCTAACCCACTTCTGAAGTTCGGACGCCTAGAAGGCGGAGTTAGGTTATCCCGATGATAAGATGTGTGATAAATGATAATGAAGCGCCACGAGAGTTCTTAACCTAAAAAAACTCCTGGCGCGACAGGCCTAGAGGGCCCTTAGCCTGTCAGCCGGCTGTGGCCTCACATTCACATGTGTCAATCACAGAGGTAGATGATAATTAGCCAGTGTTGGGGTGACATGTGGTCACCATGTCGAGTCCCCCAGCCGTTATAGCTGGTTTTCTCAACCTGGAGCCGCTACTTATTGTAGCTACCCAAATGCCTCACGTAGCTGAGTGGGCAGCGGTCTCATACCGGCCGAAATACCATAAGAAAATTTCTTCCCCCATGGAGACTCGAACCAGCGCAAGTCCCGTAGCTTTGAGCCAAGGCTTCCTGCCTTAACCGCTCGGCTATGGCGCGGGACTCTTAACCTAAACTTAACCTAAATTCCAGACCATGAGCAATCACAGGAATGTGGGAGAAAAAATGTCTAAAGTTTGACCGGGAATCGAACCCAGGACCTCATGAACAGTAGTAAAAAACGCTGACCACAAGCCCATGAGGCTGGTCAATGTTAGGAAAATGTACTTAGATTGGAATTTTGAATAGATAAACTAAGAGAAAATCGAAGGAGACATAGAGAAGGAAAATAAAAAGCTCATGAAATTGTGAAATGAATGAAAATTTGAAACGAATAAATTGTTACAGATGTAATTTCTGGATCAACACTGGAGTAAGACAGGGATGTGGACTTTCACCGGTGCTTTTCATTATATACATGAATAAATTAATAAATGAATGGAGGAAAACACAACGAGGATATATACCCATCAATAGGAACCTCTAACTCGATGCTATTCTTTTTGCAGACGATTTAGCTCTTCTGGCACTTTCCGAAAATGATTTGCAACGATCAATTTATAATTTACAAAAAATAGGTGCCAAATTTAATATGGAAATATCAATTAATAAAACTAAAATTATGGCATTTCATGGGAAGGACCCCATACAAAGTAAAATCTGTCTCCAGAATAAAATTTTAGAGAGATCTAATCAATTTAAATATCTTGGATATTATCTCTCTATCTGGGATGAAAAGTTACTAGTTATAATAAAAGTTTAGGAATTATTAATCAAGTTATGAAACCATCCCTTGTACAAAAAAACACCAGATTACGTTTATATAACACTTTGGCTAGACCAGTGTTGACCTATGGTAGTGAAGCATGAACACTAAGAAAACAACACGAAAGCAGAATAACGGCTTGTGAAATGAGATTCATGCGCGGAACAGCGGGTTACACCAGATGGGATCGGAAAAGGAACACCGATATCTTAAAAGAATTGAAGACTACGCCAATTTTGGAATATATTAAACAGTACCAACTAAATTGGAAACACCATCTTGAAAGAATGAGTTCAAATCGGATCCCCAAAGCTGTTTATAATTATATACCAAGAGGACGAAGATCACTGGGCCGTCCTATGAAACGCTGGAGGGAAAATTTTCTATAGGATCGTAACAGGCCTTGGCCTAATACTTGGAAGGAAGAAGAAGATTTCTGGATGCTGTACATTAACCATGCCTTGTTTTTCAACAAGTAAGTTATCTTTCACTCCTATGAATAAGGGCATTCTAGGTGGTGGAGTGGCTATTGTGCTTACTTTCTGTTTGAGGGACTGACTAACTAATTTACTGTTACTATAGAACCCGTAGGTTCATGGCCGCGCAAACATAAACTCTCCACACATACTATCCTGATATATTTATTGTTTTCCAATCATCCCTGTATAACCTACTTCTCTCAAATCATGATTAATGTTATTCTCCACCTCATTCTCGGTCCACCAACTAAGCGTTTTCCATCTGATATCACTAAGCAACAAAAGAAACTTTTTTTTTTGTCTCAGAAAGAAAAATAAGTGATTCTGATAGTATTTTTTGTCCTGAATTCAAATGTATCGGTTTTTCTCCATCACGCAAGGTTTCCGAGAGACAGGTATTTATAATTTCAAATACTTTAATATTTTCTACATTCGTAACTACACAATATTCGAACATTCGGACTCACCTACAAAGTAATGACGATTCTCTGCTATATTTCGCCTGTGGAGCATCCCTCTTGATGGTCCAACAATAATCGGCCAGCATAACCTATTAGGATTCCATTTGTCTTGATATCTCTTTTTTGCATAGCTGAAATCTCCTGAGTTAGCTCATTTGGTTTTATTTTACAATGGACAAATGGATGAAAAATGTTTATTAAAAAAATAATTATTTAAATCCGTTAATTGAAATTGAAATAAAAAACTGTGGGTGTTGGAGAAATTCCCAATACATATTTGAAAACACGATAAAAAACTGCATTAAGAACAACTATTGGTACTCATGAGACAAAAATCATGTTGACCAGTGTATTCCTACAAGAAACTTCCATGCTCCTCTTTCATTCACCATTAGTGCCACATGTCCTGCCCATCGCAGTCTATGAGACTCAACTGTCGTTTCCTATGAAGATCATGTAGCTCACTGTTATTCGGTCTTCTCCATTCATCTGTCTGTTCATCTCTCTTTGGTAAAAAAAATCCTAAGAACTTTATTTTCAAATAGGCGCTACTCGTAATACTTTCTCCTCCTTTAAAATGAGAATCCAAGTATCAGATCCATATAGGCCTAATATAACTGTGGGAATAACAGTTTCATATATTTTCAGTTTAATGTTTTTTGAGAAAAGTTGGGATGACAAGAGTCCCTGTAATCCATAATAGCATGCAGTTTCAGAATTGGGCTTATGTATAATTTATTTTTGCATGCAATTCCTCTTCATAGCACTTCCTCCTATTCTACTTCCTTCACAGTAGCCTCTGCCCGCTCCTGGAATCTCCTTCCTCAAGATATCAGGGGTTGCCGCACACTTGGCACCTTTAAGTCACGCTTATACAGTTACCTGTTGTCTAATAATTAATTTTTCTCTATTTATTTAATTTTATACTATGTCATTAATCTTTTCCTCGTTTTTTTATATACCTTGTACATATTATATATTTAATTCGTTAAATTTAGAGTAAATCAAAATACATTATAAATATAAATTGTATTGTATTAATAACTTGTAATCGTTTATATATATATATATATTGTAATTTAGATTTAAGACTTTTCTTTTGTATTTTTTAAATCTGGTCGAGTGGTAGACTAGGCCTTAAGGCCTTAACTCTGCCAGGTAAAATAAAGCTATTATTATTATTATTATTATTATTATTATTATCATTATTTATTATTATTATTCCCATTTGCAATACGATTAGGTGTAAATATTTATAACATTATATAGGGCCTAGGCCTAAAGCAAATTACAATGTTGATGCTTAAACTCCAATATGATTTCAATGAGATGATGATAATGATGATGATTATAAATGAAAATCAAGGGGTGTCTAAAATAACGTCTTCTTCTTCACTTCCTGGTTTAGGCAAGAGTTGCCTGTTCCATCTTCACTAATAGATCTAAGACCATCTCTTCCGAGGACGTCCGACATCTCTTCTTCCTCTTGGAAAATAATGGAAGATTTTATTTGGTAATTTCATTGTGAAGAATACGAGTAATATGTTTTTCCTCTGATCGCGGTACCAACGCTATGCAGAGTAGACCATTGGTGGGGCTGCCACCTCGAAGCTTTAGGTCCAGCTTCTGGATGTACTAACCCCATCTAGAGGGTTGCCACTTCCGCCAGATCCGCCGTGATGAAGGATAAAATAATTTCTAAATTTCTGTATTTTTATATTTGTAACATAGGCCTAATTCTTTCTGGCGGTATGATACATCAAAACCCAGAAAAATTGCACGATTTCACTTGTTCAATGATATTATTATTTATCACAGTTTTGTATCTGAGGTGATTTTTTCCTCGAAATGTCATTGATTTTGTTTCTGTACATGAAATGTTTAAATTATATTCCTTGCCTACTTTTTCTAATTGGATTGCATCCCTCTGTAATGAGTTAAAACATATAGGCACACAATGTATTAACAACTACACTGCCTTATTAGTGTTCATAATTTTTTGAAACATTAAAATCCTTATATCTCAGAAAGAACAATATGTGGCTTATCATGTTATTGTCCTACGATAAATAAAGGTCTTCGTCAAGGTTGTTGTCTATCACCGACTCTGTTTAAAATATATGTAGGCCTACATGAAATATTAAAGAACTGGAAGAGAAAATGTTCAAGGTTGGGAATTTCTATTTCAAACAACAAAACTTTATACAACTTACATTTTGCAGATGATCAATTGTTAATTGCACAAGATTATGAAGATTTAGAATATATGACTAGAACATTAATAGAACAATATGAAAAATGGGGATTAATTGTGAATATGAAAAACAAATATATATATATATTTATCAATTGGTGAGCCAGAACAAAATTTAATTTTGGAGACTGGAGAAACAATAAAATCTTGTAGTGAGATCATATATTTAGGAATTAAAATAAATAAAAATGGGAGTTATGAAGAGGAAATAAGAAATAGAAATAATAAAGGAAAATTTGAAATTGCTTACCTCAATGGAATATTGTGGGATAAAAATATAAGTAATAAAAATAAAATGAATTTATATCATACAATTGTTAAAAGCATCATTACTTATGGAGCAGAACTTTGACCATTAACAACAAAAACAAATAAGTATCTTTTGGCAACGGAAATGGAATTTATTCTCAAGAAGAGAAAAAAAAATTAGGAACTCAGTTATAAGGGAAAAACGAAGATTGAAGACTATTTTTAGATTATATTAAAACTCAGCAATTAAGATGGTACGGACATGTTCAGCGAATGGAAGAAGATCGGCTACCAAAATCTGTTTTGGAATGGAAAACTGAGGGAAGACGAGGCAGAGGAAGACCTAAAACCTCCTGGAGTCAGGGAACATATTTACACATGAAGGAGAAACATCTACAACCAGGAGATTGGATGGACCGACAAAATTGGCAATTAGGAATTGGACGATGTCAAAGACATTAATCAACCGATGATCTATCTATGTTATCACCCTAAGGCCTTGAATTTCAAAAGTAAGGCAAAATGAATTTAGGCTGTTCGTAAAAAAACATTCACATAAAAAATTAAAGAATAGGCTTACATAAAAAAACTTGAAATAGCAACTTTCTGACATGACATTTGTAGCAGAAGTAAAAAAAGAAACTTGATTCAAACCCAGAACGTTAAAACAGACTGCAAGAACAAGGATTAAAAATGATGATATAAACGAACATAAACCGCGGATAAACGTCAAAATAAAAATTCCAACATATTTTTGATCGCGGTATAAAAACCATTTGGAGGACATAAATAATTTATCAATTTTACGTACAGTGTTGCAAAAAAGATAGAAATTGTGTTGCTTCTAAAGCAGGCAATGTGCTAGTAACTCGGTTGTAAACGTCAGTCCCCCTTCATAACTTTACGTGAACGCGTCCTTCAGGTCTCCCAACCTCAACACTCGTGTGAAATTAAATTGAAACTTTACAGATTCATATTCAGCTTGTTTGATTCTTCCAACACGTGTGCCAACTTTGACCACATCAATGCAGAATTTAGAGAAGGAACCATTGTAAAAAATGCGTTAAAATTAGCTAAAATTACAAGATGGCATTTCGCAAAAAATAGCAAATAAAAAAATCTCAACAAAATAAACTAAGTTATGTTACCCTATAAATGGGCAGATAATAGCAAATGAGGGAAATTTTGAAGAAGTGGCTGAATTCAAATACCTAGTAACAGAAATTATAAATATGAATGAGATGCACAAAGAAATTAAACATAGGCTCAATTCTGGAAATATGTGCTATTACACATTACAGGGACTCTTGTAGTACCAAGTCCTCTCAAAAAACGTTAAACTGAAAATACATACAACTTTTATCCTCCAAGTTATATTACATGGGTGCGAAACATGGACTCTTACTTTAAGTAGGGAAAAATTAGGAGTATTTGAGAATAAAGTTCATAGGAAAATTCTTGGACCAAACAGACATGAAGGGGCAGGTGAATGGAGAATACTTCATAACAGTGAACTACATGGTCTTTATAGAAAACCAGATATAATAACAACAGTTAAGTCTCGTAGACTAGAATGGGTAGGACAAGTGGCACGAATGGGGAATGAAAGAGGTGCGTGGAAGCTTCTTATAGGAAAACCAGAAGAAAAACGCCCATTTGGTAGACCAAGAATGAGGTGGGAGTGTAAAATTAACCATGATTAAGGGAAGTAGAATATAGAGGGGATGATTGGAACACATTAACTCAGGAGAGCTTATGTCCGCGGGGCCATGAACCTAGGGGTTCGATTGAGCGAGTGATTTAGTTGGTTGTTTGGTTAGTTAGTGAGTTAATGAGTTAGTGAGTTAGTTAGTGAGTGAGTGAGCGAGTGAGTGAGTGTGTGGGAGGGTGAGTGAGTGAATGAGTGAGTAAGTGAGTTAATGAGTGATTGGGTGAGTGAGTGAGTGAGTGAGTGAGTGAGTGAGTGAGTGAATGAGTGAGTGAGTGGAAGGGTGAGTGAGTGAGTGGGAGGGTGTGTGAGTGAATGAGTGAGTGAGTGAGTGAGTGAGTGAGTGAGTGAGTGAGTGAGTGAGTGAGTGAGTGAGTGAGTGAGTGAGTGAGTGAGTGAGTGAGCGAGTGAGTGAGCGAAGTGAGTGAGTGAGTGGAAGGGTGAGTGAGTGGGAGGGTGAGTGAGTGAATGAGTGAGTGAGTGAGTGAGTGAGTGAGTAGTGAGTGAGTGAGTGAGTGAGTGAGTGAGTGAGTGAGTGAGTGAGTGAGTGAGTGAGTGAGTGAGTGAGTGAGTGAGTGAGTGAGTGAGTGAGTGAGTGAGTGAGTGAGTGAGTGAGTGAGTGAGTGAGTGAGTGAGTGAGTGGAAGGGTGAATGAGTGAGTGGGAGGGTGTGTGAGTGAGCGAGTGAGTGAGTGAATGATTGAGTGAGTGGGAGGGTGAGTTAGTTAGTTAGTTAGTTAGTTAGTTAGTTAGTTAGTTAGTTAGTTAGTTAGTTAGTTAGTTAGTTAGTTAGTTAGTTAGTTAGTTAGTTAGTTAGTTAGTTAGTTAGTTAGTTAGTTAGTAGTTAGTTAGTTAGTTAGTTAGTTAGTTAGTTAGTTAGTTAGTTAGTTAGTTAGTTAGTTAGTTAGTTAGTTAGTTAGTTAGTTAGTTAGTTAGTTAGTTAGCAACTAAATATGTGGGAATTTTAATTTAATTAGCAGATGATAAACCGTTGTAATATAGTCAGGTTAAAAAAATAAACAAATCACATCACTTCAATTATTCGTATCGTGTAAGGTGAGTATGGTGCAGACCAAGTTTAAAAGCGTAAAGAAAGCCGCTGGTAAAGGAATGTTTCATGATTTGTGAGGTCTAACCTCTTTGTTCACTTGTGAAGGCATTTCTAATTTAATAAAAAAAAGGCACATCCATCTTGCTGCTTATTGTCACTTACAGCCTCCCACACGGACCTGACCACCTGGTCGCCACTAGCAGACATCAAAATAATTTGTGTGTATTTCTACCTCGTACAATTGTGACAAACTTTCTACACAAGAGAAAATAGGTTTAATGTGACATTCGAGAAAATCAGCTTGAGATAATGTTTACAGTCATGCTGTAGTTTAAATTACTACTTCCCTATTTTCTCTAAGTTTAATCTCTTAATTAAAATGCTTTAATAGATAAGCTTAATTAAATATACCATTTAGACTTAATGTGTACAGAATTTAAATATAAATTACTTGAGATACGTTCTATATCTCATTATTTTTCTTTGATTTTTGATGTACATTCGATAGGGACAGTCCACCAAGCAATTATTCCTCGTATACAATTTATTACATTAAAAGTTCCTTATTCTCGATTCCCTTATTTGCTTTTTCATTATTCGCGGGTTAAAAAAATAGCAAAACAGTTCCTGTATTCGCAGCTAAAATGTTCTTTATTCGCGGATCCAGTCGATATATTAGAAGGATTACAATCCTTTATTAACGCATCGGCAACTTTTTTTACTGCAGGTACGTGTCAAGACGGATTTTACAAAGAGCGATTCAAATCAAATGGAAAAATTAATATCAAAGTAAAACAAACCTCATTGTCACTAAGCCTAAAGTTCATTGTTAAAAGCCACCGCCGCTGTATTTCACGTGCCGCTATGTCCGTTGATAAAGACCGCCCTCGTCTCGATCGGTGTTTTATTGTTTCAACTTGTCATTCGATGCAATAATTTTGATTGAATAACACGCGTCTATTCTGCTTTGTTGCCAATTTACAATGTTGGGTAAAAGAAAAATTGTTCAAAATCTCTCATTAATTAATCTTATTTTGACTATTCAACTCATGCCCCAAATGGGAGTCAATGACCAATCACGTTACAATGATCTTTTATATACAACCAATCACAGTCGTGTTTCGCCTAGAATTTACCAACTAAAGTTTATCATAATAAAGAAATCACCTCCTTTTTAACGTTCTGAAAAGGTCATACCATTATTTTGCAGTGACTGACCACCTAAGAAATACGGCTACCAGATTGTATATATACTGCATGAATGTCAACACGTAGCGCATGCGAGAGATAATATGAAAACATTTTTAACAATTGATTATACCACAAAAGTCCACCGCTGTGGTCTCGAGGTCTCCCCGGTCGGGGCAGTTTTTCTGGGTGAGGTTTTTATCGGGGTTTTTCCTCCCTGTAAGACAAATGTCAGGGGAACTTTAAGGCCCAAACGGTCTCCGAAATCATATGGCCATCATCATGTTCATCCTTATCATTATCATCATCATCCTTCACCGGTGTGGAAAGCAACGGGAAGCTACCACACCTACAATTCTCTAGTAAAGCATAGCATGAAAATGCTATGATTGCAGTGAAGGACCTGCCCTCGGGCAGAATTACTATGGATGTATACCACAAAAAAAGAAACCACTGTTTGCACTTTCTTAAACGAATTATTTTCCAGGAAAAGACGCAGAAAAACATAATTGACATATTTACATCATAGGACATCATAAATTAACTAATACCTATAACGTTAGTTATAAATTTCTCCACTAGGGTGCATTCTTACAACCTTGCGATCTTTTGGCAATAAAAAATACTATGATCAGGTTGCAGTGATCCAACAAAAGAAGCAAATGAAGCGTACCAATCGTTTCTCATTTGTTTTCAAACATCGCCGTTTACATTAAATATATAAATATTTTAAAATAACTATAGTTAAATAATGATTTGTGAGTATACAGCTTAATTTTATTCGTTAAATAGTCCTAACAAATGCCACTCTTGATTTCCAAATTCTCTAGATAAATTGGAAATCACTCGTGGGATTATTTATGATAATTTTTATTTTATTTCTGGAACCTTGGAACGTATCCCCTATATACTCACATAAATTACCTTTCCATATTTGCAGTTTCTGTATTCGCGGCATATTTTCAGAACATATCCTCCGCGAAAAGGAGCTTTTGCTGCATTAGTTTTAGTCTTAATCTTCCTTTAATTAACATGATTGTATTATAGATCGTAATATAATAGATATTGTCTTATTGATCAAATCTTCATTTGGTATTTAATACTTACTTACTTACTTACTCACTGGCACTATCGAACCCGTAGGTTCATGGCAGCGCGGACATTCGCTCTCCATACATCCCTATCCTGAGCTAATGCTTTCCAACCATTCCCTGTATAATCTACTTCCCTCAAATCATAGTTAATGTTATTTTCCCACCTCATTCTTGGTCTACCAACTGGGCGTCTTCCCTCTGGCTTTCCTACAAGAAGCTTCCATGCAAGTCTTTCATTCCCCATACGGGCAACATGTCCTGCCCATCGCAGTCTACGAGACTTAACTGTTCTTATTATAGGCTATCTGGCTTGCTATAAAGACCATGTAGTTCATTGTTATGTAGTCTTCTCCATTCACCTGTCTCTTCATCTCTCTTTCGTCCAAAAATTTTCCTAAGTACTTTATTCTCAAATACTTTTAATCTCCTTTCCTCCCTTAAAGTAAGAGTCCAAGTTTTGCATCCATATAATATAACTGGTAGAATAATAGTTTTATATATTTTCAGTTTAACGTTTTTTGAAAGGAGTTGGGACATCAAGAGTCTCTGCAATGCATAATAGCACGCATTTCCAGAATTGAGCCTATGTTTAATTTCTTTGTGCATCTCATTCCTATTTGTGATTATTGTTCCTAGGTATTTGAATTCAGCCACTTCCTCAAAATTTCCCTCCTTTGTCATTAGCTGTCCAGTTTCATTATATAATAAATTTCTATGTGTGACCATATATTTAGTTTTATTGATATTTACTTCCAGTCCTAATTTCTTTAGAGTTAATTGTGATTGTTATATTCTGATGTAATATATGTTTGTCCTGGTGAGTGGAAGAGAAGGCCACACGGACTTAACTCCACCAGGCTATAGAAATAATAATCATCCTCAAAATTGTTTTATTCTTCCAATCGACAGGCGGATGTCCTATAATATTTGAGTTAATAACAGTTGAAATAATCTTAGTAAACCATTTTTTTAGATAGATCATCGGTTGATTAATGTCTTTGACATCGTCCGATTCCTAATAGCCAATTTTGTCGGTCCATCCAATCTCCTGGTTGTAGATATTTTACCTTCATGTATAAACATATTCCCTACTCCAGGAGGTTTCAGGTCTTCCATTCCAAAACACATTTTGTCCATTGGCTGGACATATCCGCACAATCTTAATTGCTGAGTTTTCATATAATCTAAAATAGTGTTTTCAATACTAATTTTCTCCCTTGTAACTGAGTTTCTATTTATTTTCTTCTTCAAATTCTTGTTGCCCTTCGTACAAAATCCAATTCCGTTGTCAAAAGATACTTATGTTTTTTTTTTTTTTGTTAATGGCCAAAGTTCGACCACATAAGTAATGTAGGCCTAATATACAACCAAGTTCCATACTAATTATGAGCTAAGTTCCAGTTGTACTGTAAACAAACTTTATCAGGTATTACTTTGCCGAAACCTTCTTCAAGTGTGGTGCTACTTTTACCCGCCATATGACTGAATTGTGTACGGAACTGTCTTCGATAGAAATGAGCAATAATTTTTATTATCTCGGAGGTATTCTTCTTTATCTCATTTTTCTGATCTTTTTTCCACAGAAAACTTTCACCAACTATAGATATTGAATCACTTTGATCCCAACAAGAATTTTACCTGTAAATCCATTAAAAATTCCTTTGTTGAATACGGCAATCCTCGTACCTTCAGGGGATACTGCGTTGTTCTTAGGCAACGTGGTATTTCACAGGAAATAAGACTGAATACAAGATAAAATGGAACAAATAATTAGGAACTTCCCAATTTCTTATTTATTACAAAAAATATATATGAGGCTAAAAAAATCAGACGTTTACGCTTTTTCCATGATGTAGGCTTACTTACTTATGCTTTATTTACAAATTCATTACGCGCATAATTTGTGCTCTATGCTGAATCACCTGTAAATTTATTTTTTTTTTACCGCACCCTCAATGGCTAATGTAAAATACTTTTCACAAAACTGCGTTTGAAAAAATTAAAAAAAAATTCTCTCCGCTTTTCAAATGATTTCATTTTCGATGTTTTAAAAATTATACAGTAGTGGCCATTTTTAAACAACTGAAATTCCAACGTATTCTGCACTGCCCATGCATAAGAATAAAACATTGTTTATTAAATATATTAAATTTGTAATTACACGTATTGATAGAATGCCAGAAGAAAGATTTCCAAAATTATTGCTAAATTATAAACCGCACGGAAGGAGAAATATTGGACGCCCACACAAAAGATGATCTGAACTATTTTAACAATTCTAGCTTTCATGAAACCGGAACGAGCCAACAGGCTTAATCCCTGGATGATGATGATGATATTTTAAAATTCTACTATAGGCTAAAATTTATATAGATATGTGCTTGATAATTAGTTGGCCTATAGGCCTATATATTATTATTATTATTATTATTATTATTATTATTATTATTATTATTATTATTATTATTATTATTGTCCACCGCTGTGGTCTCGAGGTAGCGTGCTGCCTGGTCACGCAGCGGGCCCGGGTTGGATTCCCGGTCGGGACAGGCTCCTAGGTGAGGTTTTTCCGTTTTGTTTTCCTCACCTGTAAGACAAATGTCAGTAAGCTTAGGGCCCAACGGTCCCCGAAAATCATCCGGCCATCATCATCATCATCATCATTATCATCATCATCCTTCAACGGTGTGGAAAGCAACAGGAAGCTACCACACCTATAATTCCCTAGTAAAGCTGCAAAGCATAGCATGAAAACGGTATGATTACAGTGACTATTTAACTCATGCCCCAAATGGGAGTCAATGACCAATCACGTTTCAATGATTTCTGTTTTACAACCAATCAGAGTCGTGTTTCACAAAATATTTATCAGTGTTACGATTACCATATTAAAGAAAGCTTCTCCTTTTTAATATTCTGAAATAGTATGATCTAGTTGCAGTGATAAACAAAAGAAGCAGATGAAGCGTACCTATCGTTTCTCATTTGTTTTCAAACATCGCCGTTTACATTAGATATATAAATATTTTAAAATAACTACAGTTAAATAATAATTTGTGAGTAAACAGCTTAATTTTATTCGTTAAATAGTCCTAACAAATGCCACTCTTGATTTCCAAATTCTCTAGATAAATTCACTCCTCACTTCGTGAGTCGTGAATTTATCGATGATTTAGAAATCACTCGTGGCATTACTTATGAAAAACATACCCTCGGGCAGAATTACTATGGATTATTATTATTATTATTATTATTATTATTATTATTATTATTATTATTATTGTTGTTATTATTTTATTTATTTAGAGTTTTAGAGAGAGAATTACGTTTCCTTGCACGCTCAAAGGTAAAATCATTATTCGACCAATGAAAATGCAGTCATACATCTGTTTTTTCTACGTTACAACTGGAACCTAGCTCGGAATTGATAGGGACTATAAACAGATAGTAACTTGCAATTAATATTTTCAAATTAACAGCTACAACTAACTCGCTCACTGACGTATCAAACCCGTAGATTCAATTCCGCGAGGAATTGAGCCCTCCATACAGCCCTAACCTGAGCTAACGTTTTCCAATCATTCCTGTATTAGGGCCTATCTACTTCTTTCAAATTATGTTTAATATTATTCTCCCAACTCATTCTTGGTCTCGCAACTGGGCGTTTTCCCTCTGGTTTTCCAACAAGAAATTGTGATTGATGTCTTTCATTCCCTATCCGTGCCACATGTCCTGCATATCACAGTCTACGAGCCTTAACTGTTCTTATTATAGGCCTATGTGGTTTCCCATAAAGATCATGTAGCTCACTTATGAAGTCTTCTCCATTCACCTGTCTATTCATCTCTCTTTGATACAAAAATGTTCCTAAGAAATTTATTCTCAAATATTCGTAATGTCTTCTCCTCCCTTAATATAAGAGTCCATATATCGTATCCATATAACTAGAAGAAAAACAGTTTTATACATTTTCAGTTTAATGCTTTTTTAATGTAAAGAAAAAACATTTTTTTTTTGATCCTACAACAGACCCGGAGGCCCTTGGGGTAGTGGGAGGTTAAAGCTCCCACTTTTTCTAGACAATCGGCACTTTATGTCAGCCGGGTTGTCAGCCCCGCGTGACGGCCGCCTTTACCCCCAGAACAAGCGTCTGGTACTCATTTGCGTTAGAGGCTGAGTCGACCCCAGGGCCATAGTGCCGCCAGAGTGCCGCCAGAGGGTTTGGGTCAGTTTTAAAAATCCTGACCCCAACGGGACTTGAACCTGCGACCCTCCGGCTTGTAGCTCAGTGCCTTAACCACTACGCTACGGCGTGCCCCCAATGTAAAGAAATAGACTTTCAGATTTGGCATTACAATATACTCCAACTGGACACACGGACCAAGGAAAACCAAAACATCGGTGGAAAGATCAAGACAATCTTCGTTAGGCTTACCGTCACAGGTCACATGGCCTAAATCGGATTTGTTTACGATATATACGGACATTGGCATCTTTTAAAAGAAATCTAAATTTATATTTGCTCTAAACTCGACTTCATTATTATCCAGTGTAAGATATATATATATTAATTGGTGTTTCCCGTATAATTTATCATATTTATATTATTATTATTATTATTATTATTATTATTATTATTATTATTATTATTATTATTATTATTATCGTATCATTATTGTTATTACCCTATGAAATGTTGTTTGTACATGACATTTACATTGCTACATTTATTGTATCTTTAACTGTTTATAATTAGTACAGTGTATATCTATATTTGTCGAATATTTATTTGTATTTGTGCTGGTTGAGTGGAAGAGAGGGCCTTATGGCCTTAACTCTGCCAGAATAAATAAAGTATTATTATTATTATTATTATTATTATTATTATTATTATTATTATTATTATATATTTTTTAAAGAAGTTGGAACGACAACAGTCCAGTAACGCATAATAGCATGCACTTCCAGAATTAAATGACACTACAGGCCTATAGATAGCTGACAGATAGCTGAATTCTTCAAACGAAGGAATACAACCGTACGAAATTTCCCATCAACTTCAGTTACAGACTCTAGTTTTGCATTGTTAATTTTCTCTGGGAGCAAATAACAATGGACTAACGCCGTGAGAACTAGTAGCACGTATTTCAACAGAAACATTAGAAACAACAAGTCCCATTTTCTATAAACAAAGTCTGCAGGGGGTTTGACATCATCAGAAGCTTCTAGCAGTCTTAACAATCCAACAAGACAAATGGTTACAGAGTTTCTCAACGCAACAAAGCGTCAGGTTTCGAATATTGGACTCCTGGGCCATAAACGAACATTTTCAACAAGAAATATACAATTGCACGATGTCGTGGGAAGAGTCAAGGACGCGAGAAATAGGATGAGTATATTTATGGCCCAATAACTTGTTCATTGTCTACCTTCTTCTTTTTTGTCAAGATTCACTAGAAAAGTGTTTCATGCTTGTTACAAATGTTTGACCAGTTTCCAGCAGGCCGTGTCTATGGCACGTTGTAAATAACTCCTCATTTCTAAGTGAGCTTCTGGAAATTAAGGGCGTTCATTCGCATCAATTATTGAAAATAACTCACAGCACAAAAATCAATCACAAATTTTACATAGTTATAATTGAATAGCCAGATACTAAAGGCCAATATGCACACACTATTGAGTAACACTAAGAAATTGGGACTAGAAGTAAATATCAATAAAAATAATATGGTCACACGTAGAAATACATTAAGTAATGTAAATTGACAGCTAATGACAAATGAGGGAAATTTTGAGGAAGTGGCTGAATTCTAATACCTAACAACAATAATCACAAATAGGAATGAGATGCACAAAGAAATTAAACATAGGCTCAATTCTGGAAATGTGTGCTATTATGCATTACAGGGACTCTTGACATCCCAACTCCTTTCAAAAACCTTAAACTGAAAATATATAAAATATTATTCTACCAGTTATATTATATGCATGTGAAACATGGACTCTTACTTTAAGGGAGGAAAGGAGATTACGAGTTATTTTATGGAGAATAAAGTTCTTAGGAACATTTTTATACCAAAGAGAGATGAACAGACAGGTGAATGGAAAAGGCTGCATAACAGTGAATTACATGGTCTTTATAGGAACCCAGATATAATACGAACAATTAGACTGCGATGGGCAGGACATGTGGCACGAATGGGGAATAAAAACGTGTATGGAAGCTTCTTGCAGGAAAACCAGAGGTAAAACGTCCAAGAATGAGATGGGAGAATAACATTAACTATGATTTGAGGGAAGTAGATTATACAGGGAATGATTGGAAAACATTAGCTCAGGATAGAGATGTATGGAGAGGTTATGTACGCGCCACCATTTACCTACGGGTTCGATAGTGCAAGTGAGTTAGTTATAGTTGAATAGTTGCCCCGAAAACAGATCAAACCCATAAACTGCAAATTGTTGGAAAAACGAAAAGAACGCATAAATGTTCATTTTCAGGCTGTTGCCTTTATTATATCATATGCATTTTAATCTCTCATCCTATTGGAAACATATACAGCCAATTTGAATGCAAACAACATTCTATTAATTGAATATTAACAATTTAACACAGAATTGAGTGGGAAAACGATATATTTTTTATGGAGTGGAAAAATGATCTAACTAAAAAATGCTACGATAAGAAATATAAAATACATATTGAATGTTGATTCAGTTAGAAAAAATTCTACCTGATTTAGCTTTCAAAATTTATTTTCCATTTAATGTTATTTCGATACATTATTTGTGTCTTTCTTTTTTTCACTCAATTTCTCTAAGATTCTGATTAGAATTCACGGAACTGTGGTGGAATGAATTTGCAGATGTGCAATAATTGTTTTTCACATTGCTACTCATGACTTGACTAAATGCTTCTGCCATTTAGTTGTAGATCAGTATTCGATTGAATGCCAACTTTTAAAAATTAAATAAAACAGGTCTGGAAGAGAAAAGAGATGGGATATTTTTTTTATCCACGATGTCGTTATATTATTCAGATACATTACTAATTCAATGAAAGCCCAATTTTCGAACTTCTGTAAGTTGGATCTCTTTTCGGAGCAACTATTCAATTAAGTTACATATTATTTATAAATTAATGTATGACAGTAAAATTAATGCAATAGCACTGGTCAAAATGATTGTTGTCTGATGTGTACCAATAATTGTACTTAATGCAGTTTTTTTTATCGTGTTTTCAAATATGTATCCGGAATTTCTCCATCACCCACATTTTTTTTTTATTTCAATTTCAATTAATAGATTTAAATAATTATTTTTTAATAAACGTTTTTTCGTCCATTTGTCCATTGTAAAATAAAACGGGGAACACTTTCATCAGATTTCAGCTATGGAAAAGAGATATCAAGGCAAATAAAATCCTAATATGCTGGCCGATTATTGTTGGACCATCAACAGGGATGCTCCACAGGCGAAATATAGCAGAAAATCGTCATTTCTTACTTTCTATGTGAGTCCGAATGTTCGAATATTGTGTAGTTACGAATGTAGAAAATATTAAAGTGTTTGAAATTATAAATTTCTGTCTCTCGCAAACCTTGCGTGATGGAGAAAAGAATGAAAGACGTGCATGGAAACTTCTTGAAGGAAAACCAGAAAGAAAACGCCTAGTTGGTAGACCAAGAATGATGGGAGAATAACACTAACTATGATTTGAGGGAAGTAGATTATACAGGGAATGATTGGAAAACATTGGCTCAGGATAGGGATGTATGGAGAGCTTATGTCCGTGCGGCCATGAACCTACGAGTTCAGTAGTGTCAGTAAGTTATTATTATCTCATTCCTATTTGTGATTATTGTTTGTAGGTATTTCAATTCACCAACTTATTAAAAATTTACTTCATTTGTCATTAGCTGTCGATTTCTGTCTTTACATAGGCCAATATAATTATTCTGCATGTGAGTATGTCGCTGGACTCGTCCTAAACAACTTGACCGATTTCGATGAATTTTTTTGTGTGTGTTTGAGTGGGTCCCTCGATGGTTTAGATTCACATTTAGACCCTCTAAAACATTAGGTATAGGAGTTCACCTGAAGTGAAACTTTAAAAATCGCTCTAGCGGTTACAATTTTCGACGTTTCACAACGAAACTCAGTATATCAAATTAAAATAAACCGAGGCAGGTATTATCCAAAAATGAGTGAAATCCGACAATTAGAAGTGGAGGATTACCTGGAATCTGAACATAAAAACTGCCTAAACGACTGGACCGATTTTGATTATTTTTTTCTGAATGTTTGGATGGGTCCTGGATGTTTTAGATACACAATTGGACTCTCTAAAACCATTAGGTGTAGGAGTTCACCTCAAGTGAATCTTTAAAAATCGCTCTAGCGGTTACAATTTTCAATGTTTCACAACGAAACTCAGTATATCCTATTACAATAAATTGAACGAAATCCGACAATTAGATGTGGAGATTTACCTGAACCATGATTGGTTCGTCTCAGCGTATACCATACATTGTAATTAACTTTTAATATTTCATTTATTTACGCGTAACAACGCACGCCGGTTTTATTAACCCTAGTTACATATTATACTTCTATGTGTGACCATATATGTAGTTTTACTGACACTTACTTCCAGTCCTGTTTCTTAGTGTTGTCTGTATTTCACATATCGTAATTCTATGACAGGGACCAATGACTTTATTTCCCTTTCAAAGGTCAGGATTTTTAAACCCTTAAAATTCCATCGACCCCGGACAAGCAATAATACATCGTTAACACCTGCACGTCTTCCTATAAATTACGATGACGTCAAATGAAAATAATAACCAGTACTGTCAACTAAGAAAACAGAAATTCGCTACAGTGTGAGTAATTTCAGCATAAAACGTTAAAATTTCTACTATCTAAGTAAATATATGCCTAAATATAAATGGCTAGCAATATTTTGCACCTGCTGTTCGTAATTAAACAGGAATAATTTCATAGAATGTAAAAACATGACAGGACATAATATTGTAATTGACATATGCTACGTAAAGTTACTCAGATCAATAAATATTTTGATAGTCGATAAAGTTTTAAGTCAGAGGTAATACATCTTTCAATAACCAAATATTTCAGTAACATAAACAGGCAATATCATTAACCCTTAAATTGGCAAAAAACAAATTTCTTCTGTCAGTTATTTGAATGAGGCGGACCGCAGTGAAAACGAAATCTTGTATAAGTGTTATTATTAGGTATATTGTATAATTATACACACATTTAAATGGTTTATTTTTGTTCGTTTTCTTCTGATTTATTTAAAATATTAAATTAATTGAACCAACTGATGTATCCAAAAGGATACATTACGAATTTTAAGGGTTAATAAAATATGTGCATTTTAAATAATGCAAAGAAAATATTGTACGCAAGAAAATAAATTGGGCTAAGTTTAAAAGACGAAAATTAATTAACGAAAATACACTTATAAAAGAAACAAAAGCAAATATATAATTCAAGAAAAAATCACTTTCCATCCATTGAAGCGCCACAAATTTCATTTCTTTAACGTTTAACACCAGATTGGCATCGAAGAATCAATTACCTCAATAGAGTAATTAAAACCAACAAAAATATGAATTAAACAGAAGAAGAAAACAAGTAGGGAATTTATCACAAGTAATGCCATGAGTGATTTCCAAATTATCGATAAATTCAGGACTCACGAAGTGAGGAATTTGGAAATCAACAGTGGCATTTGTTAGGACTATTTAACGAATAAAATTAAGCTGTTTACTCACAAATCATTTAACTGTAGTTATTTTTACATATTTATATATTTAATGTAAACGGCGATGTTTGAAAACAAATGAGAAACGATTGGTACGCTTCTTTTGTTCGTCACTGCAACCAGATCATAATATTTATTGCCAAATGAACCCAATATTGTAAGAATGCACTCTAGTGGAGAAAAAATGAAACACATCAGACTGTATATTAATTCATTTCTGATGTCCTGTGATGTAAATATGACAATTATATTTTTCTGGAATGTTATTACCTGAGAAAAAATACATTTAAAAAGTGCGAACAATGGTTTCTTTTTTTGGTGGTATAATCAATTGCTACAAATGTCTTTATATTAACTCCCGCATGCACTATGTGTTGACATTCATGCACTATATATACAATCTGGTAGAATCAGTCTCCTGCAAAAAAAAAAAAAAGCCATGACCTATTCAGAATGTTAAAAAGGAGGTGCTTTCTTTATTATGATAATCTTTAGTTGGTAAATTCTAGGCCAAACACGACTGTGATTGGTTGTAAATAAAAATCATTGAAATGTGATTGGTCACTGACTCCCATTTGGGGCATGAGTTAAATAGTCAAATCAAATACAGAAATTATCTTAGGAACTATTCTGGGAAAACATTATTTGATAAGATACACAACACAGAAATTAGAGACAAATGTCAAATTCAAGATATAACGAAATTTATTATAGACAGACGAAAATATTAGAAAGATCATATAGAAAGAATGTAAGACGACGGACTTGCAAAAAGAAGTAAGGAAGATAGACCAATGGACGAGAGAAGAGCAAGAGGAAGACCAGCCAAGAGACACGTCCAATGCACATCCAATACATCTTCCACCGAGGAGTGATTTGGGAAATAAATAAAGAATAATAAAAAGAAGAAATACAGAAATTTTGAACAAATTTATATATGGAAAATAAAAATAAATTTGAAAACTAGGGTGAAAGAACCTCTTAGATTGTCAAGAATGGTGCAGTAAAAAAGTCAGCAGTAGCTCCTGATGATTGGTGTGAAAACGCCTAATTGATGTAAAAGCTAGTTTAATTAAACAAATAAAAAACCAAAAGAGCTCACGGTTTGGGGGAAAAAATCCACATAAAACAAGAAAGAAAAACTTATGAATATTCAAATTCCTGAGGAATTTGATTTAATTCGGAGGTTCATCGGCCCACCAACAGAGGGAGTAAGAAGAATTTCTCCTGAACGACATAACACAGTCGAAATATTACTGAAGATGAAACTACATAGGTTTTGAAACCGGTATAATAAGACGAAACGAGGTAAGATATATAAAGAATTTAAATTTAAATTTTTAATTAAACCTCATAGTGATTTTCCCCATAAAAGTTCAAAGTATATGGATTATTGTAATGTCCATATGTTTTAAGGTGATTATTTGCATCTTAACATTTCCTGACTTTTGTCTTATACGGATGAGGAAACTCGCCAAAAATCTGACTCAGAAAACTTGCTCCGACCGGAGACAACGATGTCATTCCTAGAGTGCAGTGGTGGTCCCTTGATACGTTTTACACATTTTTGCTAAGAAATACCTACCTATACTCTTATAGCCTATATATCACATAAATACATTTAAATCTGTATAGGGTTACCGATGCCGGACTCGTTGAAGGCGATAAGCCAGACGAAAAAAGTACCTTGGTCGAAAGAGTGGCGATATTTCTTTATAAAATACAACCATCAAGAAACGCGTACATGGGTTCCACATGGGGTAAAATTTTCAGAAGGTAAAATAGCCTCCCATAAAGGGAATCCATGACAAAATTAAACAGAAAATATAAAAAAAACTGTTATTCTATCAGTTATATTATATGGATGTGTAACACAGAACCTTAATTTAAGGGAGAAGAAAATATTACGAGTATTTGAAATTAATGTTTTACCAACATTGTTGGACTAAAGAGAACTGAACAGAAGGTGAATGGAGAATACAGCACATTAGTGAGGTACACAATCTTTATGGGAGACCAGATATAATAAGAAGAGTTAAGTCTAGTAGACTGCTTTGGGCACATGTGGACATGTACTCCTCCTGGCGCGACAGACCTACAAGGCCCTTATCCTAAAAGCCGGCTGCTGGCCTCACATCCACAAAGGTATATAATCAGCCAGTGTAGGGGTGACATGCGGTCCCCTGCAATGGGCAGGACATGTTGCACGTATGGGGAATGAAAGACGTATTTGGAAGCTTCTTGTAGGAAAGCCAGAGGGAAAACGCCCAGTTGGTAGACCAAGAATGAGGTGGGAGAACAACATTAACTATGATTTGAGGGAAGTAGATTATACAGGGAATGATTGGAAAGCATTAGCTCAGGATAGGGATGTATGGAGAGCTTATGTCCGCGCGGCCATGAACCTACGGGGTCGATAGTGCCAGTGAGTAAGTAAGTAAATAAGACTGCCTTGGGCAAGACATGTGGCTCGAATGGGGAATGAAAGAGAGGCTTGGAAAATCTTGGTAAGAAAACCAGAGGGAAGGCGCTCAGTAGTCAGACCAAGAATGAAGTGGGAGAATAACATTAACCATGATTTGAGGAAGCTCTACATACATCCCTAACCTTAAGTAATATTTTCCTATCATTCCCAGAACAATCTATCATCAGCATCATCCAAGAATTAAGCCTGTTGGCTCGTTCCGGTTCCATGAAAGTTAGAATTGTTAAAATTGTTCAAACCATCTTCTGTGTGGGCGTCCAACATTTCTCTTCCGTGCGGTTTATAATTTAGCAATAATTTTGGAAATCTTTCTTCTGACATTCTATCAATATGTTCTTTCCAGTCTATGTTTAATTATTCGGTCTGTAAGTTTGAAAATATTTAGTTCCTTTCTTATATCTTCATTTCTTTTCTTATCCAGCAGAGTATATCCTGCTATATTTCTTAAAAATCTCATCTTAGCTGTTTCCAATCTTTGTTCTTGTCTTTTAGTGATCGTCCAATATTCTGATCCATACATCAATACAGGAATCTACTTCCCTCAAATATTTATTATATTATTTTAATAAAATAAAAATATTATACTATAGGCCTACAGATTCTTTAAATTGACTAATCTGGAAAGAGTAGTTAAAAATAAACTTTCTTATGGGAAAGACAAGAAATACGACATGCTTTACCGTTTTCTCCCTCCGACAGTTTGGAACTTGGGTGCTATTAGTAATTTATGGCAGCCCTTATAGTAGAAATGGGATCCTTCATAAAACCATTAAGAAACTAAGACATCAGCAGAAAAAGATGGATTTTTTCTTCAGAAATTCGTGTAACGTACTGGACAATAGAGTCATAAAACTGGTAGGACCGGACACCAGGGGTTGCATACTATTCTACGATTATAGTCTTATATAAGAAAGTTACGATGCTTCCATCAACCTAATGATGTCAATTTTTCACTTATTTAATTTTTTTTTAAGTTATAAAATCATTGCCTTTCCATTGTAAATTCAATTTACATTTTCAAGAATTGTAAGTAGAATTTAGGCCTATCCATTTACGGTTATTTTAGCAATAATACAGTATCCCCCCCACATACACGAACACACAAACACACACACACACACATATATACATATATATACATATATATATCATCATCATCCTGAATCATGGCAGCTGCCGCCATCTTCCGGAAACCAAACGCCATTCCTCTCTGTCCATCCATTGATCTTTCTCCATTCCTCTGATATTCATAGCTGCTTGTACATCTTCCTCTCTTCCTCCTTTCCATTGGGATCCATTCCATAACAATTTTTGGCAATCTTTGCTCTGGTATTCTTTTGACATGGCCATACCACTGTAATCTTTTCTTTTCTATAATGTCTATGATATCCGGCTCCTCGTCTACACTCATAATTTGCCTTATTTCTTTATTTCGTATTCTATCCATTCTAGATTTTCCAGCTGATCTTCTTAAAACATCCATTTCTGTACTTAAAATTATTTTCATTTCCCTGGTAGGAATTTGCCAGACTTCAGCACCATATGTTAAAATACTCTGAATTATGGTTTGATATATTTGTAATTTTCTATTTTTTGTAATATTTTTGCTCCACCAAACAGAGTTTAAAGCATTTATTGCTTGTTTTGTTTGTGCGATTCTATTTTTAATTTCCACTGTGTTATCGCCTGAATGGTCTAATTTTGTTCCTAAATAAGTGCATTCAATACTAGGTTTTAGTTCTTCTCCATTGTTGAAATTTATATTTTCCATTTCTTCTCCTATACACAGATATTTAGTTTTCTCAATGTTTATATAAAGTCCCCATTTTTCATATTCTCTTTTAGTTTTTTAGCCATATATTCTATGTCATCGTGGTCTTGTGGTGTTAATACCTGGTCATCTGCAAAATTGAGTGAATGTACATGTGTATTTTGGATGGGTATACCCATTTTTTGACATTTTTTCCCTCCAGTTTCTTAGTACTCTTTGGAGATAAATTTTAAATAGAGTTGGAGATAAACTGCAACCTTGCCTTAAACCTTTTGTAATAGTAAATCCGTTTGTTATATGATTTCCAACTTTTATTTTCGAAATAGATAGTTTGTATAATGTTTTTATAGCTTCTACTAATTTTTTGGTAATTTAAGAATTGTCTGAAGTTTCCCATGACATTTTTTGCGGAATACTATCACATGCCTTGGTTAAATCGACAAAAAGCAAATGTAAATCTCTGCTAGTAGCTCTTTTTGTTTATCATTTGTGTTATGCAAAATATATTATCTGTGCATGACCCACCACTTCTAAAACCAGATTGTTCTTCCATTTCTTTATCCTGGTATTCTATATCAACCATTTTACTTAGTATACGTCCATATATTCTACTTAATGTACTCGTTGCTGATATGCCTCTATAATTTTCACACTTTCTCTTGTCTCCCTTCTTATGTATCGATATTTTAATAGCGACTTTCCACTCTTCTGGCACTTCTTCGCCATTTATTATGTTATTAAACAGTACATTTCCAATAACTTCTGACTGCCACTTTTAATCAATTCTATAGCAATACTTCCTGGGCCGGCATTGCTATCATTTTTCATTCTCATAATTTCCTTTTTTACAGTATTTATATCAATTTCGATTATGTTTCCTGTTTCCATCTCTGATAAATCGTCATACAGGCCTATATATATATAGGCCTATATATATATACCCGTCACGAATTAGGCCATTGTACACTCGTTTTGCCCCATCCAACAGTCTTTTAAGAGGTTTTCCTGTTCTTCGATGTCCTTTGGGTTTAAATTACATCATCATTTTTGGGATTCTTGAATTATCCATTCTCTTTACATGGTGTAGCCAGTTTAATTTATATCTGTTGAGTTTTTCTTCTACTGATTCTACTTCTAATTGTTCTAAAATGTCTTCATTCTTTTTTCGATTTAAAAGTGTGTGTTCTGCTGTCCTCAGAAATTTCATTTCCGCTGCTTTGATTCTGCTCCTGTCTTTTTTTCTTGATGTCCAAATCTCACTTCCATACAAAAGGGAGGGTAACGCTAAAGTATTACATAGTTTTATTCTTGTGGATTTTTGTACTAATTTAGCTTCTAATTTAATATTTATTATCCCTAAGATTTGTGTAAATTTGATGATTTTTGTGTTAACATTTTTTTTTTCATTTTGATAAGTAAGTAAAGTGATCCCACAATAGGCCTCAGGAGGCCCTTGGGGTAGTAGGAGGTTAAGGCTCCCACTTTTTCTAGACAATCGGCACTTTATGTCAGCCGGGTTGTCAGCCCTGAGTGACGGCCGTCTTTACCCCCAGAACAAGCGTACTCATTTTCGTTAGAGGCTGAGTCGACCCCAGGGCCATAGTGCCGCCGGAAGGTTTGGGTCAGTTTAAAAATCCTGACCTCAACGGGACTTGAACCCTCGGCATTCCGACTTGTAGCGCAGTGCCTTGACCACTACGCTACGGCGTGCCCCCTCATTTTGATAAGATATTTCACAAATCTAAATAGTTGAAATGTTTTACTTGTCCTACACATTGGTCACTGAGCATTATCTTACTTCTGATTGGATCTTCTAAGAATGCCATTACTTTTGACTTATGTTCTGAAATTTCCATCCCAAAATATTTTAATATTTTATTTAGTGTAGGCCTATATAGTCCTATTTGTAAGCTATCCTGTGAATTGTAAATTATAATTTGATCATCTGCGAAGAGTAGGGTATTCTAAACCGCTCAACCGATCTTCATGAAAATTTATACAAACAGGTTTTCAGGTATGACAAGTGTTTAGCCGCCATCAATTATTCTTTAAAACTAATAAGCGTATGAGCTCACCGGAAACAAAGTTAAAAATCTCTCTAGCAGTTGGAATAGCCTGTATCTTACTGAGTTTAGTTGTAAAACATAAAAAATTGCGACTCTTAGAACGATTTTTAAATATTCGTTTCAGGTGAAATCCCACACCTAATGGTTTTAGAGGATAATATATAGCAGCTAAACACTCTCCGTAACTAAAATCTGTATGTACAAATTTTCATAATGATCGACCAAATAATGTTCGAGTTTTCCTAGCACAAACATAGGCTATGTAGGCTAAAATTTTATATAGGATGATATGAAAATAAAAATAAATGCCTATGTCCGGATTTGAACTTTGAAAGTTTAGCGCTCTAAACAACTGAGCTACTCAGGAATCCTAACACAAACATTTATTTTTCTTATATATATATATACATATATATATATATAACATTCCATGTTCCTAGGAACATGTCCCTGTGTTTGAGCCTTTGGCATGGGTTCCCTGAAGTAGTCCCCGCCCGGAGAACCGAATGGGGGACTATTTGACCTCCAGAAAATTTTACCCCAGTTGAACCCATGTCCGTATTTCTTGACGGTTGTATTTTTACGGTGAAAGATCGTCACTCCTTCGACCAAGGTACATTTGTCGTCTGGCTTATCACCTTCGACCAGTCCCGCATGGGTAACCCTATCGGCAGCAATGCTACCGCCGGCATAGCTCTCAGGATCATTTAAGCACGCAAGCCACAACACAAATAGGAATGAGACGCGCAAGGAAATTAAACATTAGGCTCAATTCTGGAAATGCATGCTATTATGCATTGCAGAGACTTTTGATGTCCCAACTCCTTTCAAAAAAACGTTAAACTGAAAATATATAAAACTATTAATCTACCAGTTATATTATATGGGTGTGAAACATGGACTATTACTTTAAGGGAGGAAAGGAGATTACGAGTAGGCCTATTTGAGAATAAAGTACCCAGAAAAATGTTTTTGGCCAAAGAGAGATGAACAGACAGGTGAATGGAGAAGACTACATAACAATGAAAACATGGTCTTTATAGGAAGCCAGATACCTATAATAAGAACAGTTAAGTCTCGTAGACTGCGATGGGCAGGACATGTTGCGCGTATGGGGAATGAAAGACGTGCATGGAAGCTTCTTGTAGGAAAGCCAGAGGGAAAACGCCCAGTTAGTATAACAAGAATGAGGAGGGAGAACAACTTCAACTATGGTTTGAGGGAAGTAGATTATACAGGGAATGATTGGAAAGGATTAGCTCAGGATAGGGATGTATGTAGAGCTTATGTCCGCACGGCCATGAACCTACGGGTTCGATATTGCCAGTGAGTTAGTAAAGCTGAAAGTAAGTTATAGCATGAAATTGCTATGATTGCAGTGAAGGACCTGCCTTCGGGCAGAATTAGTATGGATGGATATAGCCTATATATATATATATATATATATTTCTTCTTCTTCATCCAACCCAGTCTTAAACCCATAGGACTGTTACGATCTCACTGATGAATTTTGTATCCAGCGTTTCCTTGGACGGCCCAGAGATCTCATCCCTGTTGGACAATAACGAAGCATTACTTTGGGAACTCTATCTGAACTTATTTGTCGCAAATGATTAATCTAGTTGTTCTGGTACCTATGTATGCATTCAATGACCGGATCTAAACGTAGTTAATTCAAGATAGGCCTATCATCATTACCTTTGTGACTCCATTTTGCATATCCTGCTGTAGGCTATATCTCATGAATCTCATCTTACTAGAATAAATAAATACATAAAAATAAATAAATATAGGCCTATACTTACTTACCTACTCACTGGCACTATCGAACCCGTAGGTTCATGGCCGCACGGACATAAGCTCTCCATACATCCCTATCCTTAGCTAATGCTTTCCAATCATTCCCTGTATAATCTACTTCCTTCAAATCATAGTTAATGTTGTTCTCCCACCTCATTCTTGGTCTACCAACTGGGCGTTTTCCTTCTGGCTTTCCTACAAGAAGTTTCCATGCAAGTCTTTCATTCCCCATACGCGCAACATGTCCTGCCCATCGCAGTCTACGAGACTTAACTGTTCTTATTATATCTGGCTTCCTATAGAGACCATGTAGTTCATTGTTATGTAGTATTCTCCATTCACCTGTCTGTTCATCTCTCTTTGGTCCAAACATTTTCCTAAGTACTTTATTCTCAAATAGGCCTACTTGTAATCTCCTTTCCTCCCTTAAAGTAAGAGTCCATGTTTCGCACCCATATAATATAACTGATAGAATAAAATATAGGCCTGTATATATTTTAATGAAATATATCATAATTTTGAATGTTATTGAATAAATCTTGAGAAAATTAGAGTTGATGATTGCAGTGTTGTCAGAATATGAGCCAGCAACTTTCTCAGCCCAATAATATCTGGGCCTACCCAAAATAATTAGCCTGGCTACGCCACTGGTAAGTACACTAGCTCTTGGGTTTATTTTACGTGGCTGCCCACTTATCCAAACAGAAAACCACCATGCTGTTAGTCTTTGATAACTCTATTAGAATCCATTATCAATGGGGAATTTCTTTCGGCGCATTAATATAACGTGGCGGTGCATTGGGACTTGAAAGGGAATATAAAGCGAGCGTAAATCAATTTTCTTATTAAAATAATAAGCAGGCAATACCTTCACAAAGCCGGACAAAGAGTTTATTATGCAAGACCACGTATAAATAAATTGCTTATTTATCCCCACATTACAGAGAATAGCACATTTCCGAACCTTTGTAAGGTGATATATGGTAATTTATCGTTTTCCAGCAGGACACGCATATTATTTAATTTCAGCATTACTTCAGAAATGATGAAAGACCCCGCTAATACAGTTCAAGATTTCTCTGGTACTGTGTTCTCTAAGACTGCTATTCTATTCTGAACTACGATTCTCAAACTGGCAGCCCGTAGGCCGCAAGTAGTTCTTCACATTTCATTTTCCCGAACCGCCTGCACAAGTTAATTTATTTTAATTTCGAGTAAAATTCTGGACCAACACACACTCTATTGAGTACAGCTAAGAAATTGGGACAGCAAATAGACATCAATAAAACTACATAATGGGTAGTGGATGAGAACCCTCTATGAGGCAGTGAATAGAAACTGGAGGCAAAAATAAAAACAATATAACAACAACAATAAATAGAGGTGTAAGACAGGGATGTCCACTTTCATCCTCCCTTTTTAATATTTATATTGACGATGTCATATATAATTGGCAGATAAATTTGGACGCACATTTCAAAATAAGAAATAAGATGTTAGATACCTTACTTTTTGCAGACGACCAAGTTCTCATATCTAGTTCAGAGGATGGTCTACATAAATCGCTCTTTCAGTTAAATAACATTATACAGAAATATAATTTCAAAATATCAATAAGTAAAACGAAAATCCTACCTTTTAAGGGATCAGGTACCGTAAGAGCTAAAATAATTCTGGACGGGAAACCCATTGAACAAGTGAACCATTTTAAATACCTGGGTTATGAAATCTCCTATTTTAAAAATGAAGATCTATTTAACAAACTTAATCAATTTGATTATATATGTGGAAGAATCAAAAGGATATTTAAAAGCACAAGAAAAGAAACAAAACTAAAATTTTATAAAGTAGTGGCAGTCCCCTTACTATTGTATGGTAGTGAATTTTGGGTTTTAACTAAAAGAGAAGAGAAGATCATAGAAGCAGCTGAAATGAGATTTCTGAGAAGTGTGGCTGGTTGCAAACTTCTAGATAAGAGAAGAAGTGGAGATATTAGAAATGAGCTAAATATCTATAAACTCTTAGATAGAATAAAAGAATCTAGAAAAAATGGAAAGAACATGTTCAAAGAATGGAAGATGATCGCATTCCCAAAAGTATACTTAAATACAAACCAAAAGGAGGCAGGAATGTTGGTAGACCGAAGAAGAGATGGATCCAACTTTTGAATGAGAATCTATGAGACCGGAACAAGCCACATGGGCTTAATCCTGATTGTTGATGATGATGATGATGATGATGATGATGATGATAAAACTACATATAGGTTCGTACATATGTTTACATTAGGCCTATACAAAGGAAATAGAGAGTTAATGACAAACGAGGTAAATTTTGAAGAACTAGCTGAATTCAAATATCTTACTTACTCACTGGCACTATCGAACCCGTAGGTTCATGGCCGCGCGGACATAAGATCTCTATACATCCCTATCCTGAGCTAATACTTTCCAATCATTCCCTGTATAATCCACTTTCCTCAAATCATAGTTAATGTAATTCTTCCACCTCATTCTTGGTGTACCAACTGGGCGTTTTCCCTCTGGCTTTCCTACAAGAAGCTTCCATGCACCTCTTTCATTCCCCATACGTGCAACATGTCCTGCCCATCGCAGTCAATTCAAATACCTAGGAACAATAATTACAAATAGGAATTAGATGCACGAAGTAATTTAAAAAAAAAACTCCTGGCGCGACAGGCCTACAAGGCCCTTAGCCGACCAGCCGGCTGCTGGCCTCACATTCACATGTGTCAACTACAGAGGTAGATGATAATCAGCCAGTGTAGGGGTGACATGTGGTCAGCATATCGAGTCCCCCAGCCGTTATAGCTGGTTTTCTCAACCTGGAGCCGCTACTTATTGTAGCTACCCAAATGCATCACGATGCTGGGTGGGCACCGGTCCCATACTGGCCGAAATACCATGACAATTTTTTTTCCGACATGGAGACTCGAACCAGCGCAAGTCCCGTAGCTCTGAGCCAAGGCTTCCTGCCTTAACCACTCGGCTACGGCGCGGGGACACAAAGAAATTAAACATGGACTAAATTCTGAAAATGCTTGCTATTATGCATTACAGGGACTCTTGTTGTCCCAGCTTCTCTAAAAAATATATTAAACTGAAAATATATATAACTGTTATTCTCCCAGTTATATTATATGGATACGAAACACAGACTCGTACCTAAAGGAAAGAGAAAAGATTAGTAGAATTTGAGAATAAAGTTCTTAGCCGAGCGGTTAAGGTAGGAAGCCTTGGCGCAGAGCTACGGGACTTGCGCTGGTTCGAGTCTCCATGGGGGAAGACATTTTCTCATGGTATTTTGGCCAGTATGGGAAAGGTGCCCACCCAGCATCGTGAGGCAATTGGGTAGCTACAATAAGTAGCGGCTCCAGGTTGAGGAACCAGCTATAACGGCTGGGGGACTCGACATGCTAACCACATGTCACCCCTACACTGGCTGTTGATCATCTACCTCTGTGATTGACACATGTGGATGTGAAGGGCCAGCAGCCGGCTGGTAAAAGGGCAACCGCTGAAAAGTGGAAAGACCCTCAATCGGAATCGGAGGAAAAATTTTGGGCAAAGGATAGTTAAACAGACAAGCGAATGGAGAAGACTGCATCATGGTGAGCTACTTGATCTGTATAGGAAACCAGATATAATAAGAACAAATTTGCTCCATCTAGACTTGCATATGAATTAGCACGGGAAACTTTCCTCGTGGAAGATCTACGCACTAAGTTCCTGCTACCAGCTACTAAACAGGAAACTACATTGAAGGAAATAAGACAAAAGAAGAGAAAAGAAATACCTGAAGATGCTTACGCAACAGATGCAATGATCAATCGAGACTGAACTGGACCAAACAAGATACGCAGTGCAGTAATAAGACTGACAGTACATGGATATCACCACAAACTCTGCAGAATTTCAAACTATCATGATCCGTCAAGTGACTGCGTGTGTAAGCTCTGTGATAGACCGTGTGAAAGATATCATTTCAGTGTCTGTTCAAAGAGAACAAAATCGTTGCTGCAACAGAGACCAAATCTAATGCACATTTGTGTGCACTTCTTCATAATGTTATAAGAACAGTTAAGTCCCATATACTGCGATGGGAAGGGGCATGAATGGGGATTGAAAGAGTGGAATGGAAACTCATTGCACGAAAACCAAAGGAAAAGCACCCACCAGGTTGGCCAAGAATGGGGTGGGAGAATATTAATCATGATTTGAGGGAAGTAGATTATAGGGTAATGTTTGGAAAACTAAGTTCTTAATATGATTTATCGTAAATATTTTAAAACTTGGAATATGTACTCTACTAGTAGGCCTACTAAGTCACTGGCACTGTAGAAACCTTAGATTCATGGCCGCGCTGATATAAGCTCTCCACACACCCTTATCCAGAGCTAGTATTGTCCAAGCATCCCCTATATAATATACTTCCCTCAAATCACGGTTAAAATTATTCTCCCGTCTCATTCTTGGTCTATTGGGCGTTTTCCTTCTGGTTCCTACAAGAAGTTACCATACTCCTCATCCATTCCGCATTCTTGCTACATGTCCTGCCCATCGCAGTCTAAGAGATTTAAGTCTTTTTACACACTTTATATTAGCTTGACCTCTATCTATCTATCTATCTATCTATCTATCTATCTATGTAACGGGATCTTTCAACGCGATTTTCACCCACTTAATATCATTGGATCGACTTGAAACTTTGTATACTTGTAGAGGACCCGTGACAATACAATAATTTCATATTTATTTTCTAAAATCCTGGCCATAATCATCAGAAAATCAAAAAAGGTGTTTTGTATCAATGTAACGGAATCTTTCAACGCTATTTTCACACACTTAGAAACATTTGATTGACTTGAAACTTTGTATACTTGTAGAGGACCCGTGACAATACAATAAGTTCATATTTATTTTCTAAAATCCTGACCATAATCATCAGAAAATCAAAAAAAATGTTTTTGTATCAATGTAACGGAATCTTTCAACGCGATTTTCACCCAATTAGAAAAATTGGATCGATTTGAAATTTTGTATACTTGTAGAGGACCCGTGACAATACAATAATTTCATATTTATTTTCTAATATCCTGGCCATAATCATCAGAAAATCAAAAAACGTGTTTTTGTATAAATGTAACGGAATCTTTCAACGCGATTTTCACCCACTTAGAAACATTGGATCGACTTGAAACTTTGTATACGTGTAGAGGACCCGTGACAATACAATAATTTCATATTTTGTTTCTAAAATCCTGGCCAGAATCATCCGAAAATAAAAAAAAAAATGAAAACTGGTATAATAGGTTGCGGACTTGTCGAGTTTTTAGTCAATCGTTGTAAGAGCTCAGTTGGTAGAGCAGTGAACTCTTAGTGGTATATAATTTCAGTAATCCATACGTCGTTGGTTCAAATGCGGCTGGAAGGGTTTTTTTTAATAGAAGAGTATTACTTTTAGCTAATACTATAATAGTATCGAATTTAAAAATATTTACATTTTTATCTTATTCTGTAAAATATTAAAACTAAAAAATAAAAAATAAATAATAGTTTTAAAAAACTAAAAGAACACGCTTTATTAGAAAACTAAAAAATGAAAAATAATTTTAATTTCCAATACGCTTGGGATAAAATAAAGTGGTCAACAAAAAAATCATCTCCAACACATATAGAATAAAATTAGAGTTATCAACAAAAAGAAAATAATGTTACCATCAAAAGCGTGGGGTGATTTTTATGATTTTTACATTTTCTTCTTAGAGAGCTTACTTTTACCAATATCTGTTTATTATCAAATATATTAATTGATATAGAGCACCCCACGCTTTTGATGGTAACATTATTTTCTTTTTGTTGATAACTCTAATTTTATTCTATATGTGTTGGAGATGATTTTTTTGTTGACTACTTTATTTTATCCCAAGCGTATTGGAAATTAAAATTATTTTTCATTTTTTAATTTTATAATAAAGCGCGTTCTTTTAGTTTTTTAAAACTATTATTTATTTTATTATATCTGATTTCATGTAAAGATATTGCAGCTCACTGCTATATATAGTCTTCTTCATTTGACTGTCTGTTCACCTCTTTTTGGCCAAAACTTTTCCTAAGAATTTTATTCTCAAATACTCGTACTCGGACCAACGGATCTGTGCCCCTTACGCGCTGCAGTCGTTCTCAGAAAAGTTAACTCCTATACTCACACCATTCCATGCACTTTCCTCCTACCACGTCATACAGCAGCCACGATAATTTTCCGAGAAAGGATGTTGCCAAAGTTTCACCAAACAGTGTCATGGATCTTGAATATTGAATCATTATTACTTCTTCATATGTAATTTACTGATTCATATTTAAGTAGGTCTAATGACGCTGATTGACTTCTATTATTTGTTTAATAATATTTCTTTCACCACTCCGTGCCACAGTGTTCATGTTGAGTTGACAACACTGGACTGCAAGTGTCCTCCAAGAAGGCTCAACATTTTGATTAGTGGGAGGGGCGAAAGAAAAGAGAGAGATAGGAATACACAGAGGGAAATGGTTTACCGAGACAGAAAAGGAATTAGTGTTCAGTTCTCATATCTTAAGGGGGCACAGATCCGTTGGTCCCCTAAAATAAGAGCGCATGTAGGTCACGTAAATTATATATATTTGTATTCTATTCTTCAATGTTTGATACGAAGAAATTCATCAATATCAGATCTATACTTTAGTTATCCTTCTACAATGGTATAACAGCCCAATGTTGGACCTTAGCCTTTGTTCGGAGTTGTTAGACCAAGTTAATTTACGCTTATTTCCTACAAATGTCATAAATAGTATGCGGTCAACATATTGACCCAATGAGACATCTAGCAGGCAACTAAGGTATTACTAGGATGAAGGAGGTCGGAAATTTTGCTTAGAGGCCTCTTTAGTCAGTCTTCTTCTTCTTCGGCTTTCCCCCACTTATAGGTTTGCCGTCTTCAGTTTCCATTTATCTCTACAATTCCAATCTCCCTCATCCAAATTCCTATCATCCATTATGGTTCTGACGTAGGTTTTCCATTTCCATCTTGGTCTGCCATGTTTATTTCTTCGAGGGGGTGATCATTGGTATGTATTTTTTTGGTCATCTTTCATTTTCCATTCTTTGTACATGGTTATACGATTTAAGGGTTTGATTTTCAATCCTCTTAACAACAGATGTGGTGACATTCATTTCTCTCCAAAGGAATTAATTTCTTGTTTTATCCTGACTTGTTTTTTGGAGGCTTCTTCTAAAATAATCAAATTTAACTGTTCTAATTTTATTCTTCTGTAATTCCATCAAATATCAAATTTCACTTCCATATGACAAGATATTCTGTATTATGCTTTTATAAATTTTCATTTTAGTTTCTTTATTTAGTGTTGAGGCTCTTTTACGAGCCTGAAAATCTTCAGACTCGGGACTCACAGCTTAAAGTTCCTCCCGGAGTACTTGCTCCTTGGGTTTTCCATCCTAAAAATTCCATCGATCTCTGTCGGGTTTGAACCGGCGACCCTCGAGACCAGAGGCAAGGAACATATGCACTAGTCCACCGCGGCGTCGTTAGTTTAGCTATAAATATGTTTATTCCTTGATAACTGCAGTTTCAATTGAGTTTTAAGTTTCCTTTTTGCTAAATTTAATAAAAATCGCTTCTCTAGTTTAACCCTGATTACGTAACAAACAGGCAAACTTATTTTTGCATTTGTAACAAATATAAATGTGTTATTCCTTCACGAGTGTTCGTAAATAGGTCTTACATAATTTATTTTCTTGAATTGTGTAATGTGTTTACAGAATGTTTTAAAACTTAAGTTATAACACTCCTGTAATTACATCACATTAAAACTAAGTACTTTAAAATGGTTGCCATTTTTAAATTTTGAAAAACAAATTTAGGCTGACAAGGAAACAATAGCATTATCATTAAATAAAACTTGAGCCTTTCAAGTTATCAAGTAGGCCTACGTATAACTACGTATTCCAAACATTTTTAATAGATTTATTTCGAAAAGTTTATTTCTTTATATTACTTAGTTTGAACCAATTTCTACATTCCCCCCCCCCCCGACACGTGCGATTAAAGAGGTACGATCAATCAGAAGAATATTTTTATCTCTGGACCATATAGGGGGCCTACTTTATATGCATTATTTTTCATCCAAAGTAAGTTATAGGCCTATCCATCAACACTACACAGGTTAGAACCCGCGAATCTCGAAACTAGAGGCGAGCATACTAACGATTAAACAGATAGAAGATATACAGGGTGATTCACAATAAATATTACAGACTTCTAGGGATTGTAGAGGGGATTTAGTAGATAAAGTTTTGATAAGGAACCCATGTCCGGAAACGTAACATTTTGATGTAGGCCTAAATTAAGTTTGAAGATCAAAACACAATGGGCTGATATCACGTATCTTGTGTTTCAGAATAAGTATTACAGATTTCTAGCGGTTGTACTACAAGTCTATGGTTCCACATGGCGACTCTATTATTCGTTGCACAAAGTGTACTTGCGACGCCCTACAAGACCTGGTGTGTGCTCAATAATTTCTGCTGCCACCAGAATTCGTGCAACAAGATCTTCCTCCGACTCGATAAGTGTGGTACAACCCCTAGAAGTCTGTAATACTTATTCTGAAACACAAAACACACGATATCAGCCCAATGTGTTTCGATCTTCAAACTTATTTTACATCAAAATGGTATGTTTCCGGACATGGGTTCCGTATCAAAACTTTATCTACTAAATCCCCTCGACAACCCCTAGATATCTCTAATTTTTATTGTGAATCACCGTGTATGTAAATATATAATCGCGGAAGTCCAGATTAGAAAACAAAATTAGTAATGTTGAGATTATGAAAATTATGTAAGTTGAAAGAAATGTATTACATAGAATTTAAGATGGCACGGACATCTCAATAGATTGATATCTGAAAAAAAAATCCTAAGAAGATCTTGGAGAGGAAAATACAAAGGAAAAGAAGAAAGGCAAGACGTAAAGAAGGTTGGAGAAGAAGTATGAGTGAAACAGATGAGGATGTTCAGGACCGCTACAACTGAAGAAGGCGAATTTCTTGAGGTTGATGGAAAACCACTGCATTGTGAATAAATTCCGAAAAAAAATATATTCATGGATAATGTACAAATAATTAATTCACTGGCACTATAAAATCCATATATAGCTGACTGTGCGGATGTAAGTTCATCATACATCCCTATCCTAAACTAATGTTTTCCTATCATCCCTTGTATAATCTACTTCCCTCAAATCATGGTTAATGTTATTCTTTCACCTTATTCTTGGCCTGCCTACTGGGCGCTTTTCCTCTGACTCTCCTACAAGGAGCTTTCACCCTCCTCTTTTATTCCCTGTTCGTACCACATGTCCTGCCAATCGCAGCCCACGTGATTTAACTGTTATTATATCTGGTTTTCTATAGGCCTCAAGATCATGCAGCTCACTGTTAAGTAGTCTTCTCCATTTGCCTGTCTGTTCATCTCTCATTAATACAAAAATGTTCCTAAGAACTTTACTGTCAAATATTTGAAACCTTTTCTCTTCCTTTAAAGTAAGAGTCTATGTTTCGCATCCATATAATATAACTGGGAGAATAACAGTTTTATATACGTATTTTCAGTTTAATGTTTTGTAGAGAAGTTGGGACGTCGAGAATCCGTGTAATGTGTAGGTTTTATAGCATGTATTAGTACCTGGCTATTTAGGCCTAACTCATGCCACAAATGCTAGTCAATGACCAATCACGTTTCAATGAATTTTGTTTTACAACCAATGACAGTCGTGTTTCATCTCGCTCTTTATCGATTTCTCTTTATCAGCTACTGCTTTTGTGATAAAGAAAGCTCCTCCTTTTTAATGTTCTGAACAGGTCAAAGCGTTACTTTTCTCCAACAAATACATTGAATATAGCAAATAATGAAAAGATTCCTTGATTTTACTGAGTTGTTTACTAAAAAAATAAATGAATAACCCGTAATGTTGATTATGATATATAGTTTGATGTGTGTAATTATTTCCCCACTTGGTTCCACTCTTACAATATTGCGATCTCATTTGGCAATAAATAATATGATCAAGCAGCAGTGAATGAACATAACCTCACATTTCTGATTTGTTTTCAAACATAGCCGTTTACATTAAATATATAAATATTTTAAAATAACTATAGTTAAACAATGATTTGTGAGTAAACAGCTTAATTTTATTCGTTAAATAGTCCTAACAAATGCCACTCTTGATTTCCAAATTCTCTAGATAAATTCACTCCTCACTTCGTGAGTCGTGAATTTATCGATAATTTGGAAATCACTCGTGGCATTACTTATGATAATTTTGTTAAAATCTTTTAAAATCTGAAGGGTTTTCGGAAACCGGCATTCCACCTTCAGCAAATAGGTTTTGAGCTCAAAATCCTCTGCTGATGATGGAACCAAGTTTCCGAAAAGCCTTCAGATTTTAAACAAGTTGACGATGATGTCACTTACCAGGTAGGCCTAATAACTTTGTTATTTAATTCTAAAAAAAAATTAAAAATATATATAAGTCTATACTAACGTACTTGCTGAAGTAAAGACTCCTAAAACATCTATCGGTTGTTTTTGATATCCCTGAAAATTTGGAACTAGGAAAAGAAAGCTAGATGACTAACAGAAGGGCCACACTCGCACCTGGTGGGACATTAAATTCCAAATATACGATACAGGAGCGAAAAATTGAAAGGTGTAAGAAAGATGATTAGCTTGGCATAGCGAAACTAACATTTTATTATTATTTCCCTACAGCTTTTCCACTAAACTTTAAAAGCTATGAAAGTAGAATCAGAAATGAGACAGAGATAAAAAGAAAGCAATAAGACGACTAACAACTCAAGACATTAAGAGAATAAGAAAAGGCATGGACTATAGCAGTCACGTTTACGATATTGCCCGCAAATTTCACACACTTAAAAGTTGGGGTGGTATTTCAAAACGCCTTATACTGGAGCAGGGGTAGGAAAATAGCCTACCTCGTCGTAATCTCGCCTTCACTGTCGCGGTTGTTCTGATGAATATCAATTTTGAAAAATATTTGCAATTTTCATCGATCCTACCTAGTAGACACCGATAAAAAAATAGATATATAGGGTGATTTACAATAAGTAGTAAAGATTTGTAGAGGTTGTAGAGGTGACATAGAAAATAAAGTTGTGATAAGGAATCCATGACCGTAAACGTACATTTTGATGTAAAATAAGTTCGAAGATCGAAATAAAATGGGCTGATGTCGTCTGTCTTGTGTTTCAGAAAACTTATTATAGACTTCTAAGGGTTGTACTACACCTATCGAGTCGGAGGAGATTGTTTGCACGAATTCTGGCGGCAGCAGAAATTATTGAGCACACAACAGGTCTTTTAGAGCCTGTAGGCCTATATGAAAACATGCGTCGCAGGAACACTTTGTGCAACGAACAACAGGGTCGCCGTGTGGAACCGCACTTCTAATACAATCCCTATAATAATTATTCTGAAACACAAGACACGCGATATCAGCCCATTGTGTTTCGATCTTCAAATATATTTTATATCAAAATGGTACGTTTCCGGACATGGGTTCCTCATCAAAACTTTATATACTAAGACCACTCTTCAACCCTTAGAAGACTGTAATACATATTGTGAATCACCCTGTAAGATGTAGATGAAAATATACATTGTTATTCATATCTTAATCTGTTTTATGAGCAAGTTCATGGTGTGGTCAATAATGTAAGTAATAACAGATGAATAGATATTATTGCATTTACCATCTTCTAAAATTTGGTTTGATATTAGATCCCACAATCCGTTTTGAGACTCATAGAGGCCAACCTGAGGAAGTTGACTGTGAAAAGAAAGCCATATATGAGCCAACAGTTGACTATTACAAAGATAAATACCAACTAGATAGTATAACTGTCACAGGATTGATGATTGGGGCAAGAGGTACTATACCAGGATTCTTAGCCAAATTTTGGAATTCCTTAGATTTGGACAGGGTGTATCTTTCTAAAATTGCCATCGCTCCCATTAGAGGATCAATTTCAATTTTAAGAAACTATATTTACAAAATTTCTACTTTATAGTATACTTACTTACTCACTGGCACTATCGAACCCGTAGGTTCATGGCCGCGCGGACATAAGCTCTCCATACAACCCTATCCTGAGCTAATGCTTTCCAGTCATTCCCTGTATAATCTACTTCTCTCAAATCATAGTTAATGTTATTTTCCCACCTCATTCTTGGTCTACCAACTGGGCGTTTTCCCTCTGGCTTTCCTACAAGAAGCTTCCATGGAAGTCTTTCATTCCCCATACGTGCAACATGTCCTGCCCATCGCAATCTACGAGACTTAACTGTTCTTATTATATATGGCTTCCTATAAAGACCGTGTAATTCATTGTAATATAGTCTTCTCCATTCACCTGTCTGTTCATCTCTCTTTGGTCCAAAATTTTTTCTAAGTACTTTATTCTCATATACTTGTAATCTCCTTTCCTCCCTTAAAGTAAGAGTCCATGTTTCGCACCCATATAATATAACTGGTAGAATAATAGTTTTATATAATTTCAGTTTAACGTTTTTTGAAAGGAGTTGGGACATCAAGAGTCTCTGCAGTATGTATACTACAATTACAATTTGATTTTTTTAAAATGTAATTACAAAATGTATTTCGTCAATTTCGAAAATTATTTTTCTGTATCGCTTTGTCCTTGAGGCAATCCTCTAATGAGGAAAGATGTAATATAATATAATATAGAAAAATATGCGACTTAGTAACTCCCTTAAAGATAGTTGTGATTTAAAACCAAACCCAAAAGGCGTTCTGATCTTGTCTAAGAAATGTAACTGCAAAATGTAACGACAATAGACGTAAGGAACGAGTTGAGTTACTATATAGGGAAGTTGATCCCTAGGGCGGGTTTTTGTCCACACCTTGACATACTATGGAAATGTAATCCGCCTAAAACGAAGTGTAAACCTATCATTTTATAATGAGTCACTCCTCCATTTTATAGGATCAAGCGGACTTAAGTGTCTCGCCTTTAAGGACAAACCTCCTCACATGTAGGTCTGTTTCAAACACCTGATTGCTTATTCAATGACACAATAACTTGTTCTATAAGCTAAAATCAAACGTTTAGAAAATGTTTTGTATTGAAATTCCAAAATATGATTTTATGTTTACATAGTACTACAACAATTATATTGTTGTTATTATTATTATTATTATTATTATTATTATTATTATTATTATTATTATTATTATTATTATTACTAAGGGGCGGATTCCTAAGACATTTCATATTTTTACCAAAGCCTATTGGCCTATTCTAAGCTTCAGGTAAGTAAAAACAGTTATATATGACTTATTATTAAGATTAAGTGGTTTTTATTGGGTCTTAAAAGTCATATATCTCACTTTTTCAGATTTTTGGTCATACTTCTGCTTATTTCTATGATATAGTCATATCTTGGTCATATTTTTATTTTTTTTAATAGCCTAGTCATCAGGCGATTGTAAATAACCAACATTGTATCTCTATAAAAACCGTCAGTTTCACAGTTCACTTGAATTAATATAGCCTACAGTTTGATGTGTTTCAGTTTTTCTCCACTAGAGTGCATTCTTACAATATTGCGTTTCTTTGGCAATAAATAATATGATCTGGTTGCAGTGATGAACAAAAAAAGCAAATGAAGCGTACCAACAGTTTCTCATTTGTTTTCAAACATCGCCGTTTACATGAAATATATAAATATTTTAAAATAACTATATTTAAATAATGATTTGTGAGTAAACAGCTTAATTTTATTCGTTAAATAATCCTAACAAATGTCACTCTTGATTTCCAAATTCTCTAGATAAATTCACTCCTCACTTCGTGAGTCGTGAATTTATCGATAATTTGGAAATCACTCGTGGCATTATTTATGACAATTTTCTTATAATTATAATTATTATTATTATTATTATTATTATCATCATCATCATTATTATCATTATTTTTTTATTGCGGATGAGCCCATGTAGGACTACGCAAAGTACTTAGGTTTCCTTTCAGCCCAAATTTCTTTCATTGTTTTGCTACGGGCTTGTTTTCTATCATCTGTCCAAGTTGTTCCAGTTTTTTTCTTCGGTTTGTCCTCTTGGTCAACTTGCCACTTATTCACCTTAATTCTAAATATATCTCTGTTTGGGATATCTTCTTTAGTAATTTCTGCCAATTTTAAGTCCTTTTTTACTTTTTTCTAAAAAAATGTGATATATAGGGTCTACTTTAAATTGAAGTGAGAACTTGAGTTCAAAGTAGCCTAAAATCATCATATATACAATGTAAAATACGTAGGCCTTTTAGCCATTGCTCAGACAGTGTAGCCAACTTATCACAAAAACTCACTACTAGACAAGTGAACGCTAAACTAATCTAATGTCCACTAACTTGCCATTTTTTCTCACCCTAACTTTCCCACTATTGAAGACTGACTCCTGGGGTAGATTCTCCTTATATGTGAGCAAACACGTTGGCAATTGACAAGTGAAAAGTGTTTTCTCAGTTATTACATTGGTAAACATGACGCTAGCATTCACTCTCTCTCCCATCGAATATTCACAAGTGGAACGGTGGGATAGAGTAGCCAAGTCTTGTAGACTATACCAATTCCGAGCTAAGTTCCATAACTTCGCCAACGCTGTATATTGGGCGAACCCTGGTACTATATTTACCCGCCATGTGACTGAATTGTGTATGAAACTGTCATCGATAGAAACATTGTTCTTATGCAACATCGTATTATACGGGAAATAAGACTGAATACAAGATAAGATGGTACCAATAAATCGGAACTTCCTCCATTTCATAGCCTATTTATTTGTGACAAAAAGTATATATGAGCTTACCTTATAAGACTTTTATGCTTTTTCCATTATGTCTAAAGATACGGTATCCTTTATTTATGGTCTCATTACGACCAGAATTTATGCTCCATGCTGACTCACCTGTAAATTCTGCTGCAATTTTCTCCATATCCTCAATGTTAATGTAGGATATTTTTCTCTAAAATGTTTGATAATTTTGAAAATAATTTCTCTCCGCTTTCCAAATGATTTGCTTTCCAATGTTTAAGAATTTCAACAGAAATGTTGCATTTTGAAACAACTGAAAGTAAAACGTATTTTACATTGCGCATGTCAAAGTATAAAACAATGTTTATTTAATATAGGTTATTTAACTTAAAATAGCCTAATATGTTTTAAGATTGTCCCATATAACTTATATAGACATGTGCTAGATAGGGCCTAATATATATTTTATTATTTTTCTTCTTCTCTTCTTCTTCATCATCCAGGGATTAAGTCTGTTGGCTCCTTCCGGTTTCATGAAATCTAAAATTGTTCAGACCATCTTCTGTGTGGGCGTCCAACATTTCTTCTTCCGTATTGTTTATAATTCAGCAATCATTTTGAAAATCTTTCTTCTGGAATTCTATAAATACGTTATTTCCAGCCGTTCCTATATTTAATTATTCGGTCTGTAACAGTAATATAATGTACGGTTAAAAACTATAATATAGTTACCTTGTACGTCCGTCTCCTCAACTTAAGTTCTTTTAAAACTCTGTAGGCCTTTCGGGACTAGTCCCATCATCAGCAGAATGCATTAGGTCCGTTCTTGTTGACCCTTGTTGAAGCACTGACTTGGTTGTGAGAATTTTGTACAGAGGATTGTGTGGATTAGGTGTGTATTAATTGAGAATCAGGTTGTTGTTGATTTCTCTTAGGATTGCGATTTCCTCCAGTATATTTATTCTCGTTGGAATTGTTAAAATTGGAATAGAATTCCAACGAGAATAAATATACTGGAGGAAATCGCAATCCTAAGAGAAATCAACAACAACCTGATTCTCAATGAATACACACCTAATCCACCAATCCTCTGTACAAAATTCTCACAACCAAGTCAGTGCTTCAACAAGGGTCAACAAGAACGGACCTAATGCATTCTGCTGATGATGGGACTAGTCCCGAAAGGCCTACAGGGTTTTAAAAGAACTTAAGTTGAGGAGACGGACCTACAAGGTAACTATATTATAGTTTTTAACCGTACATTATATTACTGTGAACTAATACCTCAACGGAAAATCACCATGAATTTTACTAGTATCGATTCGGTCTGTAAGTTTGAAAATATTCAGTTTCATGAAAGCTAGAATTGTTAAAATTGTTCAGACCATCTTCTGTGTGGGCGTCCAACATTTCTTCTTCCGTGTGGTTTATAATTCAGCAATAATTTTGGAAATCTTTCTTCTGGCATTCTATCAATATGTTCTTTCCAGCCGTTCCTATATTTAATTATTCGGTCTGTAAGTTTGAAAATATTCAGTTTCATGAAAGCTAGAATTGTTAAAATTGTTCAGACTATCTTCTGTGTGGGAGTCCAACATTTCTTCTTCCGTGCGGTTTATAATTCAGCAATAATTTTGGAAATCTTTCTTCTGGCATTCTATCAATACGTTCTTTCCAGCCGTTCCTATATTTAATTATTCGGTCTGTAAGTTTGAAAATATTCAGTTCCTTTCTTATATCTTCATTTCTTTTCTTATCCAGCAGAGTAGATCCTGCTATATTTCTTATATCTCGTCTCATTTGCTTCCAATCTTTGTTCTTGTATTTTACTGATCGTCCAACATCCTGATCCATACATCAATACTGGAACAGCCATTATCTTATAAAATTTAATTTTTGTTTGTTTTCTTGTATTTTTAAAAGTTCTTTTAATAGATTAGATTAAATTTATTTATAATTAATATCTTCAAGTTTGTTATTTTTATTTCCTTTATTTCGAGTGTTAGAGAGCGGACTACATTTTCTTACACGCTTAAAGGTAAATCCATTATTCAATCAATAAAAATGCAGTCATACATCTGGCTTCTTTACATTACAGCTGGAACTTAGCTCGGAAGAAGTATTATGTAATATTAACAAGATGCAACAATATGAAGTTCTCTATTAACATTTCCGATGCATTACAACGGTGAATAAATGCAGTTTTAAATTCTCACATTAGAAATACCGGTTATTATCCTCCGATTGTGGTAACTTATCGGATTTTGCGATATTCTTCTCCGGGTTCTGATTTCATTCAATCAAAACGCTGCAAGTGCCGCGCTAATAACAATGTGACTAGAGATGTTATCGCGCATGCGTGGGAGGCGGCAGTCCTTTCATTACTCTAATACCTATTATAATATGAAAAGGGTTAAACACTATAGTTATGACCTGAGGGCGCTCTTTGTACAGTCTGAGACAAGCGTGCTGCGTGTAGCCTAAATAAGATACCAACGTTCAAAGAATATGAGAGGTGCACCACAATATTACCTCACTTGATAAAAAGAAATGTTTCGCGGATCCATGTTGGACTTTTTTTTTCAGAATAAACTCATATTTTCGTTTTGATAAATAAAGTCAGGTTATTTATATAATAAATAGAGTCTGGATTTTTATGTACTAAAAGGTAAGATTGCAACATAGTATAATGAGATTTTAGACTTGTGACTCTCTTTTGTTTTGGTTCCACGCACAAACAGTTGAATAGTATAATGAGAAGTAAGACTTCTGACTGTCTTTTATCTTGGTTTCACAAACAGTTGAATAATATATACTATCTGCATTGCTTGAGAATGGAGGAGGAGAATACTACTAAAAAGCTTACACTACTGAGACCAGATGGAGGAAGAAGAAGAGGAAGACCAAAGCTGAAATGGATGGATGGAGTAGAGGAGGACATCCGAAAGCTCGGGGTCCGGGGATGGAGAAGGAGGGCGTTGGACAGGGATGTATGGAGGAGTGTCCTAACAGCAGCCAGGGCTCATAAAGGGCTGTAGAACTGGAATAAGAAGAAGAAGAATCGGTATTACAATCTAATTTTAATACATAAAAATCCGGTCTCTAATAATAAAAGATAAGATTGCAATACAGATAGTTCAAATTGTTCAACTGATTGTTTGTGAAACCAAGACAAAAGGCAGTCATAAGTCTTACTTCTCATTATATTATTCCAGTTTGTGTGAAACTAAAACAAAAGATAGTCAGAAGTCTTATTTCTCATTATATTATTCCTGTTTGTATGTGAAACTAAAACAAAAGACAGTCAGAAGTCTTAATTCTCATTATTCAACTGTTTGTATTTTATACTAAAACAAAAGACAGTCAGAAGTCTTACTTCTCATTATTCAACTGTTTGTATGTGAAAATAAAATAGAACAGAGTCAAAAGTTTAACTTCTAATTATATTATTCAAATTTTTATGTGTGAAACTAAAACAAAAAACAGTCAGAAGTCTAACTTCTCATTATATTATTCACCTGTTAACATGTGAAACTAAAACAAAAGACAAAAGTCTAACTTCTCATTAAGCTGTATAATGTTGCAATCTTACCTTTTACTTTGTTTTTCTACATCTTTAAATTAGGTATTTTTACCTGTTTTCACATCAAGTGAGATTTATTGAATCTTCCCATCTGGTAGGTCTAAATGGGCATCCAATACTTCTTTGCCCTATTGGTTTGTACTTTAGTAATAGCTGAGTAATATCTACAGGCATTCTTTGAGCATGTTCATACCAGTTGTCTCTCATATTGTCAATTATATTTGTTAAATTAAAAATATTTAAGTCCTATATAATAACTTATTTCATTTCTTTTTCTGCCCAAAATTGTCACACCTGCTACTGAACGTAAGAACTTCATTTCTGCAGTTTCCATTTTTCTTCTGTCTGAACGGTTAAGAGTCCAATTCTCACATGCATATGTTAGAATAGTCACTGCCATAATTTTGTAAAATTTTAATTGAGTACGCCTCAGTGTTTTATTTTTCAGTGTTCTTTTATAGTGCCACACAGTCTGTAAAATTTATTTAATTTAATATTGTCATCCTTCTGGAAGTATGACAGGCCTATTTGCATCCCAAATAATTAAAATCGTTCACCTGTTGTATTATACAATCATGAATGCTAATTTTATACCTCGTAGGCTATGTTTTTTTTCCCCTTTTAGTGCATAACAATTCTGACTTTATTGATAAAACAGGATGATCTTACTAATTCTTGTTTTTTCTACATACATTAAGATGGTTAGGCCTATTCCTGTTTTAGCTTTCAAGAAATTAAATATAGAAACGCATGCTAGTAGGGTCTTGCCATCCAAATGGTTTAAAAAACATGTTTAACTAAAAATATAAAAAAGGTTAGGCCTATTCTTCCAGTAAGGCTATATTATCCATCCATGGTAATTCTGCCCGAGAGCAGGTCTTTCACTGGAATCATAGCATTTTCATGCTATGATTTGCAGCTTTACTAGAGAATTGTAGGTGTGGTAGCTTCCCGTTGCTTTCCACACCGATGAAGGATGATGATGGCCATATGATTTCCGGGACCGTTGGGCCCTAAGCTTCCTGACATTTTCTTACAGGTGAGGAAAAACCCCGAAAAAAAACCTCACCCAGGAGCCTGTCCCGACCGGGAATGGAAGCCGGGCTCGCTGCGTGACAAGGCAGCACGCTACCTCGAGACCACAGATGTGGACGGCTATAATATATGGATACGAAACAGGGTCTCTTAATTGGACTATATTCTGCAAAAAGGAACGACCCTTTAATTAGAGATAAGCCTATATGAGTTAATTATATGCATAATAACTGTTTCTCAAGTATCGCTCCATTTCCTGCAAAATTATAGGCCTATTATGTCATCTATGAACCAAGTAAGAAAACAGCAAAATAATTATGCCATATTTAATTTCTGCAACAAGAACCAAATAAAAAAAATTTTCTTCTTCTTCTTAAACTTAATTTGTAGTTAAATCATATTTGAAGAGAAAAATTATACGCTCAGACCGGGACTTGAACCCGGGACCCTTGGTTCTCTAGACCAAGTGCTCTACCAACTGAGCTACCTGAGCAAGTACCGATCTAAACGCAAATCTTTCTCTATATACATTGTAATTCCCATTCACCAAATGCTGTGAAGCCATGCTTCTATCTTGCAAATGGCGGCTCCTTTATTAAGAAGACATATTTGGGAATTATACATTACAGCCAGTACGGCTTTTTCCAAGTTTTTATCATTGATTTCGTACATCTCAATGATGGATAAATCATATTTGAAGAGAAAAATTATAAAGATATATAGAGAAAGATTTGCGTTTAGATCGGTACTTGCTCAGGTAGCTCAGTTGGTAGAGCACTTGGTCTAGAGAACCAAGGGTCCCGGGTTCAAGTCCCGGTCTGAGCGTATAATTTTTCTCTTCAAATATGATTTATCCATCATTGAGATGTACGAAATCAATAATAAAAATTAATGTGTAGGATTTTCTTCCTGTTTATTTCAAAAATCACTCCTCGGAGGAAGACGTATTGCATGTGCATTCACTGTCTATTCATCTCTTGGCTGGTCTTCCTCTTGTTCTTCTCCCGTTTATTGGTCTATCTTCTTTAGTTCTTTTTGCAAGTCGGTTGTCTTCCATTCTTTCTATATGACCTTCCACTATATTCGTCTATCTATAATAAATTTGGTTATGTCTTGAATATGACATTTGTCCCTAATTTCTGTGTTGTGTATTTTATCAAATAATGTTTTCCCCTGAATAATTCTTAAGATTTTCATTTCGCACCAAATAACAAAAAAGTGTAAAATCTCATAATAAAAAAAATAGTTAGGCCTACCATATTTCTCATAAAAATAGAAGCTCTTTGATATTCTGTTAGCTGAAGAATAAGTAAATGTTTATTTTTATTTGTGAATTTGTTATTGACATTTGACATTAATTACATTTTTCACATTTCACTTATCTTGTGGCTTGATTCCTTTCTGCAGAATGCGGTCGAATTTAAGGGAAGAGAGAAAGATAAACAGTATTTGAGGATAAAGATATTAAGGAAATTTTTGAATCAGTGAGAGAATAAAAGACACGTGAATGGAGAACTATAACTAACGGAGACATAGGGCCTAATTGTTAATATCTGCATCATTTAATTCTGAAGTGAAAGATAAGTTTTTTCTGGATAACCTTAATTCTTGCATTCGTCGTACATGCTCATAGACCAATTTTATTGCTTATATCTTATCTGATATAAATGGAATGTTAACACGAGCACTTGACGACATGGAGTGGATGGATAGGGACGAATGGAGAAGGAAAATACAACTTTGGGCACAGAAATTATGTAAAACTTGAAAATATGTATGAAAAATAGGCCTAATAATAATAGGCCTAATAATAATAATAATAATTAATATTAGGAAATTACGAGTATTTGAGAATAAAGTTCTTAGGAAAATTTTTGGACCAAAGAGAGATGAACAAACAGGTGAATGGAGAAGACTACATAACAGTGCACTACAAGGTCTTTATACGAAACCAGATATAGGCATAATAAGAATAGTTAAGTCTCGTAGACTGCGATGGGCAGGACATGTGGCACGAATGGGAATTGAAATTCGTTCATGGAAGCTTTATGTAGGTAAATCAGAAGGGAAACGTCCAGTTGGTAGACCAAGAATGAGCTGGGAGAATAACATTAACTATGATTTGAGGGAAGCAGATTATACAGGGAATGATTGGAAAGCATTAGCTCAGGATAGGGATGTATGGAGAGTTTATGTCCGCGCAGCTATGAACCTACCAGTGAGTTGGTTAGTAGCCTATTATCATTATTATTATTATTATTATTATTATTATTATTATTATTATTATTATTATTATTATTATTATTATTATTATATCAACATCATCATCATTATTATTAAGTTATCCGCGGTGGACTAGTGGTTACGTTCCTTCCCCTTGGTCCTGACGGTCGCCAGTTCAAACTCGGCTGGGATCGATGGAATCTTTAGAATGGGAAAATCCAAGAAGCAAGTCCTCCGGGAGGGACTTTAAGCCATGGATCCCGAGTCTGAAGATTTTCAGGCTTGAAAAGAAACGTTAAGTCTTAATAAAGAGGCCACTAAAAAAAATGTACCGACCTGCATCATCCTAGATAACAGGCTACCTTACTTGCCTATTAGATGCCTCATTGGATTGTCTGAACAGACCTAATTTCGTGCCAATAGGTTCTTGTCCGCGCGGACATAAGCTCTTCATATTTCCCTAGCCTGAGCTCATGTTTTGAAATCATTCCCAATGTAGGCCTAATTTAGTTCCCTAATATAATGGTGAATATTGTTCTCCTACCTCTTTCTTGGTCTACTAACTGATGATTTTCCCTCTAGTTTTCTTACAAGAAGCTTCCATGCAAGCCTTTCATTCCCCATATGTGTCACATGTCCTGCCCATCGCAGTCTACGAGACTTACTAACTGTTCTTATTATATCTGGCTTCCTATAAAGATCATGCAACTAATTGTTATGAAGTCTTCTCCATTCTCAAACACTCGTAATTTTTTCTCCTCCCTCAAAGTAAGAGTCCATGTTTCGCATCCACATTATATAATTGAAAGAATAACACTTTTATATGCATAGCCTATATTTTCAGATTAAATTTATTTGAGAGAAGTTTGGACGTGCTAATAAGGCCTATTTAATAAAAACACTGAAATTCGACGTAAAATGAAATAAAATATTTTATGTCACGAGAACTAAAATTCGTTTAGAATTTTCTCATTTTCAATCCGTGTAACGTACACAAATAAGTTACTATAGTAGGCCTACCAACCAGATGGAGTGAGAAACAAAAAAATATTGAACATTAGCTTAAGAGAGACAAAAAATTTTAATAAACGTCGAAAACAATTTTTTTATAAGGAGGAGAAGCTATGATTGATTCTATGAAATAACAGAAAATAATATTTATATAATGGAAAGGAACATTAATGACAAATGAGGGAAATTTGAAGAAGTGACTGAATTCTAATACATATGAATAATAATTACAAATCGGAATGAATTACACAAACGTATTAAACGTAGGTTGCATTCTGGAAAGTTCATGCAATTGTGCATTACAGGGACTCTTGTCCTAACTTCTCTAAAAAAAACACAAAACTTAAAAATATATAAAATTGTTATTTTTGGAGGTATATGGATGCCAAACATGGACTGTTATTACCCGTTTAAGGAGTAAGCGCAGTTGTTGACGGAGGGCGCTGCAGTCGTGTTTATGCAGGAATAGAACACGTGACACTGCTATCTATGAGTGCAGAGGGGAATGGGACGTGGGACGCTGACAGTGTACACTGCCTTATATGACGTCACGTGTAGCAACAAACAGAGCTTCGTAATTCTTCCGCCTGCAGAGATATTTTGAATGACTAATACTTCAAAGGAGAAGGAAACATTACGAGTTTTAGAGAATAAAGTTCTTAGGAAAATATTTGGATCAAAGAGAGATGAACAAACAGGTGAATGAAGAAGACTACATAACAGTGTTCTGCATCATCTTAATAGGAAACCAGATATAATAAGACTGTTAAGCCTTGTAGAATACGGTGGGCAGGACATGTGGCACGAATGGTGAATGAATGATGGACATGGACGCTTCTTGTAGGAAGACTAGAGGGAAAACGCCCAGACCAAGAATGAAGTGGAAGAATAACATTAAGTACGATGTTTGGGGAAGTAGATAATACAGGGGATGATTGAAAAATATTAAGTTATTTCAGGATAGGGATTTGTAGATATCTTATATATGCACGGCCATGAACTTAAGGGTTCGTTACTGCCAATGAGTTACTTAATTACTTTTACTAATGAAATAGGAGTATCGAATAGTTAGAAAACTAAAAAACAACGGCTTTTAAGGGCGCTCATCCAGTTCGGACAAAGATAATATTAGAAAATAAACCAATAGAACAGGTGGTAAGATATAACTTCCTAGGTTGTGAAATAAATATCATACACAGTGGAAACAGATATAAATAACAAACTAAATAAGTTTGATTATATAGGACTAGGCTTAATAGGAACACTAAAAAGAACTTTGAAAAATAAAGCCAGGAAAGACTCTATAATGAAATTATACAAGACAATGACAGTTCCTATTATTACTTATGGATCCGAAACATGGACAGTGACAACACAATAATCTGCGAGAATACAAGCTGCTAAAATGAAATTCCTCAGACCAATAGCAGGATATAAAAGAATCAGACAAAAAACACAACACAGAAATAAGACAACTAAAAGTAGAGGAATTAAACACAACAATAGTGAAATACAGAACAAACTGGAAAGGACACTTGGCAAGGATGACTGAGAATATAATCTCAAAAGCAGCATACAACTATTCACCACGAGGAAGAAGAAGTTTGGGAAGACGAAAGAAAAGATGGAAACAGCAGCAATTTGGAGCCGGTATAGGGTTAGTAAATAAGCGTAAACCGTGACGAAGAAGAAGAAGAAGAGTTAGAAACAGTACCTACAAGGTGAATCTACAGTTTTCTTTTATAGTATAAAGTTTTCGTCACTTTTTAAGAAGGGAAGTGGCTTCGCGGAGTTGAAACAGCGGGACAAAACTTATTCAACATCGCGGGGGGTTCACTATCGCACCTCGACACGACGCGAAGAGTTGATAAGTTTCATCGTGTGTGATATCCTTTTAAAAATGTAACACAATGGGACATCACATGTGTGCATACATATGGGAAGGAGGTACCTACCAATAATGACACCTCCCAGCCGTCTAACCAACAGCCAATAGAAATCGTTATGTGACATAAGAAAGAAGCTGACGTATTTAATGTAAAGTGATTGAGGAGTGGGACAAAGGGCGCCGAGGGGTGTCAACTGTGCACTCATTCCACATAACATCCCCCTTCTCGAAAATCTCTCTCACCCTCTCTGAAGGAGGACAATGGTCTCATGTTTTTCGGGAGGGTAGTCACCAGAGGGGGTTGTTAGTGTTGTGTGTATCTGTGTGTCTTACTGACAAGGGTGAATATCAGAGTTTCGCGTGACTCATGGCGGGATCTGCCGGTCTTAATTTGCATCCTCTCTTTACTGGATACACATTTCAAGGTAACAAATTATATATTATATTTCATATTTTAATTATTGTATTAAATACCAGATTTATATAAAATGTACTACACTGTAAAACTGCACGAGGTACATGATTATATAATTTTATATTAGAATTATCTATAAAATTAAAACATATGGTCACACATAGAAATATATTGTGTGATGGAAATGGACAGCTAATGACAAATGAGGGACATTTTGAGGAAGTGCTGAATTCAAATACCTAGGGAACAATAATTACAAATAGGAATAAGTGGCACTAAGAAATTAAACATAGGCTCAATTCTGGAAATGCGTGTTATTATGCATTACAGGGACTCTTGCCATCCCAACACTTGTAAAAAAACGTTAAATTGAAAATATATATAAGTTAACTGTTATTCTCCCAGTTATTTTACATGGAAGTGAAACATGGACTCTTACTTTAAGGGAGGAAAGGAGATTACGAATATTTGAGAATAAAGTTCTTGTTCTTAGGAAACAAATTTAGAAAAATATAACAGATTAAATGGTATAATTAGGAGAAATTTTGGAAAACAAATGAGGAAAGAAATCCAATTGAGATTTCATAATGCCATAGCCAAACCTGCTTTACTATACGACTATACGGAAGTGAATGCTGGACACTTCGAGCAAAAGATAAATTCCGCATTAATAGTTCACAAATGAGATTCCTCCGATCACTAACTGGAGTAACATTAAGGGATAGAATGAAAAGTGATGAGATAAGGATGCAGTGGAATAGTAGGGAAATGGTTGAACATATACAAAATTATCAGATTAAATGGTTCCAACACGTCCAGAGAATGTCAAATTCCCGTTTACCAAAGATGATTTACCACCTCAACTCTAAAGGCAAAAGAGACCTCGGAAGACCCTTCAACCGATGGAAAGATCAGTTTTTGTAGTCGCAGAACGGGCATCATCACCCAATACTGCATTTGGAAGAAGAAGAAGAAGAAGAAGAAGAAGAAAGTTCTTAGGAAAATGCTTGGGCCAAAAAAGAGATGAACGTACAGGTGAATGAAGAAAACTGCATAATAGTAAAATACATGGTATGTAGGCCCTATGGGAAGCCAGATATAATAAGAACAGTTAAATCTCGTTGACTGCTATGGGCAGGACATGTGGCACGAATGGCGTATGAAAGAGGGGCATGGAAACTTCTTGTATGAAAACCAGAGGCAAAATGCCCAGATGGTAGACCAAGAATGAGGTGGGAGAATAACATTAACCAGGATTTAAGGGAAATAGAATAGTCGGGGATGATTGGAAAATATTAGCTCAGGAAACGGGTGTGTGGAGAGCTTTATGTACGCGCGGCTACGAACCAATGGGTTCGATAGGGCCGGTGAGTGAGTCAGTTAGTTATGTCCAAAGAATGAACCCATCTCACTTTGTTAAATTAGCATATCAATGTCAATCTAAGCGACTTCGAGATAAAGAAAGACCTAAATTAAGATGGACTGACCAACCACATTTTGAGATCTCATAAGAACAGGATCAAACGATCTAAACTAGAGTCATCCAAACTACGGCCCGCGGGCCACGTGTGGCCCGCCATGGCTTTTCGTATGGCCCGCGTAAGGAATGAAATGAACAAATTAATTTTATATTTTTAATTTAGATTTTAAAATGTAACATCTAGTTTGGACATCCCTGTGTGAAATTCATCTCTCTGGAATCTGGATTTGAGGTGTCACCGCTTCTATTGACAAAGTAATAGAGATGATTCATCCCTTATTTGCCGTTTTCCCCACTCCAAACTTTGAACATTAATTGTTTCGCTTGTTATATTGTCAATCAAACAGTAGCCTGTGCACGGACTAGTTGTAAAAAAAGTGTTAAAGTGAGAAAATACTTTCAAAAAAACGCAAAGTTGATTCCGAATGTAGGGAGTTTAACTAATCCTGGACCAGCAAGTACTTTGTGAAGGAGCATGGAAACAAAGTGTTATGTGTTATTTGTAACGATGTTATTGCAGTTGTGAAATAATATAACATTAAAAGACATTGCCAAATAAAGCATAGCCATTTTGATAAATTTAGTGGAGATGAGCGTACTGAAAAAGCGAACGAGCTCCTTTCTAAAGTTACGGCACAACAGCAGTTATTAATTCAGGGTGGTGGTGTAAGACAAAGAAATGTCACCGAAGCTAGTTATGAAGTTTCGAAACTTATTGCTGAAAACGGAAAACCGTTTTCTGATGGCGAATTTGTGAAAAAGTGCCTGATTGTTGTTGCCAAAAAGTTGTTCCGGCCCGCGATCAATTGCACAATTAGTTATTGGCCCTGCCCATTAAAAAGTTTGGGCGGCCCTGATCTAAACCAAGTAAGTTCTTGATGATGATGATGATATTATATAACAAGCTAATAAATTAATAAGCCTAAGTGTTTTTTATTTTTAGTTAGGGCCTAAGTAGAAAGAATTTTCATAAAGATATCTCTTCTTCTTCTTCTTCCTTCCAAGTATTAGGCCAAGGCCTGTTACGATCCTATAGAAATATATTCCAAAATTGGCAAAAAAGATATCTTGAGTTAAATAATCAATTGAGTTGGTGTTTACTTGATGAAAATCCATATTTATTAATTAAATAAAAATAAAACATAGTTTTATTTGATTTTCATATTTATTAAGATATAATTCAGTGACAGCTGTTTCGGTACACTGTACCTTCTTCAGACATGTTAACAAATTATGAATTGTGTTCCAACTGATCTAAGCAACAATACAACAATATTTATTTAAAATTTAACAAAGGGATTCATTCAAATCAAGTTGAGAATTTGACAGTTTTTTACTACTTTTAAATTTATTAATTTCTACAGCCTCCAAAAGATCTAAGATAAGGGTAAGAAGTTAGATCTTTTGGAGGCTGTAGAAATTAATAAATTTAAAAGTAGTAAAAAACTGTTAAATTCTCAACTTGATTTGAATGAATCCCCTTTGTTAAATTAAAAAAAAAATATATTGTTGTATTGTTGCTTAGATCAGTTGGAACACAATTCATAATTTGTTAACATGTCTGAAGAAGGTACAGTGTACCGAAACAGCTGTCACTGAATTATATAATAAATATGAAAATCAAATAAAACTAGCCTATGTTTTATTTTATTTAATTAATATCTTGAGTTGTTTAAATAAGTTAATTCCACTCGCGCAGCGCATTCCCTGGGTTTCTCCTTTAAATTCCATTGCTTTGCAGAGCGTACAAACTTTGTCCATTTTTTAAACGAATTTACATGAGGTAGGCCTATTGTAGCGCAGTGGTTACGGCAGTGCGCTACAAACCGAAAGACGAGAGTCCCTGTGGGGTCAGGTTTTTAAACTGACCCAAACCATCTGGTGGCACCATGGCTCTGTGATCGACTCAGCCTCTAGCGAAAATGAATACCAGACGCTTGTTCTGGGGTAAAGACCGCCGTCACGCAGGACTCACAATCCGGCTGACATCAAGTGCCGATTGTCTAGAAAAAGTGAGAGCCTTAAGTTCCTACTACCCCAAGGGTTTCACTCACATTTTTCTAATTCAAACCGCACACTTACAAAGATTGTCTGGCTGAGGTCCATTAATTGGCGCACACAATTTTACACTTAGGCTACATTCTTATGCCACTGATACACTAAACATTTTTCAACCATTTATTTAAACATTTTGGAACCGTTTTATAAACATTTCTTACGATTTTTAAATATTTATAAATTACGCGAATATTGTGCATCGGGTTCTAGAGACGCTTCATGTAACATCCGCTAGATGGATCTAAAATCGGAGTTACCAACATTTGAAAATAATTTCAAACCATATTTAGGTTAGTGTACGTAAAATTAGTTTATAGTTTATTAAATAGTACGCATTTAAATTGTTTTCTTAGGTTAGGAAATGGGAAGTTGGTTTACGTCCATTTTTTTTTTTTTAGCATTTGGGAATAAATAATATGCATGTAAATTGTTTTCTTTGGTTAGGAAATGGCAAGTTAGTTTACACTCATTTTTTTTTTAGCATTTGCAAATTTATTCCCAAAGTTGGTAACGCCGACTTCAGAGCCATCTACCTGAAGCTACATTAACCATTACAGCAACTCGCGCATGCGCACTGCGATTCTGTGGAACTTAGAAGAATTCGTGTGCGCCAATTACTGGACATTTTCCGATTGTCCTTACGCTTAATTTAATACGCAACGTGTATTGATAATTGAAGTCGTTTGAACTCGAACACGCGCGTATTCGAATGCAACGTTGTGTCAAATTTTCAAGTCAATCGACCAACTACTTTTCGAGTTTTGCGAGGACAAACATATGCAGACTGTATTTTTATATAGCCTACAAAGATTACATACCAGATTTATATGCTGCAGGCCTACTAAAATTTAAAAGTTGCACAATGTACTTAATTGTATAGCTAGGCCTATTATAATTAAGGGGATTAGAAGCAAAGAGGTGTAAGAGTTTTTTTTCGCAAAAACGAATAATTCGGCTGAGGTTCACTTTAAGATGCACACAATTTTCCATCTAACATTCTTATACCATTGATGCACTAAACACTTTTCATCCATTTGTAATAATGTTTCGTACTATTTTAAACATTTTGGAACAATTTTATAAACATTTCTTACGATTTTTAGATATTTATAAATTACGCTAATATTGTTCAACGGGTTCTAGAAAAGTGGAAATGCTTCATGTAACATCCGCTAGGTGGCTACCAAATCGGGGTTACCAACATTTGAAAATAATTCGAAACCATATTTAGTGTTAGTGTATGTAAAATTAGTTTATAGTTTATTAAATAATATGTATGTAAATTGTTTTGTTAGGTTAGGAAACAGGAAGTTGGTTTACGTCCATTTTTTAGCATTTGGGAATAAATATTAAGCATGTAAATTGTTTTGTTAGGTTAGGAAATGGGAAGTTAGTTTACGTCCTTTTTTTTTTAGCATTTGGGAATTCATTCCCAATATTGGTGACGCCGACTGCAGGGCCATCTACCGGAAGCAACATTAACCATTACAGCAACTCCGGCAACTCGGGCATGCGCACTGCGATTCTGTGGAATTTAGAGGAATTCGTGTGCACCCATTTCTCGACCTTATCCCATAATTCTTACATTCTTGAAGCATACTTTTATTTAGTGGCGAAAGAATATAGGCCAAGCGTAGGTCTATGATTTAGGAATAGATAAAGAATGATTATAATTTTCAATTAGGCCTACCTATGATTTTCTTACACAATTTCAACTTTAAATCTGTTTTTTCTCAATACTGCAAAACTTGAACTTGCACCCTTTTGCTTCTAACCACCTCAATTTTAATAGGCCTATTGGGAAATACTACAAGAATAGACTAATAGGCCTACCTAGCTGTAGAAATGGATTATTTACGCAGAAGTGCCAGAAAGTCAAAATTAAAACATGCCACAAATAAGGAAATTAGAAACATAATGGAAGCAGAAGAAAGCACAATTGAAAGAATTGAGGAGAAGGAAAAAAATGGTTAGGACATATTTTAAGAATGGAAGATGAGCGATGGCCGAAACACATATATCAGTGGCAACCGACCAGGGATAAAAAAAATGGAGACCTAAGTTAACATTAAAGGAAAGCATGAAGATAGTAATGCAAGCAAGAGGGCTAAGTATTGAAGATGCCCAAGATCGTAGGCTTTGGAGGTTTGGCATGGGAAGACGGCAGCGGCTGTAAAAAAACCCGAAGATAGATAGATAGATAGATAGATGATTAACACCTCAACGGAGTTTTATTATCAATTGTATTAATATTGACTCTGCAGCCATCAAAGGTTAAATTCAAATATTTACAACAGGCCTACTGCATTATGCTGATGATGGGACTAGTCCCGAAAGGCCTACACTTCAATAATAGTTCAAAATGTTGATGACACAGACCTACAAAGTGCATGATCTTATAATTTTATATTATAATTTTATTATTGCCTTCTATATGCCTAGTTTAAACTGGTAGGGAAAAACAGTAGGCCTACAAGTTAGAAAATTCACATGAGGTAAATTGCCTGAATGCTAGGAGGGAGAATTGTCATTTTCTCCTAGTTGACCCTAATATAAACATAAGACTAGCAATAAGCTATGTGCACAATGAAAAAAGCTCCACCAAAATTTCGTTGAAACATAGGCCTAACTTAATAATCAATAAAAGGTCTCTCTTTTTTACAATCTTTTTCTTTGGCAGAATTAGGGTACGGATTTTTGCTTTAAGGTAGGATTACAATACAAATAGACCAAATATAGATTTATTTGTATGTGGTGGAATCAATACAAGAATCAGAAGTCTTCCGTCTCATTAGCCTACACAATGCTATAATCTTAGCTTTTAGCATAGGCCTAGACCTATATAATTTGTACCCTTTTTTAGGCCTACTCAGATAATAACTTATATCGAAACAACGTAGCCTATGTGATGGAATCAAGATAAAAGACAAAAATCGTATGCTGATTTTTATTAGGCCTATAGGCCTAGTATGTTACAAACTTAAATTCTAGCACAATAAAATGCAGGACTCTATTATAATCTTAAAGTTTCAACTTCAAAAACTAAAATTATGGTTTTTTCAGGGCAACCTGCCGGTCAGAGCAAAAATAGTAATCAATAGTGAAATAATAGTTAGAACAGATGGCATTCTTTAACTATCTTGGTTCAGATATAGCATTCGCTTATAGCTATGATTGGAATATCCATCCATAGTAATTCTGCCCGAAGGCAGATCTTTCATGCTATGCTTGCAGCTTTACTAGCTTCCCGTTGCTTTCCACACAGATGAACGATGATGATAATGATAAGAATGATGATGGCCGGGTGATTTTCGGGGACCGTTGGACCCTAAGCTTCCTGGCATTTGTCTAACGAGTGAGGATAAACCCCATAAAAAAACCTCACCCAGGAGCTTGCCCAGACCGGGAATCGAATCCGGGCCCCCTGCGTAACAAGGCAGCACGCTACCTCGAGACCACAGCGGTGGGCAATTGAAATATACATAATAAATTAAACCGTTATCAAATGACGTGAGGCGCCATGAGAGAACCTCCGAAAGACCCGAACAGAAACTCAGCTCAAGTTTTATAACATTATGGCTGTTCCTGTTCTTGTGTGGATCAAAATCTTGGGTACAAAAAAAAATCACGCTGAAATGAAATTTTTCAGATCCGTAAAAGGATGTACACGAATGGTCAATAAGAAATTAAGTGGAGATATTTTCAATGCTCGATAAACTAGACGAGACAAATACCATTGGAAGGAACATTTAGACAGAATGGACAATACAAGATTATTCAAAATCATCATCACCTACAAATCGAATGGAGAATGGTTATTGGGACGGCCAAGAAAACGATGGACTTTTAGACCGGAACAGGTCGCATTGACCTATTCCTTGGAAAGGAATATGAAGATGAAGAAGAAAAATTATGATCTATAAGCCTAGGTATAGGCCTATGCCTATACTAAAGTGAAGTAAAGTGATCCCACAACAGGCCTCAGTAGGTCCTTGGAGTAGTGGGGAGGTTAAGGCTCCCACTTTTTCTGGACAATCGGCACTTGATGTCAGCCGGGTTGTCAGCCCTGCGTGACGACCGCCTTTAACCCCAGAACAAGCGTCTGGTACTCACTTCCGTTAGAGGCTGAGTCGACCCCACGACAATAGTGCTGCCAGAAGGTTTGAGTCAGTTTTTAAAAATTCTGACTCCACCGGTACTCGAACTCCCGACCTTACGGCTTGTAGCGCAGTGCTTTAACAAGCGTATAGGCCTACTACTTCTTCAATTTGGAAGCCCAGTAGCTATATGAGTCCCGCGCCGTAGCCGAGTGGTTAAGGCAGGAAGCCTTGGCTCAGAGCTACGGGACTTGCGCTGGTTCGAGTCTCCATGGGGGAAGAAATTTTTCTCATGGTATTTCGGCCAGTATGGGACCGGTGCTCACCCAGCATCGTGATGCATTTGGGTAGCTACAATAAGTAGCGGCTCCAGGTTGAGAAAACCAGCTATAACGGCTGGGGGACTCGACATGCTGACCACATGTCACCCCTACACTGGCTGATTATCATCTACCTCTGTGATTGACACATGTGGATGTGAGACCAGCAGCCGGCTGGTAGGTAAGGGCCTTGTAGGCCTGTCGCGCCAGGAGTTTTTTTTTAGTAGCTATATGAGAAGATAGGCTATAGGCCTACTACCATCGTGATATGAGAACATGTGTAGGCCTAGGCCTAACATAAAACGTAATTATTGAAAAATTTGTAACATGGAACGCGATAGGTCTAAACCAGTGGATAAGTGTACAGCTTCCCAAACGGACCGCTATGAAAACGCAATGCGATTAACAAATAGCACATGGATTACTAGCCTCTGTCCAATACGGTGTCAGTAATGTGATGCTAATGGTAGGCCTATATAGACCTAAAACCCATTCCAGTAACTCGAAACTATCATTCCTTCTAACCTGTAAAAGAATGCATCGCTCAAAAATAAATATTAAGTTCTGAAATTCTGAAGTATGTGTACAGTTAAATTAGTACATAGGCCTACACTATGTTGGCTGCACTGGAACAGGTCTTTGTTGTTGCATAGAATATTCATTAAAATCAATATGGCTGCTACGCCTTCATGCTACGTACGTAGTTAAATAACAATTGTATCTAAACTATTTTTATTTTATTCTGCAGGAACATAACCTCTTCCTTCTTCAATCGTAAAACTTACTTCTAAAGAGATTGATTCATCTTTATTACAAGTAATCAGTTCATCATTCAAAATTTGAAATCCAGAAATACATTTATTTAAAATTTTTCGTGAAATATATAGAAATAATCGTTAGAAAACATGTAAAAATCATTGTAGGCTACATGGTGGGAAATAATTTGAAAAATGAAACCCTATGAATAAAATTTAACAGGATTTTATGCAGGAATTTAAAAAGTGTCGTCACAGGTTGTAAAGTTTAGCGAAATTTTTAATACCGAGTAATATTTGTTGGAAAAACTACCCTCAGGGGTCCTCATCTAGAGGACATGTGGATGGCGACCACAAGGTGCCCAAGCTGAGCAAAACATTTCTTCCACTTACTTGTGTTTTGCACTCTTTTAACTTTACTATCTAACCTCTCTTGGTTAACTCTTGTTTTTTCAACCCCGACGCTATTAGGGCATCCGAGGGCTAGGGAGTCTTTCCTTTCTTCCATTTCTTCTTTCCTTTATTTTCTTTTCTTCTCCAGAAAAGCCTGACCAGAGGCTATAAGATGGCAGTCCCATCACTGGTCTTGCCTTCTTTTGGCCAGCAACTAATCGAAGGGACTATTATTATGCTTTCAAATCTTATATGAGAATTTTCCGGAAGGATCAAACTATTTACGCTGGAGGGAAAATTTAACTATAGGATCGTAACAGGCCTTGGCCTAATACTTGGAAGGAAGAAGAAGTAGAAGAAATATATAAAACTATTATTCTACCAGTTATATTATATGGGTGCGAAACATGGACTCTTACTTTAAGGGAGGAAAGGAAATTAAAAGTATTTGAGAATAAAGTACTTAGGAAAATTTTTGGACCAAAGAGAGATGAAGAGACTGGTGAATGGAGAAGACTACATAACAATGAACTAGGCCTACATGGTCTTTATAGGAAGCCAGATATAATAAGAACAGTTAAGTCTCGTAGACTGCGATGGGCAGGACATGTTGCACGTATGGGTAATGAAAGACTTCCATGGAAGCTTCTTGTAGGAAAGCCAGAGGGAAGACGCCCAGTTGGTAGACCAAGAATGAGGTGGGAAAATAACATTAACTATGATTTGAGGGAAGTAGATTATACAGGGAATGATTGGAAAGCATTAGCTCAGGATAGGGATGTATGGAGAGCGTATGTCCGTGCGGCCATGAACCTACGGGTTCGATAGTGCCAGTAAGTAAGTAAGTAAGTAAGAGTAAGAGTAATATTTGTTGTATAGGAAAATAATTGAAGTTAGGAATTTGAAATGTGAGGTATTTTGTTCTTAAATATTAGGCTATGTTAATTCACGTATGAAACGCTTGACTGTAATTTCAATCCGAGGACTATTGCTAAGTTAACAATACTAAAATAATGAAATGTCACAGGTTAAATTTCTCATGAAAACGTATTATTTTTCTAATTAAACTGGTTGCGGTACTTACAGTTTCTTCACGACTCTAAAACTAAATCAATTTCAAGAGATACGCTGATCGTAGCACATCGTCATTAGAAAATGGCGCCTCCAACGATGATAATTTTAATATTCTTACCTTTTGTTTCGTGCCCTGTAAAATAAGGAAAGAACAATTAATACACCAATTTGTATATTTTCTCCATCCAGAAACGTAGCCAAATGCCCAAAAATTGTAAGCTTTAAAAATTAATTAAATAGGCCCTATTATAATTTTTTAAAAATGTGAGGACTTTTTTTATTCTTTATGATACGAATAGGACCTAATCATCAGTTAAAATAATGACACTTATATCCCTTAACTCTGTAGCCTATACTGAGTAAAGCATTCTCGAAAATTGCATATTCTGAGAAAGAGTGGCCTACTAATACATTGAAAACCTATTATTTATCATCAGTCACTTAAAAATAATTCTCAATGAATGGTTTAAAATTTTAGAAAAAAAAATATTTTCAATAGGTCTACAGGGATTCTTTGACCGGAAAAATGTATTTGAGGTGAAAAAAAGTTTAATGCCCCTGTACTAGACACTTTCAAATGTTGTGTAGGATATTCCTAACGTAGAATAGATTTAATTAGCCTGGTGGAGTTAAAGTCATGTGGCCTGCTCTTCCACTCACTAGGACAAACATATGTTACATTTAAATACAAGAAAAATACAATAGGCCTAACTGTACTTTTGAAATTCATATTAAACATAAATCCGTTATACAACCTATATAACACCATCAGTTCCAGTTAAAACGCAGAAGATAAAACATCGTTTTCGAAAGGCCTCCATAGGCTATTAGAATAACTTGAAGAAGTTTAATAATTTAGGCCTAGTTGAAGAGACTGAATTATTAATGACGTAGTATTAATTTAAATAGTCCCGCGCCGTAGCCGAGCGGTTAAGGTAGGAAGCCTTGGCGCAGAGCTGGTTCGAGTCTCCATGGGGGAAGAAATTTTCTCGTGGTATTTCGGCCAGTATGGGACCGGTGCGCACCCAGCATCGTGAGGCAATTGGGTAGCTACAATAAGTAGAGGCTCCAGGTTGAGGAACCAGCTATAACGGCTGGGGGACTCGACATGCTAACTACATGTCACCCCTACACTGGCTGTTGATCATCTACCTCTGTGATTGACACATGTGGATGTGAAGGGCCAGCAGCCGGCTGGTTAAAAGGGCAACCGCTGAAAAGTGGAAAGACCCTCAATCGGATAAATTTAAATAAATAGAGAAAAATTAATTATTAGACAACAGGTAACTGCATAAGCGTGACTTAAAAGTGCCAAGTGTGCGGCAACCCCTGATATCTTGAGGAAGGAAATTCCAGGAGCGGGCAGAGGCTAAGAGGCTACTGTAGGCCTGTATGTGCATGTGTGTGTGTGTGTGTGTGGTGTGTGTGTGTGTGTGTGGTGTGTGTGTGTGTGTGTGTGTGTGTGTGTGTTTGTGTGTGTGTGTGTGTGTGCTACATATACATAATTTGTATATTCAAATATTATACTTCTAGCCAAAAATGCTTATAGGCCTAGTTATTCTAATTTGAATTTCAAATTATTTTTCCAGTAGGCCTATATAGGCTTTTCTATAGCGGGTTCGCTGAATTTATTGTAGGTGGGAAATAATCGCATAGCCTATTCAAAATTCTCTAAGAGCTTTTTTTAATGAACATAGAATTCCTTTTTCATTAAAAAAAAAGCTCTTGGAGAATTTATAGGCCTATAACTTACATTTTCAACTTATGTTGCATATCACTAGAATTTTGAATATACGATTTTCTCCCACCTACAATGAATTCAGCGAACCCGCTATAGAAAAGCCTATACTGGAAAAATAATTTGAAATTCAAATTAGAATAACTAGAAGCATTTTTGGCTAGAAAAATAATATTAGAGTAGATAAATGATGTAGGCCTATATATATAGGCCCTAGCATACACACACACACACATATAGGCCTATAGGCCTATATATATATATATATATATAGGGGCCTATATATAATCGAAATAAGATAAAGTTGAAAAAATACAGCCAAGACATAAAAGAACGCTAAAAAAGGACTATATGCCAAAATATGTCGAAAAAGAAAAGGAATAAAAGGACAAATAAAATACATAATTTTCTGACCAATAATGACCCAAAATGTGTGTATATATGTAAAGGCCTATATATCCATCCATAGTAATTCTGCCCGAAGGCAGGTCCTTCACTGCAATCATAGCATTTTCATGCTATGCTTGCAGCTTTACTAGGGAATTGTAGGTGTGGTAGCTTCCCGTTGTTTTCCACACCGGTGAAGGATGATGATAGTGACGAGGGTGGTGATGATGATGATGGTCATATGATTTCGGGGACCGTGTCGGCCTTAAAGATTTTCTGACATTTGTCTAACAGGTGAGGAAAAATCCGATAAAAACCTCACCCAGAAAAACTGCCCCGACCGGGGATCGAACCCGGGTCCGCTGCGTGACAAGTTATATAAAATACGTTCGACCTCTTATTCAGAAATAAAGTAAAAAAGGGCTTTTCCTCAACTTCCGAGCACTAGTTATGTTAGTTTTTTCAACCATTTGTCCAACTGAACCGTTCGATTCTGTATAAATTTATCATTTCATTTTTGTAGTTGAGAAGTTTATGTTGCAATAAAATACATTAAATAATAATAATAATAATAATAATAATAATAATAATAATAATAATAAAATAATAATAAATTAATGACATTACTAAACATGAAAATAAACTAGTTTTTGGACATTGTATCTACTTTTGTCTCATAACTGTAGGCCTATAGGCTTATAATAGTATATCAGTAAGAATCATTTCTTACTCCTTGCTTTTTAAATTTTTTTTACATTAATTAAATTGCATTTACTGAGAACTGTATAGCCAGTTTTAGACCTACTTAAAAAGTTCACCACAGTTTGCTTAATTTATAAAATAAATAGGCCTAGTAGCCCATTTGTAAAAATAATTATAAGTCTAGTAGACTACAGTTATCAGGAAAGTTTTAAATTAAATGTTTTTCCGTAAAACTAGATATCCTACTTGTCGCATGGCATAATAGAGTTCCAATAGTACAGAACAATAACTAACTAACCAACTAAAACACCGGCACTATTGAACCTGTAGGTTCATGCCTGCGCGGAAATAAGTTCCCCATACATCCCTATCCTGAGCTAATGTTTTCCAATCATCCCCTGTATAATCTACTTCCTTCAAATCATGGTTATGCTAGCGTATTCTTCAATCTCAATCTTGGGCTACCTACTGGAAGCTTTCCCTCTGATTATCCTACAAGAGGTTTCCAAACTCTTTCATTCAGCATTCGTGCCACATGTCCTACCCACTAAAGTCTACGATACTTAACTGTTATTATGGAATGAGAAATAATAACATTTGCAGATTGTTGAAAGTATGCATTTGTATAAAACTCGTATTTTTTTAAAATAAATGACCAAAAAAAATATGTAGGCCTTATGTTTATGGCTAAATATTTTTAATAAATGACACACTTGTGCTTTAATATAAACTGACCTTAAGGCCTAATTCAAGATTATCAGGTTGTTAATAGGAAATAGTGATCACGATGAAATTGTTTTTGGCTATTTAACTCATGCCCCAAATGGGAGTCAATGACCAATCACGTTTCAATGATTTCTGTATTACAACCAATCAGAGACGTGTTTCACGAAATAATTATCAACGTTAGGATTATCATATATTAAGCAAAGCTCCTCCTTTTTAATATTCTGAACAGGTCTGACCGTTATTTTGCAGTGACTGAGCCTATAACAAATACGGCTACCAGATTGTATATAATAGTGCTTACATGTCAACATTTGTAGCAATTGATTATACCACCAAAAAAAGAAACCACTGTTTGCACTTTCTTAAATGTATACGACATCAAAATGAATTAATATACAGATTGATGTGTTTCATTTTTTCTCCACTAGAGAGCATTCTTACAATATTGCGTTCCTTTGGCAATAAATAGTATGATCTGGTTGCAGTGATAAACAAAAGAAGCAGTAGAAGCGTAGGCTACCTATCGTTTCTCATTAGTTTTCAAACATCACCGTTTACTTTAAATATAAAAATATTTTTAAATAACTGTAGTTAAATAATGATTTGTGAGTAAACAGCTTTATTTTATTCGTTAAATAGTCCTAACAAATGCCACTCTTGATTTCCAAATTCTCTAGATAAATTCACTCCTCACTTCGTGAGTCGTGAATTTATCGATAATTTGGAAATCACTCGTGGCATTACTTATGATAATGAAATTAGGCCTATATCTAACATTTTCCTTGTCAACAGAATAAACCAGGGAAAAGCTACAGTTAACTTGGTCGGCATCGGAATATTAACGCAGGATCTTCCGATAGGAATCTCAAATGCTATCCCCTAATCCAAATCGCTCCGTGAACTCCCTTCTTAATTATATCCTGTACAAATTAATATAACTGATATAGATTAGATTTATTTTCAACAAAATTCATTTAACACCGATTTCAAAATTACTGTTGGATAGATAAATTAGGCGTATGCATCTAAAATGTCATAACGATATGTTTAAAACACACAATACATTGGACTATTTTCTGAAGTCCACACTCCATATTAGATTTTTAGATTAGATTTATTTATTTAGCCTTGTGGAGTTAAGGCAATTGTGGCCTTCTCTTACACTCACCAGGGCAAACATATAGCCTATTACATCAGAATATAACAATCACAATTAACTCTAATATTAAATACTAAATAAAAATTTGATCAAAAAGATAATATCTATTATATTACGATCTATAATGCAACCAGTTAATGTTAGTTAAAATTAAGACTAAAACTAATAATAAAATGTATACAAGCAAGACATATTAAATAGTCCCTGTCTAATGTATATATAAAACAAAGAAAAATAATGAGATATAGAAAACTAATTTTACGTTTGTACAGTATTTAAAACAAAACAAAAGAAATATTTGTTAATCTTAATATTATTTTCATAGACTATTTAACTCATGCCCCAAATGGGAGTCAATGACCAATCACGTTTCAATGATTTCTGTTTTACAACCAATCAGAGTCGTGTTTCACCAAATATTTATCAGTGTTATAATTACCATATTAAAGAAAGCTCCTCCTTACAATATTGCGTTCCTTTGGCAATAAATAGTATGATCTGGTTGCAGTGATAAACAAATGAAGCAGTAGAAGCGTACCTATCGTTTCTCATTTGTTTTCAAACATCGCCGTTTACATTAAATGTATAAATATTTTAAAATAACTATAGTTAAATAATGATTTGTGAGTAAACAGCTTAATTTTATTCGTTAAATAGTCCTAACAAATTCCACTCTTGATTTCCAAATTCTCTAGATAAATTCACTCCTCACTTCGTGAGTCGTGAATTTATCGATAATTTGGAAATCACTCGTGGCATTACTTATGATAATTAAATTTATTAATTGTTAAAAGAATACTATCAGTGAGGTGTAGGGCCTATAAGTTAGTTTGTTATTAAATAACTCTTTAATTTGTTTTTGAAGTATGTTAAGTTTGCCATACAGTAGGCTATATTATACAACAAGAAAGAAAAATGTATTCGACCAACATTTAGAGAACATTTTTTTATGAATTATTCATGATTGCTCTGAGCATAAATACAGCTTTTGAAATCATATCTTCGAGGTAGACCAAACTATGGTTCCATTGGAAAAAACAATGTAAGATCTGTAAATATTTTTAAAAGACCACCTCATATTTCATGGCGTCAGCAGCACCTATTTCTAAACGTGTTATATGTGTCTTTACATTCTAACATGATGTTTCACATCTCCAATACAGTATACCTTAACTAACTAACTAACACACTTACACTATCGAATCCGTAGGTTCATAGATGCGCGGACATGGGCACTCCATACATCCCTTACTTACTTACTTACTCACTGGCACTATCGAACCCGTAGGTTCATGGCCGCGCGGATATAAGCTCTCCAGAGCTAATGCTTTCCAATCATTCCCTGTATAATCTACTTCCCTCAAATCATAGTTAATGTTGTTCTCCCACCTCATTCTTGGTCTACCAACTGAGCGTTTCCCTTCTGGCTTCCCTACAAGAAGCTTCATGCACGTCTTTCATTCCCCATACGCGCAACATGTCCTGCCCATCGCAGTCTACGAGACTTAATTGTTCTTACTATATCTGGCTTCCTGTAAAGACCATGTAGTTCATTGTTAAGTAGTCTTCTCCATACACCTGTCTGTTCATCTCTCTTTGGTCCAAAATTTTCCTAAGAACTTTATTCTCAAATACTCGTAATCTCCTTTCCTCCCTTAAAGTAAGAGTCCGTGTTTCGCACCCATATAATATAACTGGTAGAATAATAGTTTTATATATTTTCAGTTTAACGTTTTTTGAAAGGAGTTGGGACATCAAAGTCTCTGCAATGCATAATAGCACGCATTTCCAGAATTGAGTCTATGTTTAATTTCTTTGTGCATCTCATTCCTATTTGTGATTATTGTTCCTAGGTATTTGAATTCAGCCACTTCCTCGAAATTTCCCTCATTTGTCATTCGCTGTCCATTTCCATTATATACTGAATCTTCATACATCCCTACGCTGAGCAATGCTTTCCAAAATTCTCTCTATAGCCTAATCTCAAAATATAAAGTTATGGAATATTCACCTGAAAGGTACGCCTCCTCAACTTAATTAGTTATTTAACTGTAGCGCTTTCGGGACAAGGCCGATGATGGGACAAGTCCCGAAAACGATACAGTTAAAAAACTAATTAAGTTGAGGAGACGGACCTTTCAGGTGAATATTCCATAATTTTATATTTCAATTTTTGAATCTTATAAAAGTTCTCTATAATCTACTTCCATCAAATCACGGTTAATATTAATCTCTCACCTAACTCTTGGTCTACCAACTGGGAGTTTTCCCTCTCGTTTCCTACAAGATGCTTCCATGTAACTCTTTCGTTCAGCATTCGTGGTACATGTCCTGCCCATCTCAGTCTATAAGACTAAACACATCTATATTTTGTCCACTTTTAGATTGATCCTAACATAAACAAACGTCAATTGTATCCTTCCGCCATTTACGCCACAATTACTGTCACAATGACAGGGAGCACGTGTGAAGTATATAAGACATGTGATCGTTGAATTGGGTAGATTACAAGAAAGCAGGTGAGATTTTTCACTGATCTTGTGAAATAGCCTACATTTAAAATAACTGTTTTCCTTTTCTTTTTTTACCACAAGGCAAGGGCTTGCCAGACTTGTGTTTTAAAAATTTAAATGGTGACACAGCAAACAGAAGACTCGACACCTTCAGCCATTTTGTTGCTTCAGAATCGACTGAAGTATCACTCAAATGCATCATCAGTATATAGACCTAATAAACTATTTTAAGTTGTAAATATTAATTAGTATATTTTAGAATATTGTCTATGTTTTAATTATTATTATTTTCATTCAGGAAGAACAACAAGTATATTCAGAGGACATATTTTTAATTTAATGAAGGGAACTTCTTTTTCGCATACTTACTGCTTCTACATTGTACGTCGGTGTCCATAACCAATGAAAAGCGAGCAGGTCACATGGTTTTGTTTTGATGAGGGTAACATTAAGAGCGGATAGTCTTTATATCTGGTTTCCTATAAAGATCATGTAGCTCACTGTTATGTAGTCTTCTCCACTCGCCTGTCTGTTCATCTCTCTTTGATCCAAACATTTTCCTAAGAATTTTATTCTCAAATACTAATAATATGTTCTCCTCTCTTAAAGTAAGAGTCCATGTTTCACATCTATGCCTATATAATAGTCAATAACTGGAAGAATAACAGTTTTAGGCTATATATTTTCAGTTTGACTTTTTTTTGATGAATTGGGACAAGAGTCTCAATAATGCGTAATAGCATACATTTCCAGAATTGAGCCTATGTTTAATTTCTTTCTGCATCTCATTCTTGTTTGAGATTATTGTTCCTAGGTAGGGCTATTTGAATTCAGCCACTTCTTCAAAATTTTCCCTCATTTGTCACTAATTGTCCATTTCAATTATAGCCTATAATGTATTTCTATGTGTGAATATAGGCCTATATTTATTTTATTGATGTTTACTTCCAGTGCCAGTTTCTTAGTGTTACTCAATAGAGTTTGTATTGGGGGGTGAGGCAAATAATGAATTAAGCAAAAATCGCACAGTTGCAAAACAGAACAAAAAGACATTTCTCACAGTGTTAACAAGCTTGCAAGTGGGAAAGTGAAAAATAACGGACTTAAGCCTACTTTACTGAGACAGAGCATAAACAAATATGGATTAATGGTATCGTCGTGCGTAGAGACAAATCCACGAGGTCGTGACAATTCCGCCAACCTAACAAAACTCTCAAGTGAATAATAAACATAATGAAGGACATGAAAAGGTGAAAATAACGTGAAATAAGTGGATAAGTAATTCGTGACGCAGAGAAGACCAGATGCTTCCGAAGGAGAATTGTTCAAATGACGACGCAGGCAATAAATTATACAGAAAAACACTCCAGATGAAAAACGGACCACCTACTAACAATGATGTGGTCCTGATTTTGAATAAGAGGGGAGGGGGGTGTCCTGCTGCGATATCCACATTACAGAAAGAAGTTACAGATAAATTAGGTGAGGAAGTTGAAGAGAACTAATGCAGCAATATGTCTTCTTTTAACAGGCAACTGATCATATTAATTCCATCGTGACTATGCTAATGTGTCGAGGTCATGGGTTCGGTACAAGATATATGGCAGTTTCTAACGATATTGGATGCAAATAGAACACCATACTGTCTGCAGATGTAACAAAAAAAATAACTGTTAAAAATGGGAGATAATTAAAAAATCGCAGGTCTACAACTATATTAGGCTAAAGTAATTATGATAATTTTAATAAATTGGAGAAACACTTTTGTATGAGGTGAGATTTTTGGATACATTTGAAATTGACAATGAGTTAAAACAAGGATAGGGTTTTTTCACTATCTCCTCTACTATTCAATTTTGTATTAGAGCATCCCATCAAATCTTTGCAGAATGAACAGTTGAATTCGATTATTTTAGAAGAAGACTCCAAAAAACAAGACAGGATAAAATAAGAAACGAATTCCTTTGGAGAGAAATGAAGGTCACCACATCTGTTGTTAAGAGGATTGAAAATCAAGCGCTTAAAAGGTATGGCCATGTACAAAGAATGGAAAATGAAAGATGGCCAAAAAATATATACCAATGGTCACCCCCTGGAAGAAATAAACGTGGTAGACCAAGATGGAAATGGAAAACCTACATCAGAACAATATGGAGGATAGGAATTTGGAAGAGGGAGATTGGAATGATAGAGATAAATGGAAACTGAAGACGGCAAACCTATAAGTGGAGGAAAGCCGAAGAAGAAGAAGAAGAACAAGGCGTGACAACTCAATGGTATTAATAAGCTGTTTTAGTTTATGCTGATGATGTAGTATTATTACGTCATAGCGAGGAGATACTAAGGGCCAACACACACACTCTATTGAGTAACAATAAGAACTTGGTACTGGAAGTAAATATCAATAAAACTGAATAAATGGTCACACATACTTTATTGAGTAAAGGTAAATGTAAAGTGATTCCACTGCAGGCACTTGGGGTAGTAGGAGGTTTAAGACGTCCACTTTTTCTGGACACTCGTCACTCTGCGTGACGGCCGCTTTACCCCATAACAAGCGTCTGGTATTCATTTATATTAGAGTCTGAATCGACTCCAGGGCCATAGTGCCGCCAGAGGGTTTGGGTCAGTTTAAAAATCCTGACCCCACCGGGACTCGAACCCTTGATCTTGCTTCTTGTAGCCTAGTGCCTTAACCACTATGCTACGGCGTGCCCCCACTCTGTTGAGTAACACTAAGAAATTGAGACTGGAAGTAAACATAATACATGAACACACATAGGAATATAGGCCTATAAAGGAAATGGATAGTTAATGACAAATGTGGGAAGTTTCAATGAGGTGGCTGAATTAAAATATCTAGGAACAAACAGGAATGAGATGCACAAAGGAATTACACATAGGCTCAATTCTGGAAATGCGTGTTATTATGCATTGCAGAGACTCTTATCGTACAAACTTCTCTCAAAAACGTTAAACTGAAAATAGGCCTATATAGCCTAAAACTTATTCTCCCGATTATATGGATGAGAAACATGGACTCTTACTTTGAGGTAGTAGTGCTTGAGAATAAAGTTCTTGCGATAATTTTTGGGCCAAAGAGAGTTCAACGGGCAGGCGAATGATAATAACAGTAAAGTATCATATATTGAGGTAAGAAGGACTTGTGGCAGGAATGGGGAATGAACAAGACGCATGAGAGCATCTTGTAGAAAAAACAGAGGGATATCGGTCAGTTGGTAGACCAAGAATGAGGTGGGATAATAATATTAACTATGATTTGAGGGAAGTAGATTATGCAGGGATGTTTGGAAAGCATTAGCTCAGGATAGGGATGTATGAAGAGATTATGTCCGCGCTACACGAATCTACGGGTTCGATAGTATAGAGAGTTGGTTAGTAAGTTTAGACATCAGAGGATGAATTACAAACGGGAGCAGGCCAATTAAATAATATGGCCTAATCAAACAGTTGAATTAGAAAATTTCTTCCCAAAAACAAAATTTGTGGATATGGTGTGGAAAACACTTACGAAGAGTTAAAATAGAATTAGAAAAATCATAGAACAAGTTTGTGACTATAATTATCTCGGTCATCTAATATCTGGTATTAGAGATGACACAGGGATAATATTACAGAAGTGCGTGGCAATAAATGCAGTCATTAAAATATTTTTTTTTGCGCGATAGTGTTTTTTGTCGTACTTACCAGCAATGGTGACCATTATTGAAAGTTCAACTTCCTATATTTCGGGGTTGCCAACCTCAATAACTATACTGTAATATTATATTTACACCCACGTGTGGTAAGTAAATCCACTGCCCTCTATGTATACTATGTACAATGTATATACAGAAAATATCCAAAAGGTAGCGTTAATATACTTTAGGCCTATATGAAACAAATCACTGCATTTTAAATGAACTGAACTTTATTTCAAACAATATAAAACAATAAATACATACTTGCGGGCCATGTTAATAATTGTTCTCAAGGCCTCCTGTTGTTTCAACTAATAAACATTGCTCATACTGTTAACGTTAGTCAATTGTTTATAATGAACGCCAATATTTCCAACAAAGATGTTATTATTTTACTATTTATTATTTTTGAAAACACTATCGCGCAAAAAATAATGTACAACGCACGTTTCTGAAGTGTTTTACAGAATTTCGGAAATTAAAAACATCGCTATCGTTCGGTTTTTAAACATTTTTCCTCGATTCTGTAAAAACCACTTCCCAACATCGCATCGTAATATAATATTACACAACTGAAACCAAACTGAGATTACACAATGTAACAGCAAAACCGAAATGAAATACAGCACCGAAAATTGTATACTTACTCACTGGCACTATCGAACCCGTAGGTTCATGGCCACGCGGACATAAGCTCTCAATACATCCCTATCCTGAGCTAATGTTTTCCAATCATTCCCTGTATAATCTACTTCTCTCAAATCATAGTTAATGTTATTCTCCCACCTCATTCTTGGTCTATCAACTGGGCGTTTTCCCTCTGGCTTTCCTACAAGTAGCTTCCATGCAAGTCTTTCACTCCCCATACGTGCAACATGTCCTGCCCATCGCAGTCTACGAGACTTAACTGTTCTTATTATATCTGGCTTCCTATAAAGACCATGTAGTTCATTGTTATGTAGTCTTCTCCATTCAGCTGTCTGTTCATCTCTCTTTGGTCCAAACATTTTCCTAAGTACTTTATTCTCAAATACTTGTAATCTCCTTTCCTCCCTTAAAGTAAGAGTCCATGTTTCGCACCCATATAATATAACTGGTAGAATAATAGTTTTATATATTTTCAGTTTAACGTTTTTTGAAAGGAGTTGGGACAATACATAATAGCATGCATTTCCAGAATTGAGCCTAGGTTTAATTGCTTTGTGCATCTCATTCCTATTTTCGAAAATTGGACACTAAATTCTAAACCAAATCACAATTGCTAGCGGTACAGATGAGATTTTTACGTCCACTCCTAGGTTTGAAAAAAATGGACAAGGGAAGAAACACAAATAGACCTATAGGTAAAAGTTCAAAATACAGTTGAAGAAATTCAGCAAAGAAACTGATTACAGCATATCCAAAAAATTGACCCAACTCGCTTTCCTTAAAAAGGTTTATGGCCTAGCGGACATAAGCTCTCCCTATATCCCCATCATGAGCTAATATTTTCCAATAGTCGCCTGTATAATCTACTCTCCTTAAATCATAGTTAATATTATTCTCCCACCTCATTCTTGGTCTGCCAACTGGGTGCTTTCTCTCTGGTTTTCCTACAAGAGTATCCGTGCCCCTCTGTCATTCCCATTTGTGCACATACCTTCACCATCGCAGTCTACGAGACTTAACTATTCTTATTATGCCCTATATCTGGTTCCCCCATTAAGATCATAGAAGTTTTCTCTATTCACCTGTCTGTTCATTTCTCTTTGGTCCAAGAATTTTCCTACAACTATATTCTCAAATAGTTATAATCTTTTCTCTTTCCTTAAAGTAAGAATTCATGTTTTGCATCCATATAGGCCTAATAAACTAGGAGAATAAGTTATATATATATAGGCCTATATCTTTTTTTCAGTTTAATGTTATTTTAGAAAAGCTGGGACAAGAGCCCCTGAATATGTTTGATAGCATACATTTCCAGAACTAAACTTATGTTTAATTTCTTTATGTGCCTTATTCTTGTTTGTAATTATCATTCCTATGTCGTGAATTCAACGACTTCTTCAAAATTTCCCTCATTTGTCATTAATTGTCCATTTCCATTATAGGCCTATTTGTGACTTATACTTCAAAGGAATTTTATCATGAATTGTGTTAGTATTGATTCATTACCAGAATCAATTGAAGGGCTTAGTGAAGTAACACGATAATCCACATTCTGTTAAGAAATATCATTATTACAATGATAGTAAATAAATGTATTGAAATATCCATAAAATAATTTGTAAGTGCACCAGTGATGAATTAAAACATATAGACACACAATGTATTAACAACAATATTGTACAATTAGTATTTATAATTTTTTGAAACGTTTCAATATTTACAAAGACAACACCATAAAAATTAAATAACAGATTTTCTGAAGAAGGAACTATAAATCGTGGTGTGAGACAAGGCTGCCCCCTATCCCAAACACTCTTTGCGATTTATATCAACGAAATAATATGTTGCTGGAACAAGAATATAAATTTGGAATAAGAATATCAGAAAATACAAAATTAAACACCCTATTGTTTGCAGATGGCCAAATAATAATTGCAAATTCAGAAGATAATCTGCAGAAAAGTCTGTATGAACTTAACAAAATTACAGAAGAATATGGATTGAAGATATCTACAGAGAAAACAAAAATTTTGGCATTTCAAGTCGTATATCCTGTCAGAAGTAAAATTGTACTTGACAATAAAATTTTGGAGCCGGTGAATAATTTTACATATCTAGTATGCAATATCTCATATGAAGAAGAAATAGATGTAAATGCAAAAATAGCTAAATTTTTAAGAATTTTATGGTTAATAAATTCTATTTTCAAGCCACAGTTAGTCCAAAAACATTCAAGACTCCGATTGAGGGTCTTTCCACTTTTCAGCGGTTGCCCTTTTACCAGCCGGCTGCTGGCCCTTCACATCCACATGTGTCAATCACAGAGATAGATGATCAACAGCCAGTGTAGAGGTGACATGTGGTTAGCATGTCGAGTCCCCCAGCCGTTATAGCTGGTTCCTCAACCTGGAGCCGCTACTTATTGTAGCTACCCAATTGCCTCACGATGCTGGGCACCGGTCCCTTACTGGCCGAAATGCCATGAGAAAATTTCTTCTCCCATGGAGACTCGAACCAGCGCAAGTCCCGTAGCTCTGCGCCAAGGCTTCCTACCTTAACCGCTCGGCTACGGCGCGGGACACATTCAAGACTAAAAGTGTATAAAACACTGGCTCTTCCAACTCTTTTGTATGGTAGCGAAGTATGGACGTTGAAACAGAAGGATATACAGAGACTTAGATCTGCTGAAATGAGATACCTTCGGAGGACTGCAGGATACACACTACTATTACCCATCCAAGTGTTTTGTGCAGGCGGAAAATATGTTAACTACCAAACTGTCTTTCTCTTTCTATTCCTTACTATGTTGCCACTTCCTGTCCTTTGAATTATGTTGTTTGATTGGCAGGTAGAGAGCTGACAAATACCATGTATTTTAATGATCCGTCGTTCTGCGCGGTCAGTGGCAGAATGACTAACTTGACAACCCTGTTACTTTTGGGGTTACGCCTAGGAATGAGCTGTCCCTTCCTTGCCCTTCTCATTGCATGTTGCCACTTGTGATTTATTGTGAGGCTGATAATGGACAGACGACAAATACTGTGATTTTAAATGATCCGACCGCTTGAGCGTTCCGTGCTTAAATGACTAATTTGACAACCATGTTAAGATCTATCACACGTGTTTAGGGATTCTCCACCCACATTTGAAGTTGAAAAATTTCAATACGTGATCGGATGTACAGTTTTCTCTTAATCCCTTCCACAGATTCAGTAGATCGGCGACACTAGCGCTAAAACTCTTCCCCTCCGCCCGTGAACAGTTAACTTGGATGTGTAATAGATCACAAAAAAATGAAGACATCTTAGAAAAATTGCACATGGAAACTTTAGAAAACAAAATGTCTGATTATAAGTCAAGATGGATGCAACATGTTCATCGAATGGAAGATCACAGGATACCCAAACAAATGTTAAGATATCAACCTGCAGGAAGAAGAAGACCAGGACGTCCACTCAAAAGACTTCTGGATGGTGTTTCTCTTGAGGCCGAAACAGGTCAACAAAGGACCTAAATTCGTGAATGTACTATGATGATGATACGTTAAAATCCTTATATATCAGAAAGAACAATATGTGGCTTATCATGTTTTTGCCCTAAGCAGTTCATATTCATGATAATCACCATGCACAGTAGAGCTATCTTTAATTAAGTCTATGGATGTACAGGCATTCAGAATACGCATGAAAAACAGAAGAGAAACACTCAACAAACAGGATAACACGTGGAGATTACAGATGTGATATGACCTTAAATGTTAAAGCATCTATAAATAATAATGAGATAGTAATAAAGTAGGTGTAAGTGTAAGTGCTAGTATTTTCACTGTAATATTTAAAATAATCACACAGACTTATTGGGCATTGCCTCTGAATAATGGTAAACTGCTTTCCCGTGAACATCTAACAAAACACTACCATGATAAATTACATCATAAATCAAGAGTTTTTGCAGGGAAAGAGATGGACAGTTTGTTAACTAGTTCTGTTTCCTCTATTAGCATATGGTCACGTGATCAGGCGTTTGTGTGGATAAATCTCATGTCTATTTAACATAAATCTTTCTTGTTTGTTTCTGTATCCATCACAAAGATACTCCATCTTGCTAAACTAAAATAGTGATTTCGATGGATTAACCTTAAATTGGCGGAACAGTAATTTCTCGTACCATTTATTTAAATGTTACGGACCGCACTGAAAACAACATCACAGAAATCGTGAGTTATTATTATGAAATTTGACACAAATTTAAGTAATTTGTACTTATTTGTTTTTCTATTGTTTTATAAAAAAATCTCAAAAACCTCTACGAAAAAAGTCCGCGACAGCATATGTTTATCTTTTACGGATAACTCACAGCAACCATTTTTGTATTTCATCTTACCATGTGTAGATTCCCGGGCAACAATGGGTAATCTTAAAATAATTTGATATAAGCCGTAGCGTAGTGGTTAAGGCACTGAGCTACAAGCCGGAGGGTCGAGAGTTCAAGTCCCGTTGGGGTCAGGATTTTTAAAATTGGCCCAAACCCTCTGGCGGCAATATGGCCCTGGGGTCGACTCAGCCTCTAACGGAAATGAGTACCAGACGCTTGTTCTGGGGGGTAAAGTCGGCCGTCACGCAGGGCTGACAACCCGGCTGACATAAAGTGCTGATTGTCTAGAAAAAGTGGGAGCCTTAACCTCCTACTACCCCAAGGGCCTCCGGGCCTGTTGTAGGCTCACTTTACTTTACTTATAAATTTATAATTATTTTCCTTTTACTTAGGCCTATTCAACTAAACATAAGAAATAATTAATTTTCGTCTTTCAGCTCATTTATGCCAAGAATATCGGGATAAATAGATTCCCGGACAAACAGGGTAATCAGCACGGGGTAAAAGTTTAAAGTAACGTGATCCACTTTAGGCCTCAGGAGGCCCTTGGGGTAGTGGGAGGTTAACGCGCTCCCACTTTTTCTGAACAATCGGCACTTGATGTCAGCCGGGTTGCCAGCCCTGCGCGACGGCTGCCTTTACCCCCAGAAGAAGCATCTGGTACTCATTTTCGTTAGAGGCTGAGTCGACCGAAGGACCATAGTGCCGCCAGAATGTTTGGGTCAGTTTAAAAATCCTGACCCCACCGGGACCCGAACCCTCGACCTTCCGGCTTATAGCGCAGCGCCTTAACCACTATGCTACGGCGTGTCCAATGAGCACGGGGTATCTAAAAATAATTACGGTATCAATTTTTCCATTTACTATTCAACTAAACATAATAAGACATTGATTTTCGACTATCAGCTTATTTATGCCAAGAAGATCGGGATAAGTAGATTCCCGGGTAACGCCGGGAAAACAGTATGTGGTAGGCCTATGTAAAAATAATTACGATATAAATTTATAATTATTTTTCCTTTTACTTATTCAACTAAACATAAAAGCATATTAATTTTAATTTATTTAGGCGTAGCAACGCACGCCGGATATTAGCTAGTATTAAATAAATAAAATAAATATATCTTAGGCCTATACGATACATTGCCAATTTAAGGGTTAAGAATGGTCAATTGAAAGAAGGTTAGAGGCAGAAAAAGACAATATTAAAATACATTTTACGTGGATTAGACTTATAACTTTTTGGACTTTTGTGAAATAAAATATTTCCTGTGCAATGGATGGTTGAACTTTTACTTAAAACCATTGAAAAAAGCCTTCATTTCACTTAGCTTCAAGAAAAGATCACCCCCAATATATTTATATAATATTGATTTAGGATGCTCTTTTCTTGAAGCTCAGTGAAATGAAGGCTTTTTCCAATGGTTTTAAGTAAAAGTTCAACCATCCATTGCACAGGAAATATCTTATTTTAACAAACACTTCAAAAAGTTATAACTTTTTTGGACTTTTGTGAAATAAAATATATCCTGTGCAATGAGTTGGTGTAAAATATTTCCTGTACAATCAATGGGTGAACTTTTACTTAAAACCATAGAAAAAATCCTTCATTTCACTGAGCTTCAAGAAAAAGATCACCCCCAAATATATTTATATAATATTGATTTAGGACGCCCTTTTCTTGAAGCTCAGAGAAATGAAGGCCTTTTTCAATGGTTTTATGTAAAAGTTCATCCATCCATTGCACAGGAAATATTTTTATTTTAACAAACACTTCAAAAAGTTATAACTTTTTGGGACTTTTGTGAAATAAAAATATTTCCTGTTCAGTGATTGGTGTAAAATATTTCCGGTGCAATGGATGGTTGAACTTTTACTTAAAACCATTGAAAAAGGCCTTCATTTCACTGAGCTTCAAGAAAAGTTCACCCCCAAATATATTTAGGCCTATATATCAATATTTAATATTAATTTGGGGTGACCTTTTCTTGAAGCTCAGTGAAATGAAGGCTTTTTCCAATGGTTTTAAGTAAAAGTTCACCCATTCATTGCACAGGAAATATTTTATTTCACAAAAGTCCAAAAAGTTATAACCCTAATGTGGATACAAGAAGGAAGGCTGAGTTAAGGAAAGAGTGGAGAATGCTAAGTTACCAGCGAAAGACCTGCTCTTAGACAAAACACTATGTCTATGTATGTAGCCTAACTAAAAACTAAGTAAGTAGAATTATCGAACCCGTAGGTTCCTCACGGCTCTGATATAAACTTTCCGTAAGTTAACTAACTCACTTGCACTTTCGAACACGTATGTTCATGGCCTCGAGGACATAAGCTTTCCACACATTCCTATCCTGAGCTAATATTTTTCCAATCACCTTCTGTATAATCTACATCCCTCAAATTATGTTTAATGTTATTCTCCTATCTCGTTCTAGGTCTGCCAATGGGCGTTCTCCTTCTGGTTTTCTGCAGTCATTCCCCACTCGTGCAACACGTCCTTCCCTTCAGAGTCTACGAGACTTAACTGATCTTATTCTTTGTGGCTTTCTATAAAGATTTTGCAGTTCACTGTTATATAGTCTTCTCCATCCGCCTGTCTGTTCTTCTCTCGTTGGTAAAAAAAACTCTAAGGATTTTATTCTAAAATACTCGTAATCTTTTCTCCTCCCTTAAAGTATGAGTCCATGTATCGCATCCATATAATAATAACTGGGAGAATAATAGTTTTATATATTTTCAGTTTAACGTTTTTTTAAAGGAGTTGGGACGACAAGAGTCACTGTAATTCATAATAGCATGCGATTCCAGAATTGAGCCTGAAGCTTGCAATATAAATAAATATTTAAGGATATGAAAATAAAATCGCGTAGAAAATCGGTCATTAAACACACTGAAGACAACAAGACATTCCTGAAATATTTGTAACATAATCAAATTTCACAGGCGTTTGTTACGGAAGCGCCTTCTACTTGACTATATAATGAAAGAAAACAGACAACAGTGAAGAGGGGGGCCTTGCATTTGATGCGCATCAAAAGATTGAGTAATCACTCACAGAAGCTATCGTCAGCTATTTGTCAGATTGTTGAGATGGGCGGAAGACATTTTATCACAAGATGGATGATGTTCTTTTTTTTATGAATAAGGAGTCATCTTAGACGAGCAATTAATGAAGAGGTTAAACTCGGTTAAAACGCAATATGATACACAACATTCGGTTCAAACCAAAAAATAGAGTAGCTATAGCTCTTAGAAGCTACTATACAGAGTGAGTCTAAATTCCCCTTACAGAATTTGAGGGCTTATAGTAGGGACCAAGACAATTAAGTTTAGCTTAGGAACTTGTGTCCGGAAACGTAACGATTTACCGCTATGAGCATAGTCACCTCACACGCTTTTTAATAATAATAATAATAATAATAATAATAATAATAATAATAATAATAATAATAATAATAGCTTTATTTTACCTGGCAGAGTTAAGGCCTTAAGGCCTTATCTACCACTCAACCAGGTTTAAAAAAATACAAAAAAGAAGTCTTAAATCTAAATTACAATATATATATAAACGATTACAAGTTATGAATACAATACAATTAATATTTATAATGTAATTTGATTTACTCTAAATTTAACGAATTAAACATATATGTACAAGATATATTAAAAAAAGAGGAAAAGATTAATGACATAGTATAAAATTAAGATTTATTTAGATTTATTTATTTACAGAAAAATTAATTATTAGACAACAGGTAACTAGGCGCCACTAACTAGGATAGTCTTGACTAAGATAGTCCTGATGTTCCATGTCCATTGCAAGTGTGTGTATGTGCTATTCAGTTGAATTTGTGATCCGCCCAGAGACGTTTTCACCTGCACAGTACAGTAGTAATCCTTCACGACAGTACAAGTTGTTCGTACTTCATTGGTAGGCCTACTGTGTTGCTGTTATTCATGGCATACACATTTGCAGAATACGCAGATATGATGGATGATACTGCACGGCGAAGCTCGGTACAATGGCAGATCCGATTGCTTGCCCTGCACGTTTCTTCCGACTTGACCCCGCTAGACTACTACCTGTGAGGTTACAAGAAAACTTTAATTTACGATACCCCTGTAGAATCCGAGGAAGATCTACTAGCACGAGTTTTTGCTGCGGCGGATGTTGGAGGTCCAGGGATTGGTGATCGTGTGTACGAGAACTTGGTACGGAGGTAACGGATCTGTATTGAAGTTGGTGATCGTCACATCCAGCCCTTTTTGTAAGTGGTTCACAGGCAGCAGGAGTCGGAGAGAGCAACATGTGTTGTAGTGATATTTTGTGTGTAACGGAAAAACGGTACATTATCGGACATGGGTTCTTATATTAAATTTAATTGTTTTGGTCCCCTCTGCAAATCCTCAAACTCTGTAAGGGGAATTTGGACTCACCCTGTAGATTATTTCATTTCATACTATGTCTATAGCTTTTCGAGCTAAGTTCCAATTGTAATGTAAACAAACCAGATGTATGACTGTATTTTCATTGGTCGAATAATGGTTTACACCTTTAAAAGTATAAGAAAATGTATTGGTTCTGTAACACTCGAAATAAAGGAAATAAAAATTATGAAATATGTATTATCTAGTACATGTCGTTTTGTGAGAGAAGTTGGGATGAAAGAGTCTCTGTAATTGACTATTTAACTCATGTCCCAACCAGTAGCCAATGATCAATCACGTTTCAATGAATTTTGTTTTTACAACCAATGACAGTCGTGTTTCACCTCGCTCTTTATCGATGTCTCTTTATCAGCTCCCGCTTTTGTGATAAAGAAAGCTCCTCCTTTTTAATATTCTGAAAAGCTCAGAATATTATTTTTCTCCAACAATTACATTGAATAGGCCTATAGCAAATAATGAACAAATTCCTTAATTTTATTGAGTTGTTTACTAAAAAATAACCTATAATGTTGAAAATAATATACAGTTTGATGTGTTTCATTATTCCTCCACTGGAGGTAGAAGAATAAAGAGCATAAGACTTGCTGATGATATGGCCTTGCTAGCAGATGATGCAATGACACTGAGAACATGCTGATGGAGCTAAATGACAAGTGCGAGGATTATGGGATGAAGATAAATATAAATAAGACGAAGGCCATGATTATAAAAAGGAAATCAAGGAAGATAAACATGAGGATTAAAGATGAGGCCATTGAGCAAGTGGAGAGCTTCAAATATTGGGTTGTACTATCAATAGTAACATGAACTGCGATCAAGAAGTAAAGCAGAGGATAGCAATGGCAAAAGAAGCTTTTAACAAGACGAGAAGCATTTTCTGCGGACCTTTGGCAAAAGAATTACGTAAGAGGCTAGTGAAGTGCTTTGTGTGGAGTGTAGTATTGTATGGTGCAGAGACTTGGACATTACGACGGAATGAGGAAAAGAGACTGGAAGGTTTTGAGATGTGGATATGGAGAAGAGTGGAACGTATAAAATGGACAGCAAAGTAAGAAATAAAGATGTGCTAGACAGAGTGAGTGAAAGAAGAACTCATAAAGAAGAGGAAAAGAAATTGGATTGGCCACTGGCTAAGAAGAACTGCCTGCTGAAGGATTCCCTAGAAGGAATGGTCAACGGAAAAAAAGTTAGAGGCAGAAAAAGACATCAGATGATAGACAATATTAAAATAAATGGTTTGTATGCAGATACAAAAAGAAAAGCTGAGTTAAGGAAAGAGTGGAGAATGCTGAGTTTGCAGTGAAAGACCTGCTCTTGGGCAGAACACTATGAATGAGAGTACATTCTTACAATATTGTGATCCATTTGGAAAAAAATAATATCATCAAGTTGCAGTGAATGTACATAATGTCACATTTCTGATTTGTTTTCAAACATCGCCGTTTACATTAAATATATAAATATTTTAAAATACCGGTAACTATAGGGCCTATTTAAATAATGATTTTTGAGTAAACAGCTTAATTTTATTCGTTAAATAGTCCTAACAAATGCCACTCTTGATTTACAAATCCTCTAGATAAATTCACTCGTGACTTCGTAACTTATAATTTGGAAATCACTGGTGGCCATTTCTTATGATAACAACATGCATTTTCAGAACTGAGCATACCTTGGTAAATATGCTTAAGAAAGGAATAATTGTATTGTTTCAGGCCAAGGCAGAGTGAACCAGCTGGGAGGTGTTTTTATAAACGGACGACCTCTGCCAAACCACATCCGTCTAAAAATCGTAGAAATGGCCGCGGCTGGCGTTAGACCCTGCGTCATCTCCCGTCAGCTGCGGGTGTCTCACGGGTGTGTCTCCAAGATACTTAACCGCTATCAGGAGACAGGCAGCATCCGTCCAGGAGTCATAGGGGGCAGCAAACCTCGTGTAGCCAACCCTGAAGTGGAACAGCGCATCGAGGACTATAAAAAGGCGAACCCTGGAATCTTCAGCTGGGAAATACGCGATAAGTTAATCAAGGTAAGATTATATCGTGTGATTCCCACCTTTGCATGGCTTTTCAACGTACACGAGATATCAGCAAACATGTCTTATTCTTAAAATCTCATCTATTGTAGATCTGTTTCTTCTAAATCCACATTGATGATCTATTATTACGTCATCTGTACAGGGAGCAAATTGGGATACTAACATATAAGGTAATCAGTACGGATAGGAAATTTACTGTTACTTCATGACGCGACACACCTATAGTTTGTCTGGCTTAACTTTGCAACAAATCTGAAAGCAAATGATAGACTCTAATGAATTAATCTTTCGCCTAAATAGGCCTATTACACTGGTCAACATGAGTTTTGTCTCATGAGTACCAATAGTTATACTTGATGTAGTTTTTTTATCGTTTTTTTCAAATATGTATACGGAATTTCTCCATAACTCACAGTTTTTTTTTTATTTCAGTTTCAATTAATGGATTTAAATAATTATTTTTAAAATAATTTTCGTCCATTTGTCCATTGTAAAATAAAACCAAATGAGCTTACTCAGGATATTTCAGCTATGGAAAAGGCAAATGGAATCCTAATATGCTGACCGATTATTGTTTGACCATCAAGAGGGATGCTCCACAGGCGAAATATAGCAGAAAATCGTCATTTCTTACTTTCTAGGTTAGTCCGAATGTTCGAATATTGTGTAGTTACGAACGTAGAAAATATTAAAGTGTTTGAAATTATAAATGCCTGTCTCTCGGAAACCTTGTGTGATGGAGAAAACCGATATCATATTTGAATTCAGGAGAAAAAATAGACCTACTGTCAGAATCACATATTTTTTCTTTCTGAGACAAAAAAAATTATTTTTTGTTGCTCAGTGTTATTAGATGTTACTTAGGCCTATATTATTTAGGCCTATTAGCTTGGGCAGATTTTATAATATTAGTAGGGAAGTTATTATAATATCGTCCAATGGATACAAGAGATGAGCTAAAATCCTAATTCAGGAAGAATACGTAATGTTAAAAATTTTAAATACTTAGGATCTATTTTTAGATAAAAATGAGAATTCAACTACCCAAATTGAAAGAAGAATAACTGATGGAAGAAGAATCATTCGTATCTTGAACTCAGTACTTTGGAATAGAAATATACTGAACGAAGAAAACTATGTTTTAAGTTCTGTTACAAAACATTTTATTGTATGGGCAGCAAGTAGAAAACAAGTCAACAAGCTGTTAGCAGTAGAAATTGATTTTTGGAGGCGATCGACAAGAATTTCAAGAAGGTATAAGGTCAGAAACAGCACAATAAGGGAAATTATGCACGTTGGAAAAAAAAAAATATATATATATAGGCCTATATATATATATGTATATATAGAATAAATAGAAGAAAAATTTCTGAAATGGTATGGACACCTCATAAGAATGGAAGAAGAGAGAATACTAAAGAAGATCCTTAATTGGAAAGCTAATGGAAATGCAGAGAAAGATTTGCGTTTAGATCGGTACTTGCTCAGGTAGCTCAGTTGGTAGAGCACTTGGTCTAGAGAACCAAGGGTCCCGGGTTCAAGTCCCGGTCTGAGCGTATAATTTTTCTCTTCAAATATGATTTATCCATCATTGAGATGTACGAAATCAATAATAAAAACAGTGAGGTGAAGTTTGGAAGTTAGAGATTTGAGGGAAGAAGATGCTTTAGACAGGAACCTCTGGCGACAAATCACTTTGGGTTGAAGGAGAAACACTGTATTGTGGAATATTCCTAATAAAAAATATTATTGTAATTATTGTATTTGAATTTAACATATGTGTCCACCGCTGTGGTCTCGAGGTAGCGTGCTGCCTTGTTACGCAGCGGGCCCGGATTCGATCCCCGGTCGGGACAGTTTTTCTGGGTGAGGTTTTTATCGGGTTTTTTCCTCACTTGTAAGGCAAATGTCAGGAAAACTTTGAGGCCCAAACGGTCCCCGAAATCATATGGCCATCCCATTCATTACCATTCATATTCATCTTAGGTTAAGCTTAGGATTAGGGACTCTCCTGGCGCACCATCATCATCATCACACATTATATCATCGGGGCAACGTAACCCCGCCTTCCAGGCGCCCCAACCTCAGGGGTGGGTTACAAGTACGCCATGCCAGGAGAGAAACCAGGAACGTCGAAAGACAAACCTGGGGCATTTGAAAAAAAAAATATATGTTTGTTCTGCTGATTGGAAGAGAAGGCCACATGGTCTTGTATCGAGCAGGTTAAATAAATAAATAAGTAATATTTAACGTAAATCCATCAGAATTGAGGAAATTTATAGGCCAGCTGTCTGTGTTATATGTCTCATTTCCATTAAAAGCTTAACAGCTATCCATTTCCGATTGTTTTGTACGAGTTGGCACCTTTCTAGGCAGAACACATTGCATTAATATCTTCCTTCTCAAATAAGTGGTAACCACCATATTTCTGTGTGAAATTATTTTACAATTCGCTACACCCATCTTTCTAAGACATTGGGTATTCCATAACCAGGACATTTATTATTATACGATGAACAAATTTCCTTTACATTTTACTTATAAAATTGTTTACAGCTTTCTGTATTTTAGTAAAGAAATTTCATATTACAGGAAAATATAGACTTAACGATAAAACAAGGAAACATAAAGTATGGATGATATATAACAGTTGTTATTTTCTACATAATAGAATTAACTTATACAAAAGAAAGGAAAACAGCCTTACTACTGTTGCCACTGTCAAGTGCTAACGAACGATAGGCCTAGAGCAGCGGTTCCCAACCTTTTTCGACTCCTTCCACAACAATCTGAGTTGGGTGAACCACTGAATTTTGAATATACATACAGTAGACATACATAAAATGTAATTCCAAGCAAAAGGTTTAATAACCTTAAATTAACTTAACCCTTAACGGTTAAAACCTAAAGTTACTCTAGTTACGGCTTCAAAGTTACACAACGTGTAGACCTAGTTGTAGCGAAATCAAATGCATTCATAGCGTTGTTACATAAATGTAAATCAGGCATTCGCGGTAAATATTAATTTATTGTGGAAATAATATGATAAATTCTCGATCTTACACATATGTAACATGGGACATTATAGGGTTAATAATTTTAAAATAGTAATAATAATAATAATAATTATTCTTCTTCTTCTTCCTTCCAAGTATTAGGCCAAGGCCTGTTACGATCCTATAGAAAATTTTCCCTCCAGTGTTTCATTGGACGGCCCAGTGATCTTCCTTCCGGGAAATTCTCGTATAAGACTTGAAAGCGTAATAATAGTCCCTTCAATTGGTTGCTGGCCAAAGGAAGGCAAAACCAGTGATGGGGCTGCCATCTTACAGCCTTTAGTCAGGCTTTTCTGGAGAAGAAAATAAAATAAAGGAAAGAAGAAATGGAAGAAAGGAAAGACTCCCTAGCCCTCGGATGCCCTAATAGCGTTGGGGTCGGAAAAACAAGAGTTAACCAAGAGAGGTTAGATAGTAAAGTTAAAAGAGTGCAAAACACAAGTAAATGGAAGAAATGTTTTGCTCAGCTTGGGCACCTTGTGGTCGCCATCCACATATCCCCTAGATGAGGACCCCTGAGGAATAATAATAATAATAATTATTATTATTATTATTATTATTATTATTATTATTATTATTATTATTCCTCTAGCACGTAACGATATTCAATTCCTCAAAACCAAACTATATATTGAACTCAAATACATAATCCTACACCCGTAGCAAGAGAGGCCTGGACACGAGATAGGCCTATCCGCGCTTTGATCCCTCTTTCTCCGATTCGATATTGAAATCAACACATAATCACTTAATATAAAACGACCTCTATAAAAATAGAAAGTAGAAAAGGGCATAAAACTTTGTTACTGAAGGGTTATGTTGAGGGACTTTTTTTTTATTTTTTCAGAAGAAATTCCAAACTTCGGCCTACATATGGTGTATTGTTTCAAAGGTCATTGAAATTGGTAAGAAAAGGAATCACGCATGAAAATTATATTTATGCTCAGTAAATGAAGCGATAACCATAACCAAAGTATAGAAAAACCGTCAGCAACAATATGTATTACCCATATAGACTGTCAGATTGTGAGCTCGGCCCGCATTGTTGATTGCTATGGTGTCCGCAGTAAAACCTATAATATGAGAGATTCATCATGCATTGTTCTAACACAAATAGTGGCTGTCATTTGTTTTACTTGAGCGTCACAATTACACTTTATTGAAAGCTCGGGGAAACATAAGCCTATCGAATTCAAAGCTGTGAAAACGCTTCATGTTCATTTACTGTGGCCTACAGACGGCTTATCTAGGACTATTTAACTCATGGCCCAAATGGGAGTCAATGACCAATCACGTTTCAATGATTTTTTATTTACAACCAATCGTGTTTCGCCTAGAATTTACCAACTAAAGTTCTTCTCCTTCTTCTACTACAAGGTTTAGGCTACGCAGCCTGTTCCGGCGAAGTTAAAAGTGGAGTCCATCTTCTACGTGGTCGCCCAACATCTCTTGTTCCTCTGGGATTATACAGGAAGGTTCTTTTTGGGATTATACAGGAAGGTTCTTTTTGGTATTCTTTTGTTGTTCATTCTCATTAAGTGTTCTGTCCATTTCTTATTATTTTCGCTGATTTTATCTTCAATTTTATATATATTTAATTCTTCTCGTATAGTTTCATTCCTTATTCTATCCGCTCTTGTGCATCCTTTCACATTACGTAAAAACAGCATTTCCGCAGTCTGTATCCTGCTTTTATCCCTTGATTTCATTATCCAATTTTCACTTCAATATAACAACAAAGGAACAGCCATTGTTTTATATAATTAAAGTTTATCATAATTTAAGTTTATAATAATAAAGAAAGCACGTCCTTTTTAACATTCTGAATAGGTCATAGCTAGCATATTGTATATATAGTGCATGAATGTCAACACATAGCGCATATGGGAGTTAATATAAAAACATTTGTAGCAATTGATTATACCACCAAAAAAAAAAAAAAAACCACAGTTTGCACTTGCTTAATTGTATTTTTTCCCAGGCAATAACATTCCAGAAAAATATAATTGTCATATTTACATCATAGGACATCAGAAATGAATTAATATTCAGTTTGAAGTGTTTCATTTTTTCTCCACTAGAGTGCATTCTTACAATATTGCGTTCCTTTGGCAATAAATAATATGATCTGGTTGCAGTGATGAACAAAAGAAGCAAATGAAGCGTACCAATCGTTTCTCATTTGTTTTCAAACATCGCCGTTTGCATTAAATATATAAATATTTTAAAATAACTACATTTAAATAGTGATTTGTGAGTAAACAGCTTAATTTCATTCATTAAGTAGTCCTAACAATAATGCCACTCTTGATTTCCAAATTCTCTAGATAAATTGGAAGCATTACTTATGAAAATTAATTTCCATATCATGTTGATAATAATTCTATCTATCTCTCTATCTATAATGTTGAGCCATAGCCTCTCCTTTGTAAGGAGTTACTGGACGAAGTTAATTTTTAGTTAGGCGTTTTGCTCATAGATGTCATGGATGACATGCGGTCAACACACCGACCCAATGAGACATCTAACAGGCAACTAAGGTATTAGTAGAACGTTGATGTCGGTAAATTGTACTTAGAGGCCTCTTTATTCAGGCTTAAGGATCTTTTACGAGCCTAAAAATCTTCAGACTCGGGATCCACGGCTTAAAGTCACTCCCAGAGGGCTTGCTCCTTGGATTTTTCCGTCATAAAAATCCATGGACCGCGGCCGGGTTTGAACCTGCGACCCTCGGAACCAGAAGCGAAGTGCATAACCACCAATCCACCGGTTGATAATAATTAGCCGACATAAAGCGAAGCACAGTAGAAGCTTTTTGCTGTATTCTTTCCTATAGTGTTCTGCCCTAGGGCAGGTCCTTCACTACAGTCATAGCATTTTCATGCTATGCTTCGCACTTTTACTAGGGAAATATATATGTGGTAACTTCCCGTTGTTTTCGACACCGGTTATGATAATGATGATGATAAGGAGGATGATGATGACCAATTGATGTTCGGGGACCTTTTGGGCCTCAAAGCTACCTGACATGTCTTATAGGCAAGGAAAAACCCCAGAAAAAACCTCGCCCAGGAAGTTTGTCCCGACCGGGTATCGAATACGGGCCCGCTGCATGACAAGGCAGCACGCTACCTCGAGACCACAGCGGTATAACTAATTTACTTAAGTGTTGTGAAAAAAAAAGAAAAGAAAAAGAAAAAGCTTCAATTAAGATTACGAGTAGGCCTATTTGAGAATAAAGTTCTTAGGAAAGTTTCTGGACCTAAAAGAGATGAGCAGACAGGTGAATAGAGAAGAGTACATGGTCTTTATAGGAAGCCAGATATAATAAGAACAATTAAGTCTCGTAGATGTGATGGCCAGGACATGTGACACGAATGGGGAATGAAAGAGGGCATGGAAACTTCTTGTATTAAAATCAGAGGAAAACGCCTAGTAGGTAGATCAAGAATGAGGTGGGGTAAGAACATAAACCACGATTTGAGGAAGTAGATTTCCTTCTTTTTCCTTCCAAGTATTAAGCCAAGGCCTGTTACGATCCTATAGAAAATTTTCCCTCCAGCGTTTCATAGGACGGCCCAGTACAAGAATTTCCCGGAAGGAAGTAGATTTTACAGTGGTTAATTGGAAAACATTAGTTGATACCATTTTATCTTGTATTCAGTCATATTTCTCATAAAATACGATGTTGCCTGTGAACAATGTTTCTATCGATGGCAGTTGCGTATACCATTCAGTCACATGGCGGGTAAAAGTAGCACACGAAGTAGGCGAATTAATACGATATGAAAACATATTTTTTGCACAATAGTGCGTTCTGTCGTACATACAGGAATGGCGATCATAATTCAAAGTTCAATTTCCTAAATTCAGGATTGCCAACATATAAATAACTAAATAACTATGCTGTAATATTACAAATTACCTACCTAGGGCGGGACGTAAAACCTCTACCCTTTACGTATACTAGGTACAATGTAAAGTAAAATATTCCCACTACAGGCCTCAGAAAGCCCTTGGGGTAGTGGGAGGTTAAGGCTCCCACTTTTCCTGGACAATCGGCACTTGACGTCAGCCGGATTGTCAGCCCTGCATGACTGCCGCCTTTACCCCCAGAACAAGCGTCTGATATTCATTTCCGTTAGAGGCTGAGTCGACCCCAGGGTCACAGTGCCGCCAGAAGGTTTGGGTCAGTTTAAAAATCCTTACCAAACCGGGACTTGAACCCTCGACCTTCCGGCTTGTAGCGCAGTGCCTTAACCACTAGACTACGGCGTGCCCCTAGGTACAATGTATATACAAAAATATATCCAAAAGGTAGTGTTAATATACATTATACGAAATTAATCACTGCATTTTAAATGAACTGAACTTTATTTGAAACAATATAAAACAATAAATACGTACTTGCCGCCATTTTACGCTTGATGGTGTCACGGCCTGCTGTAGTCTCAACTAAATTATTACCGTAGCTATAAACATTGGCCAGACTGTAAACGCCAGTCAGTTGTTTATAATGAACGCAAATGTTTCCAAGATAGATGATATTATTTTATTATTATTTTGAAAACACCATCGTGCAAAAAAAAAAATTATGTACAACATACGTTTGTGAAGTGTTTTAAAGAATCTCGAAAATTAAAAACCGAGCAATAGCTCGGTTATTAATCATTTCCTTACTTCTACAAAAACCACTTCCCAATCTCCCATTGTAATATACCAATACAGTACAGCTGCAACTTTGTTGGTAATTGGTGTATAATATATGGGTCTATTTGTCCTGTTTCGAGAGTCGTGTGTCTAATTTGAGGGAAGAAATGGAGTAACCAATCATAAATTAGCTACTTTACAAACGCAACCACCGTGCTCCGTTAAGAATAAAAAGATAATTCTAGAGGGAATAAACAAATCTGTTATTGAAATACTTGGTAAATACGATCATTGGTTAGAAACATTAGGCGAAGAAAAATCTATATTTTGTTGAAACTGACATCACAATGGGCTATTTGGTGTATCTAGATATACATTTGGTGAGCGATACTGGTTATTTATAATGGATATACAACTTCATAAACATAATCACGACCTCTTCGCCCATAAATAACAAGAATCCTGCGTTATAGATTTGGTGCAGAGATGCGCAGAGCGTGATTTACAAATTACGTCATTTAACTGCCACCCCCGTGCCACCCCTTGTCTATTTCTTAATGCATCGGCTGCCGGGGGGCACACCGTGACTTTATACGCCTACCCCGCGGTATCTCTATGATAGCCCATACAGGGAGTAGCCCGTCAGGGGTGAACAACTCGCTGCACATCCCGTACATAAAATGCAAAAAAGCAATTTACCATATCTGACATAACTCATCTAAAAACTGTTTCATACGTATTTATTAATGATCTAATATATAAAAATGAATTCGTTTGTTGTGTTGTTGGTTTGTTTGTTCGTACTTTATGCGCGGCCATACCGTTGATCCGATTGTGATGGAGTTTTTTTTCAAAATGTCCAGGAGATTCCCGGGATTAACATAGGCTATAAGAGAGTTGTGATACTCAAGTCCTACATCCTTAAAAAATCGCCCTTTTATAGTGGAAAACGTGAAAAAAAAGTAGCTCTTTTGTACGCATAAATGGCTAACGCTGCCTAAACCATAACACATACACAAAATTAATGTATACAGAATTGAGTATCTCAAAAGGCACTACAAAAAAAGTCCGGGATAGCATATGTTTATCTCTTACGGATAACTCACAATAACCATTTTTGTCTTTCATTGATGCCAAGAAGATCGCGACAAATGTGTAGATTCATGTGCAAGCATAGTTGAACATTGCGGACATTCTTTTACGGATAATTCACAATAACGAATTTTGTCTTTTAGCTCATTTATGCCAAGAAGATTGAGATAAGTAGATTCCTGGGCAACACCGGGTAATCAGCACGGGCAATCTTAAAATAATTACGATTACATTTATAATTATTTTTCCTTTTACGTATTCAACTAATCATAAGAAGTACATTAATTTTTGTCTTTCAGCTCATTTATGCCCACAGAACACTGTCATTTATGCCAAGAAGATCGGGATGAGTAGATTCCCGGAGAACGCCGGGTAAACAGCACGGGGTATCTAAAAATAATTACGATATAAATGTTTCCTATTACTTATTTAACTAAACATAAAACACATTAATTTTCGTATTTCATTTCATTTATTTCAAGAAGATCGGGATAAGTACATTTCCGGGAAAAGCCGGGTATTCAGCAAGGGGTATCTAAAAAATATAAATTTATAATCATTTTTCCATTTACTTATTCAACTAAATATAAAAACACATTAATATTCACATATTTAGGCGTAGCAGCGAACGCCGGGTATTAGCTAGTTCATTGTAATTAAATGAGTGGATCATTATTATTATTATTATTATTATTATTATTATTATTATTATTATTATTATTATTATTATTATTATAGTATAAATAGTATAAATAATCCAGGTATTAACAATCGAACAGCAGGCTGGTAGACCAAGAGCCATTTAGGCCTGTCTCGCCAAAGTGTTGAAGATATATAGGCCCCATAGCTATAGCCTATGTATAATAATTCTTCTCTGCGTGTGTTTGTCACTGGACAACTACTAAACGACTGGACCTACTTTGATTAAATTTTTTGTGCGTGTTTGAGTAAGTCCCTGGATGGTTTAGATTAACAATTGGACTCTCTAAAACCATTAGTGGTAGGAGTTCACCTGAAGTGAAAATTTAAAAGTTGCTCTAGTGGTCACAATTTTCGATGTTTCAGAACGAAACTCAGTAGGCCTATATCGTATTAAAATAAACGAGGTAGGTATTATGCAAAAAAAAAAGTTTAATCCAACAATTACAAGTGGAAGTTTACCTGAAATACGAAATTAAAAATTTCTAAATGACTGGACCGATTTTAATGAATTTTAACCGAGGACCTCTGAATTGATACTTGTCCTGGGTTCAAATTCCGATTCAGGTGTTTGTTTCATGTCATATATAGGCTGTGCGCACGCGCGTGCACATGCAACGGTGCGTGTGCCTGTGCGTGCGCGCGTGTGTGTGTGTGTGTACGTGTCTAAATTCAAATCCATGGTACGACAGACCTACGCCACATTCCAAACGAGTGGATAGAAGGCGAAAGTGTCGCAAATGGAATAATATTGATTGGAAAAGTATAAGTATCGAATTATAAAATAAATGGAACAATTAAGTCGATGCAGAACTGTTTCTATCTCTGAAGAGAAAAAGTTAAGCATAAGTTACGAGTAGGCCTACGTTTGACGAGAGCTAACTGAAACCAGAACCACTAATGCTTTGTATGGCATCACAACTACTACATTTCTAAAAACATTAGGTTAATTGGAAGTAAAAAATTGTAAATTGTATGAAACAGTTTAAAAATATTAACTTTTTTCTGGAAAGGAGTTCAAAGTTAGAAAAATTACGGAACGCATGAAACATAAGTTATTTCGTTAGGCCCTATATGTATCCTAAGTTAGACATAGGCCTACCAAGTTTCAAAAGATTAGGTCTCATATTTTTCTAGTAATGTGTACCTAAATGTAGCTAAAATAACATGGGGTGTAGCAAATGTGCTTAAATGTTTATTTCTATTATCCCAGATTGAGAAAACAGTTTCAACGGTTAGGAGACTCGACATACTGACCATGCTGTAAATTACAAATGTAAGTGATGCCAGCAAACGGTTGGTAGGCCAAGGGTTTCAAGACCTGTCGCACCATGATGTTCAGTGAGGTAAAATATAAGGAGTTAAGACATCTTTAGAATTGTAAATAACAATTTTTTTTTCGATTCACAAGAAAGTATAGGCCTAATTTATCATATTATTATTATTATTATTATTATTATTATTATTATTGAGGTGAAATGATATTTCTTCTTCTTCTTCTTCTACTACAAGGTTTAGGCTATGCAGCCTGTTCCGGCGAAGTTAAAAGTGGAGTCCATCTTCTTACGTGGTCGGCCAACATCTCTTGTTCCTCTGGGATTATACAGGAAGGTTCCTTTTGGTATTCTTTCGTTGTTCATTCTCATTAAGTGTTCTGTCCATTTCTTATTATTTTTGCTGATTTTATCTTCAATTTTATATATATTTAATTCTTCTCGTATAGTTTCATTCCTTATTCTATCCGCTCTTGTGCATCCTTTCACATTACGTGAAAATAGCATTTCTGCAGTCTGTATCCTGCTTTTATCCCTTGATTTCGTTATCCAATTTTGACTTCCATACAACAACAAAGGAACAGCCATTGTTCTATACAATTTAAGTTTCGTATCTTTCCTTGTTTTCCGACCTAAGGTTCTTTTTATGGTTCCACAAATAGCCTGAAATTTATTTACTTTATTTTCTATATTTTTATTTTCTCTATAAGTTATATCACATCCTAAATATTGGAAATGTGATACTTGTTCTATTATTTTGTTATCCAGTACAATTTTTGATCTAATTCCGTATTTACCAATAAATGCCATTACTTTTGACTTATTTATTGATATTTTACAATTATATCTATTGGCTAATAATTTAAATTTATATGCTAACATTTGGAGCTCATTTTCAGATTCTGCTAAAAGTACAACATCGTCAGCGAATAATAAAGCATTTATTTTATCTTTATTCAATTAATATTCCTTCATTAGTTAAAACCTTCTTCCATTCTTTTAGGATATCGTCCATATAAATATTAAATAATATAGGTGAGAGTGAACACCCTTGTCGTACTCCTTGGTTTTTTGAAAAAATGTCTTATTTTTAGTCAACTGAGGGTCAATACAAATATTTGTTCCATAGTACAAGCTCTTAACAGTTTCTATAATCTGAATAGGGAGGCCTTTTTCTTTTAGGATATTCCACAATATTTCCCTGTTTACTCGATCAAATGCTTTATCTAAGTCTATAAATAACAGATGAGATTTCAAGTTTCATAAAATAAGAGAGTACAAAGAACTTAATGTTATGATTTGGCCACCCTTGTGAGATGCGGTCCAGGTGGGGCAGCAGCATTCTTTGGGTCCACCAAGCCACAGGCAACAGGCAATCATCACTAAGTGACGAAAGTTGGTACAGTCAGATACGCTAATGTACAATTTTTAAATCAGAATGTGGCAAACTATCAAATCCTTATTTTAAGAATGGACTCTTCTAGGCTAACAAAACAAGCACTGTTGCACCAACCTCCAGGCTATAGAGATGTGGGACGTCCTAGAAGACGATGGGAAGATGAATTCTGAGAGCGGAACAGGCCGACGGCCTACCATGAAGATGATGATGATGATCAAATCCTTATAGCCAATATAAAAATGTGCTTATGGATTTCTAAACCTCTAAATCGATCTTCATGAAAATTTGTACAAACGGGTTTTCAGATAGACGAGTGTTTGGCCCCTATCTACGAGTATTATGCTCTAAAACCAATTTCAACTTAAACCTTCTTCTTCTTCACTTCCTGGTTTAGACAAGAGTTGCCTGTTCCGTCTTCACTAATAGATCTAAGACCATCTCTTCCGAGGACGTCCGACATCTCTTCTCCCTCTTGGAAAATAATGGAAGATTTTATTTGGTAATCTACTTTTCAACTGAAACCAAAATTTAAAAATAGCTCTAGAGGTCCCAACTTTCGATGTTTCACAACAAACTTAGTATATCCTAATAAAATAAACCTAGGTAGGTATTACCCAAAAATCAGTGAAATCCGACCGTTAGAAGTGAGCGTTTACCTGAAATTCTAAATTAGTATTGACTCTAGCAATCGCCATATTTTGTTCGTCGCAGTGTATCCATCCATCCATAGTAAATCTGCCCGAGAGCAGGTCCTTCACCGCAATCATATCAATTTCATTCTATGCTTGCAGCTTTACTAGGGAATTGTAGGTGTGGTAGCTTCCCGTTGTTTTCCACACCGTGAAGGATGATGATGATGATGATGATGATGGCCATATTTATTTCGGGGACCGTTTGGGCCTTAAAGTTCTCCTGACATTTGTCTTACAGGTGAGGAAAAACCCCGAAAAAACTTCACCCAGAAAAACTGCCCCGACCGGGGATCGAACCCGGGCCCGCTGCGTGACCACAGCGGTGGACTTCTGATATGTAGGCCTATCTATATATATATTTTTTTTATTCAATGCCACCTGTTTATCATTCGACATTTCAGGTATTGTCTCCTGGCACTGGCGTATTGTAACCCACTTCTGAGGTTGGGGCGCCTGGAAGGCGGGGTTACGCTGCCCCAATGATATGATGGGTGATGACGATGGGTAACAAGGTGAATATGATACTGATGATGATGGCCAGATGATGTTCGGGGACCGTTTGGGCCTTAAAGTATCCTGACATTTGTCTTACAGGTGAGGAAAAAACCCCGAAAAAACCTTACCCAGGAAACGTGTCCAGGGCGGGGATTGAACCTGGGCCCGCTGCGTGACAAGGTAACACGCTACCTCGAGGACCACAGCGACTAAACTTTTACAAATTTATTTTGGTGGTAGAAGAGAGGTATGGTATTATTACAATAATGAGCAGAAATCTGAAAGTCTTAGAAGTAGGGATTTTCTTATTCTTTCTTCTTCTTCTCCTCCTTCTCTCATCTTCTTCTTCCAATGTTTAGACTGTAAAGCCTGTGACCGATTCAAGGTTCAGTATTCCTCCATCTGGGAATACTTATTTACAATAGCTGTACGGAAAAAAAAAAAATCTAAGTTACAATAAGACACCACAAGCGGAGGCGCCACCCCAAACACGAAGTGGGTTATACTATGGAATGACATGGGATTCGGTAGCCAACATTAGGCATATAAGCGAACATGATATTTAACGAAACACTAAAAGACTAACCTAACCCAACTTTAACATACCGGTAACATGTGAAATGAATGAAGAATGCACGCCCCCAAAAATAAAATAGTAAGTTTTGAATTCTGAAGTAATATGACAACAGTTAATTAGTAGGCCTACATATTCTGTGTTGGCTGCACTAGAACACGTTTTTCTTTGCACAGAATATTCGTTAAAATCAATATGGCTACCACGTCTTCATGCTACGAGTTCTTCTTCTTCTTCTTCATGATATTAGGGATTTAATGAATCTTCCCATCTAGTAAATGAAATGGGCGTCCAACACTTCTATGTCCTATTGGTTTGTACTTTAATAACAGCTGGGGGATTCTATCTGTAGTCATTCTTTTAACATGTTCATACCAGTTGTTTCATATGTTGTCAATTATAGTTGTTAAATTAAAAATATTTAAGAATTTTCTAATAACTTCATTTATTTTCCTGTCCAAAATTGGCACACCTGCTACTGAACGTAAGAATTCAATTTCATGCTACGTATGTAGTTAAATATCATATAAAAATATAGGCCTATTGAAATAGTCGTTACAAAAAATGTAAAATTCATTGAAAATGGTAGGAAATAATTTGAAAAATGAAACCCTAGGAATAAAATTCGACAGGAGTTTATGAAAGAATTAAAAAAGTCGCGTCACAGGTTGTAAGGTTAAGCCCCGGCTACTGCTTACAGTGAAATGAGCCTAATATGTATGTCCGCTGGTCGGTCGGGCTACCAACACACGACGCCACGCTGGGAAAGTTTGGTAATTAGGCTGTCATTTGAAGTCTCCAAGCCTACTTCCTATTGTACTAACCCGTAATAGGAAGGCTACCCCATCCGCAATTAAAGATAGAATCTATCAACCGCCATGTTTGATTTATTGCAATGTATACCTTTGTATAGTGAAGAAGTAAGACTCTTCATGCCCTATGTTGTAGTAACATTTTGAAGAAGGATTGGTGTCCCAAAAATAATTACTGGTTCAGATTGGGTTTAATTTTCGGTAGAGCCGGATTCTATTCTGAGGGTAGGAAGTCGGTAGGCCTACACTGGATAGGAAAACACTTCAAAATTACTAAAAAAAATGTTTCTTGTAAAATTAATTGCACATTTATTCACTTCTTAATTTCCCAGCAGATTAAGTAAATGTAGGTGGTATTATTCTTCACCGTCAATTAAAATTAAATTATTTTCTTTTCTTGAATCAATTATTCTTTTTTGTATTAAATATTACATTTTATCAGGATATCTCTTATTCCTTCTATCTTTGTGGAAAATTGTATGCAGAATGACTAGTGTAATTCTTTTATAATTTTAAGACCATTATTACATCACATGATGGTAATTTTAAATTCTATTGGTTAATAGTTCTTTCTATATAAGTTTAAATTGATATGTTAAATAAGAAAGTTAATTGTTTTAACATCCAATCAGAGTTTAGTTTATTTTCATTTAAGAATATGAAGAATATCTTCAAAGAATTGAAGACTACGCCAATTTTGGAATATATTAAACAGTACCAACTAAATTGGAAACACCATCTTGAAAGAATGAGTTCAAATCGGATCCCCAAAGCTGTTTATAATTATATACCAAGAGGACGAAGATCACTGGGCCGTCCTATGAAACGCTGGAGGGAAAATTTTCTATAGGATCGTAACAGGCCTTGGCCTAATACTTGGAAGGAAGAAGAAGAAGAATATGAAGTTAGGCAGGTGTTCTTATTACCGTTATAACAGAAAGCTTTATAAGTTTGACAACAATGACTTAAAACAATTTTTAAAAGCATTATTTACAAAAACTGTTATGTAGTGCAATTTGTTTAATTGTTACTAAGACATTTTTATTCAACAATAACCAACAATGAATTATTTAGATGTTTTTATTTATTTAAATTATATTTAAATATTAAAAGAAATCAGAAATACTAAATTATTAACTTTAACTTTCATAACAGCTCAGTAGTAAAAAATCTGGGTACGTACATGGACCAACACCTAGACTGGAAAATTCAGGTGAATAACACCTGCAAGAAAGTGTTCTCAATTCTTCACTCCCTAAATAGTTTTAAAAACTTCCTTCCTACAAAATTAAAACAAATACTTGTACAGACTCTTATTATGCCACACTTCGACTACTGCGACATATTACTGACTAATCTTACAACTGATCTATCCGACAGACTACAGCGTGCTCATAATGCGTGCATTCCATCTCCGTCGTTATGACCACGTGTCTCCTTCATTTCAGGCCTTATCATGGCTACGCCTAAATGACAGAAGAACTTTACATTCACATACCTTACTATTCCAAATTCTGCACACATATTTACCAACTTATTTAACAACACGTTTTCAAAACTTATGAAACAATTTAGGAACAAGATCACAAGACTCTTCTTTACTTTTGATACCACAACACCGACCTGTCTATACTCTGAATCTTACACAATATCTATGGCTAGAGCATGGAACTCACTTCCCAGTCATGTCAGGGACTGTCAATCGCTATCATTATTTAAATCCAAATTAACTGATATCTTAAGTTCGACACAATGAAAACGTTAACTGCATAACAACTATATAGAGCATTCCATTAATAATCATCTAGGAAGCTACTTACTTTATTTTATATCATCATAATTTTATTAGGCTATATTCTATGTTTTTGTTAGTATTAGATTACATCATCATTATATTTTGTTTAGTCTGTATTTTATTAATATCTTAAAATTGTAATATGTACGTAATTTTTTGTATAATTTTACTATTCGCTGGTTGAGTGGAAGAGAAGGCCTTATGGCCTTAACTCTGCCAGCTAAAATAAATTATTATTTATTATTATTATTATTATTATTATTATTATTATTATTTATTATTATAATATTAAAATTCTGCTTTAATAGGCTTTACAGATATTCAGGTGCGACGAGTGTTAGCCACTATTACGTTCCAAAACGATTAGGTGTAGGAGTTCAGCTGCAAGGAACGCCGGGTAATAATCAGCTAGTTTTGTATAAAGTTTAAACGACTCCATCATAAATAATAGGAAATCAGTTTCAGATATAAACTGTTTATTCATAATTCGATACAAGTCATTTCATGTGAATTAAAAGAGGCGAAATATTAAATTAATTGTAAAGTTTCATTGAAGATAAAAGCTCTTCTAAAGCAGTAGAACGAAACAGTACACATCTAGAACGAATTGTAAATAGTTTTTATTATTTTATATATGATAATTAATTGGCTGAATAATTTAAATTGGCAAGTCTAAAGAGCTCTAGTGGCATTGAACATATAAAATATCTACTTCTGTTATTCCAAATTCTGCACACATATTTATCAAGTTGTTTATCAACACTTTTCAAAATTTATCGGCTCATCACAATGTAGGAAGAAGATCACAAGATACTTCTTTACTGTCAGCACAAGACGTGTTTATACTCTGAATCTCACACAATTAAAGTTTTAATAATTGTAAAACAGTACATGATATCTCAATCGTGCTCAATAATTTGCAGTGTTGTTTTATAGGAGGCTGACTGTTGGTTGGAATTATTTTGTGGCAGAGGGTTTATAATGCTGGGTACGTTCTCATTCAACAGGTGTTTATTTGTGGTTTCCTTGAAAATTTCTAACTCAATTATTACAAACTGATAGTCTATAAATCCAAATTTTTTATGTATTTCTTAACATGAGTATTAAAAAAACATAAATGACCCTCAATGATGAGAAAAATTCTCAAAATGAATGACTTAATGAATTATTATTATTATTATCATCATTATTATTATCATTATCATTATTATTATTGTTATTATTATTATTATTATTATTATTATTATTATTATTAGGGGCCTATTATTATTATTATTATTAATGCAGAGCTAAACTAAGGTAAAGAAGAAAGTGTGAAGAATCCATATTAACAGACGAATGATAGAAAAAAGATTATCATAAGTAATGCCACGAGTGATTTCCAAATTATCGATAAATTCACGACTCACGAAGTGAGGAGTGAATTTATCTAGAGAATTTGGAAATCAAGAGTGGCATTTGTTAGGACTATTTAACGAATAAAATTAAGCCGTTTACTCACAAATCATTATTTAACTATAGTTATTTTAAAATATCATCATCATCATGAACAAATTCGTTTTAGGCCATGTGGCCTGTACGGTAAACCTAGCGAAGATGGTCTTGATCTTTCCACCGATGTTTTGGTCTTCCTTGGTCCCTATGTCCAGTTGGGGTATATTGGAATGCCAATTTTGGAAGTCTATTTCTTGCCATTCTTCTCAGATGATTTTTCCATTCTTGTTGGTATTTTTGGATATCTTCATTTAAACTTGCTACTCCAAGTTTTCCTCTGATAGTAGTGTTCCTTTGGTGATCCAGTCTATTAACTCCTAACAATGATCGTAAGAAGCGCATTTGGCTTACTTGAAGTTTATGAGAGTTTCTTTTATTTAAAATCCAAATTTCACTTCCGTATTTTAGAGCAGCTTTTGATGTGACGTTATGTAATCTTAGTTTTTCTCTGTCCTCATCTGTTTACCAAAATGTCTTCGTATTACCCCATTCATTTTATTATATTTTTGTAATTTTGAATCAATGTCACTCTTATACTCTGCAAATACACTTCCTAAGTAAGAGAAATCTGACACTTGTTCTATAATTTTTCCATCAATCTCAATTTTCACCCGTTGTATGTTTTTTCCACACATTGCCATTGTTTTGGATTTTGATGTGGAAATTTTTCATATTATATTTGCTGGCAATTTTGAATAATTGATATGCTGCTATTTGTAAGCTATCTTCGGAATCTGATAATATTATTTGATCATCAGCATATAAATATTGTTTGAATTATTTTATTCCTAGTTATTGAAATTCCACTGTTTACTGTTTGTTTCCATTCTTGCACTATTCTGTTAATATATATATTAAATAAGAGTGGAGATAGTCCACATCCTTGTCGAACACCTTTGCCTGTGTTTATGTGTTCTGTAATTTCTCCATCTGGTAATTTAATTTTGATTTTAGAATTTTGATATAAGCTTTGTTTGGCTCGTATTACATGTGAGTGTATATGTTCTTCATGCAGTATCTGCCAAAGTTTATCTCGGTTTACATTATCATATGCCTTTTCATAATCTATAAATAGTATGTACAGTGGGAGATTAAATTCTCTCCTTTTTTCCATAATTTGTTGCAGGGTAAATATTGCATCTATAGTGCTCCTCCCTTTTCTAATCCACATTGTTCTTCTTCCAAAAATGTTTCAGTACTTACTGATAACTTATTTTTAATTATGTTGGCATATAATTTAGATGCAGTTGGGAGTAAGGTAATGCCTCGGTAGTTATCACATTTGTTTTTCTGACCTTTTTTATGTATATTAATTACTAGACCCGTTTCCCAATCCGTTGGAATATTAAGACAATGCCAAATATTGTTAAAAAGTTCTAATAGTTTCTCTTTCAAGGCAGTTTCCTCCATACTTAAAAAGTTCTAAATTTAAATCATCTAAAACCTGGACTTTTCCTGTTCTTGGCCTTCTTTAAAAACTTCTTCTAGTTCGTCCATTGTTATGTCTGGTTTTTCTATTTCATTTTCACAAGTCAAATTCGAAGTAATTTTTCAGTGTGGAGTGTTCGGTTCTGACCAAAGATTTTTGTAGTAAGTAATCCAGTTCTTGTTTTGGTATCAGATTAACATTAATTTTGTCTTTTGTTTCCATCTGTAATTTTTTGAATATTTTAAATCCCTGTCTTTGTGCTCCTGTAATATCACGTTCTAAGGATTTTACAAATTTATCCCAATCATCCCTTCTGTATTTTCTAGACAATTTACGAACCTTAGCTCTGAGTTTTTTATATTCTGTATAATGTTCCTCTTGTTTAGTTTGTAAGTACACTTTATAGGCTTTTTTCTTTTGTTCAATATTTTCTTTTAATTTGGGATTCCAAGTTCGTAATATCTTTTTGTTTTTGATTTGTTTACATCCGAGACTCTCATATGCTGCTTCCATGATTGCTTGTTTTAGATTTATCCAGTCCTCTTCAATATCGCCCGTGCTTGTTTTAAGTTTATTCTTTATTCTAGTTTGATATAATATTTGTGTACTTTGGTCTTCCAATAAGTGAATTTTAAACTTTTTTGGTATCTTATTTTGTACTGTCTGCTTGTATTTTCTTGTGCTGACGTGTTTGTGATATAATTTTATTTTGCTTTCAACAAGAAAATGGTCACTATCAATTTCACTTCCTCTGTATACTCTAGTATCATTTACAGACTTTTTAAATTTATTATTAATTAGTACATAATCTATTATAGACTTTGATCCCCTTGCTGCCCATGTATATTTGTGTATTTTCTTGTGTCTAAAGAAGGAGTTTGTGATTCTTAAATTATTGAATATGCAAAAATCTATTAGCAGTTTACCATTATTGTTGCAAGTTGGTTCTCCTTCTGATCCAATGCATTCTCTTATCGGTTGATTTCCGACTCTTTGCATTAAAATCACCAGCAATTATGAGATAATCTTGTTTATTTTACTTTGTCAATGGTTTCTTGTAAAATATCATAAAATTCTATGGTTTCTGAATCGTTTCCTTCTACAGGGGCATAAATTCCAATTATATTCAAATTATGTCCTAAAATTTTTATTCTAACTGTTACAATTTTTGGGGAAATCCATTGGTAATATAAAATGTTGTGTTGCAAATTTTCCTTATTAAAATTGCGACTCCTGATGATGCCCAGTTCTCTGCTGGAACTCCAGAATAAATCATTTACATATTTATATATTTAAGTAAACGGCGATGTTTGAAAACAAATGAGAAACGATAGGTACGTTCTACTGCTTCTTTTTGTTTATCACTGCAACCAGATCATACTATTTATTGCCAAAGGAACGCAATATTGTAAGGAGGAGCTTTCTTTAATATGGTAATTATAACACTGATAAATATTTGGTGAAACACGACTCTGATTGGTTGTAAAACAGAAATCATTGAAACGTGATTGGTCATTGACTCCCATTTGGGGCATGAGTTAATAGTCCAGAAAAAAACATCGGAATGATGTCCACCTGGTAGAAGAAAGAAAGGAAGACCTCTAAACTAGTGCATACAAGAAAATGAAAACTGGAAGACATGGAGTGGATGGATAGGGACGAATGGAGAAACATAAAGCTTTAGACACAGGAAGGTGTGTAAACATTGAAAATCTGTAGGCCTATATAAATAAATTATTATTGTAATTATTATTATTAACATTATTATTATCATTATTATTATTATTATTATTATTATTATTATTATTATTATTATTATTATTACTAACGGAGAGGATAAATTAAGGTAAAGAAAAAAAATCTGAAGAATCCACATTAAAGACGAAAAGGAATTCTATGTCTCCCTGATTCTAAAATTCGCGAGTCTAATCCCGGGAGGAGTCGATAGATTATTAAGGATGTAAAAGCATGAGAACAAAATATAGGAAGATAAATAGATAGATTTATTTAGTCTGGTGGAGTTAAAGCCATGTGGTCTTCTCTTCCACTCACCAGGACAAACATATGTTACCTTTAAATACAAAACATTACAATAATAGTAGACACTAAACAATTAATTATCTGTCAAACTGAACAATTAAAATTAAACTAATGAAAATATGTAAACAAAGGAATAACAGCTCGAATCTACTATACATAAAAAGAAAAGAAAAATATATATAAAGAAAGTAATAAACTATAATGAATGAATCTATCGCTTATTATACAAGGCATTAGGTAAATATATTGACAAATCTTAAAGCTACTTTTATTAAATAATGAAAAAAAACAAATTATTAATTATTTTTTTTTATTATTGATTTCGTACATCTCAATGATGGATAAATCATATTTGAAGAGAAAAATTATACGCTCAGACCGGGACTTGAACCCGGGACCCTTGGTTCTCTAGACCAAGTGCTCTACCAAGTGAGCTACCTGAGCAAGTACCGATCTAAACGCAAATCCTTCTCTATATACATTGTAATTCCCATCCACCACATGCTGTGAAGCCATGCTTCTATCTTGCAAATAGCGGCTCCTTTATTAAGAAGACATATTTGGGAATTATACATTACAGCCAGTACGGCAAATTATTAATTGTTAAAAAGCAATATTAGTGAGATGTGTCTGTTAATTTTATTTTCAATTTGTTTCTGAAAGATGGTAAAGGTTGGCAGTCTCTGACATAGGGTGGAAGGGAATGGGTTCATTTGGGAGGCGAAATGAGCTGTGGGTCCCGTGAAAGAATCACAGCCTGATACAAGAGGCTTCTGTGCAAAATTTGTTGGTCCTTTCAAGTCAGATTAGAACCGTGGCGATAATGAACCAAGATGTTACGAGTAAAAGCATAATATAAAATACATACTATCCAATGAACTATCTACCTATCAGTAGGCTTAGGCTATGTCCAGGCCGGGCTACAATGTAAGCTAATTGCCTATTTATTGTAGTAAAAACAGTAGGTAGTAGAACTCTATTAGATATCTATATATGGACCGCACGGGCAGCAAGCCGTATGTGGTGTTGACTGTCGCATCAATAAATTAATATCTTGTAAAAAACAATATATAGCACTACAATTAGATTAGGATAAAAAAATTAAGCTAAGTAGTAGAAATACATTACATAATAGAAATAGACACCTAATGACAAACGAGGGAAGTTTTGAGGCTGGATTCAAATACCTAGGAATAATAATCACAAACAGGAATGAGATGCACAAAGAAATTAAACATAGGCTCAATTCTCGAAATGCATGCTATTATGCATTACAGAGACTCTTGATGTCCCAACTCCTTTCAAAAAACGTTAAACTGAAAATATATAAAACTTTTATTCTACCAGTTATATTATATGGGTGCGAAACGTGGATTCTTACTTTAAGGGAGGAAAGGATATTACGAGTATTTGAGGGTAAAGTTCTTAGGAAAATTTTTGGACCAAAGAGAGATGAACAGACAGGTGAATGGAGAAGACTGCATAGCAGTAAAATACATGGTCTTTGTAGGAAGCTAGATATAATGAGAACAGTTAAGTCTCGTAGACTGCGATGGGCAGGACGTGTGGCACGAATGGAGAATGAAAGACGTGCACGTAACTTCTTATAGGAAAACCAGAGGGAAAGCATCCAGTTGGTAGACCAAGAATAAGGTGGGAGAATAACAGTAACTATTATTTGAGGGAAGGAGATTAAAAAGGGAATGATTGGAAAACATTATCTCAGAATAGGGATGTATGGAGAGCTTATGGTCGCGCGTCCATGAACCTATGGGTTCGATAGTGTCAGTGTGTTAGTTACTTAGTAAAATTATTTAGTATTAATAATTAACTTGTTTACATATTAATTTACGAATGAGTGTACTTATTTTCCGCGACTTGTCCAGAAATGTGGGAATATTTGATTAACCAATTTTCAGGATTTACCTTAATCGTAGATGCCATTAATGTAGCATGCCAATGTAAGTAGTAGCATGCCAATGTAAGTAGTAGCATGCCAATGTAAGTAGTAGCATGCCAATGTAAGTAGTAGCATGCCAATGTAAGTAGTAGCATGCCAATGTAAGTAGTAGCATGCCAATGTAAGTAGTAGCATGCCAATGTAAGTAGTAGCATGCCAATGTAAGTAGTAGCATGCCAATGTAAGTAGTAGCATGCCAATGTAAGTAGTAGCATGCCAATGTAAGTAGTAGCATGCCAATGTAAGTAGTAGCATGCCAATGTAAGTAGTAATTCACAACACTATCGAAGCCGTAGGTTCATGACCGCGCGGACATAAGCTATTCATACATCCCTACCCTGAGCTAATGTTTATCCAATCATTCGCTGTATAATCTACTCCCCTCAAATCGTGGTTATTGCCATTCTCCCACCTCATTCTTGGTCTACCAACTGGGCGTTTACTTCTGGTTTTCCTACAAGGAGCATCCATGTCTTTCTTTCATTCCCCATTCGTGTCAAATGACCTACACATCTAAATCTAAGTGACTTAACTGTTCTTATTATAGGCCTCTCTGGTTTCCTATAAAGACCATGTTGTTCACTGTTATGAAGTCTTTTATTGGCCGGTCTGTTCATCTCTCTTTGGTCCAAAATTTTTTCTAAGAACTTTATTCTCAAATACTCGTAATATTTTCCTCTCCCTTAAAGTAAACGTCCATGATTCGCATTCATATAACTATGAGAATAATAGTTTTACATATTTTCAGTTTAACGTTTTATTCAGAGAAGCTGGGACAAGAGTTCCTGTAATGATTTTGCAGAATTGTTTAATTTCTTTGTACATCTCATTCCGATCCTCATTCATAGCTAAAGTAATAAGCGACAAGTTTCCTAAGAGGTCTTTATATACAAATCGGTAATAAAAATGCAGTGAGTTTTCATTTTTGAATATTAATACAATAAGGAAGAAATTATTCACTAAATCAAGTACTTATAACTAGCCTAACGTCATTATAAAATATTTTAATGTCACATTATATTGTTTTTAAAGAAGCTTTAATAAAATAACCATATGAAACCTGAAATATTTTAAATATTATGAAATCGGACCTACTCACTAAAAAATGTAAAAGAATATAAACATATATCCTAAGATAATAAAATCAACGCTAAACTTACTAACTCAATGGCACTATCGGACTCGAAGGTTTATGCCGCACATAATTCAGCTCCCCATACATTCCTATTCTGAGCTAATGTTTTCCAAATCGTTCCGTGAATAAGGTAAAATATGGTTAATGTTAACTCACCTTATACTTGGCCTACCTACTGCTCGTTTTTCCTTCGGTTTCCCTACAATCCCATGTCATTTTTGGCGTAGGCCCTACTTACTGAGCGCATTCGGTCTGGTTTTCGTGCAAGGAGTGTCCACGTCCCTCTTTCATTCCCCATTCATGCCTCATGTTCTGTCCATCGCAATCTACGAGACTTTCTGTTATTACATCTACATTATCTTTAAGATGATGTAGCTCACTACTATGTAGTCAAAGCTAAACTTTATTTTTAATTGCTTTTATTTGTTTAAATTAGGCCTATTTTTAAAATTATGTTTTTATTCCTATACATGAGTGTTTATTGGTATTGGTCCTAACACTTTTTCTTAGCTGTGATTTTATTGACGAATAACAAAGAAAACACTCAAAGGAGATAGTAAAAGAAATGAAATTTGAATAAAACTTCACTATATACAAAGTAACATATTAACTTTATAGCTTATGGTATTATGACGTCAAACAGTTCCATTCGTTTGTCTATTTTAAGAATACAATGCGATGATCTTACTTGTGAAAACGTATTGTTGTCGAATACCTGGAACCTTACACGGACATAAACTAGCTCACTGGCCCTATCAAACCTGTAGCTACATAGCCGCGTGGATATAGGCCTAAGGTATCTCCCTATCCTGAGCTAATGTTTTCCAATCATCCCCTGTATAGGCCTAATCTATTTCTCTAATCATAGTTAATGTTATTCTGCCACCTCATTGTTAGTCTACCAACTGGGAGCATATAGCCTACTCTGGTTTTCCTACGAGATGCTTCCATGCCCCTCTTTCATTCCCCCATTCGTGCCACATGTCCTGCCCATCGCAGTCTACGAGACTTAACTGCTGTTACTATATCTGGTTTCCCATAAAGATCATGCAGTTCAAATTAAGTAGTTTTCTCCATTCGCCTCTCTGTTCGTCTCTCTTTGGTCGAAAAACCAGTATAGGGATGAAAATTGGTCAGCAAGTCTTTTCCCTTAACTAACTTACTCACTGGACTTATCAAACCCGTTGGTTCATGCCCGCGCGGACATAAGCTCTCCATACTTCCCTATCCAGAGCTAATGTTTTCCAATCATCTCCTGTATAATCTACTTCTCTACAATCATCCATCGATCCACAGTAATTCTGCCCGAAGGCAGGTCCTTCACTGCAATCATAGCATTTTTCATGCTATGCTTGCAGCTTTACTAGGGAATTGTAGTTGTGGTAGCTTCCCGTTGCTTTCCACTCTACAATCATGGTAAATGTTATTCTTCCACCTCATTCTTGGCCTACCAACAGGGAGTTTATTCTCTGGTCATGTCCCTCTTTCATTCCCCATTCGTGCCACATGTCCTGCCTATCGCAGTTTACGATACTTAAGTGTTGTTATTATATCTGGTTTCCTATAAAGACCCTGCAGCTCAATCTTATAGGCCTATAGGCCTACATAATTTCCTCCATTCACCTGTCTGTACGTCTCTCTCTTTGGTCCAAAAACCAGAATAGGGATGACAGTTGGTCAGCAAGTTTTTTTTTTTTCCTTTAACTAACTAAATAATTAACTAACTTACTCACTGGCCTTATTAAATCCGTTGTTTCATGCCCGGGCGGATATAAGCTCTCCTACTTCCGTATCCTGAGCAAATGTTATCCAATCCTCCCTTATGTAATCTACTTCCCTCAAATCATGGTTAATATTATTCTCCAATCTCATTCTTGACCTGCCTAATGGTCGTTTTCCCTCCGATTTTCTTAGCGCGTTTTCCCTCTGACTTTCTTTCATTCCCCATACGTGCCTCAAGCCCAGACCATCTCAGTCTACAAGACTTAACTGTTGATATTATATATGGTTTCCCATTAACATCATCATCATCACTCCAGGGATTAGGCGATTGCCCGTTCCGACTTCATAATGCATCAGCCCAACGTCTTCTAGGTCTTCCAACATCACGTCTTCCTCTTGCTTCATAATTTCTTGCTAACAATGGATATCTCTCCTTACTCATTCCATCCATATGATCAATCCATTTCTGTCTGTAATTCGTGACCTTATCCAATAGCTGTACTTTCAATTCTTCTCTTATTCTATCAAGTCTTGTACATCCTTTAACTTGTCTTAGGAACCTCATCTCCGCCGTCTGTATTCTATCCTTCTGTTTTTTCATTGGTGCCCAAGTTTCGCATCCATACAATATTGTGCGAACCGCCATAACATTATACATTTTTATCTTTGTATTAACATCACGTAGCTTTTATTTATGTGGATTTCTCCATTCTCCTGTCTGTTCAACTTTCTTTGGTCCATTTTTTTTCTATCAAGTTTGTTCTCAAATACTCATTGTTTTATTCTCTAGCCTTTATAATTAGTTTTCTCAAACCTGGAGCTACTACTTTTGCAGCTACCCAAATTCCAAGACAAGTAATTCACATTTTTTTACAGGCGCATGCTCAAAAGTACGTGCATAACCTCATGAAATTAAATTGCTGTCACTAAATTATATAAAAGTACGGTAACCTGAAGGCTTAGTAACTATCACATTATCTATAATATCCTCTCTAATCCTAAGAATTTCTGGCCCACACTATATATAAAATCAGTGGCGTGAATCTGCACCTTGTAATGGCCACAAAATATTGATATTAAAACTTGGCGACTTGAATGTGGTGTTTTTAAAACTTTATGGAACATTGTCCCTTCCACGCCTACTACTTAAATATTCATGAGGTGTTTCTTAGAAAAAATGAGGAAGAAATAAAAAGAGTTTGGCAAGTTTAGAAGCTGTCCTTGTGTGCGATACAAACTGGGGCTTGATTTTATATAACACTCGTAAATCTACTCACCCACAATTGCAACATAATTAGCATAGATATTGTTTACTGAGGTCAGTTAGAATGACGTCAGTAGAGCCATGTGGTCAGTGGTGGGAATTTATTATCTTTGTTATATGTACAATGTAAAATTAATACATATTAAAACATTATTATTTATTATTATTAATATTGTATACTAGCCAATACCCGGCGTGTATTGCTATGCCTAAATAAATGACATATTAAAGGATAATTACAAGTTTAGGTACCTGTGAGAGAGATGTACAGACTAAAATTGCAATGGCAAAAAATGCAACTAAGACATTACATGGAATAATTTAGAATAAAAATATTACAAAGGAAACTAAAATGAAAATTTATAAGAGCATAATACAGAATATTTTGTCATATGGAAGTGAAACTAGGTCTTTGACCGAATTACAAAAGAATAAAATTAGAACAGTTGAATTTGATTATTTCAGAAGAAGCCTCAAAAAAACAAGACAGCATCAAATAAGAAATGAATTCCTTTGGAGAGAAATGAATGTCACCACATCTGTTGTTAAGAGGATTGAAAATCAAACGCTTAAATGGTATGGCCATGTACAAAAAATGGAAAATGAAAGATTGCAAAAAAATATATACCAGTGGTCACCCCCTGGAAGAAATAAAAGTGGCAGACCAAGATGGAAATGGAAAACCTACGTCAGAACTATAATGGATGATAGAAATTTGGAAGAGGGAGATTGGAATGATATAGATAAATGGAAACTGAAGACGGCAAACCTATAAGTGGGGGAAAGCCGAAGAAGAAGAAGACATCGTATGTTACACACTTAGACGAACCAAAAAGGCGGTATCAAGTCAGTTAGAATTTCGGATTTCAGGTAAACCTCCACTTCTAACTGTCAGATTTCGCTAATTTTCTGATAATACCTACCTCGGTTTATTTTAATACGATATATTCAGTTTCGTTGTGAAACATCGAAAATTGTGACCGCTAGAGCTATTTTTAAATGTTCAGGTGAATTCCTTCACCTAATAGTTTTAGAGAGACCAATTTTGAATCTAAACCACTGAGGGACCCAATCAGACGCACAAAGAAATTCATAACAATCGATCCAGACATTTAGGAGGAGAAGAGTGACAAACAAACGTAGGGAAGAATTATATATATATATATATATATATATATATATATATATATATATATATAAAGATAAGCAGTTAAATTGGCATGGGCACGTACGACGAATGCAAGAAAAATATTACCCAGAAAAACATTGGAATGGTATCCACCTGGAATAAGAAACACAAGAAGACCTCGAAACTCGTTGATGCAAGATATAAGCACTGGAATGAGAACAAGAGTACTGGAGGACATGGAGTGGATGGACAGAGACGAGTGGAGAAGGAAAATAACAATCTAGACACAAAAAAATGTAAAACATTTGTGTATATAAATAAAAAATAATATTATTATTAGTAGTGGTAGTAGTAGTAGTAGTAGTAGTATTAGTTTTATTTTTATTATTATTATTATTATTATTATTATTATTATTATTATTATTATTATTATTATTATTATTATTATTATTATTATTATTATTATTATTATTATTATTATTGGCCGCGGTGGACTAGTGGTTATATTCCTTGCCTCTGGTCCAGAGGGTCGCGGGTTAAAAACCTGGCCAGGGTCGATGGATTTTTTAGGACGGAAAAATCCAAGGACCATGTCCCCCAGGAGGGTCTTGATGCAACATGGGTCCCGAGTCTGAAGAATATCAGGGCTCGTAAAACAAAAAAATCTGTGTCAAGCCATGAATAAAGAGGCCTCCTCTAATACAAAATTTACCGATCTCAAACATCGCTACCTAGTAGTTAATACCTTAGCTTCATGATAAGATGTCTCATTTGAGTCGGTTGTGCATCACCGCAGGCCACTCATGACATCTGTGGACAAATAAGGTTAACTAAATGAATCTTATCGTCTATTAAATTCGTAACAAAGAAGAGTCTATGGGTCAAAACTCGGCTACGCCAAGATAGATGATGTAGGCCAATGCATGTAATTTCAGATAAATAAATAAACCTTTTTTACAGTGGAAAATAGATATCATAAATACGATACTTGTTTTCTATTTATTGCTCGGAAGAACTATTGATGCCTTTTTTACAAGTTCAAAGGCACATCAAAACTAACAGGTTCAATTATTTTGGATTTGCTCCAATTGTTACTCTGAACCCTTCATATATAGACCGGTACCCTGAATTTTGCACATTCCTACAAATGTTAACACACATACAGGAAACCCTGTACTTTTCACCAGCTGCTATTAAAATCAGTCTCAATTTAGTTCATGGTCGACTTATTTTCCAACCAAAATAAAACAAAAAATTAATAACTTGATTGAGAAGTTGATATGAGGTTTCAATACCTATAGGCTAACACAGGACTATTTTTCAGAAAGATAGGACTTTACAGACTTAAAATATTTATTTTTTCCAAAACTACTAGAAAATATTAAAACAATTCTAACGTCTCCTGGAAAGACGAAAAGTCAAAATTTCAACTCTTTTATGCATTCAATATGGAGGACCATGTATTAGAGGAACCAAATGTATCACCAAACGGTGGCTCATTTCTTGCCACACACGAATCAGTATGGTCTCCAGTTATCGAATTCACGGCTTCAAACAATTCATCTTGTCGAAGACCTTTCAAGCCCAGTTCTTGTGCAGGAATAGGGGGGATTAAAAACACGGTCTTCTTACATAACCCCACAAATAAAACATCACCCCGGGGTTAGGTCTGGTGAACATGGGACCCGGCCACCGGCGATGAAGCGACTGATCTTCTTGATAGTTACCTCCTCTTCCAATATAAAAGACGCCAATGCAAAACTTATGATCGACCCTTCACCAAGCAACACCGCCAATGTGGGACATGATCGGAATTTCAAACTTTTCTTGTCCTAGGAAACGTTGCGAATTATGTTTCTATTGGTTTGTAGTTTGGATGAAATGAATCGCTGTTGAGAATTGAATTGTTTTAGTTTTTGAAGTTCTCTTAGGACAGGGTTACTGGCCCGACGCTAAGTAGTCCACGTGGTAGGGTTGCCTACCTTTTTAGTCGATGGACAGGACATTAGGATACCGCATTTACTCAGTACCTGATGGAACGGTTATACCGCCGTGACTCGGTCCTCAGAGCCTCGTTTGTGAAAACGGGTTGTACCACGAGAAGGTGAGGATGAGAATTGGGTAGGAGAGGTTATACACACGTCACTACCCCTTAGGACGTCCACTCAAAAGACTTTTGGATGGTGTTTCTCTTGAGGCGAAACAGGTCAACAAATGGCCTAAATTCGTGAATGTACTATGATGATGATGCTGAAATAAATGTTTGAAGTTTGTTCCTTCTTTCTGAAGAGTCATATCGGCCTAAAATTATCTGTGTTTCAATTAAAACATCAAAATAAAAGGCAGACAAATGAAAATGGCTCACTAAAGTGCATTAGTAATGTTACAGCAGTTAATTTCTACAATAGGAATTGAATTTGTGGTTTATGAAGTGAAGATTTGATACGATTGACTCGCCACTGATGAAAGTTACGCCCAAGAAAAGGGAGGGGTCAGCACTAAAATGACAGTCGCCTAGACACATAAAGTTATCAACCTTTTTATTCAAATTTTATCTCCTCGAAATACAGAATAATTCTATCCGGACTGTCACAACAAGATGATTCAGTTCTACTTTCAGAATATATCGTGGCACACAGACAAGGACATGGAGGGCTTTCCAGAAAGAATGATCATTAGGGAGCGGATTTTTACACGCTTTATATTAGCTTGACCTGTATCTATCTATCTATCTATCTATGTAACGGAATCTTTCAACGCGATTTTCACCCACTTAAAATCATCGGATCGACTTGAAACTTTGTATACTTGTAGAGGACCCGTGACAATACAATAATTTCATATTTATTTTCTAAAATCCTGGCCATAATCATCAGAAAATTAAAAAAAGTGTTTTTGTATAAATGTAACGGAATCTTTCAACGCCATTTTCACCCACTTAGAAACATTGTATCGACTTGAAACTTTGTATACTTGTAGAGGACCCGTGACAATATAATAATTTCATATTTATTTTCTAAAATCCTGGCCATAATCATCAGAAAATCAAAAAAAAGTGTTTTTGTATAAATGTAACGGAATCTTTCAACGCCATTTTCACCCACTTAGAAACATCGGATCGACTTGAAACTTTGTATACTTGTAGAGGACCCGTGACAATACAATAATTTCATATTTATTTTCTAAAATCCTGGCCATAATCATCAGAAAATAAAAAAAAAGTGTTTTTGTATAAATGTAACGGAATCTTTCAACGCCATTTTCACCCACTTAAAAATCATCGGGTCGACTTGAAACTTTGTATACTTGTAGAGGACCCGTGACAATACAATAATTTCATATTTATTTTCTAAAATCCTGGCCATAATCATCAGAAAATAAAAAAAAAAGTGTTTTTGTATAAATGTAACAGAATCTTTCAACGCCATTTTCACCGACTTAGAAACATTGGATCGACTTGAAACTTTGTATACTTGTAGAGGACCCGTGACAATACAATAATTTCATATTTATTTTCTAAAATCCTGGCCATAATCATCAGAAAATCAAAAAACGTGTTTTTGTATCAATGTAACGGAATCTTTCAATGCGATTTTCACCCACTTAGAAACATTGGATCGACTTGAAACTTTGTATACGTATAGAGGACCCGTGACAATACAATAATTTCATATTTTGTTTAAAAAATCCTGGCCAGAATCATCCGAAAATCAAAAAAATGAAAACTGGTATAATAGGTTGCGGACTTGTGGAGTTTTTAGTCAATCGTTGTAAGAGCTCAGTTGGTAGAGCAGTGAACTCCTAGTGGTAGGCATATATAATTTCAATAATCCATACGTCGCTGGTTCAAATCCGGCTGGAGGGTTCTTTTTATAGAAGAGTATTACTTTTAGCTCATACTACAATAGTATTGAATTTAAAGATATTTACATTTTTATCTTATTCTTTAAAATATTAAAAATAAAAAATAAATAATAGTTTTAAAAAAACTAAAAGAACACGCTTTATTAGAAAACTAAAAAATGAAAAATAATTTTAATTTCCAGTACGCTTGGGATAAAATAAAGTGGTCAACAAAAAAATCATCTCCAACACATATAGAATAAAATTAGAGTTATCAACAAACAGAAAATAATTTTACCATCAAAAGCGTGGGGTGCTCTATATCAATTAATATATTTGATAATAAACAGATATTGGTAAAAGTAAGCTCTCTAAGAAGAAAATGTAAAAATCATAAAAATCACCCCACGCTTTTGATGGTAAAATTATTTTCTTTTTGTTGATAACTCTAATTTTATTCTATATGTGTTGGAGATGATTTTTTTTTTGTTGACCACTTTATTTTATCCCAAGCGTACTGGAAATTAAAATTATTTTTCATTTTTTAGTTTTCTAATAACGCGTGTTCTTTTAGTTTTTTAAAACTATTATTTATTATGTAATAAAAGGTAAAGATTGAATGCAGATAGTATATATTATTCAACTGTTTGTGTGTGTGAAACAAGATAAAAGACAGTCAAAAGTCTTACTTCTCATTATACTATTCAACTGTTTGTATATGGAACCAAAACAAAAGACAGTCATAAGCCTAACTTCTCACTATACTATGTTGCAATCTTAACGTTTAGAACATAAAAATCCGCTCCCTAATGATCATCTAAATGACAGAACCTCTTCCAAGACAACACAACATTAAGATGAAATACACTATTCATACTGAACATGACGAATATGATAATGATGATTCTGATTGCCAGATGATGTTCGGGGACCGTTTGGGCCTCGAAGTTTCTTGACATCTGTCTTACAGGGGAGGAAAAACCCCGAAAGTAACCATCACCCAGAAAACTTCTCCCGACCGGAGATCGAACCCTGGTCCTCTGCGTTACGAGGCAGCGACGCTACCCCGGGATCACAGCGGTGGACAATTATATTAATAAAATACATACATAGCAGAAATAATGATGTTGAGAGCAATAAAAAGAAAAACGAAGATATAAGAACAGAACTTAACATATTTAATCTCTGTGAACGAATAAAATACTATCAAAATGCTTACCTTCAGCACGTATTACGAATGAATGAACAGCGCATACCAAGAAGAATGTATAATTATAAACCGAAAGGGAGAAGATAGTTGGGAAGACCATTGAAGAGATGGAAGGACCAATTCGACCTATAATGAGATCGGAACAGGCCATTGGGCTTAATCCTTGTTGTTGTTGATGATGATGAAATACAACACAGTGTTCTACCGAAGAGCAGGTCATTCACTGCAAACTCAGCATTCTCCACTCTTTCCTTAACTCAGCCTTCCTTTTTGTACCCGCATATAAACCATTTATTTTAATATTGTCTATCATCTGATGTATTTTTCTGCCACTAACTTTTTTTCCATTGACAATTCCTTCTGGACTTCCGTCAGCAGGCAGTTTCTTCGTAAACAAGTGGCCAATCCACTTTCTTTTCCTCTTCTTTATGAGTTCCAGCACTGTTCTTCCTTCACCCACTCTGTCTACCACATCTTTATTTTTTTATTTTGTCTGTCCATTTTGTACGCTCCATCCTTCTCCATATCCACATCTCAAAAGCTTCCAGTCGCTTTTCCTCATTCCTCTCCATACAATGCTACACTCCATACAAAGCACTTCACTAGCCTCTTCCTTATTATGCCTCATACTGCCAAACGTCCGCAGAAAATGCTTCTCTTCTTGTTAAAAGCTTCTTTTGTCATTTGTTATCCTCTGTTTTACTTCTTGACAGCAGTTCATGTTAAAATTTAGTAGCCTTAGAAATACTGTAATGTAGAACTTTATTTTTCAGGAGGGGCTATGTGACAGCACAACTGCGCCCAGCGTATCCTCAATCAGTCGTCTGCTCAGAGGAGGAGGAGGAGGAGGTCGAAGAGAAGATGGCGATTTGAAGAAGGATTATAGCATCGATGGAATTCTTGGAGGTAAATTATACGCTGTATTGATTTCTGCTATCCTATTCTAACATCGAGTGATTACCTTGTCTAACAATAGGCCTATTAATAGATTTAGGCCGGCATTCAAGAACCAAGCTTTCCGCGAAGAGCGACTCTCAGCCCGTCTCTCCGTGGTTAATTATGTGGGTGATGCAGAACCTATTCTAACTGGCTCACTCTATTCAACATCATGTGCTAACAATACAACAAGTAGGCCTATTTATTTTAAAAAAAGTTTCCGGAAACAATTGAAAGATGAGACCCTAGCTTACGGAAGACGGAGATAGCATGGCCCAGAGAGCTTGGTCCTTGAATACCGGCCTTAGTGTAATAAAACAAGCAGAACAGTTGATATCAGATCTAAATTTAACTCGTCTTCTTGTATCTTGTAAGCCCATGTTTCCCTTAACAGAGATTTAGGCGCTCTTCCCCTACAGGGAAGAAATTGAACCATACTAATTTAGTTACACTTGTTTTCGTATAGATGTCATTTGAGTGATCCGTGGTCAGCGTTCCGCCTCATACTGACATCTAGGAAACCAAGATAGTACTAAGACGGGAAAATTCGGTAAAATTTGCTTAGAGGCCTTTTCATTCAGGCTTAAGGATCTTTTACGAGCCTGAAAATCTTCTGACTCAGGACCCACGGTTTAAAGTCCCTCCCGGAGGATTTGCTCCTTGGATTTTTCCATCCTAAAAAATACATCGACAACGGCCGGGTTTGAACCCGCGACCCTCGGGACCAGAGGCAAGAAACATAACCACTAGTCCACCGCGGCAGATAATTTAACTTGTAAAATCTGTATATTGATTGCCGCAAAGTAAAATTCTATAGTTCAGATGACTGTAAACATGACGATATTAAAATGTCAATAAATATTTCCTATCAAAGTTTTGAGTAAGGTCTCTCAACATATAGCCTATAAACTTTTACTTAGTTTCTTGCAAATATGAAATTTCCATCCTAAATCAGAGTCAAGATAAATTACTAGAAACATAACATTTGAATATAGAGATTCAACATGATAACCACTAGTCAGGACATCACTTTACCTGAATTATCGTCGATATCCGCCCCCCAATAACTTACATATATTCAGAGTGTTGAACCAAAGAAATTCGTCGTTCATGCCCATACCAATTTAATTGCACGTAGGCCTATCTTATATAATCTATATACTAACTGAATATGCCTATTTCATATTATTTTATTCTCTTATTACTTTATTTCTTACTTTTCCCAATTCTGAACATCTTGCTGCTCTCCTCAAGAAATCCATTTCCATCAACATAAGTTTTTATTCTGAGTTTTTAATTATTATTATTATTATTATTATTATTATTATTATTATTATTATTGTTCTTCTTCTTGTTGTTGTTCTTGTTGTTCTTGTTCTCGTCTCGTTCTTGTTCTCGTTCTTATTCTCATTCTTGTTCTCGTACTTGTTCTCGTTCTTGTTCTCGATCTCGTTCTTGTTCTCGTTCTTGTTCCTGCTCTCGTTCCTGTTCTCGTTCCTGCTCTCGTTCCTGCTCTAGTTCCTGCTCTCGTTCTTGTTCTCGTTCTTGTTCTCGTTGTTGTTGTTGTCACTGTCACTGTCATTGTCATTGTCATTGTCATTATTATTATTATTATTATTATTATTATTATTATTATTATTATTATTATTATTTACTTCACTTAAATCGTGGTTAATGTTATGGTGATAAAACTACTTTTAATCATGCAAAAATCTAATGCATCATTCTTCCACTCTCACCAACAAGAAAACTGCAGAAGCAAAAAGTTGGTTTCTTGGGAATGATATCACGTGGTAGTTGGAACACACTGAGCGAAACAATTGAAAACAACAGGCACGTCCATTTGACTATTAATTCAAAATGAAATCAAAAACCGTGTTCATGCATTCATAGCTACTGGTTTCACAATTACAAGGTAGCTCCCGTAATAATATGCTATTCAGGCTTTTAGGAGATGCCTCTAGGGTTTATTTACATTGCAACCTTCATTTAGACTGTCGGAACACATGTAACGTAATTTAAAGGAAGCGTCCCTACCTCTTACACCTCCATTTCTATCCTTATACTATGTATTTTGTCTGTGTATTCATTTATTTATATCGTATAGCGTGGGGGAAATTATAAGAGTAGAAGTTTGTATAAAAAATTGTAGAACGGATTTTACGTGGCATTAAGTTAGATCGAAACAAGTGAATAACTTCATTAACGCAGTGAGTGGGAATTAGTGACATGGATGAGTGGGAAGGACAGCAACTCAAACACCATTCTGATAAACATAACACAATTAAAACTGGATATGAGCACATATAACATTAATAATAATAATAATAATAATAATAATAATATTACTACTACTACTACTAATAATAATAATAACAATAATAATAATATTCCAGGGAATATGGGGTACGATAAAACTATCACTAAATAACAAAACAACAAGAGAGACCCAATTGAAATTTTATAAAACGTTGGCAATACCGGCACTGCTCTATGGTTCAGAAGCCTGGATGCATAAAAAACAAGATCTAAGTAGGATAACGGCGGCAGAAATGAAATTTTTGAGATCTGTTAAAGGGTGCACTAAGGAAGACAGAATCAAGAACACAGAAATAAGACAGGAACTTGAAATATTTGCAATAACTGATAAAATAGATACATATAGACAAAAATGGAAGCGACACATAGAATGAATGAAGATAGATATCCAAAACAAATAACAAAATACAAACCTAAAGGCACCCGAGACGTGGACAGACCTAGAAAGAGATGGGCTGAAGTCGGAACGGGTCAACAGACCTAATCCATGAAAGCAGATGATGATGATGATGATGATGATGATGATGATGATGATGATGATGATGATGATGATGATGATGATAATAATAATAATAATAATAATAATAATCTATCTAAACCCGTTTAACAATGTAAAGAAAGGCATCTTCCGATATTCAATGTTCTGTGTGTTAAAAATCTTTACCTAATACGCCTATGCAGTATAAAAATGAATGTTTGTATGTTTGTTTGTTTGTTTGTTTGTTCGTACTTTATGCGCGGCCATGCCGTTGATCGGATTGTGATGGGAGTTTTTGTAAAATGTTCAGGAGATTCCCGGGATGAACACAGGCTATAAAAGAGTTGTGATACTCAACTCCTACACCCTAAAAAATCGCCCTTTGTATTGGAAAACGTGAAAAATGTTGCTCTTTAGACGCTTTAATGGCTTACGCTGCCTAAAACATAACAAATACACAACATTCATGTGCACAAAATTGAATATCTCAAAACGCTCTACAAAAAAGTCTGCGACAGCATATGTTTATCTCTTACGGATAACTCACAATAACCATTTTTGTCTTTCATTGATGCCAAGAAGATCGAGACAAGTACGTAGATTCCTGTGCAAACATAGCACATAACGAATTTTGTGTTTTAGCTCATTTATGCCAAGAATCGAGATAAGTAGATTCCCGGGCAACACCGGGTAATCAGCACGGGGAATTTTAAAATAATTACTATATACATTTATAATTATTTTTCATTTTACTTATTCAACTAATTATAAGAAGCGGGCTACATCAATTTTCGTTTTTCAGCTCATTTATGCCAAGAAAACCGGACAACGCCGGGTAAACAGCACGGGGTATCTAAAAATAATTACGATATAAATGTTTCCTTTTACTTATTTAACTAAACATAAAACACATTAATTTTCATATTTCTGCTCATTTATGTCAAGAAGATCGGGATAAGTAGATTCCCGGACAACGCCGGGTAATCAGCACGGGTATCTAAAAAATATATATTTATAATTATTTTTCTTCTACTTATTCAACTAAACATAAAAGCACATTAATTTTTATTTATTTAGGAGTAGCAGAGCACGCCGGGTATTAGCTAGTAGCCTATATAAAATTTTAGAAAGCGTAGGCTATGTTTGTGCTAGCAAAACTTGTAAAATACCCAATCGATTGACTTGAAATTTTGCATATATAGGCCTATGTATTTTTTCAAAGAGACGGTTTTATGCTGTCTATTATATTCTAATAACACTAGGTGCAGGAATTCATCTGAAACAAATATTTGAAATTCGCTCTAGCGGACGGAATTTTCGACATTTCACAACGAAACTCAGAATATCTTATTGAAATAAATCGATGTAGGCATTATCTAAAAATCATTGATATCCGACCGTTAGAAATGGGAGTTTACCTGAGATTTCGAACTGTGGCGGCAGGTGGATGAAAAAAGTAGGTGAAATCATGACATATTTAAATATAGTACAACCCTAATGACTAGTCTCAAAATTTGTCGATTCAAAAAAACACAATCATTAAATCGAATAGTAGACAGTCTTGCATTTTCCCTTAGAACATCTGCGATTGTATTAAGATTTGTTTCGAAAGTTTTCAACTGCAAATGTCACTTCAAATGCTCCTCAGAATCTGTATGCTTATTTAAAGCAAACTATTTAACATAATGACGGCTGACATTGGGAAGGGACCACGCTGGTAATGTATGCGGACGACATGGCCATTGGGGCAGAAAACAAAGAACCACAACAAGGCATAGACGCAATACAACGATGGACTATTACCCGTTTAAGGAGTAAGCGCAGTTGTTGACAGAGGACACTGCAGTCGTGTTTATGCAGGAATAGAACACGTGACACTGCTATCTATGAGTGCAGAGGGGAATGGGACGTGGGACGCTGACAGTGTACACTGCTTTATATGACGTCACGTGTAGCAACAAACAGAGCTTCGTAATTCTTCCGCCTGCAGAGATATTTTGAATGACTAATACGGAAAATGAGTTCATGATAAACATCAACAAGACCGTACAAATGGTTTCCCAGAAAGGGGGAAGAACAGCGGCAAGTGATAATCTAGAACTAGGAGAAGATCAATAAGAATGGTGAACAAATTTAAATACTTAGGCATAACACTGCAGCCAACAACAAAGTCTTTCAGCGCACATGTGCAGGAGAGAGCAGCAGCAGCTATAAGAGCTATGTGCAATATCAAAAACATTACAGCATTAAAATTAGACACAGCCATGAAATTATTTGTATCAGTGATCACCCCGATCGCCACCTACGGATAGAATTAATATGGGAGAAACTATCAACCAGCGATTTGGACAGGTTAGAAAAAGTGAAAGCAAGATACATAAAAAAGGCATTAGGTACAAGTAAATACACACCAAATAGAATGGCCTATATGCTAGCCAGAGAAACCTACTTCCTAGAGGACCTGAGACAAAGGATATTACTGCCAGCAACGGAGCCATATAAGAAAGTCATCGAAAAAAAAACAGAAGGAAAAATAATTCGACGAAGAGTTCTACGCCTCAGACACCAGGTGAACAGGGAGTGGACCGAAAGCAACCAACCACAAAGACACGCAATCATAGATCTAGCAACACATGGATATCACCATAAAATGTGCAAAAAATACAAAATTCCACCAACCGAGTAACTCGTGTGAATGCAAGATATGTAAATGTGAGCGATACCATTACAAACAATGCAGAAGATGGACGGGATCGTTAAACAAATTGATAAAAGACAATTCATGAAACTAAAACTTAATGCTCTTTCGAGTGCAACTTAGGCCTACATACTTTTATTATTATTATTATTATTTATTATTATTATTATTATTATTATTATTATTATTATTATTATTATTATTATTATTATTATTATTATATCGGCCGCGGTGGACTAGTGGTTATGCTCCTTGTCTCTGGTCCCGAGGGTCGCGGGTTCAAACCCGGCCGGACGGAAAAATCCAAGGAGCAAGTCCTCCGGGAGGGACTTTAAGCCGTGGGTCCTGAGTCTGAAGATTTTCAGGCTCGTAAAAAATCCTTAAGCCTGAATGAAAATGCCTCTAAGCAAAATTTACCGAATTTTCCCGTCCTAGTACTACCTTGGTTTCCTAGATGTCAGTATAAGGCGGTACGCTGACCACGGACCACTCAAAATGACATATATACGAAAACAAGTGTAACTAAATTAGTATGGTTCAAATTCTTCCCTGTAGGGGGAGAGCGCCTAAATCTCAGTAAAGGGAAAAACATGGGCTTACAATACAATTATCATTATTATTATTATTATTTTACCCCAGTTAAACCGATGTCCGCATTTCTTGACGGTTCTATTTTTACGGTGAAAGATTATCACTCTTTCGACCAAGGTACTTTTTTCGTCTGGCTTATCACCTTCGACCAGTCCGGCATGGGTAACCCTATCGGCAGCAATGCTACCGCCGGCATGGGAAATGGGAGACTTGCATGGAAGCTTCTTGTAGGAAAGCCCGAGGGAAAACGCCCAGTTGGTAGACCAAGAATGAGGTGGGAGAATAACATTAACTATGATTTGAGGGAAGTAGATTATACAGAGAATGATTGGAAATCATTAGCTCAGGATAGGGATGTGTGGAGAGCTTATGTCCGTGCGGCCATGAACCTACGGGTTCGATAGTGCCAGTGAGTAAGTAAGTAAGTATTATTATTATTATTATTATTATTATTATTATTATTATTATTACTATTATTATTATTATTGTTGTTACTATTACTATTATTATTATTATTATTATTATTATTATTATTATTATTATTGTTATTTTATTATTATTATTATTATTATTATTATTATTATTATTATTATTATTATTATTATTATTATTATTATTATTATTATTATTTATTATTATTATTATTATTATTATTATTATTATTTAAAGCAAGCATCACATTTTGAAAGTCACAAAACCCTTGTTTATTCCAGACACCAAATTTATTACTAAACAAAACACATGGCCAACGAAAGAGTTTTCGAAATGTCACACTACTGCATAACCATGAGTACTGTTCAAACCAAGAATTTTTTTAATGAAGATTGTATGAATTGACAGTGTCATTGAAGGAGCCTGGTGTAATCAGAAGTGATATGCTATTTCTGTTTTAAGAAATCAAAGAATTTAGGTACAAATTATATTTGAAGAGAAAAATATAGGCCTATACTCAGACTGGAGGTTGAAACTGAGAATTTAGGCTTTCTATGCCGCGAGGCTACAAAAATGCTCATCTTTGAGTCAAACTAAAGTGAAATCGGAAATGTAGACACTGTTGCGCCAATTGAAGACAACGTACTAAACCAAAACACCCTTATTGTCCTACACAGATCCAATTTAATCCCTGACGTGTTTCGCTAAAACATAGGCCTACACTACGTCTTAACCCCCAGTGAGAAATTTAGAAGTGTAGAACCGGTTCTCTATTCAAGTGCCCTGCATTAAATAAATAATGGGCTGGATATCCTTAATATCTGTTGACATTACAGTTACCATAGCAACCGTGAGGATTTTTTTCCCCAAAGTTGTTAAGTGTCAAAGATGTAATTCATTAAATTTCATTAATTAATAAAAATAAAACGTAGTTTTATTTGATTTTCATATTTATTATATAATTCAGTGGCAGCTGTTTCGGTACACTGTACCTTCTTCAAACATGTTAACAAATTATGAATTGTGTTCCAACTGATCTAAGCAACAATGCAACAATATTTATTTAAATTTTTAAATTTAACAAAGGGGATTCATTCAAATCAAGTTGAGAATTTAACAGTTTTTTACTACTTTTAAATTTATTAATTTTTACAGCCTCCAAAAGATCTAACTTCTTACCCTTATCACAAATATGTAAAATTTCAAAATTATAAATATGAAAATGAAATATAAAACTACGTTTTATTTTTATTTAATTAATAAATATGGATTTTCATCAAGTAAACACCAACTCAATTGATTATCATTAAATTTCAGTTCAGTTCACTGTGGTAGGAATGTTCTTGCGGACACAATTTGAACTATCAGCTGCAACTGTTCTTAAGAAGCTGACGTAAACAGACATTCTTTTGTCAGAGGAAACTAATATGATCATCATCATAGTCCATCCACGAATTTAGGCTATTTGTTGACCTGTTTCGGCCTCAAGAGAAACACCATCCAAAAGTATTTTGAATGGACGTCCTGGTCTTCTTCTTCCTGCAGGTTGATATCTTAACATTTGTTTGGGTATTCTGTGATCTTCCATTCGATAAACATGTTGCATCCATCTTGACTTATAATCAGAATTTTCTATTGCATTAAAATGGTAACAATTTACAAATCCCATAATTCAATAATCTTTCGACTTTCATTACATTAGAAGTGGCCTAAATGAATTTTTAACAGTAAAATTGCTGTTAATTTTCAACTCTCATATCTGTAATTGGTCCAGCCCATTCGCTTCTTCGGGCTTAGAGAAAACAAATTACTAATATTTACACTTGAGTTATTTTCAATTGTTGTGGGAACAGGTACAATATTATTTCCTTTCTCGAGTTTCGTTTTAACACCGTTAGGCGGCAGCACTTTGCGTGTTAGGAAGGCGTGAGTATTTCAAAGTCACCGCCGATTTTTTAAGACCACTCTTAAAACCTTTTACGACTGCCAAGTTAAAAATAGTCCGATAAAATCGTAACTTTTTTCATTTAGGTCCTGAAATCCGTACACGTTCATAAAAATCTAACGAGAGCATTTCAAAATTGAATTTAATTCGTCCAATCTTCGGTAGGCGTAAATGCTTTCTTTGTAATAGACAACAATATTATCAACTCCTAAAATGTGCAACCCTTTCTAACTCACTGGCTCTATCGGACCTGTAGGTTCATGGCCGTGCGGATATAAGCTCTACATACATCCCTATCCTGGGCTAATTTTTTTCCAATCATCCCTTGCATAATCTACTTCCCTCAAAAATACATAATGTTATTCTCCCACCTCATTCTTGGTCTACCAACTATGCATTTTCCCACTGGTTTTCCTACAAGAAGCTTCTATGCACCTCCTTCATTCTACATTCGTGCCACATGTCCTGCCCAGCACAGTCTTCAAGACTTAGCTGTTCTTATTATATCTGGCTTCCTATAAATACCATGTAGCTCACTATTATGTAGTCTTCTCCATTCACCTGTCTGTTAATCTCTCTTTGATCCAAAAGTTTACTAAGTGCTTTAGTCACAGATAATCGTAATCTCCTTCCTCCCTTAAAGTAAGAGTCCATGTTTCGCATCCATATGATATAACTGGGAGAATAACAGATTTATGTTTTCAGTTTAAAGTTTTTTCAGAGAAGTTGGGACGACAAGAGTCTCTGTAATGCATAATAGCACGCATTTCCAGAATTGAGCCTATGTTTAATTTATCTGCATATCTCATTCCTATTTGTAATTATTGTTCCTAGGTATTTGAATTCAGCCACTTCTTTAAAATTTTCTTTATTTGCTATTAGCTACCCATTTCCATTATATAATGTATTTCTATGTGGAAACATATATTTAGTTTTATTGATGTTTACTTCCAGTCCCAATTTCTTAGAGTTACTCAATAGAGTGTGTGTGTTGGCCCTTAGTATCTCCTCGTTATCGCCTAATAATATTACACCATCGGCATAGACTAACAGCTTATTAATACCATTGATTTCTAGGCCTTCTTCATACTGTAAATATTTGATAACGTGTTCCAGTACAAAATTGAATAGTAGAGGAGATAGTGTACCTGCTTGCTTTCACCCGAAAGTATCTGAAAACTGTTTGCCTACACGTCTCCTACGCTTAGTGCCATTGAAACACATTATTTAGTAAGTCTAACTTAATTTTTAGGAATTCCGAACTGACCTACTCCGTTGTTTTTTTTTCAAATAGGCCTAGAAGCCTAATACTCATTGAAGACCCATATCTAAACCCACCCAAGGCGAAGCAATGTCGAAATTCTTCTGTTCTTAACTTCACTTCCTTGTATGTTGTTTGTGTTGTTGGCTACACTTTCAGAATTACGGGTACAAAAACCAAAAACTCTCCAACAATAACAACTTTCATACACTTTGCACTGGTACATTAAACATGGCCAGTTCATGAATCATTTGGTCGGCATTTTCAATTCAAACATCAAAAGATTTTTCTCTAATAGACAAGTATGTACGACGAAAAATTAGCATTGTCGAAAAGAATAAAAACATGTGGAGAAAGAGAGAACTATCACTCCAACAAGGGATATGGGAGGGAAGCTCATCCCTTACAAAAGCTTTCTTTATCTGTTTTCTTGCGTTCAACAGGCATTGCCATTCAAACCATAGACTTGACATTTTAAATGTCGGCTTTATAGTGGAATAGAGAAAGCCGACGTAGTCCGTTGAGCGGCAGGCAAAGCCAAGGTGTTTTTACCTTTATTTCTTATTTTTCTAGTTTTTTATTTCTTCTTTTTGAGACCCGACAGTGACAAAGATGCTGTTGGTGTCTATTTCGTGTAATGTACTGCAGAAAACTAAGTGGCAATCATATTTTAATACCATCGTCAGACATTAAATCACATTTACAATACAGCTTTTTTATTTTATTTTCAAGTTGGCTGCTCCGTGAATTTCTGCACAATAAATTACCAGCTCAATGACCGGCGCGTGTGAATTTGTATGAAGTGTTTTACAAAGTTTAAAAAAAACAACTTTTCTTTCTTCTTTCATCTGTGATCGCTATAAAATGTAATTTTAAGAATATCAATAAGTTACCTATTGACCTGAAGAAAACTATCTTTTTTGTATACACAAGTTCATAAACTTACTTACTCACTGGCACTATCGAACCCATAGGTTCATAGCCGCGCGGACATAAGCTCTCCATACATCCCTATCCTGAGCTACCCGATTTTCCGATTGAGGGTCTTTCCACTTTTCAGCGGTTGCCCTTTTACCAGCCGGCTGCTGGCCCTTCACATCCACATGTGTCAATCACAGAGGTAGATGATCAACAGCCAGTGTAGGGGTGACATGTGGTTAGCATGTCGAGTCCCCCAGCCGTTATAGCTGGTTCTGAGCTACCCAAGTTCATAAATTGTTCTCTAATTCTTAAAGGACGTTTAAGATATTAAATATAAAATCTTTAATTTAGTTGAGGACGACTGACTTACCAGGTACCAATTTTATATTTAACATCTTATTACATAACCTCAACTGTGCTTTAATATGAATTTTAAAAGTGTTGATTCCAATGTTTGCCCCCACGTACCTAGAAATGTGCAAGTTCGTTAAGTAATATAAATGGATAGTTAAAGAAAAATGGGGGAAAATTTGAAGAAGTGGCTGAATTTAAGTAACTTCTTCTTCTTCTTCGGCTTTCCCCCACTTATATAGCTTTGCCGTCTTCAGTTTCCATTTATCTCTATCATTCCAATCTCCCTCCTCCAAATTCCGATCATCCATTATAGTTCTGACGTAGGTTTTCCATTTCCATCTTGGTCTGCCACGTTCATTTCTTCCAGGGCTGACCATTGGTAGGCTATATATTTTTTGGCCATCTTTTATTTTCCATTCTTTTTACATGGCCATACCATTTAAGTGTTTGATTTTCAATCCTCTTAACAACAGATGTGGTGACATTCATTTCTCTCCAAAGGAATTCATTTCTTATTTTATCCTGTCTTCTTTTTTGGAGGCTTCTTCTAAAATAATCAAATTCAACTGTTCTAATTTTGTTCTTTTGTAATTCCGTCAATGACCAAGTTTCACTTCCATATGGCAAAATATTCTGTAACTAAGAACAATAATTACAAACAGAAATGAGATGCAGAAGGGAATTAAACATAGGCTCAATTCTGAAAACGCAATCTATTATGCATTACAAGGACTCTTTTCGTCCCAACTTCTCTTAAAAAATGTTAAACTCAAAATATATGAAATTGTTATTTTTCCAGTTATATTATATGGATGCGAAACATGGATTCTTACTTTAAGGGAGGGTAAAAGATTACGAGATTTGAGAAAAAGTTCATGTGAAACATTTTGGACCAAAGAGAGATAACAGGCGAATGGAGAAAGCTACATAACAGTGAGATGCACGAGCTTTAAAGGAAACCAGATATAAGTTCGATAAGAACAGTTAAGTATCGGCAGGACATGTGGCACGAATGGCGAATGAAAAAGGGGCATGGAAGCATCTTGCAAGAAAAGCAGAAGGAAAACGTCCAGTTGGTAGATCAAGAATGAGGTAAGAGAATAACATTAATGAATTGAGGGGAATAGATTATACAGGAGATGATTGGAAAACATTAACTCAGAATAGGGATATATGGAGAGCTTATGTCCACGCAGCCATTAACCTGAGCGTTTGATAGTGTCAATGAGTTAGTTAGTTAGTTGGTTGTTGGTTGGTTGGTTAGTGGTTAGTTAGTTAGTTAGTTAGTTAGTTAGTTAGTTAGTTAGTTAGTTAGTTAGTTAGTTAGTTAGTTAGTTAGTTAGTTAGTTAGTTAGTTAGTTAGTTAGTTAGTTAGTTAGTTAGTTAGTTAGTTAGTTAGTTAGTTAGTTAGTTAGTTAGTTAGTTAGTTAGTTAGTTAGTTAGTTAGTAGTTAGTTAGTTAGTTAGTTAGTTAGTTAGTTTAGTTAGTTAGTTAGTTAGTTAGTTAGTTAGTTAGTTAGTTAGTTAGTTAGTTAGTAGTTAGTTAGTTAGTTAGTTAGTTAGTAGTTAGTTAGTTAGTTAGTAGTAGTTAGTTAGTTGCCTACATCAAACCATTATAATGTAAAGACATGGTATAAAATTAATTCTATACTTGATATTAACTTAATAAATTATAAATATTTTTTTATATTGGCCGACAAAACGGGGTTCGAACCAGAGTCTCTCAGTTGCAAGGTTATTTCACATGAAATAAGACATACTCTTTATAACAAAAATACATTGCACTGTAGAATAATTCTGTAATTTGGTGTCCTGTCTTCAAGATGTCGATTTCAAAAGAAAGTCAGCCGCTATTTCTCTTTAAGATTTAACACCTCCGCCGCCATGATGGAATTGACAGTTTCTTTTTCAAACAGTTGACGTGGGTTATATCTTAGAGGATTAGTGTCTTAGCAACAAGTGGTTACCTAGCAACACAATGTCAATCTCCCGTCTTTTGTTCAACATAATCCCACTAAATGCTGCCATGTGATATATGTTAATGTCATCTGTGCTAATGGAGTATTAGAAGTTGGGGGGGGGGCTCAACATTACGCGTTGCCACATCGTAAATTCTATTCTAAAAGAGACCTATTCTATAGAGAAGAAATACTCATTTTACATAAAAATATATAAGTATTTTTGGGGAATCTACCTCTGCTGAAACAATATATATTATATGTATTTCAGATGTTTCTAATTCTATTTCAAAATTAATAAAATTACAATTGATATTCGTCTTTGGTCCGTGGTTTGATCCTTGGGACTGCGAGCAATGTATAAGATACACCTTGAAGTGGGTTGCTAGCCCGTTTTAATGGCGGGTTTTTTTTCGGGGTTTCCTCCCTAATTTGTCAACAGAAAGCAAAATCCACAAATACAAAACGATACTTTGACCAGTTATCGTATATGGAGCAGAAACTAGGGCTGATACAACAAAAACTAAACAAATAATAAGCACATGAAAAGTGAAGATCTTAAGTACTATTCAGGACCCGCGCAGTAGCCGAGCGGTTAAGGTAGGAAGCCTTGGCGCAGAGCTACGGGACTTGCGCTGGTTCGAGTCTCCATGGGGGCAGAAATTTTCTCATGGTATTCGGCCAGTATGGGACCGGTGCCCACCCAGCATCGTGAGACAATTGGGTAGCTACAATAAGTAGCGGCTCCAGGTTGAGGAACCAGCTATAACGGCTGGGGGACTCGACATGCTAACCACATGTCACCCACACACTGGCTGTTGATCATCTACCTCTGTGATTGACAGATGTGGATGTGAAGGGCCAGCAGCCGGCTGGTAAAAGGGCAACCGCTGAAAAGTGGAAAGACCCTTAATCGGAATCGGAAGTACTATTCAGGGGAAAACATTATTTGAAAGAATACACAACATAGAAATTAGGGACAAATGTCAAATTCAACACATAACCAAATTTATTATAGACGAAAATATTGGGAAGGGCATAGGCCTATAGAGATAATGGAAGACAACCGACTTGAAAAAAGAGCTAAAGAAGATAGACCAATGGACGGGAGAAGAACAAGAGGAAGACCAGCCAAGAAATGGATAGACAGTGAATGCAAATCCAATACGTCTTCCTCCGAGGAGTGATTTTGGAAATAAACAGGATGAAAATCCTACAAATTATGAATAAGAAGAAGAAGACAATTGATATTGCTAGAAATGCATGTTATTATGCACTACAGGGACTCTTGTCCCAACTTCACTAAAAAAACTTTAAAATGAGTATTTAACTCATGCCACAAATGCTAGTCAATGACCAATCACGATTCAAAGAATCTTCTTTTACAACCAATGACAGTCGTGTTTCACCTCGCTCTTTATCGATTTCTCTTTATCACCTCCTGCTAAAGAAATCTCCTCCTTTTTAATTTTCTGAACAGGTCAAAGCATTATTTTTCTCCAACAAATACATTGAATAGGCTATAGCAAACAATGAAAAAAATTCCTTGATTTTACTGAGTTGTTTACTAAAAAAAAAACAAATGAATAACCCGTAATGTTGATTATGATATATAGTTTGATGTGTTTCATTATTTCTCCACTTGGGTGCACTCTTACAATATTGCGATCTTATTTGGCAATAAATAATATGATCAAGCAGTGAATGAACATAACCTCACATTTCTGATGTGTTTTCAAACATCACCGTTTACATTGAATATATAAATATTTTAAAATAACTATAGTTAAACAATGATTTGTGAGTAAACAGCTTAATTTTATTCGTTAAATAGTCCTAACAAATACCACTCTTGATTCCAAATTCTGTAGATAAATTCACTCCTCACTTCGTGAGTCGTGAATTTATCGATAATTTGGAAATCACTCGTGGCATTACTTATGAAAATATATAAAGCTGTATTCTCCCAGTTATATTATCTACTTCTTCTTCATCATCTCATTCTTCTTCCTTTGGCTCTACAGTTCTCTAAGAGCCTTGGCCTCATTCATTACATCTGCCCATTCTTCTCTATTCTTAGCTTTGTGTCTCCATCTTTTCACCTTCAGTTGTCTTAAGTATTCTTCTACCTTATTCAACCATAGGCCTATTAGTTTCAATCTTTCAGCATTTTTTTTTCTTCCCTCTGGTTTCCTCTCTAAACGCTTCTTGCACCCCTTTCCTGCTCCATCCGCAACACATGTCCTACCCATTCCATTCTCTTTCTTCTAATATCTCCTACCAGATCTAAATCCCTATATAATTATTTCAATTCCTGTTTCGTTCCAATCTCCATATGCACATATCTCCTTCCTGTACCGCTCCATGTAAGCTATCTTCCGTAGTTTTTTACTTTCCTATGCATTTAATATGAACTTGTCTTTTTTCTGATAATGTCCATGTTATGTTTCCAAACATAATTATTATATTAGGCGTAAGACATAATAGGTGTATAACAGTTAAAATATATGCATGTTAAATATGGGCTCTTACTTTAAGGGAGGAGAAAAGATTACGAGTATTTGAAAATAAAATTCTTAGGAAAATTTTTGATCAAAGAGAAATGGAGGAGATTACATAACAGTGAGGTACATGATTTTTATACGAAACCAGATATAGGCCTAAGAACAATCAAAACTCGTAGACTGCGATGGGCAGGAAATGTGGTACGAATGAGGAATGAAAGAAAGGCATGGGAGCTTTTGTAGGAAAACCTGAGGGAAAACGCCCAGTTGGTAGACCAAAAATGAGGTGGGAGAATAACATTAACCACGATTTGAGGGAAGTAGATTATATAGAGAATGATAGGTGAAGATAAAATCAGCGAAAATAATAAGAAATGGACAGAACACTTAATGAGAATGAACAACGAAAGAATACCAAAAAGAACCTTCCTGTATAATCCCAGAGGAACAAGAGATGTTGGCCGACCACGTAGAAGATGGACTCCACTTCTAACTTCGCCGGAACAGGCTGCATAGCCTAAACCTTGTAGTAGAAGAAAAAGAAGATGATAGGGATGTATGGAAAGCTTATGTTCGCGCTGCCATGAACCTACGGTTTCGATAGCGCCAGTGAGTTAGTTATTTAGTCATTTCCTGGAAATTAAAATTCTCGTATGATGTAGACGGTACCTGAAAGGGGGCTATGAGGGAAGGGGGATGTTGGGAGAAAACAGGTCCACGTAACAGATATAACAATATCAAGATTCGTTTAACATGAACACGTGTTTTGATGCATGGACTATCCTCGCCCTTGTAAAAACATTCATCTTCCCTCCCGCGGTCCAACATGACGTCTACAACACCTAACCGGAAGAAGTATCACAGGACCACCGCCGACTTTACTAATATCTTGTAAATAGAGGCGGCATCTTTTCAAGTAATTTCTCACGCACCTACATACAAAGCTGCCAATACCTTGCGAGGGGGGCGACCGCACCTTACAGTAACATGCCCGCTCGCTTTACAAATGTTTGTAAACATCCAGTCAAGTGTAGCGATATGCATAGGAGGTGATTCTATATCCTGTTTTAATTCCAGGCCTGTTTTCTCTTTTAAAATACATTATACAGAGTGGTGTAGCCTATTAAAAATAAATTACTTTCGTTTAATTTTGCACAGATTTTTTAATGTCATGTTTATTTGTAGACGCTTTAAATCTAATCTCCATCAATAGTAATTCTGTCCAAGGGCAGATCTTTCACTGCAATCATAGCATTTTAATGCTGTGCTTTGCAGCTTTACTAGGGAATTATAGGTGTAGTAGCTTCCCGTTGCTTTCCACACCGGTGAAGGATAAAGATGATGATGGTCGGATGATTTTCGGGGACCATTGGGCCCTAAGCTTCCTGACATTTGTCTTACAGGTGAAGAAAACCCCCGAAAAAGACCTCACCGGGAATTGAACCCGGGCCCGCTACATGACAAGGCAGCACGCTACCTCGAGACTACAGCGGTGGACAAATCTAATCAGATATCCCATAAATAAATAAATACATTATATATCGGCCTATATATGCACATGTGCGCTCTTCATTAGGCCTATTATAGGCCTACATATAGGCCTATAGGCCTATATTATTTTAATTAATGAAATATTTAATATGATGGCTTTATTCACCTTTAAGAGAAATGTTTGAAAACTTTAAGGCCCAAACAGTCCCCGAACATCATCTGACCATTATAGGCCTAATAATTTTTGTGATGTGGATATGGAGAAGGATGGAGCGTATAAAATGGACAGACAAAATAAAAAAATAAAGATGTGCTAGACAGAGTGGGTGAAGGAAGAACAATGCTGGAACTCATATCGAAGAGGTAAAGAAATTGGATTGGCCACTGGCTAAGAAGAAACTGCCTGCTGAAGGATGCCCTAGAAGGAATGGTCAACATAAAGAAAGTTAGAGGAAGAAAAATACATCAGATGATAGACAATATTAAAATAAATGGTTTGCATTCTGATACAAAAAGGAAGGCTGAGTTAAGGAAAGAGTGGAGAATGCTGAATTTGCAATGAAAGATCTGCTTTTGGGCAGAACACTACGTATGGATCATATTCGCCATGTTTAGCATGAATGGTGCGTTTCGTCCTAATGTTGTGTTGTCTCGGAGGAGACCCTGACATTGAGCCGATCACTCAAACGGGGAGGCCCTCCACGGTTTTGTGTGCTCAAATACTAGGGAACTTCACCTAAAGAAGAAGTCGGCGCTGAAGATGTCCTCCATATTCAAGGGCGAAACGTCTGGGAAAAACACAATCTAATGGGCCGAAATCTTCTAATAGGCTATCATGATTTCCGGTTCTCAAAGCCTGCATTCTACAATTTGCTCCATGCGTCCAAAATATTAGGGCCTAATTATTTTTACATGACATTCATAACTGCATCATCTTTATTTGTACAATGTCGAATATTACACACATCATTACCTCCACCGGACTCTCTGATCTTCACATAATTTAGATACCCGATCCCATCAGCACATTGTCCTTTAGGCATCAGTCCTCATCACACTACCTAGGCCTATTACTCGAAACCTTTTACAGTTTCTCTTGCTAGAACATGGAATTCCCTCCCATCCTATATCAGAGACAGCCAAACTTTACCATTTTTTAGAAACAAATTTAAAATAAAATTATCAACAGATATCTCTCACTTATATTATTTTTTTAACCAATAGGCTAATAATTTGTTTTTCATTATTTAGTAGCTAATGCCATGAAATTATTCGCATCAGTGATCACCCCGGTCGTCATCTACGGGATAGAAGTGATATGGGAGAAACTATCGACCAGCGATTTGGAGAGGTTAGAAAAAGTAAAACCAAGATTCATCAAAAAGGCATTAGGTGCAAGCAAATACACACCAAATAGAATGGCCTATATGCTAGCCAGAGAAACCTTCTTCCTAGAGGACCTGAAGCAAAGGATTACTACTGCCAGCAACGGAGCCATATAAGAAAGTCATCGAAAAAAAGAAACAGAGAGAAAAAGAGATCGACGAAGATTTCTACGCCTCAGATGCCATGGTAAACAGAGATTGGACTGGAAGTAACCAACCACAAAGGCAGAGAATCATAGGCTTAGCAACACACGGATATCATCACAAAATGTGCAAAAATACAAAATTCCACCAACCGAGTGATTCGTGTGAATGCAAGATATGCGGCCAAAAGTGTGAGCGATACCATTACAAACAATGCAGAATATGGACAGGATCACTGAACGAACTCATAAAAGACAAATCATAAACTTATAACTTAATGCTCTTTCGAGTGCCTCTTACCAACTTATTATTATTTATTATTTAGTAGCTAACAGTAGTAGGTCATAGTTGAATGCAGGCTTTCACGGCCGGTAATCATAATGTTGAGTGATTCCGGGTTCTGTGGCCGTGGTCCATAGTTGGTGTTGATACCAGACGTTTCGCCCTCAACTGCGGAGGGCATCTTCAGTGGCCACTGAAGATGCCCTCCGCAGTTGAGGGCGAAACGTCTGGTATCAACACCAACTATGGACCACGGCCACAGAACCCGGAATCACTCAACATTATAGTAGTAGGTCATATTAAGATTTGTCAATATATTTACCTAATATCTTATAGGCCCTATATGAGTTAAGCGACAGATTAATTCATTAGAGTTTATTACTTTTTTGTATAATTAAAGGAAGAAGAACTAGGGGTCCAGGGTTCAAATCCCGGTTCAAACATTAATTTTTATTTTCTTAAATTAGATTCTATCCAGAATTTGAATGTGCTAATTTAAATAAGTCCACCGCTGTTGTCTCGAGGTAGCGTGCTGCCTTGTCACGCAGCGGGCCCGGGTTCGATCCCCGGTCGGGGCAGTTTTTCTGGGTGAGGTTTTTATCGGGGTTTTTCCTCACCTGTAAGAGAAATGTCAGGAAGACTTTAAGGCCGAAATGGTCCCCGAAATCATAAGGCCATAATCATCATCAGCCTTATAATTACCATCATCATCATCATCATCCCTCACCGGTGGGGAAAGCAACGGGAAGCTACCACATCTACAATTCCCTAGTAAAACTGTAAGCATAACATGAAAATGCTATGATTGCAGTGAAGGACCTGCCTTCGGGTAGAATGACTATGGATGGATGGAATTTAAATAAAAACATTGAAAATATGAAGTTTCTTTGTATAGTCCTATTTTTTTTTATTTTCTTTTTATGTAGCCTATAGTAGATTCGAGCTGTTATACCTTTGAATAGCCTATACACTCTTCCATTAGTTTAATTGTAATTGCATTTAATTTTATTGTATTATCAGACATTATTTTCAATATTGTTCATTTTGACCAGATAATTAATTGTTTAGTATGATTACCTACTGTTATTGTATTTTTTTGTATTTAAATGTAACATTATGTTTGTCCCGGTGAGTGGAAAAGAAGACCACATGGCCTTAACTCCACCAGGCTAAATAAATCTATTCTATAATATCTCTAAAACAAATTAATCCCTTTTTCACTAACATTACGTGATATAGGCCTAGATAAATTTGAATTTAAATACCAGTCTCACTGTCAATAGGGCTACATACTTGTAAGAGCGCTATGTTTATCCTTGAGAATGTCAACACAAGTAAAATACGTAGATATTATAATAGACCAACATTTAAGATAAGACAAACATGTTTCCTTGCTGTGCAACAGATTACGTAAAAAACTTCGCAAATTTACTTCCTTCGACCATATTTATGTAGGCCTACTATTTACCTAATTTAATTGTCAAATACTCGTAATCTTTTCTTCTCCCTTAAAGTAAGAGTCCATGTTTCGCATCCATGTAGGCCTAATATAACTCGGAGAATATCAGTTTTATATATTTTCAATTTAAGTTTTTTTTTTTTTTTTTTTGAGAAAAGTTGGGACAAGAGTCCCTGTAATACATAATAGCGCGCATTTCCAGAATTGAGCTTAGGCCCTACGTTTAATTTCTGTACGTATCGCATTCGTGTTTGTAGTTATTGTTCCTAGGTATTTGAATTCAGTCACTTCTTCAAAATTTCCCTCATTTGTCATTCGTCATCATCATCCGGTATCATAACAGTCTTTCGGAAATGAAACGCCATATCTCTCTGTCCATCCATTGATCTTCCTCAAATCATCTGATTATCATAGCCGCTTATACACCTTCTATCTAGGTTTTATTTGGTCTTCCTTTCTTCTTCCTTTCCGTTGCGATCCATTCCGTAATAATTTTGGGAAATCTTTGCTCTGGCATTCTTTTGATGTGGCCATACTAGTGTAGTACGAGTATTTCCTTTTCTATAATGTCTATGATGCCCGGCTCCTCTTGTACACCCACAATTTCCTTTATTTCTTTATTTCGTATTCTATCCATTAGGCCCTAGGCCTATATATTTTCCAGCTGCTCTTAAAACATCCATTCCTGTATTTAAAATTATTGTCTTTTCCCTGGTAGGAATTTGCCAAACTTCAGCACCATATGTTAAAACGCTCTGAACTATGGTTTCATATATTTTTAATTTTCTATTTTTTGTAATATTTTTGTCGTTAACTGTGCATTTCCATTAGGTTATATAATGTATTTCTATGTGTGAACATATATATATTTAGTCCACTGACTTGCAGTCCAAATTTCTTAGCGTTATTCAGTAGAGTAGCCCTATGTGTGTTGGCCCTTAGTATCTCCTCGCTATCGCCTAATAATAGGCCTATATCATCAGCATAAACTAACAACTTATTAGGTCAGTTGTAGGCTCTCTTCATTCTCTAGAGATTTGAGAAACAATTATATGCACACAAAAACAGACTCTATACGACCTAAAGTGTTAAAATTTAAATACATTAACAAAGGAGAAAGATATGTTATTCCACTGTCTTTACATTTTGTTTATAAAAATGATCGATAAAATATCCATTCAGGAGAAACACTTAATTTGAAGAAGACGCTTATGTAATTATTATTCTAGTCGGCATTCCCGCTTTTAAGTTAAGTTGAATTACAATCAACAATTGCCACGCTATTGCAATCAATTCGCAGGAAAACAAGCATTGCGCACTCAAAACGTTCATTAGCGTGGATGCGATATTCTTTTATTTAACAAATGACAGAGGACCCAACAATGGTAGGCATATACAATTTTATTGCAAAGAGTTAGTTCACCTCAGTGCTCGAGATGTCTCTGATGTCTTGAAAGGGTGAATAAGCTAATTATACTGCATCTGAGTCGGTCTGTTTTGTTATTTACATGACATTCCATATGAATCATATTGCAGAAACGCCATACTGGATGTTTCAACAATTAAATTGGCTCTCATCTCAAGATAAATATTGTTTTTTATTGTTCACTCTATAATTCTACAGGTTTATATTGCAAATTATTTAGAATAGGCTACAAATTATAATGTTTGGTGAGATTAGTGTTTCTGATATTAGATAACTGCTACGTCTAAATAAATTGAATATTTTTTTATGATTGGTTGAATATATATACTTTTAATATTATTTTTGGGCCTATTTTATATCACACTGTTGAGGTTATATCACTTATTATAACATTTTTATACCTTCTTTTTATTTTTATACTCCGTCTTCCTCAATTTCAATATTTCATGTTTTATCATAAGTAATGCCACGAGCGTTTACCAAATTATCGATAAATTCACGACTAACGAAGTGAGGAGTGAATTTATCTAGAGAATTTGGAAATCAAGAGTGGCATTTGTTAGGACTATTTAACGAATAAAATTAAGCTGTTTACTCACAAATCATTATTTAAATATAGTTATTCTAAAATATTTATATATTTAATGTAAACTGCGATGTTTGAAAACAAATGAGAAACGATTGGTACGCTTCATTTGCTTCTTTTGTTCATCACTGCAACCAGATCATATTATTTATTGCCAAAGGATCGCAAAATTGTAAGAATGAACTCTAGTGGAGAAATTTATAGGTAACCAACATTCCATCCATCCATACTAATTCTGCCCGAGGGCAGGTCTTTCACTGCAATCGTAGCATTTTCATGCTATGCTTTGCAGCTTTGCTAGGGAATTGTAGGTGTGGTAGCTTCCCGTTGTTTTCCACACCGGTGAAGGATGATGATGATGATGACAATGATAAGGATGATGATGGCCATATGATATTCGGGGACCGTTTGGACCTTAAAGTTCTCCTGACATTTGTCTTACAGATGAGGAAAAACCCCGATAAAAACCTCACCCAGAAAAACTGCCCCGAGCGGGGATCGAACCCGGGCCCGCTGCGTGACAAGACACCACGCTACCTCGAGACCACAGCGGTGGACTTAACATTATAGGTATTAATTAATTTCTGATGTCCTATGATGTAAATATGTCAATTATATATGGTTTTATATTATCTCCCGCAAGTACGATCAGCTGACATTCATGCACTATATATAGCCTACAATGTGGTAGCCGTATTTCTTAGAGAGTCAGTCACTGTAAAATAATGCTATGACCTATTCAGAATGTTAAGAAGGGAGGAGCTTTATTTAATATGATAAACTTGTTTGATAAATTCGAGGTGAAACACGACTGTGATCGGTTGTAGTTAAAAAATCATTGAAATGTGGTTGGTCATTGAATCCTATTTGGGGCATAGGCCTAAGTTAAATAGTCTTCGTAAAGCTTTTCGAAGTCATAGATTCAATTACGGGGCACGCCGTAGCGTAGTGGTTAAGGCACTGCGCTACAAGCCGGAAGGTCGAGGGTTCAAGTCCCGTTGGGGTCAAGATTTTTAAACTGACCCAAACCTTCCGGCGGCACTATCGCCCTGGAGTCGACTCAGCCTCTAACGGAAATGAGTACCAGACGCCTGTTCTGGGGGTAAAGGCGCCGTCACGCAGGGCTGACAACACGGCTGACATAAAGTGCCGATTGTCTAGAAAAAGTGGGAGCCTTAACCTCCTACTACCCCAAGGGCCTCCTGAGGCCTGTAGTGGGATCACTTCTTTTTAAATTCAATAACAAGAAGAGTCATGAACTTGAAGCTAAGACTTCGAAAAGTTGAGGAAGACGGAGTATAAAAATAAAAAAGGTTTTAGTTGAATAAGTAAAAAGAAAAAGAAAATAAATTTATATCGAATTTTCTTTAGATTCCCGTGCTGATTAGCCGTTGCCCGGGAATCTACTTATCCCGATCTTCTTGGCATCAATGAGCTCAAAGCAAAAATGGTTATTGTGAGTTATCCGTAGAAGATGGACATAATATGCTGTCGCGACTTTTTTTTTTGTAGAATTTTTTGAGATAGGATAGGCCTAGGCCTACAATTTTGTGTACATTAATTTGGTGTAGGCCTATTTGTTATGGTTTAGGCAGTATAAGTCATTTATGCGTCCAAAAAGCTAGTTTTTAGTGCACCGATGCACTTTTTTTTTAGCTCCGGCATTATAGTACATACGGTAAAATATTATGTAGCCTATATACCTACGTTAATTGTCCCAAAAAATTCTCTAAATGATGGTAAAAACTATTCAAATCAGTCAAGTAGTTTTTGAGTCCATAAAGGACAGACAGGCTCAAAGACACTCATGTTACACCGTCCCTGGAACAATTATCGTGGTTTCGTCTAAGAGATCGTAGAACTGTCCATTCCCTATCCCTTCTCTATAAAATACTTCACACATCATCGCCTAATTATTTATCACGCCGCTTCATCAGACTATCCGACACACATAATCTTGACACTCGATCCCATCAACACATTGTCCTTTATATCCCGCCTCATCACACTGTATATTATTCATTATCTTTTACGGTGTCACTTACCAAACATGGCATTCCCTTCCACCCTATGTCAGAGACTGTCAAACTATAACATCCTTCAAAAACAAACTAAAGAATTATTTAATAACAAACTGACTTATACACCTCACTGATAGTATTCTTTTAGCAATATTAATATATTTAATTATTTATATAAATAATATTAAGAATAACAAATATTTTTATTTGTTTTGTTTTAAATATTGTATAATCGTAAAATTAGTTTTCTATATCTCATTATTTTCCTGTTTTTTATATACACTAGACAGGGACAATTTAATATGTCTTGCTTGTATACATTTTATTATTAGTTTTAGTCTTAATTTTAACTAATATTAACTGGTTGTATTATAGATCGTAATATGTATATTAGATATTATCTTTTGATCAAATTTTTACTTAGTGTTTAATATTAGAGTTAATTAAGATTGTTATATTCTTATGTAATATATGTTTGTCCTGGTGAGTGGAAGAGAAGGCCACATGGCCTTAACTCCACCAGGCTAAATAAATCTTAAATCTTAAAAAATCTTAAATCTATATTGGTCTATAAAAACAGAAAAATCTAAAGTCATGACTTTCCTAGGAAAAGACCCAGTTCGCTGTAAAATTGTTATTAGCGATAAAATATTACAACAAACTAACACATTTAACTATCTCGGATACCAAGTTAAAATACGAAGAGCAAAAATATTTTAGTCAAAAAATTATAAAATTTAACAGAGTAACAGGAATTATAAATAATATTTTCAAGCAAAACACAGTACAGCAACACACACGAACTAGAATTTACAAAACACTGTCCAGACCCATATTATGTTACGGCAGTGAGGCCTAGACAATTTATTCGCAGTGTAGATGAACAAAGACTAATTGCGACAGAAATGAAATTTATGAGACGTACTGCAGGTTACTCAAGAACAGACCATAAAAGGAATTCTGAGATTCTCAAAGAATTACAAACAGAATCAGTCATGGAATATGTACAAAAATACAGAAACAACTGGAAATCTCACATAAGAAGAATGAGCAGAACAAGAAGACCACGTCAAATCTTAAATTACCAGCCACCAGGCAAGAGATCTTTGGGCAGACCCTTCAAACGTTGGATTGAGACAGTAACAGACCACTAGATCTATCACATGAAAGGAAGAAGAAGAAGAAGAAGAAGAAGAAGAAAGGGTGTGAGTAGTACTTAGGAAAATTTTTGGACCAAAGAGAGATGAACAGACAGGTGAATGGAGAAGACTACATAACAAATGTACTAAATGGTCTTTATAGGAAGCCAGATATAATAAGAACAGTTAAGTCTCGTAGACTGCGATGGGCAGGACATGTTGCACGTATGGGGAATGAAAGACGTGCATGGAAGCTTCTTGTAGGAAAGCCAGAGGGAAAACGCGCAGTTGGTAGACCAAGAATGAGGTGGGAGAATAACATTAACTATGATTTGAGGGAAGCAGATTATACAGGGAATGATTGAAAAGCATTAGCTCAGGATAGGGATGTTTGGAGAGCTTATGTCCGCGCGGCCATGAACCTACGGGTTCGATAGTGCCAGTGAGTAAGTAAGTGAGTATGTCTGTGAGTCTGTTAGACCTTTATGGACTAAAAAACTACTAGACCGATTTGAATAGTTTTTTTTACCATTATTTAGAGAATTTTTTGGGACAATTAACGTATATAACATATTACTCTAGGGCCGAAGCTTAAAAAAATAGCATGGATGCACTTTAAAAAAGTAGCTTTTTGGACGCTTAAATGGCTTACGCTTCCTGAACTAGCTATACTAAATGCAGCAAATTAATGTACACAGAATCAATATCTAAAAAAATTCTACAAAAGTAGTTCCGCGACAGTATAATTATGTCTAAAAGAAAAAAAAGTAATCCCACTACAAGCCTCGGGAGGCCCTTGGGGTAGTAGGAGTTTAAGGCTCCCACTTTTTCTAGACAATCGGCACTCGATGTCAGCCGGGTTGTCAGCCCTGCGTGACGGCCGCCTTTATCCCCAGAACAAGTGTCTGGTACTCATTTCCGTTAGAGGCTGAGTCGACCCCAGGGCCATAATGCCGCCAGAAGGTTTTCGTCAGTTTAAAAATCCTGACCCCACCGGGACTTGAACCCTCGACCTTCCGACTTGTAGCGCAGTGCCTTAACCACTACGCTACGGCGTGATAATTATGTCTATCTTTTACGAATAACTCACAATAACCGTTTTTGTCTTTCAGCTCATTAATGGCATCAGGATAAGTAGATTCCAGCGCAACGCAGGATTGTTTATCATAAGAGGAGCAGGATATCGCTCGTAATGCCATAGTCCGTTAAGGTTTTAGCGACCACAATTTTTGTTTCATTGAAATCAAACTTGGCATATAGCAGTTAATTACAAACGTCAAGTTAAGTAAATTCTCGGGCAACGCCGGATAATCAGCTAATTTTTATATTCTTCTTCTACTTCATGAAATTAGGCATTTTGACCTGTTTTCACATCAAGTGGGATTTAATGAATCTTCCCATCTAGTAGGCTAGATGGGTGTCCAACATTTCTATGTCCTATTGGTTTGTACTTTAATAACAGCTGAGGGATTCTATCTATAGGCATTCTTTTAAGGTGTTCATACCAGTTGTTTCTCTAATTGTCAATTCTATTTGTTAAATTATAAATATTTAAGCCTTTTCTAATATCTTCATTTATTTTTCTGTCCAAAATTGTCACACCTGCTACTGAACGTAAGAACTTAATTTCTGCAGTTTCTACTTTTCTTCTGTCTGAACGGTTAAGAGTCCAATTCTCACTTTCAATTTTTATATGTAAGATTAAAGAATAAATTGTTTTATTATAAGTAATGCCACGAGTGATTTCCTAATTATCGATAAATTCACGACTCACGAAGTGAGGAGTGAATTTATCTAGAGAATTTGGAAATCAAGAGTGGCATTTGTTAGGACTATTTAACGAATAAAATTAAGCTCTTTACTCACAAATCATAATTTAACTATAGTTATTTTAAAATATTTATATATTTAATGTAAACGGCGATGTTTGAAAACAAATGAGAAACGATAGGTACGCTTCATCTGCTTCTTTTGTTTATCACTGCAACCAGATCATACTATTTATTGCCAAAGGAACGCAATATTGTAAGAATGCTCTCTAGTGGATAAAATGAAACACATCAAACTGTATATTAATTCATTTCTGATTGTTTCTGATGTCGTATGATGTAAATATAACAATTATATTTTTCTGGATTGTTACCTGGGAAAAAATACATTTAAGAAAGTGCAAACAGTGGTTTATTTTTTTTGGTGGTATAATCAATTGATACAAAGGTTTTTATATTAACTCCCGCATGCGGCATGTGTTGACATTCATGCACTATATATACAATCTGGTAGCCGTATTTCTCACAGGCTCAGTCACTGCAAAATAATGGTCAGACCTGTTCAGAATATTAAAAAGGAGGAGCCTTCTTTCCGATCCGATTGAGGGTCATTCCACTTTTCAGCGGTTGCCCTTTTACCAGCCGGCTGCTGACCCTTCACATCCACATGTGCCAATCACAGAGGTAGATGATCAACAGCCAGTGAAGGGGTGACATGTGGTTAGCATGTCGAGTCCCCCAGCCGTTATAGCTGGTTCCTCAACCTGGAGCCGCTACTTATTGTAGCTACCCAATTGCCTCACGATGCTGGGTGGGCACCGGTCCCATACTGGCCGAAATACCATGAGAAAATTTCTTCCCCCATGGAGACTCGAACCAGCGCAAGTCCAGTAGCTCTGCGCCAAGGCTTCCTACCTTAACCGCTCGGCTACGGCGCGGGACGGAGCCTTCTTTAATATGGTAATTATAACACTGATAAATATTTCGTGAAACACGACTCTGATTGGTTGTAAAACAGAAATCATTGAAACGTGATTGGCCCATTGAGTCCCATTTGGGGCATGAGTTAAATAGTCTCTGAAAAAACATGACTTGATGCATTTTTTAACTCCATAGAGAGACGGTATGATGTATTGCTCAGAACGGTATTCTGCATTATGAAAGTTACTAAAGCGGTTCCTAATTACTGCCAGTTTATTATGGTAATGATGTACACGCCCACAGCGTGCAGTCCTCGCATTCCAGCACGTGTGTGCTACACCCCCAACAACCCCCTCGTCGGGGTGTTGAGACATTCAAATACACCGCTATTAACATGCCTCTCTTAAATGCTTCTTCTTTCATTATAATGATAATAAAAATAATGTTTATTATTATTATCATCATCATCATCATGAACAAATACGTGTTTTAGGCCATGTGGCCTATACGGTAAACCTAGCGAAGATGGTCTTGATCTTTCCACCGATGTTTTGGTCTTCCTTGGTCCCTATGTCCAGTTGGGGTATATTGGAATGCCAATTTTGGAAGTCTATTTCTTGCCATTCTCCTCAGATGATTTTCCATTCTTGTTGGTATCTTTGTATATCTTCATTTAAACTTGTTACTCCAAGTTTTCCTCTGATAATAGTGTTCCTTTGGTGATCCAGTCTATTAACTCCTAACAATGATCGTAAGAAGCGCATTTGGCTTACTTGAAGTTTGTGAGAGTTTATTTTATTTAAAATCCAAATTTCACTTCCGTATTTTAAAGCAGCTTTTGATGTGATGTTATGTAATCTTAGTTTTGTCTCTGTCCTTATCTGTTTACCAAAATGTCTTCGTATTACCCCATTCATTTTATTACTAAGATTGGTTGGAGAAAACCCTCAATGATGAGGAAAATTCTCAAAATAATAAAATAAAATCATTACCATTATTATCATTACTGTATTGTTATTATTATTGTTGTTATAATTGTTATTATTGTTGTTATAATTGTTATTGTTGTTATTATTGTTATAATTGTCATTATTGTTGTTATAATTATTATTATTATTAGTCTATTATTGTTATTATTAGCCTATTATTTTTTTATTATTAGCCTATTGTTGTTATTGTTATTATTGTATTATTATTATTATTATTATTATTATTATTATTATTATTATTATTATTATTATTATTATTATTATTATCATTCGACACTTTAACATCAAAAAAGTCCGTAAGACGTTTAGAATCCCATCTAGCCTATGTATTTATTCATTTAGCCTGGCGGAGTTAATTCCATGTGGCCTTCTCTTCCACTCACCAGGGCAAACACAGTAGGCCTATGTTACAATAAAATATAACAATCACAATGAATATAGGCCTATTAGGTACAAAATCAAAATAAGTCAAAATGTTTTTCAGTTCTATAGCATAATAATGTTAAAGATGGTTGTTAAAATGAATATGCCTAATAAAATATAAACCAAGCAAGATAAATGACACGGTAGACAACCCATATCAAATAAAGGTTGCTTGAAAAAGAAAAATATTGAAATATAGTAATAATATAGGCTACATATATCAATATCATTATCACTGAACACACTCTGGGGCAATTTTGGCCTTAGGCCTAACCCTTCAATTGGCAAAACAGAAATTTGTTCTGTTAGTTATTTGAATGTGGCGGACCGCAGTGAAAACGGAATATTGTGTAACTGTTAAGTTATTATCACTTCGTGAGTCGTGAATTTATCGACAATTTGGAAATCAAGAGTGGCATTTGTTAGGACTATTTAACGAATAAAATTAAGCTCTTTACTAAAAAAATAATTATTTGAATATAGTTACCGGTGTTTAAAAATATTTATATAGTTAATGTAAACGGCGATGTTTGAAAACAAATTAGAAATGTGAGGTTATGTATATTCACTGTAACTCGATCATATTATTTATTGCTACATAGAATCGCAATATTGTAAGAATGCACTCTAGTGGAGAAATAATGAAACACATCAAACTATTATAATCAACATTATAGGTTAATCATTTATATTCTGAATAAACAACTCAGTAAAATCACTGAATCTATTCATTATTTGCTACATTCAACGTATTTGTTGGAGAAAAATAATGGTCTAACCTGTTCAGAATATTAAAAAAAAGGAGGAGCTTTCTTTATCACAAAAGCAGGAGCTGATAAAGAGAAATGGATAAAGAGCGAGGTGAAATACGACTGTCATTGGTGTAAAACAGAATTCATTGAAACGTGATTGGCCATTGACTACCATTTGCGACATGAGTTAAACAGTCATGTATATTGTATAGGCCTAATTAGACACACATTTAAGTGGTTTCTTTTTGTTCGTTTTCTTCTGATTTATTTAAAATTTTAAAATAATTGAACCAACTGATGTATCCAAAAGGATACATTACGAATTTAAGGGTTAAAGTTTCTGACATACATCATAAAGGCGAGAGAAAAACTAAAACAAAAAATCATCACTCAGAAAATTTATCCCGATCGGGATCGAACCAGGGCCCGCTCCGTACGAGGCAGCGCCGCTACGCCGAGAACACAGCAATAGATAGGCCTATAGGCCTATTATAGATTTAATGAATAAATGTAAAATGTACAAGATAGAAAAACAAATAGGCCTAACACTACGTTCTACTGATGACAAACTATAAACTTCATCATGGAGAATTTTTTAAATAGGCCTAATAAATAGTCTAAATTAATATTGTATGTACATCTACAATGGCGTAATAGTCCAATGTTGGACCTTAACCACTCCATTGTTAGGAGTTACTGGACTAAGTTAATTTAATTACTATTATTTCATTAAATATGTCATGAATGGTATGAGGTCAACACACCGACCCAATGAGCCATCTAGTAAGCAATTAAGGTAGGCTATTAGTAGATAGACGGACGTCGGTAAATTTTGCTTAGGCCCCTCCTTATTCAGGCTTAAGGATCTTTTAAAGTCTAAAAAATCTTCAGACTCGGGACCCACGGCGGACTTACTCCTTAGATTCTTCAATCCTAAAAATCCATCGACCCCGGCCAGATTTGAACCTGCGACTCTCGGGACAAGAGGCAAGGAACATTACCACTAGTGCACCATGAACATCAACTAAAATATTAAAAAAATGTACAAGATAGAAGAAAATAAAAATACTACTACTGACATAATAAACTGCATTGTTGGGAAAAATTATTTAATATTATGTAAATTGTATAAGCTTGACGTCCACCGCTGTGGTCTCGAGGTAGCGTGCTGCCTTGTCACGCAGCGGGCCCGGGTTCGATCGCTGCTCGAGACAGTTTTTCTGGGTGAGGTTTTTATCGGGGTTTTTCCTCACCTGTAAGACAAATGTCAGGAAAACTTTAAGGCCCAAATGGTCCCCGAAATAATATGGCCATCGCAATCATCATCATTCATATTAATCTTATCATCATCCTTCATCGGTGTGGAAAGCAACGGGAAGCTACCACACCTACAATTTCCTAGTAAAGCTGCAAAGCATAGCATGAAAATGTTATGATTGTAGTGAAAGGCCTGCCTTCGGGCAGAATTACTATGGATGGATAAGCTTGACTTAAATATGTGAAGTGTGCGGTAACCCCTAATATCTTGAGGAAGGGAATTCCAGAATACTGCTACGGCTACTGTGAAAGAAGAAGAAAAGATAGGCGTTCTTAGCAGACTTATCTGTGATCTAGTGTCAAAATTGTGGTGAGAAGACAATTTTCAAATCTCGGCGCCGCGCCAGATAAACAGGAGTGCAAGAGAAGCTTGAAAACAATTGAATAAATAATAGTTTTAAAAAACTAAAACAACACGCTTTATTAGAAAACCGAACTAAAAAAATGAAAAAATAATTTTAATTTCCAACACGCTTGGGATAAATAATTGTACCATCAAAAGCGTGGGGTGCTCTATATCAATTAATATGTTTGATAATAAACAAATATTGGTAAAAGTAAAGTCTGTAAGAAGAGAATCTAAAAATCATAAAAAGCACCCCACGCTTTTGATGGTAAAATTATTTATCCCAAGCGTGTTGGAAATTAAAATTATTTTTTCATTTTTTTAGTTCGGTTTTCTAATAAAGCGTGTTGTTTTAGTTTTTTAAAACTATTATTTATTTTTTATTTTTTAGTTTTAATATTTTACAGAATAAGATAAAAATGTAAATATCTTTAAATTCGATACTATTGTAGTATGGGCTAAAAGTAATACTCTTCTATAAAAAAAACCTCCCAGCCGGATTTAAACCAGCGACCTATGGATTACAGAAATTATATACCACTAGAGTTCACCGCTCTACCAACTGAGCTCTTACAACGATTGACTAAAAAGTCGACAAGTCCGCAACCTATTATACCAGTTTTCATTTTTTGATTTTCTGATGATTCTGGCCAGCATTCTAGAAACAAAATATGAAATTATTGTATTGTCACGGGTCCTATACAAGTATACAAAGTTTCAAGTCGATCCGATGTTTCTAAGTGGGTGAAAATGGTGTTCAAAAATTCCGTTACATAGATACAAATACACTTTTTTTTTATTTTCTGATGATTATGGCCAGGATTTTAGAAAATGAATATGAAATTATTGAATTGTCACGGGTCTCTTACAAGTATACAAAGTTTCAAGTCGATCCAATTATTTTAAGTGGGTGAAAATCGTGTTGAAAGATTCCGTTACATAGATAGATAGATAGATAGATAGATAGATAGATAGATAGATAGATAGATAGATAGATAGATAGATAGATAGATAGATAGATAGATAGATAGATAGATAGATAGATAGATAGATAGATAGATAGATAGATAGATAGATAGATAGATAGATAGATAGATAGATAGATAGATAGATAGATAGATAGATAGATAGATAGATAGATAGATAGATAGATAGATAGATAGATAGATAGATACATGTCAAGCTAAAAGCGTGTAAAAAGAACGATATTTACAGCTATCACTAATACCAAATCAAGAGAGATTATTGAAGGATCAATACATTCTAAATTGCCTAAATTAATATAGGCTATACTCTTGCATGTCTTATTACAATTTATAACGTAATAATGAGCAGTTATACACGCCAGATTATTCGTATAAAGATTCGCATCGCAACAATCAATTTGTTTCGCTCGGCCAATAGGATCCACATCAGTTTTATGAAAGGAATATCCGTAAGTATCTTCAATTAATGTATCCATTAGTAACTTATTTATAAATTCTATGCCTTAACCATCTTATAATTAATTTGAAAAAAGTTTCTTGCTCATTGTATTCATTATCAAGAACCTCCAAGGTTTAATAAGATCGAATTTAATTCTTCTTGAACGATTTCAGTTGTTACCAATTTTAGGAGAATACAAAAACAAAAATTAAATGCAACAATAGCAAGTACAGTCTTACATAAAAACCACGAAGTCGAGTTTATGCATTTCAAATATATCATCACTTCAAGGTTTAGATGATTCGCCTGTTCCAAATCCACAATGATTCCTTCCATTTCTACCTATGTCTTCATAACTAACTAACTCATTGACACTATCGAATCCGCAGGTTCATGGCCGCGCGGACATAAGCTCTCCATATAGGCCTATCCCTATCCTGAGCCAATCTTTTCCAATCATCCCCTGTATAATCTATTTCCATCAAATCATAGTTAATGTTATTCTCCCATCTCATTCTTGGTCTACCAACTGCGCGTTTTCCCTCTGGTTTTCCTAAAAGAAGCTTCCATGCACGTCTTTCATTCCCCATTCGTGCCACATGTCCTGCCGATCGCAGTCTACGAGACTTAACTGTTCTCATTATATCTGGCTTCCTATAAAGACCACGTAATTCACTATTATTCAGTCTTCTCCATTCACCTGTATGTTCATCTCTCTTTGGTCCAAACGTTTTCCTAAGAACTTTACTCTCAAATACTCGTAATCTCGTTTCCTCTCTTAAAGTAAGAGTCCATGTTTCACATCCATATAGTATAACTGGTAGAATAAGTTTTATATATTTTCAGTTTAACGTTTTTTGAAAGGAGTTGGAAAGTCAAGAGTCTCTGTAATGCATAATAACACGCATTTCCAGAATTGAACCTATGTTTAATTGTCTTGTGCATCACATTCCTGTTTGTGGTTTCCTAGGTCTTCCTACATCCCTTAATCCCTTTGGTTTATAATGATAGCCTATGCTATCTTGGGCAATCTTCCATTCTCTGAACATGCTCTCCCAAGCCGACGCGGTGTTGTTGAACATTCAAATATATCAAAGAATTAATACTAATTTATTAGTAATTTTATTTTTTTAAAAACCCTTGTTTCTCTCAACGAGCTTAAACGCTCTCCCCCTAGGAGAAATTGAACTGTACTAATTTAGTTACACTTAATTTCGGAGAGATGTCATGGAGTTACCCCTGGTCAGCGTTCCGCCCCATAGTGACATCTAGGAAACCAAGATAGTACTAAGATGAGGAAAATCGAAAAATTTTGCTTAGAGGCCTTTTTATTCAGGCTTAAGGATCTTTTACGGGCCTGAAAATCTACAGACTCGGGACCCATGGCTTGAAGTTCCTCCCGAAGGTCTTGCTCCTTGGATTTTTCCATCCTAAAACTCCATCGACCTCGGCCGGGTTTGAACCCGCGGCCCTCGAAACCAGAGGTAAGGAGCATAACCACTAGTCCACCGCGGCCGACATGTTTTATTTATTTTTATTTAATGTATTAGTATTTAGATTTGGAAATAAAATAAGAATAATTAAAAGACGATCTCCAGTACCAATGTTGTGTGCAAATTTGTGGGATAAACAGGTATTCAAAGAAACTAAAATACATATTTATAAATCAATAGTCTTTTTCTTCTTCTTCGGCTTTCCTCCACTTATAGGTTTGCCGTCTTCAGTTTCCATTTATCTCTATCATTCCAATCTCCCTCTTCCAAATTCCGATCATCCATTATAGTTCTGACGTAGGTTTTCCATTTCCATCTTGGTCTGCCACGTTTATTTCTTCCAGGGGGTGACCATTGGTATATATTTTTTGGCCATCTTTCATTTTCCATTCTTTGTACATGGCCATACCATTTAAGTGTTTGATTTTCAATCCTCTTAACAACAGATGTGGTGACATTCATTTCTCTCCAAAGGAATTCATTTCTTATTTTATCCTGTCTTGTTTTTGGAGGCTTCTTCTAAAATAATCAAATTCAACTGTTCTAATTTCGTTCTTTTGTAATTCCGTCAAAGACCAAGTTTCACTTCCGTATGACAAAATATTCTGTATTATGATCTTATAAATTTTCATTTTAGTTTCCTTTGTAATATTTTTATTCCAAATTATTCCATGTAATTTCTTAGTTGCATTTTTTTGCCATTGCAATCTTAGTCTGTACATCTCTCTCACAGGTACCAAAACTTGTAATTATTGACCCAAGATATTTAAAAAATTCACACTCTTTTATTTTCCCTGTTTCAAGTATGAGGTCATCCACATCCTTTCCCAAACACATAGCCTATATTCTGTTTTCCGTAAATTTAAATTCAGTCCCCATTTTTTATATTCTTCCATTAGTTTATTTATCATATATTTCATATCATCTTCAATGGTTAGAAGTTTAAATACGTATGGAGAAGAAACATGGACTATAAATGTCAAATTAAAGTCAAAATTACAATCTATAGAAATGGATTTTTAAGAAGGTCTGCTTACTTACTTACTCACTGGCACTATCGAACCCGAAGGTTCATGGCCGCGCGGACATAAGCTCTCCATACATCCCTATCCTGAGCCAATGCTTTCCAATCATTCCCTGTATAATCCACCTCCCCCAAATCATAGTTAATGTTATTCTCCCACCTCATTCTTGGTCTACCAACTGGGCGTTTTCCCTCTGGCTTTCCTACAAGAAGCCTCCATGCAAGTCTTTCACTCCCCATACGTGCAACATGTCCTGCCCATCGCAGTCTACGAGACTTAACTCTTCTTATTATATCTGGCTTCCCATAAAGACCATGTAGTTCATTGTTATGTAGTCTTCTCCATTCACCTGTCTGTTCATCTCTCTTTGGTCCAAAAATTTTCCTAAGTACCTTATTCTCAAATACTCGCAATCTCCTTTCCTCTCTTAAAGTAAGAGTCCATGTTTCGCAACCACATAATATAACTGGTAGAATAATAGTTTTATATATTTTCAGTTTAACGTTTTTTGAAAGGAGTTGGGACATCAAGAGTCTCTGCAATGCATAATCTGCACGATGTTCTAAATTAGAAAGGATCGGAAACAGTAGGCCTATTATGCGAGAAAAAAAATTGACCTTACCGAAACAATTAAACAATTTGTGGGAAATAAACAATTACAATGGTTTGGACACGTGAAGAGAATGAATGAAGATAGATTGTCAGTTACGAGTTTGGAGTGGGTTCCAAATCGGAGGAAAAGAAGAGGGAGACTAAGAAGACATTGATAGAGAGAATTATAAATTTAATGAAGGACAGGGAACTGCAGGATGGTGACTGGAAGGATAGAAGTGAATGGATGAAGAGAATCAAAACTTAAAACTCGGCACAGGCCTACATCAATACTAATAAAATTCATTGTTAAAACCGTTGAGGTGGAGAGTCATAAAATAAAATAAGTTAAAATATACCTTCTTAGGTAAAATCCGTCGTCAACTTATAAAATATGTATGCTTTTTTGTCTGAAGGCCTTTTAGACTCCATTCCATCTTCAGCAAGTCTTTCTTCGCTGCATTACTTGGTGTTCTTGGTGCTGGTCCTAATGTAGTTTTGTCGTGACTCACGACGCACCGAGAACATCAAGAAAGACTTGCTGAAGATGGAATGGAGATTCTGAAAAGCCTTCAGACAAAAAGTATACATATTTTATAAGTTGAGGACGACAGCTCTGACCTAAGAAGGTACATTTTAACTTATTTTAAGATGTAGGCCTATACATTTCCATCCATAGTAATTCTGCCCGAAGGCAGGTCCTTCACTGCAATCATAGCAATTTCATGCTATGCTTGCAGCTTTACTAGGGAATTGTGTAGGTGTGGTAGCTTCCCGTTGCTTTCCACACCGGTGAAGGATGATGATGATAATGATAATGGTGAGGATGATAATGATAAGGATGATGGCCATATGATTTCGGGGACCGTTTGGGCCTTAAAGTTTTCCTGACATTTGTCTGACAGGTGAGGAAAAACCCCGATAAAAACCTCACCCAGAAAAACTGCCCCGACCGGGGATCGAACCCGGGCCCGCTGCGTGACAAGGCAGCACGCTACCTCGAGACCACAGCGGTGGACTCCTATACATTTAAAACTTGTTAAATAAAATGCTATTTAATCTGATCAAATAAAATTGTGAAATACTACATTCATTTCGGTTAATTAGGCCTATATTTACTGAGAAAGCGATGTAAAACGATAAAAAAAAGAGATATTTTAAGGTTAGAGTTTTTAAATCAAGTTGCACAAATTTATGAGGATGGTAGTACTTGAAAGAAGAAATAGTGATTGGTATCAACGGAACAACGCCTTCCTTGCTGGAAACAATAAAAAAGATAGTTAAAAAGAATTACTAAACGTTGATTTGAAATCAATTAAGGTTTAAATTAATGAAGAACAAGTTAGGAGATATCTTTAAGCGGATAAAGGAACTATGAAGACATGTATCTATACAGAGGCGGACTGGGGGGAAAAAAATCAACTATGAGATCTGATAAATTACCCCTTAATATTTTTTTTCCTATGTATTATATTACCCCTGAATGTTTTTTTTGTATTTCTACGTATTATAGGCCTATTACCCATAATGTTTTATTTACAGTACAAGATTATACATAAAGAATATTTAATAAATAATATTAATTTCTTACAACGATGGACTAAAAAGTCGATAAGTCCGCAACCTATTATACCGGTCTTTATTTATTTTTTTATGTCCTGATGATCCTGGCCAGGATCTTACTTACTTACTTACTCACTGGCACTATTGAACCCGAAGGTTCATGGCCGCGCGGACATAAGCTCTCCATACATCCCTATCCTGAGCTAATGCTTTCCAATCATTCCCTGTATAATCTACTTCCCTCAAATCATAGTTAATGTTATTCTCCCACCTCATTCTTGGTCTACCAACTGGGCGTTTTCCCTCTGGATTTCCTACAAAAAGCTTCCATGCAAGTCTTTCATTCTCCATACGTGCAACATGTTCTGCCCATCGCAGTCTACGAGACTTTACTGTTCTTATTATATCTGGCTTCCTATAAAGACCATGTAGTTCATTGTTATGAAGTCTTCTCCATTCACCTGTCTGTTCATCTCTCTTTGCTCCAAAAATGTTCCTAAGTACTTTGTTCTCAAATACTTCTAATATCCTTTCCTCCCTTAAAGCAAGAGTCCATGTTTCGCACCCATATAATATAACTGGTAGAATAATAGTTTTATATATTTTCAGTTTAACGTTTTTTGAAAGGAGTTGGGACGTCAAGAGTCTCTGTAATGCATAATAACACGTATTTCCAGAATTGAGCCTATGTTTAATTTCTTAGTGCATCTCATTCCTATTTGTGATTATTGTTCCTAGGTATTTGAATTCAGCCACTTCCTCAAAATTTCCCTCATTTGTCATTAGCTGTCCATTTCCATTATATACTGAATTTCTACGTGTGACCATATATTTAGTTTTACTGATATTTACTTCCAGTCCTAATTTCTTAGAGTTACTCAACAGTGTGTGCGTGTTGGCCTTTAGTATCTCCTCGCTATCGGCCAGTAGTACTACATCATCAGCAGGATCTTAGAAAAAAAATTATGAAATTATTGTATTGTCATTGCTCCTTTACAAGTATACAATGTTTCAAGTCGATCCAATGTTTTTACGTGGGTAAAAATCGTGTTGAAAGATTCCGTTACACAGACAGCTACAGGTCAAGCTAATGTAAAGCGTGTAAAAAGATCGAAGTTTTATATGATTTTCATAAATACATTTGTAACAGTCGTTTCATCAGACAAATGTCATAAATACAAATACATTTTCAAATAGATATACAGAAGGATCTCACGGTTAGGGAGAAAAAAATCCACATTCAGAAAAACAAAAGAAAACTTATGAACTTCGAAATTACCGTGAATCCTGACCTGATCCAGAGGTTCATCTGTCCACCAATAGAGGGAAGAAGAAGTGTTTCTTGCGATCGACATAACATCAGTTGTCAAGATTGTACTGAAGATGAGACAGTTATGGTCTCGAAATCGCGATCTACTTAGAAGATTTATATGAGGAGAGGTAAGAAACATATGATTTCATCATAAATGTTCAACGTTAAATGTAAAATAAAATTTTATGAAAATCTTATAAAACATTGATAGTTTTATTTATTAAATACGTCATGGATTTTCATCAAATAAACACCAAATCGATTGATTACTTAAAAAGTAGGTAAAGTGATACCACAACAGGCCTCAGTAGGCCCTTGTGGTAGTAGAGGGTTAAGGCTCCCACTTTTTCTAGACAATCGGCACTTTATGTCAGCCGGGTTGTCAGCCCTGCGTGCCGGCCGCCTTTACCCCAGAACAAGCGTCTGGTACGCATTTCAGTTAGAGGCTGAGTCGACCCCAGGGCCATAGTGCCGCCAGAGGGTTTGGGTCAGTTTAAAAATCCTGACCCCAACGGGACTTGAACCTTCGACCCTCCGGCTTGTAGCTCAGTGCCTTAACCACTACGCTACGGCGTGCCCCACTTAAAAAGTAGGTATTTTTATATTCATCCAAGAGTTTTCTGATTTTTTATTAACGATTTATCTTAATAACATTATAATAGATTTTTGCTGACGTTACAATTTGCCGATGATCAACTGGTTTTAGCGCAAGACAAATTTGATATGGAATTCAAGATAAAAAGGTTGAAAAACACATATGAATCATGGGGTCTCACAGTAAATTTACAAAAAACAGAATATCTGGCAATAAATAGCAATGAACGAGAAAATTTAATATTGGAAGAAGGAATCCAAATAAAGCAAGTGAAACAAACTAAATATTTGGGAATAATTATGGTTAACATTGAAGGTATAGGCAAAGAGAACATAAAACATAGAATTGAATTGAGTAGCAAAATAATATCATCGTTAAATTCCATATGGTGGGATAAGCATATTTGGAAAGACACAAAAAAATATATTGGTAAAACATTGGTGGAATCTGTTGCAATGTATGCAAGTGAGGTATGGACAATCAATAAGTACTACAAGAATAGACTAATAGCTCTAGAAATGGATTATTTACGGAGAAGTGCCAGAAAGTCTAGATTAGAACATGTCACAAATAAGGAAATTAGAAACATAATGGAAGCAGAAGAATGCATAATTGAAAGAATTGAGGAGAAGGAATTAAAGTGGTTAGGACATGTCTTAAGAATGGAAGATGAGCGATGGCCGAAGCAACTATATGAATGGCATCCGAACAGAAAGAAGAAAAGAGGGAGACCAAGGTTAACATGGAAGGAAAATATGAAGACAGTAATGCAAGCTAGAGGGCTAAGCATCGAAGATGCCCAAGACCGTAGGCTTTGGAGGTTTGGCACGGGAAGACGGCAGCAGCTGTAAAAATCCGAAGATAGATAGATATTATAATTGTACAGAAGTCCTACAATCAAACTCTTAGACCAATATTATAAAAAAAAAAGATTAATAGTGTGGATAGGCTATATAGTACCCCATGTTATATAATTTACAGCAGGGCCTGTAATATACCGATATATCACATGAAAAGAAAAATTAACGCCTGAACTGGATTTGAACCCGAGACCTCTAACTTTGTTCTTAGTGAGATAACATCTTGTCCATTCAAGTTCTCAATATTAATTTTATTTCTATACCAGCTAATACCCGGCGTGCGCGGCTACACCTAAATAAAAATAATGTGTTTTTATGTTTAGTTGAATAAGTAAAAGGAAAAATAATTATAAATGTATATTTTTAGATACCCCGTGCTGATTACCCGCCATTGCCCGGGAAACTACGTATCCCGATGTATTTGGCATAAATGAGATGAAAGACAAAATTCCTTTTCCGTGCTTCTGCTTTGCTTGCCCGGGAATCTACTTATCCCGATTTTCTTTGGCATCAATGAAAGATAAAAATGGTTATTGTGCGTTATTCGTAAAAGATAAACATATGCTGTCGCAGACTTTCTTGTACAGTTTTTTGAGATATTCAATTCTGTGCACAATAATTTCGTGTATTTGTTATGGTTTAGGCAGCGTGACATTTAAGCGTCAAAAAAGGGACTTTTTCACGTTTTTAAGGGCGTAGGAGTTGATTATCACAATTCTCTTATAACCTATGTTCATCCCGGGAATTTGCTGAACATTTTGCAAAAACGCCATCACAATCGGATGAACGGTATGGCAGCGCATAAAATACGAACAAACAAACAAACATTAATTTTTATATATGGCCTATTAGATTTATCTTAATTGTAGGCCTATTGTATATTATAATTGTACAGTACAATCAAACTCTTAGGCCAATATTATAAAAACATTAATAGTGTAGATAGGTTATAGGCCTATAGTACCCCATGCTATATGATTTACAGCAATGCCTCTAATATACCTAAGGAAATAATTAATATTGAATGCCTTTGGAATTGTAGAACTTGGAAATTATAAAATAATATTAAACATGCATGTTTCAGGATTTCTTGTGGAGGTTGGTCATACTTAATTTTTTATGTCACATATCACATGTTTCCATCTATCAGTGATTTCGTAAACCTTGTGCATCCACAGTACTGTTCTGTAAAACTTAGAAAAAATCTTGAGTGTCATAGATTAAGTTTTCCAACAAAATGTAAAATTATTTTCAACATGTTACACAAGCCAAGAAACATCCAAAACAATGTATGGAGGAAGTAAAGGCAAAGAGGAACATTTTTACGGCAAAAACTGGCAATAGATGAGTTTGGGCAGTCTGTATACATAATGTTTATGTTGACAACAATGGTATTAAAATATTCAACATATAGAAACCAGTAGTGTCAACATAAAATAGTGGTACAGTCAACCAATACTTCCTTAAGAAGGTATCAAAAATAAATCTCCCTAACCACCTAGTGGAAATCACAATTGCAAAGTGGTTGCTGCATATATATGACATAAAAAAGAAAAATTAACGCCTGAACTGAATTTGAACCCAAGACCTCTAACTTTATACATTAGTGAGATAACAACTTGTCCATTCAAGCTCTCAATACACATTTTATTTATATACTCGTATATATATATATTAAAGTTGGTGGTCTCGGGTTCAAATACCGGTTTTCAGTCTTTAATTTATATTTATTTGTATGACGGCCGCGGTGGACTCTAGTGGCTATGTCCCTTGCCACTGGTCCCGAGGTTCGAGGATTCAAACCTGGCCGGGGTCGAAGGACATTTGTTTTACCATCATATCATATAGGGTACATTAAATTCGTTGTCATATAAGCTAGTCATATTTTTTTTTAAAAAAATATGAAAGTCCAAAAAATCAAATTTTATATGAGAGGATAAAGAGAAATAATAAATTTAATTTTTACTTAATTTTATGCTTTAACATCTAAGTCATATCTCTGGAATCTTCAAAGTGTAGTCAGTAATTTGTGTATTTATATTGGCCAAAAAATATATATAGGCCTATAGGCCTACATTTGTGGAAAGGAACGGGGAGCTACCACACCTATAATTCTTTAGTAAAGCTGCAAAGCATAGCAAGAAAATGCTATGATTGCAGTGAAAGATCTGCCCTCGAGCAGAATTACTATGGACATATATATGAAGAAGGCCTATAAAATCCGAGTAAAATAGACTTAAGAAGTTTTTTAAGAAAGATGAATAGGCCTATAACTAACTCTCTGGCATTATCAAACCTTTAGGTTCATAGCCGGACAGACATAAGCTCTCCATACATTCCTATATTGAGCTAACGTTTTCCAATCGTCCTCTCAATCTATAATCCGATTCCGATTGAGGGTCTTTCCACTTTTCAGCGGTTGCCCTTTTACCAGCCGGCTGCTGGCCCTTCACATCCACATGTGTCAATCACAGAGGTAGATGATCAACAGCCAGTGTAGAGGTGACATGTGGTTAGCATGTCGAGTCCCCCAGCCGTTATAGCTGGTTCCTCAACCTGGAGCCGCTACTTATTGTAGCTACCCAATTGCATCACGATGCTGGGTGGGCACCGGTCCCATACTGGCCGAAATACCATGAGAAAATTTCTTCCCCCATGGAGACTCGAACCAGCGCAAGTCCTGTAGCTCTGCGTCAAGGCTTCCTACCTTAACCGATCGGCTACGGCGCGGGACAAAAAAAAAAATATATATGAAAGTCCAAAAAATCAAATTTTATATGAGAGGATAAAGAGAAATAATAAATTTAATTTTTACTTAATTTTATGCTATAACATCTAAGTCATATCTCTGGAATCTTCAAAGTGTAGTCAGTAATTTGTGTAGGCCTATTTATATTGGCCAAAAAATATATATAGGCCTATAGGCCTACATTTGTGGAAAGCAACGGGAAGCTACCACACCTAGCCTATAATTCCTTAGTAAAGCTGCAAAGCATAGCAAGAAAATGCTATGATTGCAGTGAAATACCTGCCTTCGAGCAGAATTACTATAGGGCCTATATATATATATATATATATATAGGCTATATGAAGAAGGCTTATAAAATCCGAGTAAAATAGACTTAAGAAGTTTTTAAAGAAAGATGAATAGGCCTATAACTAACTCTCTGGCATTATCAAACCTTTAGGTTCATAGCCGCACAGACATAAGCTCTCCATACATTCCTATCATGAGCTAACTTTTCCAATCGTCCTCTCAATCTATAATCCACTTCTCTCAAATTCCCCCCCAAAGTAGGCTATAATGCAAAGCTTGCTGATTCCTGAATACCGTTTCCTGGCCATTAACTTCCTGCAAAGCGACTAGAAAGGGAATATATATAGCCTATGTTATACGCCCTAACTAGCCTATATTTTTGACATTTGGCAATGAATTAGAGCGCTAAACGTACAGAGTTTAGAGACTCGGGTTCAAATCCCGACACAAGCATTCATTTTTCTTTTAATATCATAAATATATATATATATTATATATATAATATATAGGCCTAGACCTATATAACGAAAATTAAGTGTGTTAATATAGAACACAGTGTTTTCTGTATCGGACGAAAAGTTTCACGGTCCTACTAGACCCTTATATCATCATCATCATCATCATCATCGTCCTTTCAAGTATTAGGCCCAGTGGCCCGTTACGGTCTCCCACCATCTCCGAAAAGGTCGACCCACAGATCTTCTGCCTCGAGGAATGTAGTGAAGAATTTGTTTTGATATTCTGTGACGAACCATGCGCTGAATATGGGCTAGCCAATTGTTTCTATATTCTTGGAGGTATTCAGATATAGGGCCTAAGTACGATGTTTAACTCTCTGGCTATTGTTGAATTTCTTTGGTGGTCTAGAAGGCTGTAACCTTATATAAATAGGCCTATGTTAATAAGGGGCACGCCGTAGCGTAGTGGTTAAGGCACTGAGCTACAAGCCGGAGGGTCGAGGGTTCAAGTCCCGTTGGGGTCAGGATTTTTAAACTGACCCAAACCCTCTGGCGGCACTGTGGCCCTGGGGTCGACTCAGCCTCTAACGGAAATGAGTACCAGACGCTTGTTCTGGGGTAAAGGCGGCCGTCACGCAGGGCTGACAACCCGGCTGACATCAAGTGCCGATTGTCTAGAAAAAGTGGGAGCCTTAACCTCCTACTACCCCAAAGGCCTCCTGAGGCCTGTTGTGGGATCACTTTACCTTTGTGGGATCACTTTACCTATGTTAATAATCTAGCCCCTCTACAAAATTAAGAAATCAATGGAAGAAAACGATATTACGCTTTCATATATTATTTTAATTAATTTTATTCTAGCTCTAGATTGTTTTCAGCAATGGTGATCCAAGCGCCAAAATTGGGAACAGCGTTGATTAAATGTAGGCCTATACCTATTCATAAAAAATATTGGGCGATGTCGTTTGTTTTAACTTCCGCTAGGTAGCAGCATATTGCAGTTGTAGGCCTAGTTTTGGATAATGTTTGTAAACTATGAAGGTGGGTACACCCATTCAAGCAAGCTCGTTTTTCCTAAGATTAGGCATAACTTGTACAAATAGGCCTATATGCCTAGGTACAGTATTATCGTAGATGACTTAAGTCATTCGAGGGGTCTGTTTTATGAGCTGTTGATGTACTATTTGGTTATCGTATCGAAGATTTAGACAGATTTTATGTATTGAATTTATTATTATTATTATTATTATTATTATTATTATTATTATTAGGCCTATTACATATGGTTACACATAGAAATACCTTACAGGCCTATAATGGAAATGAACATTAATGAGAAATGAGAGAAATTTTGAAGAGTGGCTGAATTAAAATAGGTATCTAGAATCAATAATTACAAATATGAATGAGATGCACAAAGAATTTAAACATAGGCTCAATTCTGGAAATGCATGATATTATGCATTACAGGGACTTTCATCGTCCCAACTTCTTTGAAAAAAAGTTAAACTGAAAATGTATAAAACTGTTATTCTCCCAGTTAGGCTATATTATGTGGATGTGAAACATGGATTCTTACTCTAAACGAGGAGAAAAGGTGATTACGAGTATTTGAGAATAAAGTTCTTAGGAAAATTTTTGGACCAAAGAGAGATGAAGAGACAGGTGAATGGAGAAGACTAGGCAACAATGAGCTACGTGATCTTTATGGCAAACCACATATCATAATAAGAAGATTTAAGTCTCGTAGAGTGCGATGGGCAGGACGCGTGGCACGAATGGGGGTTTAAAGAAGGGTTATGGAAACTTGAAAATCCATCAAATCCGGCCGGGTTTGAACCTGCGACCAGAGGCATGGAATATAACACTAGACAATTATGTAAGAATATTTTTTAATAAAAAAATTAGATCTATAGGCCTAAGTCTTTGGTTGAAACTGTTATGTTATACAGAGCTGAAACCTGGATTTTAGACAAGTTACATGAAAGCAAATTATTGGCTACAAAAATGGGGATTTGGCGCAGAGTAGTAAAAAAATCAAAAAGAGATTTTTTAAACGAAAGAATTATATAGGCCCTAGTCCTATAACGAAAGTCAACAGAAACATTGGAACTACAGAACAGTGAGCCACATTATCTTTATAGAAAAAATTATAAGAACAGTTAAGTCTCGTAGACTGCGAGGACGGGATACACGAACGAGGAAAAAAAGAGAGGCATGGAAACTTCTTGTAGGAAAACCAGAAGGAAAATGCCCAGATGGTAGACCATGATTCAGTAGGGAGAATAATATTAACTATGATTTGAGGGAAGTAGATTATAAGGGGATTGGAAAACATTAGCACATTAATTCCGCTCGGCTGCCGAGTGTGCACCCGGGTCAAACTGAGTGTGCGCTCGGCTGACCAGGGGAGGACGCGTATGGGCACTAGGCTTATAACATTTTTTGGACTTTTGTGAAATAAAATATTTCCTGTGCAATGAATGAATGAACTTTTACATAAAACCATTGAAAAAGTCCTTCATTTCACTGAGCTTCAAGAAAAGGTCACCCCCAAATATATTTATATATCGATATCTAGGCCTAATATTGATTCGGGGGTGATCTTTTCTAGAAGCTGAGTGAAATTAGCTAAGGAATTTTTCAATGGTTTTACATAAAAGTTCATCCATCCATTGCAAAGGAAATATTTTATTTCAACAAACAAACCAAAAAGTTATAGGCCTATAACCCTATAGGGTTATATATAGACCTAACCCTTTGGACTTTTACGAAATAAAATATTTCTTGTGCAATGAATGGATGACCTATTACTTAAAACCATTGAAAAAGTCCTTCATTTCACTGAGCTTCAAGAAAACGTCACCCCAAATAACCTATATTTATATATCAATATTTAATATTAATTTGAGGGTGACTTTTCTTGAAGCTCAATGAAATGAAGTCCTTTTTCATTGGTTTTAAGTAAAAGTTCATCAACTATACGTAGACTTCAAAAAAGCATATCATTCAATTAAGAGGGAGAAGTTATATAGTATCCTGCTGGAGTTCGGAATGCCTAAAAAGTTAGTTAGACTTATACGAATGTGTCTAAATGGCTCAAAGAGTAGGGTGCGTGTAGGCAAACAGTTTTCGGACACCTTTGAAATCCAGAATGGGTTGAAGCAAGGAGATGCACTATCTCCTCTACTATTTAATTTTGTACTAGAGCATGCCATTAAATCTTTAGAGAATGAGGAAGTCTTACAACTCAATGGTATTAATAAACTGTTAGTTTATGCTGATGATGTAGTACTATTGGCCGATAGCGAGGAGATACTAAAGGACAACTCGCACGCACTATTGAGTAACACTAGGAAATTAGGACTGGAAGTAAATATCAATAAACTAAATATATGATCACTCGTAGAAATACATTGTATAATGGAAATGGACAGCTAATGACAAATGAGGGAAATTTTGAGGAGGTGGCTGAATTCAAATACCTAGGAACAACAATCACAAATAGGAATGAGATACACTAAGAAATTAAACATAGGCTCAATTCTGGAAATGCGTGCTATTATGCATTGCAGAGACTCTTGATGTCCCAACTCCTTTCAAAAAACGTTAAACTGAAAATATATAAAACTATTATTCTACCAGATATATTATATGGGTGCGAAACATGGACTCTTACTTTAAGGGAGGAAAGGAGATTATAAATATTTGAGAATAAAGTACTTAGGAAAAATTTGGACCAAAGAGAGATGAACAAACAGGTGAATGGAGAAGACTACATAACAATGAACTACATGGTCTTTATAGGAAGCCAGATATATTAAGAACAGTTAAGTCTCGTAGACTGCGATGGGCAGGACATGTTGCTCGTATGGGGAATGAAAGACTTGCATGGAAGCTTCTTGTAGGAAAGCCAGAGGCAAAACGCCCAGTTGGTAGATCAAGAATGAGGTGGGAGAATAACATTAACTATGATTTGAGGGAAGTAGATTATACAGGGAATGATTGGAAAGCATTAGCTCAGGATAGGAATGCATGGAGAGATTATGTCCGCGCGGCCATGAACCTACGGGTTCGATAGTGCCAGTAAGTAAGTAACGTAATTATTCACATGTCCCGCACCGTAGCCGAGTGGTTAAGGCAAGAAGCCTTGGCGCAGAGCTACGGGACTTGCGCTGGTTCCAGTCTCCGTGGGGAAAAACATTTTCTCGTGGAATTTCGGCCAGTATGGGACCGGTGCACATCCAGCATCGCGAGGCATTTGGGTAGCTACAATAAGTAGCAACTCCAGGTTGAGAAGACCAGCTGTAACAGCTAGGGGACCCAATGTGCTGACAACATATCACTTCTACACTGGCTTATGATCGTCTACTTCTGTGATTAACACATGTGGACGTGAGCCAGCAACCGACTGGTAAGCCAAGGGCCTTCTAGGTACTGTCGCACTTGGAGTTTAATTATGTACATATTGGAACAATAAATTGTGCGTTTTTCAGTATTTCTGTTTTTTTTTATTTATGTTGGTGGTATAGTTTATAGAATCTCAGAAATTTCCTTAGATAAAAAAAACACATACGCCATAGCGTAGTGGTTAAGGCACTGCGCTACAAGCCGGAAGGTCGAGAGTTCAAGTCCCGGTGGGGGTCAGGATTTTTTTAAACTGACCCAAACCTTCTGGCGGCAATATGGTCCTGGAGTCGACTCAGCCTCTAACGGAAATGAGTACCAAACATTTGTTCTGGTGATAAAGGCGGCCGTCACGCAGGGCTGACAATTTGGCTGACAGCAAATACCGATTGTCCAGAAAAAGTGGGAGCCTTAACCTCCCACTCCCCAAGGGTCTCCTGAAGCCTGTAGTGTGATCACTTTACTTTACTTTATCCACTTTACTATGATGTTGAGTGGATGTTACAGTCCACCGCTGCGTGTAATGTTGAAGTGTATGGAAGCCCGAGGTGTATACTCATGTCATGTAAGTAAGGTTCATTCTTGCCGGCCGGCCACTTGTCAGAGGATATTAGGAACCCCCGTGTATACATGGGTTCCCTGCGGTTTGACATCGCTTTCCATTTATCACTTGGTTCTCAGCCCACACACAGACATGGTGCTACAAGCATTATGCGGAATAAACCGCCGCGCCGCTAACAATTTGATTTACTTCTCACTGGCACTTTCGAACCCGTAGGTTCATGGCCGCGCGGACATAAGCTCTCCATACATCCATATCCTGAGCTATAGTTTTCCAGTCATCCCCTGTTTAATCTAACCAGCTAACTCACTGTCTCAATCGAACCCGTAGGTTCATGGCCGCGCGGACATAAGCTCTCCATACATCCCTATCCTGAATTATAGTTTTCCAATTGTCCCCTGTTTAATCTAACCAGCTAACTCACTGTCTCTATCGAACCCGTAGGTTCATGGCCGCGCGGACATAAGCTCTCCACAATCTTTATTCTGAGCTAATGCTTTCCAATCATCCCCTGTATAATCTAACTAACTAACTCACTGTCTATATGGAACCCATAGGTTCACGACCGCGCGTACATAAGCTCTCTATACATCCCTATCCTGAGCTAATGCTTTCCAATCATCCCCTGTGTAATCTACTTCCCTCAAATCATAAAGTAAAGTGATCCCACAACAGGCCTCAGGAGGCCCTTGGGGTAGTAGGAGGTTAAGGCTCCCACTTTTTCTAGACAATCGGCACTTGATGTCAGCCGGGTTGTCAGCCCTGCGTGACGGCCGCCTTTACCCGAGAACAAGCGTCTGGTACTCATTACCGTTAGAGGCTGAGTCGACCCCAGGGCCATAGTGCCGCCAGAGGGTTTGGGTCAGTTTAAAAATCCTAACCACAACGGGACTTGAACCCTCGACTCTCCGGCTTGTAGCTCAGTGCCTTAACCACTACGCTACGGCGTGCCCCCCCTCAAATCATGGATAATGTTATTCTCCCGCCTCATTTTTGCTCTACCAACTAGACGTTTTCCTTCTGGTTTTCCTACAAGAAGCTTCCATGCACTCTTTCATTCCCCATTCGTTCCTGCCCATCGCAGTCTATGAGACTTAACTGTTCTTATTATATCTGGCTTCCTATACATACCATGCAGCTCACTATTATGTATTTGAGAATAAAGTTGTTAGGAAAATTGTTGGACCAAAGAGAGATGAACTCAGAGGCAAATGCAGATGACTACATAAGGCCTAACAGTGAGCTGCATGATATGTACAGGAAGCCAGATATAATAAGAACAGTTTAGTCTCATAGACAGCGATGGGCAGAACATGTGACACGAACGGGAAACGAAAGAGGGGCATGCACAATTTTTGTAGGAAAACACCCAGTTTATAGACCAATAATGAGGTAAGAGAATAACATTAACCATGATTTGAGGGAATTATACAGGAGACGATTGAAAAACTTTAGCTACACACACACACACACACACACACACACACACACACATATATATATATATATATATATATATATATATATATAGGCCTATAATTGTCCAATGTGGGGGAAAAAATGGTCCCGTGCGATTCCTCTTTAAGCAAGTTTTATTATATATATATATATATATATATATATATAATATATATGGAATGATAAGAAAAATAAATGCCTGGACGGGATTCGAACCCGAATCTCTGAGTCTGATCTTTGAGTCTGTGCCTCAGCGTGATATCCATTACACTACCAGGCGAATCCAATTCAAACACTTATTTTTCTTATAGGCCTATATGTTTTATACTCTCCATTATTACTAGATGTCGCGAGAACTGGTCTTCACCGCCATCTAGTAGCTGACTATAACAAGTAAGCAAATTAAGGAGAATATTTTTACCTTATAGCAGTGACGCTTTATAGATGTTATAATTAAATGTTTAACATTGAGCAATGCAAGCTTAATATGGAATGATAAGAAAAATAAATGCCTGGACGGAATTCGAACCCGGATCTCTGCCCGTCCAGGCATTTATTTTTCATATCATTCCATATTAAGCTTGCATTGCTCAATGTTAAACATTTAATTATAACATATATATATATATATATATACACACACAGTAAAACTTGCTCAAAGAGGAATCGCATGGGACCTTTTTTTTTTTTTTTTTTTTCACATTGGACAAAATTCCACATTATAACTAAAACTTAATAATCTTAGATTATAGAGTACCGTATATGTCTTTTTATGTAGCTTGGATTAATCGCAGCTCCGCTGCCGTAGAAAAGTGAAGTATAGTATGTAGGAGTGACTTCGACGGTAACGCGCGAAAAAAAAGACAGTCCCATTTCGTCAGCGTTAAAAACGTCTCTTAGGCGCATATCCTGAAATTCAAGTAAGCAGTTTCGGTTCTCGCTCACTAACTACACTTTCGTCCACATCCTTTGATTCCCCGCAAATTTCATTCCACACTACATTGTGTCGTCTTTTAAAACTGTCCAGCCAACCTGAAGAATCCCTGAAATCGTTATTCCCTTAGGGATTTAACAGAAGTTTGACTTTGGAGCATCGGTCCGGAAATGTTTGGAGAACGAACTTTAGGGTCAGTGGCAATTAGGTTTGTTTTGATATTTATTTGTCCATTTGGTTTGAATCACTATTTGTAAAAGCCATCTTGGCATCTGCCTAAAAAAAAAAGACTGCTGATGGTTAATAAATATAGCTTATACTGTATATCTTTCCGCTTTACAATTTTTTTTCATGAATTGTGTAGAAATACCCTTCCGTTTCCGTGTAGGACAGATTCCGTTTTATGCAAAATAAATGCAGGTAATATTACTATTATTTCCCCGGGACCAATAAATTTGTTCACATTGGACAGGTTTCCGCATTATTCACGTTCCGGATTAAACAAGTTTTACTGTATATATATATTACACATCCAAGTTAACTGTTTACGGGCGGAGGGGAAGAGTTTTAGCGCTAGTGTCGCAGATCTACTGAATCTGTGGAAGGGATGTAGGAGAAAACTGTAAATCCGAACACGTATTGAAAATTTTCAACTTCAAATGTGGGGGGAGAATCTCTAAACAGGTGTGAAAGATCTTAACATGGTTGTCAAATTAGTCATTTAAGCACGGAACACTCAAGCGGTCGGATCATTTAAAATCACAGTATTTGTCGTCTCTCTGTTACCAGCCTCACAATAAATCACAAGTGATCACATATAATGAGAAGGGCAAGGAAGGGACAGCCCATTCCTAAGACGTAACCCCAATAGTAACAGGGTTGTCAAGTTAGTCATTCTGCCACTGACCGCGCAGAACGACGCATCATTAAAATACATAGTATTTGTCAGCTCTCTATCTGCCAATCAAACAACATAATACAAAGGACAGGAAGTGGCAACTTAGTAAGGAAGAGAAAGAGAAAAACAGTTTCTTAGTTAACATATTTTCCGCCTGCACAAAACACTTGGATGGGTAATATATATATATATATATATATATATATATATATATATATATATGTAAGAGGTAGTGATGTGCATTCTATAACCTCTCCTACCTAATTCTCAACCTCACCTGCACGTGGTACACCCTGCTTTTAACTAACGAGGTAATGGGGACCGAGTCACGGCGGTATAACCGTTCCATCGAATATGGAGGAAATTCCATATTTTGAACGCCTGACTAGAGGCTATAAGGTAGCAGCCCTACCACTAGTCTTGCTCTGCGGATGGCTGGTAACCAACCCAGGGGACTTCCTACTACTCGAAGAAACTTAAGCAAAGACTGGAATGATCACACTGATGATGACAAAGCAAGAAATAGGTTAATGATTATTAGGAAGTGTATTTGCAGAGTATAAGAGTGACATTGATTCAAAATTACAAAAATATAATAAAATGAATGGGGTAATACGAAGACATTTTGGTAAACAGATGAGGACAGACAAAACTAAGATTTACATAACATCACATGAAAAGCTGCTCTAAAATATGGAAGTGAAATTTGGATTTTAAATAAAAGAAACTCTCATAAACTTCAAGTAAGCCAAATGCGCTTCTTACGATCATTGTTAGTAGTTAATAGACTCGATCACCAAAGGAACACTATTATCAGAGGAAAACTTGGAGTAACAAGTTTAAATGAAGATATACAAAGATACCAACAAGAATGGAAAAATCATCTGAGAAGAATGACAAGAAATAGACTTCCAAAATTGGTATTCCAATATACCCCAACTGGACATAGGGACCAAGGAAGACCAAAACATCGGTGGAAAGATCAAGACCATCTTCGCTAGGTTTACCGTACAGGCCACATGGCCTAAAACGAATTTGTTCATGATGATGATATATATATATATATATATATATATATATATATAGAGAGAGAGAGAGAGAGAGAGAGAGAGAGGAGAGAGAGAGAGAGAGGAGAGAGAGAGAGAGAGAGAAAGAGAGAGAGGTTATGTCCGCGTGGCCATGAACCTATGTGCTTCAAAGTGTCAGTTATTGTTATCAATGTACTTTTAGAGATCGAAGCTAGGCCGATTGACTATAGATCTAACGTGGTAACTATTTATCTGATGTATGATTCGTTTGATCATCCAGTTGAAATCATTCTAAATGCATTAAAATGACTACCATGGAGTAAATTAGTTGTACTGGTAACACCCCCGTACCATCGAGGAAGCCACAAAAAAGATGGGATGGGTGTTGTTTATTATTGATAGATTACATGGCTATGAACAAATTAATCGCTCTAATGACTCCGCTTGTTTGTCGGCCTCCTGGATCTTGATGCTCGCTTGTCATCAATGCCGACATTATTAATCTGCTACATTAAGGAGGCTCTGAATCTTAAAGCAGACTTGCATACGCTAGTACATGGCCCACTGGATAACAGATCATTTACTTATTCTCTTCATTCTTAAACTTACTTTAATAGCAATATGGCGACTTTACTGGAGATTATGGCTATGTCAAGTATCGAGTCTTGTTGCTGTGTCGTCATCTCCCTGTCAAAAGTGACAGTAATTGTGGCGCGAATGGCGGAAGGATATTGCTTCTATACTGTGAGTTATTGATGTATGTTATGATACCGGCCTTTTCAGGCCTTGACCCAATCTTTATTGTGCTTATCTTGAAGTTTTTTGTAGTTAGAGTTCTGAGCTGAAAAAGTAGTCTTCTTCCAGCTGGTTTCTGATGTATTCTTGAAGTTGTGATGTTGTGTTCTTCTTGTGTTGTGCTTAAGCTTCTTGGTCTTAAAGATGTTCTTGAATTTAAGGACTTGAAGTGACCAGGCTTGTAAGTAGCATTACAGTGGTTTTTAGGAGTTCTGGATTCATGAGGATTTTAGATAGGAGGGATAGGAGTTGATAAGTTAGGTTTTCAGGGTTTGTAGTTGTAGGAGTTGTTGGAATTTTAATTTTTGGTGCTGTAGTATTGATCTTTGGTGTTTCAGGCTTTGTTGTTTTTTGTTTAGTCTTTGGTGTATATTGCAATCTAGAGCTTGCATATTTCTTGTAGATTGGGCATTGTCTGTAACTTGCAGCGTGAGATTCGTTGCAGTTTGTGCATTTTAGGTTTGTTTCTTTGCATTCTTGGACGCTGTGATTGCCTGCACATCTGACGCAGTTCCAAGTTCTATAACATTGTCTTGCTGTATGTCCGAAGCTTTGACATTGATAGCACAACGTACGTCGGTGTCCATAAGCAATGAAAAGCGAGCAGATCACATGGTTTTGTTTTGACGAGGATCACTTTAAGGGTATAGTGCCAATATTCTTATAATATAACTTCTAAAATATGGACGCCATTGTTAAATGAGTGTTAAGAATAGGCCTGCAGAACCTTGAATACAAGCGAAAGAGATGCAATTTATGTCTGTCGCCAAAAAAGGTAATAAAAAAACAAATCACAGAAATAAATTATTAGTCACAGAAATGGACATTTTAAGGATAAACAAAGAAATGTAAATGAAATTAAACCACTAATAATATAAGTTAGCAGCTTTCATCTGATCGGCAAGGATATCAAAATTAGATAAAATAAAAAATAAAAAAATTCCTGGCGCGACAGGCCTATATGGCCCTTAGCCTACCAGCCGGCTGCTGGCCTAATATCCACATGTGTCAATCACAGAGGTAGATGATCATCAGCCAGTGTTGGGGTGACATGTGGTCAGCATGTTGAGTCCCCCAGCCGTTATAGCTGGTTTTCTCAACCTGGAGCCGCTACTTAATGTAGCTACCCAAATGCCTCATGATGCTGGGTGGGCACCGGTCCCATACTGGCCGAAATACCATGAGAAAATTTCTTCCCCCATGGAGACTCGAACCAGCGCAAGTCCCGTAGCTCTGCGCCAAGGCTTCCTGCCTTAACCACTCGGCTACGGCGCGGGACATAAAAAATAATACAATAAGAGAAATAATGAATGTAGAAAATGATATTGTACAAGAGATTGAAGAAATCCAACTAAGATCTATCTATCTTCTTAGTGTATCCAGCTATTTGCTGGCAACACAAAGTTTCATTACATTGTTATTCATTCAACTAAGATGGTATGGACATATAATGAGAAGAAGGGATACAAAAACAAACAAAGAAGTATTGAAATGGATACCTCCTGGAAAAGGGAAACGTGGTAGACCAAAAGCCAACGTGGATAAAGGGAATTTAAGACAATATGAAGAAGAGGAATATGACAGAAGCAGTCACGCAAGGCCGGGAAGTGTGGAAGAAAAAAATTGTATATTTTGGTTGAAAATACCTGTATAAATAACAGAAACAATCCTGAAATAAAAAATATAATAAAAAAGAAAAAAAATTGAGCTTGAGGCAACTCCCTCTAATGTATTTATTTACTAGGAGCATTTAGGTCTTTCCGGAATAAATTTGGCTTTTAACTGCCAAACTTATTTCAAGATTGTTATTGCACTAGCCCTAACTAACTAACTAACTCAATGGTACTATCGAACCCGTAGGTTCAGGACTGCGCGGACTTAAGGTCTCCATACATCCTTATCCTGGGCTAATGCTTTGCAATCATCGCCTGTATAATCTGCTTCCCTCAAATCACAGTTAATGTTATTTTCCCACCTCATTCTTGATCTACCAACTGGGCGTTTACCCTCTCGTTTTCCTGCAAGAAGCTTCAATTAATATAATGATCATGTGAACACAGGCAGGTGTGCGGATGAGTCGGATACCGAATCGGAGCCGGGAATTCCTCTGAAGAGAAAACAACGGCGCAGTCGCACCACGTTCTCTGGAGACCAGCTGGAGGAGCTAGAAAGGGCGTTCCAGAGAACTCAGTACCCTGACGTGTACATCAGAGAAGAACTGGCGCAGAGAACTGGACTAACAGAGGCTAGGATACAGGTAATTACATACCCATATTTTACTGGAATTCCTTCTGTAAAAAAGAATAGACCCAGGCCTATAGATAGGTAGGCCTACCATTTGTAATAAAATCTCGTTTTAATTATTACAATCTGCAACACGTATGTATACCTATTTGATAACACTGAGCAACAAAAAATAAACTTTTTTTTTTCTCAGAAAGAAAAATAGGCCATGTGATTATAATAGTATTTTTTCTCCTGAATTCAAATATGATGTCGGTTTTTCTCCATCACGCAAGGTTTCCGAGAGACAGGATTTTATAATTTCAAACACTTTAATATTTTCTACATTCGTAACTACACAATATTCGAACATTCGGACTCACCTAGAAAGTAAGAAATGACGATTTTCTGCTAGCCTATATTTCGCCTGTGGAGCATCCCTCTTGATGGTCCAACAATAATCGACCAGCATATTAGGATTCCATTTGCCTTGATATCTCTTTTCCATAGCTGAAATCTCCTGAATTAGCTCATTTGGTTTTATTTTACAATGGACAAATGGACGAAAAAACGTTTATTAAAAACATAATTATTTAAATCCATTAATTGAAACTGAAATAAAAAAAACTGTGGGTGATGGAGAAATTCCGAATACATATTTGAAAACGCGATAAAAAAAACTGTATTAAGTACAACTATTGGTACTCATGAGACAAAAATCATGTTGACCAGTGTAATTAACCAGTCATGAAGAGAAATATAATACAGCTTAGGTCTATAGGTCTTCAAGTACTTATGGGCCTATTAGGCATCAGTTGTTATCATAATACTTTTGGTGAAAAATCTGATTTTCTAATTTTTTATTACGAGTTTTTGAGACAGAGTCTTAGGAAAAATTTTGGACCAAAGACAAATGAACAGGCGAATGTAGAACACTACATAACAGTGAGCTATATGATATAGAATTACATATAGGTAGCCAGAAACAATAAAAAAGTTAACTCTTGTATTCTGGGATGGGCATATGTGGCACGAATGTGTAACGAAAGAGGGGCATGAAAAATTATTATAGGAAAATCAGAAGGAAAACACCCAATCGATACTTAAGCTAGGAATGAGGTGGGAGAATAACATTAACCATGATTTGAGAGAGAAAGATTATGCAGGAGATGATTGGAAAATATTGGCTTGGGAATTTCATTTTTGTAGTTTGGACTCTGCTCAATTCTTTCTTTACATAGTCCAATTCTTAGACAAATATGCTAAACCTGGTTTAAAACATGTTTTAGGATACACCGCCATTTTACTCAGATTCAAATTGTTTAGTTTAATTATAAACTTTTAGAATGTTTTTTGTTGTTTTCTAATTTTAGTCTGTATTTTCCCATTTGAATGTATCATTATTTCTAGATAGGCCCTATATAATTGTTTCCACTTTTTGTAAACTTAGGCCTATGTCTGATGTCTTAGTAGTCCGATCATCGTTCTGGTTTCTAGATATTCTCATGACAGTATTAATCTTTAAAACATAGGCCTATTATTCTGCAACTATTACGCCGGAATTTCTACTCTAGTAAAATTATTAAAATAATATAGGCTTAGGTCTTTTAAAATTTTAAAATAGGCTACATTCTGTTCATCTGGCCTCATATCCCGTCTTCTAATTATACCGCTTTCAAAACCTAGGCTGTTTCATCATCTGTAATATTACAACCGATGTTCTGTCGTCAAGGAGCACTGCTTCTTACTCCATCTGTTGGTGGACCTATGAACCAGATGGAATAAGAAGCGTGCTCCTGGACGACAGAAAAACGGCCGTAGAATTACTGATGATAAAACCGCCTAGGTTTTGAAACCGGTCTATTTAGAAGACCGTATATGAGGTGAGGTGAACATAATTTATTTTAAAGTTTTAAATTACAGTCATAGTGACATTTTCTATAATAGTTCATTTAGGCCTAATCACATTCTTAATGGCTACATACAACATGTGTCGTTTTAGCAGGTATGGTTCAGCAACAGACGAGCAAGATGGCGAAAAAACAATGGAGGCACAACTTTCAGTCCCCTCTCCGGATATCAGTACCCGGGCACAAGCTGTGACGTCATGGCCCTTCACAATTCCGGTAAGCTATATCAAACAGATCTGACATTTTACAATCCTGACAATAACGTATAATTAACCGTCGCCATGGCGTAGTCGGTAGTGTTCCTACCTTCCACTCCGGCGAGTTGGGCTCGATTTCCAGCGGGGAAGGGATTTTAAATGTCCACAGTTGGTAGGTGTGTCCTGTCCTTGTGTTTGTTTGGGTGAATAAGACAAAAGAAAAATATATTCAAAATAACAAGGAAAAACAGCGAAAAAGAAAAATAAATAGCAGACCCTATTATTATTAAACTAATAAAAGAGGTACCCCAAAAGGAATCACAGATAGATAGACTGAAATTTTTTATAGTGAAAAATATAGTAGGCCTACAATGTATAACAACGCCAACCAGTAGGCCTAATATTAATTACGGTGGTGCCTCAATCAGTCAATGTTAAAATATTCATGGACCGTGCAAAGAGGGTGTAAATTATGTGTAACTTATTTGAAAATTGGTAGTTTTAAAGATAATAAATATATGCCTATATCCTCAATTTGTGTCCAACTCAGGGTCGGATCGAGGGATGAGATGAGATGATATAGAGGTCTGTAAATGACAAGGATGCCGGCCGATCACGTCTGACGCACCATCACAGGGGCAGATGAACGAAATGAAATAAAATGAATGAGATGAGTATGGAGAAATGGTGGAATGAAATTGTGGCAGAGGAAAACGGGAGAAACCCCGAGAAAACCCTATGCAAGCTCCGTTTCGTCCACCACGAAACCCACATGGAATGGTCGACACTCGATCTCGGGACCCCAGCTGTGAGAGGCGAGCGTCTAACCGCTTGAGCCACGGAGCCGCCTTTAAATATAATGTAAATGATAAATTTTTAGGAAAAAATAACACACGCACACGACTGTAAATGATACATTTTGAAAAACATGACTGATTAGTTCTTAATAGTTTGGGTTTCATTTAATTCCTAAATAAATTCTAAAGGCAATCTATGCATCTAATTAATTTCATCCTCTTTCAAGGAAAATGCCGTCTGTCTTTTAGTGGAAGAAGTGAATTAAAAAAAAAACAATCGTGCGTATATTTTTCACCTGTATAAATAAAATTGATTTTGTGGGTTAATTTAATCCTAAATTCAGAAAATTCAATATTTTTGCAGGATCTAAATTATATTTGAAAAGAAAATTATACGCCTAGACTGGGGTTTGAACCCAGGACCTTTGACTCTCTATATCAATGCTCATCCAAGTGAGCTACCTAGGCCTCCAATGTAAACGCATATTTTTCTCTTATACATAGTTAATTCCCTAACCTCTGCCAGGTAAAATAAAGCTATTATTATTATTATTATTATTATTATTATTATTATTATTATTATTATTATTATTAATATTATTATTAACCTCAAATACTACGAGCCGTTGCTACGATTTTTGCAAATGGCGGCTTCTTTATTAAGAAGACTTTTTATTGGGAATTTAAACATTACTTATAAAGGCAGTAGTGCTCCTTACAATGTTAATATTATTCGTTTTTAAATATCTTAATGATGGACAAATTATATTTGAAAAGAAAAATATACGCCTAGACTGGGGTTTGAACCCAGGACCTTTGACTCTCTATGTCAATGCTCTTCCAAGTGAGCTACCTAGGCCTCCAATCTAAAGGCGTATCCTCCTCTTATACATAGTATATTTTTCTTTTCAAATATAATTTGTCCATCATTAAGAGGTTTAAAAATAACTACTATGAACACAGGATCTAAATTACTTTAATTTTTTTGCAGGAAACCCTAACTGGCATCGAACCGGAAGTCAACTGGCCAATTATTCCACATTTATGCAGCAACCCCACAGTTTACAACAAACTAACTTTGCGTTGGCATCGCAAATGTTGGATCACGTGGCAGCGCCATCTAGCAACATCACGACGACAAGCTTTACATCGCCCTGTTCAAACTCTGCACAAGCATATACCACGCCATCTAGTAGCATCAGCGGGGACTACCAGCAAGGCGATAGTAGCGCTACGATGGGAATATGGGGAACAAGATTTAATAATGAAACAAATTGGAACCACCATAATTTCCCCACGATTACAGAGAATTATGGGTAAGTTTATCAGCCTTACTGTGTTACCAGGTCCCACACAATCTCCTCTTCGAATACAATGTTTTTTTTAAATAAAATAGTTTGTTTTGTAACTAATCAATGGTAATCATATAAAAAAAGGTGCTTTCGACCTTTTTGTTTCTCAGGTTTTTCCATTTTATTTCGTAAGTATCGTAAAATTTATTTCTGGAAAGATTGTGCCGTATATATCAATGGCAATGTTTATTGGCTGTAAACGTGTTAGCAATGATTGGTTTTGTACACTAAACAGAAAACTTGCATCATCATTTAATTTCTTCATAAAATCATAATAGCTATATGCCTAAAATAAACATAACAATTGAATACAATACGTTTATATGCTGTTCTTTCATTACCCATTCCTGCCACATGTCCTGCCCATAGCACTCAACGAAACATACTGTTGTTATTATAGGCCTATCTGGTTTGCTAAAACGATCATATAGCTCACTGTTGTGTAGTTTTCTCCATTCAGCTGTCTGTTCGCCCTCCTTTAATAATAATAATAATAATATTATTATTATTATTATTATTATTATTATTATTATTATTACAATTTGTATATATTCAGATTCCGTTAAGCCCATAAGGCATACTCTTCCACTATATCAGATATGCCTAATGCATAAACCGTATATCAGCCGTAGCATAGTGGTTAAGGCACTGCGCTACAAGCCAGAAGGTCGAGGGTTCGAGTCCCGGTGGGGTCAGGATTTTTAAACTGACCCCAAACCCTCTGGCGGCACCATGGCCCTCGGGTCAACTCAGCCTCTAACGGAAATGAGTACCAGACGCTTGTTCTGGGGGTAAAGGCGGCCGTCATGCAGGGCTGACAACCCTGCTGACATCAAGTGCCGATTGTCCAGAAAAAGTGGGAGCCTTACCCTCCCACTACCCCAAGGGCCTCTCGAGGCCTGTCGTGGGATCACTTTACTTCAGTTATAATATTGATCCTTAAATTGGTGAAATCCTACTTTCCATGCATATCGGACCTCAGTGAAAACGATACCATGTAAAACTGTAAATTATTACTGTATAGTGTGTAATTCGACACAAATTTAAGTATAAAATAGTTCAGAATAGGGATGTGGGTACCTGAGTGGATATGAACAATCAGATTCAGTGAGTTAGTTAATTGGTTGGTTAGTTAGTTAAGGCATAAAGAGTTAAAATATTAAAATTTGTACCTGAAAAATCAGTCGTCCTCAACAAATTAAATTTCATTAAAATAGAGGAGGCCTTTCAGAACCCGGTTGCTCCATCCCAGTTGCTAAAGATGGAACAGTAAGTTCAGAAAGGCCTTCACTATTTTAATGAAATTTGATTTGTTGAGGACGACAGGTACAAATGTAATATTTTAATTTTTTACGTAACAACCTGAACAAACGGTGATTCAGGATGTATTTTAAAAGTATTAAACTATTGATAGTTAAACCATCTCAAAAAATAATTAGCTCAAGGATGTAACTAACAACTTATACATACTGTATACATATTTTCAGAATTCTGAATAGTCCAGGAAGCAGTGAGATGCTATTGTCTACAAATTGTCTACAGACGGACCAAACAGTACCACAGAGTTCATCTCATCAGTTTGGATCAGCTTCACACCCTTACAAGGGATACACCAGGTCTACTAACATTCCAGTCACTTCGTCCCTGTCCCTAGGAATCTTCTGATAGAGAAACTATCATACAAAAGCTTAAGTTTATTAATTTATGTGTGTACTCTATTGCACGTATGGAGAATGAAAGACGTGCATGGAAGCTTCTTGTAGGAAAGCCAGAGGGAAAACGCCCAGTTGGTAGACCAAGAATGAGATGGGAGAATATACGGAGAATGATTGGAAAGCATTAGTTCAGGATAGGGGTATGGACATCTAGGCCCTGCCGTCCACCCCTTGGGATACCTCGGTCGTCATGACCATACTCCCAAGTCCTAGTTCTAGTCCTCCCTATCCTAACTTCGCGTCCACGTTCAAGTTCTCGGTCCTTACACCAACACTCCAGGGAGAGAGTGTTGGAGTTTGCACTTCTGGGCAATTGATGAGCTACATAGTACATCAGGTCGCTCAATCCTGACGACCCCACAGTTGGTCCACGGGCTCCATGAGCCTAGCCGGGAGGACTGCTGTCGCAGATCCACCGACCATTCCCCTGTTCTGCCTCCAGGGACGTGTCCTGCAGCCGTTGTGAGACCGGCTAGGGCTACAAGCCCAACAGTGTGAGACTTTTAGTACATCCAGGTGCTCATCTCCTGGCGACCCCACAGTTTGTCGACGGGCCCGTAGGCCGAGCCAGGAACCAGTACAGTAGCTCCCCTCTGGACTGATCCGGGCCGAGCCCTGGTGTGCCCCCAGGGACGCCTTCTGCAGCTGTTGTGGGCCAGCACGGAGCTCGCAAGCTCCAACAGATGAGCAACTAGTAAGACAAGGCGCTCAACTCTTGCCTACCCCACTAATGGTTCACGAGTCCCATGGACTTAACCGGGAGGGCTGTCTGGCAGATCCACCGATCTTTCCCCCAGTTCACCAGCTGGGGACGTGTTTGGTTGCTGAAGTGGGTCCAGCCTGAGCTTTAGTACGTCAGGTCGCTCAACTCCTGACGACCTCACAGATTGTCCTTGGGTCACTCGGTTCCAGAGTCGGCGCTAAATCCCACCAACAAAGACCGCGCTTCCTCCTTTCCCGAGCTTATTGACCTGGTGGTAATTCCCAGCATTACGCCCGGTATTGTCCCATCCAGCCCGTTCGCAAGACTAGGCCTAGTCGTGTAGCTGCTGGGAGGCAGCCCACTGAGCAATGTAGGCATCCAGGGAGCTCATCTCCCATGGTGCCCCCACAGATGGTCTCAGGTTCAATGAACCAGGAGATAGGGGGGCACGAACCCCTAGTCTCCCACCGCCACGCCAACAGCGGCACATGCCCCCGCTGTGGGCCGGGATAGTTCTAGGCTTGACAGCAGGCCCCTGTCGCATATGTTTTTCCTGCTGACCCCACTCATGGTCCGCGAGTCCATCGGACTTGGAAGGGAGGACTGACTAGCAGATCCACCGACCTTTTCCCCACTACGCCACCGAGGGGATGCGTTTTGCTGCTGGAGTGGGCGCAGCACGAGCTATATAATACGTCAGGTCGCTCGAGTCCTGACGACCCCACAAATGGCCTGCGGGTCCGGTCTGGTCCTAGCCGGGAGGAATGCAAGCAAACCACCGACCGTTCCCCTATCCGCCGCCCGGGGACGCGCCCTGTTGCTGTTGTGAGCACAGCTGGGGTCCGACGGACCCTCAGGGAGGGATGTATGGACAGCTTATGTCCGCGCGGCCATGAACCTACGGGTTCGATAGTGCCAGTGAGTAAGTAAGTAAGTGTACTCTATTTTCTTGGGGCACGCCGTAGCGTAGTGGTTAAGGCACTGAGCTACAAGCCGGAGGATAGAGGGTTGAAGTCCCGTTGGGGTCAGGAATTTTAAACTGACCCAAACCCTCTGGCGGCAGCCCTGGGGTCGACTCAGCCTCTAACGGAAATGAGTACCAGACGCTTGTTCTGAAGGTAAAGGAGGCCGTCACGCAGGGCTGACAACCCGGCTGACATAAAGTGCCGATTGTCTAGAAAAAGTGGGAGCCTTAACCCCCTACTACCCCAAGGGCCTCCGGGTCTGTTGTGGGATCACTTTACTTTTACTCTATTTTCTTTTTCCTTTATCTTTTTACTTGAGCTTTCGATAAGTAACGGCAACACTGTTACAACAGCATAAAAATTATTTAGGATCATCATCATCACTCCAGGGATTAGGCAATTGCCCGTTCCGACTTCATAATGCATCAGCCCAACGTCTTTTAGGTCTTCCAACATCACGTCTTCCTCTTGCTTGATAATTTCTTGCTAACAATGGATATCTCTCCTTACTCATTCCATCCATGTGATCAATCCATTTCTGTCTGTAATTCGTGACTTTATCCAATAAAGGATGTACTTTCAATTCTTCTCTTATATCCTCATTTCTTATTCTATCAAGTCTTGTACATCCTTTTACTTGTCTTAGGAACCGCATCTCTGCCGTCTGTATTCTTTCCTTTTATGACAATCCGGCTGATTTCCATGAAGCTTCTCAGTAAGATAAATGTCTCCTGGAAGCGTTACGAGCGCTTCGCAGGACAAGGATGGTGGAAGGGTTGCTATTTAGGATACTTTTTATATTACGAACTTCATTTATAGTCTCTTGCCAAGTCAACTGTACATTGCCAGTTCCTTGAAAGACGGCCCACTCCATCTGCAGCTCCAGTTCTGGACATCTATTTCATCTGATCGAGCTAGAGTTTTCTGGATACCAACTCTTGATTGAAATTGAATGACTTGTAGAAGTTCATTTATCTTTATGAATAAGTTATAGTCACAAGGGCTCCTCTCTGGTGAATTTGGTGGAAGTTCGAGTACTTCCCAACTCCGCTTTCTAAGCAAATTCTATTGAAAATCTCCTTAGGGTGATATTACTTACTACATATGAGAAACAGTGAATATATTAATAAAGTATTGCTATTTCGAGACTTCGAATATTACATCTATCTATCTACGGGTTTTTACAGCTGCTGCCGTCTTCCCGTGCCAAACCTCCAAAGCCTACAGTCTTGGGCATCTTCGATGCTTAGCCCTCTAGCTTGCATTACTGTCTTCATATTTTCCTTCCATGTTAACCTTGGTCTCTCTCTTTTCTTCTTTCTGTTCGGATGCCATTCATATAGGCCTAATTGCTTCGGCCATCGCTCATCTTCCATTCTTAAGACATGTCCTAACCACTTTAATTCCTTCTCCTCAATTCTTTCAATTATGCTTTCTTCTGCTTCCATTATATTTCTAATTTCCTTATTTGTGACATGTTCTTTCGAATATTACATAATTTATAAAATAAAATAAGTTAAAATATACCTTCTTAGGTAAAATCCGTCGTCCCCAACTTATAAAATATGTAATATTTATGCCTGTAGGCCTTTCAGAACATCCGTTCCATCTTCAGCAGGTCACTCTTTGCTATAACATTCAGTATGATGGTTGATGCTGCTGGTCCTAATGTCACGACAAAGCCACATTAGGACCAGCAGCATCAACCATCATACTGTTATAGCAAAGGGGTGACCTGCTGAAGATGGAACGGATGTTCTGAAAGGCCTACAGGCATAAAGAATACATATTTTATAAGTTGAGGACGACGGATTTTACCTAAGAAGGTATATTTTAACTTATTTTATTACTCTCCACCTCAACGGTTTTAACAATGATTTTTTTTAGTATTGACATAATATATACAACAAACACTGCTCAATAACATACTACATGGTTACTATGTTCACCACCAGGATCGCTGATATAAAAGTATTGCTATTACTTATCGAAATCCCTGGTAGGATATGACTTGCAAGTCAAAGCCTTGGAGCGGGACATTGATTACTCCATAATAGACAAATACACGCGGATCTGTGGTCAACAGAATGCCAGACCCACTGTCAAAAACAGCACGAGAATTTATTTTTCGCCCACATAGCTTCCTCAGATATGCCATCTGGTTCTTGACCCACCTATTGGACGCTTCCCATCTGGTTTTCTTACATGCCCCTCTTTGATTCTCCATCCGTGCTGTGTATACAGCCCCATCGCTGTCCAGGACACTTAACTATTCCCATTACATTATACATAATAATATGTTTTTTTTTTAATATTGGACTTTTTCATAATATGTTCTAGAGTCAGCATTGTTGTGTAATAAAATACAAGATTGCAATACAGGTAGTATAATTATGTTATTCAACTGTTTGTGTGTGAAACCGAGATAAAAGACAGTCAGAAGTCTAACTTATCATTAGGCCTATACTATTCAACTGTTTTTATGTGAAACCAAAACAAAAGAAGTCATAAGTCTAACTTCTCATAATAGGCTGTTAATATTAACTGTTTGTATGTGAAATCAAAACAAAAGACAACAAAAGTCTAACTTCTCATTATTCTGTGTTGCAATATTACCTTTTAGTACATAAAAATCCTGGCTCTACTCGTAGCTTCCATTCCCCCCTTTTTTTATTATATCCAATACATGAAACCCCCTTTTTACCTTACAGTATATAAGGGTCATAATTCTGTAACATTATAAAGTAAATTAACACAAAACAGTAGAACGAAATGCAATTAGGTATACTTACTTACTTACTCACTGGCACTATCGAACCCGTAGGTTCATGGCCGCACGGACATAAGCTCTCCATACATCCCTATCCTGAGCTAATGCTTTCCAATCATTCCCTGTATAATCTACTTCCCTCAAATCGTAGTTAATGTTGTTCTCGCACCTCATTCTTGGTCTACCAACTGGGTGTTTTCTCTCTGGCTTTCAACAGCAATTAGGTATACATAAGAATATAACAAAGTTGAACAGAGAAAAATTAAATTATAGTTGTGAATAAACACTATTTACAAAAGAAATGAAGTAATTACAACATTTTTCGTTGTTAACAATATGACGAAGAGGACTGGAATAATGTTTTTCATTAAAATTCAAACATGATTCTAATTTGTAACACAACATTGGACAATTAAATAAAACATGCTTGACTGTTCGAATATCTTCTCTACATTTAGAAGTTGTATTTAATATTTTAAATGTATATAAATATGCCTGAAATGTTCCATGTCCGGTTAAAAATTGAGTTAATATGAGACTGGGAACTACATTTGGGCATTTACGTCTGTCATAGACTGTTGGGGAAAATTCCATTCCCTATTTCAAGTTACTTTACTGCACTCATTGATTTTGTCTTTCTTTCTTCTTTCACTTAATTTAAGTAAAATTATTAATGACATTTTCAATGTTAAAAGAGTTTGATTTATTCTAAAATTTTCAATCTTAAAAAATCAATAAGTCCAATTTTCATTAACTCCAAATGTAGATATCAACTTTCTAACATTGAATTTCATTGCTTTCTTTAAATAATATACTTTGTGCAAATGCTATTTTATTTGTAAATATTGTAATAATATATTGTATGATAAAGAGTGATTATACTTAATAAATTGACTATAAATAAAACTTAATACCAATATGCTTATCCCTTATCTAGTTCCTACACTAACAAGCAAACAATCAACTACTGTATACCGGAATCTACCTTGAAAATTTTCTCAGAGAAGTAGACCCTATTGTGATGTACCAAGACCTTGTCAACAAAAATATCTGCCATTTTTAACTGCAAGGCCCAGAAATCGAAGCCAAAATACAGCAAAATCAACCCACTGTGTGAAGCTAATGAACTCCCTGCACGAATAAAACATAGTGCAGTGAGGCGGGACGCGGCGCGGACAGCAGGTTGTGAGGGTTATCCAATCAGCCAATTCAGGAGTTGTAATTATTTCCTCGAGTTTAAATTAGAGAACTGCGGCTGGATTTTAGTGGCTTGCAGCTAAAAGTGGTAGATAATCTTTTGGACACGCCCTTGGTATATCCGTAACTTTATGTGAGTAAAATTTCAAGGTATGTTTAGGCATGCAATGATTGAAAGCTCCCATGTAAGTCTGCTATTAACAACATTATTTTAAAAATACACAACACAGAAATTAGGGAGAAATGTCATATTCAAGACGTAAACAAATGTATTATATACTCCTGGCGCGACAGGCCTACAAGGCCCTTTAGCCTACCAGCCGGCTGCTGGCCTCACATCCACATGTGTCAATCACAGAGGTAGATGGTAATCAGCCAGTGTAGGGGTGACATGTGGTCAGCATGTCGAGTCCCCCAGCCGTTGTAGCTGGTTTTCTCAACCTGGAGCCGCTACTTATTGTAGCTACCCAAATGCATCACGATGCTGGGTGGGCACCGGTCCCATACTGGCCGAAATACCATGAGAAAATTTCTTCCCCCATGGAGACTCGAACCAGCGCAGGTCCCGTAGCTCTGCGCCAAGGCTTTCTGCCTTAACCGCTCGGCTACGGCGCGGGACTACAAATTTATTATAGATATACGAAAATATTGGAAGGGTCATATAGAAAGAATGGAAGAAAACAGACTTGCAAAAAGAGCTAAAGAAGATAGACCAATGGACGGGAGAAGAACAAGAGGAAGACCAGCCAAGAGATGGATAGACAGTGAATGTACATCCAATACGTCTTCCTCCGAGGAATGATTTTGGAAATAAACAGGATGAAAATCCTACAAATTATGTTTAAGAAGAAGAAGAAGAATTCAAACTAACTCAATGACACCATCGAAGTGTTTACAATTATTGGTATACATGCCATTAACATATTTATATCACTGTTATTATAGGAACTATAGGCCATAGGCTACTTGACTGTAATAATTATTTAATACAGTAATGCGTAATGCTTCAATTGTCTTTCACTGTGTATTCAGGCTGTATAGGTATCCATCCATCCATAGTAATTCTGCCCGAAGGCAGGCCCTTCACTGCAACCATAGCATTTTCATGCTATGCTTGCAGCTTTACTAGGGAATTGTAGGTGTGGTAGCTTCCCGTTGCTTTCCACACCGGTGAAGGATGATGATGATGATAAGGATGAAGATGACGATGGCCATATGATTTCGGGGACTGTTTGGGCCTTAAAGTTTTCCCGACATTTTTCTTACAGGTGAGGAAAAACCCCTATAAAAACCTCACCCGCAAAAACTGCCCCGACCGGGGATCGCTGCGTGACAAGGCAGCACGCTACTTAACTTACAGTTTTATGTAATTTCAGTTTAATGTTTTTTTTAAAAGGAGTTTGGACAACAGTCCCTGTAATGCTCTTACATTGTAATGTAAAGTAGGCCTATATCCATTCATTGCTCCACATACCAAATTAGGTACATTATCATATATAACAAAAAAATATATTTTCGCATTCTGGTATTGAAAGCGGACAATTTCGTCTTACTCATATTAATAAGATACGCCACTGACTGTTTATTGTTTACGTGCAGCGCTTCGAACACTGTCATCTGCCTCTAGATAAGGTCTCTGAAGTAAGAGCGAGTCAGATCTTCACGCTCAGCAGTTCTGATATGTACGAGCTCTTGAGTATTAAAACGAACCATGTCCACTTTTGCTGTATTTACAAAAGAACACTTCTACTGATAGTTCAAGAGTATATTTATAATTTTATAGCGTTACCAAGCGTATATTAAAATAAATATAATATATTTTCTATGTATGCTATTTATAATATATTATTTAAACCAATATATAGAAGAAACTTTCAGTTTTCCGGAAAGTGGACTAGTGGACATGTATCATTTTAATACTCAAGACCTCCTAATGCTATATTTAAACAATATACTGAGCATATTTTTTTCCTCCTAAGTTTAACTGTCCACTTGTAGATATTTTTACATGCCTCACATATAGAGTCACAACCTCTCACGAGCAGATTATAAACTTAGGATCACACAAGGACATGAAGGGCCTCCCCGATCCCACCTCAGGGTATATCTAGTTTTATGGGAAAAAAATTCAATTTAAAACTTTTCTTTAATTTTGTATACTTTGTTCTTAATGAACTAGGCGAATTGCATACATATTTTTATGATAGTGTCCACCGCTGTGGTCTCGAGGTAGGGTGCCCGGGTTCGATCCCTGCTCGGGACAAGTTTCCTGGGTGAGGTTTTTCCTCACCTGTAAGACAAATGTCAGGATACTTTAAGGCCTAAACGGTCCCCGAACATCATCTGGCCATCATTATCATCAATATCATATTCACCTCATTAGATTAAGTTTAGGTTTAAGGCCTCTCCTGGTGCGTCATCACCTATCATATTATTGGGGCAGCGTAACCCCGCCTTCCAGGCGCCCCAACCTCATAAGTGGGTTACAACACGCCAATGCCAGGAGAGAATAAATTACCTGAAATGTCGATTGACAAACAGATGTCATTGAACAAAACAAAAAATATTATGATGGTCAAATGGTGTTCGGGAACTATTTAGGACTTGAAGTTTCCTTACAGGTGAGGAAAACCGTGAAAAAAAAAACTAATTCAGAAAATTAGTCCTGACCGAGACATATAACTAACTCCATGGCGCGACAAGCCTAGAAGGCCCTTGGCCTACCATCCGGCTGCTGGCCTCACATCCACATGTGTTAATCACAGAGGTAGTCGATCATTCAGCCAGTGTATGGGTGAAATGCGGTCAGCATGTCGAGTCCCCCAGCCGTTACAGCTGATCTTCTCAACCTGGAGCCGCTACTTATTGTAGCTATCCAAATGCATCACGATGCTGTGTAGGCACCGGTCCCATACTGGCCGCAATTCCATGAGAAAATGTTTTCCTCCACGGGGACTCGAACCGGCGCAAGTCCCGCAGCTCTGCGCCAAGGCTTCTTGCCTTAATCACTCGGCTACGACGCGGGACATATAGACTACAAATATAAGTTATAAAAGAAAATGTGGGTTAAACTATTGTAGACCCTAGTTCATTGGGTTATAGAATGTTATGGCTACTTTTTAAGATTGTAATCAAAATTAATTTGGCATCTAACAACGAAATATTCAATCATTGCATGCCGAAATCTACCTTGAAATTTCTCCCAGAGAAGCGTTGTTATGTACCAAGACCGTGCCAAAAAAAAAAGTATCTGCCGTTCTTAACTGCAAGGCACAGAAATTGAAACCAGAATCCAGTATTGACAACTCACTGTGCGAAGCAGATGGACTCCCTGCATGAGTAAAGCTAACTGTAGTGTGATTGGATCCGGGGTTGGAGTGTGGTGGCACGCGGCCAGTTTGTCAGGTTGTCCATTTCACTAATTGAGGAGTTTTATTACTTCCCTGTAGTTTAAATGAAAGATTTGGCACTAGCTTTTAATGTCTTGCAGTTAAAAAGGCATAACATGGAAATATCCTCACAAAAATAAAAAACAATGGCCTTCAAGGGCGCTCATCCAGTTCGGACAAATATAATATTAGAAAATAAACCAATAGAACAAGTGGTAAGATATAGCCTAACTTCCTAGGTTGCGAAATATCATACACATCGGAAACAGGTATAAATAACAAACTAAATAAGTTTAATTACATAACAGGAACACTAAAAAGAACTTAGAAAAATAAAGCCAGGAAAGACTCTATAATGAAATTATACAAGACAATGGCAGTGCCTATTATTAGTTATGGATCCGAAACATGGACAATGACAACACAACAATCAGCCAGAATACAAGCTGCTGAAATGAAATTCCTCAGACCAATAGCAGGATATCAAAGAACAGATAAAAAAACATAACACAGAAATAAGACAACAACTAAAAGTAGAGGAATTAAACACAACAAGAGAGAAACACAGAACAAACTGGAAAGAACACTTGGTAAGGATGACTGAGAATAGAATACCAAAAGCAGCATGCAGCTATTCACCACGAGGAAGAAAAAGTTTGGGAAGACCAAAGAAAAGATGGAAAGAGCGGCAATTTGGAGCTGGAACAGGCTAGTAAATAAGCCTAACCCGTGAAGAAGAAGAACAAGATAATTTTTTGGACACGGCCTTGGTACATCACAACGCTTCTCTGGGAGAAATTTCAAGGTGGTTTCGGCATGTAATGGTTGACAGTTCCCTTGTAAGATATGAATGCCATAGCATTAGTGAGATTGTTTTTTCACTTACAATATTACAATTTTGGAAGCGAAGCATGCAGAATGAAGAGTACTTGATATCAGCTGAATTAACGACGAGTGTAATAAGATTTTTCGAGCAACACTAGGATACACTCACATGAACCGCAAAACAAATGAACATATCATGAAGTATTTCAATTACAAACAATTTTACAGTTTATAAATTAACACCAATTACTGTAGAAAACTCATGTGCAACGAATGAAACTTAATAAACTTCCAAAAGCCATGTTTCGATACCGTGCTCAAGGGAAGAGATCTTTGGGATGTCCTTGAACAAGGTGAACCGAGAATGCCTCACTGAAACTGTGACAGGCTTTGGGCCTTAAACTTGTTTGGAAGATGATAATTATAACATTACATTACGCATGGGCTTATCTGCCGTTCATGCTTCACCATCAAGAGTTAAAGAACAAGCGTCTATTTTAAAGCAATTATGTATATATTCCCTCCATTCTATCTGTTTCTCAGACTGCCATTAAAGAGCAAGGAAACATTCAGTTTTTCTTTTTCGGTGATTCTGTATTTGTAATGCTATTTGTTACTTATGCAGTACTAATTCTATGTTTTATTACTGAATAATTTTAAACAATATCCGATGTATTTTTACTTAAAACAATAGTAGATATAAGATTATTAATTTTACGTGCCAAATTTGATCAGTTGTAATGGCCTACCTGCCTCAATATGATGAAGTCGATTTTTCCACCAAACACACGACAAATACACATAAACAAAACACTGTAACTACAAATTCACACCATAAAATCACTTTTAAAACACATTTAACTTGTTTAAAATTAATAAATTACACGGGAAACACTTTAACGACCCTTCAAGTACAGGGAAGCGGCGAACTACTGATAGAAGCAACGCGCACGCGCCTCATCAGAGACACATAGCGTCCAAATACAGAATCACATAGATGGAGAACTGGTATGAAATTGTTTGAAAAAGTATAAATTTAAAATTATGCATTTAATAGTTTATATTAATATAATTGTATTCAGAGAGTAATATTTCGATAGTGTCAATGTTCTGGTGCTAAAACGTGACCTTTATCTGAAGATGGAAGCTTAAAAAATGCAAAGTAAGTACAGAATAAAATCTTAAAAACCATTAATTGTATATTACTCTCCATAAAGATTCTCCGGAGAGATGGAAGCAAATTACAAATATTGATCCATTAAAAGTGTTTTGTAAAAATAATATAATGCCTAATTAGAAAATAAAGTTCTTAGGACAAGTTTTTGACCAAAGAGAGTTGAATGGAGAAGAATGTGCTATATCTTTATAGAAAACCAGAGATAATAAGAACAATTAAGTCTCGTAGACTGCGATGCAGTACAAGTAGCACGAAAATGGGAAATGAAAGAGCGGCATGGAAGTTTGCTTGCAGGAAAACCAGAGGGAAAATGCCGATTGGTAGACCAAGAATGAGGTGGGAGAATAACATTAAACATGGTTTGAGGGACTAACTGAAATGAGTACCAGACGCTTGTTCTGGGGTAAAGGCGGCCGTCACGCAGGGCTGACAACCCGGCTGACATCAAGTGCCGATTGTCAAGAAAAAGTGGGAGCCTTAACCTCCTACTACCCCAAGGGCCTCCTGAGGCATGTAGTGGGATCACAAAAAAAATGGTTTGAGGGAGGTAGATTATACAGGGAATGATTGGAAAACATTAGCTCAGGACATGGATGTGTGGAGAGCTTATGTCCGCGCGGCCATAGTACCAATAGCGTAGCAATTCAAATCTGTCCGTGAAAGAATCGGCGGATTTTGCTCGAATGCATCTTTTTCTTCAGGCATGAGGTTCGTTCATGCAAATCTACGACACGGGACCCAAAGCTTTAATGTCCTTCAGAAGGTATCCATACTCAGAAGTCTTTGATAGCTGATGATGATGTGCATGGCATATAGAAACATGTTCAAATAGAACATAACTTATGAGGTAAGATGACTCAAGATTCATCATATTTACTAACAAATTTTGTTTAGAGGCCTCTTATTTCAGATTTGAGTTTTTTTTAATGCTGTAATTCCAAGAAACAGGATCTGTAGCTTTACTTCCTTGTGAAAGAAAACTATGGTGTGGCCTTTTATCCCTTGAAAAATTTCATTCGCTCCAGCTGGGTTTGAACTTGCGAACGTCAGAACCAGAAACTTGTATGGTAACCACTAGTCAACCAAGACCGATTACCTTCTTGGACATCACTTTGCCTAAATTATCGTCGATCCCCCCCATAACTTACATATATTCAGAGTGTTCAACCAAAGAAATGTATTTGGTTATAAAGGGTTTGGAAACAAACAATCATACAAAGAGAAGTCAGTGTCAGGTGAATTATACAACAAATTACACTGAGCAACAAAAAAGAAACTTTTTTTAGTCTCAGAAAGAAAAATATGTGATTCTGATAGTATTTTTTCTCCTGAATTCAAATATGATATCAGGTTTCCTCCATCACGCAAGTTTCCGAGAGACAGGAATTTATAATTTCAAACACTTTAATATTTTTTACATTCGTAACTAACAATATTTGAACATTCGGACTCACCTAGAAAGTAACAAATGACGATTTTCTGCTATATTTCGCCTGTTGATGGTCCAACAATAATCGGCCAGCATATTAGGATTACATTTGCCTTGATATCTCTTTTCCATAGCTGAAATCTCCTGATTAAAGTGTTCCCGTGCTCATCGCTCGCTGCGCAAAGATAATAAATGGACGAAAATACGTTTATTAAAAAAAATATTATTTAAATCCATTAATTGAAATTTAAAAAAACTGTGGCTGATGGAGAAATTCAGAATACATATTTGAAAACACGATAAAAACTGCATTAAGTACAACTATTGGTACTCATGAGACAAAAATCATGTTGACCAGTTTTATTGAAAACTATTAGCTCAGGAGAGGAGTGTATGGAGAGCTAACATCTGCATGGCCATGAATATTTGAGTATTGATAGTGCCAGAGAGTTAGTTTACTATTTTAGTTCCTAATAGTTGGGCTTCATCCATTCCCTAATTAAAATACAAAACCAGCCATACCATTCCACACTCCTATTTTAAAAAGTGTATTTCTAATGCCACCCACTGCTCTTTATGTGCTTTGGCTTCCACACTGGACGGTTAGTGGTGTTAATTCAGTTTATTTTCAATTTATACACCACTTCAGCGAACCACTTTACATAGATGATGTACTCTTGTACTGTGTACAGAGGAGTATAGGATGAGTGTATGTTTGTGTACACTCTAATTCAATCCAGGAAGTTACTACAGACCTTACGGACTACGCCAGTGTCCTCCTACGTACAGGAGGAAAACTCATAATAACAGAATTTGTTTGTTTAGGGAGGGGTGGAGGGCCAAGGTTAGCAAAACTTTTTCCAAATCTATGTACTATACTTTTAAAAAACATAGTTTTTCTTTTACAACATGCAAACTAGTTTTATAGTAAATATGAGAGTCGACACTTTCACACAGGATAGTACAGGTCGGCAAGAGCTCAGTGACAAGTGGTAACTTTTTTTTTTCTTTAAGAGGGGATGACTTGGACGGCTACAACTTACAACTATGTACCTTCAGTTTTATTTAAGGATTTCTCTCAAGAAAGTACTGTTAAAATGGCAACCCAGTCCCCTATTCCTAACACACAGTAACTTCCTGGGTTGAATCTGAGTGTAGTGTAAAATGTGTTGTATGAGGAATGATGAAGAGAAGGCGAAACCCAGTGCCGACACATAGCCTGTTCCTTTGATAAGTATTGAGAGGGCTGGTATGCTGAATGTCCCCATCCGATGGGAAAACTGTTATCAACAATACCATATGCCATCTCAACATATGTACTGCGGAGGAATTTGCAATTTAATAGATTTAGAATAGATTATTTAGCCTAATGGAGTTAAAGGGGGACAGCTACATCCTACAACTCTGTACCTGCTGTGTTGCATACACATGGAGTTAAAGGGGGACAGCTACATACTACAACTCTGTACCTGCTGTGTTGCATACACATGGAGTTAAAGGGGGACAGCTACATCCTACAACTCTGTACCTGCTGTGTTGCATACACATGGAGTTAAAGGGGGACAGCTACATCCTACAACTCTGTACCTGCTGTGTTGCATACACATGGAGTTAAAGGGGGACAGCTACATCCTACAACTCTGTACCTGCTGTGTTGCATACACATGGAGTTAAAGGGGGACAGCTACATCCTACAACTTTGTACCTGCTGTGTTGCATACACATGGAGTTAAAGGGGAACAGCTACATCCTACAACTCTGTACCTGCTGTGTTGCATACACATGGAGTTAAAGGGGGGATGTGGCCTTCTCATCGACTCATCAGGACAAACATTTGTTACATTTAAATACAAAAAATTACAATAGAAGTACGTATTAAACAATTCCAATAGGTACATTTTAATTTGTAACTTTCATCAAATGAATTATCTGTCAAACTGAACAATAATGAAAATAATGTCTAATAATACAATAAAATTAAATACAATTAAAATTAAACTAATGGAAGAATGTATACAGAAAGGAATAACAGCTCGAATCTACTACACATAAAAAGAAAAAATATATATACATCTTCTTCTTCCTTCCAAGTATTAGGCCAAGGCCTGTTACGATCCTATAGAAAATTTTCCCTCCAGCGTTTCATAGGACGGCCCAGTGATCTTCGTCCTCTTGGTATATAATTATAAACAGCTTTGGGGATCCGATTTGAACTCATTCTTTCAAAATGGTGTTTCCAATTTAGTTGGTACTGTTTAATATATTCCAAAATTGGCGTAGTCTTCAATTCTTTTAAGATATCGGTGTTCCTTTTCCGATCCCATCTTGTGTAACCTGCTGTTCTGCGCATGAATCTCATTTCACAAGCCGTTATTCTGCTTTCATGTTGTGTTGGGAAGGACCCCATACAAAGTAAAATCTGTCTCCAGAATAAAATTTTAGAGAGATCTAATCAATTTAAATATCTTGGATATTATCTCTCTATCTGGGATGAAAAGGATATCCCTGAAAAAGTTACTAGTTATAATAAAAGTTTAGGAATTATTAATCAAGTTATGAAACCATCCCTTGTACAAAAAATATATACAAAGAAAATAATAAACTCTAATGAATTAATAATCATAATTACAAAGAAATAAACGTTATCTCAGTCAAAGCATAAATGTATTAAGTCAACATTTCAATCTCCTTATGTGAGATCATTTTCAAGACATGATTTGTTTATACATTTATTATACATAGTTACCATCACCAAAACAATTTTAATTTTTAAAAAATATTTTATATATATATATATATATATATATATATATGAATAATAAATTTGTATATAAATAAAATATTTAAAAAATTTAAAATTGTCTTGGTGATGGTAACTATGTATAATAAATGTATAAACAAACATGTCTTGAACATGATCTCACATAAGGAGATTGAAACGTCGACTTAATACATTTATGCTTTGACTGAGATAACGTTTATTTATTTCTAATTATAATAATAATTACTAGCAGTGAAAAATAAATTTAAAAAAAAGTATAATAAACTCTAATGAATTACATGATTATGGGAACTTAGCCATTTTGTAAATTAAATTTCCAATACATATATTGTACAGACTTTATATGGGACAGGAAAAAAACATTTTTTTGCTTCCCTAAAGAACCTATAAGATAACTTTATATTATATAAATTAATGGGGATATGATTGCAGATTCTAAGAGTATATTAAATAGATGGAAAAGTTACTTTAATCAGCTGTTAAATGTACATACAGAACAGGACATTGAGGAGGATAAGTTACAGACAGCAGAAATGCTAGTTGCAGAGCCAAGTGCATTAGAGGTTGAAATGGCGATTGAAAAATTGAAGATGTATAAAGCATCAGGTTCAGATGAGATTCCAGCAGAACTGATAAAATCAGGGGGAGAAAAAATGATGGAAAAGGTACGCTGGTTGCTTAGTATGATTTGGGAAAAAGAAGCTCTTCCAGATGAATGGAAGGAGTCAATTATCATACCAATTTATAAGAAAGGAGATAAAACTGATTGCAACAACTACAGGGGCATCTCATTACTTTTCAACTTCGTACAAAATTCTAACAATATATTAGTAAGCAGACTTACTCCCTATATTGAGGACATTCTAGGAGATCATCAATGTGCATTTAGAAGAAACAGGTCTACAACAGATCAGATTTTAGTATAAGACAGATTTTAGAAAAGAAATGGGAATATAATTGTACTGTACATCAACTGTATGTAGACTTCAAAAAAGCATATGATTCAATTAAGAGGGAGAAGTTATATAGTATCCTGCTGGAGTTCGGAATTCCTAAAAAGTTAGTTAGACTTATATGAATGTGTCTAAATGGCACAAAGAGTAGGGTGCGCGTAGGCAAACAGTTTTCGGACACTTTTGAAATCCACGGATGGGTTTGAAGCAAGGAGATGCACTATCTCCTCTCATACTACTTAATTTTTGTACTAGAGCATGGCCTTAAATCTTTAGAGAATGAGGAAGGGCTTACAACCCATCCCGTCAATGGTCTTAATAAACTGTTAGTTTATGCTGATGATGTGATGTTGTTGGCTAAATAGTGAGGATATTCTGAAGGACAACACGCACACAACTATTGAGTAACACTAAGAAATTAGGACTGGAAGTAAATATCAATAAAACTAAATATATGGTCACACGTGGAAATAAATTATATAATGGAAATGGACAGCTAATGACAAATGAGGGAAATTTTGAGGAAGTGGCTGAATTCAATTACCCAGGAACAATAATCACAAACAGGAATCAGATGCACAAAGAAATTAAACATAGGCTCAATTTTGGAAATGCGTGCTATTATGCATTGCAGAGACTCTTGTTGTCCCAACTCCTTTCAAAAAACGTTAAACTGAAAATATATAAAACTATTATTCTACCAGTTATATATATGGATGCGAAACATGGACTCTTACTTTAAGGGAGGAAAGGAGATTACAAGTATTTGAGAATAAAGTACTTAGGAAAATTTTTGGACCAAAGAGAGATGAACAGACAGGTGAATGGAGAATACTACATAACAATGAACTACATGGTCTTTATAGGAAGCCAGATATAATAAGAACAGTTACGTCTCGTAGACTGCGATGGGCAGGACATGTTGCACGTATGGCGAATGAAAGACTTGCATGGAAGCTTCTTGTAGGAAAGCCAGAGGGAAAACGCCCAGTTGGTAGACCAAGAATGAGGTGGGAGAATAACATTAACTATGATTTGAGGGAAGTAGATTATACAGGGAATGATTGGAAAGCATTAGCTCAGGATAGGGATGTATGGAGAGCTTATGTCCGTGCGGCCATGAACCTATGCGTTCGATAGTGCCAGTAAGTAAGTAAGTAAATTAATTCATAATTTTATCACCGGATGGTGCTGATATTTCATATTAGTATCACAGCAATATATTACATGTCAGCAGATTAGTTGTATACTAGCACCTGTTGTGGTATGGACATGAAACTTGCTTGCTTTCCTATCTGTGCCACCACCTCTCCTAGCCCCAAAATTAAAATTTTTACAATTATACTAATTTAATTAATTCAACAATTAAAATTTTCAACCCTGCCGGGTATCGAACCTGGGTCAGCTAATCATGAAGCAGGCATGCTGCCACCTGAGCCACTACAATGAATAATAGTAAAAACTGGTAATTCAGATTTTTTTGTCTGAGAACTTGTTTTTTCTATCTCAAATTGATTGCCTGCAGATACTGTACGAGATAAATTTCTTTAGTTAAATTAAACACCCTGTATATCTGAATGGATATTCATTATCATCTTCATCCTCTTATCGTGTCCTCCTTTTGAAAGATGGATTCCAAATATGCCAACAACCATCTCTATTTTCACATACTTCCTTCCTTTTAGTTCCTCCCAGTCGTATCCTCTTTCTTATAAGCTTTTCTTCACTTGGTTAATCCATCTTTCTCATGGTCTACCTCGTGGTCGTTTTCCTTGTATCTTGAGATTTAACTGTCTTTCCTTTTCTCATCATCATCATCATCAACAATCACGGATTAAGCCCATGTGGCTTGTTCCGGTCTAATAGATTCTCATTCAAAAGTTGGATCCATCTCTTCTTCGGTCTACCAACATTCCTGCGTCCTTTTGGTTTGTATTTAAGTATAATTTTGGGAATGCGATCATCTTCCATTCTTTGAACATGTTCTTTCCATTTTTCTCTAGATTCTTTTATTCTATCTAAGAGTTTAAAGATATTTAGCTCATTTCTAATATCTTCACTTCTTCTCTTATCTAGAAGTTTGCAACCAGCCACACTTCTCAGAAATCTCATTTCAGCTGCTTCTATGATCTTCTCTTTTAGTTAAAACCCAAAATTCACTACCATACAATAGTAAGGGGACTGCCACTACTTTATAAAATTTTAGTTTTGTTTCTTTTCTTGTGGTTTTAAATATCCTTTTGATTGTTCCACATATATAATTAAATTTATTAACTTTGTTAAATAGATTTTCATTTTTAAAATAGGTCTTTCCTTTTCTATTCTTTTTAAATGTCCAAACTATTCTAGTCTATTTTTTTCTACGTATGCTGTTAATTTTTCTACATCTTCCATTCTTTGAACATGTTCTTTCCATTTTTCTCTAGATTCTTTTATTCTATCTAAAAGTTTAAAGATATTTAGCTCATTTCTAATATGTTGTTTTCAAATGCTGGGCCTTGGCACCGAAGCCATTAGCTTGCTCTCCAATATTTCTCATTTCTAATATCTTCACTTCTCTTATCTAGAAGTTTGCAACCAGCCACACTTCTCAGAAATCTCATTTCAGCTGCTTCTATGATCTTCGCTTCTCTTTTAGTTAAAACCCAAAATTCACTACCATACAATAGTAAGGGGACTGCCACTACTTTATAAAATTTTAGTTTTGTTTCTTTTCTTGTGCTTTTAAATATCCGTTTGATTGTTCCATATATATAATTAAATTTATTAACTTTGTTAAATAGATTTTCTTCTTCTTCTTCTTCCTTCCAAGTATTAGGCCAAGGCCTGTTACGATCCTATAGAAAATTTTCCCTCCAGCGTTTCATAGGACGGCCCAGTGATCTTCGTCCTCTTAGTATATAATTATAAACAGCTTTGGGGATCCGATTTGAACTCATTCTTTCAAGATGGTGTTTCCAATTTAGTTGGTACTGTTTAATATATTCCAAAATTGGCGTAGTCCTCATCTAGGGGATATGTGGATGGCGACCACAAGGTGCCCAAGCTGAGCAAAACATTTCTTCCACTTACTTGTGTTTTGCACTCTTTTAACTTTACTATCTAACCTCTCTTGGTTAACTCTTGTTTTTTTCGACCCCGACGCTATTAGGGCATCCGAGGGCTAGGGAGTCTTTCCTTTCTTCTTTCCTTCTCCAGAAAAGCCTGACCAGAGGCTATAAGATGGCAGCCCCATCACTGGTCTTGCCTTCCTTTGGCCGGCAACCAATCGAAGGGACTATTATTATGCTTTCAAGTCTTATACGAGAATTTCCCGGAAGGATCAAACTAAATAGATTTTCATTTTTAAAATAGGTCTTTCCTTTTTTATTCTTTTTAAATGTCCAAACTATTTTAGTCTATTTTTTTCTACGTCTGCTGTTAATTTTTCTACATTTAATGTCTTCCTGATTTTGTCGTTTTTTATTCTATCTCTCCTTGTTTTATGTACCATTCCACATAAGAATTTCATTCCTGAAGCTTGGATGCTCAATTCCTTCTTTGTATATGTCCAAATCTCAGCTGCGTATGTATGGATACTATTTAGACGATTAACAACATTTAGAATTTAAAGTAAAATTCTTTTTACCTCACCTCACATCCTGTCTTCTAATTAGACCAGTTTCATAATCTTAGTGGTTACATCCTCAGTATTTACATGACCGATGTTCTGTCGTCCAGTAGCAGTGCTTCTTACTCCATCTGTTAGTGGACTGATGAACCTCCCAATCAAATCAACTTCCCTGAATTTTGGAAGATGAAATTTTATTTATTATTTAGATTGCATAAAGAATAGTTTAGAAACGGAATTCATTAGTTTGTTAGTGATAATTTCAAAATTCATTAATTACACTGGTCAACATGATTTTTGTCTCATGAGTACCAATAGTTGTACTTAAGGCAATTTTTTATCGTGTTCTGAAATATGTATTCGGAATTTCTCCATCACCCACAGTTTTTTTTATTTCAATTTCAATTAATGGATTTAAATAATTATTTTTTAATAAACGTTTTTTCGTCCATTTGTCCACTGTAAAATAAAACCAAATGAGCTAACTCAGGAGATTTCAGCTATGGAAAAGAGATATCAAGGCAAATGGAATCCTAATATGCTGGCGCCGATTATTGTTGGACCATCAAGAGGGATGCTCCACAGGCGAAATATAGCAGGAAATCATCATTTCTTACTTTCTAGGTGAGTCCGAATGTTCGAATATTGTGTAGTTACGAATGTAGAAAATATTAAAGTGTTTGAAATTATAAATGCCTGTCTCTCGGAAACCTTGTGTGATGGAGAAAACCCGATATCATATTTGAATTCAGGAGAAAAAATACTATCAGAATCACACATATTTTTCTTCCTGAGACAAAAAAAAGTTTCTTTTTTGATGCTCAGTGTTATTCTTTCTTAGTTTTTTACGTGAATTTTTTCCTCCAAACAGTGAGCTCCTTAGGTTTTTTGGAAAAAGTCCACATTTAAAAAACTAAAATTAATTAATTTTGAAATTTCCTGGGAAGTTGATTTGATTGGGAGGTTCAACGGTCCACCAATAGATGGAGTAAGAGGCTGTGCTTCTGGACAACAGAACATTGGTCGTGTAACTACTGAGGATGTAACCACTAAGGTTAAGAAACCAGTCTAATTACAAGACAGGATATGAAGTGAGGTAAAAAGAATTTTATTTTAAATTAAACCTCGTAGTGATATTTCCTATAATTTGTTCAATTAATAACATGCTTGTAATATTCAATCTGTAAAGCACAAAAATACTACCAATGCAGGAAAAATGAAAAGGGATGAGGTAGTCTGAAATACCAATTATCTTTTTTTTAAATTTATTAACAAATTTTATTTTCAAATAGTATTATAATCTACCACAATGACAACCATGCATTCAGTTAAAATTAACAATAGCTAATCAAATGATTTAAGAATTACTGCCATCTTTTACCATCATAAAAGTTGCTGTATACACTCAAAATATTCTTCATATAAAATTATACAAAAATATTAAAATGGACATAATGAATAAATACATTATTAATTCTTTTTAATGGATTATCCTGCAAAAAAAATCATTATTATTCAAAATACAGATAGTTGATTTACACAAATTCTAAATCTAATAATTTTATGCAGTAGTTGATAAATCATTTGTATTTATATATCCAATTCCATTGGATACAATTGTATTATGATTTTGTTACGTGTCTCCAAATAAACAGCACACATTATTGTTGAGTATTTTAATATTTTTCACATCTAACAAATTTTTGTAACTGTTATTTCGTCTTAAGTCACGCCAGTACAGCCACAACGCTCAAAATGTAGTTATAAGTTATGATTTAAGAAAAATTGGCAAGCAATTCCAGTTTGAACTTAAGTACTTACTACATCCTGTACTGAATATTAAAAACTATATGTTTCATAAAATAAATCAACATTAGTTTGAGGTAAGATGTTCCCAGTCTCAAAAAAACTTGACGTTTGATAAAACTTAAGATGGGAATCAATATTATCAGGCTTTCAAATTTAATAAAATTAAAATGAATCGTACATCACATCAACTCATACACTGCCTGTTCTTCACAACACAGAACCGCAGTTTCAAGAACGGTTGTTCCTATCTTCAGCCATCTCTTTCATTATTGAATTTTTGCCATCTAGTGTTGATTTGATGAACTTTGAGATTAAATCTTGCTTGCTGTATTCATTGATCCAAATTTGTTCTTCTGAAAATTTAAAAAGAAGCTAAAAAATGGAGTGAAGATATCCGCAAAGAACTACAGATATTCAGTTTGACAGATAAAATACAGTGAGATCAGTATAGTAGTGGACAGCAGACGTGGGGTTTGTGCTGTGCGATAACGAAGGCTTACACGTGCAGGTACGGGACTTGAAATGTGCGCTGACTCGGCAGTTTACGAATACATCCCACGCATTCACAGTCAGATGGTGTACCTCGAGTAGATAAGGTGCTCAATTGCTTTTCCTTGTGAACTGAATGACGTGTGTATAAGTTATATCAATTTTAAAATTTGTATCTTATAAAACATAAGTGTAAAGTGAATCACGTGTATTTATTTATGAACAATATTTGTTAACTCAGTCTGCCAGCCAAGTACAAAGACGTTTTCAAACATGATTCCCGGGCATAAAAATTCCATCACGTTCAACAGTTCATAATACATACAAAAAATTTTATAAAGAGGTGTCAAAAATGTATGGACAACGAAGGTGAACAGTTCCAACAGCTGCTTCAATAAAGTTGGTAAGTACGACAATTTGTAAAATAGTTACAAAAATGTGTGTGGTTGTATCACCGCGATGCTACGTTGTCTGTTCCCCGCCGTGAGTGTGTCAGCAGTGTATAGTGAAATCCCCGCATCTGCTGTCCAGTGCTATACTGATCACACTGTAGAAGAGTATAGGAGAAATGGTATGAACATGTCTGCAGAATAGATACCAACAGATTGCCTAGGAAAAGTCTAAACTATCTTCCAAGAGGAGGCAAAAGAGATCGGGGACACCCATGAAAGAGATGGACACAGCAGCACTTGGAGGTTTAATCCTTGCAAGAAGAAGAAGAAGAAGAAGAAGAAGAAGAAGAAGAAGAAGAAGGAAACTTTTGAAACAATTGATGAAGCCCTTGGAATTAACAGTTTGGAAAAAGATAGACATACAGAAGAACAAATTTAAATCAATGAAATTTTTGAATTAAAATGTTTTATACCTCACCTCATATCCAGTCTTCTAATTATACCAGTTTCAAAGCTTGGGCAGCTTCATCTTCAGTAATCTCTTGTCGACTGATGTTATGTCGATCACGAAAACTGTTTCTTTCTTCCAAGAAATTACTGAAGATAAAACTACCAAGCTCCGAAACCGATATAATTAGAAAACTGGATATGAGCTGAGGTATGAAACATTTTATTTTAATCAAATTTGAGTTGTTTTTGATTCAACTAATATTTCTTAATTTTCTGCATAAAAATCAAGAAATAAGAGGTGAGTCAAAAAACAACTCAAATTTGATTAAAATAAACCTCAAAATGTTATTTCTTACCTACATAATTTTAATTTAAATCTTAAATTAAACCTCGTAATTTTTTCCTATAAAAGTTTAATTAGATCAATGAATTTTGAATTTCCCAACAACAAGATTTAATCTCAAAGTTCTTCAAATCAACAGTTGAAAATATAGCTGAAGATGGGAACAACTGTTCCTGAAACCATGGTCCTGTGTTGTGAAGAACACAGAGTGTATGAGATAAGATGATATACAACTCATTTTAATTTTATGAACTATAATATGTTAATAAATTACAATAGGAAGTAACATTAAGAAGTTCTTCTTAATAATTATTTTAAATTAAGTCTAAACTCTTACCTCGTAAATTATTCTGTTCTTGAGAACATGTTTCAATACGCATGCATATCATCGGCTTGTTTAGACTGTTGAATTTTTTGTTGTTGATCCTGGATATTGACTCCCCCTCCATCTTTTGGTTGACTGAATAACTTACAAATCAAATTATTTTCCCCGGGAATTTCAAAATTCATGATCCTATCTCTATTCTTCTGGGTGTAGATCTTCTCCCAAACATCAGTTCTTTTCTATTTTCTAACTGTTACAATAATTTTGTGTTCACTTTGATTTTATGTTTTCCTGACCAATTGTGAGCAGCTACTGCAATTTTTCTACTTGTCCATTTTTTACATTTCTAAAGGTGTTCCTTTGTTCACAAGTTTTAAGAGAAACAGCACATTTGATAAGAAAAACAAAGTCAAAGTGAATACAAAATTATTGTAACAGAAAACACAAAAGAACTGACAATTTGGGAAAATATCTACAAATAGAAGTACAGAGATACGATCATGACTTTTCAAATTCGTGGGAAAAAGAATTTGATCAAAATTACAGTGGGAAGTAATATTATGAATTGGAATTTAACCGATGATGAAGGCAAAATGTCCTTTGAAACCGGTATTATGAAAACCTGGAACTTTATGAGGTAAGATGTAAAAACATTTTATCCAACTTATTTATAAATTTAAAAGGATTGGATTTGTAAGTTGTTTGGTTAACCAAAATATTTGAGGGGGAGCCGACATCCAGGATCAACAACCAAATATTCAACAGTTTGAACGAGCTGACGATGATGTGCATGCATATTGAAACATGTTGTCAAGAACATAATTTGTGAGGTAAGATGTTAAACTCGTATAAAAACAATTATTATAATATGTGTATGTGAGATGAAAGGAAAAAGTGTATTTTTATCACAAGTGAATCACTAAATGGTTAACACAAGAAAATCCCAGAGTAATGAGGCACTTGGGTTAATTTGTTGGTATTATGAGGGTTGGGACTTTAACGGTCGAATGTTTGAACGCATTAGACAGTAAAAGGCGTTCTCTGCTGATAAAGTTTTATTCAAACACATTTTTCTTACTCAGAAATCTATTCACGCGGAAATAATTGTAAGCTACCTGACAAGGTACCTTAAGATCGTAGCTCAAGATATAAACTTATGTGAAAATCCCAAAGGGAACCGATGGTAACCGATGTAGTTTGAAACTTTATCCAAGATGTCGGACCTTGAAGACTTCGATCATGTTTTCGGTATACGCGGAGAAGAGGAATTTGATAGAGTCTACCAAAGAATTCAACTGGAAGAACAGGAGAATCGGCGTAATATTGCACGTCGTAGACGTGTTTTTATACGGTATTATTTGCGGGATGCAAGCATAAATACATTCCTCTATAGCAGACGAAAATAACGGAAGTGGTTTTATCACTAAGAATTCTGGGCAATTCGTTGCCAATATTACGAAAACGTCAACATTCATGCATGACCGGTTAAGGCGGCCGTTAATTCGATCTCAGCTCACCAGTGATTGGAAGTAATTTGAGTAGAGAGTAATGTATTTGCAGTGGCAACACTGCTGTAGAGATGCCATATGACAGAACCTAAAATTGTTGCTGATAGCATACATCAGTTACATACCCACCTTACCTCAGAACACATCACATGCATGCGAGCTGGTGAGAGGAACAGAGCCTCGACTTAGCTGGGGGTCTAATGTAGTGTTGTCACAATGTTTTCGAAACAGGAACAACAGATTTCGATAAAGACTGAATGTGCCACAGGTCGTACAGTACAAGTAGTGTCATCAAGGTCTTCAAGACATTTGCAGGGAATCTGCATTGTCTTACAGAACAGTGGCATAGTGGGTAAAAGCCACCTTTCGTGCCACTATTTCAGCCACCAATTTTGCCTAAATGTTAAAGCTTATAATTTTTCTTTATTACTAATGAAATTCAGTGGGAATTTGCGAACAATTAATTAAATTTCACCTGCATTATAATGACTTCTTTATTTGATTGAATTTCATTAGTATTTATGGAATTAGTCTAAAACTCAATTAAGATTACAGTACCAATACTTCTGCCAAAGAAATAAAAAAGATCATTACATGACATTTTGATGATTTTTTTAATGTACAGAGCATTAAAACAGTTTGTTTATGAGATTTGATGAGAAATTTCTTATTAACTAAATATGGATTTTCATCAAGTAAACATCAACTCAATTGATTAGAAATTTCTTAGTTTAGAACCACCACTCAGTTGTGCTGGATGTTAAGGTGGGCTGAAGAAACCTTGTGTTGTCATTTTAAGGATCATCTTCTTATTTAACTTTTACAGGAATTAATCACTATGAGGTGGAAGAACATCTTAGAAATGTCAAAATGGAGAAGTGGAAAAGTCAGCTCATGCTTGGTCCAAAAAGCACTTAACTGAATCATAAAAAAAGTAAAGTGATCCCACAACAGACCCGGACGCCCTTGGGGTAGTAGGGGGTTAAGGATCCCACTTTTTCTAGACAATCGGCACTTGATGTCAGTCGGGTTGTCAGCCCTGCGTGACGGCCGCCTTTACCCCAGAACAAGCGCCTGGTACTCATTTCCGTTAGAGGCTGAGTCGACCCCAGGGCCGTAGTGCCGCCAAAAGGTTTTGGTCAGTTTAAAAATCCTGACCGCACTGGGACTTGAACCCTCGACCCTCTGGCTTGTAGCTCAGTGCCTTAACCACTACGCTACTTGAATCAAAAGCCAATCTAATTAAACAAATAGATAAACAAAAGGAACTCATGGTTTAGGAAAAAATCCACATTCACAAAAAAAAAAAGGAAAACTTTTGAAGTTTAAAATTCCTGCAAATGTTGACCTGATCCAGAGGTTCATCGGTCTACCAATAGAGGGAAGAAGAAGAGTTTGTTCTGAACAACATAACATTAATTGCCACGATAGTACTGAAGATGAGGAGACCGTGATGGTGACGAAATCGCGATCTACTTAGAATATTTATATGAGGAGAGGTAGCAAACATCTGATTTTTATCATCATCTACTGATCTATGTTCTTTTTTTTTTGGGGGAGTAGCAACTTTATCCAACTAACCATAGCAATTGCAGCTTTCGCCTACTAGTTTTCCAAGTGAACTGTGTATGCAGTTCTAAAACCATCCTAGATTCTGTTCCATTTTATATCTCCATATTCCTAACTCCTTGCTACATCATTCTCCCTACTACTACTACAAGGCTTCATGGCACACGTGCAGACAATAATAAATTAATCTGCCTTTAGAGCAGATTGCTTCAGAGTCAGTCAAACTGCTGTAGTCTCTGTTACTGACCAGTTGACAGCTTATTTTCCAATATGCAACATGGATTTTAAGTTTATGTTGTTATATTTTATGATCCCATGAGGGGAGCCAGACTCCCATCAGGCGCCTTCCCCAAGTGGTGGATGGGGGAAGCCTGGCAGATATGCCAGGTACAGGGAAATCAAATACCTGGGGCGAACCAGCCAGCGAAGAGGAGCGGCTGACCAGATTGGACGGCTTCTCATGGGCAGATGTAGCTCAAGAGCCGTGGAGAAGGCAATACGTCTAGAAAAGATGACTCGAATCAACTGCTGCAGTCCTGGAAGCGGTAAGATAGCAGCCATATCACCAGGATAGTTCTGCGCTGCGCTTGTAATGCAGTCAGGGCGAAATTCTAATTATTGGCAAGCTCCAAATATTAAGCCGGCAGCTATAATACTTGGAGCCCGGAACGAACCAAAAAGTTTAATCCTTGCAACAATAAGAAGAGAAGATATTTTATGATTCTGTCTCCTGTTGTATGTATTGATTATGTTTGAATATTTATGTCTGAGTAATGAATCATATTTCATTGTATTTCATATTTCTGCAGATTCACTTTAGTTTATATGTTATGTTTTCAATTCACCTATTGTTTGTAATCCCAAACCCGAAGCACAAAAAGTGCAGTGGGTGACAATAGAAAACACACAATATGTTTGAACTCCTATATCAATTTTTATTAAATACTACCTAATTCCTGGCATGTGCTGCAACGCCTAAATAAATTAATTATGTGTTTTTATTTTTAGTTTAATAAGTTAAAAGAAAATTATGGGTTAATTAAATTATATGGTATACATTGCAATGCTGTTGCTAGAGTAAATTTTCAATTTCAGATTTCAAGTAAACCGCCACTTCTAATGACTGGAATACGCTGATTTTTTTTACTTTTTTCTACTTTGGTTTATTTTAATAGTATATACTGAGTTTCGTTATGAAACAAAAAATTGTAACCGCTAGAGGGATTTTTAAATTTTTGTTTCAGGTGAACGCCAACACCTAATAATTTCAGAGAATAATAGATAATGACTAAACACTCTCCATACTTGAAAACCTATATTTAGAAATTTTCTTAACTATTGCACAACTACTTTTCAAGTTTTGCAAGCAGAAACATATGCAGGCTGAATTTTTATATATAAAGGCTGTTCTTTTGTTCTCAATCACAAGTTGGCCTTTGTGTATACGAGTACAAGATACTATTTATATGGACTGGTAACTTTGTCCTTCTCCTTCCACATAAGTTTTCTAAAGGTAGGACATTTCTTCTTAACCTCTCCTTTGCATTATAACTGTATATCGACCTTTTGGTATGGTAGCAAATATCTTCCAGTGTAGAAGCAAAAAGAAATAATACATTATATAAGAGAAAATATAGGAAAGTTTAATTTGAACACTAGGATATCATAACTGATTTTCAAGCATACTTTTTATTGATCTGAATGGATGTGATTTGAAAAAAAAAAGTTTGTTTTAATATGATATTTTCTTTTAATGCTAAGAATTTAAGTAACTGGCCATACAATTGGAATTGCTTGCCTGTGAAAACACTTTGTTCAAACCATGTTATTTGTTAGATTATCCACACATGCCAAAACAAAATAAAAAAAGAACTTTGTTATTTGTTACAGTTTTGTTCCGTAGAGGAACTTCACTTCCATTTTAAGTAACATTATAAACAGGATTGTGACCATTTTATTTTATTTCATTGTTCAGTTTCAGTTGATTTCAAGCTGTAACCAGCTTTGATATCATTGGCACACAATTTTAATTCATATAAAAATATGTATTTACTTACATTCAGTGATTAATAATAATAATAATGTTAATATTATACTATAAATCCCACATTTTCACTTGCTTTTCACACTTAGTGAGTACCAGGTTAGTGGAAGACTCTCAAGGATATGATAGACTTTGAATTTTATACTTAGCGTTTTAGGTTTATTTATTATTGTGTTAAAACAAAATACAGCAAATTCCCCATTATTTGTAGATTATCTATTTACAAAATCAAACAATGTACATTAGTAGTAATTCTGCTAAAAGAATCAGCAATCAATCTGGGATGCAAATCTGTCCAATTAAACCCACAGATACCAGTAAAAAGTCATAAAAGTAAGATACAAAAAATACCCAAATTTATCCCGATACATGTCTTTCAACAGGGCATCACCAGGGTGTACATCAAAAGTAAAAAACACTGATTGTTGCAAGATGTATCGCAACAAGTAGCCAGTGCAGTTGGCTCAGTCGTATCCGGCGTGATCTGCATTGACCACCGATGTAGTTCACTTGCTCTCCACTTGGAGGCGCCTGAGTACAGCACTAGACATTTTATGTTGGTCATACTGTTTGCTGCAGCCTTTGTCATGGCTACCAACATTGTCAGTGTTGCATCCAGGTTTAGCGTGTCCACGTGTGACCCGCTCTCAGTGTTAGACGGGCCATCGTGGGCGATGGTATCGTTTTGATTATTGGAGGTTAAATACCTCAGTTTGTGCCAGGCCGTTTAGGACTACGGTTCTGTTTTGTTAGAGGTCTGAGTACCTCGCTTGTTAACCAGGCCGTCTACGACGACAGCATTGCTCGTAGGCCGAGGCTTTGAATGCCTCGTTGTAAGGAATCTGAGTATTCCGATCAAACACGTGAAGTTGTTTCTAATATTGATAGTATAATACTCGTAATAAAATTTAATTATAGTTACCAAAGTGTTCTACAAATTCTTTCTCAACATAAAAATCCCAGCGACCTACCAGAGGACTTTTCGACCTTTGAATCTAAATTTAGTCATGTTGCGGGTTTGTTAATTCAATGAACATTGTGGCCGTGATTACGCAAAATTTTGGTACTCGCGGTCCGGATCTTATTTTACGGCAGTGTCGCAACACTGATGATGCCATGTTCAAGGGTGAAACATGCGTCAGGATCAATTTGTGTATGTTACTTGTCTTGTTTTGTCACTTTTACTGGTATATGTGGTTTTAATTGGAAGGATCTGCATCCCAGATTGATTGCTGATTCTTTTAGCAGAATTACTACTAAGGTAAATTGTTTTATTTTGGATATTATGAATTTAAAATATAAAATTATGGAATATAATAATAATTAATTAAGTTGAGGAGACGGACCTTTCAATATTCCATAATTTTATATTTTAATTTTGAATAATACCTCAACGGAACACATCATGAATCTTATAAAAGTTTATTATGAATTTCCATAAAATGCTTTATACCTCACCTCTTATCCAGTGATATGAGGTGAGGAATAAAACATTTTAATAATCAAAATCTTGAATTAAACCTCACAGTATCTTTTTCTATAAAAGTTCAATCCACAAAGTTATTCCTGATTCCATTAATTAGATTACCTATTGTTTCAATTATATAACACATTGAGGTTTACTTTGACAGTTCCTATCTTTTGATGGAGATATCAACAGAGATTTTGTGTATACCTACTTCATTTCTTAAGTCAAAAGACAAAATTTAGCAAACCCATCTTAGTGCACACAAAATTCAAAAGATCAAACACACAGTTTTATTTAATTTATAATTTATAAATATAAATTTTTCATATTTTCTGCAAATGTGTTAATTTTTTGACAGTTTTGAACAATTTTATCAAAAAATAATAATACAAAAATGAGTATATTAATTATTAAATATATTTTAAAATTTGTGTCCGAGTTGGGATTTGTACTATAAACTTTCAGCTTTCCCGACTTGCATTCTATAATTGAGTTACCTGGGAACATACATCGACGCATATACATTTGTGTTTGTGATTCTTCAAGACTTTTGGATGGCACACATTCCTGCAACATAGCCGCTCTTCAAGATTTTTGTAACCTCATACAGGGCATCAGGGGTTAAAATCTGGGGAAATACCATTTATATTTCACAAAATAGCTGAGTAAAATCATGATTTATAATGTTCATCATAGATGGTATTACTTTAAATTCCATAAATTATATCAATTTCACCTAAAATTGTAGGAAAAGAAAGTCATATATGAGTCAACAATTGACTATTACAAAGATAAATACCAACTTAGATAGTATAAGTGTCATAGGATTAATATTTAATTTTAGGAAGTTATATTTTGAGGTTATTTTAATTATATTATTTTTGGTCTGACCAAAAATAATATAATTGTCATAGGATTGACTAGCCAAATTTTGGAATTCCTTAGATTTGGACAGGGTGTATCTTTCTAAAATTGCCATCGCTGCCATTAGAGTCTGGGAAAGCTGACGATAAAACAGAATTGTTTTGAAACATGTCCAAGAACAAATCAACATTAATATTGAGGTAAGATGTCTAGACCAAAAATAATATAATTGTCATAGGATTGACTAGCCAAATTTTGGAATTCCTTAGATTTGGACAGGGTGTATCTTTCTAAAATTGCCATCGCTGCCATTAGAGTCTGGGAAAGCTGACGATAAAACAGAATTGTTTTGAAACATGTCCAAGAACAAATCAACATTAATATTGAGGTAAGATGTCCAGACCAAAAATAATATAATTGTCATAGGATTGACTAGCCAAATTTTGGAATTCCTTAGATTTGGACAGGGTGTATCTTTCTAAAATTGCCATCGCTGCCATTAGAGTCTGGGAAAGCTGACGATAAAACAGAATTGTTTTGAAACATGTCCAAGAACAAATCAACATTAATATTGAGGTAAGATGTCCAGACCAAAAATAATATAATTGTCATAGGATTGACTAGCCAAATTTTGGAATTCCTTAGATTTGGACAGGGTGTATCTTTCTAAAATTGCCATCGCTGCCATTAGAGGATCAATTTCAATTTTAAGAAAGCATTTTTACAAAATTTCTACTTTGTAGTATGTATACTACAATTAGGCTTACAATTTGAATTTTTTAAAATGTATTTACAAAATGTATTTCATAAATTCAAAAAATTCATTGTCTGTATCACTTTGTCCTTGAGGCAATCCTCTAATGAGGAAAGTTGTATATAATAAAAAAAATTCCAAGGAACAAACATTCAAAACTTTTGAACTTTTTAAATTTAAGAAAAATTGTATCACCTCACCTCAAACTCCATCTTCTAACTAGACCAGTTTTAGAAACTCAATGGTTGGATCTTCAGTAATTTCACGAATGTTGTGAAATTACTGAAGATGGAACCAACAAGGTTCTGAAACTGGTCTAATTACAAGATGAGGTGATACATTTTTTCTTAATATCGAAACTTTACCACTTTTGTCAAAATGAGTTTAACATTGTTTCTATTTACTTTAGATAAGTTCTATTTGCCTGGACTCTATTATCAAGATAACTGTGTGTTATTTCCAATCAAAAAAGTTTAAAACAATAGTTTGAAATATATATATTTTTAATGGATATGTCAGGATTTGAATGTTTGCTCCTCATCTGTGTTTTCATTTATCAGACAAATTGAAATCTCAGATAATTGGGAGTTTGCTGTACAGTATTTAAGAAATCCTGAAAAGAAAATACAACAGAATAATAAATAATAGGAGTGAGATATGCACGACTCACCTCATATTTAAGAGTCGTGCATATTTAATTCGTATTATTTAAAATAAACCTCATAGTGTCATTTCTTTTAAATGTGAAACAAAATAATAACAGAAGTATATGAAAGCACTGAGGTAGCTGATGAGATGACAATAAAATATGTGCAAAGTACAAAAACAGTGTTTACATTTTATTACTAGCAAAAATTTCCATTACTTTTTTAATGCTATCATTTACCGCCTATTTTATGTAATGATTAATTATTGGCTAACGATTCAGATGAGACAGAACATATATTATTATCCATACAAAATTACAGTATTAAGAAATGGTATTTACTTCCTTCACCATGTAAATTCTTCAACTGAGAAATACCAGCAAAGATGATCAGACCTGAAATTTGAACTCAGTGTGTCCATTCAAGTCTCAAAACTATATCTGAGCCAATTTATAAAAATTTAGAAAAATAATTTTAAACCTAATAAAATTTAATTGTTTTAACATTATAAGGCAAAAGGTTAACATATATATATATAAGAGAAAAATTTGGGTCTAGATCGGAACTCGCCCCGATAGCTCAGATGGTAGAGTATTGGTCTAGAAAGCCAAAGGTCCCAGGTTCGAGTCTCGGTCTGGACAAAAATGTTTCTCTTCAAATATAATATACTGTCTGTCTGCTCAAATACACACACATACAAATATATGTGCGTGTTTCATATTGAAGGGTACAGAGGATAGAACTAGGCAAGTCACTTTTTAAAATTTAAATTAAAATTATTTATATCTCATTTCATATCTAGTCTTATACTGAATTCAAAACCTAGGTGGTTTCATCTTCAGTAATATCTCGACCGATGTTATGTCGTTCAGGAGAACTGCTTCTTACTCCCTCTCACTTTATGCCAAACTTTTGAGGTAAATAATCCCATGAATAAAGGGTATATTTTTCTGTTTCACACTTCTAAATGTTAGTGCTTTTCAAGGAGAATCTAATGACACCTCCAATTCCATTTCAACAAAAAAAAATTACATTTCATTTAAAATGTTATATTTTGTCAAAATTTAAATGTTAAAATATTTATTCTTAATATCAAGAACTGGAAGTCTGTTTGTACTTTTTCAACAAAAAAAATATTATCCATTTCTGTATTTTAAATATTCAAGAGCCTGGATATATTTGTAAGGAAATTACTAAACTTCATTATAAGTTATTTTAAAGATTGAATGCAGGCTTTCACGGCCAGTAATCATAATGTTGAGTGATTCCGGGTTATGTGGCCGTGGTCCATAGTTGGTGTTGATACCAGACGTTTCGCCCTCAACTGCGGAGGGCATCTTCAGTGGCGAGTGCTTCTAGGCGTGTTAAGTAGATCTACTTAAGTAGATCTTCCGACCAGGAAACACGCCTAGAAGCACTCGCCACTGAAGATGCCCTCCGCAGTTGAGGGCGAAACGTCTGGTATCAACACCAACTATGGACCACGGCCACATAACCCGGAATCACTCAACATTATTTTAAAGATTGATTAAATAAAGATAAAACATAGTTTTATTTGATTTTCATATTTATTATATAATTCAGTGACAGCTGTTTCGGTACACTGTACCTTCTTCAGACATGTTAACAAATTATGAATTGTCACTGAATTACATAATAAATATGAAAATCAAATAAAACTATGTTTTATCTTTATTTAATCAATAAATATGGATTTTCATCAAGTAAACACCAACTCAATTGATTATTTTAAAGATACTTTGCATTGTCATCTCATGAGCTACCTTATATATGTGTATAACAAAATATTATTATAATTTTACAAACACATAAATTCAGTCCAGAATGGAAGCACAGATGTATTTTTCTAGTATATCTGCTCTCCTATACTCCAGATTGTTGTTTTTATTATTATAAAATAATTTTATGAGTCACAGAAATTTATGAAATTAGTATAATTATTAATAAAGATTATTATGAAGGGGTTGGTTCTGGAAATTATAGATGACCAATTTTTGAGAAAACTTTACAAACAAAAATTTCTCTTCAAATAATTTAACAGAAGCCTAAGAATATAAATTTCTTTATATATTATCATTAATAGCAATAATTATAACATCTAAAGAAAAAAAACATTATTGACATGGAAGTAGGTTCAAAGAGGAACAATTTCATTTTTACTTTTGTAATACCTGTTGGAAGCTTGGCCTGCACTGTTAACATCTTAATAGAAAAAGCCAAAATTTCACTTACAGGTCCCATGAATATATTTAGAGAATAAATTGAAAAAAAAAAAAGCTAAATCATTTGATGAAAAATCATAGAACTCTATCATAATATGTACAAATTTTAAAAAATATTGGCTGTGCTTTCCTTCAGGTCCGAAAAATTTTTCAATTTTATATCTTATTCCACTGATGCACTAAACACTCTTAAACACTTTCAAAACATTTTGCAACACTTTTTAAACATCTTCCAATGTTGCAACGAGTTTTTTTTCATATTTATATATTTGCGTAAAACACGGTCGTGCTACATTGCTTACTTCCTTCTCTTTGTTATTTTCCCTCCACTTCCTATGTTGTACCAGCGTTGCCACCATCAACAACCCGAACTTGCTTTTTAAATGTGATTCCACGTTCCCTGGATTTCACCTACGTTAGAGTAATTGATTTGTGTTACAGTAATTGATTTAGGTTTGGTTAGCTTTTAGGTTCCTTGCTTTTTAAAAGTGATTTGATACGTAAAATAAATTATACATTTTTAGACAAGTTCTGGGAATTTTGTGTAAATGTTGGTCATACTGATTTCACATATATATACCGCCAACTGCTGGAGGTTGCATTTATCTACCTGGGATAATTGGAGTACTAGCGCATGCGCACTGCGATTCTATAGAACTTAGAAAAATTTTCTACCGACCTAAAGGAAAGCATATCCAAAATATTTATATTTTAATTTATTATTAATTGTTTGGTTTGTTATTTGTGCTTGGGTAGAAAGGCAGGCATATAAATCAAAAGCAATAACCAAAATAATACTTTTCTGTAAGCATTTATCCCAGTTTTTGTTTGGCATTCGCTAGGGTTCCCAACTTTAGACACTGGTACATACAATCAATTGTAGAACATACATGTCATGATTTCATAACAAGAAGAAATTTAAGATTTGATATATTAATTTATGATTTTCGTACGAGCTCTTCTCTACAAAACACAAGAAAATTTAAAATCAGAAATGTTACGGAGCCAAATATATTTATGTGATAATTTGGAGACAAACAACAAAGTCTGACCTTGCTTGTATGGTGATGGCATGAAACATCCTTCACATACACAGATGCATTTTGTAACTTTGTGGTCAAGAAATCTTGGACAGTGGTTTCAAAATATTGACAGCTGGGAACCCTAGAAAATACTTTTTATCACTCTGCATGAATGACATGCTGTAAAGAAATAGAATTTATTATATTCACAATTAAATTTTCCATCTGAGGCCATAAACATGAGGGGTTCAGAGCAAAAGTGGACCAAGTCCAAAAGTTGAAAATCCTAGTTTTATGTGAGTTTGGTTTCAAAATATCAATAATTCATAAGAGCAATGGTGAACCAAGTATTGAATTTGTTCTTTTTCACTGTAAAAAATAGTATATTACGATGCAAGGTTGGGAAGTGGTTTTTTACAGAATCGAGGAAAAAATGTTTAAAAACTGAGCAATAGCTCGGTTTTTAATTTCCGAGATTCTGTAAAACCCTTCACAAACGTGCATTGTACATTATTTTTTGCGCGATGGTATTTTCAAAATAATAAATAATAGTAAAATAATAACATCTTTGTTGGAAATTTTTGCGTTCATTATAAACAATTGACTAACGTTAACAGTGTGAGCAATGTTTATTACTTGAAACAACAGGAGGCCTTGAGAACAATTATTGATAACATGGCGGCTAGTATGTATTCATTGTTTTATATTGTTTCAAATAAAGTTCAGTTCATTTAAAATGCAGTGATTTGTTTCGTATAATGTATATTAACACTACCTTTTGGATATATTTTTGTATATACATTGTACGTAGTATACATAGAGGGCAGTGGTTTTATGTCCCGCACGTGGGTGTAAATGTAATATTACAGTATAGTTATTTAGGTTGGCAACCCCGAAATGTAGGAAGTTGAACTTTCAATCATGGTCGCCATTGCTGGTAAGTACGACAAAATGTACCATTGCTTAAAAAATGTTTAATTTTTCATCTGCAATTAACTTTAATTTTACATCAATTTTTCTGAAAAAAGTAAAATATGGACTTTGTCTACTTTTGCTCTGAACCCACCATATACTACAAATCCAGAACCATTACCTTATTTAAATTGAGAGATATTAGCAATGTTAGTATGGAAATACAATAATAATCAGAAATGGAAGTTCCAAGTACATATACACAACATTTACCTTGTGAAGACTGCTCTTAAAAATATTACAGTAAGCTGTGATTTCATGCTCGTATTTAATTTAGCATCCAATTTCTGTTAAAATTGGTATTTTTTTAATACGTCCCATACTGTGGCCAATTGGTATTATAAGGCACAGAACTATGGGATGCGAGTGCCCATAGGAAAATAAATGTTGACCAGCGTATGGGACTGATACCCACCCGGCATCTTGATAAATTTTGGTAGCTATGATAATTAGCAGCCCCAGGGTGAGAAAAACAGTTACAATGACTGGGGACCTAAATTATCACCCCCTAAGCTGGCTCAATGTTTGTTCACCTTATAATGTGAAGTCAACAGCCGTCTGGTAAGAAAAAGGCCTGCAAGATCTGACGAGTCGTGGAATCTTGTTTACAGTAAAAACTCCTTATTCATGGTTGTCTTATTCGCGGGTTAAAAAATTGTGACACAGTTCCTGTATTCATGGCTAAAAATGTCTTTATTCACAGATACACCCGTTATATTAGAAAGATTAGTGTCCTTTATTGACTCAAGAGCTGTAGTAAAAGCAACTGATCTAGGGGACAGAAACCCCGAATTCAAATGACCCGGCCCTCCAGGTTGGAGGTTGGACGTTAGGCCAGCTCCCTATCTCTGTAAAACAATACTGGCTAAAGAATCTCAATATAATGTAACCAGACGGATCACTGGACATAGGCCCATAATTCCGATTCCGATTGAGGGTCTTTCCACTTTTCAGCGGTTGCCCTTTTACCAGCCGGCTGCTGGCCCTTCATATCCACATGTGTCAATCACAGAGGTAGATGATGAACAGCCAGTGTAGGGGTGACATGTGGTTAGCATGTCGAGTCCCCCAGCCGTTATAGCTGGTTCCTCAACCTGGAGCCGCTACTTATTGTAGCTACCCAATTGCCTCACGATGCTGGGTGGGCACCGGTCCCATACTGACCGAAATACCATGAGAAAATTTCTTCCCCCATGGAGACTCGAACCAGCGCAAGTCCCGTAGCTCTGCGCCAAGGCTTCCTACCTTAACCGCTCGGCTACGGTGCGGGACCCCCTAATTCCAATTTTTAAAAAAGGAGATAGACTATTATATTAGAAATGAAAATTGGAAATTGGCCAGTCTGTATCCAGGATAGATCTAGGTGGAGAAAAATTGTTGAGGAGGCCAAAACTTCAATGAGGTAGTAGTCGCCTACTAAAGAAGAAGAAGAAGAAGTATCCTTTATTAACCATTGGCAACTTTTTTACTGCAGCCACATGCCAAGTCGGCTTTTACAAGGAGCGATTGAAACCAAACAGACAAATTAATATCAAAGTAAAAGAAGCCTTATTGTCAATAAACCTAGAGTTCATTGTTAAAAGCCACCGGTATGAGATGTCTGTTGATAAATGCCACAATCGGTTGGAATAATTTTGATTGAATAACACGTGTTTCTTCTGCTTTGTTGCCAATTTATAATGTAGAGGAAAAGGAAAGGAAATTAATTTCGAAACGGAAAAAAGTAGTGTTGCCGCTTAAAGTAAAAATAGAAATGTTTGACCGTTTGTGTGTTGACGAGTCATTTGCATCTTCGTATATCACACTGTAAAAGTAAGTAAAGTAAAGTGATCCCACAACAGGCCTCGGGAGGCCCTTGGGGTAGTAGGAGGTTAAGGCTCCTACTTTTTCTAGACAATCGGCACTTTATGTCAGCCGGGTTGTCAGCCCTGCGTGACGGCCGCCTTTACCCCCAGAACAAGCGTCTGCTACTCATTTCAGTTAGAGGCTGAGTCGACCCCAGGGCCATGGTGCCGCCAGAGAGTTTACGCTGTTTCAATGTTAATGAATCAACTGCACGAATCATCAAGAAATTCGAAGACAAAATAAGGAATTATATCGCTAAATTCACAGCTAAATATCAATCAGAATTGAAAGACGTGATAAAAGTGGCAAAACAGGAAAAAATTACTAAGTTTTTTAAGTCCTTGTCTAAGCCTGGCAGTAATAATTAATAGAAATTGTTCAAAATCTTGATATAAATTTTGATAAAGAATATTACAGCACGCTTATGTATAAAAATTAATTTCTTGATTGTAATCATTAAGAGAAGTCTTCACATTCATTTTCAAGAGATCAAAATATCTACAATTCATGAAGAAAAGAACTTGAAACGTCAAAGTTCTCTTCGTATGACCTTCGTATGACATTTAGTCACAAATAGAATGTACTTGAAGGTTAAGTACTTTAGCTAACGCAAAAAGTTTTTTTTTTCCCCCCTTTCCTTTCAGTCACTGGTAGGAAAATGAGTTTTTTTTTCTTTTTGTTTGGTCAACTAACCTGCTGATAAACTTTTTCACAAATTATGGCTAAAGTTTTGGCACATTGAAACATATTCACGATATATTTGCAGCTTTTTTTTCACAATAACAGTTTGTAATGAATCACTAATAATAATGCCACAATACATCCCACACTTCCATTTCCACGTTCTCATATTCTTACCAAAGATAATGATCCATCCATTTTGTTTCTGTAGCAATCAACAGTAAGGAACTTGAAATTATAAATGTCTCTTAATATTCTTCATTAATCCACAAATATTTTTTTTTATGTTTATGGGACTCTTGGAAATGAGTTTACAAACTTTGGACACCCTTGTTAGCATTTCAGTTTATTTTTTAATTATTAATTAAATAAAAATAAAACTTACAGTTTTATTTGATTTTCATATTTGTTAATAAATTATAAAAATAATAAATATTTAATAAATATGAAAATCAAATAAAACTAAGTTTTATTTTTACTTAATTAATAAATATAGATTTTCATCAAGTAAACACGAACTCAATTGATTAACTTTTTTGATTGTTAAAACTGGGATATCTATCTTAAAATGGAATATCTATCTTAAAATTGTTTAAATGAATGAGTTGGAGAAAATGCTTTAACTTCTCATCTCATAAACTTGTGTGTCTTCAAGATACTGGTTCCAAAAGTATAATTTTACTTTCATCTTCAGTCAAACTCCAACTGTCAAAATTTTGCCGTTAAAACCATCTGTCAATGGTGAGAAGGTGGCGTTAATGGCGAAATTTTGACAGTTGGAGTTTGACTGAAGATGGAAATAAAATTATACTTTTGAAACCAGTATCTTGAAGACATGCAACTTTATGAGGTGAGATGTTAAAGCATTTTCTCCAGCTCATTCATTAATGTAAATACCTCATAGTGTTTCCTCCTACTTTGATTTTGATTAAACTTAAAATTATCCATCACAACCGAACTCGACATGGATCAATTTCTATCAGCCAAAACATACAATTTGATAGTCTACTCTTCACTGGTGATTTAGCTTTGATTGCATGTAATTAAGATGAGCTTCAGTATTCTGTACATAATATAAATAAAATCAGTGCAAAATATGATATGGAAACCAACACTGACAAAACTACAAGTCATGGCATTTTGTGGAAAATACCCGGTTACAACCAAAATTTACATAAACAATATGTTAATAGAAAGGATCAATGAGTTTACATATTTTGGATATAATTTAACATTTGTTGGTGAAATCAGGCATAATTTTTAAAATTTATAAATATAATAAAACAATAGGAATAATTAACAAAATCATTAAGCCTTCCCTAGTACAGCGACACACAAGAATATGTTTATATAAAATCTTAGCTAGACCTGTACTGTGTTATGGAAGTGAAGCATGGATCATGAGAAGTACTGATATCAGCAGAATAACGTCTAGTGAAATGAGATTTTTTAGAGCAACACTAGGATATACTCGCATGGACCACAAAATAAATGAAGATATCATGCAAGAACTTCAATTACAATCAATCTCACAATTTATAAATAACAGTTACAGTGGAAAACTCATATGCAACGAATGAATCGCTATAGACTTCCAAACATCATGCTTCAATACTGTCCTCAAGGATAGAGATTTTTGGGATGTTCTAGAAAAAGCTGAACCAAGAATGCTTCACTGAAACCATAACAGGTTTTGGGCCTTAAACTTGTTTGCAAGATAATGATAAATATTAATTCTGTTATGTGTCATATAGCGACATAATTACACGAGCAAAACAAGAATATTCGTCAGAATAGATTTGCGAGTTGTTGACTCGAGAGCTGAAAGACCTGCACAAATCACCAAAATGTCTGGGCTGTGATTCCAGATGTCTCTGCCAACACCTTCCTTCCTTTTCAGTAAAGATCAGTGACCAGAGGCTTCTATGATTTGACATATCTCGAACCTAAGCCTAGAAAGTTCCTCGCGTTAATATAATATGTGGCGAGGACAGACATCAATCAGTCTTGTGTTGGATGGCAAGAGGTTAAATGTAAGAGAAATTGTGGTGAAAATTTTGATTAAAAGTTCACTGATAATTTGTAGAAGGAAATAAAGTGGTTATGAAATTATTACAAGAAATTTATGTGGATTATTTACATCAAAACTAATTTAACATGAACTCATCCAAACTCCTGACAATATTATGTAGGCAAACAGTCTATTTTCAGGCATGCTAACAAAATATCCTAAAGAATGTTTGTCAAAAAATACAATTATTGTCCCAATACATACCTATATCACATCTAAAATTGATGGAATACTATTAAAAAATGTCTGCTGTCAAAATTTACTAGATCTACCAACAAATTTATTAATATGACAACAGAGTTAAAAGTAATATCAGAAAATGACAGAAACAAATGGATGGAGTTTTGTTTGGAATTTGAAAGAACTTGATATTTGAGGCACACATATTCCTGTTAGTCACAATATGTAAGAACATTTGTCGTGACTCTTTTTAACAACATGCACACGTTTATTCAAATTATACTACACTTTAAAATAAGATATAAATTTCATTTTGATTGAAAGAAAATAATATACATTCCTCCTCCAACTTTTATACTGACACAACTATCAGATTTAAACACTTTACTTTGCTCATATATAAACATAATAACATATGACAAACAAAGAATGAGTATAGGCTAGTTACCAATTATTTTTAATTGCCCAAAAAATTTCACAGAAAACCCAATCTAGCACTATTACAATTAAATAATATATTCATTTATAAAGCTGATAACATAAATGATAAAAAAAGGATAACAGATCTATGGAAGAAACAAATTTATCTTCACAATGCAAGAAATTAAATAGTTTAATTGATAAAGTAAAATACAAAAATAAATAAATATATTGGCAGGTATTGTCGTGTTCAACTAGGATAAATTTTGTAAACTGTAGGCCTTTCAGAAACTGGTTTCCATCTTCAGCACAAGTTTGTGCACTATTGACCCATCTGCTGAAGATGGAAGCCCATTTCTGAAAGGTCTACAGTTTAAAAAAATTAACTTGGTTGAGGATGAATGCATCTGCCAAGTTACTTATTTTTTATAATTTACTATATGACTGTTCACCTCAACAGAATTTTATTAATATTGATTTCAACTGAATTAGATATAAAATCAAATGCATTTATATACTAGTCCTAGGAAATACATACTACGGCTCGAATCTATGAACGCATTAGACCGTAAAAGTCGTTCCCTGCCTGTAATCTGCTGAGAAAGTTGCATCCAAATACTTTTTTGTGTACTCAAAAATTTGTTCATGCGATAATAATTGTTGAAATTCCTATGCTACGTGGTGAGGTGACTTAGCAGAGACATGAATCGTGAGCAACCCGATGGTAACCGATGTAGTTTGAAACCTTGCTGCTTTATCCAAGATGTCGGACCTTGAAGACTTCGATCTTGTTTTTGGTATACGCGGAGAAGAGGAATTTGATAGAGTCTACCAAAGAATTCAACTGGAAGAACAGGAGAATCAGCATAATATTGCGCATTGTTGACCCTTGTTGAAGCACTGACTTGGTTGTGAGAATTTTGTACAGAGGATTGTGTGGATTAGGTGTGTATTCATTGAGAATCAGGTTGCTGTTGATTTCTCTTAGGATTGCGATTTCCTCCGGTATATTTATTCTCATTGCAATGTTTTCTCTATGTACTATTGTGAGGGTGTTATTGATGTTATGCATATGGTGTCCAGCTTGAATTACATGTAGGCTATCCTACAGAACTGACAACAAACTAAACAATTTAATAAACAACAACATCGAAGAAATAGATGAATTCGACAATAAAGGCATCTACAAATTAACATGTACAGACTGCAATAAATTCTACATTGGGAAAACTAACAGAAGCTTCAACATTAGATTCAAGGAACATTTCAAAGATTTCATTTACAATGGAGGAAAATCAAGTTACGCAAAACATGTAATTCAAGCTGGACACCATATGCATAACATCGATAACACCCTCACAATAGTACATAGAGAAAACATTCCAATGAGAATAAATATACTGGAGGAAATCACAATCCTAAGAGAAATCAACAGCAACCTGATTCTCAATGAATACACACCTAATCCACACAATCCTCTGTACAAAATCCTCACAACCAAGTCAGTGCTAACAAGGGTCAACAAGAACGGACCTTATGCATTCTGCTGATGATGGAACTAGTCCTGAAAGGCCTACAGAGTTTTAAAAGAACTTAAGTTGAGGAGACGGACCTACAAGGTAACTATATTATAGTTTTTAACCGTACATTATATTACTGTGAACTAATACCTCAACGGAAAATCACCATGAATTTTACTAGTATCGTTACAGCTTTTAGGGAGTAAACTGTTTTTATAGTTTTAAAGAATTTATTCTTAAAATTCAGGATAACGCAAATTAGAATAGATTGTAATAGTTTAAAAACTGAAATCTGTTTAGCCCAGGTTCTGCATGAATGTTCGCTGCAAAGAATCTTTCTTCTTGTTCAAAAATACTTCCAATTAGACAAGATAATTAAAGTGTCTCCCTGGAATCCTTGATTCGTAGGAGGCTGGGGAGAGTCGTATTGTGTATTTGCCAGCAGTTCCAAATAGATTTGATTGTTGATAAATTTATGAAGTGGTTATTACGAACAGTAAATACACTATGACTTATAGAATTAATTTAAAGATTGTTAAAATTATTTTATCTTAATTTAAATGTTTATTTTGTTGAATGTTCATTTTGTATATATGTAATGCTTTGATTTAAGTTTTATTTGTACTTTATTGTAAAAATTTGACTTGTCCCATATCATGTATATGTTCAGTTGGATGAATAAATTGAATTGAATTGAATAAAAATGTACTGAAAATATTTTGTCCTACAGTTATTGTACAATTCAAAATTAATTACATGTTTATTTATCCTGCTGAGCAGGAGCAGGAGGTACTTTTTCAAGATGACATAACAATGGTCGTGAAAGTAGTGAGGATGGAAGTTAATAAGGTCCCGAAACCGGTCTAATAAGAATGATTTGAATTTTTCTTAAATTATATCGGTTAGTGTTTATTCCTAAAAAAAGTCAACAGGCATGTATTTTTCTAAACTTACTTAATTTTTTGGGCAATAAAATATAATAAGTAACTATCCCTATAATGGAACAGCTAAAATAAAAATGCACGTAAACAAACATGCTAATTATTAATTACTGAAAATAGTGAGCAATCTTTTAATGTAGCTGACATAAGAAATCTACTTCACAGTATCCTATTATTGAGGATGAAGACAGAAGTTATCATGGATACTTCATGTTTAGTTGCATTATTTAGAATAATGATATTGCATTTGTACATTTATAAAAGATTAAATTAAAACATTCTTTTCCACACTCGACAGCATATCAAATAATGTACGAGTACTAAGTAAAAATAAGTAAGGAAATTAAACATTTATTTTAAAAAATTAATTCAATTATAGTGGAATTAACTGATCTTGGAACTTCTGACAGCTACAACTGGATTCTAGACTTGCAGTGTCTCAAGAGGTTAAACAATTGTGTATTTAGTAGTTGAATGCAGGCTTTCACAGCCGGTAATCATAATGTTGAGTGATTCCGGGTTATGTGGCCGTGGTCCATAGTTGGTGTTGATACCAGATGTTTCGCCCTCAACTGCGGAGGGCATCTTCAGTGGCGAGTGCTTCTAGGCGCGTTTCCTGGTCAGAAGATCTACTTAGAGTGAGCACTGCGGACGTTGTATTAGTGGTGGGTGCAGGGTGAGTGGGCGTGGCTCTTGCTGATTGGCTAATGGTCGTCTCCTTGTTGTCCCTAGGGACAATCAGCAAGAGCCACGCCCACTCACCCTGCACCCACCACTAATACAACGTCCGCAGCGCTCACTCTAAGTAGATCTTCCGACCAGGAAACACGCCTAGAAGCACTCGCCACTGAAGATGCCCTCCGCAGTTGAGGGTAAAACGTCTGATATCAACACCAACTATGGACCACGGCCACATAACCCGGAATCACTCAACATTATAATTGTGTATTTATAATGGCATTTGGGTTGGTGACCACTGCCCATCCCTTTTCTCGAAGAGGGAACTTCAAAATGTTGGTTGGCCAAGTCCATTAATTGGCCAAATACATTAACTGAATACTAATATTTACAATAAAATAAAAGCCAAACACAATGAACAAATTTACAAATTGAATCAGGTAATAGTTATATACGCAACAAGGAAAGTAAGTAGTGCATTACTGGTTGAGGATTGTTTGAGCCCGAACTTTAGTAAAAAGTTTGAGTGACTAGTAATGTACTTACTTCCCGAACTGCGTATATAATTTTGTTCACTGCTGTACTAATAATTATGTTTAATTTTTATATTTCATGTGAATTTATATCTTGGTTTGAAGAGTTCAATTGTTTGATAGCAAGGGAATGTTGATAAAACAACTGCAATTGTTTATTGTTGGCTGAATTAGTGGCAGACATTTTAAATAACAGTTTCAGACTGCATATTAATTACAGATGTGATTGTGATGTAGAGGAAGCGGCGAATGCCACAGTTCATTTTCTATTACCAGCAAAATCGAAAAATATATATGAAAAAGTATACAGAATATTTAAGAAATGGTGTAAATTAAAAAACATTTTTACATTATTAATTAAGTCAATTACTTTTCTTCCCTAGGGAAGTAAGTTGAACAATTACATGCTGTTGTCAATAGATACCAAGGCCTCTCTGGTAAATTAACTTACTTCCCTAAAACCAAAATGATAATTAGGCCATTATTTCTATAGGGGTAAACATTTTTTTATCTCATTTCATAAAGCTCTGTGTTTTCACAGTACCAGTTTCAAAGGCCTTCACCTCCATCATCAGCCAAAACTCTGACATAAAAACATAGAGCTTTATGAGGTGAGATGAAAAAATGTTTATCTGACTCAATTTAAAGTATAAAATTATAGAATATTTACCTAAAAGGTCTGTCTCCTCAACTTTATTAGTTATTTAACTGTAGTGCTTTCGGGACTTGTCCCATCATCAGCAGGATAGTCCCGAAAGCGTTAAATTAATTAAATAACTAATTAAGTTGAGGAGACGGACCTTTTAGGTAAATATTCCATAATTTTAGAAAGGCTACTGTCTTTAACAGAGAGGAGACCCTTTAATTCCTCCCATCGAAGGCTTAAAGGAACCGACCTGGACAGTAACCTAGTGCCCAATCCCTCACCTTCTCGTGGTGCAGCTGTTAGTAATCATGCTTATGCATGATGAACGAAAGGGAAGGGCTACTCACCAACAAGCACTGGTCAGCTTGGTGAGTTTTTCTTTTTTGACCGAATTGGTATTACTTCTCCTTTCCATATCAATTCCCTCTTTCAACTTTTCTATCCAGTCTCCCTTGACTGACCTCTTGTTTCTTTCGACCCTGATGGTATTAGAGTATTCGAGGCCTAGGGGTTCATTTCTCCTTCCTTCCTATACCTCCTTTCTCTCTATGGGTGACATAACCACCACATGTGGTGCCTACTACTAAACGGTTACAACTAGTTTATTGTACTCCAGCCTTTCTGCTAAATATTGGAGTGCAAGAGAGCGAATGATTTCATTATCAAGTGCTCGACATTAGATACCAACCATATTTAGTTTTGAATAATATCTCAATGGAACACATCATAAATCTTATAAAAGTTGACACAATTTATAAATTGTAAATTACCTAATGATGTTACTCCCCACTGTCATTTTGATTACAATGAATATAACTTGAAGTAAAACCATGTGGTTTTGGAGAACTTGCAACATTTTGAAATATTTTCTGGGAGTGTTTGAGTATGTGGGCAGGAAGGTAAGAAGTACTCATGCAATGTTTGAGTGTTCTCAAGGTTCAATGCATTAATACAACAACAAAGACCCAAAATTCTCAAATACTGAACTGTCAGAAGTGTCCAAAGATCTGTTAATTCTGCTGTAGTTAATTTCATTTTCTGAATTCTCAACGGCTTATTAAAGAGACTAGAGTTATAATTTAAATGTCAGATATTTTAAATTTCTCATGATTTTTAATAACTGTCTTGTAAACAAATGCATCATGAATTTAACTGAAATGTTATATATATTGCAAAGTTAATGAATGACTATCAGTCAATCAACTACTGTACTAGAAAAAGATTCTTCAAAGACTATGATCTTATAAACTACAACACTCACATAATATATTTCCAATTAATGTCAACATTCAACACAAGCACCTCTACGGCAGCACCTGTTCTCAATCAACATACAAGAATATCTTTATATGAATTATTGTATCATATTTAAAAACGTTTCTATGGCTTATACAGAAAAGAATAAATCAAATGAGAATTTTCTGTAATCTTTTTAATAACAGTCGTACATTGCGATATAATTTAAATGTTTAAATTTACAGATATATTTTTAAATCGGGTGAAAGTTTGGTAACATGAAAGATATAAACGAGTCATTCTATGAAAATTTTAATGCAAAAACATTGTAGCAACTTTATTTTAGAAAGAAAAATACTACGTTCAAACCCCGGATATCTGACTCTGTAAGTCAGTGTGATAACCATTATGTCATTCGAAATTTCGATGTGAACAAAACATTTTTTTTTTCTACTTAGGAGAATTATATAAATGGAAAGAAATTAGACATTCTTATCGTAAGTTCAAATGGTGTAATGGATATCGTACTGATATACAGAGTTAGACATCCGGGGTTTGACTTCCGGTTCAAATATAATTTTTCTTTCTAAAATAAAACTATATCCAATTCTGGAAAGTGTTAATTTAAAATCTAACATCAAAATATTGTACCAATTGTTTAAGTTTCTTGTTTATAATATTGGACATAATCTTCATTATTAATCTTATTTTTATAACAATATTTCCTTCTTATTATTGTTAAAGAATCTAGTTTCAATTATTAAATTAAATTATTTTATTTATTTAACAAACTTACCCAAATAGGATCTGCCAAAAGTGACAAAGACTTGATTTTCCCCTTTATTCAGAATTACTCTTTCACAAACATTCTAGTTCTATCTTGTTCTATGCCTATTACATAAATTCAAAACAAATATGTATTGTCTCTATATTATCTATGTTCTTATTGTTTTCCCTCTCTATTACAAAGTTTTTTAAAATAAGGATAAATGCAAAATTCGATATACAATTCTAGGAAAATCTATATAAAATCTATATGTGGCCTTATATTGAATTCATAAACTTTTTTATTTGATATGTCTACTTCATCCAAATATATCCAAGATTGGTAAATTAATTTATTCTTTCCAATATTTTTTAACTGACCAGCCTCATGGACTAGTGGTCAGCGTTTCTGACTACTGTTCATGAGGTCCCAGGTTCGATTTCCAGTGAAACCACAGAAATTTTTCCCTAAAGTGAATCATTCCCATGGTCTGGAATTTTGGTTAAGAATTCTCCTGGCACTTCATTATCATTTATCACCCATCATATCATCAGGGTAACGTAACTCTGCCTTCCAGGTGCCCCAACTTCAGAAGTGGGTTACAATTAAGCCAATGCCAGAACACCAGGAATGTCAAAATGACAACCTGGGGCATTGAATAAAAAAAATATTTTTGAACCTATAGAAATTTTGTTAGTTTTGATTAGTTTATTTAGGCCATAACCATTTTTTGGTGACAAACTTGACATTGAATTTGTTGCATAGAATTTCAACAAAATTTAAGGTAAGATGTTACTGATTCAATTAAATTGATTAAAATTAACCCTATAATGTTACTTCCATTGAAATATTAATTACTTATCTACTTTTGTTCTAGTAATAATTATTTCAGGTAAATTTTATTTTAACAATGTATTATGATTGCAATAAGTGTTTATTAATTAATCTTCTATTGTTGAAGGTTTATAACAATGGATGCACAATGAAAGAATTCATGTCATGGCTTTCATCGCTGCTTACATGATCACAATTCAGGTATGAGGCATCATCTCATTTAATTTATTCTTGTAGTTTACATTCAATTATTAAGAACTCTAACCTATTAAGTAGAAAATTATTTAATTATATACAAAGCTACCATTTATAACATACATATTGTTTATGTCTCTATTTAATTCCTACAAGACTAGAAGAAATCCAAAAAGAGAAGTACCATAGGCACATAAGTAAGTATTTTCTGCAATCTTACATGAGATTGCATTAATTTTATAAAATAAAAATACATATTTTTATAACATTGTTGTAAAAATAAATTTTAATTCTTTTATATTGGATTTCTCCTTACAGTCAAAAAAACAAACAAAAAAATTGCACTCCAAAAATGTTCTGCAACTAATGCACAACTCTTTCTCTTACCTCACTCTATTGCAAATAATTATTTCCTTAAGATAACAACAAGCCAAAAAAAAGTTTCAATTTTTAATCTTACAAATGAGAAAAAAAAAAAAGTGTCAGTACATTATTCCAAAGAAAATTGAAACAAATTAACAGAATATGCAAAATTACTTTCTACTTCATAAAAAAATACAATTCAGGGTTCTTTCATGATTATTTTCTCATATTTTGGAGTTTTTTAAAAATAAAACTTACCATGTTTAAACACTTTTACAAAACATAGTGATCTGCAATAGTTCTTTTGAAGCAATATTAACATTTTTCAGAATGCCAAATATATTGGAAAATACTGAACACTATTTCACATTTAATCATGTTAAATATATTTTTAATCTCAATAAATTATCAAACAATTTATATTTTTTAAAGCAAAATCAACATCTGAACCAGACCTCCAATTCTATACGTCAGTGTGCTGTCCGTTACATCATTTGAGACACGGTACAAACACCAACATTTGTTTCCACATATACACTTCTCTTGCGTCCAAAGGCAGACAGCTAGAGCTATTAACATTCCAGCTATCTGCCTTTGGACACAAGAGAATTATATACATATGGAAAAAAATGTTGGCATTTGTACCGTGTCTTGAATGGTATAATGGATGGCATGCCGACCTACAGAGTCAGAAGTCTGGGGTTCAATTCCCAGTTCAGACACTGATTTTTTTAAAATTAATTTGTTCAGGACTGGAACTTGTTAAACTAAATATAACATCAAAACAATTTATTATTAAACATTAACTCATCAGGAAATATAATCCAGTAAATAATTATAACCAATCAAATTTATAGTAATTTTTCATTTTCAATAATTTTTAAAGAACTATTTAACTGTAAAATAAATATATTAATATTCACGAAAAAAGTCAAAATTGCAAGATATGCCTTCCTTCATATTATCAGATTATTAAATTAAAATATAAAATTATGGAATATTCACCTGAAAGGTCCGTCTCCTCAACTTAATTAATTATGTAACTAAATAAAAATAAAACGTAGTTTTATTTGATTTTCATATTTATTATATAATTCAGTGACAGCTGTTTCGGTACACTGTACCTTCTTCAGACATGTTAAATTATGAATTGTGTTCCAACTGATCTAAGCAACAATACAACAATATTTATTTAAATTTTTTAATTTAACATGTCACAAATAAGGAAATTAGAAACATAATGGAAGCAGAAGAAAGCATAATTGAAAGAATTGAGGAGAAGGAATTAAAGTGGTTAGGACATGTCTTAAGAATGGAAGATGAGCGATGGCCAAAGCAACTATATGAATGGCATCCGAACAGAAAGAAGAAAAGAGGGAGACCAAGGTTAACATGGAAGGAAAACATGAAGACAGTAATGCAAGCTAGAGGGCTAAGCATCGAAGATGGCCAAGACCGTAGGCTTTGGAGGTTTGGCACGGGAAGATGGCAGCAGCTGTAAAAACCCGAAGATAGATAGAAATTTAACAAAGGGGATTCATTCAAATCAAGTTGAGAATTTAACAGTTTGTTGCTACTTTTAAATTTATTAATTTCTACAGCCTCCAAAAGATCTAACTTTTTTTTTATCTTTTTTAGATCTTTTGGAGGCTGTAGAAATTAATAAATTTAAAAGTAGTAAAAAACTGTTAAATTCTCAACTTGATTTGAATGAATCCCCTTTGTTAAATTAAAAAAATTAAATAAATATTGTTGTATTGTTGCTTAGATCAGTTGGAACACAATTTATAATTAAACATGTCTGAAGAAGGTACAGTGTACCGAAACAGCTGTCACTGAATTATATAATAAATATGAAAATCAAATAAAACTATGTTTTATTTTATTTAATTAATATGTATGGATTTTCATCAAATAAACACCAACTCAATTGATTAATTATGTAACTGTTTTTATGTCACCATCATCATCTTCATCACTGTCATTTTGTGGAAAGTGTTTTTTCAACGCCATCCATTATTCTTTCTTCATCAATCTCTTCATTGCCTTTCAGATCCTCATGATCAGTAGTTTTTTTATCATCTGTTTCTTCATAATCAACACTTTCATAAAAAACATCTTCTTTAAATTCATCATCAGGTTTTTCATCATTATTGTCATCCTTGGATTCCCCTCCTTGTTGAGTTTCTTCATTATGATTGTTTTTGATACCATCACTGGTACTTTGAATGTCTTCCTCATGATCATTTTCAATAGCATCATTGGTATTTCCATCAATATTGTTCAAATTTGAACTTTCCAACGTTTTGTTGTACAATTTGTCGTACTCGAAGAGATGGAAATCATGAAAGCAGCTCACAACAACGACAATCTGAAAAACGAAAACGAACCCAATACATGTAACCCCCTCTACCAGATCTTCAGTGAAACACCAGTTTTGAATCCTGCCGATGCTGGGACAAGTCCCGAAAGCGCTACAGTTACATAATTAATTAAGTTGAGGAGACGGACCTTTCAGATGCAACTTCTTCATATGATGATTGTGGACAAATTGTACAAACAACAAAATGTTGGAAAGTTCAAATTTGAACAACTTCTTCATATGATGATTATGGAAAAATTGTACAACAAAACATTGAAAAGTTCAAATTTGAACAACTTCTTCATATGATGATTATGGAAAAATTGTACAACAAAACATTGAAAAGTTCAAATTTGAACAACTTCTTCATATGATGATTATGGAAAAATTGTACAACAAAACACTGGAAAGTTCAAATTTGAACAACTTCATATGATGATTATGGACAAATTGTACAACAAAATGTTGGAAAGTTCAAATTTGAACAATACTGATGGAAATACCAATGATGCTATTGAAAATGATCATGAGGAAGACATTCAAAGTACCAGTGATGGTATCAAAAACAATCATAATGAAGAAACTCAACAAGGAGAGGAATCCAAGGATGACAATAATGATGAAAAACATGATGATGAAGAAACTCAACAAGGAGAGGAATCCAAGGATGACAATAATGATGAAAAACATGATGATGAATTTGAAGAAGATGTTTTTTATGAAAGTGTTGATTATGAAGAAACAGATGATAAAAAACTTCTGATAATGAAGGATCTGAAAGGCAATGAAGAGATTGATGAAGAAAAAATAATGGATGGCGTTGAGAAAACACTTTTTCCACAAAATGACAGTGATGAAGATGATGATGACATAAAAACAGACAGGTACGTAATTAATTAAGTTGGGGAGACGGACCTTTCAGATGAATATTCCATAATTTTATATTTTAATTTTGAATAATACCTCAACGGAACACAACATGAATCTTATAAAAGTTGATTATTAAATGTAATGCTGAATTAGAAATATATATATAAAAGACAGATTTTTATGAGACATATTTCAAAAACTGTGTTCCTATACTGAACTGAACTCCAACTACTTTGAGTTACAATCTAGTTAACAAGGAATATGATGGTTTCTGAAAAAAATAAAAAAACTGTCTTATGAGATGAGGTATATATTTCTGATTCAACTTCAATTAGTTTCACCTCATAATGTTAATTTCTATTAATTTACATTAATAATAATTATTATTATACAGAGTGTCCCAAATTGATGTATACACTCTTTGAAACGTTATTTCTCAGCAACGAAATGAGACACAAATACAATTTTTGTTGTGTATGATCCACAAGGCACTGGAAAAGCATAGCAACATGCTCATCGTTCTTCACATCTTTATAAACAACAATGGCAGCGAGATTATCATTCAATGAACGTAAGTGGATACTGAGGTGTTATTGGAAAGTGGAGAATGTTGTTGAAGTGCAACAACGTTGGATGGTTGAATTTGGGACACCACCACCAACAAGGGTAACAATAACAAGAATCCGAGACTAGTTTGAAGACGATGGAACGGTGCAAGATGTGTTGAAAGGTCGGTGCAGAAGAAAGAGGTGTTCGACTGATGACGAGAATACTGTTGCAGTCATGCAGGTTTTTGCACGATTCTTGTTATTGTTACCTTGTTGGTGGTGTTGTCCCAAATTCAACCATCCAACGTTGTTGTACTTCAACAACAATCTCCACTTTCCAATAACACCTCAGTATCCACTTACGTTCATTGAATGATAATCTCGCCGCCATTGTTGTTTTTAAAGACATGAAGATCAATGAACATGTTGCTATGCTTTTCCAGTGCCCTGCGGATCAAACACAATAAAAATTGTATTTCTGTCTCATTTCGTTGCTGAGAAATAACATTTCAAAGAGTGTATACATCAATTTGGGATACACTGTATATTGATAACAGTATTTCATAAAACTTATGATGGGAATTAACTTGATGAGGCTTTCAAATTAATAAAATTTGAACGAGTCGTACATCTCACCTCATACACTCCGTGTTCTTCACAGCACAGGTCTGCGGTCTCAGGAACAGTTGGTTCCCACCATCAGCCATCTTTTCGACTGTTGAATTTTTGCCTTCACTATCATATTCTGAACTGACATCTAGTGTTGGTTTGATGAACTTTGAGATTAAATCTTGCTCGCTAGGAATTTCAAAATGTATACATCTAAACTTGTTCTCCTGAATGTATATCTTTTCCCAAACTGTTAATTCCAAGGGTTTCGCCAAATGTTTCAGAAGTCTTAAATTTAAAAAGAAACTAAACTTTTGAAAGCATTTGGCAAACTCTTGGAATTGACAGTTTGGGAAAAGATATACATTCAGAAAAACAAATTTAGATCCATGAATTTTGAATCTCAAAGTTCTTTAAATCAACTCTAGATGGCAGTTTAGAAGGTTTAAGATATTAATAGAAAACTGTTTTTATAGTTTTGAAGAATTTATTCTTAAAATTCAGGATAACGCAAATTAGAATAGATTGTAATAGTTTAAAAACTGAAATCTGTTTATCCTAGGTTCTACATGAATGTTCACTGCAAAGAATCTTTCTTCTTGTTCAAAAATACTTCCAATTAGACAAGATAACTAAAGTGTCTCCCTGGAATCCTTGATTCGTAGGAGGCTGGGGAGAGCCGTATTGTGTATTTGCCAGCAGTTCCAAATAGATTCGGTTGTTGATAAATTTATGAAGTGGTTATTACGAACAATAAATACACTATGACTTATAGAATTAATTTAAAGAGTGTTAAAATTATTTTATCTTAATTTAAATGTTTATTTTGTTGAATGTTCATTTTATATGTAATGCTTTGATTTAAGTTTTATTTGTACTTTATTGTAAAAATTTGACTTGTCCCATATCATGTATATGTTCAGTTGGATGAATAAATTGAATTGAATTGATGGTAAAGGCAAAAATTTAACAGCCGGAAAGATGTCTGAAGATAGGAACAACTGTTCCTGAAACCGCAGTCATGTGCTATGAAGAACACAGAGTGTATGAGGTGAGATGGACAACTCAATTTCATTTTTTTTTTAAATTGATAACCATATTTTTATACTGAATCTATTATTAACAAATTTTATTCCACTTTTAATTTACAGTAATTTGAAGTTTTAAGTAGATAATAATGCAAACAGAAGACTTCATTAGAACTATATGAGATATGGAAACTGGCTTGATTGCTATCTTTTATTCCTCGTTAAAATATTTGAGGACAAAGGTGGACTAATGGACGGAAAGCCGATAATGCACATGACAGGTGCTGCCACCCCCACCATCAACATTCATCCCAAAGTGATGTAATGACAAACTCATTTACACGACAAAGAAATTAGTAAAGGTTATATATAGTTAACACACACTAAGATTATACCAACAAACAATACTAAACTATCCATTCTATTTTATTTAATAACTCTAACTAAAATAATATCAATTGCAATAATGATAATGAAAAAAAGACTTAACTATAATTTTTATTCATTTTTAAAAAAATGAAATTAAGTATATTGTGTGTAGTCATCAGAGAATCTAAAAAAAACACACACAGACACACAAAGACAACAAATGGATTGGGACAAGGCACTAACTTATATATGTGCACAATTCATTCATTAAACCCATCACCCCATTCCCCTCCCTCCCACAATAATTATAGTTGCCATTTTAACACAATGTTTAGAGTTAAATGCACATGTATCTTGCAACTCTTCAAATCAGCACATACAGCAGAGATCAAAATAACTTTATTTTTTAAGTCTCTCATCTCAATAAAATATCACTTTCATAGAACGAGGCATTTAAACAAGCATTGTATTTAATAGCGGTGGACAAATCTCATAACATATTTTGAGGTATTTTCTGGAAGTACTTAGTCAAACTGCCAACTTGATTGTTTCAACACATATAAAATAATTTTAAGATACACTTTAGTATATGTAAGGTATACTAAATTATCGGAAGAAAAAATAATTATTATTATGTGATATAATATTATAAGGTTTTTCAAATTAACAAATAAATAATGAGTCGTTAATATCTCACTTCATATATTTCGAGATTTGATGTCAAAGTTCATCAAATCAGCACCAGATGGCGGTTTAGAAGATGACGTTGAAGACGAAAATTCAACAGTCGTAAAGATGGCTGAAGATAAAAACATTTCTTGAAATCGGTCCTGTTCTTTGAAGAACATGGAGTACATGAGCTGAGATATTTACTTCTCATTATTTATTTATTTATTTACTCATATTTTGAGATTTAAGAAAGAAAAATTAATGTTTGAACCGGGATTTGAACCCTGAACTCCTAGTTCTATGTACTAGTGTGCTGTCCATTACACCACTGAAACGATGATACAAACATCAACATTTCTTTCAACTTATACAATTTTCGCTAATAGCTGTCGCTACCATAACGCCAACTGACGTCTTCTCTTCAGAAGTATTATATTTATTGAGAATTTATACACTATTTTTTTAGTGATAAAGCTTATGTTAATTCAAATAAAAACATCCAAAATATGAAGCTTTACCACTAAAAAGTAGTGTATAATTTCTCAATAAATAAAATATTTCTGAATAGAAGACGTCAGTTGGTCTGATGATAGCGACAGCTATTAGCTTTCGGACGAACAAAAATTGTGTAAGATGAAAGAAATATTAATGTTTGTATCATCGTTTGAATGGTGTAATGGACAGCACACTAGTACATAGAACTAGGTGTCCAGGGTTCAAACATTAATTTTTCTTTATTAATTTGATTCTATCCAGGTTTGGAAAATGTTAATTCAAATGAAAATACTGAAAATATTTTGAGATATTTACTGGAAGTTCTTAGTCAAACTACCAACTTGATTTTTTAGTATATGTAATGTATACTAAATTATATCTGGAGAAAAAAAAAAGTTTTGGCTTTTTAGCTTTCGGAATATATTATTTCAAATTGCAGTTCACATATTTCAAAATTTGCTTCTTAATTTGAAAGTTGATACATACATATATATGTTATATTGCAGATTTTCGCGGATATAAGTATGAATAAGAAATTTATTTTGAAGAGAAAAATTCTCGCCTAGACCGAGACTCGAACCCGGGACCCTTGGCTTTCCGGGCCAACTGCTCTACCAACTGAGCTATCGAGGCGAGTTGCGATCTAGATGCAAATTCTTCTCTTATATACGTTGTAATATTCCTCGCGCCAAATGCTTGAAACCATAGCTTCTATCTTTGCAAATGGCAGCTTCTTGGTTAAGAAGACATTTATCGGGAATTTAACACTACTTTATAGCCAGTAGGGCTTCTATTGACGATTTTATTATTATTTAACACTTCTCATTGAAGGATAAATTAGGCGAAAATTTTTCTCTTCAAAATATAATTTATCCTTCAATGAGAAGTGTTAAATTAATAATAAAATCATGAATAAGAAAACTTTCTTATTCATATATATATATATATATATATATATATATTTTGTAACTAGCATATGAGCAACATAGGCTACTTTGTTTTTGAGAAAATTTTTATAGTTTACATTTCTGCAATTAAATGTATTAGTTGAACTTTATATCAGTTTTTCTCAAAAGAGTAAAGTATAGATTTTGTCCACTTTTGCTCTGATTTATAACTTGTGTAATAACAAAACAATTTGTTTTCAATGTATTAAAAGGAATATCAAATCATTTAATCAATTATTTTTTGCAACAGAAACAAATATGTCACTTAGCTTCTAGAAATTTTGAAGTTCCAATAAATAGAGAAATTATGTGTGAATATAAATTAATTGAAATGTCAAAAGGCAAAGGATTGCTTTATAGGATGCAAATGTTAATAATCATAGTATTTCTATTAGGAAAATGTACTATATTTTACAGTTTAATTTTGTCTTTTACAGCATTTCACACTTTTGCTGTTAAATGATACATTTTGTACAATGAGTAGATATGACTTATTTAACGGGTGTATTCGGATCAGTTTATTCTACCAGATCACTGTTATAAACGATCAGATCATAAACTGCAAATGAGGATATTGCAAAATACAATCATTTGTAAAATTAATGATTGTATTATATGTAGATTTAATATTTAAGTAAATACAAAATTGAGATATTAACATTGAAGCAATATTAAATTTTATCAAATAAAAAAAAAAGAAGGAATTCAAGCTTTTATACTACAATTAACTGCATAAATATACGTACATATGCAAAATGCAATCTGAAATATTACTAAATAATATTCCTTGAAATATTTGCATGCTACAAAGAAAACCACACAAGTGTGAAGAAAATATAAAATATTATGGCCAGTTTGAATAACATAATTAGTATTAAGTTATGTATATAGGAATTAACACTATGAGGTTTTTTAGTATTGTTTATTTTTTATTATTTCACTCACCTCATACTTCATAACTTCTTGCAGACCTAGGTTTCATCACAACATTTGTGACATTCTCAATGCTGTGTCACGTTCACAAATGTTGTGATGAAACCTAGGTCTGCAAGAAGTTATGAAGTATGAGGTGAGTGAAATATTAAAAAATAAACAAAACATTAGTATTAATTAACAATTATGAATGCACTTCCAAAAATAAAGGAATTTTAATTTTTCATAATGAAACAAATTATGTAAAAATGAAAGTAGATCCTTAAAGAAGAACATTGTAATGAAATTTTCCACCTCTTATATAAAAGTGACATTTTATACAATATTATTATGAAAGTTTTAAACAACATGCAAATTTATTTGTAATACAGTAAACAGGAAGGATAGGATAGGTGAAGACATTACTGGGTTACCTTGAGCTCTGCCAGTGCATGAGAAATTATTTCAATATCTTAGAAACATACAGAAGTGCAGTGTTGCTCCGAAGTTCCAAATTGCAGGGCAGTTCACACAGTCGAGCAGGCAGTGAATGAGCAATCCCATCCTAGTGCTATAGTGGTAGTAGTGGTAATATTTTGTTTTTATGGTGAGTGCAGTTTACTAGCTCCACCGTACGTACGTGCGTGCAGAGTTGTTATGGAACACGAGGCGGGCGGGCGGGCGAGGGGAGCTAGGGGTCCATGTTAGCACTCGAAGCCTACAAGGCCAGGGCCAAAGTTGGTGGGCAACCAGGTTAAAGAAGAAAAAGAAAAAACAGAATGTTAGTATTTTTTATAGTAAAAAAGTCTGAATTTTTTATATGTTTAATGGTAAATCAACCCCAAGTTTAAAAAAATCAAGGTTCTGCTGAAGAATGTTACTTTCCTGTATGCTTTGTTACTTTTTTAATTGATGTTAATTAATTAAATATATACAAATTATACCTCTATAGTTGCGTGGGAAGTCTAGAATGTTACCATTAATTCGGAACAGTGGTTAATTAATATACAAAAGAATTTTAAATATAATTATTTGCACAACTTTACTACACTGTTAGATTAATAAATGTTTGGTTAAAATTTATTGTCTAGAAAAAGACAAAATTGCTACATATTAAATAAATATGTTAGTTATTCAAATATACTTTTTCCTGTAATAGTACATTACAATGTGCGGTTGAGAAGTGGATTTACAGAAGTGAGGAAAATGTTTAAAAACCGAGCAAGAGCGAGGTTTTTAATTTCCGAGATTCTGTAAAACACTTCACAAACGTGCATTGTACATTATTTTTGCACGATGATGTTTTCAAAATAATAGTAAAATAATAACATCTTTGTTGGAAATGTTTGCGTTCATTATAAACAACTGACTAATGTTAACATCGTGGGAAATGTTTATTAGTTGAAACTACAGAACACCGTGACACCAATCAGTGATAAAATGACGGCAAATACATATTTATTGTTTTATATTGTTTCAAATGAAGTTCAGTTCATTTAAAATGCAGTGATTTGTTTCGTATAATGTATATTAACACTACCTTTTGGATATTTTTTTGTATATACATTGTACGTAGTATGCATAGAGGGCAGTAATTTTACTACGGGGTTTGTAATATGTAATATTACGGTATAGTTATTTTATTACAGTATAGTTATTTAGGTTGGCAACCCCGAAATGTAGGAAGTTGAACTTTCAATCATGGTCGCCATTGCTGTAGGTACGACAAAACACACTATCGCGCAAAAAATAAATATGTTCTCTTTAAAATTAAATATTTATTTTAGATAATAATAGAATTAGAATTTAACACCATCTTGAAAGAATGAGTTCAAATCGGATCCCCAAAGCTGTTTATACCAAGAGGACAAAGATCTCTGGGCCGTCCTATGAAACACTGGAGGGAAAATCTTCTATACTTGGAAGGAAGAAGAAGAATTTAACATTTTACCTCACAATTGTAGATTTCTTGAAGAATAGTTTTGATACTTCTGTGTACCATCTTCACCTCTATTTTAACTGTTGAATTGGTGGCTGGTGATCCTGCAGGTTGCTTCCTACTCTCTCTATTACCTGATACATGAACTTCCAAATTAAATCTTTTTCTCTGGGAATTTCAAAATTCATAATTTTCCTTTTATTTTTCTGGATGTGAATTTTCTTCCAAACTGTGAGTTCTTTACACTTATCTGTCCCAATAATTTGGTCTTAGATAAGTCTAAGGAACTCATAGTTTGATAGAAAATTCACTCCAGAAAAATAAAAATAAAATCATGAATTTTGAAATTCCTGGGGAAAAAGATTTAATTTGGAAGTTCATCAGTCAGCCAACAAAAGAAACAGGAAGGAACCACAGGATCGCCAACCATAAATTCAACAGTTAGCTAAAACTGAAGATGATATACAGAAGTACTGAAACTAGTCTCCAAGAAATCTACAATTATGAAGTGAGGTGTTAAATTCTAACTCTATTATGCATAGTGTTTAAATGAATTTTAAAAGTATTTTTCCATTGTGTTACTTCCTTTAAATATTAATAATACTTTTTTTTAGCTTTGGGTACATTCACTTTCATATAATATGGTTATAACTTTTAGACTTTTAACATATATATATGAATGCCATTGTAAAAGACTTTAGAGAAACAAAACATGGAAGTATCACTATCAATAGAAATTTAAAATTACATATAATAATGTTTGCAGATGATCTTGTTTTACTAGCAACATCTGAAGAGCCTTTTGTGGAAAACCCCAATACCAAGCAAAATTTGTTTAAATAACAAAATTTTAGAGAGAGTTAATGAGTTTACTTATTTAGGATATAAACTCTCTTTTGTTGAAAATTTGGATTTATCAGAGAAAATTGTGAAATTCAACAAATCAATGGGAATCATTAATAGAGTTTTAAAACCTTCATTAGTGCAAAAATCAACTCGTACTCGTCTTTATCAAATAATGGCTAGACCAGTCCTATGTTATGGGAGTGAAGCGTGGACTATAAGGACGAGAGATGAAAGCAGACTAACAGCTTGTGAGATGAAATTTATGCGCCGAACAGCTGGCTACACCAAATGGGATCGAAAGAAAAATGTAGAAATCCTTCAAGAACTTAATGTGTCACCAATACTGGACTACATCTCCAGATATCAGCTAAACTGGAAGGAACATGTCTCAAGAATGGCTAGATACAGGATCCCCAAGGCAATAATGAACTACTGTCCAAAAAGGAAATGGTCACTTGGTCGACCTATGAAAAGATGGCACGAAAACCGCTTTCTCAGGCCATAACAGTTCTTCTAGGACTAATTCCTGGCAGGATGACGATGATGATATATTTTAGACATCGACAACATGGAAATTAAGGACTTATATTTTGATATTTTGTAGATTTTAGAAATCTATAGATAGAACCCAGTTTTGAGTCTGTGATCATCAAGTACAGTATCTGAGTGCATTACCAATAAGTTACCCAAAGTGACAAATTATTATTAAAAGTGTTATTTTCAGCTTAAAAAAAGTTATATAAGCATCTGTAAGCTTACTGATACAGCGGACATGACCATTTATATTATAAAATTCAATCACCTTTCCTCTTTGGTACATATTTTTGCCATGCAATTAGGCTAAGTTTTCACTACTTCTCATTTATTAAATAATTTATTTCCTTTCCAATTTTATTAACAGCATTAAGGAAGCCAATACAGAATAATTTTTAAAAATATATAATGTTTAGCCAAGCTGTTTAAGAAAGCAAAATAAAAAGCTATCAAAATATCATATATTAATAAAGTTAGTTTTTATATTATTCAATTTGTGAATTATCAAAATTTTAAAATTTAAAACTCTATGGCACATAATTGCCTTCTATAATGTGCAAAGAAAAATTGCTTTGTTTTTAGTTTCATGCTTTGGCTGTGTAAGACAGTACAGCAACTGAAGATTATGGCAAATGTGAATCCTTTACAGTGCAGTTCTGGCTTCTATAGCCGCATTTGAAGTGTCTAGGGTGTATGGTGCGGTAAGAGGGGAGGGTGAGTTGCAGGTACTGCTAGTAACTATCCTCAGTTTTGAAAACATAATAATTATTGTACGTTGAATTGTTTTATCTACTACTTCTGTGTTAGTGAATCCTTTTGTTTTCTCATATGTTTGGAGTGTTCATTATAGAATAGTGTTGTTTTTATAACAATTAATTTTTTTATTATTATTATTAATAAGAAAATGTTTTTTGCATGGCTGCTAGTTCCCTCCCACACGACAATGTTTCCTCCTGCCACGCCCCTTAGGATTCAACAAGACGGCCATGGTTACCAGAATTGGACTATACATGTTTCTTCCATTTTACTCACATGTACATTTTTCATTGCTATAAGAGGATATAAACATTTTCAGAAAAAAAAAGGATATTACAAGTCAATTTTTTAGTATTGATTCTTTTTACTATATCTATCTATCTACAATGGTGTAATGTCCAATGTCGGGTCTTAACATCTTCTTTGTTAGGAGTTACTAGACACATTAATTTAGTTACTCTTATTTCCCTAGAGATGTCATGAATGATATGTAGTCAACATACTGACCCAATGAGATATCTACTAAGCAACTAAGATATCACTAGGATGAAAAAGGTGGAAAAGTTTGCTTAGAGTCCTCTTTTATTCAGACTTAATAGTATATTACGATGCAAGGTTGGGAAGTGGTTTCTACAGAAGAGAGGAAAATGTTTAAAAATCGAGCGATAGCGAGGTTTTTAATTTCTGAGATTCTGTAAAACACTTCACAAACCTGCGTTGTACATTATTTTTTGCGCAATGGTTTTTTCAAAATAATAAATAGTAGAGAAAATAATATCTTTTTGGAAATATTTGCATTCATTATAAACAATTGAGTAACGTTAACAGTGTGGGCAATATTTTGTTAGTTGTAAGTACAGGAGACCGTAAGACCATTATTATTATTAAAATGGCCGCAAGTACGTATTTATCATTTTATATTGTTTCAAATAAAGTTCAGATCATTTAAATGCAGTGATTTGTTTTGTATAATGTATATTAACACTACCTTTTGGATATTTTTTGTATATACATTGTATGTAGTATACATAGAAGGCAGTGGTTTTACTTCCCGCACATGGGTGCAAATGTAATATTACAGTATAGTTATTTAGATTGGCAATCCTGAAATATGGGAAGTTGCCATTGCTATAAGTACGACAAAACGCACTACTGCACAAAAAGATCTTTTACAAGCCTGAAAATCTGCAGACTCATTACCCACAGTTTAAAGTCTCTCCCAGAGGTCTTGATCTTTGGATTTTTTCATCCTAAATAATCCATCGACCCCAGCCAGGTTTGAATCTGCGACACTCGGGTTCAGAGGCAAGCAACATAACAGCTAGTCCACTGTGGCCAACTCGTTTTACTATAATTATATTTTATTTTCATAAGAAACACAGACTAGAGGATAACAAGAAGATCCATCATAGTAACTCTGCCTGAAGGCAGGTCCTTCACTGCAATCATAGCATTTTCATGTTATGCTTGCAGCTTTACTAGGGAATTGTAGGTGTGGTAGCTTCCCGTTGCTTTCCACACCGGTGAAGGATAATGATGATAATGATAAGGTTGTTGATGGCCATATGATTTCGGGGACCGTTTGGGCCTCAAAGTTTTCCTGACATTTGTCTTACAGGTGAGGAAAAACCCCGATAAAACCTCACCCAGAAAAACTGCCCCGACCGGGGATTGAACCCGGGTCCGCTGCGTGACAAGGCAGCATGCTACCTCGAAACCACAGCAGTGGACAACAAGAAGATAATCTTTCATAAAACAGAATTAGAATTATTTTATGATTAATATTAATTCCTAAACCTTATGATTAATCCCTTCATACCACAAATGAATATTAATATGTACTCAACAACAAATTTATTAATTCCAAAATAAAGGTTCACTCTGTCAGAAAAAAAAATTAAGATAAACTAAATTGAATTTGCCATGTCACATGATTCGTAAATATTAGTTTTATTATGGGTAAAAGTGTTAATAACAACTGAAGAAGGAAGTAGAATAATGGAAAGTGATACCATGACAAAAATTATGTTAAGCACCAAAAAAAAAAAAATCTTTCAAAGAAAGTAGCATGTATAAAATGAACTCCATGGCATGACAAGCATAGGAGGCCCTTGGTCTACCCTATCAGCTGCTGGCCTCACATCTACACGTGTTAATTACAGAGGCAGACAATCATCCAGCCAATGTAGGGATGACATGTAATCAGCATGTTGGGTCCCCCTGCCGTTATAGCTGGTTTCCTCAACCTGGAGCCACTACAATTGTAGCTACCTAAATTCCTCACGATGCTGGATGGGCACCGGTCCCATACTGGCCGAAATTCCATGAGAAAATTTCTTCTCCCACAGATACTCGAACCAGTGCAAGTCCTGTAGCTCTGTGCTAAGGTGTCTTGCCTTAACCACTTGGCTACAGCGCAGGACAAATACCATATAAAAGAATCTATAAGACTTGCTCTTCAGTAATTGCTAATTAGAGATTATTTCAGACAAAGTCGGTCTTGGTAGATCAGCAGTTACAATCTCTGTTTCAAAGGTTTGCAGGTTCAAACGTGGCCAGGATCGATCGGCTTTTAGAGGTGTTAAAATCCTGCCTTTTAAAGGGGTAAAGCTGGGTGGAGGAACCATGTCATAGATTCATGGAATGAAAATAACCTCAAGTCTGAGGTACGAGGCTTCTGAACAAAATTTGTCAGCCCTTATATGCACAGATTTGAAATGAGGTACTAATGGCCTAAACTGTTAAATAGAATACTACCTGCAGGCATGAAGGTTGTTTAGATAACATGAAAAGTCCGGTACCCACAGAACATAGAGGGAGTAGTTCTAAGGAACAGCATCAGAATGCTGGATCATCATCAATGTATGAAATGCTTAGATATTACAGAATATCTATTGGACTGAGTGAGACTTGGAAGGGCAAAATCACATTATATAGAAAATTGCAAGTATATATCTATATATATATATATGATATGAAAAGAAAAAAGAATGCTTGAGTCGGGATTTGAACTCGAGTCTCTAAAGTCTGTACCTTTAGCGCTCTAACCAACTGAGCTACCCAAGAATTCCAAGACAAACATACAATTTTCTTATACATGTAGTATTCTCAATTCACACAAGAGGTAGCGGAAATTTCTTCCAACTGCCATCTAGTGGCTAACATAACAGTTAAGCAAATTATTAAAGAGAATATTTACTTTATAGCAGTAACGCTTGTAAATATAGATATTATAAATATATTTTTGACATTTGGCAATGAAGGCAAATATGATACTGCTACGCCGTAGCGTAGTGGTTAAGGAACTGCGCTACAAGCCGGAAGGTCGAGGGTTCGAGTCCCGGTGGGGGTCAGGATTTTTAAACTAACCCAAAACCTTCTGACGGCACTATGGCCCTGGGGTCGACTCAGCCTCTAACTGAAATGAGTACCAGACGCTTGTTCTGGGGTAAAGGCGGCCGTCACGCAGGGCTGACAACTCGGCTGACATCAAGTGCCGATTGTCAAGAAAAAGTGGGAGCCTTAACTTCCTACTACCCCAAGGGCCTCCTGAGGCCTGTAGTGGGATCACTTTACCTTTACTGCTATAAAGTAAACATTCTCTTTAACAATTTGCTTAACTGTTATGTTAGCCGCTAGATAGCAGTTGGAAGAAATTTCCGCTACCTCTTGTGTGAATTGAGAATACTACATTATAAGAAAATTGTATGTTTGTCTTGGAATTCTTGGGTAGCTCAGTTGGTTAGAGCGCTAAAGGTACAGACTTTAGAGACTCGAGTTCAAATCCCAACTTAAGCATTCTTTTTTTCTTTTCATATCATATTTGCCTTCATTGCCAAATGTCAAAAAAAAATATATATATATATATATATATATATATATGTGCTTGAGATTTATTTTGAGAATTTAGTGACCAAAAACCATATCAAGTAAGGAATTATTGAAGATAACGATGAGATCTGGAAGGAGATTAAATTTCACAAATGAAAATTGATTGGACACACTCTCAGAAGAGAACTAGACAGTGTGCCAAAGAGAGCAATGGAGTGGAATCCATAGGGAATGCCTAGAAAAAGAGCAAAACCAAAAATTACATGTCACAACACTATAAAACAGAAATTGAACAAGGGAAAAGTTGGAATTTGCCATAAAACAGAGTCCGGTGGCATGCTTTCACAAATGGCTATGCTTCCAAGAGGAGTGGCAGGAATTACTACTATTTATAGTTAAATATGGGAAATAACATTATGAGGTTCTTAATTCGTAAATTAATGAGTCATTTTTTACATCTTACCTCATATTTTATGTTTCTTTAAACACGAGAACTAGTTTTTAAGAGAAAGATCTCTCTCATTTTCAACCGACATTATGACTACCAGATTTTCGTTGGACTCTCCAAACACCAGATGGCAATGTTATTGATGGAGATTCCAATGAAAATCTGGTAGTCATAATGTCGGTTGAAAATGAGAGAGATCCTTCTCTTGAAAACTAGTTCCTGTCTTTAAAGAAGCATAAAATATGAGGTAAGATGTAAAAAAATTACTCATTAATTTACAAATTATTACTGTTACTCGACCGCGTTCACTTTTTAGCCAGTGAGGGGAAGCAATGGCACCAGTGGTGAAGAAGGGAAAAGTGTCTCCTTCCACCGTTGGTACAAGCGAATGACTGGGCAAGTGGTATAATCAGTGGCAAAATATAGTGGTAGACCTACTTGAAATAGGAGACGAAGTTAATGAAAGATCGTCTGAGTTTGTATGTCTACGGGTTTCTGGATAATGTGATGTACAGAGAAATAAAATCAGCACTGATTTCCAGCTACTGGCTGGCAGACTTAAATGTGTATTTATTGTGAATATAGGGTCTGGCTTTAGGGAAAGTAACTTAAAATGTTCCTATAATATATGTGTAATTATTATAATATTTATAAAGGTTCCGGTTGGCCTCAAATTTCTTTAAAAGTTTTATCTTTAAGGGGGTAGAATTTAAGTTGGTATATATCTAACTTGCAGTTATCAATAATTGCAATTTTCTTTCGCATCTGACAGTCACTAACAACTGACTATACATGACTAACAGAAAATAAACACGGTCACTGCAACCTAAGACAAGGGTCTACTACCTCCAACCCCTACTCACCCTTATTTCATTCTTTTAGTTCACAGTTTTTTCGCATTGAAAGTTAACGTTGTCGAGTAATACTATTGAACTAGAGAACTTTCCAAAGCTTGAATTTAGGAATGTGAATGGCCTGAACAACAGATGGTGTTACCCTTTCCCCTTCCTGTTGTGGGTTTTTCAGTGCTAATATGGCTCAGTGTATATTCGCTAACTGCCAAACAGCAAATTTTGAAGAGACTTGTGGTGTGGGATATTTTTCAGATCCTCTCAGCTCACAATGGCTTTTACCCTTAAAAATAATTCCGATTCCGATTGAGGGTCTTTCCACTTTTCAGCGGTTGCCCTTTTACCAGCTGGCTGCTGGCCCTTCACATCCACATGTGTCAATCACAGAGGTAGATGATCAACAGCCAGTAGGGGTGACATGTGGTTAGCATGTCGAGTCCCCCAGCCGTTATAGCTGGTTCCTCAACCTGGAGCCGCTACTTATTGTAGCTACCCAATTGCCTCACGATGCTGGGTGGGCACCGGTCCCATACTGGCCGAAATACCATGAGAAAATTTCTTCTCCCATGGAGACTCGAACCAGCGCAAGTCCCGTAGCTCTGCGCCAAGGCTTCCTACCTTAACCGCTCGGCTACGGCGCGGGACAAAAATAATTCCACTTAATTAATTCATTCAGAATTAATTAACAATTGGGTACACTTTCATTGAACTTAAGAATTCAGTTATGCTATAAAATGTACAGTGATTTTAATGGATGCTTGCAAATTTCAAAATAAGGATCCGCATTGCTTAATTTCCTTTATGTCAGTATACATATTGGATCCACAGTTCAATAGAGTATCCATATTACGCATCATTAGTTAACTAACTAACTCACTGGCACTATCGAACCCATAGATTCATGGCCGCGCAGACATAAGCTCTCCATATATCCCTATCCTGAGCCAATGTTTTCCAATCATCCCCTATATAATCTACTTTCCTCAAATCATAGTTAATGTCACCTTTATCTTCTGTGGGAGCATGTACATTTACGATTATACCCTTTAGAATTATGTATATCCTATCACTGACAAACTTAATATCTCGGATAGTGGATAGCATCCTCCTTTGGACTAAAAAACCCATTCGAAATTCAGGTCTTTCTGCACCCCCGTAGTATAATGCAAAGCTTCCTGATTCCTGACTACCTTCTCCTGGCCATCTAACTTCCTGTAAAGCGACTATATCCAAGGGTGATTTATCTAATTCACAGGTTAATACCTCTAGTGCCCCGCTATTGTATAAAGTCATAACATTCCATGTTCCTAGGAACATGTCTCTATGTTTGAGCCTTTGGCATGTGTTTCCTGAAGTAGTCCCCACCCAGATGGGGGACTATTTGATCTCCAGAAAATTTTACCCCAGTTGAACCCATGTCCGCATTTCTTAATGGTTGTATTTTTACGGTGAAAGATCGTCACTCTTTCGACTAAGGTACCTTTTTCGTCTGGATTATCACCTTCGACCTGTCCGCAATGGGTAACCCTATCGGCAGCAATGCTACCGCCGGCATAGCTCTCAGGATCATTTAAGCACGCAAGACACTCCACCATGACAAGGTAAAGATACCATTAGTTACTGCATCTAAATAGTTATTTCAGTATATTCATAGTAGCTAATACCTGGCGTGTGCTGCTATGTCTAAATCAATTATTATGGGATAATTAAATTGTATGGTATATACTATATGACGAACCAAACATCAGTTGCTAGTCTGTTTTTAAAACCTCCTTTTCTAACTGTCAGATTTTGCTGATTTTTGGAAAATAGCTACCATGGTTTATTTCAATAGGATATATTGAGTTTCATTATGAAACATCTAAAATTGCGACCACTTCAGCGAATTTAAAATTTTTGTTTCAGATGAACTCTTACATGTAATGATTTTAGTACATAATAGATTGCATAAAAAACCCCTCTCCTTGAAAAAAAATAAATATATGCAAAATTTTAAGTTAATCGACCCACTATTTTTTGAGTTTTGCTAGCAAAACATATTCAGGCTGAAATTTTATATATTCACATAATATTAGTCCACCGCTGTGGTCTCGAGGTAGCGTGCTGCCTTGTCATGCAGCGGGCCCGGGTTCGATCCCCAGTCAGGGCAGTTTTTCTGGGTGAGGTTTTTCCTCACCTGTAAGACAAATGTCAGGAAAACTTTAAGGCCAAACGGTCCCGAAATCATCTGGCCATCTTCATCATCCTTATCATTATCATTATCATCATCATCATCATCCTTCACCGGTGTGGAAAGCAACGGGAAGCTACCACACCTACAATTCCCTAGTAAAGCTGCAAGCATAGCATGAAAATGCTATGATTGCAGTGAAGGACCTGCCTTCGGGCAGAATTACTATGGATGGGCATAAATATTATTTTCATTTACTGGTTGTAAGATGGAATTCACCAATCACATTATTTAACTAATTTTTGCAAGCAATGGTGCTGTATTATAACTAACTCACTGATACTATTGAACCTGTAGGTTCACGGCCGTGCAGACATAAGCTCTCCATACATCTAATCTTGTACCTAATGTTTTCCAATCATTCCCAGTATAATCTACTTCCCTCAAATCATGGTGCTGTATTATATAATTTATAACAAGATAAATATTTACATGTATTTATAGGCAATTTTTGGATTAGTAAAAATTATTTATTGAGGACAAATTTTAAGCAGTTAATTAAAAATTAAAATTTGTGTTTAACTATAACACATTTTGTAATATGTTTCCGCTATTTTCAGTAATTCATCTAATTCTTAATGAACATTATTAATGCAAAAGAAGATTGCAGATGCAAACAGCAGTTTTCTAAACAATTAAATTCCTAGATTTAATAAAGTTGTTAATGTTAAAAGTTTACAGGTAATTTTTATGTAGTATCCGTGTCGGAATTTCTAATCCCGGTAAATGTAAATTTTTAATAAATGCATTTTATTAAATAATTAATTGAACTAGTAAGATGATATTAAAATTAAAATAAATGTTAGAAATTATTCATGCTGTATTTTCAATATTTCAATATAAAACTGGATTAGATACACAGAAACTATTTTACTGCAATGTTTAATTCAATTTAATTTTCTTACATTTATTATGTAGTAAATGTATTGTACAAAAGACTAAGGTTTGCCCGTTTTACTGAGGAAGGAGAATCTCTGAAAATTGTGAATTTTCCTCGAGAGAATTAATTGATTAATATCATTCACACTTTGTCCTCAAACCAAGAGGAACAAATGAGGAAATATAAATAATAAAAATATATGTATATATAACTGCCATGCATTTTAAATTTTGCAATGCCTTTTTGTCCACAATTTTTTTAAAATTATTCAACTAATAATGAAGAATGGCATAAAGAACCCACCTTTAGCTAACTATAGAGGTATGCATCATGAAGTTTATATGTATAAGAAAATTTTTAATATTTTAGTATTGTGATATATAAGCATACAGTAAAGCAGTAACAAATCTCAGCAGTTTAATATTTTCATTACAGAGTCATCTGTGAAAACAAATGACTTTATAATGACATACACTAGAGAGACAGCCAGTTTCTCTAAACCATATGAATTTATTAGTAATTGGTGCAAAGTTCAAGAATCCCTGATATCTCAGAGAAAAATGCATGTTATTTTAAACAAGTGAAGTTTAACTGGCTGTCTTTTAGTAAAAGCCAAGCAATGAATTAATACACTTTATAAAATGTAAATGTAATTTCATTCGAACTTTCTCACTATCGAACTAAACAAGAAATCATTATTGTATCTATCAACATCAAATACTTTAACTGGAATATTTTAAAAATAAAATTGAACACAATAAAATAAAAATGTGCTATTCTAAAACTGTAATAATCTAATTTTTATTAACGTCATTTACAAGAATTTTACATGTTCTTAATTAAAAAAAAAAGAATAAAAATTCTTAAGTCAGTTTTATATTAAATTTAAAATATTTATTAATTAGATAAAAGATGAAAAGTTTTTTTATGATTTAAAAATAATATTAATTTCTTTACTTACAAGAATTATCAAGGAGACGGAAATCATGAAAGCAGCTTACATCAATGACAGCCTGATAAACGAAAACGAACCCAATACATGTAACCCCCTCTACCAGATCTTCAGTGAAACACCAGTTTTGAATCCTGCCGATGATGGGACAAGTCCCGAAAGTGCTGCAGTTAAATAATTAATTAAGTTGAGGAGACGGACCTTTCAGATGAATATTCCATAATTTTATATTTTACTTACAAGAATTATAGTAAAGAATATATCAAAAGTCTTCTTGTAACTTGTAAGCTCAAGTTTCCCTTAACAGAGATTTAGACGCTCTCCCCCTACAGGAAGTATTTGAACCATACTAATTTAGTTACACTTGTTTTCGTATAGATGTCACTTATGTGGTCCATGGTCAGCGTTCCGCCTCATACTGACATCTAGGAAACCAAGGTAGTACTAGGACGGGAAAATTCGGTAAATTTTACTTAGAGGCCTTTTCATTCAGGCTTAAGGATCTTTTACGAGCCTGAAAATCTTCAGACTCGGGACCCACGGATTAAAGTTCCTCCCTGAGGACTTGCTCCTTGGATTTTTCCATCCTAAAAAATCCATCGACCCCAGCCAGGTTTGAACCCGCAACCCTCGGGACCAGAGGCAAGGAGCATAACCACTAGTCCACTGTGGCCGATCGATTCATATGTACAGAGGGGAAATTCTATAATGACAGCTGCCAACAGTCAGTCTCATTAATTCCAAGAATAGTATTAATAAAACTACAACAGGAAGTGATATTATGAGGTTCTTTCAGTAATTAATGAGAGTCTAATATTTTATCTCATACATTGTTTTGTTGTTAAGAACATGTTTCAATATGTCTTCACATCATTTTCAGCTCATTCATAATATAATATGAAGATATATTGGAACATGTTCTCAAGGACAAAACAACTTATGAGATAAGATTTTTGACTCATTAATAATTTCAAGAATAGTGTTTTAAAATAATTAAAATAATAGTTATTGAACTGTTATAGGAAATATCACTATGAGGTTTTATTTTAAGATTTAAAATAAAATTCTTTACACATCACCTCATATCCACTCTTCTAATTAAACCAGTTTCAAAACCTCGGCAGTTTCATCATCAGTAATTTCATGAGCGAAGTTCTGTCGTTCAGGAGGACTGCTTCTTACTCCATCTATTCCATCAACAGATGGAGTAAGAAACAGTTTTCCTCACAACAGAACATTGATCGTGAAATTACCGATGATAAAACTGCCGAGGTTTTGAAAAATGGTTTAATTAGAAGACTAAAAATGAGGTGATGTGTAAAGAAATTTATTTTCAATCTTAAGCATAGTTATATTTTGATATACATATATATTACAAAAAAAGTGAAAACATTTTAACAATTTGATTACTTGAGTGAAATTTTATGTTACATTCCTAACCTCAATATTTATACTTTCTTAAAGTATAACTGAAATTTAAGGCTTGTAAATTACTGAAATACTACTTTCACGTAAATATATTAAGAAATTATTTTTTAAATTCATACGACATATTTGTGAATAATTCATTGCTATGGCTCCACAATATTAGTAGTAATAAAGCAACCTGAAGTAAAACAAATTAGATGTGCTGCACAAGAGAATGTTGAGTGAATGTGCTAGTTAGGTTTTTCAACATTTTCACATTACAGGAAAAAAAATGTACATTATGTCTCCACCAATAACTACCCATTCCAAGATAACTCTCCGCTATTGTAAAATAATAATTGCTAATGAAATTTCATACCGTAAGTTATTATTTAACAAGTTTCTGCTTGTAATTCCCGACTATATTTCAGAAATGATTAAAACTATTTAAAAAAATCTTTAAAATAAATACATTTTCTCCTAGCAGACACCATATTATCTTCAAATAGGTAGCGGACTTAGTGGGACAATAACAAATGACATACAATAACTGCAAAAAAACTTTCTAGAAAGTTGGGTTCAAGTAAAGGCAATCACTCAGACAAAACCCCAGCAGTCGACAAGACAAAAATTCTCCCAATACACTACACTAGCTACAAATACATACACCGTAAAACTAGACCCATAGACAAGCCCAAAAGTGTAGTATGATTAATAAAAGTTATTATAATTAATATATTATTAATTAAATTATACACAGAAAACTAATCACAGTTAACCCCACATTATTGTAACAACAGGAGCATTATTGTCCTTCCCAAATGCAATGCAAAACTTCATACATATTTTATGAAATGTAAAAAGTCAGGCATTTCAAAGCAATTATTATGATTATTATTAATTTATGAAGATGGCTGCCCGTACGTTAGTGTCAACTTGGCCTTGTGGATAGATTGAATTTTTTTAGTTAGTGCTAGAATAGGGTAGGTAAAAAATTAAGTTTTAATGTATAGATTATGTAAATTTGCATTTACATAACAAAAATGTTAGTTTCCCAGCCATGGGTTCTCGAGGAGGAGCTAAAGATTGTTAGACTACTCAAGTGCACAGCACGTTCGTAACTTTTACTTTTATTTTTAAAAAAATTAAAAAATAAAAACTGAAAAGAAAAAAATTAGTAAAAGTTTCACAATTCTTGGTGTTGAAGACGAATCACAACTTTTGAAACAAAGAGATTAATTGCAAAAATAGAATTGTAGATATTGTTGCTGAGAGACTTGAAAAAGAGAAAAAACTGAAATAAGATTGTTTTATATTTAATTAATGTTGGGAAGTAAACATTATGAGGTATAATCATTAAAATTCATCAGAGAACATATTGTTTAAACAACTCACCTCATAGGATTCATGCTTCCATGATATCGCGATTTCAAACACAATCATGTTCATCGTCAGCCACAACTCCGACTGATGAAATTCTTCGGCCGTCAACTATTCTATTGTCGCCATCTTCAGTGCTGCCATCTATGGTTGAATTTATGAACTTCGAAATCAATGTAATTTCGTTAGGGATATCAAAATTCATTGATCTATTTTTGTTTTTCTGAATGTATATTTTTTCCCAAATTTGAATCAGAAAAACAAAAATAGATCAATGAATTTTGATATCCCTAACGAAATTACATTGATTTCGAAGTTCATAAATTCAACCATAGATGGCAGCACTGAAGATGGCAACAATAGAATAGTTGACGGCCGAAGAATTTCATCAGTCGGAGTTATGGCTGACGATGAACATGATTGTGTTTGAAATCGCGATATCATGGAAGCATGAATCCTATGAGGTGAGTTGTTTAAACAATATGTTCTCCGATGAATTTTAAGATTGTTTTGTTTATATTGTTATTTTAATTATATTTAAAGTATCATGAACGTGATAAACAGATATAAAACAATAATCTGCACATTTATGCAGATAAACGTTTATTTCATACAATCACGTTCATGATTATTTTTAAGGTTTTTATTATCTTTATAGGTGAAATATTTTGAAATTGAATTTTGAATTTGAGTCGGTATCTCTGAGTTTTACCCCAATTACCTCAACAATTTTTTGATGACCCAGAAATTGATTTTGACTGTAATAAGGAAGTTTTCAACAATGGAAGATTATACAGGGTGCCTCACAATAACTATTACAGACTTCTAGGGGTTTTAGAGGGGACTTAGTAGATAAAGTTTTTGATAATAACCCATGTCCGGAAATGTACTATTTTGATGTCAAATAAGTTTGAAGATCGAAACACAATGTGCTGATGTCGTGTGTCTTGTGTTTCAGAATAAGTGTTACAGACTTCTATGGGTTGTACTACACTTATCGAGTCAGAGAAAGATCTTCTTGCATGAATTCTGATGGCAGCAGAAATTATTAAGCACACACCAGGTCTTGTAGGGCATGTGTATGAAAACATGCGTCACAGGTACACTTTGTGCAACGAACAACAGAGTCGCCACGTGGAACCACACTTGTAGTACAACCCCTAGAAGTCTGAAATACTTATTCTGAAACACAAGACATGTGATATCAACCCATTGTGTTCCGATCTTCAAACCTATTTTACGTTGAAATTGATACATATCCGGACATGGGTTCCTTATCAACTGTATCTACTAAGTCCCCTCTACCACCCCCAGAAGTCTGTAATACTTATTGTCAATCACCCGGTATAAAACCCTGGAACTTTGCACCCACAAAGTTTTGTATTTTTGACAAATTTTTATTGGAAGGAGCTTTCAAAATCAAACTATAAGACATCAGGAAAGTATTTTGAATATTACATTTGAAGAGAAAAATGTTACGCGTATATTAAGGTTCAAACCCAGGACCTCTAGTTTTATACATTAGCATAGGATAGTTCAGTGAAGAGTGCTAGTGTATAAAACTAGAGGTCCTGGGTTCGAACCCAGGAGTAAAATTTTTCTCTTCAAATATAATTTGTCCTTCAGTGAGAAATGTTCAATTTATAATAAAATAATATTAGTAATTTTATAGTTTGGAAGTATAATTTGAGAATTAATTATGCAGCCTGCAAATATCTGCTACAAATAACAGTAAAAATAGCTCCACAATTAAATTCACAGCTAATTTGAAAAATTAGCTTTCATACCTTGCAGATTATTTTCACAATTCATTTTGTGCAACATTTTAAATAAATGATGTTGAAGAAGATTTCCGGGCTGTAGCCGTGGTCGTGAGGCTTGTAGTTCCCCGACGTTTCACCAAAGACTGTGTCTGGCATCCTCAAGGGTTGTCCCTGTAGGCCGTGGTCGTGAGGCTTGTAGTTCCCCGACGTTTCGCCAGAGACTGCGTCTGGCATCCTCAAGGGTTGTCTTGAGACTGGCATTTCTGTCTTTGGCGAAACGTCGGGGAACAACAAGCCTCACGACCACGGCCTACAGCCCGAAAATCTTCATCAAGATCATCATAGCAACTCCGGCCGTGAAAGTCTACGTGAATACATTTTAAATAAGGATTTTCAACGTACAAATATTGAGGATTCTATGCAATCTTCCACTGTTTAACGTTTCCTTGCGAGAAAAAAATCTTCAGGTTTTGTTAAAATTTGTAAGAACTGGGTATTAGAGTAAAAACCCAGAAATTCCACATTCAAATTCTATTATCTGACAAAACCAATCACCTATATAAGACATTATCACCTTTCAAATATTATTTAACTGAAGGTTAAGAAGGAAATTTTAAGAACGGAATGATCTTTGAAAATAAAAAAGTTCTTTAAAAGTGTTTTTTTTCTTTACTGATATTTTATTTTTGCTTTCTGATGGAGTTTTGAACCAAGTATATACATATCCAATAAAAAAAATCTCATTATATGATTCCACAGGCACAAGTTGCCTACGTCAACAAAAGTACAGAATAATTCATATACTGGAAAGAATATACATAATAATATAAATAATATACTATGATTATTTTCATCACCCCCGTTTCAAGGGAGGTAATCACACCTTACAAACTCAATTCTCTCACATTTTATGCTCCTTTTTGTGAATATACACATTAAATAATTTGAGGAAAGAAGGACATGCATATAACCTCCATCCATCATTCAGTTGCAACAACATGGAAATAAAATATCACAACCATACAATACAAAAATACTATATAAAAATGCTACAACAGTAGACACTGGAAGAAAAAAAGTGTAAATATTGAAGATCTCAAAGAAAATTTCTCGGCTGTTGGCCATAATCTTGAGGCTTGAAGTTCCCTGGCGTTTCGCCAGAGACTGTATCTGGCATCCTCAAGATTTGTCTTGAAACTGGCAATTTTATCGACTACCTACCCTATTTATACAGTTCACTGCGATATGTTGTCTGCGCGGTCCATTCCATTATAAGTTGTATCTGCCTTCTGATTGGTTGTCTCGCCGAGCGGTTAAGGCAAAAGAAGCCTTGGTGCAGAGCTACGGGACTTGCGCTGGTTCGGTTCCCCATGGGGGAAGAAATTTTTTCATGGAATTTCGACCAGTATGGGACCGGTGCCCACCCAGCATTGTGTGGCATTTGGGTAGCTACAATAAGTAGCGACTCTAGGAGACCAGCTATAATGGCTGGGAATCCGATATGTTGACCACATCACACCTAAGAAATTTTTTCATGGAATTTTGACCAGTATGGGACCGGTGCCCACCCAGCAATAACGGCTGGGGGAGCCGGCATGCTGACTGCATGTCACCCTTACACTGGCTAGACCATTAACCTTTGTAATAAACGCATGTGGATGTGAGGCCATCAGCCGGCTGGTAGGCCAAGGGGCTTCTAGGCCTGTTTGCACTTGGAGTTCTTTCTGATTCATTAGCAGTAGGGACATCCATTGTAACAATGAGGTTGCTATTTGAAGGTCTACCAGACTGTTCTTGTAGCGGTTTGCATCTGGCAGATACAACTTAAGATGGAACTGACCGTGCAGAGAACACATCGCAGTGAACTGTATAAATAGGGTGGGCAGGCAGTCTACAAAACTGCCAGTCTCAAGACAACCCTTGAGGATGCCAGACGCAGACTCTGGCGAAACGTCGGGGAACTACAAGACTCAAGACCGCGGCCAACGGCCCAGAAATTTTATTTGAGATCTTCATACTAACTGCGGCCGTGACAGCCTACTTAGTGTAAATATTGCTTGTGTAGAGTAAATAAAAACAAACTTTCAAGTGTATAAAAATAATAAAATCAATAGCTATGGGCATAAATACACGTATATCTATTGACTCATTTCAAGAGTCAAACATCAGCAACGGAATAAAACAAGCAAAAAATATAAAATAAAAAATAAAATTGTCCACATTTCTAGAACAAGTTTTTTTAGCACCGGCATTCACGGAAGTGAATCAAATAGACACGTCTCCCCCCACTAGTGTATCCTGTAATTGCACTGACGAGCTTCAGACAACAACAACAAAAACTAATAGTACTGTAAAAAAATAATGCAATCAAGACTAGTTACAGAAATAATCACATGGATTGTGATTTAAAAAATAAATACCTCTCTCTACTCGTTCTACATTGCTACGGTAACCAGGAGTTGTGTATTATTGGTTACATATTACTATTATGTCCTTCTTTCCTCTCCTAAACAATTACAAAATATAATGAGTAAAGTCTGAGTACTTGTCCTTGAGCCCAAAATAAGTTCTCTTAGACTTTAGAAACCAGACCACACACTGTAGAAGCATGCAAAATTACATTATTGCTAAACTTGACACACTAAATTCTTTGTCACTTTTTAAGAAAATGCTCTTATTTCAAGATGATTATTGACAGACACAATAAGAATGCAGAAAAGTTGTAAAGTAACTTCTACATCTAATACTTTCAGAAATTCAAGTTATCCCCCATTTTAATAAACACAAATTAGTAAAAATTATTATGAGTTAGATTGTCTTAATTCACCTCACATTGCAGACTGCAGTTTCCACACACTATGTGTGAATTCCTAATTGACAATGACACATAGAGTGTGGAAACTACAGTCTGCAATAAAACTACAAATATGAGGCGAGTCAAAACAGCCCAACTCATAATAATTAAAAAATCTCATAGTGTTGCTTCCTTTAAATATTAAACAAATTATTGAATTTCTAAGAATTAACACTGTAAGGTATAATTTATTTAAGGAAAATTATGTCTTTTTTCTTCTTCTTCATGGTTTAGGCTTATTTACTAGCCTGTTCCGGCTCCAAATTGCTGCTCTCTCCATCTTTTCTTTGGTCTTCCGAACCTTCTTCCTCGTGGTGAATAGTTGTATGCTGCTTTTGGTATTCTATTCTGTCATCCTTGCCAAGTGTTCTTTCCAGTTTGTTCTATATTTCTCTATTGTTGTGTTTAATATTTTTTTTAATATAATGAATTTGGGAATTTTAACATTATAAGGTTTTATTAATAAGAATCAGATGAATAGTAAATTCATCTTACCTCATACTTCTATGTTTTTTTTAAACACAGCACTGCAGTATCAGAGAACAATCTTCCCCATCGTCAGCTGTTTTCACAACTGTCAATTTTTTCTTTTGCTGGTAATTATCCAAACTGCCATCTGGTGTACTTTTTAAGGAGTAATTTTCTAAACTGCCAAGCTTGATTACAAAGTTCTTCAAAAATACACCAGATGGCAGTTTGGAAAATTACTCCTTAAAAAGTACACCAGATGGCAGTTTGGATAATTACCGGCAAAAGAAAAAATTGACAGTCGTGAAAACAGCTGACGATGGGGAAGATTGTTCTCTGATACTGCAGTGCTGTGTTTAAAAAAAACATAGAAGTATGAGGTAAGAAGAATTCATGATTCATTTGATTCTTGAAAATTGTATCATTTCACCTCATATCATTATAAGATCAGTATTTTCATGACTTATGCCGTCTTGAAGAACCCTCTGTCGGTAGAGATAGGTTCTTCAAGATGAAGTAACAATGGTCATGAAAGTATTGAGGATGGAACCCAATAAGGTCCTGAAACCGGTCTGATAAGAAGAAGGATATGAATTGAAGTGATTCAATTTTCCATAAATAAATGAAATTATGAAAGAAATCCTTATAAAATAGATGAAAATTTGCAAATACAAAGCATATAAAAATGAAAATAGGGGAAAAAGCTTGAGATAAATTGGATTTGAAATGACTTTTTAGACCAAAATAACATATAGGCCTATTTGCATTCTTTATTCTCCTATTAATTTCTTTGCTCAAATGATTGGTGGCATTAATTACTGATCCTAGGTATTCAAAGCTATGAACTCTTCAAATTTCATTCTTTCAATTTCAACATATGATTTCATTGATATTTTGCTTTTTTTTTTCTCTCTCTCTCAACTAACCCCTTGTTAAGGCCACTTCCGTTAAAGCTTTGAAGGCCTTGTTATATATCAATATAGGATTTAGTGAAGATAAGAAGTTCATTCAGGTTGGCTGGTCCTTGGATTTTAGCTCAGGACCTCATCATCATCATCATCATCATCAACACAACAACTCTGGGTGGGTCAAGGTTTTCTTCAGAATTTTTCTCCAGGCTTTTCTATATCCTGCAAGTGTCTACCAATTCTTGAGTTTTAAAGATTTGACATCCTGTAAGTACTCCATCCATCCATCTCAAATTTCGTTCTTCCAGTTTTCTATCTTCCTTCTGGCTTACCGTCTATAATTCTTGTAACTACTGCATCTTTGGTATATCCTGCCAATCTTAGTCTGTTTACTTTAATATCTATAATGATATCTAATAATTTATACAACTCATTATATCATATATATATGGTTGGTTGGTATCTAATGTCGAGCACTTGATAATGAAATCATTCGCTCTCTTGCACTCCAATATTTAGCAGAAAGGCTGGTCTCTTCTCCAAAAGCTGGACAACGGAGGAGTTGGTTTCTTTCCATATCTTCATTTAAATTGCAAAAAGGGCATTTAGGTGAATCTGTTATGCCAAGTCTGTGTAGGTGTTTATTCAAGCAGTCATGTCCCGTTAGCAGTCTGAATGTTGCTACTGCAGATTTTCTTTGCAATGTAGTAATGTCATAAGCTTGTAGATTTTCCCATTCCTTTCCAGATGTTTTGGTGGTGTATTCTTCTCTAAGTTTATTGATGTATTTATTTGAGATAATTCTTTTGATATATATATATATATATATATATATATATATAGTACCAACTAAATTGGAAACACCATCTTGAAAGAATGAGTTCAAATTGGATCCCCAAAGTTGTTTATAATTATATACCAAGAGGACGAAGATCTCTGGGCCGTGAAATGCTGGAGGGAAAATTTTCTATAGGATCATAACAGGCCTTGGCCTAATACTTGGAAGGAAGAAGAAGAAGATTATATATATATATCTCATTCGCCAGTCCTACGAACTCAAATAAATAAAAATGAAATAAAACTTAATTTCAAATAAAATATTAAGGAAGATACATCACATCCAAGAAAAATTTTGGATCTTTATTAGGATTATGTTTAGTAATCCAACTTATTACTGGGATCTTTCTTGCAATACACTCCACTCTCCATTTTCCTTAATATCCTTCTTCTGAGTATCTTTCAAAAACAGCCAATTGAGATTTGTCATGTTCAGTCAGAACCCAGGTTTCACTCCAATAAATTAACACTGGTTTAATTAGTATTTTATACAATCTGGTTTTCGTTCCACATGTCAAATATTCGACTCAGGACATTCCAGATACAAATTTGTTGTCGTTGTTTTCAAATGGCTGGAGCTTGTTTACACCATTAGTCCTCTTGCTTCCCAATAAAGTCCTGCAATGCCTTTCCTGTCCTTTTTCTCAGGGTCTAGTCACCTGCAATTTAGCAAGTGTTCCTTGCTCAGGAGAACATTTTCTCCACACAAGGAGCATCCCATAGTTCTAGGGACAATCCCCGTTCTATGAAGGTGGTCATCCAGACAGTCCTGGCCCATTTCCAATCTGAAGAGAGACACTGCTGTTCTTCTAGGGAGGTGTTTTATTGTTTCAGCATATATTTCTTATTTTGAACATCTTTTGAAAAATATTTTGAAAATGATTTGCAACGATCAATTTATAATTTACAAAAAATAGGTGCCAAATTTAATATGGAAATATCAATTAACAAAACTAAAATTATGGCATTTCATGGGAAGGACCCCATACAAAGTAAAATCTGTCTCCAGAATAAAATTTTAGAGAGATCTAATCAATTTAAATATCTTGGATATTATCTCTCTATCTGGGATGAAAAGGATATCCCTGAAAAAGGTACTAGTTATAATAAAAGTTTAGGAATTATTAATCAAGTTATGAAACCATCCCTTGTAAAAAAAAACACCAGATTACGTTTATATAACACTTTGGCTAGACCAGTGTTGACCTATGGTAGTGAAGCATGGACACTAAGAAAACAACATGAAAGCAGAATAACGGCTTGTGAAATGAGATTCATGCGCAGAACAGCGGGTTACACCAGATGGGATCGGAAAAGGAACACCGATATCTTAAAGAATTGAAGACTACGCCAATTTTGGAATATATTAAACAGTACCAACTAAATTGGAAACACCATCTTGAAAGAATGAGTTCAAATCGGATCCCCAAAGCTGTTTATAATTATATACCAAGAGGACGAAGATCACTGGGCCGTCCTATGAAACGCTGGAGGGAAAATTTTCTATAGGATCGTAACAGGCCTTGGCCTAATACTTGGAAGGAAGAAGAAGAAAATCTTTTATATTCTGTTCTCTTCTCTTGAGATGTATTTTTTGTTTTAGCTCCTGCTGTCTTCTCGTTTGTTGTCCTCTGCCTGATTTTAGAGCCTTTCTTTCCTAAGAAGTCTGCTCATTCATACAAATTTAAAATTATACTTTTTGATCCAACTAACTTGGGACCTTTTCAAGTGAATCATCAAAAATTAATTGTCAGAGAAACAGTCTTTGCGAATAGAAAAAAAAAAAAAGATATTAACTCTTTTTTTTAAGGAATTAACACTATGAGGTATTGTTTAAGTAAAATTTTATCACGTCACCACATATTTTTCTTCTTCTTAGACTAGTTTCAGATCCTTCCTTGGTTCTATCATTAGTGCTTTCACAAAGCTGTTATGTTGTCCTGAAAAGCAGCCTCTTGCTCCCTCTGTTGGTAGACTGAAGAACATTTAAATCAAATAAATAATTTTCCAGGAATTTCAAAGTTCACTAATTTCTCTATTCCATTTCTTTATATATATAAAATAAAAAATAAAATAAAAAGAAATAAAAAAGAAGAAAAAATTAATGAACTTTGAAATTCTCGGGGAAAATGATTTAATTTTGAGTTTCTTCAGTCTACCAACAGAGGGAGCAAGAAGCAGCTTTTCAGGACAACACAAAATAGTTGTGAAAATACTGATGATGGAACCAAAGAAGGATCTACCTAATTAAGAAGAAGAAGAATATGAGGTCATAAAATTTTACTTATACATATATATGTATGTATGTATGTTATATTGCAGATTTTCGTGGATGTAAGTATGATTAAGAAAGTTTTCTTGGGTTTTCCATGTCATGGATTCAGGTTTGGCCTCTGGCCATTGATTCCGACGTTTTGGCATGATCCCACATGCCATTATCAAGGAATGATAAGTTCAAGTTACTTACCATTCCTTGATAATGGCATGTGGGATCATGCCAAAACGTCAGAATCAGTGGCCAGAGGCCAAACTTGAATCCATGATGCGGAAAACCCAAGGAAACTTTCTTAATCATATATATATATATATATATATATATATATATATTTGTGCCTCAGTGCTATAGGTGCCTAACCTACAATTTAAAAATTATGCTTTTCCCTGTAACTGCACTAGAAATAATCATCTCTGTCAGAGCCACATCTGCCTATAACATTTTTATGTTAATTTTAACTCATCCATAATGTTACAGGCAGATGTGGCTCTTACAGAGAATCTAGTGCAATTACAAGGAAAATCATAATTTTTTAAATTGTGGGTTAGGCACCTAGGGCACTCATATATTTGATGCATTATAAAAATTCAAATAAAATGTATCCTACACCCAATTCTTATATTATACATACGAAGTAGTACATACCCTTCTAATTTCAATACATTAACAAAGAATATAGTTTTGTGATCATGCCTATATTTCACATGCTTCATGCATTCTGTATGGCCTGGTTTCAAAACAAAAGCAAGAACAGAGAGAGAGAGAGAGAGAGAGAGAGCAGACAAACAGACAGACTTTACTCACATCAACAAATACACAGTCAAGAAGTAGAGAGGTACAAAATGGAAACTAACCTTGCCATGAGGCACAGATTTTCATGACAGGGCACCAGCCCTTTGATACGGATGTTCTCTTAACTGACCCAAGTGCCTTCGTTGTTTAGCAGCTGCTGCACCTGGATACACAGGCACAGAAAACAAACTCGTTTAAAGCATATGATTCTGCATTTTTACTATAGGCTTGCATCTTTCCTCGCTGCTTTTCTAAATAAAATAAGACACTACTTTATTATGCATAACATAATTTATATATCAACAAATTTAGAACAGAGTTTTCAATCTTATCCCTTCCAAATAAATATATTTATTAACACATTGCAAGAACTTTTTAATACGAGTTTCATTAATAGTGAGTGGAGAACATATTTTAATCGACTCACCTCATACATTTTCAAACTTCTTTGATACCGACGGTTTCAGACAATATCATGGACGCCATGACTGAAGAAGGACATGATATTGTCTGAAACCGTCGGTATCAAAGAAGTTTGAAAATGTATGAGGTGAGTCGATTAAAATATGTTCTCCACTCACTATTAATGATATAACCTCATAATGTTTACTTCCCGATATTAATTTAAATATAAGAGTTTCATTCCTTCAAAATAAATTAGAATAGAAATTAATTTCTGATATAATAAGAACAGTTAAGTCTCGTAGACTGCGATGGGCAGGACATGTTGCGCGTATGGGGAATGAAAGACGTGCATGGAAACTTCTTGTAGGAAAGCCAAAAGGAAAACGCCCAGTTGGTAGACCAAGAATGAGGTGGGAGAACAACATTAACTATGATTTGAGGGAAGTGGATCATACAGGGAATGATTGGAAGGCATTGGCTCGGGATAGGGATGTATGGAGAGCTTATGTCCGCGCGGCCATGAACCTACGGGTTCGATAGTGCCAGTGAGTAAGTAAGTAATTTCTCAAATTATAAACTTGTATTCCAGAATATGATGGTTTTACTAGTAAAATTAATTTCCCTATTGCCAATTTTTTATATTTTTATGAAGATTAACATAATTATTTAAGGAAAGATTGGAGAATGCTGGGTTTGTAGTGAAAGACCTGCCCTTGGGGCAGAACACTATGAATGAACATAATTGTACAGAGTAATATGTCATAATATTAGTAATATATAAAATTAAGTTATGTAGCTAAGAAATAACACTATCAGGTTTATTTTAATTTATGTTGAGTTGTTTTTGACTCACCTAATACTTCTTAACTCCCTCGCAGACTCTAATTTCCTCACGGCATTTGTGACATTCTCAATGCTGTATCACGTTCACAACTGATGTCCAACAGCCTCCTCTCCTGCAGATTGACCTCTGCGCCATCTGATGGCTGACCAACCAACTTCCAAATCAATCCCCTCTCCTTATCACCGGGTATTTCAAAATTCATAGTTGTGTTTTTATTTTTATGAATAAAGGAGGCCAGTCTGCAGGAGAGGAGGCTGTTGGACATCAGTTGTGAACATGATGCAGCATTGAGAATGTCACAAATGCAGTGAAGAAACTCGAGTCTGCGAGGGAGTTAAGAAGTATGAGGTGAGTAAAAAACAACTCAACATAAATTAATATATAAAATATTTAAATATTATTATTATTATATATAGGTTGAGTAACACTCAATACTGAATTCCTTCACAATACATTTTGAGAAATATGTTTATTGTTCAAATTCCAATTAAATATGGGTTCTGTAAAATAATTTAATAAAAATTCTATAAAGAGAATTAACATTGCGAGGCAATTCACAATTTATATAAGAGAGTTGAAAGTAACTTTTTACATCTCGTCTCATAAAACTTTGTGATTCTTACAGGACCGGTTTCAGGAGCCATTGCTTCTATCCTCAGCCAAAATCTCTGGTTAGAGTTCAGTCTTTTTCTTCTTCTTCACTTCCTGGTTTAGGCAAGAGTTGCCTGTTCCGTCTTCACTAATAGATCTAAGACCATCTCTTCCGAGGACATCCGACATCTCTTCTTCCTCTTGGAAAATAATGGAAGATTTTATTTGGTAATCTACTTTCTTCCATTCTTTCTACATGTTCTTTCCACTGTATCTTGTTATTAAATATATTTTCTTTTATGGAGTAGATCTGCAGTTCTTCGCGGATATCCTCGTTTCTTATGTGGTCCATTCTAGTGCAGCCTCTTACTCTTCTTAAAAATTTCATCTCGGCTGCTTGGATTTTACTTTCTTGTTTGGTAGTGGTAATCCAAGATTCACTCCCATACAAAAGGGCAGGGACAGCCATTGTTTTATAAAATTTTAATTTTTTTATTATTGATTTCGTACATCTCAATGATGGATAAAAAAAAATTAATTTTGTTTGTTTATGGGCTTTATTATTCAATGTTCTATTTATTGTACCGCAAATAGCTTGAAACTGATGTGTTTTGTGTTCAATATCTTTATTATACCCATAGCTGATGTCACATCCTAAATATTTAAAGTGGGATACTTGTTCAATAATTTTGTCTCTAATTACTATTTTTGCAAGCAGAGTATTTCTTCCACAAAATGCCATTACTTTTGTTTTACTTATTGAAATTTTAAAATTATAATCGCTACATATTGCATTTAGTTTGTAAGCAGCCAATTGTAACAGATCTTCATCATGGTATAGTAAGACTAAATCTTAGGCGAAAAGTTAGTCATTAATACTTGAGTTATTGTTCAATCTAAGGCCATTGTCCATTATAATTTTCCATTGTTTCATAATGTCGTCGATATATATATTAAAAAGAGTGGGCAATAGACTACACCCTTGTCTAACTCCTTGATTTATTAAAATTTCTTCTGACCTTTTTCCATCAGTTTTTATCACTACTTTAGTTTCTTCATATAAGCCCTAGACTGATTTTATTAGATGGTGTGGATATCCTCGTTCCTTCATTATTTCCCATAGTATAGATCTAGTTTAGTTGATATGGTAATTCTAAATGAAGGGGGAAATTAAGAACCAGGTTTTGGAGATTGGTGATATAAATGATTTCTCAAGATGGTGATAGGCCCTCCAGCAGGAATGCTACTATTTATATTGTAAAAGATTTTTCCTTATAAACTTGTAATTTAATAAAACAAACCATTTTATCCTACATGAAACATTTAACGTTACTCATAAATTGGAAGAAAAAGAGAGTTCAATTTATTCATAGAAGAGAAATGAATATGAAGATTGATTTATACAAGTTTTATGATATATTAGAAAGATAATTAATTATTAAAAAACCAAATTTAGTTTTAAATTTTTAGGAAGTAACACTATGAGATATTAATAATTTAATATTAATCAAGTAATACCTAACCTCAAATTTTGTCTTCTTTTTAGACCGGTTTTAGTGTAATTAATTCTCCATCATCAGTATTTACTCCAAAACTGGTCTAAAAAGAAGACAAAATACGAGATAAGGTGTTATTTTATTAATAGTAAAATAAATTTAGTTTCTTATTTAACAAAAATGCTAAGTTTCTCACATCAGACTTTTTAAATGTTATTTAAATTGTATGAGTAACAAGGGAACCGTCAACCATTGCATGCCGAAACCTACCTTAAATTTTTTTTCCAGAGAAGCGTTGTGATATACCAAGCCCACGTCCAAAAAAATTATCTGCCACTTTTAACAGCAAGGCACCAAAATTCAGCAGCAAACCTCATATTTCAAATATAAGGAAGCAATATAACTCCAGAATTGGTAGACTGGATAACCCTCGCTACCTGCCATCCATGCCTCATCCCATCTCACTCCACTCTTCTTCAAGCAGGGATGTTCATCTGTGCTGTACAGTGGGTTGCCATTACTGGATTCTGGCTTCGATTTCTGTGCCTTGCAGTTAAAAGGAGCAGATATTTTTTTAGACATGGCCTTAGTAGATCACAACACTTCTGTGGGAGAAATTTCAAGATTTGTTTCAGCATTAGTTCCTTTGATTTGAGAAATCTAACTAAAATTATTAATTAGAAAAATATAGTGGCTAGGGTAGGCAATTCATAAAGAGGTCCACGGTTTTAAATACTTTTGACTGCAGTCAATCAATTGAATAAGCAGCATTTTTGCCTTACTTTCCTAAAGACGATTAAAGAATTTCCAATGTATTAATTAAAAATTTAACATTTGCAATGATGGACAATTATTATTTTCAAAAGAAAAGTTAATGACTGAATCGGGATTTAAACCCAAAACCTCTAGCTCTGTACACTAAAGTACCAGATCTAGAGGTTTCAGGTTCAAATCCCAATTCACGTGTTAATTTTCCTTTGCAAAATAATAATTGAAGACGTTATTTTTTCTGCATAATTCATAAATACAAATTTATCGGAAGTATGTCCGTCCATAGAATTTAATTTAGCTGGTAAGAAAGATGCAAACCTAACCTGTACCCAGCGTAAAATCTTCTGACGAATGAAGGTTTGGTTCCTGCTTCCTATATGTGACACTCAAGTTCTCGAGTATACAGTAAACAAAAACACGTAAGAAATATTCCATGAGAACCACAATGCCACAACCTACCAAATAACATCAATATTCATAAAGCATAGAAACCAATACCATTATTTTTGTCATTCTTTTTCTTCTAACAAATGTCAAAATAACATTTTTTCACACTTTTTTTTTTACAAATTAATTGAACTAACTGTTGGATTTAATCCTTTAAAAAAATCAAACACAAATTATTAATATGAAAAATTAAGAGCACCTTAAGAGAAGTTATGGCACCTAATATCATACTATGATGTCAGAACTAATAATTCTTTTAAATAAATATTGGACAATGGAGAAGAGTCCAAAATAATGCTAAATCACTGCAACACAATGATGTGCGCAGCATAATACATGTATCGCGTGCCTTCAAGGCACAATTATGTCATGTTAACATTACGTCTCATCATGCCACATGCTTGGCATGTTACATAATTTTGAAAAAAATTCTTATGTCGTAATAAAATATTTAAAAAAAAATCTATTTTGTCTAACACGCAGTCATACAAGCAAACATTCATATTATTAATGTGGTATTAATATTATTAATTATGTTACTGCGAAGACAACAGTATCGAGAGTTGATTAGACTTTGGTGAGTAAGTACGCACTGCTTCTAAAGAGCAAGAATTTATCTATATCTATCTATAATGGTGTAACAGTTCAATGTTGGACCTTAGTCTCTGCTTTGTTAGAAGTTTTTAGACCAAGTTAGTTTAATTACACTTATTTCCCTAGAGATGTCATAATGGTATGCGATCAACGTACCGACCCAATGAGACATCCAGTAGGTAACTAAGATATTATACTAGGATAAAGGAGATCGGTAAATTTTACTTAGAGGCTTAAGGATCTTTTCCAACCAGAGTAATTCTGCCCGAGGGCAGACCTTTCATTGCAATCATAGCATTTTCATGCTATGCTTTGCAGCTTTACTAGGGAATTATAGGTGTGGTAGCTTCCCGTTGCTTTCCACACCAGTGAAGGATGATGATGATAATGATGTTGGGATGATTTTCAGGGACCGTTTGGCCTTAAGCTTCCTGACATTTGTCTTACAGGTGAGGAAAAACCCCGAAAAAAACCTCACCCAGGTGCCTGTCCCGACCGGGAATCAAACCCTGGCCCACTGTGTGACAGGCAGCTCGCTACCTCGAGACCACATGCATCTGAAAATTTTGAGACTCCGGACTTACGGCTTAAAGTACCTCCCAGAGAACTTACTCCTTCAATTTTCCAATCCTAAGAATCAATTCACCCCAGCCAGGCTTCAATCCACGACCCTCGGGTCCAGAGGCAAAGAACATACGCCGTGGCTGACAATTTAACTATATACTGGCAACAATTCTTACACTTTTCAAATGACAATAGTTTTTTTTTGGGAAAGGTAAGCAGATATCATAAGCAAGTGTATTATTAGAATTTCTTGTGAAAGTTAAAAAAGTGTATTACTCTTAAATATCAGAGAACAATATAATTTGTCCTTCAGTGAGAAGTATTAAATCGATAATAAAAACATCGAAAGAAGCCCTATTGGCTTTATAAAGTAATGTTTAAATTCCCAATAAATGTCTTCTGAAATAAGAAGCCGCCATTTACAAAATCGAGCAAAGGCTTGTAGTATATGGCAATTGGGAATTAACAATGTATAAGAAAAAAATATGAGTTTAGATTGGAGTGCTCAGATAGCTCAGCGGTAGAGCATTGGCCTAGAAAGCTAAAGGTCCTGGCTTCAAACCCCGGTCTGAGCATATAATTTTTCTCTTTGAATATAATTACAGAACTGACTTAGTAACTTTGTAAGTGATGGCTGATGCCTCAAATATTAAGTGAAGAACAATGTACAGGATATGAAAAAATTAAATTATGAAGTTATTGAAACAAGACTCCACATCAGAGATATCTTCAGAAGACTGATGAATTTAAACTATTTTTATCACCATCTTCCTTTCAAGTTTTATTCCTGAAAAGAGTTATATTCTACAAAAAATTTCCAACCTAGGCAAGCCTAAGGATCATTTACCATTTGGTTGATAAAACTGCCATAGTAATCCTGGATCTAGACATACAGTTCTGTTGATAGATACCCATCATGAACTTATTTTTTACACACTCTTAGATATATTGAAGAACGAGCCAGAAATGTTTCAGGGCTGCAGAAGTTTGTAATTTTGGTTGTGGAGGAAATTACCGACTGTAAAATTGAGCAAACATTTGAAGCAAAACAAGCTTAAAATAGTAAGGGACATTGTCATTTTTATACCAGTGAATGTAATCAAAAACAGAAAAATACAACAAAGTGAGGCAAGATGGTGATAATCTACAACTGTAGAAGATATGCATGTGGTAAACACAGCAAGAAAACTGTAATCTCTTGTAAATGCGAGGATGAGTGTGAAGAAAGTGATGCATAACAGTTTTGAGCTTTGTTTAAGTATTTGAATTCAAATGAATTTTGCAAAATATTCAGTTCTGCAAGGGTTAAATGAAGGAATTGTTGGAAAGTATAAAATTAAATTTCCGATTGAGGGTCTTTCCACTTTTCAGCGGTTGCCCTTTTACCAGCCGGCTGCTGGCCCTTCACATCCACATGTGTCAATCACAGAGGTAGATGATCAACAGCCAGTGTAGGGGTGACATGTGGTTAGCATGTCGAGTCCCCCAGCCGTTATAGCTGGTTCCTCAACCTGGAGCCGCTACTTATTGTAGCTACCCAATTGCCTCACGATGCTGGGTGGGCACCGGTCCCATACTGGCCGAAATACCATGAGAAAATTTCTTCCCTCATGGAGACTCGAACCAGCGCAAGTCCCGTAGCTCTGCGCCAAGGCTTCCTACCTTAACCGCTCGGCTACGGCGCGGGACTTAAAATTAAATTTCAGTTTACTATTTTTGCTCTTAGAATTAAAAAGGTACCATTAATATTTGTAACAAAATTAAATATTTGGAAGTTGAAATAAATGAAAATGGAAATAATTTGGAAATAACAAAAAAAAAAAAAGTAGTTAAAGGTCGATCTGCAATAGCAATATTGAATGGAATTTTGTGGGATAAACAGACATTCAAAGAAACTAAAATACATATTTATAAATCAATAGTAAGAAGTTTAACGACCCATAGAGCAGAAACATGAACTATAAATGACAAATTAAAGCCAAAATTGCAATCTATGGAAATTGATACTTTAAGATGATCTGCACAATGCTCTAAATTACACAGGATCAGAAACAGTACTATCCGAGAAAAAATTAACTTTAATGACAATTATAGAATTCATAGGAAATAAACAATTACAATAGTTTGGACACTGAAGAGGATGAATGAAGATAGATTGCCAGTTACGAGTTTGGAGTGGATTCCAAATCAGAGGAAAAGAAGAGGGAGACCTAAGAAGACAAGGATACAGAAGATTATGAATTTGATGAAGGACAGGGAACTGCAGGATGGTGACTGGAACGATAGAGATGAGTGGAGGAAGAGAATCAAAACTTAATATTGGGCACAGAAAGATGTTGTATACATTTAAAACAAAAGTTCATAATTAAATAAGTGTGTTTTGGTCATAAAATAACCCCTGTTGGTAGTGTAAGTTGCTTAAAATATGTTGGATGGCTAGGGTTAAACTATAATTTTAAAAAGTAACCAATTTTGTTTCTTTAGCGGCTCCGTGGCCCAAGCGGTTAGATGCTCGCCTCTCACTGCAGGGGTCCCAAGATTGAGTCTCGGTCACTCCATGTGGGTTTTGTGGTGGACGAAACGGAGCTTGGGAGGTTTTTATTGGGGGTCTCTTCTGTTTTCCCCTGCCACAATTTCATTCCACCGTTTCTCCAGACTCATCCATTTAATTTCTTTTTGTTCATATGCCTCTACAATGGTGCGTTCAGGCATGGTGGCCAGCACCCTTGTTATTCAATTCCGATTGAGGGTCTTTCCACTTTTCAGCGGTTGCCCTTTTACCAGCCGGCTGCTGGCCCTTCACATCCACATGTGTCAATCACAGAGGTAGATGATCAACAGCCAGTGTAAGGGTGACATGTGGTTAGCATGTCGAGTCCCCCAGCCGTTATAGCTGGTTCCTCAACCTGGAGCCACTACTTATTGTAGCTACCCAATTACCTCACGATGCTGGGTGGGTACCGGTCCCATATTGGCCGAAATACCATGAGAAAATTTCTTCCCCCATGGAGACTCGAACCAGCGCAAGTCCCGTAGCTCTGCGCCAAGGCTTCCTACCTTAACCGCTCGGCTACGGCACGGGACACCCTTGTTATTCACAGACCTGTAAAAGGGGGTTTAATCTCATCTCATCCCTCGACCCGACCCTGAGTTGGACATGAGTTCAGGATATTATTATATATTATACTGCATGAAAGTTGTTTATAAAAGTTATCACTCCTTAGAAGCAGCTTAATAGTTAGATGGGAAATTAATTAAAAAAATATAAAAAAGATTGCAGTCAGACAAAAATATTTGGTCCCTCAAGCTTGATAGTAGTTTAGTTGTCAGGCACTCAAACTCGTGAGGGGGCGTTAAATAGTTTACTTGGAGATGTTAGAAAAAAAAGGGAGTTTCCAATCCCATTGTTATTTGTTAATGTTGAAATGCTAATGTAAGTATAATTAAAAAAATGTATTTCACCATCACCAATATTTCATCTTCATATGATATACTCATTACTAATACTTCCATGCCATAAATACTTTGTTTACCCATCACCACTGTCAAAGTCTTCTTTGTAATACAATGAAAAGTTAAATAGAAAAACTTAATAAAAAATAATTATCACATCCATTCGACCTTTCAGACTCGATGACAACCTAAATACATATCACACCGAGAAAACTATGTAAAACATATTTGCTTACATCAATCATACAATATATAAAAAAAAGTTTCTTCACAAACAAATAGTAAAACGTATATCCTAAGTCTTAACTTGGATTGAACTAAAATATCACTAATATATTTTTTTCAAAATTGATATATACATATTTATATTGCATATAGAAACATAGAATACACGTGAAATGTTCCTTGCGGTTACCTGCATCGTTACTTTACTTAAAATAAATCACCACTGGAACAATCCTTTATTATCATACATTTTCTTTTTACACTTCCCAAACTTGCTTACGCAAATTCACTCACCAATATTTTATATATTAAAACTTTGTACAATTAAAAATATAAAATTATAACCCTCATTCTGAAGTATGGAAGCGAAACTCGAGTCATACTTGAATTATTAAAAAACGAATCACTGCCAACAAAATTTAACTTTTAACAACTATTGTTTGCAATAAATTAAATAAAAATAATACTCATATTTCTGAAAAATTAAAAATCAACTCAACTTTGGATAAAATTCAGAATTATAGGTAGAAACAAAAATAAGATTTAAAATTAAATTAAAATTCTTTATACCTCATCTCATAACCAGTTTCTATTTTAACAGTTTCAAAACCTATGTGGTTTCATCTTCAATAATATTTCAACTGATGTTATGTCGTTCAGAAGTGCTTCTTACTCTCTCTGTTGGTGGACCAATGAACCTCCAAATTAAACCAAATTCCACAAGAATTTCAAAATTCTTAAGTTTTTCTTTCTTTTTCTTTTTAATGTGGATTTTTTCCCAAATAGTGAGCTCTTTCAGGTTTTTCTATTTGTTTAATTAAACTAGCTTTTGTATTACAGTAAAACCTGTCTATGACGGAACATGACTGTTCCTTAAATATATTTCCGTCTTGGCAGTTTTCCTTCTTATAAAGGGTTTCCAAATTACAAGCAAATCATTTAGAGTACTGCAGTACCTTTAAAGACATAACATCCCATCCATAGTAATTCTGCCCAAAGGCAGGTCCTTCACTGCAATCATAGCATTTTCATGCTATGCTTGCAGCTTTACTAGGGAATTGTGTAGGTGTGGTAGCTTCCCGTTGCTTTCCACACCGGTGAAGGATGATGATGATGATGATAAAGACGATGGCCATATGATTTCGGGGACCGTTTGGGCCTTAAAGTTTTCCTGACATTTGTCTTACAGGTGAGGAAAAACCCCGATAAAAACCTCACCCAGAAAAACTGCCCTGATCGGGGATCGAACCCGGGCCCGCTGCGTGACAAGGCAGCACGCTACCTCAAGACCACAGCGGTGGACAGACATAACATATTGAACCGAAATACAGACAAAATGGTGCATGTAACACAGCACAGTTTGCACAGCAAAAAAAAAACAACTTTATTACACAAAAGTGAGAAGGAACTGAACTACAGGAAGACTTCAACCGGATTGAAGAGTTTCCCAACTCCATCGCAGGTTACGTAAGCAGACAAGGGTATCCCCGCAATACAATGGCTACAGAAGAAGGTAAAGCGATATAATGCAGAAAGCGCCATATGCAGAATATTCACGTGTGGTCATTAATACTGTAATTAGATTGTGCTTAAAAATAATTTTCCGTCTTACTGAGGTAAAAATTAACTATTGGTACTTTAAAAACATTCTGTTTCCGCATTATGAAGGTTTCTGGCTTATACAGGATGATTTTCATTTTAAATTGTACCGTTCTAGAGATTTTTTTCTGTCTCTACAGATTTCCTTCTTATAAAGGTTCCGGCTAAGACAGCTTTTACTGTAATTAGATGTTTTTTAGATCAAGCATGAGCACTACTGCTGACTTTTCCACTTTACCACATACTTTTAATGCCTGCTGTTGGAATATTAAATTACATAATTTGGGGAAAAAGATCCTTAGATCATCTACTGAAGTGATAGAATAGATGTGTCATTGGGCAAACCTCAACCTGGATCAGAAATATCAATAAAAAATCAGACCAGCCTCATGGGTCAGCATTTCTGACTACAGTTAATGAGGTCCTGGGTTTGATTCCCGGTCACACCATAGGAATTTTTTCCTGTGGTTGCCCATGGTCTGGAATTTAGGTTAAGAACTCTCCTGGTGTTTCATTACGATTTATCACCCATCATACCATAGGGGTAACATAATTCTGCCTTCAAGGTGCCCCAACCTAAAAAATGGATTACAATTCTGCCAAAAGTCAGAAGAGAAAGTCAGAAATGTCATAAGAGACAACCTAGTGGCATTGGACAAAAAAAAAATCATGAGACTTCACTAATTGGAACATGAACATTAAGGGTCGAATCATTGAACGCATTAGACCGTAAAAGGCGTCCTATGCTGAGAAAGTTTTATCCTAATACGATTTTGCTTACTCAGAAATCTATTCTTGCGATAATAATTGTTGAAATTCGTAAGCTACCTGACGAGGTAACTTAAGATCATAGCTTAAGATAGAAACTTATCGTGAGAATCCCAAAGGGACCCGATGGTAACCGATGTAGTTTGAAACCTTGCCGCTTTATCCAAGATGTCGGACCTTGAAGACTTCGATCATGTTTTCGGTATATGCGGAGAAGAGGAATTTGATAGAGTCTACCAAAGAATTCAACTGGAAGAACAGGAGAATCGGCATAATATTGCACGACACAGACATCGTTGTATACGGTATTATTTGCGGGATGCAAGCGTAAATGCGTTCCTCTATAACGGAAGTGGTTTTATCGCTGAGAATTCTGGGTAATTTCTTGCCAATATTACGAAAACGACGACTTTCATGCATGACCAGTTAGTGAGTAGCTAATTCGATCTTTGCACTTGCCCACAGTGAGTCAGCTCACCAGTGATTGGAAGTAATTTGAGTAGAGACTAATGTATTTGAATGCGGCCCTAAGAGTAAGCTCTGAAATTTAAATCCACGGGGAACAATTTTAATTTGGAAGTTCATCAGTCAGCCAAGAGAGGGAGCTGGATGCAACCTATAGAATCACCAACCACCAATTTAATAGTTAGAAGATGGTACACTGAAGTATCGAAACTAGTTTTCCAGAAATCTAATTTTATGAGGTGAAGTGTTAAATTCTATCTCTATTATTAATTTAAATCCATGTACATGACTTTCCAGTCCATTGGTAACCAATAAACAGCAATCAACATCCCGTAACAACCCAATATCGAGCCTTAGCATCTTCCTTTGTTAGGAGTTACAATACCAAGTTAATTTAGTTACACTTATTTGCTCACAGATGTCATGAATGGTATGTGGTCAACATACAGACATCTAGCAGGCAACTAAAGTACTTGAAAATACAACAGGACGTAACATTATGAGGTATTACTTAATAATAAGTTTGATCTGTTTAATTATGAATTATGAAATCCCTGGGGAGAGAACTTAATTAGCAAATTCTTTGGACCACAAAAAGAGGGAGCAGAAGTCGAGATCCAGGGTCAACAACTTAGGAAAAAGCAGTCTATAACTACTGAAGATGGCTAACATTCCTTGAAACATGTCTATCAGAAACAACGAGATGAGTAGAGTCCGGATGTTAGGCATTTAAAAAATTCAAAATAGGCAGGCAAAAAGGCACTAAAAATCATTAATATAGGCATTAAAAATTCATAATAGGCTCTTATAAAAAATGGACTACAACATAAATTTTTACAGCCTTTATGCAAAGAATATAACATATGCTATCAATAGCATACGAAGATATCAGAGATGATTTTGGAACTTATTTTGCCTTTTTACAAAGAGCATACTTATGTTTTGCAGTGTGTACGTGCTGCGAAACATGGCATTTCTTTGCGCAATTCACTGAAATGTTACACACTTTGCAAATCAATATTGAACCATCACTTGAGAATATTTCTGCACCAAATTCTTTCACTCGAACTCCCCAAAGCAATATTCGGACAGATCGAACGACAATGACCACAGCAAAACTAAAGGATAAACGATTAGGAAAACTGGCACCAAAACGTCGTTGGAAGGACGACCTGCGCCTGCAGCATGTAGTGTGCCGGGGAGCAGAACGAGCCAACAGGCCCATACCTTGAAGATGATGATGATGATTTTTTCATGAAATTGGTCAGTTTGTCTTTTAATGTAGTTCTTTCTTTAGGCATCGTAGAACAACTGTTCTAAAGGTAAAAAATAAGATAAAATAAGCCACATGCACTTGTCGCACTACTTTGTCTTTGAAGCACCTATCTATGAATGAGGACTATGGACTGAATTCAGTGTTACCAACATCAAAAATAATATTGCCACTCACTTAAAGGTTTCGGCACCAGGTGTGAGACAGAAAGAAAGCTTGAGCCATCTACCCTTTTTGTCACTCAGCAATGTTTGTATTGAAAAGAAGCAAAGATGTACTATAGAACTTTCTCCAAGCCTTAGAGCCGGATAATACAAAGGGGCATAGCTTAGGGCTATTTCGCTTAACGGAGTGCATGAGGTGGAAAAATACAAAATAGTTTTATGGGAAAAAAATTCAATTTAAAACTTTTCTTTAATTTTTTAATTATTAATTAATTTTGGGGCACTTATCTGCCAAAATAGTTAATAATATTCAATAATTAAAAATTATTTTTTATACTTGGTCCTTTCGTAAGCCAGTACATGTTATTTCTCCTAACGGGAGTGCATTGAGGGAGAAGTTTGTCCATTTCAATTGATTTAATTGAAATACTAAGTTAATTTCGAGAAAAAATGGCAAATAGGCATTTATAGGCATTGTAAGCTGAAATAGGCATTTATAGGCAAAATGAACTTCATGGAAAACAACTCTAGGGTCGTCGGTATGAACTTATATGAAGTCACTTTTACAATATCTATAATAAATAATTATACGCATTTTCCCTAACATCTGGTCTCTAGATATGAGGTAAGAATTACACAGACCAAACTTGTTATGAACTAGAATAATACTAGGATCATGAGGTCGGTAAATTTTGCTTAGAGGCCTCTTTATTCAGGCTTAAGGATCTTTTACAAGCCTGTAAATCTTCAAAGTTGGGACTCACAGCTTAAAGTCCCTCCCAGATGACTTGCTGCTTGGATTTTTCCATCCTAAAAAGTATCGACCCCAGTCAGGTTTGAACCTGCTACCTTCAGGACTAAAGGCAAGAAGCATAACCACTAGTCCACCACGGTCCATAATACACAGTAATAAAATACGATATTATTAATAAAAACAATATTCTTTGAATAACTCAAGTTAATTAAAAACATAAATTGTTTAGAAAAACGAAAGACAAATTAATGTTAACATTCAACCGGCATTAAAAATACTATCTTCATATAATTCCTTACAAATGCGCAGCGATGAATTTATGAAGCAATACTTTGGGAAGTGTAAAAGCAAATTTACTGCTACTGTTGTTTGATCTGGCAGAACAGCAGTCCTCACGGAGGCTGCTACCGTTGGTCAGGCCATCGCACATACAGCCAGTGGTTCACACCCCAACCGTGACCCACCGCTGCTCTGGAATGACCAACGGAGATCTTGACACATGTCCGTAACAAAATGCTGCTTACATTAAGTACATGAAAGTAAGGAAGAGCCTACAATACTTGCAGGTAGAAATATTCACATTCTTTCTATAGATTCCACTTTTTTAAATTCAATACAATTATTTAAGAAAATACTGATACAGATTTATAATAAATAGTGCCAAACATTATCACCTAAATAATAAATTACATTAGGAAGTAACAGTATGAGGTTCTTCTTAATAAATTAGGTGAATTCAGAGTCATCAAATAGAACACAGGAACCAGTTTCAGTATATCATGTATACCATCATCAGCTTTTCCATACTGTTCAAATTTACTTGGCAGGAACATATCATATAAAATAAGATGATAAGATATACACAAAGAGAAACTTGACCATTAGAATGATAGAACAGATTAGAAATTCTAATCAAATGGCAAAGAGAAAAATTTATAAAAATCTGCAGTGGCTGCTCACATTGGGTCAAAAAAGCATAAAATCAATATAAATACAAAATTATTAAAACAGTTGGATAATACAAAATAATCAATACAATATCTTAATACAAAATAACTCGCCATTTGGGAGAAGATCTACATACAGAAGAACAAAAATAAGATTATGAATTTTGAAATTCCCTGGGAAAAAGATTTGATTTGTAAGTTCTTTGATCAGCCAAAAGATTGAAGTAAAAGCCGATATCCAGGGCTGACAATGTAAATTTCAGCAGTATGGAAAAGCTGATGATGGTACACATGATATACCGAACATAATTTATGAGGTAAGATGACTCCAGATTCAGTTATTTATTATCACCTCGACAGATTATGGCAAGAAAGCTTAAAGAAGAGTATGAAGAATGGCAACTTTCAATTAATTTACAGAAAAGTAAATATTTATGCACAAGAGAGAAGGAAGAGCAATAAATGCTCCAATTTCTATTTGGTAGAACAAAAATATTACAAAAAACAAAACTACAGATATATAGAATGATAGTTGAAAGCATTTTAACATATGATTCAGAAATTTAGTAAATCCCTACAAAAAAAAAATTACATACAGAAATGGATGTTTTGAGAAGATCCTAAATGTAAAAAATAAGAAATAAGAGAATAAAAGAAATGATGGGAATGCAAAATGAACCAGATATATTAGATGTAATAGAAAAGACTACAATGGTATGGCCACATTAAGAGAACGGCAGTGGGGGAAAAGCTTAAATCCCCATCTATACCCTGTCTGCTCTTAAAATGATCCTCTCCAAAACAGAACCACGTGACCTGCTCACTTTTCATTGGTTATGGACACCGACATACGTTGTAAAAAAGCAATAAGTATGCGAAAAAGTAGTTCCCTTCATTAAATTAAAAATATGTCCTCCGAATATAATTGTTATTCTTTGTGAATGAAAATAATAATATTCAAAACATACAAAATATTCTAAAATATACCTAATCAATAATTACAACTTAAAATAATTTATTACGTATGAGTGATGCATTTGAGTCATGTTTCAGTCAATTCTCATGAAACAAAATGGCTGAAAGTATCGAATCTTCTGTTGCTATGTCGTCATCTCCCTGTCAAAAGTGACAGTAATTGTGCCGTGAACGGCGGAAGGATATTGCTTCTACAACGTACGTCGGTGTCCACAACCAATGAAAAGTGTGCAGGTCACATGGTTTTGTTTTGGCAGGGATCACTATAACAGCGGACAGGGTATACACTGAGCGTGACAGTACGACTGCATTTTATTTGCTGATAAGTTATAGTTGTGACCGGAGAGAATGGTGAAGGTGAATGATTCTTGAAACGAAATTAAATATAATTAGGAAAAATGATATGGCACATTTAATAAGAAAAGTTATAAATATAAGCAATTTAATTTTCGTTATCTTGGTGATAGTCCCGTCTCTTCCAGTGATGTACTTAATCTGTAATATTTCTGCCTACAAAATCAAATACGCACCTTTATATAAATATATACTTTATATCAAAGCTAAAGTAAACATGAATGTATAGCTTGGATGAGCATTAGTAAGTTTTTGAAGCAGCTTTCAAATTTACATGGGATATATCTAAATGTATAATGTGTTCAAATAATCTATGTCATTCATTTTAAACTATTATCAGAACTGGAACTTATTATATATTTTTAATTGCTCCAATTAAATTGGTCGCATTACAACTTTTCTGTAGATTATAGCTGTATTCTAGTTTGTTAGGCCCATGTTTCTCTCTCATCCTTGAGATATCGCACATTTCAAATGATGTACTTTGTCAGTAATAAATTACAATAGGAAGAAACATTATGAGGTTCTTCTTAATAAATAGGTTAATTCATTTTACTTCATTAATTATTGTATTCTATTTGAACATGTTTTGGTATCCCATGTACACCATCATCAGCTTTCCCAGAATGTTGAATTTTATGTTGTTGGCCCTGGGTGTCGAACCTAACTTGATCTTTCGGTTGACCAAAGCAAATCAAATTATTTTCCCCAGGAATTTCAAAATGCATAATCCCCCTTTTTTTGAATGAATTTTGAAATTCCCCGGGAAATGATTTGATTTGCTAGTTCTTCGGTCAACCAAAAGATGGAGTGGAAGTCGACACCCAGAGCCGACAACATAAAATTCAACAGTCTGGACAAGTTGAAGATGATATGGACAACATATCGAAACATGTCAAATGAAATACAAATATTTATCAGGTACAATGTATCAGATTCACCTTAGTTATTGCAAAATTAGGAATTATTTTTTAAAAATTCTCTTTTCATGTTATGATTTATTATTATTATTATTAATTTTATTGTTATTACTAATAATATTACTCTTAGCTTATCATTATTATTATTATTATTGCTGTTATTATTATTATTACTTTTATTGTTACTACTAATAATATTACTCTTAGCTTATAATTATTATTATTATTATTATTATTGCTGATATTATTATTATTGTTATTATTATTATTGCTGATATTATTATTGTTATTATTATTATTATTATTATTATTATTATTATTATTATTATGATTATTATTATTATTATAAGCTTACCTGTAATATTTAGCTCCTTCTGAGAAAAATACTTGTTCATACCTCTGTGACAAATCATCAGGGACCAGCTTAACTTTGAATTTTCCCGATTGGGCTGAGAGGAAGACACTGTGAATTATTAGAGGGCAGTGAAACCATTGGACAGTTATCAGAAGGTATATTTTTTTTGACAAGAAAAATTAACACTTGAACTGGGAATCGTACCCCGGACCTCTATGTCAGTGTTCAGGTCCATTACACCATTCAAGACTCTGTACAACCGCTCGCTAGATTTTCTTTCCACTTATATAATTCTCTTACATCCAAAGGCAGACAGCTAGAGCTATTAACAATGCCATCAGACAATTTCTATTCAAAGTATTTTTAACGAGAATTTTACATTATTTTTAAGCGGTAAAGCTTAATATTTTTATGTTTTATTTAGTTTAACATATTTCAGTTCTGGACTTATTTTTTGGAAATGAAAAATTAATATTTGAACTAGGAATTGAATCCCGGACCTCTTACTCTGTATGTTGCAGTCCATTACACAATTCAAGATCTGGTACAACCGCTAAATATTTAGTTAGGTTGAGGTTAGAGACTTTTCTACACTTATACTGGCTCAGGGGACTCTATGTATCTTCTGTAAAGTGAGCATAATGCACTTTCCTGCATGGCCACCATGCTCCATTTTGTGTTGTTGGTTATAAATTGTCAATACTTATTTAGGAATTCACACTATGAGGTATATTCATTTAGGTAGAATTTTTTTATCACTCACCTCATATTGTTCTTCTTATTTGACTATAAACTAGTTTCGGAACATAGTTTCTGTTCCATCCTCAGTATCGTCACGACCGTTGTTCTGTCATCTTGAAGAGCCGTCCTTCACTCCTTCCATTGGCAGACTGAAAAAACCTCGAAACCAGATCATTCTCACCGGGAATTTCAAAGTTCGTCAATTTCTTCTTTTCGTTCTTTTGAATGTAGATCTTACTGTTTGGGAAAAGATCTACATTCAAAAGAGCAAAAAGAAGAAATTGATGAACTTTGAAATTCCTGGTGAGAATGATCTGGTTTCGAGGTTTTTTCAGTCTTCTTCTTCTTCTTCTTCCTTCCAAGTATTAGGCCCTCCAGCGTTTCATAGGACGGCCCAGTGATCTTCGTCCTCTTGGTATATAATTATAAACAGCTTTGGGGATCCAATTTGAACTCATTCTTTCAAGATGGTGTTTCCAATTTAGTTGGTACTGTTTAATATATTCCAAAATTGGCGTAGTCTTCAATTCTTTTAAGATATCGGTGTTCCTTTTCCGATCCCATCTGGTGTAACCCGCTGTTCTGCCAATGGAAGGAGCGAAGGACGGCTCTTCAAGACGACAGAACAACAGTCGTAATGATACTGAGGATGGAACAGAAACTATGTTCCGAAACTAGTTTATAGTCAAATAAGAAGAACAATATGAGGTGAGCGATAAAAAAATTCTACCTAAATGAATTGTCAATGTTTGAATTCATCCCCCTTCATGGCTTATTAACACAATATCTTTACCTACTCGTAGTTAAACAGACAGTTGTTTATTTCATTTAATATTTTTCCTTTATGTTTTCATTTAAAGAATTGTGTAGAAAGAATCTGTTAACCATATAAAATGTATGAATAAATGGGAATTTAATATAAACTATATTTGAAGAGAAAAATATACACACAGATTGGGATTTGAACCCAGGATCTTTCGCCTTGTATGTGAATGCTCTACCGACTGAGCTACCTGAGCACTCCAATCTACATACAAATTTTTCTCTTATTCACTGTTAATTCCCAAGTGCCAAAAGCTACAAACTAGGTGCTCGGGAACTAACAGTGTATGAGAGAAACATTTGTGTTTAGATTGGAGTGCTCAGATAGCTCAGTCGGTAGAGCATTCACATATAAAGCGAAAGATCCTGGGTTGAAACCCCAGTCTCTTCAAATATAATTCATCCTTCTTTGAGATATATTAAATGAATAATAAAAATATCGATTTGATATAGATGTTAAAAAAATTGGAGGAAATTGAAAAATTAAAGATTTTTTAAAATTCAAAACAAAATAAATATTAATTCAATGTAATTTTAAATGTACTCTTAGTCATAAAACTTTTAAAAATATTAAAATAACAAATGTTTTGATTAAATATTTTTTATCACATATTAAAATTTATTTTTATTCCTTTAATGTAAGAAAATATTAAACTTGATTGTTTAAAAATATAAATTTAAAAAAAAGATTTAATATTATTTTGAAAATTAAATTAGATATAAAAATGTATTTTAAGTCCCACCTCTGGCATAAATTACTTTTAGTCATAGATTTGTCTTGATTTTAATTTCAATACGAATATAATTTTGACAATAGGAAACAATCTCGTTTACTAGAAAGCTTGATTCGTGAAATCTGGAAATAAAACTGAATATTGGCAGCAATTTCCTATTACAATCAATTTTTCCCAACTTTGTAAACAGTTCCAATTAAATTCGTATGAAATGGATATACGGGACAGCATACTTCAACCACTTACATAATAAAATGATAACCTAGGGTTGGAGAGTTACTTGTTATATGTAAATTTGATGCTAGTAACAGTTACTTTTATATAGTTAATAAATTACAATAGGAAGTAACATTTTGAGGTTCTTATTAATAAATATGGTGAATCTGGTACATTTTAATAAATAAGTTGGGTCTACTTCATATTTCGTTGAATTTGAAATTCCCAGGGATTTAATAACCAAGTTCTTTGGACATAAAAAGAGGGAGCAGGAGTTCAGATCCAGGGCCGACAACTTAAAGAAGATCAGTCTGTGCCAACTGAAGATGGAGCAGAAATGCTTTGAAACATTCTTACAAGACCAATGAAATATGAGGTAAGATGATAACAGACCCAATTAATTTATTTATTAAGTAGAACCTCATAATGTTATTTCCTATTATATTTTCATAACTGGTACATCTTACCTCATAAATATTTGTATTTCATTTGACATTAATAGTGAGTGGAGAACATATTTTTAACGACTCACCTCATATAATTTCAAATTTATTTGATACTGGCAGTTTCAGACAATATCTTGTCCCTCTTCAGTCATGGCTTCCACTGATGAAATTCTCTGGTTGTTGATTTCTCTAAGGACATCACCCAACAAAAGATGGCAGCATCAAGAGGTGATGTCCTTAGAGAAATCAACAAGCAGAGAATTTCATCAGTGGAAGCCATGACTGAAGAAGGACAAGATATTGTCTGAAATCGCCGGTATCAAAGAAATTTGAAATTATATGAGGCGAGTCGTTACAAATATGTTCTCCACTCACTATTAATGATATAACCTCATAATGTTTACTTCCCAATACTAATTTAAATATTCATTTGACATGTTTTGATATTCTGTTCATATCATCATCAGCTTGTCCAGTCTGGACAGCATATCAAAACTCGTCAAGCGAAACAACTATTTATGAGGTAAGATGTACCAGATTCACCATATTTATTAATGTTAATGGCTATTTTAAAAAGAAAAATTAATGCCTGAATTAGGATTTGAACCCAAAATCTCTAGTTCTGTATGCTAGTGTGCAATCCAATACACTATTTCAGGCTTCCGATGCAAAACTTAATTCTTCTTCCTCATATACCGATCCGATTGAGGGTCTTTCCACTTTTCAGCGGTTGCCCTTTTACCAGCCGGCTGCTGGCCCGTCACATCCACATGTGTCAATCACAGAGGTAGATGATCAACAGCCAGTGTAGGGGTGACATGTGGTTAGCATGTCGAGTCCCCCAGCCGTTATAGCTGGTTACTCAACCTGGAGCCGCTACTTTATTGTAGCTACCCAATTGCCTCACGATGCTGGGTGGGCACCGGTCCCATACTGGCCGAAATACCATGAGAAAATTTCTTCCCCCATGGAGACTCGAACCAGCGCAAGTCCCGTAGCTTTGCGCCAAGGCTTCCTACCTTAACCGCTCGGCCTCATATACAATTATCTTTATTGTCAGAAGCAGATAGTCATCGCTACCAGTGCTATCTGGTGGCTTTTAATTTAAGAATAATTTTAAATGAAAATTTATCCAACTTTATAGCAGTTAAACAATTCCAATACCCCCACTAACAGACTTGTTTTGGTTGTGCAGTACAATATTTAGGGTCGCATGTTTGGACGCATTAGACAGTAAAATGCCTTCTCTGCTGAGCAAGTTGTATGCTAATACGATTTTGCTTACTCAGAAATCTGTTCATGCGATAATAATTGGTTAAATTTGTAAGCTACCTGCGGAGGTACCTTACATGAGCAACTCAAATTAAAATCCCGAAGGGAACCGAACGGGAACCGATGGTAATCGATGTACCTTGCTGCTTTATCCAACATTTATCCAAGATGTCGGACCTTGAAGACTTCGATCATGTTTTCGGTATACACGGAGAAGAGGAATTTGATAGAGTCTACCAAAGAATTCAACTGGAAGAACAGGAGAATTGGCGTAATATTGCGTGTCGCAGACGTGTTTGTATACGGTATTATTTGCGGGATGCAAGCATAAATGCATTCCTCTATAGCAGACGAAAATAACGGAAGTGGTTTTATCGCTGAGAATTCTGGGTAATTCGTTGCCAATATTACGAAAACGTCGACTCTCGTGCGTGACCGATAAGTCGGCCGTTAATTCGTTCTCAGCAATTGCTCACGGTGAATCAGCTCACTAGTGATTGGAAGTAATTTGAGTAGAGAGTAATGTTCTAACATACGACCCTTAATCTTTGCGGTGAAATAAAGTCAATTTTTTAAAAACTAAAATTTTAACTTATATTAACAATCAGTATCACTGATAGCCGCAATTATTTTATAAATAAATTAGTTAAATCTACGCTCTTAAGAGCGAAGGCTGACTGATGTGGATTCTGTGACAGTTTAGCAAGTCACATTATTAGTATATATAGCCCATCTTAATTTCAGTTTTCTTAATCAGATTTCATTGCTACTCATATCAAATATTATTGAGTTTTCTTCATAAGTCTGGGTGAATCAAATTCTTGATGCTATGCAGAGATAATTGTATAGCATAACTGGGATTGAATTTGGATTCCAGATTCCATCTGCAGCTGCACCACAGATGCAGACTTTTTATACAGAGTACTTTACTCTGCGCTATTTTTTTTTCTAGGAGCGAGCACACACTTCTTAGCTACGTGTGCATTGAAGTGAGAAGTGACCCGGAGGAAATTAAACGAGGTAAGAGCATAGGATACTAAAGCTATCGTAACTTACTGTTATAACTAGATATAATTATAAGAGACCAGACACTATCCCATTAGGAATAGTGTCTCTGGCACCCAAAAACCAATGTCAAAATTAAATATAATATTATGGGAAAGAAGTCAAATAAATAATCAAATTTAGCTATTATAGGAAATATCACTATGAGGATTAATTTAAAATCAAATATTATACAAAATTAAATAAACTACATTTATTTGGGTTTGAAAGCAATATAAAGTAACTAAATATTAAAATTTGTTTAATTGATTAATTAGATAATGATTTTGTTTAATTAATCAGACATTATTTTATAAAATAAAGATTAATTATTATAGATTTATTTAATGAAAAATCATATAATTTCTGGCTGGAGTGAATAGAATAGGCAAAACAGTCAGAAATTATATCATTTTAATTAAATTTCTGGTATATTTGGTATTAATCAATAATAATTTAATAAAATACTACCTGATTATTAAAAAAATCATTATTTAATTAATTATTAATAAACAAATTTTAATATATTTAGTTACTTTACATTCAATACTGATGAAATACATATTACAATTCTATTGAAATAAATAGTTACGTAATAAAATAGATATTTAATTTTAGGAAGTTATATTTTGAGGTTATTTTAATTACATTGTATTTAGTCTGAACATCTTACCTCAATATTAAGGTTCAAACTAAATATAATATAATTAAAATAGATACCTGGCAGGTACCATCATCCTGAACTAGGTTAAAAACATTTTTTAAAAACTTTAAGAACTGTGGGTCTTTTGGAAACCAGCTCCCATCATCAGTAGAAGGATATGTCTTATGACACTTTTGACATCAACAATCTTGGTAATTTCGTATAGACACAGCTTTAAGAACAATTAGTAGCACATATCCTTCTGCTGATGATGGAAGCTGATTTCTGAAAGGCCTACAGTTCTTAAAAGTTTTATAAACATTTTTAACTTAGTTGTAATATTTTACTTTGTTCTTTATATTGCTTTCAAACCTAAATATTGTATAATATTTTATTTCTTTCCCATAATATTATATTTAATTTTTAGGTAGGCTTCTGGGCGCCAGATCTGTCTATTTCTGATGGAATAAGTATCCGGTCCCTTATAATTACATCCAGTTAAAACACTTAAGACTATTTTATAAAATTAACTATAAAAGTAACTGTATACTGAATAGACGTAAGTCAACTTCTGTAACTGCAATTTGGTTGTATTATTTGGCAAATAAAAATTAGAGTAAGTTAGTTATTTTTAAAAGTAACTTTCCAACCCTATGATAAATGCAATGGATGAGAAAGATAAAGCATAAAAAAACTATTCTAGTATATAAATATTATACTTGATGGCTGTATTCCATGGTTCCACATCTAAGACACCTGATGAACAAAAAATAATCATTGCTATTGAAATATAATAGCAACTCCTGCAATACATTACAATCAGAAAAATGCTCTTGGAGAATGACTATAATAATGTAACACTGTGAAATGACTGCTGTGATGAATTTATGCCACAGGACCAGCCCTTAAGACACCTTTTCAACAAAGGAAAGAATCAACGCCATGTCTCAATATATATCATTTTGTACAAGATAATAAAAAAACACATAAATTAATAAGCTATCAACTAGCGATAAGGGCAGTTCATTGAGATATATATATATATATATATATGAATATATAACAAACATTGATTGATGTATCTAAAATTTTCTACAGAAAAGATATTTATGTATAGGAAAAGCTCCATATTCACAGTTCCCGTTTTTCGCATTTCCATTAATCGTAGGTTAAAAAATTGTGACAGTTCCAGTACTCGCGGCTAAAAACTTATTTGTTTGCAGATTCAGCCAGTATATTAGAAGGATTAGTATCCTTTATTAAGGCATCGATAACTTTTTACTACAGACATGTGCCAAGCGGCTTTCAGAAAGAGTAATTCAAACTAAATGGACAAACAGATATCAAAGTAAAACAAACCTCATTGACACTAAGTCTAAAGTTTATTATTAAAAGCCACTGCTATGTCTGTTGATAAATGCTGCCCTCATCATGATTGGTGTCTTATTGTTTCAACTTGTCATTCGTTGCAATAATTTTTATTAATAACACGTGACTCTTCTGCTTTGTTCCCAATTTCTAATATCGAGTAAAAGGAAGAAAAATTAGTTCCAAAGTGAAAAAAAAAAGTAGTTAAGTTATGTAGATAGGAAATAACACTATGAGGTTTTTTTATGAAGTATGAGGTGAGTGAAATAAAAAATAAACAATAATAAAAAAAGTAGTGTCTGCCTAAAGTAAAAATAGAAAAGTTTGACCGTTTACGCGTTGGCGAGTCGTTTGCATCCATATCACGCTGGCTTATCTCTGGTTAAATTGATTTTATTTTGATAATTTTTATTTTATTTTGGAACCTTGGAACATATCCCCTATATACCCATACAAATTACCATTCCATATCCACAGTTTCTGTTTTCGCAGCATATTTATGGAATTTATCCTCCGTGAATAAGGAGCTTTTACTGTATATGTTTAAAATTCTGTAATTTGCAACAGAACAGAATAAAATAAAAATATACACACAAACATCTACACACCTCTGAATAAAATGCTAGTGTCATGGCATACTTGTAGGTTGATTCTTTCAGCAGGTAGAGGGGGGAGGGGCACACAAGAGATGGCAAGGGGGCAGTCGCCACCAGAGTGACAACATGTAAAGCTTACATTGCATCTCCTTAAGCACAAGGGGAGAGATACGTCACGAATAAAGCTTAGGCCTAGAACTAAGTTTTTCTCCACCGTAAAGAGCTCGGAGGAGACAGAGAGTCAATGTCAACGTGCAAATAACCCACCCGAGTGATCTGCCGTGGCGTATTCAGTAAGTAGAGGAGATGCCGCCAGTGCTGCGTAGTTGGCGTAATCAGCGTACGGGGTGTAGATGAGCCCGTGAGGGTCGTGGGGCGACAGAAGTGGCCCCTGGTGACCGGATCCGTTGAGAAGGGATGCTGCTGTTTGTTGGCACTGGGATTCTCGGGGACAGGATCAGTGGGGCACCCAGAGGTGTGGCAGGAGAGCGCATCGGCGTTGCCAAGCCTGGCATCCCTGGAGACAAAAGTCGTTGTGTTTCTGCAGCTGCTGCAGTAATTCTTCGCCACTCCTCATCACATGCTGTAAAATAGAATATAATTAAGTCCATATGTTTGATGCAAATACAGCTAAAACTTTATCCATAATTAATAATTAATTATTATAGAGTATATTTGCAGAGAAAAATATATGGTCAGATTGGGGTTTGAATCCAGGACCTTTCACTTTCTATACCAATGCTATACCAACTGAGCTATCTGAGCACTCCAATCTAAACACAGATTTTTCTCTTATATACTGTTAATTCCCGAGCACCAAATGCTACGAACCATTTTCTCGATCACGCAAATGGCAGCTTCTTTATTAAGAAGACATTTATTGGGAATTTTAATATTATATTATAAAGCCTGTAAAAACATTGAAACAAGCCCTACTTGCTTTATAATGTAATGTTAAAAATCCCAATAAAAGTCTTCTTAATAAAGAAACTGCCATTTGCATGATTGAGCAAAGGTTCGTAGCATTTGGTGCTCGGGAATTAACAATATACAAGAGAAAAAAAATTGCATTTAGATTAGTGTGCTCAGGTATCTCAGTTGGTAAAGCATTGGCATAGAAAACCAAAGGTCCAGGGTTCAAACCCCAGTCTGAGCATATATTTTTCTTCAAAGTTAAAATTGGGAAACACATTATGAGGTTCTTAATTAATAAATTAATGAGTCATTTTAACATCTTACCTCATATTTCATGTTTTATCAAACACGGTAACTATAGTTTTCAAATGATCTTGTCATTCATTTGAAAACTATAGTTACCGTGTTTGATAAAACATGAAATATGAGGTAAGATGTTAAAATGACATTAATTTATATATTTTTCTCTTAAACTATAATTTGTCTTTCATTAAGATGTATTAAATTAATAATAAAAACATCAAATTATAAGGTAATTGCGTAGAAAGCAATTGTCACATAGAATATCCAAATAGCCAACTTGTGAGAAATATGGTAACAAAATATTAAGATTGCCAAGTACCTATCTAATCTAATCTAACTTACCTAATCTAGTCCAGGAGGATGCTATCTAGACAATTACCAATGTTTAGTCCTTTTGTTTTATGTATAATTTTAACAGAAACATTACTTCAAAATCATGAACTTATTTAGGTTTAGGTCATTTGAGCCTGTTCCTATGAGATCTCAACATGTGGTTTTTTAGTCTTCCTTTATCTCTAGGCCCTTTAGGTTGATACTGCAATTCTAATTTACGAAAGTGAGATGGGTCCATTCTTTGGACATGTAACCAATTTCTTTGACTATTTAACTCATAAACCGATAATCGTGCTTCTTCCTGTTGATAATGAGAGATATCTCTACAAATTAACTTCTTTGACAAGGATATCGATTGAACAATGTACAAGCGATATGGTACAGCAAGAAATGCCAAAAGAAAACAACTTAAAAAATTACAAAAAAAAGTTAGTTCTGTTGCTCTAAAAAAATTATTAAATATTGTATAATGAATCTGCATTATTGTTAATAGTTATTTCTCATACAATCATCTGTTATTGATTTTTCCGAAGCCCAAAGAGATTTAACAGTAAAGATATGCTATTTATAACTATACAGCCTAGGGTAACAGAGTGGAACCCTTGATAGAGGTCCACTCCAGGGAGTAGGCGCCCCTGCCCTTTTGTGAGCTCCAGGTCCCACTCGCCCAGTGGGTAGTACCTGGGTAGGGCCCCGTCCACAGGGTTACGTGGGGAGAAGAGAAGTCCCCAAAGCCGTAGTGAAGGCAACTTCTCTAGGAGACGAACACTCCGAAATTCCAGTTCCCTGCCCTCCAGGAAGAGGGGTTTGGCTAGAGGCTGGTAACCTCTACTAGTAAAAAATAACTTACTCATAAACTTCAACAGAAGAAAAGCCGAAACGGCAGCAGAAATGAAATTTTTGAGATCTGTTAAAGGGTGCACTAAGGAAGACAGAATCAAGAACACAGAAATAAGACAGGAACTTGAAATATTTGCAATAACTGATAAAATGGATACATATAGACAAAAATGGAAGCAACACATAGACAGAATGAATGAAGATAGATATCCAAAACAAATAACAAAATACAAACCTAAAGGCACCCGAGATGTGGGCAGACCTAGAAAGAGATGGGCTGAAGTCGGAACGGGTCAACAGACCTAATCCATGAATGAAGATGATGATGATGAACTATACAGCCGGCTTACAAATTGCTCGGAAGTAAGATTGGAATACATAACCTCACATTTGGTAAATATTAAACGTTATAATCATTTTTAGCTTCTGATGTTGTATTATTCGCTAAATAGTCACTCTAAATCCAACGCGAGGTTGAGTTTTTCATTAGACAAAATCACTTGCAACAAGCGACTTTGTCACTCATTATTTTTTCAGAAAAACACAACCTCCTGTTAGATTACAATTGACAATTCTGAATTTCTTTAACTATATTTTGAACTTTTAATTTATTGCATATATCTGTGTTTCTTTGCTTGTCCATTTTTGTCAAACCTAGGAGTGGACATAAAAAATCTCACCTGTGCCGCTTGCAATTTTGATCTGATTTTAGAATTTAGTAACCAATTTTCGCTGCTATATTTCAGTCCTGATTTCGGAGTTATATTATATAATTTCAACTTGGTTATGATTGACATTTGTTTACCAAAATTTATTTTTTGACTCCATTTATTGTGTTGCATTTTTGTAACTTTATCTCTGTGCCATTCTTATATCAGATATTATGACTTCTTCAGAGAATGACTTACAAAGAACAATTTCTAAATTAAATAATTTTGCAAAAGATTACAACCTACAACCTACAAAAACTAAAGTAATGGCCCAGTGTGGCAAAGAAATGGAAACAACAAAAATAGTACTAAATAACAAAATGCTAGAACAAGAAAAATATTTCAATTCTCTAGGTGTATCTTAGGTTGTAATAAAAAAAAAGACATAATACATTACAAATATTTCAATATTTAATTGTAGGCTTTCACGGCCGGCATCTTGATCCATATTTGGTTCGTCTTCCGGGCTTATAGGCCTTGGTCTGGTTGTCTTCATACTCGATGTTTCGTCTACTGCTGCGGTAGACATCATCATGAGATACTGCGTGCTCTCTGTGAACTCCTCAACAGTCGGCTGCAGACTGGCTGGTCGTTGGAAACTGTCTCTCTGTTTATAGCTAAACCCCGGGGGTTTATGAAGACAACCAGACCACGGCCTATAAGCCCGGAAGACGAACCAAATATGGATCATTTCAATATTTATTTGGCACCCTTATAAGAACACTGGGAAAGAAAGTAAGAAAAGAAACGCATTTAAAATTTTATAAATGTATTGGCTGTACCTGCAATATTGTATGGCTCAGAAATATGGGCTCTGAACAAACAGTCAATAGAAGCAGCAGAAATGAAATATTTACGATTTGTGACAGGATATACCTTAATGGATAAAAATCGAAGTGAAGATATCCGTAAAGAACTACAAATATTCATACAAATGATGTAACATCACATTATTACACCAGACTGTACAGAGAAGCCATTGAAATATATAAACACAAAAATTCCTTTAACAAAAAAGAAGAAACCATGAAGATAAACAAAATCTGGATCCCGGCACTGCACAATACGACAACGAAGCCTATGACTTCTGCTAGCGACAGCCTGGACAAAATAGCACGCAACACGGACAGCGCAGAAAACCGCCTCTCCACCATGGGCGTGCCCATAAATAGGGAGGGAGTTTCCAACGACCACAAGCCAGTCTGACAGCCGACTGTTGAGGAGGTTCACAGAGAGCCGCAGTATCTCCTGAAGATGTCTACCGCAGCAGTAGACGAAACGTCGAGTAGAAGAACGACTGGACCACGGCCTATATGCCCGGAAGACGAACCTAATAGGGATCAAGACGCCGGCCGTGAAAGCCTACAGTTATACAAATATTCAGTTTGAGAGATAAAATAGAAGAGTACAGGAGAAAATAGTGTGAACATGTCTGTAGAATGGATACCAACAGATTGTCATAAGTAATGCCCCGAGTGATTCACGATAAATTCACGACTTCACGCATTGAGGAGTGAATTTATCTAGAGACATTGGAAATCAAGAGTGGCATTTGTTAGGACTATTTAACGAATAAAATTAAGCTGTTTACTCACAAATCATTATTTAACTATAGTTATTTTAAAATATTCTATATATATAATGTAAACGGCGAGGTTTGAAAACAAACGGAAGAAAGAAACGAATTGGCATGCTTCATCTGCTTCCTGCCTGGGTATCACTGCAACCAGATCACTACTAATTTATTGTCCCAAGGCAGCCAATATTTTAAGAATGCTCTCTCGTGGAGAGAAAAATGAAACGCATCAAAAAACTGTATATTAAATCATTTCTGATGTATGATGTAAATATGACAATTACATTTTTCTGGATTGTTACCTGGGAAAAAATACATTTAAGAAAGTGCAAACAGTGGTTTCTTTTTTTGGTGGTATAATCAACTGCTACAAATGTTTTTATATTAACTCCTGCAAGCGCTGTGTGTTGACATCCATGCACTATATATACAATCTGGTAGCCGCATTTCTTACAGGGTCCTTCACTGTAAAATAATTGTCAGACCTGTTCATAATATTAAAAAGAAGGAGCTTTCTTTAATATGGTAAATTTAATATTGATAAATATTTGGTGAAACACGACTGTGATTGGTTCTAAAACAGAAATCATTGAAACCCTATTTTTAGTCTATTTTTGTCTTTACTATTATGAATAATTTTTCCTTATTTAAGAGGTCTTTACTCATTTGAGTTGGGGGTTTAATTTTTTTTAAGTTGTACAAGATTGTGATTGGTCATTGACTCCCATTAGGGGCATGAGTTAAATAGTCTAGGAAAATTATATTTGAAAAGAAAAATATAATTTGTCCATCATTAAGGTGTTTAAAAATGAATAATATTAACATAGTCTAGGAAAAGCCTGAACTATCAACCAAGAGGAGAAAAAAAAGAGAACGGGGACGCCCACGAAAGAGATGGACACAGCAGCTGTAATACTTGGAGCCGGAACGAACCAAAAATATTTAATCCTTACAAGAAGAAGAAGAAGAAGATATTGGGTGACCGAGGTAATTGAATTCAAAGACTTGTTCTATGATTTTTCCATCTAATAAATACTATATGGTATAAAACATCATTAGTCTTCATCTAATTACTAAAGAAAAAATCAAACACAGATTTATTTGAAATTCTACCATATGTTATGTAGGGAACATACCTGCGGCTGCTACTGCCTTGACAGTAGAATCTCTGTATGTGCCATTTATAATGGCAAGTTCCATAAGCTGCCTCTTCTTCAGTTCATCTTCTCCGTCAGCCTGTAAGAAACAAAAGTACTCTCTGTCAAGACAGGTTTCTGTTCTCATCAAATTCTGTTCTCTCCATTAATTCACTATTTGTTACTCTCAGTTTCTCAAACCCATTTTTCTACTTCTCATTTCAAATAGTCACTATAGTGATTTCATTTTTTCCAGAGGTTCCAAGAACATGTGAGTGTTCTGATATTCTCCGCTCGCAACCTCCCACTCCTTACAACATAACTTCTCATGTGAGAAGACCATGGCTTTTAGAGGAAGAGATCCAGTGAGAACCAAAATTATTTTAGAAAATCGAAGTATAGAACAGGTGTCTAGTTTCAAATATTTGGGCTGTGATGTTGGCTACAATGTGGAAAGAGATATTGACTCCAAAATAAATAAATTTCAGACGGTGTGTGGAACAATACAGAGAACATTCAAAAATAAAATTAGAAAAGAAACCAAGATAAAAATGTATAATGTTATGGCGGTTCCCACAATATTGTATGGATGTGAAACTTGGGCTCCAGTGAAAAGACAGAAGGATAGAATACAGACAGCAGAGATGCGGTTCCTAAGACAAGTAAAAGGATGTACAAGACTTGATAGAATAAGAAATTAGGATATAAGAGAAGAATTGAAAGTACAGCCTTTATTGGATAAAGTCACGAATTACAGACAGAAATGGATTGATCACATGGATGGAATGAGTAAGGAGAGATATCCATTGTTAGCAAGAAATTATCAAGCAAGAGGAAGGCGTGATGTTGGAAGACCTAGAAGACATTGGGCTGATGCATTATGAAGTCGGAACGGGCAATTGCCTAATCCCTGGAGTGATGATGATGATTCTCATGTGACAGTCACATGGTAAGCCAGTCCTCTTGCAGAGTTGTTTTGATATACAAGTTTGTCTGCACACCATCGTGGAGTTAAGGTTGGGAATTTAAGTGAGTAGTGGGAGACACAGGGGCACGCCGTAGCGTAGTGGTTAAGGCACTGCGCTACAAGCCGGAAGGTCGAGGGTTCGAGTCCCGGTGGGGTCAGGATTTTTAAACTGACCAAAACCTTCTGGCGGCACTATGGCCCTGGGGTCGACTCAGCCTCTAATGGAAATGAGTACCAGATGCTTGTTCTGGGGTAAAGGCGGCCGTCACGCAGGGCTGACATCAAGTGCCGATTGTCCAGAAAAAGTGGGAGCCTTAACCTCCCACTACCCCAAGGGCCTCCTGAGGCCTGTAGTGGGAATACTTTTACTTTATAGTGGGAGATACAGTGACTTTGCCTTGAAATCTCTGGCTAAAATGAAATCACTACAGTTTCTATAACAAGATTGAGTTACACTATTCCAGAACATTAACTAACTGTAGAATGCTGGCTTTCATGGCAATAGAAGATTCTGGTCATAGTCCATAACTGGTGTTTATTCCTTTTAACCTTTTATCGTCCCTTAAAGTAAGAGCCAATGTTTCGCATCCATACAATATAATTGGGAGAATAACATTTTTATATACTTTCAGTTTAACATTTTTTTAGAGAAGTTGGAATGACACGAGTTCTGTAATGCATAATAGCACACATTTCCAGAATACAGCCTATTTTTAATTTATTAATTAAATAAAAATAAAACGTAGTTTTATTTGATTTTCATATTTATTATATAATTCAGTGACAGCTGTTTCGGTACACTGTACCTTCATAATTTGTTAACATGTCTGAAGAAGGTACAGTGTACCGAAACAGCTGTCACTGAATTATATAATAAATATGAAAATCAAATAAAACTATGTTTTATTTTTATTTAATTAATAAATATGGATTTTCATCAAGTAAACACCAACTCAATTGATTATTTTTAATTTCTTTGTGCATCTCATTCCTGTTTGTGATTATTGTTCCTAGGTGTTTGAATTCAGCTATTTCTTCAAAATTTCCCTCATTTGTCATTAGCTGTCCATTTCCATTATACAGTAAAACTTGTTTAATCCGGAACGTGAATAATGCGGAAATCTGTCAAATGTGAACAAATTTATTGGTCCCGGCAAAATAATAGTAATTTTATATGTATTTATTTTGTATAAAACGTAATCTGTCTAAGGCGGAAATGGAAGGATACTTCTACACAATTCAAGAGAAAAATGTTTATAAGGCAGAAAGATAGATTCATTTCCACTTCATTGAATTCCTGTTAACAGGCAAAATAAAAATAAGTGATGATTCCTGTCACTGAGTTTCTACCTGTATCTGAATTTTTCTTTCGGCCTCACTGCATACCCGTTATGCGAAATACAGTTTCGTTTAACAAATATTTGGTGTGTGACATCTGTCTTACAAATAACCAGTGCATTGTAGTAAAATCTTAAATTAGTTCAAGATCTGAGACCGATCGGACCGATGCTCCAAAGTCAAGCACTACCTGTTGCTATATTTCTAGGGAATAACGATTTCAAGGCATCTTCAGGTTGGCTAAACAATTTTAAAAGACGAACACAATGTAGTGTGGAATGGAATTTGCGGGGAATCAAAGGATGTGGACGAAAATATAGTTAGTGAGTGGAAACCGAAACTGCATACTTTAATTTCAGAATAGAAAGAGGCATTTTTAACGCTGACAAAATGGACTATTTTTTTCGTGCGTTACCGTCGAAGTAACTCATACATACTATACTTCACTTTCTGACGGCAGCGGGACTACAATTAATCCAAGGTACGTAAAAATACATGTACGGTACTCTATAATATAAGATTGGTTAATAATTTTTTTTATTGGTTTGAACATATACAAAAAAAATGCCAAATAATCGTTTATCAAAACAGCTGCTTCATTATAGGCCTCTAGGCCAAAGAAATGTAGGAAGACCAAAACGTCGTTGGAAGGACGACCTGCATCTGTGGCATGTAGTGCGCCGGGGAGCAGAACGGGCCAACAGGCCCATACCATGAAGAAGAAGAAGATGATGATGATTAATAATTTTTTATATTTTTATATTTATTTTATTTTTATTTTATTTAGATTTATTTAGCCTGGTGGAGTTAAGGCCATGTGGCCTTCTCTTCCACTCACCAGGACAAACATATATTACATCAGAATATAACAATCTTAATTAACTCTAATATTAAACACTAAGTAAAAATTTGATCAAAAGATAATATCTAATATAATGCGGAATAAAAAAATTGGTCCCATGCGATTCCGCTTTGAACAAGATTTACTGTATAATGTATTTTTCTGCGTGAACCTATATTTAGTTGAGTATATAACTTCAGTCCCGCGCCGTAGCCGAGCGGTTAAGGTAGGAAGCTTTGGCGCAGAGCTACGGGACTTGCGCTGGTTCGAGTCTCCATGGGGGAAGAAATTTTCTCATGGTATTTCGGCCAGTATGGGACCGGTGCCCACCCAGCAGAGTGAGGCAATTGGGTAGCTACAATAAGTAGCGGCTCCAGGTTGAGGAACCAGCTATAACGGCTGGGGACTCGACATGCTAACCACATGTCACCCCTACACTGGCTGTTCAGCTACCTCTGTGATTGACACATGTGGATGTGAAGGGCCAGCAGCCGGCTGGTAAAAGGGCAACCGCTGAAAAGTGGAAAGACCCTCAATCGGAATATAACTTCAAGTATTTATTCAGCATGTATATTAAATAGTGACATGCATTTTATCACTTCTCCTATCCAAATTCTGAGACAGAGTATTGGCGGTACAACCACATTACCTTAATATAGGGGAAATGCTACGTAAGTGGGAACCTCACAACAATACCCCTCTGGGTCTGCAACCCATTGGGCAAAAAAATTTAATTTTCTTTCAAGTCTCATCATCATCACATAACAGATCACATGGCTAATACTTGCATGGATAATGACGATAATTATTAAATAAAAAAATAAACTGCTGAATTGAAAAAGAACATGAATATGTAAATGATTTGCCAGCCTCAGCTGGCTTCGGGTTGGAATCCACTCACCACCGGAACCAGGAGTTTTTTAACCTCCTCCACAGCCCTCTCCATTTTCATAGTTGCTCTGTTTTCTGTGTCCTCGACTGTGATCAGCACATGCAGCTCATCGTTCAAGTGCTCCCAGTTGGGCTTCCCTCGGTTCAATTCTTCCTGCAATTAATAATATTACTTTTTAATAATTACATCTTTTTATATTTTAAAATTTATAGGAAGTAACACTGACCAGCATCATGTGCTAGTGGTCAGCGTTTCTCACTATGTTCATGAGGTCCCAGGTTCGATTCCCGGTCAAACCATAGGAATTTTTCTTTAAAGGGAATCATTCCTGTGGTTTCCCATGGTCTGGAATTTAGGTTAAGAACTCTCCTGGCACTTCATTATCATTTATCACATATCATATCATCGGGGCAAAGTACTATGCCTTCTAGCCACCCCAACTTCAGAAGTGGGTTACAATTAAGCCAATGCCAGGAGAGAACACCAGAAATGTTGAAATGGCAACCTGGGGCATTGAATAAAAAAACAAATTATGTGATATTTTTTATCAAGAAACTGAATCAATTATACAAACTTATCCTCATATATTGCTATTTCTTTTGGCCAAAAATAGGAGAAAAGTCTTCTGAAAGGTGAGATGTGTATAACCAATTCAGTTTCTACATAACTGTAGAATCCACAACTCAGAAGAAAACAACCAAAAGGAATGTATTACGCAGCATATTATGTCATGAGGGATTGAACTATCTGAACATTTCAGTCTCTCAGCAGATGTGCTATTCCAAGTCTGATGCACAATCAACGGTAGAATATACATGAAATTAACCACATTGATGTGTGACATATGACTGTTCCTTTATTTGTGGGCATGTTTCTTGGTGTTTCCCCTCTCATACCTCATCCTGCATTTTCTTTCACTTCATCTGCGGCCTGTAGAATGGGAACATTAAGCCTGGCTCCATCTTATGTGCTTTTCAACATGCGTAGGCTATGTATCGGCACTTAGTTTCACCTTCTCCTTTCTCTTCATCATCATCATCATCGTCCTGCCAGGTATTAGTCCTAGAAGAACTGTTACGGCCTGAGAAAGCGGTTTTCGTGCCATCTTTCCATAGGTCGACCAAGTGACCATTTCCCATTTGGACAGTAGTTCATTATTGCCTTGGGGATCCTGGATCTAGCCATTCTTGAGACATGTTCCTTCCAGTTTAGCTGATATATGGAGATGTAGTCCAGTATTGGTCTCTTCATTATCACTAACACATAAATATACTCTCATCCTATACACAAGGCAAAGTGGTCTGCCGAAGTGGTATGTAAATTTAAAATAAGGTTATATTAATGCCATCTATCCACTCAACGCGAAAAATCAAAGCACGAAAACTGCTAGGCCCTGTAGTGGGATTAATTTACCTTCGCTTACAGCATATTAAAGACATATTTTTATTGAATTGCATTTTAAAAAAACAATAAGTGTCAATTTAAAACAAATAAAAAATACATAAAAGAAAAAAATAGCCATTTAACTTAAAAAATGAAGCTAATAAAAGTTTACAGAGCTCAATTAAGAGTAATTGAATACAAGAGATCAGACACAAAACACAGCTGTGCCCCTTGAAACAACCATTCATCCAGAACGTTATAAAAAGGAGCTGTTAAGGTACCAGTTGTTCATCATTGATATCATTTAATGTGAAGTAATTTACTTTAATTGACATTAGCAGTTCAAAGTGTCACAAAGAGCTGTTTTTGTGCAAGTGCAACCAATAGATTTATGTCATGAGTCATCTTTATAGGATCCAAATACATTCAACTTCAACATGTCAAAACATTTAAAAGAATTGAGGCACTTAGAATAATAACGGCAGATCCCAACCAAAGTTCATTTTGAGATGAATGTCATTTTCTGCTTTTTTTTTTCTAAAAATGTGGAAAGTAGTTAATATGAAGACTTGATATTTTCTGGGTATTTAACATCTGGAAAGGAATGGGAAAATCTACAAGATTATGACATTACTACATTACAAAGAAAATCTGCAGTAGCAACATTCAGACTGCTAATGGGACATGACTGCCTGAATAAACACGACTTGGCATAACAGATTCACCTAAATGCCCTTTTTGCAATTTAAATGAAGATATGGAAAGAAACCATCTCCTCCGTTGTCCAGCTTTTGTAGAAGAGACCAGCCTTTCTGCTAAATATTGGAGTGCAAGAGAGCGAATGATTTCATTATCAAGTGCTGAACATTAGATACCAACCAACGAAATTAAGGGATTTGAAGTCTATGTGCAAATTCTTGAACCTTTGTTATCAATAGTTTTCCTGATTTTGTGTTGTTTATTAGAACAAAAAATATATTGTGTTGCTGTTTTCAAATGCTGGGCCTTGGCAATGAAGCCATTAGCGTTTTTGCTCTCCAATATTTCTCTATGGTGGATCCAACAGGTAATACTTCACAGGTTTGTAGATGTTCTTCGTTCATTTCTTCGTCTTTGTTGCATAGAGGACAATTTGGATTCGTGTAGATTCCTACTTTATATAAATGTTTGGCCAAATATGTTCTGTAAGCAGTCTAAATTTTGCTACTAATGGCAAATCCTTCAGAATAAAAAATATACAAAACAGAAAAAATGGTGTAAAATTGACTTCTCCTTCATTTAATGTCTTGAAATACCTAATGCAGCTCTATTTCCAAATCTTCACAATTTTTGTCATTATCAACACCATCGTGACGAAGATGTTACAAAAATCATGATAGATGGGTGGTATATATGTCAATAATTTCATCAGGTCATTGTATTTAGCTTTCTTTATCTTCATCTGTTCACTGTACTTCTGCTGTAACTTAAACAATGTAACATGTGAACTTTTATTAAGGTAGAATATTTTTATCACTCACCTCATATTGTTCTTCTTATTTGATTATAAACTAGTTTCGGAACATAGTTTCTGTTCCATCCTCAGTATCGTCACGACCGTTGTTCTGTCGTCTTGAAGAGCTGTCCTTCTCTCCTTCCATTGGCTGACTGAAAAACCTCGAAACCAGGTCATTCTCACCGGGAATTTCAAAGTTCATTAATTTCTTCTTTTCGCTCTTTTGAATGTAGATCTTTTCCCAAACAGTAAGTTCTTTAGGTTTTTCTGTTTGTTTTAATAATTTAGCTTCTTTCTCGATAAGATGTTTTTCAGACCATGCATGGGCAGCCACTGCAGATTTTTCTACTTCCCCTTTCTTGACATTCCTGAGATGTTCTTTACTCTAGTTTTCAAATTTCTTTTAGTTTTTCCTATGTAGAATTTCTCACATTCTTCACATTTAATTTGATAAATCCCTGATTTGTTTTCTTCTTTAATTTTCTCATTCTTATTAGGTCTAATCAGTCTACTGATGCTGTAGTCATTTTTGGGTGCTAACCTTATGTTGAAATCTTTAAAAAGAAGAACAATATGAGGTGAGTGATAAAAATATTCTACCTTAATGAATATACCTCATAGTGAGAATTCCTAAGATAAGTAATGTGAACTTTTGCCTCTTTTCCTAAAATTAACTTTTTCATACACTTCAGAGTTAGAATAACATAAACCTAATTTAACAATCTCAGGATTATCGTGATCCACAATAATTAATGTATCCTTACGTAAAAGCATTTTTTTTAAACTACAAAGTTTTTAGTGATACCATTCTGTATGTCAAAAAGTCTTCCCATATGCATATTAAAGTAATGCTGGGAAAACCGCGGTATTGTGAAAAACATGAAATCTATCAGCTGAGTTGTCAAAAAATTGTCTCCCATGAATTTCAAAATCTTTCCATATGTCTTCGCCATATTTACTACCATTCACCACAATGCCATGAACATGTAACGGACATAAAGTAAAGCACTTATAGTTGGGATGTCATTTTTAACTGAGAATTTGTTTGTTTTCACTACGGACAATTTTAAAGGTGGAAAATGAGAGCTTTGGCATATCCCAATTTGTTTGATACTTCATCACATGAAAGGTAGATGGCAGCTGTGCACGGTCATGCTTCTATCTCAGAATTCGATGTCAGTTGGGATCTGCCGTTATTATTCTGAGCGCCTCAATTACACATTTCAAAAGTAAGCACAATTCTATGACATTAGTTTAACATTTCAGTAGCTTTATTTTTGGTTACATACTTATTTATTTTTTCTGGATGCCACCAGGTTGTCTCTTATGGAATTTCAGGCTTTCTCCCCTGGTTTTGACGGAATTGTAATCCATTTCCTATACCTCATCCGCTCTCAAAAGTGATCGTAACATAAACAAATGCCAAATTCATTCTTCTGCCATTCGTGCCACAATTACTGTCACATTGACAGGGAGCATGTGTGAAGTATACAAGATATGTGATAAGTGAATGGGGTAGATCACAAGAAAGCTGGTGAGATTTTTCACTGAACTTGTGAAACACATTTAAAATAACTTTTTTTTTGACAAGTCAAAAGTTTGCCAGATTTACGTTTTAAAAATTTTGATGGCAGCACAGCAACAAAAGACTCGACACCTTCAGCCATTTTGTTGCGTCAGAATCGACTGAAGCATGAATCAAATGCATCATCCACATGTATTAAACTATTTTAAGTTGTAATTACTGATTAGGCATATTTTGGAATATTTTCTATGTTTTTAATATTATTATTTTCATTCCTGAATAATAACAAGAGTATATTCAGAGGACATATTTTAAACTTAATAAAGGGAACTACTTTTTTGCATACTTATTGCTTCTACATCATACATCATGGTTCATAAGCAATGAAAAACGAGCAGGTCACATGGTTTTGTTTTGATGACGGTCACTTTAAGAGCGGATAGCCTCGGTAACGTATCAAGTAGTAATGTTGCCAAACTCCCCCAGTGTCATGGCACTTGAATATTGAATAATGCAAGGTTGGAGTTTAGTTGACAATATCGGAGTGCAAGAGAGAGATAGGAATGCAGGGAGGGAAATGATTCGCCGAGGCAGAAAAGGAAGTAGGCTTTAGTTCACATATCTTACGAGTCCAAGCTCAGGGTGTTTGCGGGGAGAAGTGTGGGGAATGGGAGGAGGTACATTTCTCTGCTTCTCATAGTACTAACAGCTGAGACAGCAAATTCCTTTCAGACACACGGAGCTGGGTCTCGAGCAGTACCTTCAACATGGTAAAATAAACAGACTTAAGTACATTTATATTAAAAAAAGAAACCACGCTGCCTGTAATATCTTCTGGCAGGCAGTTCCAGAGTCTAAGAGTGAATAGCCTACATTGTTGCAATTAGAATAGAGCGATTCCACGAAAATGTCATACTGAAGTGAAAATTTTGAAACTGACGCAGGAATAAATCTGTTGATGATCCAGTGTACCATTTCATGGGAAAAAAAAACATAGTAACAAAACATCATAATATGACACCAAAACTGATTTTATACTTACAATTGGTGTTCCCAATGAGAAGCAGCTTGCAAGTCAAAACAAATACATTAGAATTAACATTATATATATATATATATATCATATATTTTACCTCAAATAGTTTATTTATCACCAATCTTGTCTATGCAGCATAATGTGCAAAGCGGTGAGTTGCAAAGACTTATTTAAAAATTATTCGTAGTGATAAGAACAGAATAAGTGCTCACTAGGTGTGAAATGTGGTCCCCCTCCTACCCGCATGCAGGTACACTCCCAATGAAACAACACAACTGACAAGTGAGTAGCAGTGTCTTACCTTGTCAGCGTATCCGACTTATGGTTGAATAGGAGGGGCGGGACGTATCTTCACATCTACTGTGCACTTAATAACAGGCCTGCTCTAGAAGGTACAAATCATTTTATGAGTAGTACTTATCCATCATAAAGCATCATGTATTACTATTATTAAATATTTTAATTATAATGGATAATACAACAAAAGTCTTGAAAATCAAGACAGGAGCGAATAGTTAAAAAATATGAAAATTCCCTTAGGATTTTAAAAGACCTTAGTGAATAAAATAAGAGACCATTTAGTTAAGTTGTAATACAGGATATTAATCAAATGGGAGCCAAGAGGTTCAAGGAATGTAGGAAGACCAGTGAAAAGGTGGACAGAACAACTGTGAGGCGGAACAGGCATTTTGCCTAGCCCGCGAAGTGAAGAAGAATAAAATGGGAATAAGCTATGTATTCTATATCATTTATTTAGCTTAATTTAACAGGGGGCAGAGGCTAATTGGTATTTCGAGAGGTCTGATCTAGTCAAAAACCCTGATGGACCTGATATTTAACATCTGAACCGAATTTCGGTGAAGTCCGGAGGGTCTAACTTAGCCAAATCCACTCTCCTCACCACCAAGACGTCCCGCTCCTCGGGAGATTCTTAAGATCTTTTAAGATTTTAACATGCAAAAGAGAGAGTGGGGTGTGGAAAAAAACATCGAAAACTCTATGTCTACACAGAGAGTATAACAACAACAGGATCAGCATCCTTGAAGACATAGAGATTCTAAAAGAAGCAAGGAATAAAGACCTACTCAACGAGTACATAACCGCAGACATAAATCCGTTATACAACCTATATAACACCATCAGTTCCAGTTAAAATGCAGAAGATGAAACATCGTTTTCGAAAGGCCTCCATATTAGAATAACTTGAAGTTTAATAATTTAGTTGAGGACGACTGACCAAGTAAAAATTATATATTTAACATCTCATGAGTTCCCCCGCCGTAGCCGAGCGGATAAGGTAGGAAGCCTTGGCGCAGAGCTACGGGACTTGCGCTGGTTCGAGTCTCCATGGGGGAAGACATTTTCTCATGGTATTTCGGCCAGTATGGGACCAGTGCCCACCCAGCATCGTGAGGCAATTGGGTAGCTACAATAAGTAGCGGCTCCACGTTGAGGAACCAGCTATAACGGCTGGGGGACTCGACATGCTAACCACATGTCACCCCTACACTGGCTGTTGATCATCTACCTCTGTGATTGACACATGTGGATGTGAAGGGCCAGCAGCCGGCTGGTAAAAGGGCAACCGCTGAAAAGTGGAAAGACCCCCAATCGGAATGAGTTCCTAAGCTAAAAGTAACCGTATTCTTCCCGCTACACATCCTCAAAGTGTGTAATGGAAATTTAGTTACACCCTGTATATAAATAATGTTTGTAATCGGCAGATAATGTGATTAAATCTATGCACATACGACGTAATAAATCAATGTTACAATAAGATTTTTCTTAGGTTTGAAATATATTACCACATTAAACAAATCAAATCCGATCTCCAAGTATTGTAAAAGTCGACCTAAAGGTTACAGAAATGACCCTCGAGTCATTTGTCGAACACGACTGACCTGGTAACTTTTATTAACGTTATGCAATTGTTAACATGTCCACTATTGTTGACTTGTCCATTCATTTCCCTCCCAGGAAGCAATACTTCGCTCCTTATAAGGGTATATCATCATCAACTTTTCACAATTAATAAAAATCGCCTGTATGTCCTCAAGAGTCGCCATTATGCACGCAGTTTCATGCTAATATGGAATTATCATCGAACAATTCTACGAAAAAGTCCTTTCTTCGATACCTGAGGTCACCACTTTATGAATGTGACGAAATCAAGAACGCTTCTATTCCTGACACAGTATGGGCATAACATCACTAGATAAAATTAATACACGTAAGACCTCGTCTTCAATTCTGTTAACATTTTTTTTTAGAATTCATAAAAACTTAGACTTATTCAAATATGTCTAATTGACACAACTGTAAGGTGCGGGTAGGCCCATAGTTTTCAGATAATTTTGAAATTCATAATGGATTAAAACAAGAAGATGCATTATCTTCTATACTATTCAATTGTGTACTAGAGCATGCTATATAGAGGATGAAGAAGGTCTACAACTCAATGGTAAAAATAGGCTGCTAGTTTATGTAAATTATGTATTATTAGGCCATAGCGATCATAAACTAAGGGCCAACACGTACATATTTTGAGCAACACTAAGAAAATGAGACTGGAAGCAAACAACAATAAAACTGAATATTTTGTTCACACATAGAAATACATTATATGATGAAAACGACAGTTATGGCAAATGAGGGAAAATTTGAAGTGACTGAATTCAAATACCTAGGAACAATAATCACAAATAGGGATGAGATGCACAAAGAAATTAAACATAGGCTCAATTCTGGAAATGTTATGCATTGTGGTCCCAACTTCTCTATAAAAAAGTTAAAATGAAAATATATAAAACCAATTCTCCCAGATGCATTATATGGATGCGAAACATGGAACTCTTACTTTAAGATGGAGAAAAAATAAGACTATTTCTTAGGAAAAATTTTGGATCAAAGAGAGATGAACAGACAGGTGAATGGAGAAGACTATATAACAGTGATCTAGATGATCTTTACAAAAAAAAACAGATACAATAAGAACAGTTAAGTCTATGGGCAGGACACATGACACGAATGGGGATTGAAAGAGGGGCTTGGAAGTTTCTTGTAGGAAAACCAGATGAAAACGCCCAGTTGGTAGACCAAAAATGAGGTGGGAGAATGACATTAACCACGATTTGAGGGACATAATTATACAGGGGATGATTGGAAAACATTAGAGCTTGTAATCACGCGGCCATGAACCTACGGGTTCGATAGTGCCAGTGAGTTAGTATTATATTTTACTAATATAGTTCAGTATAATCCGTCAAACCATCATTATAACAGAAATCCTACTGCAGTTAGATCTATATATACTGTCAGGATTCGCAAATATTTTTATACTCGGGTTTGACTATTGTATTCATAAGAAAATAATATTGAAGTAGTTGCTTGCAGGCGCTTGTTGCTAAGATGAACGATAAGAGAGTGGGTTATTTTAGGAACACCAACCAGTCAAGTGAGGGAAGAAGCGAAAAATCTCTGTGAAACGAAACATCCGCTGCGGGGGAGGAGCCCGACACTGAATAAAAATACTTGTCTAAAATTGGAAACTTCCAGCAATCAACTTTTTTACTTTATACAGATACAACACTAATAAACGCGAAATTATTTTGCATATAATACCTCTCAAGAAATGGTAGGTACAGGAGCTAGTAACTAACTAACTAACTCACTGGTACTATCGAACTCGTAGGTTCATGGCCGCGAGGACATAAAGCTCTCCACACATCCCTATCCTGAGCTAATGTTTTCCAATCATCCTCTGTATAATCTACTTCCCTCAAATCATAGTTAATGTTATTCTCTTACCTCATTATTGGTCTACCAACTGTGCGTTTTCCCTCTGGTTTTCCTACAAGAAGCTTCCATGTCCTTTTTCATTCTCCATTCGTGCCACATGCCCAGACCTTTGAAGACTACGAGACTTAACTGTTCACTTTATATCTAGTATCCTATAAAGGTCATGCAGCTCACTGTTACGCAGTCTTCTCCATTCATCTGTCTGTTCATCTCTCTTTGGTCCAAAAATTTTTCTAAGAAACTTATTATTTAAACACTCGTAATATGTTCTCCTCCCTTAAAGTATGTGTCCATGTTTCGCATCCATATAATATAACTGGAAAAATAACAGTTTTATATATTTTCAGTTAGGGACCTAATGTTTTTTTAAGAGAAGTTGGGACGTCAAAGAGTCCCTGTAATGCATATAGAACGCATTTCTAGAATTGAGCCTATGTTTAATTTGTGCATCTCATTCCTATTTGTAATTATTGTTCCTAGGCATTTGAATTCTCGTAGACTGCGATGGGCAGGACATGCGGCACGAATGGGGAATGAAATACGTGCATGGAAGCTTCTTGTAAGAAAACCAGAGGGAAAACTCCCAGTTGGTAGACCAATAATGAGGTGGGAGAATAACATTAACTATGATTTGAGGGAAGTAGGTTATACAGGGGAAGACTGGAAAACATTGGGCTCAGGATAGGGATATATGAAGAGCTTATGTTCGTGCGGCCATGAACCTACGGGTTCGATAGTGCGAGTTAGTTAGGCATTTGAATTCAGCCACTTCTTCAAATTTCTCTCATTTGTCATTAACTGTCCATTTACATTATAGGCCCTATAATGTATTTCTATGTGTGAAAATGTACCCAGTTTTATTAATGTTTACTTCCAGTCCCAATTTCTTAGTGCTACTCAATAAAGTGTGTGTGTTGGCCCTTAGCATCTCCTCACTATCGTCCAATAGCACTACATCATCAGCATAAACTAACGGATTATTAATACCATTGAGTTGTAGGCCTTCTTCATCCTCTAAAGATTTGATGGCATGCTCTAGTACATAGGCCTATATTTAAATTTCGCCCCTTCTTCAGAATGTTGTTCCATTTTTGTTAAGTTTCCATTACCATTAATACTGTATTTATAGGCTATGTGTGGTGATATATTTATTTTTATGCCTTAATAGAATATGTGTGCCAATTTCACTGATAATATTTTAATAGAGTTTGTATTATATTTTTTGCACAATAGTTCGTTTTGTCGTAGGCCTACTTACAAGAATGGCGGCCATGATTGAAAGTTCAATCTCCTACATTTCGGGGCTGCCAACCTATAAATAACTAAATAACTGCACTGTAATACTACAAATTACCTACCTAGGATGGTAAGTAAAACCATTGCCCTTTATGTATACGACGTACAATGTATATACAAAAACATAGCCTATCCAAAAAGTAGTGTTAATATACATTATACGAAACAAATCACTGCATTTTAAATTAACTGAACTTTTATTGAAACATAGAACAATAAATTCGTACTTGCCGCCATTTTTGGCATTTATCGTATACACAATGGCCAGACTCTAAACGTCAGTCAGTTGTTTATAATGAATGCAAATATTTGCAACAAAGATGTTATTATTTAAAAGAACCCTTAAAAACACAAGAAAAGAAGCAAAAATGAAATTTTTATAAAGTAATGGCTGTTCCTGTATTGATGTATGGATTAAAATGTTGGACAACCACCAAAAGACAAGAACAAAGATTGGAAGCAGCTGGGATGAGATTTTTAAGAAATATAGCAGGATATACTCTGCTGGATAAGAAAAGAAATGAAGATATAAGAAAGGAACTAAATATTTTCAAACTTACAGACCGAATAATTAAATATAGGAACGACTGGAAAGAACATATTGATAGAAAGATTTCCAAAATTATTGCTAAATTACAAACCGCACGGAAGGAGAAATGTTGGACGCCCACACAGAAGATGGTCTGAACAATTTTAACAATTCTAGCTTTCATGAAACCGGAACGAGCCAACAGACTTAATCCCTGGATGATGATGATATGATTTTACTATTATTTATTATTCTGAAAATACCATCGTGCAAAAAATAATGTACAACACACGTTTGTGAAGTGTTATAGAATCTCAGAAATTAAAAACGTCGCTATCGCTCGGTTTTAATCATTTCCTCGCTTCTCTAAAAAACACTTCCCAACATCGCATTGTAATATAGACCTACTATTACAACAAATTAACACTTGTGTACATACATTTATTGCTATCAAACTGGAAAATAATTTCCATGCATTATCCAAAAGAAAAATGTTTTTTTCTTAGCTGCGTCCTCTTAATTTCTGATAAATGTAGTTGTGCAGTGTGTAACAAGTACAAATTAACAAGCAAGGTGTTACATTTTCTAGCACAGATTTGTTATGTGGAAAAAATTAATCAAATGTTGTAAGGACAGACTAGCCGGCCCCGTCCTTCAAGCGTCGCGGCGACATCCACATGCGCCACATTTAGATTCTTCCTGGTGACATAAGGAACATGGTGTCTCTTGAAAACATCAATTCCAGCTTCCTCAATGTCTTCACATGTTTATTTTAAATATTGTTTCGTATTTTCACTATTTAGGCTACAAACTAACTCGCTGACACTATCGAACCCATAGGTTTATGGCCACACATCCCTATCCTGAGAATTTTCCGATCATCCCCTGTATAATCTTACTTACTTACTCACTGGCACTAGCGAACCCGTAGGTTCATGGCCGCGCGGACATAAGCTCTCCATACATCCCTATCCTGAGCTAATGCTTTCCAGTCATTCCCTGTATAATCTACTTCCCTCAAATCATAGTTAATGTTGCTCTCCCACCTCATTCTTGGTCTACCAACTGGGCGTTTTCCCTCTGGCTTTCCTACAAGAAGCTTCAATGCAAGTCTTTCATTCCCCATACGTGCAACATGTCCTGCCCATCGCAGTCTACGAGACTTAACTGTTCTTATTATATCTGGCTTCATATAAACACCATGTAATTCATTGTTATGTAGTCTTCTCCATTCAGCTGTCTGTTCATCTCTCTTTGGTCCAAAAATTTTCCTAAATACTTTATTCTCAAATACTCGTAATCTCCTTTCCTCCCTTAAAGTAAGAGTCCATTTTTCGCACCCATATAATATACCTGGTAGAATAATAGTTTTATATATTTTCAGTTCGTTTTTTGAAAGGAGTTGGGACATCAAGAGTCTCTGTAATGCATAATAGCACGCATTTCCAGAATTGAGCCTACGTTTAATTTCTTTGTGCATCTCATTCCTATTTGTGATTATTGTTCCTAGATATTTGAATTCAGCCACTTGCTCAAAATTTCCCTCATTTGTCATCAGCTGTCCATTTCCATTATATAACGTATTTCTACTCTCTTCAATGCATTGTTAATGTTATTATCTCACATCATTCTTGTTCTACCAACTAGACGTTTTCTCTCTAGTTTTCCTCAGTAAGATTCGTGCAACTTTTTCATTTCCCATTCGTGCCACATGTCCTGCCCATCGCAGTCGTCGAGATTTATATTACATCTGGCTTCCCATTAATACCATGTAGCTCACTGTTATGTAGTCTTCTCCATTCGCCTGTCTGTTCATCTCTTTTTAGTCAAAAATGTCTCGCAGTCTGTGATGGACAGGACATGTGGCAGTAATGAGGAATGAAATATCATTGAAAACTTTTTGTAGGAAAACCAGAGAGCTTCCCAATAATGAGGTGGGAGAACAACATTAATCATGATTTGAGGGAATGTGGATCACGCAGGAGATGATTGGAAAATATTAGCTCAGGACATGAATGTATGGAGAGTTTATGTCCGCGCGGCCATGAACCTACAGGTTCGATAGTGCCAGTGAGTTATCATGATCTTGTGTCCAGAGCTTCTGACATTAGTTAATGAGGTCTCGAGTACATTTCCCGTTCAGACTATAGGATTTTTTTTTCCCCATAAAGGTAATTATTCCTGTGGTCCTCCGTGATATGGAATCTACGTTAAATACTCATTATAAATACAAAATAACTTGCCCGAAATACGGACTGTCTAGCGAGAATCATTAAAAAACAAATTCATCATCATCTTCTTCTTCTTGTTCTTCGGTTTTCCCCCACTTATAGGTATGCCGTCTTCAGTTTCCATTTATCTCTATCATTCCAATCTGCCTCTTCCAACTTCCTATCATCCATTATAGTTCTGACGTAGGTTTTCCATTTCCATCTTGGTCTGCCGCGTTTATTTCTTCCAGGGAGTGACTATTGGTATATACTTTTTGGCCATCTTTCATTTTCCATTCTTTGTACATGGCCATACCATTTAAGCGTTTGATTTTCAATCCTCTTAACAACAGATGTGGTGACATTCATTTCTCTCCAAAGGAATTAATTTCTTATTTTATCCTGTCTTGTTTTTTTTTGGAGGCTTCTTCTAAAAATAATCAAATCCAACTGTTCTAATTTTATTCTTTTGTAATTCCGTCAAAGACCAAGTTTCACTTCCATATGACAAACTATTCACAAATTCATAATCTTAATAAAATAAGGCCAAAAGAAATATAATCACACCCAAAAATATACCCTTTTAGGTTCAAGGGCTCTTCTAGTGCTCCATTATGATTTATAACCAATTTTATGTTCGGGGTTCCAGGGAATATGTGGTACGATAAAACAATCACTAAATAACAAAACAACAAGAGAGACCCAATTGAAATTTTACAAAATGTTGGCAGTACCGGTACTGTTCTATGGATCAGAATCTGGATACATAAAAAACAAGATCTAAGTAGGATAACGGCGGCAAAAAATGAAATTTTTGAGATCTGTTAAAGGGTGCACTAAGGAAGACAGAATCAAGAACACAGAAATAAGACAGGAACTTGAAATATTTGCAATAACTGATAAAATAGATACATATAGACAAAAATGGAAGCAACACATAGACAGAATGAATGAAGATAGATATCCAAAACAAATAACAAAATACAAACCTAAAGGCACCCGAGATGTGGGCAGACCTAGAAAGAGATGGGCTGAAGTCGGAACGGGTCAACATACCTAATCCATGAATGCAGATGATGATGATGATGATGATGATCGGGGTATCGTAACTCCGCCTTCCAGGTGCCCCTACCTCAAAAGTGGGTCAGAATACCGCTAATTCCAGGACAGAGTACTAGAAGTGTAGTAAGAGATTTTGGTGGTACTAAAAAGATGTTCTCTGGGCACAAGTTTCAGAGAAGTTCGTTTGAAATGATACAAACTTATTTATAATTATTCTAATTTCTGCGCTTAAATATGAACTTCAATCGGTAATAAAGTAAAGACAATTCCTGGCAGGTGGCGTCGTCCTCAACTAGGTCAAAATAAAAATAAAAACAAGTTTTAAGAATTGTAGACCTTTCGGAAACAGGCTTCCATCATCAGCAGATGAATGTGAGTTACTAACTGATGATGTTTTGCGACGCTTTTGACATCAGCGGCCTTCCAGGTCTTTGGTACTTTTTTATTTTAATATTTTATTTATTTTAATATTTTGTTTTGTGACTATGAGTGTTTAAGGCAAGATGCCTTGGCGCAGAGCTACGGGACTTGCGCTCATTCCAGTCCCCATGGAGGAAAACAATTTTCTCATTGTATTTCGGCCAGTATGGGACTGGTGTCCACCCAGCATCGTGAGGAACTTTGGTACCTACAATAATTAGAGGCTCCAAGTTGAGAAGACCAAGTATAACGGCTGGGAGACCCGACATGCTGACCACATGTCACCACATACTGGCTGTATGATCAACCTCTATAATTAACACATGTGGATGTGAGGCCAGCAGCCGGATGGTAAGCCAATAGTCTTCTAGGCCTGTCGCGCCATGGAGTTGGAGTTTTTTTGTGTGACTATTTACCTACACAGAATTTAAAATGAACTTTATCAATAATGGGGGGGGGCACGCTGTAGCGTTAGTGGTTAAGGTTAGTGGAAGGTCGAGGATTAGAGTCCCGGTGGGTTCAGGATATTTAAACTGACCCAAACCTTCTGGCGGCAGAATGACCCTGGGGTCGACTCAGCCTCTAACTGAAATGGGTACCAGGCGCTTGTATGGTGTTAAAGGCGGCCGTCACGCACGGCTGACATCAAGGGCCGATTGTCCAGAAACAGTTGGAGCCTTAACCTCCTACTACCCCAAGGGCCTCCTGAGGCCTGTGGTGCGATCACTTTACCTTATCAAATTATTCAATCAGTTGTGTTAATTAGAGTTCAATACACTTTTTGTTCTGCAGTCATGTCCTCTATTTCGTCCTTTTCTTGCACTTTAATTTTGTGCATAAACGAGGCCATTTGTTTGCTTTTTTTGGTCGTCTTTGTGGCTGTGAGTTTTACACACGGCTGCAGTGCAGAAGTTTTCTTATGAAAATACACTCCTGTATCTCACACTTGTACCAAAATAACCGCGTGGGGCACGTGCGAACAGCTCACCACTCCACCAGAACACAGTTCCCAACATAGTGATCGCAACCCACCATATCATTCATACATCTGACTAACACTGGCTCTATCGAACCCGTAGGTTCATCGCCGTGCGGACATAAGCTCTCCATACATCCCTATCCTGAGTTAATCGTTCCCTGTATAATCTATTTCCCTCAAATCATACTTAATGTTACTCTCCCATCTCATTCTTGGTCTACCAGCTGGATGTTTTCCCTCTGGCTTTCCTACAAGAAGCTTCCACGCAAGTTTTTCATTCCCCATACGTGCAACATGTCCTGCCCATCGCAGTCTACGAGACTTAACTGTTCTCATTATATCTGGCTTCCTATAAAGACCATATAGTTCATTGTTATGTACGGTAGTCTTCTCCATTCTCTTGTCTGTTCATCTCTCTTTGGTCCAAAAATTTTCCTAAGTAGGCCCCTACTTTATACTCAAATACTTGTAATCTCCTTTCCTCCCTTAAACCTCACCTCATATGAAAATATTAAAGTAAGAGTCCATGTTTCGCATCCATATAATATAACTGGTAGAATAATAGTTTTATATATTTTCAGTTTAACGTTTTTTGAAAGGAGTTGGGACATCAAGAGTCTCTGCAATGCATAATAGCACGCATTTCCAGAATTGAGCCTATGTTTAATTTCTTTGTGCATCTCATTCCTATTTGTGATTATTGTTCCTAGGTATTTGAATTCAGCCACTTCCTCAAAATCTACCTCATTTGTCATTAGGTGTCCATTTCCATTATATAATGTATTTCGACGTGTGACCATATCTATTTAGTTTTATTGATATTCACTTCCAGTCCTAATTTCTTAGTGTTACTCAATAGTGTGTGCATGTTGTCCTTTAGTATCTCCTCTCTATCGGCCAATAATACTACATCATCAGGATAAACTAACAGCTTATTAATACCACTGAGTTGTAAGCCTTCCTCATTCTCTAAATATTTATTCACACATCTACCACTGGCTCTATCGAACCCGTAGGTTCATCGCCGCGCGGACATAAGCTCTCCATACATCCCTATCCTGAACTAATGTTTTCCATTCCTTCCATCTATATTTTTTTTTTATTTTGAGAATTTTTCTCATCATTGAGCGTTTTCTCCCAACCAATCTTAGTAATTAACATGATTTTTTAAAGAATGCATAAATAACTAAGGACTTACAGACTATCAGTTTGCAACTAACATTAATAAATTCCTCTTATTATTCTCCCCCTCATTGTTTGTCTACCAGCTCAGCGTTTTCCCCTCTGGTTTTCCTAAAAGAAGCTTCCATGCGCCCCCTTCATTCCCCGTACATGCCATATGTCCTGCCCATCGCAGTCTACGAGACTTAACTGTTCTTATTATATCTGACTTCCTATACATATAATGTAGCTCAATATTATGTAGTTTTCTCCATTCACCTGTTTGTTCATCTCTTTTTAGCCTAAACATCATCTTAGGAACTTTACTCTCAAATACTCGTAATCTCCTCTCCTTCCTTGAAGTAAGAGTCCATGTTCGGCATCCATATAATGTAACTGGGACAATAACAGTTTTATATATTTTCAGTTTAACGTTTTTTGAAAGGAGTTGGGACATCAAGAGTCTCTGCAATGCATAATAGCACGCATTTCCAGAATTGAGCCTATGTTTAATTTCTTTGTGCATCTCATTCCTATTTATAGTTCCTAGGAATTCGAATTTATGGTCACACACAGAAATACATTATATAATGAAAATGGACAGCTAATGACAAATGAAGGAAAGTTTGAAGAAGTGGCTGATTTTTTTTTTTCAGGCTGAACATTTGCAGACTCGGGACCCATGGCTTAGAGTCCCTTCTGGAGGATTTGGTCTTTAGAATTTTCCATTCTAAAAAAATCCATCGACACGACCAGGTTTGAACAGCGGCCCTTTGTACTAGAACGAAGAAACAATTGCTAAACCATCCGGCCGACCAGTGAAATAATAACTATAATTTGAGGAGACGGACTTACTAGATACCTGATTTTATAATAGTATAAATTACCATTTTTATATTCTCATACATCGCACAAGACAAAATAATGTAGAGATACATATGTTTACAATATGACTTACACACATTAGAAAAATACATAAAAGCAAGTGGAATGATAAGATATATATGTCCACCACTGTGGTCTCGAGGTAGGGTGCTGCCTTGTCATGCTGCGGTCCCGGGTTCGATCCCCGGTCGGGGTAGTTTTCTGGTGAGGTTTTATCGGGGTTTTCCCTCACCTATAAGACAAATGTCAGGAAAACTTTAAGGTCCAAAAGGTCCCCGAAATCATACGGCCATCGTCATCACCTCATTATCATCATCGCCATCCTTCACCGGTGTGGAAAGCAACGGGAAGCTACCAGACCTACAATTCCCTAGAAAAGCTGCAAGCATAGCATGACAATGCTATGATTGCAGTGAAGGACCTGCCTTCGGGCAGAATTACTATGGATATATATATATATATATATATATATATATATATATATATATAAGGAAAGAATGACAAGTTTATATTTTTTTTTTCATTTTGAAATACCAAGACATAGGTTGTGTATAATGTGAAAGATAGCGTGTTTTAATTGGATAATTCTTGTTTATGACCTGTCCTATCAGAATATCTTTTGTATAACCCTTACAACAAGACCTTGGATAATATGAATTATGTTTCTGACCTGCGGATCGTAAATTACTTGGACGCGAGTCATGTATCATATCTGAAAACTGCCTCCCGCTGCTCCAGATATGCGCTTTAGAAAATCACTTCTGGGAGTTTGGCTGAGCGGTAGTCTCGAAGTATTATATTCATTAATAATAATAATAATAATAATAATAATAATAATAATAATAATAATAATAATAATAATAATAATAATTGAAGAAGTATTTCTCCAAAATAATAAATTTGAATTACTGGTTCTGGTTGGGTTTGATTTTCCGGTAGAGCTAGATTCTTTTCTCAGGGTCGAAATTGGTACACAGGATAGGAAAACACTTCACAATCATAAGATCATTGATAACTGTTTCTTGTAGAAATAATTCCACATTTATTAACTTTGTATGTTCCCAGCAGATTAAGTAAATTTAAGTGGAATTATTCTTCACTATCAACTAAAATAAATTATTTTCTTATCTGAAATCAATTACTCATGTATTAAATATTACATTTTTATCATCCTGAGAACTCATCCTGCTTTCTATCTTTGTTGAATGTTATATGCAGACTCTTGAGTACTTCTGTTATAATATTAAAGAACATTATTACATCATATGATTTTAATTTAAATTCTATTGGTTAAAGGTCCATTAAATACCATGTTTAAATTTGATTGGTTAAATCAAAAAGTTAATTGTTTTTAACATCCAATCAGAATTTAGTATACTTTTATTTAAAATATTAAGTTAAGCAGGTGTTCCTATTACAGTTATAACAGAAAGCTTTATATTTCAGACAACAATGACTTAAGACACAATTTTAAAAGCATTATTTAGAAAGACATATAATACAATTTCTTTAATTGTTATTGAGACATTTTTATTCAACAATAAACAACAATTAATTATTTAGATGTTTTTCTTTATTTAAGTTATATTTAAATATTAAAAGAATTTTAAAATATAAAATTATCAACTTAAACTTTCATATTTAATATGATATTAAAATACTGCTATATAATAATAATAATAATAATAATAATAATTTTATTATAATAATGTATGTAGGCCTATAGTTTCTAAACTATGCAAATTCAGTTACGCATATTTACCTACAGATGTCAATGAGTGGCATGTGATTAGCACATCGCCTCAATGACAGATCTAGTAGGCAACTAAGATATTACTTGGATAGACCAACGTCGAAAGGACGAAAGTCAAAATTAGAACGTGTCACAAATAAGGAAATTAGAAACATAATCGAAGTAGAAGAAAGCATAATTGAAAGAATTGAGAATACGGGATTAAAGTGGTTAGGACATATTTTAAGAATGGGAGATGGGCGATGGCGAAAGCAACTATATCAATGGCATCCGACCAGAAAGAAGAAAAGAGGGAGACCAAGGTTAACATGGAAGGAAAACATGAAGACATGAATGCAAGCAAGAGGGCTAAGCATTGAAGATGCCCAAGATCGTAGGTTTTGTAGGTTTGGAACGAGAAGACGGCAGCAGCTATAAAAACCCGAAGATAGATAGATGAAGGTCGATTAAATTCTGCACAGATGCCCTTTCATTCAGGTTTGCGGTTTTTTCACGAGCCTGAAAATCTTAGATTCGAGACCCACGGTTTAAAGTCCCTCCTGGACGACAAGTCCATTGGATTTTTTCAACCTAAAAATCTAACGACCCGGACCGGTTCTGAATCCGCGACATTCGGGACTGGAGGCAAAGAACATAATAATAATAATAATAATAATAATAATAATAATAATAATAATAATAATAATAATAATAATAATAATAGCAGCTTTATTTTACCTGGCAGAGTTAAGGCCTTAAGGCCTTGTCTACCACTCAACCAGGTTTAAAAAAATACAAAAAAAAGTCTTAAATCTAAATTAATATATATATATATATATATATATATATATATATATATAAACGGTTACAAGTTATGAATACAATACAATTAATATTTATAATGTAATTTGATTTACTCTAAATTTAACGAATTAACTATATATGTACAAGATATATAGAAAAACGAGGAAAAGATTAATGACATAGAACATAACCATTAGACCACCGCGGCCCACAATAAAAATAATAACTAACTCACTAGCGCTGTCGAGCCCGTAGGTTCATGGCCGTGCAGACATAAGCTGTACATACAACACTATCCTGAGCTAATGTTTTCCAGTCATTCCCTGTATAATCTACTTCCCTCAAACCATAGTTAATGTTATTCTCCCATTTCATTCTTGGTCTACCAATTGGAAGTTTCCCTCTGATTTACCTACTAGAAGCTTCCTTGCCCGTCTTTCATTCCCCATTCAAGCCAAATGTTCTCCCTATCGTAGTCTACGAGACTTAACTCTTCTTATTATATGTTTCCTATAAAACTCCCGTAGCTCACTGTAAAGTAGTCTTCTCTTTTCGCAATAATAATAATAATAATAATAATAATAATAATAATAATAATAATAATAATAATAATAATAATAATAATAATAATAGACCTAATTATTATTATCATTATTATTAGTTGAATGCAGGCTTTCACGGCCGGTAATCGTAATGTTGAGTGATTCCGGGTTATGTGGCCGTGGTCCATAGTTGGTGTTGATACCAGACGTTTCGCCCTCAACTGCGGAGGGCATCTTCAGTGGCGAGTGCTTCTATGCGTGTTTCCTGGTCGGAAGATCTACGATACCAGACGTTTCGCCCTTAGTAGATCTTCCGACCAGGAAACACGCATAGAAGCACTCGCCACTGAAGATGCTCTCCGCAGTTGAGGGCGAAACGTCTGGTATCAACACCAACTATGGACCACGGCCACATAACCCGGAATCACTCAACATTATCATTATTATTATTATCAATACTAATAAAATTCATTGTTAAAACCGTTGAGGTGGAGAGTCACAAAATAAAATAAGTTAAAATATACCTTCTTAGGTAAAATCCGTCGTCCTCAACTTATAAAATATGCAATCTTTATGCCTGTAGGCCTTTCAGAACATCCGTTCCATCTTCAGCAGGTCCCTCTTCGCTACAACATCCAGTATGATGGTTGATGCTGCTGGCCCCAAGGACCATCATACTGGATGTTGTAGCAAAGAAGGACCTGCTGAAGATGGAACGGATGTTCTGAAACGCCTACAGGCATAAAGATTGCATATTTTATAAGTTGAGGACGACGGATTTTACCTAAGAAGGTATATTTTAACTTATTTTATTATTATTATTATTATTATTATTATTAGTGTTATTATTATTGTATTTAATCGGCCGCGGTGGACTAGTGGATATGCTCTTGCCTCTGGTCCCAAGGGTCGCGGGTTCAAACCCGGCCAGGGTCGATGGATTTTTAGGACGGAAAAATCCAAGGAGCAAGTCCTCCGGGAGGGACTTTAAGTCGTGGGTCCCGAGTCTGAAGATTTTCAGGATCGTAAAAAATCCTTAAACCTGAATGAAAAGGCCTCTAAGCAAAATTTACCGAACTTTCCCGTCCTAGTACTACCTTCGTTTCCTAGATGTCAGTATGAGGCGGAACGCTGACCACGTACCACTCAAAATGACATCTATACGAAAACAAGTGTAACTAAATTAATATGGTTCAAATTCTTCCCTGTAGGGGGAATGCGCCTAAATCTCTGTAAAAGGAAAACATAGGCTTACAATACAATACAATTATTGTATTTATTGGGTCAGAGTTAAGGCCATCAACGCCTTCTCTTCGACTCAACCAGCACACATAATATACAAAGTACAGATTTACAAATAATGGTGTGTATACAGGGTGTTACCGAAATTAATGCAGATTTTTCGTGTGGTGTTAGGGAACATCCATACAAGTATTTTAAATCAATGAACCTTGGGTCGGAAATGCATTGTTGTGGGTCTACAGAATAAAACAGTATTTAAAATTATTGAACACATTGTTGTTTATTAATTAATTCCAAGAAAAATGGAAGGTATTCCATGTTATTTTACAGCAATTGTTAGAAATGGCGACCATTGACCTGGATGCACAGCTCCGCGCGACTCACCTCGGACTGATGAACTCTAAGAAGCACATTTAGATGGTCCCTGATTTCCGCAGCCGCTGCCACGATCCTTGCTACAAGCTCTGGAGCTGTGCATCCTGGTCAATGGTAGACCCACAACAATGCATTTCCGACCCAAGGTTAATTGTGTTAAAATACTTGTATGGATGTTCCCCACCACCACACGAAAAATCTGCATTCATTTCGGTAACACCCTGTATACCATCATCAAGATAAAGTTTGGTTCGTATGTTGCTGAGTTTACTGCTATCATGGCAAATAGAAGCCCAGTCAGAGAGCATTATTCCTGGTGAGGATTAACATGTGGTGTATCGCATCTGAAAACGTAACAAAACGCCTTTCACTGTTTTCTAAGGATGAGTCATCTGCTGCAAGTTTGGATCCAATTTCTTCAAACATATCACCGCTCGCTCGCATTGGCTTGTTTCCTGTCTTTAAACCATCTCCATCAGTTTATTTTTACTCAATTTTAAGCTCTGTTCGGAATCCACAGCGGGCAAAAAAGTACTATTATTTTAAAGTTATCCTCAGAATTGACACAGTTTATTTCTTCACAATTCATTTTTATAATCCATTTATCAACCTTACTTACTTACTCACTGGCACCATCGAACCCATAGGTTCATGGCCGCGCGGACATAAGCTCTCCATACATCCCTATCCTGAGCTAATGCTTTCCAATCATTCCCTGTATAATCTACTTCCCTCAAATCATAGTTAATGTTATACTCCCACCTCATTATTGGTCTACCAACTGGACGTTTTCCCTCTGGCTTTCCTACAAGAAGCTTCCAAGCAAGTCTTTCATTCCCCATACGTGCAACATGTCCTGCCCATCGCAGTCTACGAGACTTAACTGTTCTTATTATATCTGGCTTCCTATAAAGACCATGCAGTTCATTGTTATGTAGTCTTCTCCATTCACCTGTCTGTTCATCTCTCTTTGGTCCAAAAATTTCCTAAGTACTTTATTCCCGAATACTCGTATTCTCCTTTCCTGCCTTAAAGTAAGAGTCCATGTTTCGCACCCATATAATATAACTGGTAGAATAATAGTTTTATATATTTTCAGTTTAACGTTTTTTTAAGGGCCTTTGGCATGGGTTCCCTGAAGTAGTCCCCGCTGAGAGAACCGAATGGAGGACTATTTGACCTCCGAAAATTTTACTCTAGTTGAACCCATGCCCGCATTTCTTGACGGATGTATTGTTACGGTGAAAGATCGTCACTCTTTCGACCAAGTAACTTTTTCCCTCTGGCTTATCACCTTCGACCAGTCCGGCACGGGTAACCCTATCGGCAGCAATGCTACCACCAGCATAGCTCTCGGGATCATTTAAGCATGGAAGCCACTCCGCCACGACATGGTAAAGATACCACGGGGGGGTTAAAATACCAGTAACTATATTTAAATAATGATTTTCGAGTATACAGATTAATTTTTTTCGTTGATTCACATAGGCCCTATTTTCAGCAAAATATAATTAAATGAGAATGAGGTTAGAGGAAGCCAATTCCATAGTGAAGATATCCTTACATGGATATAAATCTCAGATTACCACCCGAGGAGATGTTTATAAGCGTGCAAAAAAACTTACCTTTTTCTTGTCTCTCATTGAGCCCCTCCCTCGAACCATGATTTTGCAGCCTGTTTCTTGTTCCAACTGTTTGGCTGTCATACCCCGCGGACCCAGGATCCGTCCGACGAAGTTGAACTGCAAATTAAAAAGCAATTATCAGCTCCACCCACGTATAATTATCACATGTCACAATACCAGCAGCACATGCACGCAATACCTTGCATTGCATCTTACAACAAGTGAGTGAGTCACACAAGAATTCCCAAGAACTTTTGCATAATTTACCACGCCATTTTCTAATTCTAAGTATGGATCCCAACTAAGAGGATGTATATATTTGTTTCTTCCTTTATTATAATGATATAGACAAGTTAATGCATAGCGTTGTTCTAAATAAGTCAGTGGTCGTGTAGAAAAAATTTAAAAAAATTACTAAAAAATTATGGGACTTATTAAAAATTTTAATATGCAAATTTTTAAATGGATTTTCTTCAATAACTCAAAAACCTTTAAGCCTAGAAGGATGAAACTTTGATATAATATTACCTATTATGGCGTCAATGTGTGTACAAAAAAATAAAGTATATAGCTTAAAAAATGTAGAAAATATAAATTTCATTCATCACCCCCCTTAAATGGCTTACGCTGCCTAAACCATAATAAATACATCAAATTAATGTACACAGAATTGAATATCTCAAAAATTCTACGAAGAAGTTGCTTAAGTAATAACTTCTTATAGAAAATTCTAAGGAAGAAGAAGACAGGAACACAACAACGTACATATTAAACAGAGAAGCAAACATTTTAAAAAAGCTCTAGCGGCCGCAGTTATTAATTTTTCGCAACTAGACTGTTTATGTCATTAAAAAAACGTGTAAGATCCATCCATTCATCCATAGTAATTCTGCTCGAGGGCAGGTCTTGCACTGCAATCATAGCATTTTCATGCTATGCTTTGCTTTACTATGGAATTATAGGTGTAGTAGCTTCCCGTTGCTTTCTACACCGATGAAGGATGATGATGATAATAAGGATGGTAATGATGACCGGATGATTTTCGGGGACCGTTGGGCCCTAAGCTTCCTGACATTTGTCTTACAGGTGAGGAAAAACACCGAAAAAACCTCACCCAGGAGTCTGTCCCGACCGGGAATCAAACCCGGGACCGCTGCGTGGCAAGGCAGCTTGGTATCTCGAGACCACAGCGGTAGTCTTCGAAAATTAGCAAAATCGACCATTAAGTGTGGGTGGTTTACATGAAAGCTTGGTCTTGTTGTCACAGTTTCCAACTACAGTGCACGAGGTTCCGGATTGGATTATCTGTCAGACTATAGGAATTTTTCTTTAAAAAAATATTCCTGTGTTGCCCAAGGTCTGGAATTTAGGTTAAGTACTCTTTTGGCGCTTAACTACCATTTATCACTCAACATACCATCGCCTTCCAGATGCCTGAAACTAAGAAATGGGTTACAATTCCGGAAAGCCAGGGGAGAAAACCAGAAATATCACAAAAGAGAACCTGGTGCCACTAAAAAAAGAAAAGAAAGGCGGAATAAGGGATTCAGAAATGAAGATCGGAAGAATGTAACTTTTTAGTTGAGAAAAAATTAACTTTATGAAGTTAGAATTGTTGTTAAACAATTTGAGCTATGTCAATATCGAGATAAAACTGCTTGGGTTAGGATTGGAAGCCTGTTGCTATTGTCCTTGTGTGAAATAAAACGTGCAACATTGCAACATTTCTTCTGCGTGCATCAATAGAGTTGTTATTGGGCACGACGCGTCAATACTGCAGTGTAACACGTGACATGGGTGTTAACTACCTCACTTTTCGTGCTAATATAGTTAGATATTTCCTGCTGTTTCAAAATAATCTGTGTCCGCGAGAAAAACTACCAATTATGGCAGAATGTTTAATAACCCCCTCAATAATGTTTGCAGCAAATCACAGAAGAGCTTCGAAAGTTTGAGAATGCTATCAACAAAATTCACTTATATTGTCCACTTTATCTAAAGCACAGCTAAGAGGTGATGAAATGGCGAGCGTAAGGAATACGTGACGTAATAATACAGTCACAGCATTTCTATCCCATGCATCTTAGTACTAAATGTCCTCAAAATATTAGTCATGTTTCTGGACGAATAAAACGCACTTTTATAAACACTGTAATAAAAATGAAACATTTTAAGTTACCGCAACACATGGACGAATAAAACACAATATTCATGAACACTGTAATGAAAACGAAACAGTATTAGTAAGAGCAACACATGGATTTATAACACGAGTGTGAAAGTAAAGAGCACAAGGTTTGTGAATAATTAATACAGTTCTAAGCGTAGAACCGCGTGCACCGGGGATTCACAGCGATAACAGCCTCCCTCTCTTCATGCCCCGCTCGCATTCTTGTGAGCTCTTAGCTGTTAAGTGTATTATTTCATGGCAGGTAAGACAACACTGTTGACAAATCACTTACCAATAGTTTTCTCCGTATTGCGTTTTTGTCAGAGACTTCGCAACACGCCAATGTAGGCCTACATTTTTTTTTCGCAGCGCCCGAAAACCCTATGTAATGTTAATTGTCAGGAATATGTACTAGAGCAGCGTTTCTCATATCATCCATCTTACTGGTGCTACCGGTCAAATTTGGGTTTACATTTCACCGAGACCACCACTAATGTGTTTAGCGATACCAAAAACGATGAATTCAACACAAATATTTGTCGTTCTTATTATTTTTTTAGATTTAATCCCCTCTCCCCCTCTTACATTCATGCCGGCACGCGCGCGAGCACACACACAAACAAGAAAGATTTCTTGGGTTTCAGCGTCAATGATACTTTCTCCCCCTTAAAGTTAACGATGTTGTAAAAACCGAAAAAACTTTCTTTAGTTATATTCCGCGAAAAAAAAAACTACACACACATATATGTATATATACACACACTAGCGGATCCAGAAGACTTCTGTCCGAACGCTCGATTTTCGTGTCATGGCCAGACGATAAAAATACGTTACTTTTTTACCATAAAATTCACTAATTAATAAGTTTGCAAGAAAACTCCTCTCTGTCACCTGTTGTCGCTCAAGAAGCGTGCATCATGACATTACATTGTTGTCGCGCGGAATATGTCGATAATGCAGTTGACTACACATCTGACATAACAGTTCTGTAACCCGATCGCAGCGCCACCTACCGAGTCCAATTATGAATGTAAACCATCCAGAGACCCACTCAAAAAAAAAAAAAGTCGTTTAGGCAATTTTTGATTTCGGGTTTCAAGTAAACCTCCACTTCTAATTAACGGATTTCGCTCATTTTTTGTTAGTGCCTACCTCGATTTATTTTAATAGGATATTCTGAGTTTCGTTGTGAAACATCGAAAATTGTGACCGCTACAGCGATTTTTCAATTTTCACTTCGGGCGAACTCTTACACATAAGGGTTTCTGAGGGTCCAATTGTTAATCTAAACTATATCAGACACACGCAAAAAATGTCATCAAAATCAGTCCAGTCGTTTAGGAGGAGTTGAGTGAACAACTAGCTAATGCCCGGCGTGTGCTGCTACGTCTAAAACAAATATGATTTTTAAATTTTCGTTTCAGGTGAACTCCTACAACCTAATGTTTTTAGAGCATAAAAATAACATAATAATAATAATAATAATAATAATAATAATAATAATAATAATAATAATAATAATAATAATAATAATAACAATAACAAGAATAATAACAATAATAATAATAATAATAACTTTCTTTTACCTGGCAGAGTTAAGGTCTTAAGGCCTTGTTTGCCACTCAACCAGGTTTTAAAAAATACAAAAAAAAAATAGTCTTACATCTAAATTGCAATAAACAAACGATTCTTCTTCTTCTTCGTCAGGCTCTACGACTTCTAGTAGAATGTCTTGGCCTTCTCAACTAGTTTACGTCATTTCTTCCTATCTTGTGCAGTAGATTTCAAATAAAAAATCCCCATCTCTCTTAAATCCTCAATTACGTCATCCTCCCATCGATCTTTGGGTCTTCCTCTTGGTCTTGTTCCCTGTGGCTTCCAATTCAAAATATCATTCGGCAAACGATTACATGTTATAAATGCAATACAATTATAATGTATTTTGATTTACTCTAAATTTAACGAATTAAATATATAATATGTACAAGATTTAAAAAAAACGAGAACGAATTATTAATGACATAGTATAAATTTAAATAAATAGAGAAAAATTAATTATTAGACAACAGGTAACTTAAAAGTTACTTAAAAGTGCCAAAGTGTGCGGCAACCCCTGATATCTTGAGGAGGGAGATTCCAGGAGCGGGCAGAGGCTACTGTGAAGGAAGTAGAATAGGAGGAAGTGCTATGAAGAGGAATTGTTAGCAGACTGCTATCTTGTGACCTAGTGTCAATGTTGTGGTAAGAGGACGCCAGGTAAGTAGGAGTGTAGGAATTCAGAAGCTTGAAAAGTAGTGAAAGAGAGTGCAATTTACATCTTTGGTTCTAACCGCCTCAATTACTAAATCATACATTTCACAAGTCAGCAATATATTGATACTTACTTTCTACAAATGTATGTAAAATACTTAAATCACGATATTTGCCACACTGTTAAAGTGACTTAAAGTATCGTTACAAGAAAACTACAGCGTGTTATTAAAAATACTTGTTTTTAGTGTGGACCACACGAAATATACAACAAGCATTTCCTATATATTTACGTATGTAACAAACTAAATAAGTTTAATTATATAACAGGAACACTAAAAAGAACTTTGAAAAATAAAGCCAGGAAAGACTCTATAATGAAATTAATACAAGACAACGGTAGTTCCTATTATTACTTATGGATCCGAAACATGGACAGTGACAACACAACAATCTGCCAGAATACAAGCTGCTGAAATCAAATTCCTCAGACCAATAGCAGGATATCAAAGAACAGACAAAAACACAACACAGAAATAAGACAACAACTAAAAGTAGAGGAATTAAACACAACAATAGTGAAATACAGAACAAACTGGAAAGAACACTTAGCAAGGATGACTGAGAATAGAATATCAAAAGCAGCATACAACTATTCACGAGGAAGAAGAAGTTTGGGAAGACCAAAGAAAAGATGGAAAGAGCAGCAATTTGGAGCCGGAACAGGCTAGTAAAAAAGCCTAAACCATGAAGAAGAAGAAGAAGAAGAGAAGACGTATGCAACTTATTGAAAAATTACATTCTTAGAGCAAAGAAGCGACCAGCTTGTTTTATTGATGAGCTATTGTTGAGGTTCATTCACCCGGCTTACGACATATAAATTCTATTCCTCATCTTAGATCACGTGACATTCTTCCCTATAAGTTATATACGAGAATATCGTAATCCGAATCACAACTTTGCATTAATGTTGAAAGCAATCCGTTACTTATTTGCATTCACCTATCACAGGTTTTCTATCTTTCTCATGTACCTCGCATGTATAAGCCATTGATTATATCGCACGTCTTTCTTTGGCATTCCTTTTATTTTTTAATCTAATCCAAGGTTAACCAAAAGAAGAGGTGCGGACCAAATGCGGCCCTAAAAGGTAATGTGTTTTATATTAAAGACGTTATTTAACAACTATGATAAAAATTTGGGCGTGAAAAATCTGACACATTTTCAATAGAGGTTTCTTATTATGGTTTGCCGTTCTTTTTTTCTTCTTCTTCTTCTTCTTCACGGTTTAGGCTTATTTACTAGCCTGTTCCGGTTCCAAATTGCTGCTCTTTCCACCTTTTCTTTGGTCTTCCCAAACTTCTTCTTCCTCGTGGTGAATAGCTGTATGCTGCTTTTGGTATTCTATTCTCAGTCATCCTTGCCAAGTGTTCTTTCCAGTTTGTTCTGTATTTCACTATTGTTGTGGTTTAATTTCTCTACTTTTAGTTGTCTTACTTCTGTGTTATGTTTTTTATCTGTTCTTTGATATCCTGCTATTGGTCTGAGGAATCTAATTTCAGTAGCTTGTGTTCTGGCAGATTGTTGTGTTGTCACTGTCCATGTTTCGGATCCATAAGTAATAACAGGCACTGCCATTGTCTTGTATAATTCCATTATAGAGTCTTTCCTGGCTTTATTTTTCAAAGTTCTTTTTTTGTGTTCCTGTTAAACTTAGTTTGTTATTTATATCTGTTTCCGCTGTTATGATATTTCGCAACCTACGAAGTTATATCTTACCACTTGTTCTATTCTTGCGGTTCTTTTACGAAGCTAATTAAATAATAGAAGAGTATGTAAATGGTACGAACATGTCTGCAGAATGGATACCGACGGATTGCTTAGGAAAAGTCTGAACTATTAGTCAAGAGGAGGAAAAAGACATCGGGGACGCCCACAAAAGAGATTGACACAGCAGTTATAATACAGTAAAACCTGTCTTATCCGGAACCTTTATAAGAAGAAAACCTGTAGGGACGAAAAAATCTCCAGAACGGTACGATTTTATATGTAAAATAGTCCTGTATCAGCCGGAAACCTTCATAACGTGAAAACGGAATGGTTTTTGAAGTACCAGAACGGTACGATTTTATATGTAAAATAGTCCTGTATAAGCCGGAAACCTTCATAACGTGAAAACGGAATGGTTTTTGAAAAACCAATAGTTATTTTTTACCTCAGTAAGACGTAAAATTATTCTTAAGCACGTTCTAATTACAGTATTAATGACCACACGTGAAAATTCTGCACATGACGCTTTCTGCATTATATCGTTTTACCTTCTTGTGTTGCCATTGTATTGCGGGGATTCCCTTGCTTATGTGTGACAGCGGGAAATCCCTCGCTTTTCCTTGCCTGCTTACGTTACCTGCGAGGGAGTTGGGAAACTCATCAGTCTTCCTGTAGTTGAGTTCATTCTCGCTTTTGTGCAATAAAGTTGTTTTGTATTGCCGTGCAAACTGAGCTGTGTTACATACACTATTTCGTCTGTATTTCAGTCAATACGTTATGTCTTTAAAGCGTGCATGTAAAACCCTTACACCGCGTGAGAAAATTCAAGCTTGTAATTTGGGAACCCTTTATTAGAAGGAAAACTGTCAAGACGGAAATATATTTAAGGAACCATCATGTTCCTTCAGAGACAGGTTTTACTGTACTTGGAGTCGAAACGAACCAAAAAGGTTCAATCCTTGCAAGAAGGAGAAGAAGAATTAAATAATTATATATTAAAAAAAAACTACGAATTTGAAAGAGTAAAAAAATCCCATATTTGGGAGTACAAATATATATGTAATTTTCAAATACCCCAGGTTTGTCTCTCGACATTCCTGGTTTCACTCCTGGCATGGCGTACTTGTAACCCACTTCTGAGGTTGGGGCGCCTGGATGGCGGGGTTACGTTGCCCCATTGATATAAGTGATGATGATAATGGTGCGCCAGGAGAGTCCCTAATCCTAAGCTTAGCCTAAGATGAATATGAATGATGATTATTGCGATGGCCATATGATTTCGGGGACCGTTTGGGCCTTAAAGTTTTCCTGACATTTGTCTTACAGGTGAGGAAAAACCCCGATAAAACCTCACCCAGAAAAACTGTCCCGACCGGGGATCGAACCCGGGCCCGCTGCGTGACAAGGCAGCACGCTACCCCGAGACCACAACGGTGGACTGGGGTACAAATATATAATAAAGCATCTTTGTTAGATGATGTAAATAATAGAATAAGAATAGGAAATAAAGCCTATTATGCAAAAATGAAATTAATAAAATCAACTTTATTAAGGAAAGAAACTAAATTAAAAATCCCATGGCTCAATGTGAGGGCCACCTCCGAGACAACACAACATTAAAACGAAACACACACGTATTTATACTAAACATGGCGAATATGTTGATGATTATGATGGCCAGATGATGTTCGGGGACCGTTTGGGTCTTAAAGTTTCCTTACAGGTGAAGAAAATCCCCAATAAAAACTATCACCCACGAAACTTGTCCGGACCGGGTAAAAAACACGGGCCCCTTGCGTAAGAGTCCACAGCAGTGGCCTTATTTATTATTTTTTAAATATTTCAATAATTGTTTTAATTGCTTTCTTAATTTCCGTGTTAAGTTTGCGTAAGTCTGGATTGGATTTAATTAATTTATTATACAGAGTATTCGGCACCTATACTGCCAATAGCACTGTTATAGAATACAAACTAACACATTTATTGCAATACAGTTTGTTGCAAAAGATAGATAAACTCAACAAGTCTGTATGGTAATCTATACATTTCCACATGTGCTCCTCTGATTCGAGGTTCGTTGGTTCAAACACGGTTAGAGTAACTTTTTTACGGCTTAAAATTTCTGAGCATAGTTTCCTTTCATAATGCGGGGGAGCCCCATCTTGTTGGAAAACAAATTTCTGAGCATAGTTTCCTTTCATAATGCGGGGGAGCCCCATCTTGTTGGAAAACAAATAAATTGAATAAACATGATAATTTACGTAATTTCAATGTTGTCAGCATAACATTTTCTGAGTTTGTGTCTGTATGCTTTCAACAAACTATATTACGATAACTTCATTAGTTTTTATTTTTAACAAATTTTTATTGGTGGTGTTTATCCCGGACTAACTCACTGGCAATATGGATTCCGTAGATTCATGGTATCTATCTGTCTAATTATCCTATTTAAGATCCTACATACCTCGATTCCCAATTATTTATCATCCCGTTTCCAGTATCTATCCTCAAACCATAACTTAAACACAAGATCACAACATAGTCTCTTACTTAATATACCGCAACATAGGACATCACATCACTCCATGTCATATACCATCTCCACTTCTCGCAATTGGAATTCCCTACCACAAGAAATAAGGGGCTGCCGGACATTGGCATCTTTTAAAAGAAATCTAAATTTATATTTGCTCTAAACTCGACTTCATTATTATCCAGTGTAATGTATATATATTAATTGGTGTTTCCCGTATAATGTATCATATTTATATTATTATTATTATTATTATTATTATTATTATTATTATTATTATTATTATTATTATTATTATTATTATTATTATTATCGTATCATTATTGTTATTACGCTATAAAATGTTGTTTGTACATGACATTTACATTGCTACATTTATTGTATCTTTAACTGTTTATAATTAGTATAGTGTATATCTATATTTGTCAAATATTTATTTGTATTTGTGCTGGTTGAGTGGAAGAGAGGGCCTTATGGCCGTAACTCTGCCAGAATAAATAAAGTATTATTATTATTATTTGCGTCCTAGATATAAGTTATAGTATGTTCAGATCCAGCAGCTGTTTAGAATTTACGTACATGTAGCAAAAAAAAAAAAGTGTAAAGTTATAAAGATTGGCCTATACAAGGTACATATACTTTACGAAGATTGTTTGCAGAACTTATCTCAACTACTCCTGCTACAGGAGTTGGCCACTCACGTTTCACAACGCTATCTTGCGACTTCCTCCTCAGTCGTTGACCGGAAGGATTTTGTATGCAACGCGCATCCTCAAAATGTCTACGTGAGTATATGACTGTCGTAAACTCGTTTTAACACGAAGGCCACACCAGGGTCAAATCTCTAATCCACATTTTAATGTTTTGACACGTCTACTTAAAATCTCTAAGGTTAAAAGTCGTCCCTTTAAAATATATCTTTCATATTTTTAAACATCGAAACTGTAATTAATCTTTCTGCGTCCCAAAACAAATGTATATATCGGAGAGCTATAATTTACCAATTATATGTACATTTCATGGGCTCTTCTCAGTGTATCGGGTCTAACAAAAAAAGATTATTATAATACAGCGAAAACCCGGCGGTGCGCAGCTACTCCTAAATAATTAAATACTTATTTTTAGTTAAAAAAGTTGAAAGAAAATTGTGGGTTAATTGAATTGTACGGTATTCATTTATAGCAATTCTGCCCGAAGGCAGGTCTTTTTGCGGCTTTACTAGGGGATTATTGGTGTGGTAGCTTCCAGTTGCTTTCCACACCGGTGAAGGATGATGATGATGGCTGGCTGATTTTCGGGGACCGTTGGGCCCTAAGCTTCCTGACATTTGTCTTACAGGTGAGTAAAAAACCCCGAAAGAAAACCTCACCCAGGAGCCTATCCCGAGCGGGAATCGAACCCGAGCCTGCTGCGTGACAAGGCAGCACGCTACCTCGAGACCATAGCGGTGGACTTGTATCGTATATATTGCGACAAACCGAACATTGCGGGTTGCTAGTGAATTTTTAATTTCGGGTGTCAAATAAACCTCCGCTTCTAATAACCGGATTCCGCTGATTTTTGGACAATATCTACCTCGGTTTATTTTGATACAATATACTGAGTTTCGTTGCGAAACATAACAAATTGCGACCACTAGAGGGATTTTTAAATTTTCGTTTAAGGTAATCTCCTACCCTAATGATTTTAGAGAATAATATATAGCGACTAGACACTCGTCGCACCAGAAAACCTGAATATGTACAAGTTTTTTTTAGCAATGAAACAACTACTTTTTCCACTTTTGTGAGCACAGACATATGCAGGCTGAATATATATATATATATATATATATATATATATATATATATATATATATATTTTAGACTCGAGTTCAATCCCAACTCAAGCATTCTTTTTCTTTTCATATCATATATATATATATATATATATATATATATATATATATTATTTCTAATGGGTGGCGGTAGAAAAGCGTTCATTTCTTAAGATAGGAGATTCCTTGGGGAAAAATATCATTCGGAAAGCTTATGCGTAGTTTGAGGATAACCGGATGAACCTTAAGGCCATGTGGTCTTCTCTTCCACTCACCAGAACAAACATATATTACATTTAAATACAAAAAAAATACATTAATATACATTCTAAACACCTACGCCTAAGAGAGATTATTATTATTATTATTATTATTATTATATTATTTTGAAAGGGTGACAGTATAAAAGCGTTCATTTTTAACCTTTACACTGCTACGAACGGGTATATCCGTTGGCGAAGAAAATGCTTGCTGTGCTATGGGTGTATATACCCATTGTCAACTCCAAACGCCTGCTAGTTATATAATACGTATTGCATTGCTTTCAAACTAAGCAGGCATATAATGCCATCTCTTAGGAACCTAAATAAACATTTTCCATATTTCTCCCTGCATTGAGCAAGGAGGGTTTTAAAGGCTGGAAATATCTCAGCAGTGAAAAGGTTATATTAGGGAATTTCTGGGAAAAATATAATTAGGAAAGTTTAGGCTTAGTTTCAGGATAGCCAGATGGGCTCTCACTAATTGGAATTCACAGGGGATCAGTAGAGAGCCTTATTGATTTTTAACATTAGGATTTTTTCAGCATATTCCCCCCCCCATAAGACGGAAGTTGACCCATCGTTATAACCCGGAACATGGAGGACCGTGATTTTTGTTCAAGGTTTACTTCCTCTATACTCTGACGAACCAACTTTTTCCTACGAGGCAGCAGTTGCTGTACCCTAACCAGGGGTCCTTACAGGGTACTATCATCCGGGCCAAATGAACCCTTATTTTTTAAGGACGTGTTACTCCTCTATCACTCCCCATTTCACAAAGCAGAGTCTAATTCTCCAAAAAAAAAAAGTCTAGGAATACTAAAATGAGATAAATATGGATGTTCAAGTTATTCAAGAAAGAAGACTGAATGGTTTGGCCACGTAAAGAGGATGTCAGATGACAGGATACATAAAATTATATTAAATTTTCAAATGGAAGGCAACGAAAGAAAGGGAATACCAGAGAACAGTGGATTCAAGGAGTGAATATGAGTATAGCGTCGAGATAATTAATAGAGAGTGATGCGGAGAATATGGATCAAAGAGAGAATAATATACAGGTGAATGGAGGGGACTGCATAAGTGAGCTACATTATATTTATATGAGATATATAATAAGAACAATTAAGTCTCGACGACTGCGATGGGCATGACATGAAGCACGAATGGGTAATGAAAGTGGTGATTGGAAGCTTCTTGTAGGAAGACGAAAAGGAAAACTCCCAGCTGGTAGACCAAGCATGAGGTGGGAGATTAACATTAACTATGATTTGAGGGAAGTAGATTATACAGGGAATGACTGGAAAACATTAGCTCAAGATAAGGATGTGTGGAGAGCTTATCTCCGAACATACGGTTTCGATAGTGCCAGTGAGTTAGTTTAACTTTATATGATTTGGAAGTTAATAGGAATGTTGTATTAAAACTTTTACAGCAATGGCGACCATGATTAAAAGTTCAATTTCCTAAATTTCGGGGTTGCCAACCTAAATAACTATACTGTAATATTACATATTACCTACCTCGTGCGGGAAGTAAAACCACTGTTCTTTATGTATACTAAGTACAATGTATATACAAAAATATATCCAAAAGGTAGTGTTGATATACATTATACGAAGCAAACCACTGCATTTTAAATGAACTGAACTTTATTTGAAACAATATAAAACAATACATTCGTACTTGCCGCCATTTTATGACCGATTGGTGTCACGGCCTGCTGTAGTCTCAACTAATAAACATTGCCCACACTGTTAATGTTAGACAGTTGTTTATAATGAACGCAAATAATTCCAACAAAGATATTATTTTATTAGTATCTTTATTTTGAAAACACCATCGCGCAAAAGATAATGTACAACGCACATTTGTGAAGTGTTTTACAGAATCTAGGAAATTAAAAACCGAGGTACAGAGAGGTTTTTAAACATTTCCTCGCTTCTGTAATATACTATTAGGGGTCAGTTTCACCAACAGAGATAACTGTATTACGCCAGTTTTTCTCCATATATAATACATAGCTTAAACTGGCGTAATACAATTACCTCTGTTGGTGAAACCGACCCTAAGTTATGATGAGCATGTTTTAGAAATATGTGCTGTCATGACGGGTTCAGAGAGATATTAAGTACAGATGCACGTGGACTTATGGCGGAACATGCTTGCCTTTGCAAAGACAGTTTCATATATATATATATATATATATATATATATACTCGCCCTTGGTACTAATACAGTTATGTTGAATAATTTTATGCTCTCATTATAAAATAAGCAGACATCACATAAAGAAATATCAGGTACAGCCGGACGTGGTACAACGGAGCTCGTGAGGTCAGAGAGCGGAGCAAGCGCGTTAGTTCGATACTCCCCGAGCGAATCATGTGTTTGTCTTCATTTTTCCAACTTTTGTATTTCATATTAAGGTTCAAAATCCTTAAATAACTCGTCTTCAGCCATGAAAACATCTGCTTCCTAGAAATACAGCAGTGCAGATTATTTAAGAACTTTCAAAACTTGACAGGGACGTCAAGTTGAATTGAGTTATGTACCAAAAATAGTATCATCCATAATGCTACTGCAGAAATGGATCATTTTCTGCACAACGGGAACCAATTCACAAGACAACAGATCGGATTAAATTATACCGATTTAATAAAACATTTAGAATTTTCAAATTAAAGTCGAAATTATAATCTACAGATATTAATTTTTTTAAAAGAAAATCTGCACGTTGCTCGAAATTATACAGGATCAAAAAACAGTATTACCCGAAGAAAAAAAAACTTTAACGAAATAGATTATACGTTTTTTTTTCTGTTCAATGCCAGGTTGTCTTTTATGACACTTCTAGCTTTATCCCCTGGCATTGGCTAAATTGTAATCCATTTCTTACGTTGGGGCACCTGGAAGGCGGAGTTACGTTACCCTCATGATATGACGGGTGATAAATGATAATGAACGGATAGGAGAGTTCTTAAACTAAACTTTACCTAAATTCCAAACCCTGGACAACCACAGGATTGAATTCTCTTTAAGGAAAAATTCTTATGGCCTTTCTCTAATCTGACCCGGAATCGAACCCGGGACCTCATGAATTGTAGTCACAAACGCTGGCCACAAGCCCATGAGGCTGGTTACAACAATTTGTGGAAAATAATTGCAATGGTTTGGACACGTGGAGAGGATGAATGAAGATGGATTGCCAGTTAGGAGTTTGGGGTGGATTCCAAATCGGAGGAAAAGGAGAGAGAGACCTAAGAAGAAATGTACAGAAGGAACTGTGAATTTGATGAAGGACAGGGGATTGCAGGATGGCGACTGGAAGGATAGACATGGATGGAGAAAAAGAATCAAAACTTAAACTCGGCACAGGAAGATGATGTAGGCCTATACATTTGAAACCTGTGAAATAATAAATATAAATTCCATTCCATTAACATCTCATATTAACCCATTTGCATCAGAGGACGAGTTAGACTCGCCGGCAGTTAAATGGGCTTCAACTCAGAAGAGGTACACTCGCTTGAATCTGCTGTTATACATTTTGCAGTATTTTGTATATCCCTTGACAGGATAATATTTTGTTAACATTTTTGAATATTAGAGGAATGTGTTTTGGCCTTTGTCCTTATTGTGATCTCAAGTACCGTTATTTTTTGTTCGTTTTGAATGTGTGAATAAATAAACAATATAATTTACGGTAAATTAAATCCGGTTTCTGGAAAAATACATTGCGTATTTAAACCTGAAGCGAATGGGTTAAAGGTACTTTTACGTGCCAAATACTACCGGGCCTTACAGTGACAGGACCTGTTCGGAGAGGGATTTTGACTATGTCGCTGCCAGCTGGCTACATGCATCACATATACATGTGTTAATCACAGAGGGGACGATCTGGGGTAACGTGTGGTTAGCATGTCGGGTCCCCCAGCCGTTATAGCTGGTTTTCTCAACCTGGAACCGCTACTCATTGTAGCTACCCAAATTCCTCACCATGCTGGGTGGATACCGATCTCATAATGGCCGAAATTCCATGATAACATCTCTTCCCTAATGGGGACTCGAACCAGCGCAAGTTCGGTAGCTCTGCACCAAGACATCGTGCCTTAAACCGCTCTGTTATGGTGCGGGACCTCTCTTCACAGCGACTTCCCTTAATTTGACCAGAAAAAACAAACAATTGTAGTCAAGTTGGCCGCCCGCGGGAATTGAACTCGGTACTTCCGAAATACAAGTCTGTTAAGTCCTAATACTACTACAATGACATAACAGCCCTCTCCTTTACTAGACCAAACTAATTTAGTTACGCTACTTTCCCAAGGGTGTCATGAATGGTATGTAGTCAATATACGAACACAATGAGACATATAATAGTCAATTAAGGTATTACTAGGGCGAAGAAGGTCGGAAATTTTGCTTAGAGGCCTCTTTATTCAGGCCTAAGAGTCGTTCACGAGCCTGAAAATGTTCTGACTCGAGATCCACGGCTTGAAGTCCCTCCTGGAGACTTACTCCTTGGATTTTTCCGTCCTAAAAAGTGCATCAACCCCGTTCGGGTTCGAACGACTCTCGGCCCAGAGGCAAGGAAAGTAACCACTAATCCACCGCGACCGCTACTCCTGCTATCTCTTACAATTCTGACTGAAGATTTGTTTCATCATGTGTCATAGTTAACAGCTGCTGCGAATTGAAGACATTGGAATAATATATGGTTTTGTATGCGTAGGTTTTATTTTTTCCATAAGCGTACGTCATTCTCTGGACATCACTACATATTTTGACGGTAATATACGAAGCAAAGCCTGCAAGATTATACAGTCCGCTTGGAATGCAATATAAGAAAGAGTTGACGTACGCTTCGAGTCATATGTTTGCACTTCGTGTCTCCGGACCCCTGCGGTGAATTTCACGGATTAAAGGAATTATTAAAAATTCGTCACTGTTTATCTTACGCCTATAAAACTTTGATGACAAGTTACATAACATTTTCTTACATATTTTTTATATTCCTTTGTGTTGTAAATTACATGCATTCATAAGGTAAGGTAATTAAAGTTTAAAACCCTTTAAAGGTTACACATGCGTTTAGTTCATTTTGATTTACAAACGTATCAAGTAGCACCGACATAGGGCCTTTTTTCAACAATAAAAAAATAAATTACTTTTGGTAGTAAGACTTATTCCCTATATTGATTATGTAATAGATGATCATCAATGTGGATTTAGAAGATATAGGTCTACAACAGATCAGAAATTATTTACAACTACCTAAAGTTACAATTAACTTTCAAGGGAACTGTCAACTATTGCATGCCGATACCCATCTTGAAATTGCTCCCAGAGAAGTGTTGTGATGTACCCAAGGACTCCAAATAATTTTTGCCGTTTTTAACTGCAAGGAATTAAAATCCAGCGCAAAAGCAGTCATTTAAACTATGGGGAAATAATGCAATTCGTGAATTGGTAGATTTGATAACCGTTACTACCTGCTGTCTGCCTTACTCCACTCCACTCTTAACTCAAGCAGGGTGTGTATCTGTTCCGTACAGTGGGTTGCCATTGGTGGATTTTACCTTTGGTTTCTGTGCAGATAATTTTTGGACTCGGCCTTGGTACATCACTGCGCTTCTTCTGGGAGACATCTGAAGGTGGGTTGCAGCAAGCAATAGCACACAACAATAAATTTAAACTTTTTGTCGCTCGCAGAAATGAAAACAGGTGTTTTAGTTAATTGGCATGCGCTGATTTCGAATTTGAGGTCCGTTCTTTTCCATCACCTAATAGTTTTTTGCGTGGATGTGTTGAATTTTTTCGTTATATTTCGCATATTATTTCTTATCTGCACTTAGTTTTATTTTTTCAATAATATTGCTACAAGCAATTGACATAAGTAAAAACAAATCATATATGATAAAAACAAAATTACAATATGTTTCTAAGAAGGAAAAATACGTATTAACGTTACAATACATGCTTAAATTGTAACAAAAATCTGTTGTCAGTTCCTTTGTCAGAATATTTGATAATTTACTGTTATTGTAATTTATTTTTGTAAAAAAACATGATTTTATACATACTCTGTAAACCTCAGTGGACTAGTGGTTATGCTCCTTGCCTCTGGTCCCGAGGGTCGCGGGTTCAAATCCAAGGAGCAAGTCCTCCGGGAGGGAATTTAAGCCGTGGGTCCCGAGTCTGAAGATTTACAGGCTCGCAAAAGATCCTTAAGCCTGAATGAATAGGCCTCTAAGCAAAATTTACCGAATTTTCCCGTCCTAGTACTACCTTGGTTTCCTAGATGTCAGTATGAGGCGGAACGCTGACCACGGACCACTCAAATGACATCTATACGATAACAAGTGTAACTAAATTAGTATGGTTCAAATTCTTCCCTGTAGGGGGAGAGCGCCTAAATCTCTGTTAAGGGAAATATGGGCTTACAAGATACAAGAAGAAGAAATTTATTAATTGCAAGAGAAAAATATTTCGAATCTAAAACATAATTATATTAAATATATCTTTAAAAACTTTCAAATTTCTATAAATATCCCGTTGGGGTCAGGATTTTTAAACTGGCCCAAACCTTCTGGCGACACTATGGCCCTGGGATCGACTCAGCCTGTAACGGAAATGAGTACCGGACGCTAGTTCTGGGGGTAAAGGCGGCCGTCACGCATGGCTGACAACCTGGCTCACATCAAGTGCCGATTGTCCAGAAAAGTGGGAACCTTAACCTCCTACTACCCTAAGGGCCTCCTGAGGCCTGTAGTGGGACTACCTTACTTTACTTTTATTATAGTTGACTTACTGCAAAATGAGTCCCGCGCCGTAGCCGAACGGTTTAAGGCATGATGCCTTGTTGCAGAGCTAGGGAACATGCTCTGGTTCGAATCTCCATGGAAGAACAAATTCTCACGGAATTTCAGTATAACATAAAAAATGTGATTTCCAAGACTATTTACATGCCCCAAATGGGACTCAATGGCCAATCACGTTTCAATGATTTCTGTTTTACAACCAATCTGAGTCGTGTTTCACGAAATATTTATCAGTGCTATAATTACCATAGTAAAGAAAGCTCCTCCTTTTTAATATTCTGAACAGGTCTGACCATTATTTTGCAGTGACTGAGCTTGCAAAGAAATACGGCTACCAGATTGTATATATAGTGTATGAATGTGTCAATACATGCCGCATGCGGGAGTTAATATAAAAACATTTGTAGCAATTGATTATACCACCAAAAAAAAGAAACCATTGTTTGCACTTTCTTAAATGTATTTTTTCCCAGGTAACAATCCAGAAAAATATAATTGTCACATTTACATCATACGACATCAGAAATGAATTAATATACAGTTTGATGTGTTTCATTTTTTCTCCACTAGAGAGCATTCTTACAATATTGCGTTCATTTGGCAATAAATAGTATGATCTGGTTGCAGTGATAAACAAAAGAAGCACATGAAGCGTACTCATTTGTTTTCAAACATAGCCGTTTACATTAAATATATAAATATTTTAAATTAACTATATTTAAACAATGATTTGTGAGTAAACAGCTTAATTTTATTCGTTAAATAGTCCTGACAAATGCCACTATTGATTTCCAAATTCTCTAGATAAATTCACTCCTCACTTCGTGAGTCGTGAATTTATCGATAATTTGGAAATCACTCGTGGCATTACTTATGATAGTTAAATGTGATTTTTGTTTCAATCAATTAATTTGCTATTATATAAATAAATATCCTCAACTCATGTCCAACTCAGGGTCGGATCGAGGAATGAGATGAGATGAAGCCCTTATATTTATAGAGGTCTGTGAACTACAAAGGTGCCGGTCGACCATTCCTGACGCACCGTCAGAGGCGCGGATGAACGAAATGAAACGACTTAATTAATTAATTAATTAATTTAACCTGGTGGAGTTAAGGTCATGTGACCTTCTCTTCCACTCACCAGGACATTCAAATACAAATTAGAAATACAATAACAGTACGTACTAAACAATAATTATCTGGTCAAACTGAACAATAATGAAAATAATGTCTAATAATACAATACAATTAAAATTAAACTAATGGAAGAATGTACACACAAAGGAATATGTATCAGCTTGATTCTACTATACATAAAAAATGTACAAAGAACGTAATAAACTGTAATGAATTAATCTATCGCTTATATATAAGGCATTAGGTGAATATATTGAAAAATCTTAATATTACTTTTATTAAATAATGAAAAACAAATTATTAATAGTTAAAAAAAATCAATATTATAAAGTGAAATGATTCTGTTAATAATTTTATTTTCAATTTATTTCTGAAACATTGTAAAGTTTGGCAGTCTCTGACATAGGGTGGAAGAGAATTCCATGTTTTAGATTAGATTAGATTTATTTAGCCTAGTGGAGTTAAGGCCATGTGGCCTTCTCTTCCACTCACCAGGACAAAACATATATTACATCAGATAATAACAATCTCAATTAACTCAAATAATAAATACTAAATAAAAATTTGAACAAAAAGATAATATCTATTATATTACGATCTATTTCCCTTATTATTTAGTCAACATATATAAGTAGTCACAAAGTTAAAAGAGGAATTTAACCTCTAATTAGTGCTTTCAAAACACAACCAGTTAATGTTAGTTAAAATTAAGACTAAAACTAATAATAAAATGTATACAAGCAAGACATATTAAATTGTGCCTGTCTAATGTATATAAAAAACAAAGAAAAATAATGAGATATAGAAAACTAATTTTATACGATGATACAATATTTTAAAACAAAACAAAACAAAATATTTGTTAATCTTAATATTATTTTCATAAATAATTAAATTTATTAATGGTTAAAAGAATACTATCAGTGAGGTGTATAAGTTAGTTTTTTTATTAAATAATTCTTTCGTTTTATGATGATCTTGAAGGTTTCCGGGCTGTAGGCCGTGGTCGTGAGGCTTGTAGTTCCCCAGGACAACCCTTGAGGATGCCAGACGCCGTCTTTGGCGAAACGTCGGGGAACTACAAGCCTCACGACCACGGCCTACAGCCCGAAAACCTTCTTCAAGATAATCATAAGTAATACCACGAGTGATTTCCAAATTATCGATAAATTCACGACTCACGAAGTGAGGAGTGAATTTATCTAGAGAATTTGGAAATCAAGAGTGGCATTTGTTAGGACTATTTAACGAATAAAATTAAGCTGTTTACTCACAAATCATTATTTAACTATAGTTATTTTAAAATATTTATATATTTAATGTAAACGGCGATGTTTGAAAACAAATGAGAAACGATAGGTACGCTTCTACTGCTTCTTTTGTTTATCACTGCAACCAGATCATACTATTTATTGCCAAAGGAACGCAATATTGTAAGGAGGAGCTTTCTTTAATATGGTAATTATAACACTGATAAATATTTGGTGAAACACGACTCTGATTGGTTGTAAAACAGAAATCATTGAAACGTGATTGGTCATTGACTCCCATTTGGGGCATGAGTTAAATAGTCATAGCAATTCCGGCCGTGAAAGTCTACGTGAATACAATTCTTTAGTTTGTTTTTGAAGGATGTTATAGTTTGACAGTCTCTGACATAGGGCGGAAGGGAATTCCATGTTTTGGCAAGTGAGACTGTAAAAGATAGATGTTCTAGCAACAGAAAATGTAAACGATTTCGAGAAATTGGTGGATGAGGAGGGATATATAATGGACACTGTGCTGATGGGATCGGGTATCTGTTTGGTGAAAATATTACATTTCGTAATTTGGAAAATTTAAGCTATTATCATGCTTTGGCGTGGTTGTCCAATTGCAAGGTGTAAATGCAATGCTTTGTATGCACGAGATTCGACAAAATAAACGTATTGTGGAAATAAACTGTATCTGGCGTCAGCGCGGGAATGTATGACGTCAGGCTATATGGGGGGTCGCTCCATCAGAAGCAGTGGATTTATTAAGATTATGCTATGTTTGTAACATCGTCATGCAACTAATGTGTTCTCCACGCAATCAAAATGACCCACAATAATTAATATGTGGAGCTAATTAACTGACTGATGACCAACTTATCGGCTTCTGGCTTCAAAAACTTATTCCTGACAGCAACGTCTTTAATACCATTTAATTACATCTGATATTTACCTCAAACTCGATGCTATTCTTTTTGCAGACGATGTAGCGCTTCTGGCACTTTCCGAAAATGATTTGCAACGATCAATTTATAATTTACAAAAAAAATAGCTGCTAGATTTAATATGGAAATATCAACTAACAAAACTAAAATTCTGGCATTTCATGGGAAGGACCCCATACAAAGTAAAATCTGTCTCCAGAATAAAATTTTAGAGAGATCTAATCAATTTAAATATCTTGGATATTATCTCTCTATCTGGGATGAAAAGGATATCCCTGAAAAAAATTACTAGTTATAATAAAAGTTTGGGAATTATTAATCAAGTTATGAAACCATCCCTTGTACAAAAAACACCAGATTACGTTTATATAACACTTTGGCTAGACCAGTGTTGACCTATGGTAGTGAAGCATGGGCACTAAAAAGACAACATGAAAGCAGAATAACGGCTTGTGAAATGAGATTCATGCGCAGAACAGCGGGTTACACCAGATGGGATCGGAAAAGGAACACCGATATCTTAAAAGAATTGAAGACTACGCCAATTTTGGAATATATTAAACAGTACCAACTAAATTGGAAACGCCATCTAGAAAGATGGAGTTCAAATCGGATCCCCAAAGCTGTTTATAATTATATACCAAGAGGACGAAGATCACTGGGCCGTCCTATGAAACGCTGGAGGGAAAATTTTCTATAGAATCGTAACACGCTTTGGCCTAATACTTGGAAGGAAGAAGAAGAAGAAGATTTACCTTTTTACATACTTTATATTAGCTTGACATGTATCTATCTATGTAATGGAATCTTTCAACGCGATTTTCACCCACTTGAAATAATTGGATCGACTTGAAACTTTGTATACTTGTAAAGGACCAATGCTAGTACAAAAATTGCATAATTTGTTTCTAAAATCATGGCCAGAATCATCAGGAAATAAAAAAAAAGTGTTTGTGTAATTATGTAACGGAATCTTTCAACAAAACACGATATTCACCCACTTAAAACTTTGTATACTTGTAAAGGACCAATGACAATACAATAATTTCATCAATGTTTCTAAAATCTTGGCCAGAATCAGCAGAAAATCAAAACAATAAAAACCGGTATAACAGGTTCCGGACTTATCAACTTCTTACTCAATCGTTGTAAGAGCTCAGTTGGTAGAGCGGTGGATTGTAGTGGTATATAATTTCAGTAATCCATAGGTCGCTGGTTCAAATCCGGTCCGGGGGATTTTTTTTAGTAGAGTATTACTTTTAGCTCATACTACAATAGTATCGAATTTGAAGATATTTACAAACGTTTCACAACGAATCTCGGTCTGTCATATTAAAATAAACCGAGGTAGGTATTATCAAAAAATCAGCGAAATCCGACCGTGAGAAGTGGAGGTTTGCCTGAAATTAAAAATTGACTCTAGCAACCGTCATGTTTGGTTCATCGCAGTGTATACCATATAATCTAATTAGCCCTTAATACTTCATTTATTTAAGCGTACCATCGATGGTATTATAAAAAAATTAGGGAAATCTGATTATTAGAAGTGGGAAATTACACGAAATCCGAAATTAAAGATTGACTCAAGCAACTGCCATGTTTGTTTGTTGCAATGTATACCTTTGTATATACAAATATTCTGGTAAGTCGAGTTTTTAGCCGCTATCAATCACACTCTAAAACGAATAGGCGTAGGAGTTCACCTGAAAGGAACGCCGGGTTATAATCAGTCAAATATTCTTATGTTATTAAATTTGACAAGGAGATGCGACATTTTGTCTAGCAAGAAATCAGGTTTTCACGTATTTCCCAAATGTAGCCCCCAGACTAACAAACAAGCTTCTCGTATATTGCAAACAAAACCAGTCACAACTTCGCCCACGGACTACTGCATTTTCATATCATGTCTGACAATTTAATCAGAGGCACACCATGTTCTCAACTGCCAGACTGAACGCATGTCTCAACAAAGAAATGCTATCAACGTGACTTCATTATAAACTAACTCCTTTGCACGATAGACCTAGAAGGCCATTGGCCTACCAAACGCCTGCTGGCCTCACATCCATGTATGTTAATCACAGAGGTGGACGGTATCCAGCTAGTTTAGGGCTGACATACATCAGTATGTCGTATCCCCCAGCACTACAACTAAATCACTGACACTATGGAACCCTTAGGTTCATGGCCGTGTGGACATAAATTCTCCACATATTCCTATCCTGAATTATATTTTCCAATCATCCCCTGTATTATCTACTTCCTCAAAGCATGGTTAATGTTATTCTACCACATAATTCTTGGTCTACCAACTAGCCGTTTTCCATCTTGTTTTTCTACAAGAACTTCCACGTCCCTCTTTAATTCCCCATTCGTGCCCAATGCCTTGCCCATCGCAGTATACGAGACTAAACTGTTCGTATTGGGACTGGTTTCCTATAAAGGTCATATAGCTCATTGTTATGTACTCTTCTCCATTCACCCAGTCTGTTCTCTTTGGTCCAAACATTTTCCTAAGAATTTTATTCTCAAATATTCGTAATGTTTTCTCCTCCATTAAAGGAAGAATTCATGTTTCATATCCATATGATAGAATTGGGAGAATTACAGTTTTATAATCCCCAACCATAAATTATTTAAAGACTCAATATTTTGAATTCCTAGATTCAACCCGATTTTCTCGTTTGCAACAATTATGTAAAAATAAATGACGTGGTTGGTGTCACTGTTTAGCACATGAGAGTTCAAGAAATTAAGCGGTTACAGCTACATAGTCTCTAAAAATTAAATTCAGTTTTCTTAACCGGAATTCGCACTTATATCTTACAATACTCAGGTTAGCCTTACCAGGAAGAGTGAACCCGTTCAAGAACATATCGGTATATGAGAAGAACATTTTCTAGGCAGGTTTTTAAATTAGGTTTCTAAAAGTAGAGATATTTTCATGGAATTAAGAATTTCTCATTTCATCTTAAGGAATCAGGATTTGTTCAAAATTCCCACAAAAAACTCTTCGATGAAAATTGCATTAATACATTAATATCATTAAAAATTAAATATTAACTTTTCAAAAAGTTTCGTGGTGGACGAAACGGAGCTTGGACACTTTTTCTCAGGGTTTTCTCCCGTTTTCCCCTGTCACAATTTCATTCCACCATTTCCCCATACTCATCTCATCCATTTAAGTTCATTCCATTCATCTACCTTCGTGATGGCGCGTCGGACGTGGTTGGCCGGCATCTTTGTCATTCACAGACCTCTATATAAGTTATAGGGAACTCGTATCATGTCATTCCTCGATCCGACCTGAGTTGGAGACGAGTTGAGGGTATATTTAAAAAAAAAGTAGATAAATATCACACCATTATCAAGAAATTAAGTCCTGACTCCTATAGACAAGGAATTGATAAATGTGTCAAAATTAAACATAAATTTAATATTTTTAAAATTCATATTAAGTTATTTAGATTTAACAATTACATTTTTCATCCCTGCCGGGAATCGAAGCCAGGCACTCTAAATGAAGAAGCAAGAATTCTACTACCTGAGCCAGCCTGACGGACTACTGTAATATTAAAATGGGAGTCAATGACCAATTACATTTCAATGATTTTTTTATTTACAACCAATCACAGTCGTTTTTCGCCTCGATTTTATCAATTTAATTTTATCACTTTAAAATCAAGCTCCTCCTTTTTAACATTCTGAATAGGCCTGAGCATTATTTTGCAGTGACTGACTCTCTAAGAAATAAGTTGAATATAACAATTAAGATGTAAGAATTCTAGAATGCATGTGGCTACCAGATTGTATAATTATATAGTGCACGAATATAACCAGATAGTGCTTGCGGGATATAATAGAAAAACATTTGTAGCAATTATTTATACCACAAAAAAACATAGTTTGCATTCTGTTGCTATTATTCAATCATATGTTTTCGCAGTTCTTACAACTTCATATTCTAGTGAAGTAAATTAATAAATGACAAGACACAGAAATCCTATCTTCCATTTAAATTGGTTTAAGAGACCATTACTTGCTTTCAGTCATCTGATAATTCTCTTAGCTTAGAAATTCAATTTATTTGTTGAAATCAAAGGGATCCAATATCAATAGTCTTAAACGCATTATTTCCCAAGAATTTATGTTCCAGAAAAATATAATTTACATCATAGGACATCAGAAATATATTAATAACCTATAATGTTAGTTATAAACAGTTTGATGTATTTCATTTTTCTCCACTAGGGTGCATTCTTACAATATTGCGATCCTTTGGCAATAAATAATAAGATCTAGTTGCAGTGATGAACAAATGAAGCATAACAAACGTTTCTCATTTGTTTTCAAACATCGCCGTTTACATTAAATATATACATATTTTAAAATAACTATATTTAAATAATGATTTGTGAGTAAACAGCTTAATTTTATTCGTTAAATAGTCCTAACAAATGCCACTCTTGATTTCCAAATCCTCTAGATAAATTCACTCCTCACTTCGCGAGTCGTGAATTTATCGATCATTTGGAAATCACTCGTGGCATTACTTATGACTATTTAACTCATGCCCCAAATGGGAGTCAATGACCAATCACGTTTCAATGATTTCTGTTTTACAACCAATCAGAGTCGTGTTTCACCAAATATTTATCAGTGTTATAATTACCATATTAAAGAAAGCTCCTCCTTACAATATTGCGTTCCTTTGGCAATAAATAGTATGATCTGGTTGCAGTGATAAACAAATGAAGCAGTAGGAGCGTACCTATCGTTTCTCATTTGTTTTCAAACATCGCCGTTTACATTAAATATATAAATATTTTAAAATAACTATAGTTAAATAATGACTTGTGAGTAAACAGCTTAATTTTATTCGTTAAATAGTCCTAACAAATGCCACTCTCGATTTCCAAATTCTCTAGATAAATTCACTCCTCACTTCGTGAGTCGTGAATTTATCGATAATTTGGAAATCACTCGTGGCATTACTTATGATAATTATTTTATACAAACTACATTCCTGATTGTATTAATGATAATTACAATGTTTTATCATTAGCATATGAAATATATCTTCATTCATGTTAGTTCTGCGAATCCATTTGTTGGTTTTTTGTTGATCATCGCATGTTTTGCGAAGTAATTAGCTGATAATGCAGAATACAGCAGCTGCCGATGCGCAGGCCATATATAATCAACATCATCATAATTTTCATTGCAATACAATGTTAACTAAAAGTCAACACATGTTGTATTGGCATGACTCCATTTCAAAGATTGAAGAAAATTACTCTGTCTAGTTCTCGTATTTAATATTCTACATATGCCTACTTCGAGTCTCAATTATTTAGCTTCTCGTTTCCAGTATCTATCCTCCAATAATAATTTAAACACACGATCACAACATAATTTCTTGCTTAATAGGACATCCCATCACTCCACGTCATATATTACGCATCTCGACTTCTCACAACTGGAATTCCCTATCACGGGAAATCATTAAAAAATGTAATCATTAAAATCATTAAAAAATTATCTAAACATAATATACTTGTTTTAACTTTGGCTTCAACATTACCTTCGCGTGTAATGTACATGTATTAATTGGTGTATTATTAATATTGCTATTATTATTATTATTATTATTATTATTATTATTATTATTATTATCTTCTTCTTCACTTCATGGGCTAGGGAAAAATTGCCTGTTCTGCCTCACAGTTGTTCTGTCCATCTTTTCACTGGCCTTCCTACATTCCTGGAACCTCTAGGCTTGTATTTGATTGCTGCTCTTGGTAATCTTGTTGCATTCATTCTTTCAACATGTGTAAACCATTTCTCTCTATATTCTTTCATTTTCTCATCCAATGGATATATTTAATTCTGTTCTTATATCTTCATTCGCTATTATTATTATTATTATTATTATTATTATTATTATTATTATTATTATTATTATTATTATTATTATTATTATTATTATTATTATCGTATAAACTGTTGTATGTACTGTACATGAAAATTACACTGCAATTTTTAATGTATTTTTTTAAATTAATAATAACACAGGTCAACATGATTTTTGTCTCATGAGTACCAATAGTTGTACTTAATGCACTTTTATATCGTGTTTTCAAATATGTATTCGGAATTTCTCCATCATCCAGAATTTTATTTCAATTTCAATTAATGGATTTCAATAATTATTTTTTAATAAACTTTTTTCGTCCATTTGTCCATTGTAAAATAAAACCAAATGAGCTAACTCAGGAGATTTCAGCTATGGAAAAGAGATATCAAGGCAAATGGAATCATAATATGCTGGCCAATTATTGTTGGACCATCAAGAGGGATGCTCCACAGGCGAAATATAGCAGAAAATCGTCATTTCTTACTTTCTAGGCGAGTCCGAATGTTCGAATATTGTGTAGTTACGAATGTAGAACATATTAAACTGTTTGAAATGATAAATTCCTGTCTCTCGGAAACCTTGCGTGATGGAGAAAAACCGATATCATATTTGAATTCAGGAGAAAAAATACTATCAGAATCACATATTTTTCTTTCTGAGACAAAAAAAAAGTCTGAAGATTTTCAGGCAAGTAAAAGAACCGCAAGCCTGAATAAAAAGGCCTGTGTGCAAAATTTAACCGACTTTCTTCCATCCAAGCAATATCTTAGTTGCGGTGATGTGCTAACCACACGTCACTCGTTGACACGTGTAGGTAAATAAGGGATAATAAATTAGCTTGGTTATACTTCCATGGCAGAAGACACAGAGAATAGCCAAAAATAACGTGAACTGATGGTGTTTTGAACAGCATGAGAGGAAAAGGATTGGATGATATAGATCGGAAAGACACGTGGATGAGAATGACAGTACATTAATTGGGGGGCAAGAAGATGTAAAACATTGTGAAACCTGCTAAAAATAAATAAACTCGCGCTATGGAACACCCGTGGGATATATACAAGCACTATTTTAATTTAGTTTTGTGGTAAGATTGGCTACTGGATGAAAATTCTACTCGTTCGTATGTTCAAAAGAGGCTTGGAGGGGAAGAGATTCCGAGAACTCACGGACGGTGTGTGTGTTATTTATATGAGAATTTATGGTTAATGAAAGTGGATTATTTCCGAATTTGGCAGTCCTGACCCGGAAGTACAGCAAGAAAATCTTGTCTAGGCAAGCCAGCCAGACAAGAGAGTGGTCTTGAATCTTAAATGACATTTCAACACGACCTTGTCACCTAGTTCTTCCTTCTGCTTCAATTTGCATTCAAACGTATTAAAATGGATATTACACATTGATTATTATGTTTCAATCAATCTAACAGCACATCGTGTTCATAAATTACAACGGAAGAAGTTATAAAACGGGGAATAAAGAATTTAAAATAATTTTTTGTGCAGATGATGCAGAACTATTGATGAACAGTGAAGATAACCTTCAACGATTATTACGTATACTTAACCTAACAGCTAAAATATTTAATTTAATATTTTCACACAAAATGAGTATTTGCATGGTATATTTAACTCATGCCCCAAAGGGGAGTCACTGACCAATCACGTTTCAATGAATTTTGTTTTACAACCAATAACAGTCATGTTTCACCTAGTTCTTTATAGATTTCTCTTTATCAGCTCCTGCTTTTTTGATAAAGAAAGCTTATCCTTTTTAATATTCTGAACAGGTCAGAGCATTATTTTTCAGTGACTGACTCTCCAACAAATATCTTGAATATAGCAAATAATGAACAGATTCCTTCGAACTACACATTTGATAATTGTCCATGTTTCACATCCATTTAATATAACTAGTAGAATAACACTTTTATATATTTTCAGTTGAATGTTTTTTTTAAGGCATTTGGGATGTCAAGAGCCCTGTAATGCATAATAGCACACATTTCCAGAATTGAGTCTATGTTTAATATCTTTGTGCATCTCATTCGTATTTGTGATTATTTGCGTAATAGTATATTAAAATGTGAGGTTGGAAAGTGGTTTTTACAGAAGAGAGGAAATGATTAAAAGCCGAACGATAGCAAGGTTTTTAATTTCCGAGATTCTGTAAAACACTTCACAAACGTGCGTTGTACACTATTTTTTGCACGATGGTGTTCGCAAAATAGTAAATAATAGTAAAATAATATCTGTTGGAAATATTTGCGTTCATTATAAACAACTGACTAACGTTAACAGTATTGGCAATGTATAAAGTCTACGATAAATGCCGAAAATAAGTTTAGTTGAGAATACAGCAGGCCGTGACACCAATTAGTTATAAAATGGCGGAAATTACGAATTTATTGTTTTATTTTGTTCCAAATAAAGTTCAGTTCATTTAAAATGCAGTGATTTGTTTCGCATAATGCATATTAACACTACCCTTTGCATATATTTTTGTATATACAATATATGTAGTATATATAAAGGGCAGTGGTTTTACTTTCCGCACTAGGTAGGTAATTTGTAATATTACAGTATAGTTATTTAGTTATTTATAGATTGGCAGCCCCGAAATGTAGGAGATTGAACTTTCAATCATGGTTGCCATTCCTGTAAGTACAACAGAACGCATTATCACGCAAAAATTGAAAAGTTTTGGTTTCATCGACAGAGGCACATTTTTACGTTCTCAAATGATTGATAATTATATTCTGATTGACTCTAATTGTCATCACGATCTAAGTAAAATTATTGAATTAGTGTAATTTACCTTATTTTCTAAATATCAAACAAGACTCACATACAATAAGTTATATTGTGAAAGTAAATACAAATAATGACCTGTAATTCTGACTTAGACAACAATTTTCCTCAAACTTTCCAAGCCTCATGTGCCCTCAGGGTTGCCAATTTAGCCATTTTGTAGCTAGATCTGGCCATTTTGAAAACGTAACTGGCTACAAATTTATGAAGAAGCTACTGATAGCTTTACTGGTCATTTGTCGTATTTTATTTAGCCATTTTTACAGTTTTATTACTTTACATAAATTCTGTAATAATAACTGATGAATATTAATACATTTTGCCACCACAAAACAAAAATTACTCGTATCTTCTTTCCAAAGAAGAAGGTACACAAAGAAACATGGAGTTTCGCTGATGGCTCTGCTATTCAGTTAGACCATGTATTAATACAGAACAGGCTCAAGTCATATTTTAAATACACACACTTGGGCAGTATATAGTGATTCACACCTCCACTTAGTTGGAAGTAAGATATAAACAAAGAATATTCCATAGAAATAGAATTTGTGGTGAGAATAGAATAAAAATATAACTTAGTTAAACTTAAAGAGAAAAAAATTAAATAAAACTTTAAAATTCAGAATTACAGAATCTTTCGTTATAAGAATATATTTATTTATTAAAATAGATTTTATATTAATAATTTAGTCACTATATTATCATCTTCAAGGTATGGGGGCTGTTGGCCCGTTCCGCTCCCCTGTGCACTATATGCTGCAGGTGCAGGTCGTTCCAACGACGTTTTGGTCTTCCTATATTTCTTCGGCCTAGAGGCCTATAATGAAGCAGCTGTTTTGATAAACGAATATTTAGTATCCTTTGTATATGTTCAAACCAATTACGTTTATTTGTGTGTATTCTCTCGTTTATATTATAGATTTGTAGTTCATCTATGATATCTTGACTTCTCTTTTGATCTCTTAGAGATACACCTGCAACTGATCTGAGAAATCTCATTTCTATTGTCTTAATTTTATGTTTATCAGAGATCGTTAAAGGCCAAGTCTCAGACCCGTATGTTAATGTTGGAACGGCTACTGTTTTGTAAAATTTTAATTGAGTTTCCCTTGTGGTCTTATTTCTCAAATATCTTCTTATTGAACCACATATCTTAATTGTTAATATATTTACCTAATGCCTTGTATAAAAAGCGTAGATTAATTCATTGTAGTGTATTTTTTTCTCTTCTTTTTATGCATAGTAAATTCGAGCTGTTAATCCTTTTTTATTCATTGTATCATTAATTTAATTTTAATTGTATTTAGTTTCATTCTATTATTAGACATTAATTTCATTATTATTCAATATGACAGATAATAAATTGTTCAATAACTATTATTGTAACTTTTTTTTGTATTCATATGTAACATGTTTGTCCTGTCTAATATGACTACTATTGTAATTTTTTTGTATTCATGTGTAACACATGTTTGTCCTGTTTTATATGACTATTATTGTATTTTTTTTGTATTCATATGTAACATATGCTTGTTCTGGTGAGTGGAAGAGAAGGCCACATGGCCTTAACTCCACCAGGCTAAATAAATAAAATAAAAAATGTTGTCAAATCTACACAGTCCCTTGGAATGAAAGACAGTCCTCTGCCACATTACAAAACAGGGGACTGTGTATTTTGATTAAATCATGAAATATCAAGCAAACTATCATATCTGTTCAAATGTCCCTAATTTCTTCTCCATGTCCAAATTTTGCAGGTACGATATCATGCATCCCAGATAATTGAAACAAGTTCCGATTGAGGGTCTTTCCACTTTTCAGCGGTTGCCCTTTTACCAGCCGGCTGCTGGCCCTTCACATCCACATGTGTCAATCACAGAGGTAGATGATCAACAGCCAGTGTAGGGGTGACATGTGGTTAGCATGCCGAGTCCCCCAGCCGTTATAGCTGATTCCTCAACCTGGAACCACTACTTATTGTAGCTACCCAATTGCCTCACGATGCTGGGTGGGCACCGGTCCCATACTGGCCGAAATACCATGAGAAAATGTCTTCCCCCATGGAGACTCGAACCAGCGCAAGTCCCGTAGCTCTGCGCCAAGGCTTCCTACCTTAACCGATCGGCTACTTGTTCAATTATGTTTGCTCCAATTAACAATTTTTGTACTTTTATGCTGAGTTCCAATAAATGCCATTGACTTTGTTTTATCTGTTGATATCTTTAAATTATAATCGTTTATTAGTTTCCATATTAGGCCTATAATTGCAGAAATTCCATTAGTGAAAAGAAAAAGTATCGCCTAAATTGTATTTCAGAGATGCAGATTGACAAGTCCATAATCTAAATTTATAAAATACAGTTTCCTCCACGGACAAAAGTTGAATTTTAGCCATTTCTAGCAGGCAATATTAGCCACTTTTTCTGATTGGGTGTTGGCAACCCTGTGTGCCCCAATCTTTAATCCTTCAGGTCATTTATATCAATTAAAATTGGGCTTGAAGAAACGATAGGTAATGTAGCGCAAGCATCTAGGCCTAAACTAAATTAAAAACACTGCCTCTATCGAACACATAGGTTCATATGTGGAGAGAAGATGCCGCGTTAGTTAGGTCTGTTCCTAATTGAGAGAGTCATTGCGGATCACAAATCGCGTGTGCATCATTAACCACAAACATGCAAAGGAGCCGAAACCATACAAAGGAAAGGTCTGTAATAGAGATTAAGTCATCGGCTTCTTTTCTTCTTGTTTATCTAGCTGTCAATTAAACATGTTAACTGTGAGGTGAACGGGGAAACCCCGTACAACATTTTGCACTTATTCTTATCGCTTTCAATTTTATGGTATCTGGTATGTAGGCTCGTATTATGTTTAGCTAATGGAATGAACTCAAATCGCATTGCGAGATCAAAATAGCCAGACATACACTAAGACTGCATCCTCTATTTTATGACACGGGCAATATTCAATGTATAGGGTGATCCGTTTATCTTAACTATAGTATATCTGGCTTAACTTGGCAATAAATCTGTAGAAAGAGACAGCTGTGCTCACCTCCCTCACTCGCACCCGTGTTGTAGGTTTTTCTTCACCAGATGTTAATAGGGGTAAGGGAGAAGACGAGAACTGACTACCGGGTTGGTTCTTTCTTTTGTATCTGAGCGAAAGTGGTCACTTTACATCTCCATGTCTCTCTTTGCCAAGTTGAGTCAGATATACAATAAACTCAGTCACTCTTTCGAACCTGTAGGTTCATGGCCGCGCGGACATAAACTTTCCATACATCCATATCCTGAGCTAATGTTTTCCAGTCATCCCCTGTATAATCTACTTCCCTCAAATCATGGATAATGTTATTCTCCCACCTCATTCTTAGTCTACCAACTGGGCGTTTTCCCTCTGGTTTTCCTACAAGAAGCTTCCATGCACATATTTCATTCCCCATCCGTGCCACATGTCCTGCCCATCACAGTCTATGAGACTTAACTGTTCTTATTATATCTGACTTCCTATAAAGACCATGTAATTCACTATTATGTAGTCTTCTCCATTCTCCTGTCTGTTCATCTCTCTTTGGTCCAAAAATTTTCCTAAGAACTTTATTCTCAAATACTCATAATCTCTTTTCCTCCCTTAAAGTAAGAGTCCATGTTTCGCATCCATATAATATAACTGGTAGAATAATAGTTTTATATATTTTCAGTTTAATGTTTTTTGTAGAGGAGTTGGGATGTCAAGAGTCCCTGTAATGCATAATAACACGCATTTCCAGAATTAAGCCTATGTTTAATTTCCTTGTGCATCTCATTCCTATTTGTAATTATTGTTCCTAGGTATTTGAATTCAGCCACTTCTTCAAAATTTCCCTCATTTGTCATTAACTGTTCATTTCCATTATATAATGTATTTCTATGTGTGACCATATATTTAGTTGTATTGATGTTTATTTCCAGTCCCAATTTCTTAGTGTTACTAAACAGGGAGTGCGTGATGTTTGTTATTAAATTAAATACAATACAAATAAATAGTGATTTAGACTGGAATTTAGTATATCTGAGGGTTCGTAAATTTATTTTTATATCAGAATGGATCCCGTGATAAAAGACAATAATTGTCTCAGTAAAATATTTTTTTCTGCGCGATAGTGCGTTCTGTCGTACTTACAGCAATGGCGACCATGATTGAAAGTTCAACTTCCTACATTTCGGGGTTGCCAACCTAAATATCTATACTCTAATATTACATATTACAAACCATGTGCGAGAAGTAAAACCACTGCCCTTTATCCTTACTACATACAATCTGTATACAAAAATATATCCAAAAGATCGTGTTAATATATATTGTTATGAACCCAACTGGATTTCTTAGGCTTAAAAGACCTTCGGGACTTGGAAAATCTGGTAGCGTTTATCTAGCCGAGCGTTAGTACGAGGATGTACCGTATACAAGTTTTGAAATAAACAAATGGAGTCTTATTTTAAACTATTTTATTACTAAAGTATAAATAATTAGAAACCCTAGGTAGTCTAGCCCTAAATCTAATCTAAGCCTATATTAAAAACTACAGTACTTTCTTGGGGGGTTGAGAAGAGGGAGTTGTGAAATTTATAAATCTAACCTAATCTACATGATTAAAAAAATTGTTATATCCCTTTATGAAAATTTAATATCAAAACAGTTAAGGTAATTGATTCGTTTTACAAAAAGGCATGGACTACATATTAAGAAAAATGGTCGGTGACTTACCCTTCAGCCGTTTACACATACAGACAGACACGAGACCCTCACTTCTCAAGTGTTATATACTTAATTTGACCTCTAGTTACCCTAACTGTACTCACTAACATTCCAATGAACTAAATGAAGGGATGTTTACAGTTAGCTTAAGCAAACTTTGCTCTGAACTATATTATGTCTAAACTCTATCTCAAAAGACTTTGCTTGAATAATTAAAATAATCTATAAAACAATTAAAAAATTATATAAAGGACTATGTATTCATAACATATATTATACGAAACAAATCACTGCATTTTAAATGAACTGAACTTTGTTTAAAACAATAAATACGAACTTGCCGCCATTTTATGACTGATTGGTGTCACGGTCTGCAATATTCTCAACTAATAAACATTGGTCACACTGTTAACGTTAGTTAGTTGATTATTATGAACTCATTTCCAATAAATATATTATTATTTTAGTTTTATATATTATATCGGCCGCGGTGGACTAGTGGTTATGCTCCTTGCCTCTTGGTCCCGAGGGTCTTGGGTTCAAACCCGGCAGGGGTCGATGGATTTTTTAGGATGGAGAAATCCAAGGAGCAAGTCCTCCGGGAGGGACTTAAGCCGTGGTTCGCGAGTCTGAAGATTTGCAGGCTCTTAAAAGATCCTTAAGCCTGAATGAAAAGGCCTCTAATCAAAGAATTTTCCCGTCCTAGTACTACCTTGGTTTCCTAGATGTCAGTATGAGGCGGAACGCTGACCACGGACCACTCAAATGACATCTATACGAAAACAAGTGTAACTAAATTAGTATGGTTCAAATTCTTCCCTGTAGGGTGGAGAGCGCCTAAATCTCTGTTAAGGGAAACATAGGCTTACAAGATACAAGAAGATATATTATTTTGAAAACACCATCGCGCAAAAAATAATGTACAACGCACGTTTGTGAAGGAATTTTCAGAATCTCGGAAATTAAAAACCTCGCTATCGCTCGGTTCTTAAACATTTCCTCGCTTCTGTAAAAACCACTTTCAACCTTGCATTGTAATATACTATTATTTGTCTTGCAGCTGTTTCAAGACTATTATATTACGAAATGAACGATTGTTTGAATAAATGCAAAGGGAAGAAACCATTGTTCGAGGAGGAGTTGAACATGACAGAGTTCACAGTAAGTGGGGCACGAGAGCCACGCTGCTGTTTCACAACTTCTCGATAAATCGACGACCAATCACGAATTCACCGCTTTTACACGTGGCTATTATTTTATAGCATATCTACCGACATTTTCAACTATGCCATTACGTAATGAGGACTATCCATTAGGACTAATGCACTTTTATGTTATGCTTAGAAGGGAAATGTTTATCTCGAGGGAATAAAAACATTATGAAGTTTAGAACACAATAAGTAACATTGTTTCTTTTATTTATCTTATTACTCAGAAATACCCCCATATCGATAAAATTACTGAATTATCGATTTTTTTTCAGAAGAATCTGTGAATGGTATGCATTAGGAATGTCATGCGTTTATGTTAAATACGAAAGGCCTCACACCATCACCATCATCAGCAACATCAAGTATTAAGGTCTGTTCCGATCTCATGTTATAACTGGTCTGTCCTTTTACTGGGTCTTCCTAGAATTATTCGTCCTAGAGATCTGACAGTACTGCATAACAGTGAATTACATGGTCTTTATAGGAAGCCAGATATGAGAACAGTTAGGTCTCGTAGATTTCGATGGGCAGGACATGTGGCACGAATGGGGAATGAAGGAAGTGCATGGAAGCTTCTCGTAGGAAAACCAGAGAGAGAATGCCCAGTCGGTAGACCAATAATGAGGTGGAGAATAACACTGACTATAATTTGAGGGAAGTAGATTATACAAGGGATGATTGGAAAACATTGGCTCAGGATAGGGATGTATGGAGAGCTTATGTCTGCGCGGCCATGAAACTAGTGTCAGTGAGTTAGTTAGTTAATGATCTGATAGTGGAGAATATTTTTTTCGAGATTCTGTTATACATTCTATTGATGTCCATCCATTCGTCTCTGTATTGTGCAATCCTGTCTAATAGCTTGAATATATTTAGTATTGTATTGTAAGCCTATGTTTTCCCTTTACAGAGATTTAGGCGCTCTCCCTCTACAGGGAAGAAATTGAACCATACAAATTTAGTTACGCTTGTTTTCCTATAGATGTCATTTTGAGTGGTCCGTGGTCAGCGTTCCGCCTCATACTGACATCTAGGAAACCAAGGTAGTACTAGGACGGGAAAATTCGGTAAATTTTGCTTAGAGGCCTTTTTCATTCAGGCTTAAGGATTTTTACGAGCCTGAAAATCTTCAGACTCGGGACCCACGGCTTAAAGTCCCTCCCGGAGGACTTGCTCCTTGGATTTTTCCGTCCTAAAAATCCATCGACCCCGGCCGGGTTTGAACCCGCGACTCTCGGGACCAGAGGCAAGGAGCATAACCACTAGTCCACCGCGGCCGATGAATATATTTAGCTCTCTTTCTATATCTTCACTACGTTTCCGATTTGTTACTGTATAGCCAGCCATACTCCCTTAAAAACCTCACATCTGAAGTTTCTTCGTTCGTAGTTTTTGATTAAGATCCAGTGTTCCGATCCATTGGGGCAGTTTTTTTAAAAATGGCTGTTAATACAGTTAATTGATGTTGATTGCCGTACCTCGGTAGCTAGTCAGTTCCTATCTGTTTTAGAAAGAGCACTAAGATTGCCATCTACATGGGGACCAGAAGGAGAGATGCGTGGAAAACAGGCAATAGTTCACATTTAACTTATTTTATTTCTCTTCGTTGACAAACTTAAATGCACTTTACACTTTCCGAATAAAAATTTTTTGTTATGGACATTCGATATCTCAAACTTAAGAGGACTCGAGCTATCTGATGCATTTATAATCGGGGTTCTTTTATATTACCCGTTTAAGGAGTAAGCGCAGTTGTTGACGGAGGGCGCTGTAGTCGTATTTATGCAGGAATAGAACACGTGACACTGCTATCTAGGAACTGCTGAGGGGAATGGGACGCGGGACGCTGTCAGTACAGGTCTAGTAGAAAGTTTGTTAGATGTGCACATTTTAATATCTAAATTACCGTTCTGTGTTGAAAATGAATCACTTTTCTTGGAGACTTTTAGGCATCTCCATACTTATACAATACAAACATAGGTCTATAATACAAATTGTTATATCGACACGAAATCGCTGTTCAAGAGCGAACGGCGAGATTACAAGTGCTATTAAAAGGCATCTGTGATTTTTTTTTGCCCACTGTACACTGCCAACACAAATACTGTTCCTCTTTTGGAATTAAAATTCATAAGAGACATCGCAAATTAACTTATTTGACAAGGATATCCATTCAACAATGTACGATCTATATGGTACAACAAGAAATGCCAAAAGAAACAACTTCAAAAATCATCATCATCACGAATTTAGGCCATTTGTTGAACTGTTTTCGGCCTCATCCAGAAGCCTTTTGAGTGGACGCCCAGGTCTTCTTCTTCCTGCAGGTTGATATCTTAACATTTGTTTGGGTATCCTGTGATCTTCCATTCGATGAACATGCTTCATCCATCTTGATTTATAATCAGACATTTTGTTTTCTAGAGGTTCCATGTATAATTCTTCTAAGATATCTTCATTTTTTTTGTGATCTAGTAGTGCGTAACCTGCAGTCCTCCGAAGGTATACATTACCAGAACAAAAATAGAGGTTAGTTATGTTGCTCTAAAAAAATATTAAATGTTGTATAATGAATCTGCATTATTGTTAATAGTTATTTAATCATACATTTATCTGTTATTGATTTTTCCCAAAGCCCAAAGAGATTTAACACTAATGATATGCTATTTATAACAATACAGCCGGCTTGGAAATCGCCCGTAAGTAAGATAGGAATACATAACCTCACATTTGGAAAATATCAAACATTATAGTTATTTTTACTTCTGATGTATTATATGAATGGCATCCGAACAGAAAGAAGAAAAGAGGAAGACCTTGGTTAACATGGAAGGAAAACATGAAGACAGTAATGCAAGCTAGAGGGCTAAGCATCGAAGATGCACAAGACCGTAGGCTTTGGAGGTTTGGCACGGGAAGACGGCAGCAGCTGTAAAAACCCGAAGATAGATAGATGTATTATTCGCTACATCATCATCATCATCATCCATTCAAGCATTAGGCCGTGTGGCATGTTACGGTCTCAAAGAGGAATTTTCCATCCAGCGCTTTTTTGGACGTCCCAGAAAAGTTTTGTCTTGGGGGCAGTAACGAAGCATGGCTTTTGGAATTCTATGAGACGGTATTCGTTGAAGATGGGCTTTCCAGTTGTTCTGGTAGTTTTTGTATATGGTGAAGAATGGGTTCTACATCCAACCCTTCCATAATTTCATTTTTTATGGTCCCACTTTGTATAGCCTGCTGTACGGTAGATAAATCGCTTCTGATTTGCTGTTATTCGGCTTTCATCTCTTCTTCGTATTGTCCATGCTTCACTACCACATCTTAATACTGGTCTTGCGAGAACCTTATAAAGACGTAATCTTGTGTTCTTCTGTACTAAAGATGGTTTCATTATACTGTTGAATTCGCTAAATAAAACTCCTGGCACGACAGGCCTACAAGGCCCTTAGCCTACCAGCCGGCTTCTGTCCTCATATCCTCATGTGTCAATCACAGAGGTAGATGATAATCAGCCAGTGTAGGGCTGACATGTGGTCAGCATGTCGAGTCCCCCAGCCGTTATAGCTGGTTTTCTCAACCTGGAGCCGCTACTTATTGTAGCTACCCAAATGCATCACGATGCTGGGTGGGCACCGGTCCCATACTGGCCGAAATACCATGAGAAAATTTCTTCCCCCATGGAGACTCGAACCAGCGCAAGTCCCGTAGCTCTGCGCCAAGGCTTCCTGCCTTAACCACTCGGCTACGGCGCGGGACAATTCGCTAAATACTCACACGAAATCCAACGCGAGGTTGAGTTAAACACAGCCTCTTGTTAGATTACTGTTGATGACTGTATTAGACAACCTGTTCAACAGGAGTGTTGTGTGGATTGTCTAGATTTCACAGGGTTAAAAGTTAAATCTCAACACATGTGCACCACATTAATCCGTAATGAACGTTAAATGTGGACACAAATAACAGTTTTCCACACAAACACGTATCCATAAATCTAGCGGTGTAATGCATTACGTCACGCATGCGCAATTTTCCAAGTGATTTGACCCTGAAGATCACAAGACACGATAAACACATTAACAGCAAGCACTTATCTTCTCGTCTTCAAATAAACTTCCAAACCATTTTTGGAACAGGGTTGCAGTATAACAACTTAGAACATCGTAAAAATCCTATAAGATCTACTAAATTTGTGACTACATTAACGTAAACATTGCGTAACAATGTATTCAAAATACATCAAATATTCACAACCCCATTTTATGATTCTTCTTAATGATGCTCTTTATTCCTAAATTCATTGTGTCTCTAAAGCAGGGCGGTTAATAAGTGCTCGCCATGTGTGAAAAGGCGGTTCCCCCTTCCTAACAGATGAAACACAACTGACAAGTGAGTAGCAGTATCTTACCTTATCAGCCTATCCTTTTCACACCTGCTCAGCACTTACTAACAGACCTGCTATAACAAAATAGTTCACTGAAAAATTTATAATTCAAACTATCATAACTATGCTAATATTTGATGCCTCAAACAATAATTTTATTTATATACATATTTTCAATGTTCATACACATTTCTGTGCCTAAAGTTTCATTTTCCTTCTCCACTAGTGCCTATCCATCCAGTCCTCTTGTTCGCATTCCAGTTATTTCTTGCATCTAAGAGTTTCAAGATATTTCTTTCTTTCTTTCTTTCTTTCTATATTCTTCTTCCAGGTCAACACCATCCCAATGTGTGCTTCTGGATAACCTTTCTTTTTTGCATTCGTCGTATATGCCCATACCAATTTAATTGTCTATATCATAACATATACTCAATGATTGCATGCATATTTATTTAATATTCTCTTTTTATCGTATGACATTATTTTTTTGGACATCTTGCTCTCCTCAAAAAATCAATTTCCATAAGTTTTTTTTAATTTCTATGTTTTGGTAATAATAATAATAATAATAATAATAATAATAATAATAATAACAACAATAATAATAACAATAATAATAATAACAATAACAATAATAATAATCCATCCATAGTAATTCTGCCCGAAGGCAGGTCCTTCACTGCAATCATAGCATTTCCATGCTATGCTTGCAGCTTTACTAGGGAATTGTGTAGGTGTGGTAGCTTCCCGTTGCTTTCCACACCGGTGAAAGATGATGATAATGATAATGGTAAGGATGATAATGATAAGGATGATGGCCATATGATTTCGGGGACCGTTTGGGCCTTAAAGTTTTCCTGACATTTGTCTTACAGGTGAGGAAAAACCCCGATAAAAACCTCACCCAGAAAAACTGCCCCGATCGGGGATCGAACCCGGACCCGCTGCGTGACAAGGCAGCACGCTACCTCGAGACCACAGCGGTGGACATAATAATAATAATGGTTTATTTTACCCGATGGAGTTAAGACCGTAAGACCTTCTTTTCCATTTCACCAGGGTATATATATATTTTGAAAATCTGTCATTTGAGGGATCACGTAAGGTCACTGATGACCTGCCTTAAGCAAATCAAATATGAATGAGGGTCAATTAACTAACTCACTGGCTAAATCAAACCCATAGGTTCATGGCCGCGTGGGCATAAACTCTCCGTATATCCCTATCCTGAGCTAATTTTTTTCAATCATCCCCTGTATAATCTACTTCCCTCAAATCATGGTTAATGTTATTCTCATTCTTGGTCTACCAACCAGGCTCTTTCCCTCTGGTTTTAATACAAGGAAAATGAGGGACAACTATGAATTTCAAATGGTTACAAGTAAACACTTAAGGAGTCACTCGTTTATAAATGCTGGCTAAATCGTATGTATCATTGTCATTTAACGAAAAAGTGAAAGTGATTGAAGATAAATCTCCTAATTTCCGGACCGATGCTCCAAAGTCAAGCTCTAGCTGCTGCTAAATCCCTAGAGAATAACGATTTCAAGGCATCTTCAGGTTGGCTGTGGACAGTTTTAAAAGACGACACAATGTAGTGTGGAATCAAATTTGCAGGGAATCAAAGGACGTGGACGAAAGTGTAGTTAGTGAGCGGAAACCGAAACTGCCTACTTTAATTTCAGGATACGCGTCTAAGGGACATTTTTAACGCTGACGAAACGGAACTGTTTTTTCGCGCGTTACCGCCGAAGTCGCTCGTACATACTATACTTCACTTTACAACGGCAGCGGAACTACAATTAATCCAAGGTACGTAAAAAGACATAAACGGTACCCTATAACGTGAGATTATTAATAAATAATAGGTTTTTTTATAATGCGGAATTTTGTCTAATGTGGAAAAAAATTGGTCCCATGCGATTCTCTAATGATATAGGCCTAAAGCAATGATTCCAATCCAAAAATTAGAACAAAATCAGTAATGACAGAAACGCTTTAATGCCTGGACAATAATCATAAGTAATGCCCCTCCATGGTATCTTTACCTTGTCGTGGTGGAGTGGCTTGCGTGCTTAAATGATCCTGAGAGCTATGCCGGCGGTAGCATTGCTGCCAATAGGGTTACCCATGCCGCACTGGTCGAAGGTGATAAGCCAGACGAAAAAAGTACCTTGGTCGAAAAAGTGACGATCTTTCACCGTAAAAATACAACCGTCAAGAAATGCGGATATGGGTTCATCTGGGGTAAAATTTTCCGGAGGTCAAATAACTTCTGGAAATGCATGCTATTATGCATTGCAGAGACTTTTGATGTCCCAACTCCTTTCAAAAAACGTTAAGCTGAAAATATATAAAACTATTATTCTACCAGTTATATTATATGGGTGCGAAACATGGACTCTTACTTTAAGGGAGGAAAGGAGATTACGAGTATTTGAGAATAAAGTTCTTAGGAAAATTTTTGGACCAAAGAGAGATGAACAGACAGGTGAATGGAGAAGACTTCATAACAATGAACTACATGGTCTTTATAGGAAGCCAGATATAATAACAACAGTTAAGTCTCGTAGACTGCGATGGGCAGGACATGTTGCGCGTATGGGGAATGAAAGACGTGCATGGAAACTTCTTGTAGGAAAGCCAGAAGGTAAACGCCCAGTTGGTAGACCAAGAATGAGGTGGGAGAAGAACATTAACTATGATTTGAGGGAAGTAGATTATACAGGGAATGATTGGAAAGCATTAGCTCAGGATAGGGATGTATGGAGAGCTTGTGTCCACACGGCCATGAACCTACGGGTTCGATAGTGCCAGAGAGTAAGTAAGTAAGTATGCCACGAGTCATTTCCAATTTATCTAGAGAATTTGGAAATCAAGAGTGACATTTGTTAGGACTATTTAACGAATAAAATTAAGCTGTTTACTCACAATCATTATTTAAATATAGTTATTTTAAAATATTTATTTATTTATTTAATGTAAACAGCGATGTTTGAAAACGAATGAGAAACGATTGGTACGCTTCACTTGCTTCTTTTGTTCCATCACTGCAACCAGATCATATTATTTATTGCCAAAAGATCGCAATGTTGTAAGAATGCACCCTAGTGGAGAAATTTATAACCAACGTTATAGGTATTAATTAATTTCTGATGTCCTATGATGTAAATATGTCAATTATATTTTTCTGCGTCATTTCCTGGAAAATAGTTCGTTTAAGAAAGTGCAAACAGTGTTTTTTTTTGTGGTATAATCAATTGTTACAAATGTTTTTTATATTATCTCACGCATGCGCTTTCTGCTGACATTCATGCACTATATATACAATCTGGTAGCCGCATTTCTTAAAGAGTCAGTCACTGCAAAATAATGCTATGACCTATTCAGAATGTTAAAAAGGAGGTGCTCTCTTTATTATGATAAACTTTAGTTGGTAAATTTTAGGCTTAACACGACTGTGATAGGCTGTAAATAAAAAATCATTGATATGTGATTGGTCATTGACTCCCATTTGGGCCATGAGTTAAATAGTCGTAAAAAAGTATTACAAATTTTCCATTAGTTTTCGTCGTCCATTTGGATGTAATGTAGTTTTAGCTGTTCAGTAGTTTATACATTTTGCAGACCGGATTAAAATCTGAGATTGTGTCGGAGTGACTAAAACCCGATGGACCTGTTTGATTTCTCTCGAGATATTTTTCCCGGAAGATGTGTGTACCAGAGACCCAGTCTCCGGATACGTGAAGGCACGCCACATGTGTCACGTGTCATTAATCTGTCACAACTTGAGACGTCCATAAATATTCCAACTTCTGGCACAGGCTTTCTACTATACAATTTCAAATTTACAGAACAAATACCCAATAAAAAAATATATATACCTTCTCACGCAGCGGGTCCTGGTTCGATCCTCGGTTGGGGCAGTTTTTCTGGGTAAGGTTTTTATCGGGTTTTTCCTCACCTGTAAGACAAATGTCAGGAAAACTTTAAGGCCCAAATGGCCCCCGAAATCATATGGCCATCATCATCATTTTTCACCGGTGTGGAAAGCAACGAGAAGCTACCACACCTATAATTCCCTAGTAAAGCTGCAAAGCATAGCATGAAAATGCTATGATTGCAGTGAAAGACCTGTCCTCGGGCAGAATTACTATATATATATAGTCCACGGCTGTGATCTCGAGGTAGCGTGCTGCCTTGTCACGCAGGGGGCCCGGGTTCGATTCCCGGTCGGGACAGGCTACTGGGTGAGGTTTTTCCTCACCTGTAAGACAAATGTCAGGAAGCTTAGAGCCCAACGGTCCCCGAAAATCATCCGGCCATTATCACCATCCTTATCATTATCATCATCATCATCAGCCTTCACCGGTGTGGAAAGCAACAGGAAGCTACCACACCTATAATTCCCTAGTAAAGTTGCAAAGCATAGCACGAAAATGCTATGATTGCAGTGAAAGACCTGCCCTCGGGCAGAATTACTATGGATGGATAATTAACAAAACTAACTCATTGATTGATACTATCAAACCAGTAGGTTCATGGCCGCGTGGACATAAGCTCTCCGTACATCCATATCATGAACTCATGTTTTCTAATCGTATCCTGTATATTCTACTTCGCTCAAAGTTTATTTTCTCCACTTCATTCTTGGCCTAATTACTGGGCGTTTTCCCTCTGGTTTTCGTACAAGAAGCTTAGAGACATCTGCATTCGTGACACATGTTCCTGCGCATAGCAGTCTGGATTCAACTGTTTTTATTGAGTATTTATGTAAGTTGTTCCCTTGGGATTTAGTTGATAGTTAAATTGATAATAATAAATTAGTTATCCCAGCCAGAGCTTTTTTTCGATCTCCTTAACATCTGGACCTGTGGATTGTTTTTGTTCTTATATCAAATTAATACTAATACTTAAAATTTAAGATATAAAATAGATCTCAGAAACCCGCCATAGCCTGTCCCAAGCCAGGTTGAAATTGGGTGAGGGGGAGGAGTAACACCTCGTAAAAAAAAAACTTTGTTCAGCTTCCCCAGCTGATAGTACCTTGCGAGGGCCCCTTGCCAGGATTACGGCGAAGACCTCAACGGCAGATACAGCGGAGAAGGAGTCCTTCTGTAAGGTGCAACTGGCGGAACAAGCAACTAAAATATAGTAAAAAAAAGTAAAGCGATCCCACAACAGGCTCGGAGGCCCTTGGGGTAGTGGGAGGCTAAGGCTCCCACTTTTTCTAGACAATTGGCACTTTATGTCAGCCGGGTTGTCAGCCCTGCGTAACGGCCGCCTTTACCCCCAGAACAAGCGTCTGGTACTCATTTCCGTTAGAGACTCAGTCGACCCCAGGGCCATAGTGCCGCCAGAGGGTTTGGGTCAGTTTAAAAATCCTGACCCCAACGGGACTTGAACCCTCGACCCTCCGGTTTGTAGCTCAGTGCCTTAACCCCCAACTAAAATATAGGGGTAGGTAGAACTCCTTCAGTCGTGGGGAAGACAATCAACCTAGGGGAAGGAGACCCTGAAAACAAAACCCCGTCCGTGTGTGTGTTTGTGTGGAAGCGCTTGTGCACTTCCAGGCTGCTTTCGGGTCTTACAATTGCCCTCCTCAGCCCTATATATTAAGGAAATCGTGAGGTGATAAAATCTAAGTTGTAGGGTCCCATTCTCAAGCCCCAGATAGAGTCCCATAGCTTGAAGACTGTCCGCGATTTCTGGCAAACGGCGCTCGTTGTTAGTGCTTCTCTCTCTTCGTCTGATGATGATGATGATGATGGTGGTGATGGCCAAGAGGAAAACCGCGACCGCCCCCGGGCGCCGCCCAAGCCCAGAAGAGGCAGCGAAGAACTCATCCCACCTCCAACGAGAAACGAGCATTTTCGGGCTAAGCTGATATAGAGGTTGCTTTAAATTTTGAAAAAAAAAAAAATTAATTTCAAAAGTCTTCTTCTTCGGCTTTCCCCCACTTATAGGTTTGCCGTCTTCAGTTTCCATTTATCTCTATCATTCCAATCTCCCTCTTCCAAATTCCTATCCTCCATTATTGTTCTGACGTAGGTTTTCCATTTCCGTCTTGGTCTGCCACGTTTATTTCTTCCAGGGGGTGACCATTGGTATATATTTTTTGGCCATCTTTCATTTTCCATTCTTTGTACATGGCCATACCATTTAAGTGTTTGATTTTCAATCCTCTTAACAACAGATGTGGTGACATTCATTTCTCTCCAAAGGAATTCATTTCTTATTTTATCCTGGTCCCGCGCCGTAGCCGAGCGGTTAAGGTAGGAAGCCTTGGCGCAGAGCTACGGGACTTGCGCTGGTTCGAGTCTCCATGGGGGAAGAAATTTTCTCATGGTATTTCGGCCAGTATGGGACCGGTGCCCACCCAGCATCGTGAGGCAATTGGGTAGCTACAATAAGTAGCGGCTCCAGGTTGAGGAACCAGCTATAACGGCTGGGGGACTCGACATGCTAACCACATGTCACCCCTACACTGGCTGTTGATCATCTACCTCTGTGATTGACACATGTGGATGTGAAGGGCCAGCAGCCGGCTGGTAAAAGGGCAACCGCTGAAAAGTGGAAAGACCCTCAATCGGAATTTTATCCTGTCTTGTTTTTTGGAGGCTTCTTCTAAAATAATCAAATTCAACTGTTCTAATTTTATTCTTTTGTAATTCCGTCAAAGACCAAGTTTCGCTTCCATATGACAAAATATTCTGTATTATGCTCTTATAAATTTTCATTTTAGTTTCCTTTGTAATATTTTTGTTCCAAATTACTCCATGTAATGTCTTAGTTGCATTTTTTGCCATTGCAATTTTAGTCTGTACATCTCTCTCACAGGTACCGAAACTGTAATTATTGACCCAAGATATTAAAAAAATATCACTTTTTTATTTTCCCTGTTTCAAGTATGAGGTCATCCACATCCTTTCCCAAACACATATATTCTGTTTTCTGTAAATTTATATTCAGTCCCCATTTTTTATATTCTTCCTTTAGTTTTCCTAAGAATTTTATTCTCAAATATTCGTAAGCTCTTTTCCTCCCTTAGTAAGAAGTCAATGTTTCACATGCATATCATATAACTGGCAGAATAATAGTTATATATGTTTTCAAAAACACTGGCTCTTCCAACTCTCTTGTACGGTAGCGAAGCATGGACATTGAAACAGAAGGATATACAGAGACTTAGATCTGCTGAAATGAGATACTTTCGGAGGACTGCAGGATACACACTACTAGATCATAAAAAAATGAAGACACCTTAGAAAAATTAGGCCTACACACGGAAAATTTAGAAAACAAAATGTTCTGATTATAAGTCAATATGGATGCGACATGTTCATCGGATGCAAGATCACAGGATACCCAAACGAGCGTTAAGCTGCAGGAAGACGATCAGGACGTCCATTCAAAAGACTTTTGGATGGTGTTTCTATTGAGGCCGAAACAGGTCAATAAATGGCCAAAATTCGTGAATGGACTATGATGATCTTCTTCTTCGTCTCGGTTTAGGCTTTTTGATAGTCTGTTCCGGCTCCAAATTATTGCTCTTTCCGTCTTTTCTTTGGTCTTCGCAAACTTCTTCTTCCTCTTGGTGAATAGTTACATGCTGATTTTGGTATTCTGTTCTCAGTCATCCTTGCTGTTCTTTCCAGGTTGTTCTGTATTTCACTGTTGTTGTGTTTAATTCCTCCACTTTTAGTTGCTGTCTTATTTCCGTGTTGTGTTTTTTGTCCGTTTTTTTTATATCCTGCTATTGGTCTGAGGTATGACGATGATATATTTTTAATTTAAGATTTTCTTGACAGGAGTTGGGACGAAAAAAAGTCCCTGTAAGCATAATAACATGCATTTCCAGAACTGAGTCTACGTTTAAATCCTATTTTTTAACTATTGTTCCCAGGTATTTGAATTCAAACACTTCTTCAGAGGAATAACACTGGTCAACATGATTTTTGTCTCATGAGTACAAACAGTTGTACTTAATGCAGTTTTTTTATCCTGTTTTCAACTATGTATTCGGAATTTCTCCATCACCCACAGTTTTTTATTTCAATTTCAATTAATGGATTTGAATAATTATTTTTTTAATAAACCTAGATTTCTTCCCGGAAAATCTTGGCGCAGTGAGCGATGCGCACGGAGAACACTTTTCATCAGGAGATTTCAGCTATGGAAAAGAGATGTCAAGGCAAATGGAATCCTAATATGCTGGCCAATTATTGTTGGACCATCAAGAGGGATGCTCTACAGACGACATATAGCAGAAAATTGTCATTTCTTACTTTCTAGGTGAGTCCGAATGTTCGAATATTGTGTAGTTACGAATGTAGAAAATATTAAAGTGTTTGAAATTATAAAAAACCTGTCTCTGGGAAACCTTGAGCGATGGAGGAAAACCGATATCATATTTGGATTCAGGGGAAAAAATACTATCAGAACCACATATTTTTCTTTCTGAGACAAAACAAAAAGTTTCCTTTTTTGTTGCTCAGTGTAATCATTAGGTTATAAAATATGGAAGAACTGTTGATAACGCAACACTGTCAAGCAACTATCTAATATTCTACCCCTTACTTCACAAAGTATCTACATCTGCTACAAGTGTTTCTGAAGAGGAATTCATTGGTTTAACGGTCCCCTTCTTCAACATAATTTACCTGGAAGGTACGAAAGAAAAAAACAAGGAAAATTCAATGTCATGATTGAATATTTAAATACTTGAAGCACGAGTAACTAATGTTAATCATTCTTAATTTAGCCTCGAGGAACTGAAAAAACAATTACTGGAATGCATGTCTGGCCTGGAGTCTCTCACATACAATTAATCTTCAATGAGCCGGCCCATCGTACCATTCACCAAGTACATTAGCATCGTGTTCATATTTTATAATTATGATGTCCTCTAAACTCGTCCTGCCTTTATAAGAATAGCTAGGAACATGTAAATTATCTATAGGAAAAGTAGGGGAATTTCGATCATGGAAGCAATTCTGATAACGATTTTATTCAGAAATCCAGAGTCATGTTATGCATGTTTCTAGCATCTTCTGCAAAGTTTTCAAGCGTTGTGTATAATGCCTATCCTAAATTTTTAGAATAAGACAGATTTTAGAAAAGAAATGGGAATATAACGGCACTGTGCATAAAATATATATGGACTTCAAAAACGCATCGATTCAATTAAGAGGAAGAAGTTATATAGGCTATAGTATCCTGCTGGAGTTCGGAATTCCTAAAAAAGTTAGACTTATACGAATGTGTTTAAATGACACAAAGAGTAGGGTGCGTGTAGCCAAACAGTTTTCGGATACTTTTGAAATTCACAAGGGTTGAAGCAAGGAGATGCACTATCTCCTCTACTATTTAATTTTGTACTAGAGCATGCCATAAATGTTAGAGAATGAAGAAGTCCTATAACTCAATGGTATTAATAACCCGTTAGTTCATGCAGATGATGTAGTACTATTAGGAGATAGTAAGGTCTAACATACACACTCTATTGAGTGACACTAAGAAATTGGGACTGGAAGTAAACATCAATAAAATTAAATATAATTATGTCCACACATAGAAATGCATTATATAATGGAAACGGAGAGTTAAAGACAAATGGGGGAAATATTGAAGAAGTGGCTGAATCGAAATATCTAGGAACAATAATTACAAATAGGAATGACATGCACGAAGAAATTAACCAGGCTCAATTCTGGAAATGCGTGCTATTATGCATTACAGGGACTCTTGACTTCCCAACTTCTCTAAAAAAACTTATTACAAGAAAAGTCAGAGGGTAAACGTCCAGTAGGTAGGCCAAGATTGAGGTGGAATAATAACATTAACCATGGTGAGGAGATGATTGAAAAAAATAGCTCAGGATAGGGAAGTAAGGAGACCTTATGCCCGCATGGCCATGAACCTACGGGTTCGATAGAACGAGTGAGTTGAGCAGCACCTCTGCAGTGTGGTGGTCTTTTTGTTTTGCTTTCACCAACTACGCTACTGCATGCGTTAATTCTTCAATAATTTCCAAATATATTAAAATATTAATTAAATAAAAATAAAACTTAGTTTTATTTGATTTTCATATTTATTAATATGTAATTCAATAATTAAAATATACTCGGACCAACGGATCTGTGTACCTTAAGCGCTGCAGTCGTTCTTAGAAAAGTTAACGCTAATACCATTCCACGCACTTCCCTCCCACCACGTCAAACAGCAGCCACGACAATCTTCCGAGTAGGGATGTTGCCAAACTTTCCCCAAACAGTGTCATAGATCTTGAATATTAAATCATGTAAGGTTAATTATTACTTCTTTATATTTGATTTAAGTAGGTCTAATGACACTGATCGACTTTTATTGTTTGCTTAATACTATTTCTTTCACCTCTCCGTGCTACAGTGTTCATGTTGAGTTGACAACACTGGAACGCAAGTGTCCCCTACGAAGGCTCAAAACTGTCAGTAGTGGGAGGAGCGAAAGAAAAAAAGAGAGATAGGAATGCAGGGAGAGAAATGGTTTACCGAGGCAGAAAAAGAATTAGTGTTCAGTTCGCATATCTTACGGGGGCACAGATCTGTTGGTCAGACAATACACTTCTAAATTCAATCATGATAATCAATTCATTAATATGTTTCTGTCCCAAGGCAGATCTTTCATTGAAAACACAACATTCGCCATATTTATTACTGTTCTAATGTTATTTTGTGCGCGATAGTGCGTACTTACAGCAATGACGACCATGATTGAAAGTTCAACTTCTTACATTTCGGGGTTGCCAACCTAAATAACTATACTGTAACAAAGTAACTATACTGTAATATTACATATTACAAACTCGCGTGTGGGAAGTAAAACCACTGCCCTCCATGTATACTATATGAAATGTATGTACAAAAAATATTCGAAAGGTAGTGTTAATATACATTCATTCATTCATTCATGCATTCATAGTGTTCTGCTCAATAGCAGGTCTTTCACTGCAAACTCAGCATTCTCCACTCTCAGCTTTCCTTTTGTATCTGCACACAAACCATTTATTTTAATATTGTCTATCATCTGATTTTGCAGCTTTACTAGGTATATATAGGTGTGGTAGCTTCCCGTTTCTTTCCACACCCCACTCTCTCTTTTGCATCTTAAAATTTTAAAAGATCTTAGTTAAGACGGTCCCGAGGGGCCCAACTTGGAGGTGAGGAGAGTGGATTTGGCTAAGTTAGACCCTTCGGACTTCACCGAAATTCACTCCAGAGATTACATATCAGTTCCATCAGGGTTTTTGACCAGATCAAGGATCCGGAAATCCCAATTAGCCACAGCCCCCCTAATATATACCCTATTATACGAAACAATTCACTGCATTTTAAATGAACTGAACTTTATTTGAAACAATATAAAACAATAAATACGTACTTGCCGCCATGTTATAACTAATTGGTCTCACGGCCTCCTGTAGTTTCAACTAATAACATTGCCCACACTGTTAACGTTAGTCAATTGTTTATAACGAACGCAAATATTTCCAACAAAGATGTTATTTTACTATTATTTATTATTTTGAAAACACAATCGCGCAAAAAATAATGTACAATGCACGTTTGTGAAGCGTTTTACAGAATGTCGGAAATTAAAACCTCGCTATTGCTAGGTTTTAAACATTTTCGTCGATTCTGTAAAAACCACTTCGCAACCTTGCATTGTAATATACTATTTTCTATGTACAATGCATTCATCCTTATGTTTCTGAGTATGATAATATAAACAGTTGAAGGCTGTGAGGCGTAAAGCGGAAGGGAATCTCGTTCTGCATTCATTTCGTAATCTCAAACACATGGATAAGTGATCACTGACCTAGTTGAAGAAGATACCGCATCTCCACGCATTTAATAGCGCTATTGTTCCAATATCACATGTCCACAAACACGAATATTAGCGCCATAAAAACTCCTCCACGGCAACGTGTTTATGTTTTATTAGTGTGGTCTCTTCTTTCACACACCATCACTCACTTTTCACATTCAACGCATTAAAATATTCGAAACATCACTTTCACAATCGTAAAAGCTACAGCAGTTAACGCCTTGAGAAAAGAATTGCACATGAACCAGGATTTGAAACGTAAGAGGACTTTAGGCAGGCTTGCCAACACTAACAGAAACAAAGAAAAATGGAAAATATAATAATAATAATAATAATAATAATAATAATAATAATAATAATAATAATAGCTTTATTTTACCTGGCAGAGTTAAGGCCTTAAGGCCTTGTCTACCACTCAACCAGGTTTAAAAAAATACAAAAAAAAAAAATAGTCTTAAATCTAAATTACAATATATACATAAACGATTACAAGTTATGAATACAATACAATTAATATTATAATGTATTTGATTTACTCTAAATTAACGAATTAAATATATAATATGTACAAGATATATAAAAAACGAGGAAAAGATTAATGACATAGTATAAAATTAAATAAATAGAGAAAAATTAATTATTAGACAACAGGTAACTGTATAAGCGTGACTTAAAGGTGCCAAGTGTGCGGCAACCCCTGATATCTTGAGGAAGGAGATTCCAGGAGCGGGCAGAGGCTACTGTGAAGGAAGTAGAATAGGAGGAAGTGCTATGAAGAGGAATTGTTAGCAGACTGCTATCTTGTGACCTAGTGTCAATATTGTGGTAAGAGCATAACTTCTCAAATCTGGACGCCAGGTAAGTAGGAGTGTAGGAATTCAGAAGCTTGAAAAGTAGTGAAAGAGAGTGTAATTTATGTCTGTCAGTAAGACGGAGCCAAGAGAGGTTATTAAAGTGTTCGGAAATATGGTCATAACGGCGGATATTGAAAATTAATCGAACGCAAGCATTATGAACACAAATGGTATATTTATATAGTAGAGTCCATCGCTGTGGTCTCGAGGTAGCGTGCTTTACCGCAGAACAAGACTGATACTCATTTCATTTAGTGGCCGAGTCAACCCCAGAGCCATAGTGCCTCCAGAAGGTTTAGGTCAGTTTAAAAATCCTGATCCCAACGGGACTCGAACCTTCGACCTTCCGGCTAATGTCTTCATAACGCTACGGCGTGCAAGGAATTGCAATAATAACTAACGCTACTCTTGTGAAAGGAAAATAGCTTACAACCTCTTTCCTAATTTATGATCATTAGTAAAAAAAAATATAACCCTGCTTAAAGATTAAATATAAATTTAGCAAAACTGTAAGTTATGAGATGTTTATTCAACACGCCATGTTGCTACGGGAACGTGAAGGCAAGTTCGCGCTTCCCGACCTCATGTCAAAAACACATTGTTCCTCAAAATTATGTACTTGTTTCTGCACATCTTTATTTACCGCATCCATTAAATCAAATAGCGTGCAGACCAGATGGTCTTCACGCTGTTTACAAATAGCACCAACTCAACTATATTGAGGTCAAATTTCAGTAAACGATTGACTAAAAATCTCAAACTCAGAAGAACACATTATCCACAACATAGGCCTACCCCCCTCCAGATGATGAATTGATTAATTTATTGTTTTAAATAGTATATATATATATATATATATATTTTCTTTTCAAATGTCCCAGGTTTGTCTTTCGACATTCCTGGTTTCTCTCCTGGCCTGGCGTACTTGTAACCCACTTCTGAGGTTGGGGCGCCTGGAAGGCGGGGTTACGTTGCCCCGATGATATGATGGGTGATGATGATGATAGTGGTGCGCCAGGAGAGTCCCAAATCCTAAGCTTAACTTAAGATGAATATGAATGATAATGTATTCACGTAGAATTTCACGGCCGGAGTTGCTATGATGATCTTGATGAAGGTTTTCGGGCTCTCAAGACAACCCTTGAGGATGCCAGACGCAGTCTTTGGCGAAACGTCGGGGAACTACAAGCCTCACGACCACGGCCTACAGCCCGGTAACCTTCATCAAGATCATGAATGATGATGATTGCGATGGCCATATGATTTCGGGGACCGTTTGGGCCTTAAAGTTTTCCTGACATTTGTCTCTACACGTGAGGAAAAACCCCGATAAGAACCTCACCCAGAAAAACTGTCCCGACCGGGGATCGAACCCGGGCCCGCTGCGTCAGAAGGCAGCACGCTATCCCGAGACCATAGCGGTGGACATTTTAAATAGTATATTACGATGCGAAATTGGGAAGTGGTTTTTACAGAAGCGAGGAAATGTTTAAAAACGGACATTCTGTAAAAACACTTCACAAACGTGCGTTGTACATTATTTTTTGCGCGATGGTGTTTTCAAAATAATAAATAATAGTAAAATAATAACATCTTTGTTGGAAATATTTGCGTTCATTATAAACTGACTGTCCACCGCTGTAGTCTCGAGGTAGCGTGCTGCCTTGTCACGCAGCGGACCCGGATTCGATCACCGGTCGGGGCAGTTTTTCTGGGTGAGGTTTTTATCGGGGTTTTTCCTCACCTGTAAGACACATTTCAGGAAACTCTAAGACGCAAACGGTCCCCGAAATCATATGGCCATCATCATCATTAACATATTCAACTTAGATTAAGCTTAGGATTAGGGACTCTACTGGCGCACCACTACATCACCCATCATATCATCGGGGCAACGTAACCCCGCCTTTGAGGCGCCCCAACCTCAGAAGTGGGTTACAATTACGCCATTGCCAAGAGAGAACACGAAAAATGTCCAAAAAAGGACAAATTGGGGCATTAAAAAATAATAATAGATTGACATGATATGGAAATAATGATACCAAAACAAGAATATAAAAGCAGTGATATGCCTTCGAAACAACAGCAGATTCTGTTAAAACAAAACAAACTTTAGAGGCAAATTAAATTAATATTCTGAGGTAGATTGTACGTAAATCAAGGAAAGATCAAATTAGTAATGAATAAATAAGAATGTAGCTGAATATTCCGGCAATATGCGAATGGGTGGAAAAAAAGATTTGAATGGATCAACATATATCCCACATGACGCCAGATAGAATTATACACATAGCAAGAGGTAAGTTACCAGAGGATGGGAGAAGGACATCTGGAAGACCAAAAAAGGGATGGAATAACTCTTCATTATTCTGGATGGAACAACACTAAGAGAAGAATACCTATAATATTCAACAGATAATATAAAACATTGAAGATTAGCTGGTAATTTATATATTACATATAAGCATACATTTTTTATTTTTTTTATTATCCATTTATAAAATTTAAGGGGGGTGATGGGTGAAATTTCTATTTTTTACAGTTTTTAAGCTACATACTTGATTTTTTGTACACACATTCATGTCATAATAGGTCATATTATACTGAAGTTTCATCCTTTTAGGCTTAAAGGTTTTTGAGTTATTGAAGAAAATCCATTTACAAATTTGCATATTAAAATTTTTAATAAGTCCCATAATTTTTTAGTCAATTTTCTGAATTTTTTTCTAAACGACCACTGACTTATTTAGAACAACACAATGCATTAACTTTTCAATATCATTATAATAAAGGAAGAAAAAAATATATACATCCTCTGCATATGACAAAAAAATTAATTACTACACATATTTTATTTTTTATTTAAAAAAACTATCAACATTGTTTCAAAATCCATGCATAGAATTGTTAGCCATAGTGTGTGGGACATCCAGTTAAAATTTCGTGCTACTGTCATTAAATTTGTCAATGCTATTTTGATTTGAATGTATTGAAATGCAATGAAAATAAAAGTGTGGAAAAGCCAATTTGAAAGTTTGCATGCAGTTAAATTAGAATGTAGCATACATGCCCTCCTACAGTCATTAGGGAGACTTACAAGCGCCATAGGACACAAACTTCGCCAACTTATACTTTAAGGTACGTAGTATTTTTTAATACAAAAAACAAAAAAATGCTAAATTTGACCGAAAATGTCCAAAATTTCACACATCACCCTCCCTTAATACCTTTAAATATATGACTTTTTTTTTACAATGAAATGACCCATATAATAGTACCTACTATGAATGTTGAAAACTCCAGTGGATTTGCCCTGCTGCTTCTCCAGAAGATAACGCATGTCATTCAGCGTCACGCACTCTGATTGGCTCGTGTCATGAGCACGCGCCGGGCAGGTAATCGATTATTTCCGCTTCCTCACTGATTGGATAAAGTGATATGCGTGACCCTATTTTGTCACCCTGATTGGCTAATGAGGGCAACAATTCAATCAAGCCTCAAACACCCGGCTACAGTCACTTGTTCAACTACTTGCTATTCACCGCTAATGTCCGTCATCCTGGCTTTGCACTTACCAACACCGCAATTTGTTTCTAACTTGTTATTACAGTTTATCATTTGTTACATTTTCATGCAAGTTTATAAGCTTCTAAATTCATACTTAAAAATGTTTTAATTTGACATGACTGCATCATAAGTAATGTCACGAGTGATTTCCAAATTATCGATAAATTCACACGAAGTGAGGAGTGAATTTATCTAGAAAATTTGGAAATCAAGAGTGGCATTTGTTAGGACTATTTCCAATCCAATTGAGGGTCTTTCCACTTTTCAGCGGTTGCCCTTTTACCAGCCGGCTGCTGGCCCTTCACATCCACATGTGTCAATCACAGAGGTAGATGATCAACAGCCAGTGTAGGGGTGACATGTGGTTAGCATGTCGAGTCCCCCAGCCGTTATACCTGGTTCCTCAACCTGGAGCCGCTACTTATTGTAGCTACCCAATTGCCTCACGATGCTGGGTGGGCACCGGTTCCATACTGGCCGAAATACCATGAGAAAATTTCTTCCCCCATGGAGACTCGAACCAGCGCAAGTCCCGTAGCTCTGCGCCAAGGCTTCCTACCTTAACCGCTCGGCTACGGCGCGGGACTATTTAACGAATAAAATTAAGCTGTTTACTCACAAATCATTATTTAACTACAGTTATTATAAAATATTTATATATTTAATGTAAACGGCGATGATTGAAAACAAATGAGAAACTATTGGTATGCTTCATTTGCTTTCTTTTGTTCATCACTGCAACCAGATATTATGTGTTGCCAAAGGATCGCAATAATGCAAGAATGCACCCTAGTGGAGAAATTTATAACCAATATTATATGTAATAATGCATTTATGATGCCCTATGATGTAAATGTGTCAATTACATTTTTCTGCAACGCTGTTTCCTGGAAAATTATTCGTTTAAGAAAGTGCAAAAAGTGGTTTCTTTTTTTGGTGGTATAATCAATTGCTACAATGTTTTATATTATCTCCCGCATGCGCTATCTGCTGACATTCATGCACTATATATACAATCTGGTAGCGGTATTTCTTAGAGAGTCAATCACTGCAAAATAATGCTTTAATCTATTCAGAATGTTAAAAAGGAGGAGCTTTATTTAAAATTATATACTTCGATTCATAAATTCGAGGCGAAAGACGATTGTGATTGGTTGTAAATAAAAAATCATTGAAATGTGACTCCAATTTGGGGCATGAGTTAAATAGTCCCTATAAATAGGAAATTAAATCTACACTTTAGACTGGATGATAATGGCACAAAGAGTGGGGTGCGTATAGGATACTTTTGAAATTCACAATGGATTAAAGCACTCAATGGGATTAATAAACTGTTAGTTTATGCTGATGATGTATTATTAGGCGATATTAAGAACACTAAGGAATTAGGACTGGTAGTAAATATCAATAAAATTGAACATATGTTCATAGATAAAAAAGGCCGACATGCAGAAAATTGCAAGAAGGAACAGAAAAGGAAGACCAAGAACAACCTGGAAGAACAACATTCAAAATTCGAGGAAGAAATTTGGTGAAACAGATGAAGACACAGAGGGCAGAGAACGATGGAGAACTTTAATTAAGAGAATTTGTGAATGTTTGTTGCAAACTGATAGTCTATAAGTCCGCAGTCATTTATGTTTATTTATTTTTAAATTCATGTTAATTATTAACATTGGTTGGAGAAAACCCTCAATGACGAAGAAAATTCTCAAAATGAATGAATGAAGATAGAAATACATTATATAATCGAAATGGACAGCTAATGACAAATGAGGGAAATTTTGTAGAAGTGGCGGAATTCAAATACCTGGGAACAATAATCACAAATTGGAATGAGATGCACAAATAAATTAAACATAGACTCATTTCTGGAAATGCATGCTATTATGCATTACAGGGACTCTTGCTCAATTTCTCTCTCTTAAAAAAGGAGAGAGAGAGAGAAAGAAGGAGAGAGAGAAATAAAGAGAAAGAGAAAGAGAGAGAGAAAGAGAAAGAAAGAAAGAGAAAGAAAGAGAGAGAAAGAGAGAGAAAAAAGAGAGAAAGATAACGAGAAAGAGAGATAGAAAGAGAAAGAAAGAGAGAGAGATTAGATAACGAGGGAAAGGGAGTGATAGAAAGAGAAGAAAGAGAGAGAGAGGAAAGAGACGACGAGAGCGGAAAGAGGAGGAGGAGATGACGAGGAAAAGAGAGAGAGAGAATGAGAGAGGGAAAGAGGAAAAGAGAGAAAGAAATAGAGAAAGAGAGAGAGAGAAAATAAAATATATAAAACTGTTATTCTCCCAGTTATATGGATGCGAAGCATAGGCTCTTACTATAAGGGAGGTGAAAAGATTACAATTATTTGGGAACAAAGTCCTTAGGATACATTTTGGACCAAAGAGAGATAAACAAGGATGTACAAGAGAAAACAGAATTAGAAATGAAGAAATAAGAAAAGAATTAGAAGTGGAAGCTATCAACTAAAGAATGGACAGATAACAGAAAAAAGATGGTTTGAACATGTTGGAAGGATGGAAGATACCAGCTTACCAATATGATCCTAATGGAAAGAGAGACGTGGGGAGACCAAGAAGGAGACACTGTGATGACGGAACAGGCAGTTCGCTTATAGTCTCTCTGGTTTAACTTTACTAGGAATTTGTAGAATGAGACAACTATACTCATCTCTCTCACTCGCACCAGTGTTGCCAGAGTTTCTTCACCAGATGTTAATAGGGATAAGGGGGAAGAGGAAAACTGACAACAGGGTGGGTTCTTTCTTTTGTATCTGGACTAAAGTGGTCAACGATCTACCCTTCTATCTCCATCTCTCTCAGCCAAGTTTAGCCAGCTATACAATAATCCATAAAGTGGAGGAGAAGACAGGCGAATGTAGAAGACTACATAACAGATTTTATAGAAAACCAGATAATATAATGAAGAGTCAATTCTCGTAGACAACGTTACGTAGGGCAAGTGGCAAGAATGGAGAATGCAAGAGGGACATGGAAACTCTTCTTCTTCTTCTTCTTCTTCGGCTTTCCCCCCACTTATAGGTTTGCCGTCTTCAGTTTCCATTTATCTCTATCATTCCAATCTCCCTCTTCCAAATTCCTATCATCCATTATAGTTCTGACGTAGGTTTTCCATTTCCATCTTGTTCTGCCACGTTTATTTCTTCCAGGGAGTGACCATTGGTATATATTTTTTGGCCATTTTTCATTTTCCATTCTTTGCGTTTGATTTTCAATCCTCTTAACAACAGAGGTGACATTCATTTCTCTCAACTGCAGGAAAACCAGAGGGAAACTGGCCAGTAGACAGGCCAAGAATGAAATGGGAAAACAATATTAAGCATGATTTGAGGGAAGTAGATTTACAGTGGATGACTGCTAAACAGTAGCTCACGATAAGGGTGTAGAGAGAGCTTATGTCCGCGCTACAATAAACCTACGGGCTTGATGGTGCCAGTTAGTTCTTTAATGAAAAGTTAGAATGAGGCGAAATTTCCTTTGAATCGCAACTACGTTTCACGTATAGGCCGACATTAATATGCATATACATATGCTTTTGATAAAACTTGAAAAAAATTACGCAATACAAAGTCTATCCTTGGGACTGCGAGCAATGTATAAGATACACCTTGAAGTGGGTTGCTAGCCCGTTTTCATGGCGGGTTTATTATTCGGGGTTTCCTCCCTAGGCCGATTGCCTTCACCCAGCTCCAGAGCTCAGCTTGCCCCGTTTTATTTCGAAGGCCAGCCAAGAGATGGATAGTCAGTGAATGCACATCCAAAACGTCTTCCTCCGAGGAGTGATTTTGGAAATAAACAGGATGAAAATCCTACAAATTATGTTTAAGAAGAAGAAGCAAGTCTATCCTATTCTTCTCACTAGATTGGTATCACTGAGTATGAAACCTAACCTATATCGAATTTCATCAATGGAATTTTTGAAAGTAGTTTCTCCAAACGGACAATAATTCCGTGACATTGTCCAGGCTATGAAGTCACGACCAGTTACCTGATCGCATAGCGCTGCAGCCATTTGTCATTCACTTGACATTTCTTTGTTGCGAACGCGCGGGCTGGAATCTTTCCAATTAGCTCTTTTACATGACTCTGTTTGTTTATCTGTATGTAGTATAAAAGAGGTCCTTTGAGGGCAGTGATCTCTTTCTGTGTGTTCCAATGCCAACATGTCAATACTCCGCCACAAGTCGCTCAAACAACATAATAAATTGAACTGGAAAACTATCAAGAGACACTAAGAATTTTATTTCCACATTTCAGAATAACTCGGTCTATTAATATAATTGAGAAACTTTACGATATGAATGCAATGCAAGAAACATCTTTTACAAGCATCCAGAAAAAAAAGTAGTTTTCTCGTAAATTTGTTTTGTTTTACATAATGGCAAAAGCTCCCTATTCGCGGGTTAAAAATTGAGACATAGTTCCTGTATTCGCGGTTAAAAGTGTTATTTATTCGCGGATCCAGTCGGTATATTAGAAGGAATAGTGTCTTTTATTAACGCATCGGCAACTTCTTTTACTGCAGGCACGTGCCAAGGCGACTTTTACAAAGAGCGATTCAAAGCAAATGGACAAATTAATATCAAAGTAAAACAAACCTTATTGTTACTAAGCCTAAAGTTCATGGTTAAAAGCCATCGCCGCTGTATTTCACGTGCCGCTATGTGCGTTGATAAATTGCGCCCACGCCATGATCGATGTTTTATTGTTTCAACTTGTCATTCGTTGCAATAATTTTGATTGAATAACAAGCGTCTCTTCAGCTTTCCTTATGTTAGGAGCGGGACTGCCAAGATCTTATAAATCTCATTACTGTCTCTTTTATGGTTTTATTAAGCCAAAGTTTTTTGAATTGTGCCACACATTATGCTGGAATTTTGATAATTTATTATCTAGATCTTTCTCTTTTTCATATGATAATAAGCATCCTAAATAAATGAAACAGCTTACTTGATCTATTGTATTGTAGAACTATTTTTTGATTAAATACCTACATTATAGAAAGTAATTTCCCTCCATGGTATCTTTACCTTGTCGTGGTGGAGTGGCTTGCGTGCTTAAATGATCCTGAGAGCTATGCCGGCGGTAGCATTGCTGCCGATAGGGTTACCCATGCCGGACTGGTCGAAGGTGATAAGCCAGACGAAAAAAGTACCTTGGACGAAAGAGTGACGATCTTTCACCGTAAAAATACAACCGTCAAGAAATGCGGACATGGGTTCTACTGGGGTAAAATTTTCCGCAAGTCAAATAGTCCCCCATTCGGTTCTCCGGGCGGGGACTACTTCAGGGAACCCATGCCAAAGGCTCAAACACAGGGACATGTTCCTAGGAACATGGAATGTTAGGACTTTGCATTAGCTCTGGATAGGGATGTATGGAGAGCTTATGTCCGCGCGGCCATGAACCTACGGGTTCGATAGTGCCAGTGAGTAAGTAAGTAAGTAGAAAGTAATTTATTACCGAAAGTAAGGCCTACTCGTGTTTAGCTAGTGTTGGTTCACTTTTGTCCTTAGCACGTGTAAGTTACGTAAGACAAGTAAAACCTTGCTAATTCATCATTCACTTACCCACCACTCCCAGTATCCGAAGGGCTTGCCGTTTAAATTAATGTGTACTGCAGGAGGCAATGTGAGAATTTCTTCCTAAGTGAGGATAACTATCTCTAATGATTAGATATGCGATCATAATCTACAACAATACTGTAATGTACAATATTTTGTACTCATGTTTAAAATTATGATAAATACACTCTGCAGGACATCTCTATTATAAACCTAAGATGTAAAATGACACAACACACTTTCAAAATACTCGTAACTTTCAGGTTTATAAAATTGCAAATAACACTGGTCAACATGATTTTTGTCTCATGAGTACCAACAGTTGTACTTAATGCAGTTTTTTTTATCGTGTTTTCAAATATGTATTCGGAATTTCTCCATCACCCACAGTTTTTTTTATTTCAATTTCAATTAATGGATTTAAATAATTCTTTTTTAATAAACGTTTTTTCGTCCATTTGTCCATTGTAAAATAAAACCAAATGAGCTAACTCAGTAGATTTCAGCTATGGAAAGAGATATCAAGGCAAATGAAATCCTAATATGCTGGCCGATTATTTATGGACCATCAAGAGAGATGCTCCACAGGCGAAATATAGCAGAAAATCGTTATTTCTTACTTTCTAGGTAAGTCCGAATGTTCGAATTTGTGTAGTTACGAATGTAGAAAATATTAAAGTGTTTGAAATTATAAAAACCTGTCTCTCGGAAACCTTGTGTGATGTAGGAAACCCGATATCATATTTGAATTCAGGAGAAAAAATACTATCACATATTTTTCTTTCTGAGACAAAAAAGTTTATTTTTTGTTGCTCACTGTAATTTGAATGATTCTACAATATTTTCTTAATGGGGTAATATATATATATATATATATATATATATATATTAAATTACCTTCTCTTAAACAACTCACCGCCTCTATCGAACCCGTAGGTTCATGGCCACGCCGACATACGTCCTCAATACATCCCTATCCTCAATTAAATGCCTTCCAATCATCTCCTGTATAATCCACTTCCCTGACATCTTGGTTAATATTATTCTCCCACCTCATTCTTGGAGTACCTACTAGCCGCTCTCTAGTTTACCTACTAGGAACTTCTATGCCCATCTTTCATTCCCCATTCGCGCTACATGCCCTGCCCATCAGTCTACGAGACTTAACTGTTATTATATCCGGCTTCCTTTAGGCTAAAGATCATGTAGTTGTTTTGTGCAGTATTCTCCATTCGCCTGCCTGTTCATCTCTCTTTGGTCCAAAAATGTTCCTATTAATTTTATTCTCAAATACTCGTAATCTCCTTTTCTCCCTTAAAGTAAGAGCCCATGTTTCGCAATCATATAATATAACTGGTAGAATAAAAGTTTTATGTATTTTCAATTTAACGTTTTTTTAAGTAGTTGGGACTACAAGATCCCCTGTAATGCATAATAGCACGCATTTTCAGAATTGAGCCTATGTTTTACTTCTTTGTGCATCTCATTTCTATTTTAATTATTGTTCCTAGGTATTTGAATTCAGCCACGTCTTCAAAATTTCTCTCATTTGTCATTAGCTGTCCATTTCTACCTTCTCTTTTCTTATATAAATAAAGTAAGTAAAGTAAAGTAATCCCACTACAGGCCTCGGGAGGCCCTTCGGGTAGTAGGAGGTTAAGGCGCCTACTTTTTCTAGACAATCGGCACCTGATGCCAGCCGGGTTGTCAGCCCTGCGTGACGGCCGCCTTCACCCCCAGAACAAACGTCTGGTACTCATTTACGTTAGAGGCTGAGTCGACCCCAGGGCCATAGTGACGCCAGAAGGTTTTGGTCATATATTAATTATATTTCTTATTTCAGGTAATGTTACTCTTGCTCTAAGGGAGAAGAAAATATACGAGTATTTGAAAATAAAATTCAAATTGTCCAACCCAAGAAGCCCGTGATGATGGTTGGCTGAGGAATAAATTTACAGGAAATCAATCGGTATTGGCAGATATAATGGCAAACGCATAACTTTCAAGACACAAGGGCATTATAACGGCTTATTACCATAATAATTAACGGATAAATAAATATTCTAATAAGAGTAGTTAATTGCAATGACGTAAGGTTTTTGATATGGAATCTGTAATCGATACGCAGGTGGGCTATTCTGAGACGATGACGTAACCCAAGTTTGTGAATGGCATACTTGATGGGCTGGCTACAATTTCTGATGCATCAACTACTTTGTTCGCATTCCTTATATTAAGTTCCACACTTTTAAGATAGGTGTTTTTCTGAAATTTTATTTTAATGCATAAGATAGGAATGCTTGTTCAGAAAGAAATTAAATATAGACTCAACTCTGGAAACGCATGCTATTATGCATTACAACAACCCTTGTCGTCCAAACGTCTCTCAAAAATGATAAATTGAAACTAATATAAGATATTATGCTTTCACTTTTTATATGGATGCCAAACATGGGCTGTTGCTTTAAGGGAAGAGAAAAATTGAGTATTTTAGAACGAAGTTGGTAGGAAAATGTTTTAACTAAAGAGAGAAGAACAGAGAGGCGAATGCAGAAGACTACGTAACTGTGAGCTATATTATCTTAAAAGGAAGTCAGATATAATAAGAACAATTAACACTTTTAAAATTCTTATTGATATTTACTTCCAGTCCTAATTCCTTAACACTAAGCAATTATGACTGGAAGTAAATATCAATAAAACTAAATATATGGTCACACATAGAAATTCATTATGTAATGGAAATGGACAGCTAATGACAAATGAGGGAAATTTTGAGGAAGTGGCTGAATTCAAATATCTAGGAACAATAATCACAAACAGGAATGAGATGCACAAAGAAATTAAACATAGGCTCAATTCTGGAAATGCGTGCTATTATGTATTGCAGAGACTCTTGATGTCCCAACTCCTTTCAAAAAACGTTAAACTGAAAATATATAGAACTATTATTCTACCAGTTATATTATATGGGTGCGAAACATGGACTCTTACTTTAAGGGAGGAGAGGAGATTGCGTGTATTTGAGAATAAAGCACTTAGGAAAAATTTTGGACCAAAGAGAGATGAACAGACAGGTGAATGGAGAAGACTACATAACAATGAACTACTTGGTCTTTATAGGAATCCAGATATAATAAGAACAGTTAAGTCTCGTAGACTGCGATGGGCAGGACATGTTACACGTATGGAGAATGAAAGACTTGCATGGAAGCTTCTTGTAGGAAAGCAAGAGGGAAAACGCCCAGTTGGTAGACCGAGAATGAGGTGGGAGAACAACATTAACTATGATTTGACGGAAGTAAATTATACAGGGAATAATTGGAAAGCATTAGCTCAGGATAGGGATGTATGGAGAGCTTATGTCCGCTCGGCCATGAACCTACGGGTTCGATAGTACCAGTGAGTAAGTAAGTAAGTAAGTAAAATTCATATTAAAGCACCGTTGAGGTCATGTAATGAGATGTTAAATATAAGATTGGTACCTGGTAAATCAGTCGTCCTCAATTAAATTATTAAATAGTTCCAATATGGAGGTCTTTCAAAAATTTTTTTTCATGCTGCATTTTAACTGGTACCATGATGAAGACGAAACATTGTTTTTCAATGGCCTCCATATTGGAAATATTTAATAATTTAGTTGAGGACGACTGACTTACCAAGTACCAATTTTACATGTAACATCTTAACATAAGAACACTTAAGTTCCTCAGTCTGGGATGGGCAGCACATGTGCACCAATGTGGAATGAAATAGGTGGGAGAATAACATTAACAATGGCTTGAAGGATGTAAATTATACAGGACATGATTAAAAAACAATAATGTAGGATAGGGATGTATGGAGAGCGTGTCCGCGCTGCCATTAGTCTACGGTTCGATAGTGCCAGTGAGTTAGTTATTCATTGTGTTATTATTTAATTGTAATATTAATGTGTTTTCTTTATGTAATTGTAATGTTAATGTTTTTAGTGTATAATGCTATTGTGTTATTACTTAATTGTAATATTATTGTGTTTTCTTTATGTAATTGTAATGTTAATGTTTTTAGTGTATAATGCTATTGTGTTATTACTTAATTGTAATATTATTGTGTTTTCTTTATGTAATTGTAATGTTAATGTTTTTAGTGTATAATGCTATTGTGTTATTACTTAATTGTAATATTATTGTGTTTTCTTTATGTAATTGTAATGTTAATGTTTTTAGTGTATAATGCTATTGTGTTATTACTTAATTGTAATATTATTGTGTTTTCTTTATGTAATTGTAATGTTAATGTTTTTAGTGTATAATGCTATTGTGTTATTACTTAATTGTAATATTATTGTGTTTTCTTTATGTAATTGTAATGTTAATGTTTTTAGTGTATAATGCTATTGTGTTATTACTTAATTGTAATATTATTGTGTTTTCTTTATGTAATTGTAATGTTAATGTTTTTAGTGTATAATGCTATTGTGTTATTATTTAATTGTAATATTATTATTGTGTTTTCTTTATGTAATTGTAATGTTATTGCTGTTTTTGTTGTTTATTTTTCTTTACACTAGTACCAATTATTACTTTATTGTAACGGACTGTCAACAGCACGTACGGCTTACTGCCCGTGCGACCCATATTTGTAAATAATATTGTAAATATCTTACTTTTTGTCTAATAAAGTCCTACTACTACTACTAGTTATTCATTTGTCTTTTTTTAGCGTTTATGTTTCAAATTCTTATTGTAAAGATTTTTACTAACTGAATATCTTAAGTTGTCCGGATATTTATTTGTCACAATCTTATTGGCACTAATCTGCTTGGCTACCCCTAAAATATGGATTAACATGGCTGTTAGTTCGCCAAGAATTTCGAATTAATCAACGCCATAATTTTTTCAATCTTACAAGCTAATGCCCGGGGTGCGCTGCTACGCGTAAATATATATATATATATATATATATATATATATATATATATATATATAATTTACAAGACTTGATAGAATAAGAAATGAGGATATAAGAGAAGAATTGAAAGTACAGCCTTTATTGGATAAAGTCACGAATTACAGACAGAAATGGATTGATCACATGGATGGAATGAGTAAGGAGAGATATCCATTGTTAGCAAGAAATTATCAAGCAAGAGGAAGACGTGATGTTTAGGAAGACCTAGAAGACGTTGGGCTGATGCATTATGAAGTCGGAACGGGCAATTGCCTAATCCCTGGAGTGATGATGATGATATAATTTATACACACACACACATACTTTTTCTTTCCTTTCAGATGAACTCCTACACCTGATGGTTCTAGGCTCTAAAATTTAGAGCATAACAGTCGCCGTACCTGAGAAGCTGTACATTCGAAGTTATAGAAGGCGACGAATCAAACATGGGGATTGCTAGTCGGTTTTTTTTATATTTTTGGATTTCAGATAAATACCCGGCGTGTAATGCTACACCTAAATAAATAAAACATTGCAGGTTATTAAATTATATGGTATATACAGCGACAAACCAAATATGGCAGCTGCTAGTCAATTTTAAATTTCGTATTTCAGGTAAACCTCCACTTCTAATAGTCGCAATTCTCTGATTTTTGGATAATATCTACCTCGGTTAATTTTAATAGTATATACTGAGTTTCGTTGTGAAACATCCAACATTGCAACCGCTAGAAATATTTTTAAATTTTCGTTTCAGGTGAATTCCTACACGCAAATGTTTTAGAGCTTAATATATGTAGCGGTTGAACATCCGCCGTACCTGAAAACCAGTTTGTACAAATTTTCATGAAGGTCGGATGAGCGGTTTAGAAGTCAAACATACACAATCTGAACATTAAGATGATAGGAAAAATTAAACATGGTTAAAAAAATATATACCAGTGGTCACTCCTGGCGCATCATTATCATAAGTAATGCCACGAGTGATTTCCAAATTATCGATAAATTCACGACTCACGAAGTGAGGAGTGAATTTATCTAGAGAATTTGGAAATCAAGAGTGGCATTTGTTAGGACTATTTAACGAATAAAATTAAGCTGTTTACTCACAAATCATTATTTAACTATAGTTATTTTAAAATATTTATATATTTAATGTAAACGGCGATGTTTGAAAACAAATGAGAAACGATAGGTACGCTTCTACTGCTTCTTTTGTTTATCACTGCAACCAGATCATACTATTTATTGCCAGATGAACGCAATATTGTAAGGAGGAGCTTTCTTTAATATGGTAATTATTACACTGATAAATATTTGGTGAAACACGACTCTGATTGGTTGCAAAACAGAAATCATTGAAACGTGATTGGTCATTGACTCCCATTTGGGGCATGAGTTAAATAGTCACCGTAATGACCCCTCATATCATTGGGGCAGCGTATTCCAGATGCCCCAACATCAGCAGTGAGTTACAATACGCCAGTGCCAGGATAGAACACCAGAAATGTACCCCCTGGAAGTAATAAACGTGGCAGACCAAGATGGAAATGGAAAACCCATGTCAGAACTATAATGGATGATATGAATTTGGAAGAAGGAGATTGGAATGATATAAATAAATGGAAACTGAAGACGTCAAAGCTATAAGTGGGGGAAAGCCGAAGAAGAAGAAGATAGGAAGTTCGTGCTACAGTTAATGAATGACTATTGAATGTTCAGTAATGCAGTTTTCTCGCGTGCAGACCACTTGTGCCCTGTGAGGTCGAGGTAGTGAAGATCTCTCGTGCTCAGTGGAAAACCATTTCCGGAGGGTCTTGCTGAGATCTTCGGCCCCACACTCATTACCATCCCGGCATTCCATGCACACCTACGCAATCAATGTGCGGATGACGTGGAATCGTAGCCTGCATATTATCAGATGCTTGTCTCTTACGTCTTATCCTAACAGTTGAGTGTTTGAAATGTTGACTCACTGGCACTATCGAACCCGTAGGTTCATGATCGCGTAGACATAAGCTCTCCACTCACTCCTATCCCAGGCTAATGTTTTCTAATCATCCCCTATATATTCTACTTCCCTCAAATCACAGTTAATGTTATTCTCTCACCTAATTCATCTACCAACTGGGCGTTTTCCCTTTACTTTTCCTACAATAAGCTTCCATGCCCCTCTTTCATACCCCTATAGCGCCACATGTCCGACCACCGCAGTCTACGAGACTTAACTGCTCTCATTATATCTTGTTTCTTATACAGATCATGTAGTTCACTGTTATGAAGTAGTCTCCATTCCCCTGTCTGTTCATCTCTGTTTGGTCCGAAAAGTTTCCTGAGAGCATTATTCTCAAATACTCGTTATCTTTTCTCCATCTCAAAGTTTACAAATTCTTACATTACTCAAAATTTACAAATAATACATAAAGGATATTATAAAAAATAATTATGGAAATGTTTATATATAATAAATATTTTAGATCCTTTAACAAATTTAAATTTATATTAAATATTTTATCAAATAAAATATTTATTTTTAACATTTTGATTGGAAAATATTGGCTCAGGATAGGGATATATGGAGAACTTATGTCCGCGCGGCCATGGACCTACGGGTTGGATAGTGCCAGTGAGTTAGACCTAAACCTTCTGCTTTATTAACTTATTTAGATCTTTATTCATCTGGGTACTATGCAAAACACTACATAAAAGTGGGGCACGCCATTGCGTAGCTGGTTAAGGTATACGCTAACAGCCGAAAAGTCGCTACACCGATTCCCGAAGGAGCCGGAGTTTTAATTTTTTTAACAGGATTTAAATGTTGACATCTTCCTGTGCCCAATATTAAGTTTTGATTCTCATCTCTATCCTTCCAGTCACCATTCTGCAGTCCCCTGTCCTTCACCAAATTCACAATTCCCTCTATCCATGTCTTCTTAGATCTTCCTCTTATTTTCCTCCGATTTGGAATCCACTCCAAACTCCTAACTGGAAATCTATCTTCATTCATCCACTTCACGTGTCCAAACCATTTAATTGTTTATTTCCCAGAAATTGTGTAATTGTTTCATTAAAGTTAATTTTTGTCGGATAACACTGTTTCTGACTCTGTCAGACCTTAAAAAATCAATTTCTGTAGATTTGAATTTTCACTGTAATTTGGCATTTATAGTCCATGTTTGTGCTCCATAGGATTTTTTAAACTGACCTATACCGCTGACAGCACCTTGGCCCTAGGGTACACTCAGCTTCTACGAATTGAGTACTATAGTCTGTCCGTGGAATCTGTAGAGAAATTCGCTAGCTTTCCGATTAGAATCTTTCTAGCTTGAAGCTCAAGAGCGAAATGAGTAATGTCACGTGATATGTTCTCTCTCCTGCAGCCTCATTGACTGTCTCCCTTCCCCTCCTGCGTAGATAGCTTATTTTGAACAACATGTCTACAGATCCACGAGAGACTGTAGGTAAATTTACGGGTTAAAATTCATCGGAGAACATATTGTTTAAACAACTCATCTCATAGGATTCATGCTTCCATGATATCGCGATTTCAAACATAGTCATGTTCATCGTCAGCCATAACTCCGACTGACGATGAACATGATTATGTTTGAAATCGCGATATCATGGAAGCATGAATCCTATGAGGTGAGTTGTTTAAACAATATGTTCTCCGATGAATTTTAATGATTATACCTCATAATGTTTACTTCCCAACATTAATTAAATATAAAATTTATGGGTGTTAAGGCAATAGGACAATCCAGTTGACATATCGTGCCGATTTCTAAAAAAAAAATGTGGACCTCAACCTCCTGCTACCCCAAGGCCCAAGGGCCTCCTAAGCCCTGTAGTGGGATCACTCTATATTTAGTCCATAACAGTGCATTTCTGATAATGTATAATTGAAACAGATGACGAAGATAACACACGACAAGAGTCTGAAGTTGACGTGAACACATTTATCGTAATGAAAACAATGATTAAATATCCAGGTAAGGACCGGTTCTTGGACATGCGCTGACAGATTTGTTGCTCGCTTCCAGCAAACACAACAATACCTTATTACAGCACAACAGTAAATCTAACTTACAGTAATTCCATCTGATAACAATATTCTTAACCATGCAGCAAACCAGCATTTATTATGCTATTCATTAGTGCACATGTCTAACAAAACTCATGTATGTCCTATACTGCTTTCATATTTCATTATTTTGTTAATCAATGCCACCAGCATTACGTTTCTGGTAGGTCTATTCTCTCCTGGCATGGCCTACTTGTAATTGATTTCTGAGGTTGGAGCGCCTGGACGGCAGGGTTAAGCTGCTCCGATCATATTGTCACAGATGATCTTTTTCTTTTTCTCTCTATCTTCGGGTTTTTACAGCTGCTGCCGTCTTCCCGTGCCAAACCTCCAAAGCCTACGGTCTTGGGCATCTTCGATGCTTAGCCCTCTAGCTTGCATTACTGTCTTCATGTTTTCCTTCCAAGTTAACCTTGGTCTTCCTCTTTTCTTCTTTCTGTTCGGATGCCATTCATATAGTTGCTTGGGCCACCGCTCATCTTCCATTCTTAAAACATGTCCTAACCACTTTAATTCCTTCTCCTCAATTCTTTCAATATCTTTATCTTTTTCTTTGCGTTAAATCAGCGTAAATGAACACACAGATGTTGTTTAAAATCTCACCTAACACTTTATTTCTTTCTATAAATTATCAGTAAACTTTTTTATCAATTTTCACTCACAATTAATCTGCTTTCAATGTTTATCTCAGTCACAATTATTTCAGAGTCACTGATGAATCTGTTCACCACAATTTCTCTTACTTCTCGCCGTCCAACACAAGACTGACTGGCATCTGTACTCACCGAATATTATAAAGGCGCTAGGAATTCCCTAGGCTTTAGTTCGAGACGCTTCCACCGATCTTTCCCGAAAGGAGAGGGAGATGTTGGCAGAGACGTCTGGGATCAGGACCCAGACATTCCGGTAATTTGCGCGGGTCTTTCTACTCGCATATCTATTCTGACCAATGTGAAAGACGTTGATGCGCCAGGAGAGGCCTTAAACTAAACTTAATGAAATGAGGCGAATATGATAAACATGACCAGATGGTGTTCGGGGACCGTTGGTCCTTAACGTTTCCTGATATTTGACTTACATGTTAGGAAAATCCAGAAAAACTCTCACAAACGAAACGTGATACTTCATTAGCATAAACAACCCATTAAAAACCTCAGGTTCTTTTAGGGGAGTTCCATCGGTGCTTGATGTCCAATTTCCCTACGTCCTCCAATACGCCGTCAATCCATCTTTGGGTCCTCCAACCTTTCTTCTCCTTTCTGGTTTGCTCTCACAAGGAAGCTATCAACAATTGCATCCCGCAACCCACTTTGAAATTTCTACCAGAGGAATGCTGTGATGCACCAAGCGAGTGTGTGTGTGTATATATATATATATATATATATATATATAAGTTATATATATATAAATGCCGCTTTTAATTGCAAATTAATTGAATCCAAAGTCCAGCAATAATAATAATAATAATAATAATAATAATAATAATAATAATAATAATAATAATAATAATAATAATAATTATTATTATTATTTTATTTTATCCTGCAGAGCTAAGGCCTTAAGGCCTTGTTTGATACTCAACCAGGTTTTAAAAAGTACAAAAAATAGTCTTACATCTAAATTACAATAAGCAAAAAGATTACATGTTATAAATACAATACAATTATTATTTGATTTACTCTAGATTTAACGAATTAAATATCCATCCATAGTAATTCTGCTCGAGGGCAGGTCTTTCACTGCAATCATCATAGCATTTTCATGCTATGCTTTGCAGCTTTACTAGGGAATTGTAGATGTGGTAGCTTCCCGTTGCTTTCCACACCGATGATGATGATGGCCATATGATTTCGGGGACTGTTTGGATCTTAAAGTTTTCCTGACATTTGGCTTACAGGTGAGAAAAAATCACGATAAAAACCTCACCGAGATAAACTGACCGGGGATCGAACCCGGGCCCGCTGCGTGACAAGGCAGCACGCTACCTCGAGACCACAGCGGTGGACACATTAAATATAATATGTACAATATATATATGAGGACAAATTATTAATGACGTAGTGTAAATTTAAATAAATAGAGAAAAATTAATTATTAGACAACAGGTAACCGTATAAGCGTGACTTAAAAGTCCCAAGTGTGCGGCAACCCCTGATATCTTGAGGAAGGAAATTCCAGGAGCGGGCAGAGGCTACTGTGAAGGACCACAGTGTGAAGCAGATGTACTTCCTTGCTTCAGTAGATGGGAGTGGAGTGAGGCGCGACGCGGCGGACGGCAGGTCCAACTCAGGAGCTGTATTACTTCCCTGCAGTTTAAGTGAAATATTTGGCGCTGGATTTTAGTGGCGAAGACAGGAAGCGAGTCATTTGTAAAGTGACGACGACAAAGTGAGCAGCGATAGTTCTGAAACTGTGGCAAGTGGACCGTTCGAAACTTATAAATAATTGTGCGCTAGACAAACTTTAAATAAAGATTAATTATTAGTGAAAATTGTCAGTGGTCTGTTACTGATAGTTTATAGAAATAAACGAAGTTATTGTGAAGTATCACCCGATCATCTGTGTTGATTATTTGCGCCAAAAACGAAGTGAAGACAAACCTTATTGACAATATCGAGAATTTACATCACTTTCGATTTGAGAATATTACGATAGAAAAGAGGTTTGGGGGATGTGGTTAGCATATTTTCACCATATGCAGCTAATTGGCTAAGTCTGATAAGTGTAATAATTAGAGAAGAGGGCGCCACTTACTCATGCATCAATTAAGTCTTTGCTTCCACTTTCTGCGTAAGTTCTGTTTCCCGTTTAGGAAATGCCTGCTTTTCCATAAAATTCAAAGTTGCCATAAAGGGTTATGATCAATTATGACCCGTCTAATTGTAAATGCATACAGATAATCACTGTTCTACGTAGATAATTTTATTTATAATTTAGCGCATATAGAGTGTCCCACGAGCCTACAGTTATCGGCAACTTAATGAGCAATCTCCAGAAGACCAGCTCTGTAATACATGTTCATGCCTAGGCTGAACGGGGTATCACTGCAAATGAGAAATGGCTAAATACATTTTTCAACAGCTATATACACAATTGTACCTGTTGGTAGGTGCCGTCGTCCTCAACTTTGTTAAAATATCTTCTTCTTCTTCTACAAGGTTTAGGCTATGCAGCCTGTTCCGGCGAAGTTAAAAGTGGAGTCCATCTTCTACGTGGTCGGCCAACATCTCTTGTTCCTCTGGGATTATACAGGAAGGTTCTTTTTGGTATTCTTTCGTTGTTCATTCTAATTAAGTGTTCTGTCCATTTCTTATTATTTTCGCTGATTTTATCTTCAATTTTATCTCTATCTATCTTCGGGTTTTTACAGCTGCTGCCGTCTTCCCGTGCCAAACCTCCAAAGCCTACGGTCTTGGGCATTTTCGATGCTTAGCCCTCTAGCTTGCATTACTGTCTTCATGTTTTCCTTCCATGTTAACCTTGGTCTTCCTCTTTTCTTCTTTCTGTTCGGATGCCATTCGTATAGTTGCTTCGGCCATCGCTCATCTTCCATTCTTAAAACATGTCCTAACCACTTTAATTCCTTCTCCTCAATTCTTTCAATTACGATTTCTTCTGCTTCCATTATCTTTCTAATTCCCTTATTTGTGACACGTTCTAATTTAGACTTTCTGGCACTTCTTCAATTTTATATATTGTTAAAATATTGTATATAAAATTAACTGGAGCGCTTTCGGAAGTTATCTTCCATCTTCTGCAGGTTGAGATTCCGCTACTTGTTGTTGTGTACGGTGATGTATACTCCAACTGTTTGTAGCAGCAACTGACTTGTTTTTGACGATATCGTATAATGGGTTTGTCTGGGGTGCGCACGAGATCGTCAAAAACAAGTCAGTTGCTGCTACAAACAGTTGGAGTATACATCACCGTACACAACAACATGTAGCGGAAACTCAACCTGCAGAAGATGGAAGATAACATCCGAAAGCGCTCCAGTTAATTTTATATACAAAATTTTAACAAGGAGGCACGCCGTAGCGTAGTGGTTATGGCACTGAGCTACAAGCCGGAGGGTCGAGGGTTCAAGTCCCGTTGGGGTCAGGATTTTTAAACTGACCCAAACCCTCTGGCGCCACTATGGCCCTGGGGTCGACTCAGCCTCTAACGGAAAAGAGTACCAGACGCTTGTTCTGGGGGTAAAGGCGGCCGTCACGCAGGGCTGACAACCTAGCTGACATAAAGTGCCGATTGTCTAGAAAAAGTGGGAGCCTTAACCTCCTACTACCCCAAGGGTCTCCGGGCCTGTTGTGGGATCACTTTACTTTTGGGGGCACGCCATAGCGTAGTGGTTAACGCAATGAGCTACAAGCCGGAGGGTCGAGGGTTCAAGTCCCGTTGGGGTCAGGCTTTTTAAACTGACCCAAACCCTCTGGCGGCACTATGGCCCTGGGGTCGACTCAGCCTCTAACGGAAATGAGCACCATACGCTTGTTCTGGGGGTAAAGGAGGCAGTCACGCAGGGGCGACAACCCGGCTGACATAAAGTGCCGATTGTCTAGAAAAAGTGGGAGCCTTAACCTCCTACTACCCCAAGGGCCTCCGGGCCTGTCGTGGGATCACTTTACTTTACTTATATTTTAACAAAGTTGAGGACGGCGGCACCTACCAACAGGTAAAGTAAGTAAAGTAAAGTAAAGTGATCCCACGACAGGCCCGGAGGCCCTTGGGGTAGTAGGAGGTTAAGGCTCCCACTTTTTCTAGATAATCGGCACTTTATGTCAGCCGGGTTGTCAGCCCTGCGTGACGGCCGCCTTTACCCCAGAACAAGCGTCTGGTACTCATTTAAGTTAGAGGCAGAATCGACCCCAGGGCCATAGTGCCGCCAGAGGGTTTGGGTCAGTTTAAAAATTCTGACCCCAACGGGACTTGAACCCTCGACCCTCCGGCTTGTAGCTCAGTGCCTTAACCACTACGCTACGGCGTGCCCCCACCAACAGGTACAATTTAATTTTTAACTTTCATCATATGACTTCACCTCAACGGAATTTGATATGAATTTTACTAGTATTAACTATATACACAAGTCATAAAGAAGAGAAAAAGAAATTGGATCGGCCACTGGCTAAGAAGAAACTGCCTGCTGAAGGATGCCCTAGAAGGAATGGTCAACGGAAAGAAAGTTAGAGGCAGAAAAAGACATCAGATGATAGACAATATTAAAATAAATGGTTTGTATGCAGATACAAAAAAGGAAAGCTGAGTTAAGGAAAGAGTGGAGAATGCTGAGTTTGCAGTGAAAGACCTGCTCTTGAGCAGAACACTATGAATGAATATACACAAGAAGAAGGAGCACTTCAAAATCACAGTTCTTTACAATTTAGTCCATATAGAACGCCCCAAGAAACTTGGGTCATCTCGAGCGTAATGAAGAATCTCCATGAAGCAGTAATAGAAACCTATGCACATAAACGCAGATTCGTATAGGGGAAAGTGGGAAAATTCCGATCATGGAGGTAATTCCGATCACGATTTTGTTCAAAAACCACTATTATAATCGCGTTCTGCAAATTGCTGACATCTCCTGCTACGAGTTTCAAGTAATTTCAACGTATAACTTCAATATGAAATAGTGCCAAATTATTTCCAACATGGTACAAGGGGGTAACTCCGATCAATACTGATCGGAATTACCCCGAGTGGGATAAGAAAGTCAGCATTGTTCGAATATTTTCTATTTATATTATTAACGTTTAAATAATGAAATTAAGCACCTGATGAAAGACACGTGTTGCGAAGCAGACCGGTACAGATGCACTTCACATTTAGAAGGTTCATGTAGTGGATATGGCACAGCAAAGAACAGCGTGTATAGTTTTTGTTCGCAGACAGTAATTTTTGCATTTTTATTTTCAGGATCGTAAAAGATCCTTAAGCCTGAATGAAAAGGCCTCTAAGCAAAATTTACCGAATTTTCCCGTCCTAGTACTACCTTCGTTTCCTAGATGTCCGTATGAGGCGGAACGCTGACCACGGACCACTCAAATGACATCTATACGAAAACAAGTGTAACTAAATTAGTATGGTTCAAATTCTTCCCTGTAGGGGGAGAGCGCCTAAATCTCTGTAAAGGGAAACATGGGCTTACAAGAAGAAGATGTATTTCAGCTTTTTATTTAGCCTTTAATAAAGTGATCGGAATTACCCAAGTGTCGGGGAAGTACGACTAATCGTGGTTAGTTGATAGTATATTTCTATTTTTATGCATCCTAAGTTAGTAAAGGAACAGTAATACTAATAAAATTCATTGTTAAAACCGTTGAGGTGGAGAGTCATAAAATAAAATAAGTTAAAATACCTTCTTAGGTAAAATCCGTCGTCCTCAACTTTTAAAATATGTGATCTTTATGTCTGTAGGCCTTTCAGGACATCCGTCTCATCTTCAGCAGTTCTTTTTTCGCTACAGCATCCAGGTTGATGTTTGATGCTGCTGGTCCTAATGTGGCTTTGCACACGACAAGTACGATTTCGGTACGTAACATCTATGTACTGTTATCCTCCCTCTTCAGTGATATTTATGAACTGTGCCGATTTCCTTTCTCTTTCTGTTTACTCCCACTCACCTTCCTACCCCTTCTCTCTGCTCTGTCTGTAGTGCGCAACTTCCCCTCTTCCTCGGAACACTCAAATATGTGAAGCAAGTTGTAAACAGGGTAATTCATTCATCATTCAGTTATTTGGTCAGCGTCTGGTGGACGTCAGCTGGAGGAGAACTGTGTTGTTTCGTGTTTGGTCTGGCAAGCCAGGGGTAGGGTATCCGGGGGTATGGACCCTAACCATCGGCTGGACTAAAAAGGTATGCATGAGTGCTTGTGTGAGTAAATATTGTCATTTTTGTTATTATTTCTGTTTTCTTTAAAGTTTTGTAATGACGAAGAATAATTTATGTTTAAACATCTTTTCATATTTCAACATCAGATTAATAATTGAAATATTAAATTCTATTTTAAGTAAATAACAATGTTTAATTACTGTACTTGTTAGCTGTGCTATTGCTGCCTTATGTTTTTCCTATATACAAGCTCTCTCAAGGTTATATTAGCTCCCCTCTCCCTTCTAGCTTTCATGATTGTAAATATTATACTCAGTTAAATACGAGTCATATAAATTACTACAGTGTGTTTAAGAATTATTGTTAATAATTAATATCATCATCATAGTACATTCACGAATTTAGGCCATTTGTTGACCTGTTTCGGCCTCAAGAGAAACACCATCCAGAAGTCTTTTGAGTGGACGTCCTGGTCTTTTTCTTCCTGCAGGTTGATATCTTAACATTTGTTTGGGTATTCTGTGATCTTCCATTCGATGAACATGTTGCATCCATCTTGACTTATAATCAGAAATTTTGTTTTCTAAAGATTCCATGTGTAATTCTTCTAAGATGTCTTCATTTTGTTTTGTGATCTAGTAGTGTGTATCCTGCAGTCCTCCGAAGATATCTCATTTCAGCAGATCTAAGTCTCTGTATATCCTTCTGTTTCAACGTCCATACTTCGCTACCATACAAAAGAGTTGGAAGAGCCAGTGTTTTGTACACTTTCAGTCTTGAATGTTTTTGGACTAACTGTGGCTTGAAGATAGAATTTATTAACCCTAAAATTCTTAAAAATTTAGATATTTTTGCATTTACATCCTTTTCTTCTTCATATGAGATATTGCATCCTAGATATGTAAAATTATTCACCTGCTCCAAAATTTTATTGTCCAGTACAATTTTACTTCTGACAGGATCTACACCTTGAAATGCCATAATTTTTGTTTTTTCTGTAGATATATTTAATCCATATTCTTCTGTAATTTTGTTAAGTTCATACAGACCTTTCTGTAGATTATCTTCGGAATTTGCTATTATTATTTGGTCATCTGCAAACAATAGGGTGTTTAATTTTAATAATTAATACATGTTATTAAATCTATATAGGGAAGATGAACCAATCTGTGCATCTGATAGGCCCGGGCAAAGAACAACAGATAGCACTAACATTTATGAACTGGACGCTACTATTAGCATAGCTAAATATATTAATAGACTCTCTCTCTAGGCCAGTAAAGATCCAAATACTGTAACGGACTCTTCTGGAGGCAGAGACCAGGAAGGTCGCAGACCGTGCAACAGATAGCATTAAACCTCAAATAAAAAAGGCGCTTAACCGGTTGATGCATAACATCATCCAATTATAATAAGATGTATTTTTACTTACTTACTCACTGGCACTATCGAACCCGTAGGTTCATGGCCGCGCGGACATAAGCTCTCCATACATCCCTATCCACAGCTAATGCTTTCCAATCATTCCCTGTATAATCTACTTCCCTCAAATCATAGTTAATGTTGTTCTCCCACCTCATTCTCGGTCTACCAACTGGGCGTTTTCCCTCTGGCTTTCCTACAAGAAGCTTCCATGCAAGTCTTTCATTCCCCATACGTGCAACATGTCCTGCCCATCGCAGTCTACGAGACTTAACTGTTCTTATTATATCTGGATTCCTATAAAGACCATGTAGTTCATTGTTATGTAGTCTTCTCCATTCACCTGTCTGTTCATCTCTCTTTGGTCCAAACATTTTCCTAAGAACTTTATTCTCAAATACTTGTAATCTCCTTTCCTCTCTTAAAGTAAGAGTCCATATTTCGCACCCATATAATATAACTGGTAGAATGATAGTTTTATATATTTTCAGCTTAACGTTTTTTGAAAGCAGTTGGCACATCAAAAGTCTCTGCAATGCATAATAGCATGCATTTCCAGAATTGAGCCTATGTTTAATTTCTTTGTGCATCTCATTCCTATTTGTGATTATTGTTCCTAGGTATTTGAATTCAGCCACTTCCTCAAAATTTCCCTCATTTGTCATTAACTGTCCATTTCCATTATATACTGAATTTCTACGCGTGACCATACATTTAGTTTTACTGATATTTACTTCCAGTCCTAATTTCTTAGTGTTACTCAATAGTGTGTGCGTGTTGTCCTTTAGTATCTCCTCGCTATCGGCCAGTAGTACTACATCATCAGCATAAACTAACAGCTTATTAATACCATTCAGTAAGATGTATTTTTACCTACTCAAATAATTGCATTAGCTCTGTGAAAAAAAAAAAATCGTAAGGAAATTTTAATCAAACGTTTTTTATGTACGACTTTCTGATACATTTCCACTTAACAATTTGATGTAGTGTAGCTTCTCTACAGAACTCACGTAAGCTACAAATGCAATGACCATAAAAGACTATACACATCTCTGATTCTAACATGACGACCATCACTTCAAGATTCGCTATTAATCTATTTAATTGACATGGAAGCCAGATTCTCGAGAACATAAAGATATCCTGGATCTATGAAGTGGATTGACAGCTGAGCTAACATTCCATGTAAGCAAATAACTAGGGTTGCATAACATCTGCCGAGTTCCGTACTCACTTCCTTCTTTAGTAAAATCACGGCCATTACAGTCACAGTTAAAAATATTACTTTCATGTACAACACTTCAATATATGTATTTCAGGAATACTTAAAAAATATACACTAAGTAGTTCAAAAAATCTCTTTAAAAATATATACACCAAAATTATTTCGACTATATAACTCATGCCCCAAATGGGAGTCAATGACCAATCACATATCAATGAATTTTGATTTACAACCAATCAGTCGTTTTTCACCTCGATTTTATCACTCTCATTTTATCAAGTGGCTCCCAGATTGTATATATAGTGCACGAATGTAACCAGATTCTGCTTGCGAGATATAATACAAAAGCATTCGTAGCAATTGATTACACCATTTAAAAAAAGAAACCACAGTTTGCACTTTCTTAAACGTATTATTTCCCAGGAATTAACGTTGCAGAAAAATATAATTGACACATTCACATCATAGGGCATCAGAAATTAATTAATAATCTGTAATGACCTGTTTCATTTTTTCTTCGCTAGGGTGCATTCTTACAACATCTAGGCCCATCCGTCCACCCCCTGGGATACCTCGGTCGTCATGACCATACTCCCAAGTCCTAGTTCTAGTCCTCCCTATCCTATGTTCACGTCCACGTTCAAGTTCACGGTCCTTAAACCAACACCCCAGGGAGAGAGTGTTGGAGTTTGCAGTTCTGGGAATTTTGAGCTACATAGTACATCAGGTCGCTCATTCCTGACGACCCCACAGTTGGTCCACGGGCTCCATGAGCCTAGCAGGGAGGACTGCTGTCGCAGATCCACCGACCATTCCCCTGTTCTGCCTCCAGGGACGTGTCCTGCAGCCGTTGTGAGACCGGCTAGGGCTACAAGCCCAACAGTGTGAGACTTTTAGTACATCCAGGTGCTCATCTCCTGGCGACCCCACAGTTTGTCGACGGGCCCGTAGGCCGAGCCAGGAACCAGTACAGTTGCTCCCCTCTGGACTGGTCCGAGCCGAGCCCTGGTGTGCACCCAGGGACGCCTTCTGCAGCTGTTGTGGGCCAGCACGGAGCTCGCAAGCTCCAACAGATGAGCAAATAGTAAGACAAGGCGGTCAACTCTTGCCTACCCCACTAATGGTTCACGAGTCCCTTGAACTTGACCGGGAGGACTGTCTAGCAGATCCACCGACCTTTCCCCCAGTGCACCAGCTGGGGACGTGTTTGGTTGCTGAAGTGGGTCCAGCCTGAGCATTAGTACGTCAGGTCGCTCAACTCCTGACGACCTCACAGATTGTCCTTGGGTCACTCGGTTCCAGAGTCGGCGCTAAGTCCCAAAAGCCAAAAGACCGCGCTTCCTCCTTTCTCGAGCTTATCGACCTGGTGGTAATTCCCAGCATTACGCCCGGTATTGTCCCATCCAGCCCGTTCGCAAGACTAAGCCTAGTCGTGTAGGTGCTGTGAGGCAGCCCACTGAGCAATGTAGGCATCCAGGGTGCTCATCTCCCATGGTGCCCCCACAGATGGTCTCAGGTTCAATGAACCAAGAGAGAAGGAGCGACAGATCCACGACTCTCCCGCCGCCACGCCAACAGCGGCCCATGCTCCCGCTTGTGGGCCGGGATAGTTCAAGCTTGACAGCAGGCTGCATTCTTACAACATTGCGATTCTATTTGACAATAAATATGATCTGGTTGCAGTGATGAACAAATGAAACTTAACGTTTCTCATTTGTTTTCAAACATCGCCATTTACATTAAATAAATAAATATTTTAAAATAACTATATTTAAATAATGATTTGTGAGTAAACAGCTTAATTTTATTCGTTAAATAGTCCTAACAAATGCCACTCTTGATTCCCAAATTCTCTAGATAAATTCATTCCTCACTTCGTGAGTCGTGAATTTATCGATAATTTGGAAATCACTCGTGGCATTACTTATGATAAATCCTTAAATAAACTTATTTTTCTTAAATAATACGAGGCAAAGGAAGACCTAAAACCTCCTGGAGTCAGGGAATATATTTATACATGAAGGAGAAACATCTACAACCAGGAGATTGGATGGACCGACAAAATTGGCTATTAGGAATCGGACGATGTCAAAGACATTAATCAACCGATGATCTATCTATTAAATAAATGGTTATTTAGGAGTATTTTCAAAAGTAGAGGTTTAACCCTTAAATTCATAATGTATCCTTTTGGATACACCAGTTGGTTTAATTAATTTAATATTTTTAATATATCAGAAGAAAACGAACGAAAAGAAACCACTTAAATATGTGTCTAATAATACAAAATACCTAATAATAACAGTTATAAAAGATTCCGTTTTCAGTGTGGTCCGCCACATTCAAATAACTGACACAAGACATTTGTCTTTTGCCAATTTAAGGGTTAATTAACGAGATGCTCAAATTAGAAAACGACAGAAGGGAGTGCAGCGAGTTACTCAACCTAATTTTATAACGTGTTGTCTACAATATTTTATATACGTTCGAAGTATTTTAGTTTATATTATATATTTAGTATATTTAAATACATTTATTTATTGCGGAAACGATATGTTTAGAGAAAGATTAATGTCGGGTTTGGAGAGAGAGAAAAAAAAGACACGATAAATCAACAAACGTTGTTATATTCTGCAATTTTGGGTGCTAGTTTCATATGTGAATTTAAAGTAAAAATGAGCGAAGGAAATGATTTTCAAAGTTCATCAGAACAAATTTTAAAAGTAATCCAGGATACAACTATTAATATACTTCCAGAACAAGGAAGGTTTATTTATGTAAAGTAAAGTGATCCCACTACAGGCCTCAGGAGGCCCTTGGGGTAGTGGGAGGTTAAGGCTCCCACTATTTCTGGACAATCGACATTTTTTTGTCAGCCGGGTTGTCAGCCCTGCGTGACGGCCGCCTTTACCCCAGAACAAACGTCTGGTACTCATTTCCGTTAGAGGCTGAGTCGACCCCAGGGCCATAGTGCCGCCAGAAGGTTTGGGTCAGTTTAAAAATCCTGACCCACCGGGACTTGAACCCTCGACCTTTCGGCTTGTAGCTCAGTGCCTTAACCACTACGCTATGGCGTGTAGTTATACGAAATAATCATTGAAGTGTATTTTACGTTTTGTTGAACCTGTATTTTACGTTTTGAAAGCGTGTTTTCTTAGAATATAAAGTATAGGTTTTGTTGCCTGGTAACTATGTTAAAGCGTAACTGATTGTTGTAATACTAGGCCTACATAAAATATATTTATGCTATAATTACACTGGTCAACATTATTTTTGTCTCATGTGTACCAATAGTTGTGCTTAAAGCAGTTTTCAAATATGTATTCGGAATTTCTCCATCACCCACAGTGTTTTTATTTGAATTTCAATTAATGGATTTAAATAATTTTTTAATAAACTTTTTTTCGTCTATTTGTCCATTGTAAAATAAAATGAGGAACACTTTCATCAGGAGATTTCAGCTATGGAAAAGATATATCAAGGCAAATGGAATCCTAATATGCTGGCCGATTATTGTTGGACCATCAAGAGGGATGTTCCACAGACAAAATATAGCAGAAAATCGTCATTTCTTACTTTCTAGGTGAGTCCGAATGTTCGAATATTGTGTAGTTACGAATGTAGAAAATATTAAAGTGTTTGAAATTATAAATGCCTGTCTCTCGGAAACCTTGTATAATAAAAAAAAAAATCAAATACTATCAGAATCACATACCGGTATTTGTCTTTCTGAGACAAAAAAAATTTCTTTTTTGTAGCTCAGTGTAACAGGAAAAACAACTACATAGTTATAACAAATGTTACAATTAATAAATAATGATGTCCACCGCTGTGGTCTAGAGGTAGCGTGCTGCCTTGTCACGCAGCGAGCCCGGGTTCGGGACAGTTTCCTGGGTGAGGTTTTTATCGGAGTTTTTCCTCACCTGTATGACAAATTTCAGGAAACTTTAAGGCCGAAACGGTTCCCGAACATCATATGGCCATCGCAATTATCATCATTCATATTCGTCTTAGATTAAGCTTAGGATTAGGGACTCCCCAGGCGCACCACTATCATCATCGCCCATCATATCATCGGAGGCAACATAACCAAACCTTCCAGGCGCCCTATCTCAGAAGTGGGTTATAATTACGCCAATGCCAGGAAAGAACACCAGAAATGTCCAAAAAAAGGACAACCTGGAGCAGTAAAATAATAATAATAATAATCCACCCACAGTAATTCTGCCCGAGGACAGCTTTGCAGCTTTACTAGGGAATTATATGTGTGGTAGCTTCCCATTGCTTTCCACACCGGTGAAGGATGATGATAATGATAAGGATGAAGATGATGGCCGGATGTTTTCGGTGACGGTTGGGCCCTAAGTTTCCTGACATTTGTCTTACAGGTGAGAAAACCCCTCCCAAAAAGAAAAAAAAAACCTCACCCAGGAGCCTGTCCCGACCGGGAATCGAACCCGGGCCCGCTGCGTGACAAGGCAGAGCGCTACCTCGAGAGTACAGCGGTGGATCTAATATAATAATAATAATAATAATAATAATAATAATAATAATAATAATAATAATAATAATAATAATAATAATAAATATTATATTACAATGCGAGGTTGGGAAGTGGTCTTTTTACAGAAGCGAGGAAATTATTAAAAACCGAGAGATAATGTTGGGCTAATATTTTTATAAGTTGTGTTCTGGTAGCCAGTGACAGCAACCACTTCTGTAGTTGCACGGATTTGAGGCATTTTATTTAAACTGATTATCTTCCCGTTTCACAAGTAATACCGATTTGCTATGACACTTGACATAATTCTGATATAAATGTAAAATACCACTACATTTAATAGAATAGTACTGTCAGATAGCAATTCGATATTATAGAAACAAGAATGCAATCAGCATATCACACTGCTTATGGAAAAGGAATTTTATTATTTATTCTTAGCTTCATTGTCGATATATTTTACGGCACCATTACAAGATCCTGACGTGTATATGGTGTCTTAACGAGTGCTCACAATAAAGCCATAAACTAGCATTTCAGCGGTGTGCTTTACAAATATGACCTTGGTACTATTGCCAAGAGGAGTCATTTATAAATAATATATCTAAAATGGGCAGTGGTAATTTTACACAACCATCCAATATTACCGACATGTGGGACGAACGAAAATATTTTCATAAATAACGATATACTACATGTTATATTTGGAAAGATCAAAACACAAGGAGACCAAGTTCTGGGCCTATTTCACAAAAACTATTCAACTCAATGCCACAATCGAACACGGGTGTTTGTGGACGTGCAGACATAGCACTCGATTCGCCCTTTCCTGAGCTAATGTTTTTCAATCATTTCCTGTCTAATTTAACCTCCCTCAAATCATAGTTCATATTATTTTCCTACTTCATTTCCTTCTGGCTTTCCTACAATTAAGTTTCCGTGCCTCTCTTTCTTTCCTCGTCCATTTCACATGAACTGCCCAACCCAATTTAGGAGACTTAACTATTCTTATTATATTTGGTTTCCCATTAAGATCATGTATCACTTTTATGTAGTCTTCTCCATTCACCTATCTGTTCGGCTCTCTTTGGCTCTTTGGTCCAAATTTAGATAATATATTATTAGACAGTATTCAGGAAATGTTAGGAGCCAACAAACATTCTATTAAACAAACTAAGATACTAAGGCTGGAAGAAGATATCAATAAAACTAAATACATGGTGACCCATATATTGACCTAATAGAAAATGAGAGTTAGTCATATATTAGGAAAATTTCGAAGAAGTGGCGAAATTAAAAATCTAGAAATATTAATTACAAACAGGAATAAACGCGTGCTATTATATACTACAGGGACTCTTTGCCATCCCAATTTATCATAAGTAATGCCACGAGTGATTTCCAAATTATCCATAAATTCACGACTCACGAGGTGAGGAGTGAATTTATCTAGAGAATTTGGAAATCAAGAGTGGCATTTGTTAGGACTATTTAACGAATAATATTAAGCTGTTTACTCACAAATCATTATTTAACTATAGTTATTTTAAAATATGTATATATTTAATGTAAACGGCGATGTTTGAAAACAAATGAGAAACGATAGGTACGCTTCATCTGCTTCTTTTGTTTCTCACTGCAACCAGATCATACTATTTATTGCCAAAGGAACGCAATATTGTAAGAATGCTCTCTAGTGGAGAAAAAATGAAACACATCAAACTGTATATTAATTCATTTCTGATGTCCTATGATGTAAATATGACAATTATATTTTTCTGGATTATTACCTGGGAAAAAATACATTTAAGAAAGTGCAAACAGTGTTTTTTTTTGTGGTATAATCAATTGCTACAAATGTTTTTTATATTAACTCCCACATGCGGCATGTGTTGACATTCATGCACTATATATACAATCTGGTAGCCGTTTTTCTCACGGGCTCAGTCACTGCAAAATAATGGTCAGACCTGTTCAGAATATTAAAAAGGAGGAGCTTTCTTTAATATGGTAATTATAACACTGATAAATATTTCGTGAAACACGACTCTGATTGGTTGTAAAACAGAAATCATTGAAACGTGATTGGTCATTGACTCCCATTTGGGGCATTAGTTAAATAGTCTCCAAAAACAATCAACTAGAACTGTAAAAAGCAGCTATTCTTTTCAGTTTCATTATGCGGATATGAAACATGGGCCCTGACTTTAAGGGAGAAGAAAATATTACTTAGGAACATTTTTGGACCAAAGAGAGATGAGCAGACAGGTGAATGGAGAAGACTACATAACAGTGAGCTACATTATCTTTATAGGAAACCAGATATAATAAGAACAGTTAAGTCTCATAGGCTGTGATGGACAGAACATGTGACACGAATGGGGAATGAAAGAGGGGCGTAGGAAAACCAGAGGGAAAACGCCCAATTTCTAGAACAAAAATGATGTGGGAGAATAACATTAAACATGATTTGAATGAAGAATATTATAAAGGGAATGACTGGAAAACAGTTGCTGGGAATACAGATGTACGGAGAGCTTATGTCTGCGCGGTCATGAGCCTATGGGTTCGATAGTGTCAGCGAGTTATAATATTTTTTATTTGCCTTTCTGGGGTCCAAACTTCGCTACCGTATGGGCTAGCGAGAGTTTTTTTTTTATTTCAAAATAGATATACGTAATGTTCTAATTTTAGATGGTACTCAAACATTATGCAATGTAAGAAGACATGCATACTGTACTGTAATGTGAGAGATAATACATAATACTTGTCAACGATAAACATTAAGATAATAATCAAAATAAATAAGAATAATGAACTTCTTGACAAGTGTAAATAGGTTGCAATGTACAAGACAATTTACCTTGCTACTTCATGCTAACACTTTTTTCAGAGAGTGTTTTCTCTTTACTAACATTACTCTATAAAATAAATACGTAACTACTGTATAATAAATAGACCTATCAGACAGAACTGCTTGTAGTTTGAAATGTAACCTGTTTTGTCAACTACTTACGTAAGATCGAGTAAATGTTATTTTGAAGCACAAACTTACCTGAAAAGAAAATAAAACTTAATTAGTGCACATTTACATTCAAAATAAGATATAATTGCTGATTTCTAAGTAAAAATTGCCTTAAAAAACGTCGCATTCTGAGTAAACTGCATTCTAATTCATTTTATTGGTTGGCTACAATTTAAATAAATAATAGTTAAAAAAACTAAAACAACACGCTTCATTAGAAAACCAAACTAAACAATAAAAAATAAATAATAGTTTAAAAAACCAAAACAACACGCTTTATTAGAAAACCATACTAAACAATAAATAATAGTTTAAAAAAACCAAAACAACACGCTTTATTGGAAAACCAAACTAACAATAAATAATAGTTTAAAAAACCAAAACAACACCCTTTATTGGAAAACCAAACTAACAATAAATAATAGTTTAAAAAACCAAAACAACACGCTTTATTGGAAAACCAAACTAACAATAAATAATAGTTTAAAAAACCAAAACAACACGCTTTATTAGAAAACCATACTAAACAATAAATAATAGTTTAAAAAAACCAAAACAACACGCTTTATTGGAAAACCAAACTAACAATAAATAATAGTTTAAAAAACCAAAACAACACCCTTTATTGGAAAACCAAACTAACAATAAATAATAGTTTAAAAAACCAAAACAACACGCTTCATTAGAAAACCAAACTAAACAATAAAAAATAAATAATAGTTTAAAAAACCAAAACAACACGCTTTATTAGAAAACCAAACTAACAATAAATAATAGTTTAAAAAACCAAAACAACACCCTTTATTGGAAAACCAAACTAAAAAATAAATAATAATTAAAAAACTAAAACAACACGCTTTATTAGAAATCCAAACTAAAAAATAAAAAATAAATAATAGTTTAAAAAAACTAAAACAACACGCTTTATTGGAAAATCAAACTAAAAAATAAAAAATAAATAATAGTTTAAAAAAAACCAAAACAACAGCGTTTATTGGAAAACCAAACTAAAAAATAAAAAAAATAAATAATAGTTAAAAAACTAAAACAACACGCTTTATTAGAAAACCAAACTAAAAAATAAAAAATAAATAATAGTTCAAAAAAACCTAAAACAACACGCTTTATTAGAAAACCAAACTAAAAAATAAATAAGTTTAAAAAACCAAAACAACAACCTTTATTGGAAAACCAAACTAAAAAATAAAAAATAAATAATAGTTTAAAAAACCAAAACAACACCGTTTATTGGAAAACCAAACTAAAAAATAAAAAATAAATAATAGTTTAAAAAAACTAAAACAACACGCTTTATTAGAAAACCAAACTAAAAAATAAATAAGTTTAAAAAACCAAAACAACACCCTTTATTGGAAAACCAAACTAAAAAATAAAAAATAAATAATAGTTTAAAAAAACCAAAATAACACCGTTTATTGGAAAACCAAACTAAAAAATAAAAAATAAATAATAGTTAAAAAACTAAAACAACACGCTTTATTAGAAAACCGAACTAAAAAATGAAAATGAAAAAATAATTTTAATTTCCAACACGCTTGGGATAAAATTAAAGTGGTCAACAAAAAAATCATCTCCAACACATCTAGAATAAAACTACAAAAAAATTACCATCAAAAGCGTGGGGTGCTTTTTATGGTTTTTACGTTTTCTTCTTAGAGACTTTACTTTTACCAATATGTGTTTATTATGAAATATATTAATTGATATAGAGCACCCCATACTTTTGATGGTAAAATTATTTTTTTTAGATAACTCTAGTTTTATTCTAGATGTGTTGGAGATGATTTTTTAATTTTAATTTTATCCCAAGCGGTTTGGTAATTAAAATTATTTTTCATTTTTTAGTTCGGTCTTCTAATAAAGCGTGTTGTTATAGTTTTATTAAACTATTATTTTTTCAGTTTAATTGATTGCCACAAACCGGAATCCCATGAACATTTATTTGCTTATGATATTGTAGGTGTCTATGCACGAATATAATTATATATTTTTAAAATAATTATTATCTAACATTATTATAATATTTTAAATATTTTAATATAGATAAATAGTTACAGTTAATCGTACCCTCCTCATATTTTTTGGATAAATTACAATGTGGTAAGTTTACAAAATTGTCATTAATATTTTACAGAATAACATAAAAATGTAAATATCTTTAAATTCGATACTATTGTAGTATGAGCTAAAAGTAATATTCTTCTAAAAAAATCCTCCGGGCCGGATTTGGACCTATAGATTACTGAACTTATATACCACTACAGTCCACCGCTCTACCAGAATTTAATTTACTTTAAGGGCAACGTTTTCACAGACTGCTATCTGCTCTCAAAATGTATGCTCTTTTTAATATGAATTCAATATTATTAAATTTAACTATATGTACAACAGTGCGCAAGCGTCGGATAGAATCCGATGTTATTCAATTTTACATCTCCATTTTTCCACCCACTGACACATGTCACAGAATCTTGTTAGTTGATATTTTTTGACAGGAACAACAACATCGTGCAAATTGAACCTATAATTTTTCACTCATCAAGGACACACGGTGATTGTCCATGTTGTAAAAATAATTGGAGAAAAATGTATGTTGACATATCTGCATAAATCATGGATCGCTGTGCATTGTAACCTTCGTGATCTCAACATCTCCCAGCCATCCAATAACACAACGAAAAAAAAAAAACTAACAATTATCAAGGCCAACATATGAGTGAATATCAATTTCATTTGTTCTATTTCATAAATTACAATATGACGCAATACGCTATTACCTCATTTAACAGCTAAATCGAAATTCAAAACTGGTTGTGAAGTGGACAACAAATTTTGTCTCAGAGCCATACCCCCCCCCCGAACTAACTCAGTGGCTTTATTGAACCCGTAGGTTCATGGCCGGGCGGACACCCCTATCCTGAGCTAATGTTTTCCAATCATCCCTTAAATCATTGTTAATGATATTCTCCCACCTCATTCTTAGTCTACCAACTGGACATTTCCCCTCTGGTTTTCCTGTAAAAAGCTTCCATGCCTATCTTTCATTGCTCATTCATGCTACATGTCCTGTCCACCGCAGTCTGCGAGACTTAATTGTTCTTATTATATCTGGTTTCCTATAAATATAGTGAATCTCCTTCCTCAAGATATCAGGGGTTGCTGCACACTTGGCACCTTTAAGTCACGCTTATACAGTTATCTGTTGTCTAATAATTAATTTTTCTCTATTTATTTAATTTTATACTATGTCATTAATAATCTTTTCCTCGTTTTTTATATATCTTCTACATATTATATATTTAATTCGTTAAATTTAGAGTAAATCAAAATACATTATAAATATTAATTATATTGTATTTATAACATGTAATCGTTTATGTTTATTGTAATTTAGATGTAAGACTATTTTTTTGTATTTTTTAAAACCTGGTTGAGTGGCAGACAAGGCCTTAACTCTGCCAGGCAAAATAAAGCTATTATTATTACTCTTACTTACTCACTGGCACTATCGAACTCATAGGTTCTTGGCCGCACGGACATAAGCTCTCCATACATCCCTATCCTGAGCTAATGTTTTCCAATCATTCCCTGTATAATCTACTTCCCTCAAATCATAGTTAATGTTATTCTCCCACCTCATTCTTGGTCTACCAACTGGGCGTTTTCCCTCTGGCCTTCCTACATGAAGCTTCCATGCAAGTCTTTCATTCCCCATACGTGCAACATGTCCTGCCCATCGCAGTCTACGAGACTTAACTGTTCTTATTATATTTGGCTTCCTATAAAGACCATGTAGTTCATTGTTATGTAGTCTTCTCCATTCACCTGTCTGTTCATCTCTCTTTGGTCCAAAAATTTTCCTAAGTACTTTATTCTCAAATACTTGTAATCTCCTTTCCTCTCTTAAAGTAAGAGTCCATGTTTCGCATCCATATAATATAACTGGTAGAATAATAGTTTTATATATTTTCAGTTTAACGTTTTTTGAAAGGAGTTGGGACATCAAGAGTCTCTGCAATGCATAATAGCACGCATTTCCAGAATTGAACCTATGTTTAATTTCTTTGTGCATCTCATTCCTATTTGTGATTATTGTTCCTAAGTATTAGAATTCAGCCACTGCCTCAAAATTTCCCTCATTTGTCATTAGCTGTCCATTTCCATTATTTAATGAATTTCTACGTGTGACCATATATTTAGTTTTATTGATATTTACTTCCAGTCCTAATTTCTTAGTATTACTCAATAGTGTGTATTATTATTATTATTATTATTATTATTATTAGTTCACTGTTACTTAATTTTTCCCATTCGCCTGTTCACCTCTCTTTGGTCCAAACAGTGTCCTAAGAACTTTATTCTCAAATACTCGTGATCTTTTCTCATACCTTAAAGTAGGGTCCACGTTTCGAATCTATATAGGCCTAATGTAACTGGGTGAATAACAATTTTGTATACATTCAGTAGATTTTGTATAATTCAGTATATAATACTCAGTATATTTTGTAAAGTACCAAAATATTAAAAATGTGTATCATTTTGTAAGTTAACACCAAAGAAAATTGACGAAACAGCCCCAGAAATGGGACACTCTTCACGAAACATTCGCACAAAGATATGATGCCTTTTAACGGAGAACGAAATCGCAGAGATTACATAATTTATTATCGGTAAAAACAAACATAAGGTGCATTAAGATCATTGGACGGCCAGCATAACGAGTTCCATTATATTTGTGGCCCTACTTCATTTGCATAATGGATATTACACGAGAAGTGGAAAATAACTGGTTACAACAACTACAATAATAATGATAATAATAATAACAATAATAATAATCATCATTATCATAGTACATTCACGAATTTAGGCCATTTGTTGACCTGTTTCGGCCTCAAGAGAAACACCATCCAAAAGTCTTTTGAGTGGACGTCCTGGTCTTAACTGGTTGAGTGGCAGACAAGGCCTTAAATCTGCCAGGTAAATAAAGCTATTATTATTATTATTATTATTATTATTATTATTATTATTATTATTATTATTATTATCATTACTATTATTCCTGCAGGTTGATATCTTAACATTTGTTTGGGTATTCTGTGACCTTCCATTCGATGAACACGTTGCGTCCATCTTGACTTATAATCAGAAATTTTCTTTTCTAAAGGTTCCATGTGTAATTCTTCTAAGATGTCTTAATTTTTTTTGTGATCTAGTAGTGTGTATCCTGCAGTCCTCCGAAGGTATCTCATTTCAGCAGATCTAAGTCTCTGTATATCCTTCTGTTTCAACGTCCATACTTGGCTACCATACAAAAGAGTTGGCAGAGCCAGTGTTTTATACACTTTTAGTCTTGAATGCTTTTGGACTGTGGCTTGAAGATAAAATTTATTAACCCTGAAATTCTTAAAAATTTAGATATTTTTGCATTTACATCCTTTTCTTCTTCATATGAGATATTGCATCCTAGATATGTAAAATTATTCACCTGCTCCAAAATTTTATTGTCAAGTACAATTTTACTTCTGACAGGATCTACACCTTGAAATGCCATAATTTTTGTTTTCTCTGTAGATATCTTCAATCCATACTCTTCTGTAATTTTGTTAAGTAGTAATAATAATTATTATCATCATCATCATCACTCCAGGGATTAGGCAATTGCCCGTTCCGACTTCATAATGCATCAGCCCAAAGGTCTTCCAACATCACGTCTTCCTCTTGCTTGATAATTTCTTGCTAACAATGGATATCTCTCCTTACTCATTCCATCCATGTGATCAATCCATTTCTGTCTGTAATTCGTGACTTTATCCAATAAAGGCTGTGCTTTCAATTCTTCTCTTATATCCTTATTTCTTATTCTATCAAGTCTTGTACATCCTTTTACATGTCTTAGGAACCTCATCTCCGCCGTCTGTATTCTATCCTTCTGTTTTTTCACTGGAGCCCAAGTTTCACACCCATACAATATTGTGGGAACCGCCATAACATTATACATTTTTATCTTGGTTTCTTTTCTAATTTTATTTTTGAATGTTCTCTGTATTGTTCCACACACCGTCTGAAATTTATTTATTTTTGAGTCAATATCTCTTTCCACATTGTAGCCAACATCACAGCGCAAATATTTGAAACTAGACACCTGTTCCATACTTTGATTTTCTAAATAATTTTGTATCTCACTGGATCTCTTCCTCTAAAATAATAATAATAATAATAATAATAATAATAATAATAATAATAATAATATTTATACCCTAACTCAATAGTATAAGCTGTTAGTTTATGCTGATGATGCATTGTTATGCGATGGTGAGGACCAACACACATACAGACACACACTATTGCGTAACGCTAAGAAATTGGAACTAGAAGTAAATATCAATAAAACAAAATATAGGATAACACTAGAAATATATTATGTAATAGAAATGGACAATTAATGAATAACGACGGAAATTTTGAATAAGTGGCGAATTCAAATACCTAATATAACTACCTCACTGGCACTATAGAACTCGTAGGTTCACGGCCGCGCGGACATAAGCTCTCCACACATCCTTATCCTCAACTAATGTTTTCCAATCATCCCCTAAGTAATCTACTTCCCTCAAACCATAGTTAATATTTTCTCCCATCTCATTCTTGGTCTACCAACTGGGCGTTTTTTCTCTGGTTTTCCTACAAAAAGTTTCCATGCCCCTCTTTCATAATCCATTCGTGCCACATGTCCTGCCCATCGCAGTCTATGAGACTTAACTGTTCTTATCATATCTGGTTTCCTATAAAGATCATGTATGTAGTCTTCAATGACCTGTCTGTTCATCTCTCTTTGGTCCAAACATTTTCCTAGGAACTTTAATCTCAAATACTCGTAATATTTTCTTCTGCCTTAAAGTAAGAGCCCATAATTAATTTTTTTTATTCTCGTGGGAAATTTAATGAAATTGCCATGTTCAGTTTATTTCAAAAGTTGCTCAAATCTGTGGTATGGGCCTCAAGATTTTACTTCCCTTCCGAAAGACAATTTTTAACCTATCATTCATCTTACCATATAAATCATATATAAAACATACGTTCTATGATTGGTATTTGATTCTCACTTTTATATATATTTTTTTGTTATCTCGATTATTAAACAAAGTAATACATTCTTCGAGAGAGTATTCTAGCCTTAAACAGTAACATGGGACGTTTAATTCCTTCAGAGTTAATTAACAACCGAACAAACCAGAAAAACGTTTTATTATTTATAATAAATGGCTACTTGTTTTCTACTGTGCTTAATTAAAATAAGATAATAGGATATAATTGCAATGTATAAACGAATGAACATTAGTTTTATTTTTCTTTCCTTTTCTGAGCAATAAAGACAATAAATTCAGTGTCAGGTTTTCTCTATGGAGTAACTTAATAACAGTTAATGCAAGTTATCTTTTAACTACAAGCCAAGAGGTTCAAGGAATATAGGAAGTTCAGTGAAAAGATGGACAGAACACGTGAGGCGGAACAGGCAATTTACCTAGTCCGTGAAGTGAAGAAAAGGACAAGAACTGTTGCTAGCCTAACATTCACAGAGGTGAGAGATCATCCACCCAGTAATATGTGAACATGAGAGGTTTTCCAGTAGTGGTAGGTGGTTTTCTCAACCTGATTAATAATCTTAGTTTTCTTAATAAATCCATTGATTTCGGCCGGATTCTAAGTCCCTCCAGAAGCGAGAATGGCAGTCGGTAGAGAGTTGAAAACCGAATGTATCAGTCACATATAGGCCCTATTGATCAATCGTTGAATTAGTCAACTTTTAATGAAACTTGCAGGATTTGTCTGGTTTTCACTCTGACCAAATGATGATCCGAATTGCAGTCTGTCCCTCTAACTGATCTAACATCGATGATGCTACTGTGCCAGCGTTTGTGTACTAATACACGATCTATTTCCGAGTTTCGCAATGTGGAGACGTCTAGGTGTATTAAAAAGAAAAACATATCAAAGATATAGGCCGAGTATAAATTTAAATTTCGGCCGCGGTGGATTAGTGATTATGCTCCTTGCCTCTGGTTCCGAGGGTCGCAGGTTCAAACCCGGCCGGAGTCGATGGATTTTTTTAGGATGGAAAAATCTAAGCAGCAAATCCTCCGGGAGGGACTTTAAGCCGTGAGTCCAGTCTGAAGATTTTCAGGCTTGTAAAAGATCCTTAAGCCTGGCCTTATGATGAAAGAGAATTTTATAAGCAGAATGAGTTGTTGATGTTCATATTGGAGTTTGGATGGTGTAATCAATATCATACTATTATCATTGAATCTCCAAATATTTTGAAACCGAATTTCGCCACAAAGGCATGTTAGGGTTGTAGCTTACTATTATACTATATATTGTAAAACAGAAATATTAACTTACGGTTTTAGGAGTGTTATGAATTACATAAATTGTCTGTAAGTATCTTAGAAAATACTACATATTGTTATGAATTTGTATTATATATAGGCCCTATTGATCAATCGGTGGATTAGTCAACTTTTAATGAAACTTGCAGGATGTCGGAAGTAGGCTAGATTGCTGAGTGTTGTAGTCCTAGATACACAGTGCAGTTCCTAGAACTAGACACGTCAGGAAATGCCAGAAACCCACTCGATTACTGTAACTGTCATTCAACGTGAATCGTGTTTTCTCATACAGTCTGTGCAATGGTGAATAATACTTCCCAAGTACCAACTTTAAGGTATCCTATTTTTAAATATAACTAACTCACTAGCACTATCGAACCCGTAGGCTCATGATAGCTCAGGCATACGTCCTCAATACATCCCTATCCTGCGCTAATGTTTTTCCAATTATCCCCTGTATAATCCACTTCCCTCTTATACATTTTATAAGAAGAATGTATGATTGTAAAGCAAGTATTAAGGTTGGAAATAGAGTATCCTCAGAATTTGATATAACAAAAGGATTAAGACAAGGATGCGGGATGTCACCAACATTGTTCAAGATATATTTAGAAGATGTATTAATGAAATGGAATAAGTCATGTAGGGGAATGGGCATCAACATTAATGGCCATTTACTGCACAATTTATTATTCGCTGATGACCAGATTATAATAGGACAAGATAAAGAAGATATAGAATATATGATTAGAAAGTTGGTAGATGTATTTGAGGTAGATGGACTGAAGATAAATTATATTAAAACAGAATATATGGTAAACGGAGCAAATTCAGAAGACCTACAAATAAATAATATGACAATTAAATGTGTTGAAGAATTTAAATATCTTGGATCTGGTACTTGTGAAAAAATATATTATTAACAGAGCAAATTGTGCAAGAAAGGCGATTAGATCCCTGAATGGTTTTTATGGAATAGAAATTTGACCAGAAAAACAAAAAAAGAGATTATACAGACAATAATAGAAAGTATACTCACATATGGATCAGAAAGCTGGACAATAAATGAAATGATGCAGAAAATAATCTTGGCGACAGAAATGGATGGATTACGGAGAAGTATGAGAATATCCAGGCTACAACATATTCGAAATACATATATCAGACAAGAAATGGATGCACAAGAAACTGTTATCGATAGGATAACAAAGAGAGCTCTACAGTGGTATGGACATGTACAACGGATGTTGGAAGACCAGTGGCCTGAACAGGTGTTGGATTGAATGGTACCAGGCAGAAGGAAGAAGGGGAGAAGTAGAAGAGCATGGAATGAGGGAATATATGATGCCATGATGAAGAGGGGTTGGAAGATGGATGATGAGAAGACAGGAATCTCTGAAAAGCAGGAATCAATGGCAAACTGCTGTAAAGCGGAAAGCCTGTATTAAGTATTAAGTAAATAATCCACTTCCCTAAAATCAGCGTTGATTGTTATTCTCCCACCTCATTCTTGGCATATCAACGGGGCTGTTTCTTCTGGTTTTCCCAAAACAACTTCCCTTGTACCTCTTTCATTCTCATTTGTACCACATGACCTGCCCATCACAGTCTACGAGACTTAATCCTTTATTGTAACTGGTTCCTTATAAAGCTCATGTAGCTCACTGTTATGCAGTCTTCTCCATTCACCTGTCCATCTCTCTTTGGTCTATTTTTTTTCTTCCGATTGAGGGTCTTTCCACTTTTCAGCGGTTGCCCTTTTATCAGCCGGCTGCTGGCCCTTCACATCCACATGTGTCAATCACAGAGGTAGATGATCAACAGCCAATGTAGTGGTGACATGTGGTTAGCATGTCGAGTACCCCAGCCGTTATAGCTGGTTCCTCTACCTGGAGCCACTACTTATTGTAGCTACCCAATTGCCTCACGATGCTGGGTGGGCACCGGTCCCATACTGGCCGAAATACCATGAGAAAATTTCTTCCCCATGGAGACTCGAACCAGCGCAAGTCCCGTAGCTCTGCGCCAAGGCTTCCTACCTTAACCGCTCGGCTACGGCGCGGGACCTAATTTTTTTTCTGAGAACTTTATTCTCAAATACCCGTAAACTTTTCTCTTCCCTTAAAGTAAGAGTCCGTGTTTCGTATCCATACAATATAACTGGAAGAATAACAGTTTTGTATATTTTCAGTTTAACGTTTTTTTATTCAGAGAAGTTGGGACGAAAAGAGTAATTGTAATGCATAATAGCACTTAGTTCCAAAACTGAGTCAACATTAATAAGATTCATGACAAGTTTCGTTGAGGTATTATTCAAAGTTAAAATATAAAACTATGAAATACTCGTATTTACCTGAAAGGTCCGTCTCCTCTACTTTATTAGTTATTTATCTGTAGCGCTTTCGGGACTAGTCCCATCATCAGCAGGATTCAAAACTGGCGTTTCACTGAAAATCTGGCAGAGGGTGTTACATGTACTGAGTGAGTTTTCATTTATCAGATGGTCGTTGTTAACTGCCTTCAAAATTTCCATCTCCTCGTCGAGGAGACGGACATTTTAGGTAAATATTTATCATTTTATATTTTAATTTCAAATTGAGTCTATGTTTAATTTCTTAGTGAATCTGATTCCTGTTTGCAATTATTGTTCCTAGGTATTTGAATTCAGTCACTTTTTCAAAATGTCCCTCATTTGTCATTAACTCTCCAATTCAATATTATATAACGCACGTGTGGGGAATGAAATATTTGCATGGAAGCTTCTTGTAGGAAAGCCAGAGGGAAAACGCCCAGTTGGTAGACCAAGAACGAAGTGGGAGAATAACATTAACTATGATTTGAGGGAAGTAAATTATACAGGGAATTTAATACACAAGTGATCTTCTTGGTGATCAAATATTAAAATATATATACAGTCAATATGCCCATTTCACCAATTAATGTTTAAAAAGGTCAACAAGTTTCCACAGCCAAGCTGTCATTCTCAAGACCAGATATTGACTGAAGACAAACGCAGTTTGTTTTTAAGTGAATTTGTTTATTATTTATTATCAATTTTGTCTTCAGTCAATATCTGGTCTTTAGAATGACAGCTTGGCTGTGGAAACTTGTTGACCATTTCAAAACATTATTTGGTGAAATGGGCATATTCACTGTATATATATTTTTATACAGGGAATGATTGGAAAGCATTAGCTAGGGATAGGGATGTATAGAGAGCTTATGTCCGCGCGGCCATGAACCTACGGGTTCGATAGTGCCAGTGAGTAAGTATATTCAAGAACGTATATAGGGTATATAGTTTTATTAATTTTTACGACCAGTCCCAATACACAGGAATTAGATGTTCATGAGTTTTAACAACTAGGGCTTATTTACAGAAAGTAGTCAAAATCGGCTGTAAAAGACAAACAAAATGTTAATGAGAACTTATTTGAGTCGTTTATTATTTCTGCGTGCCTAAAATTATACCGTAGAGGCTAAAAAAGACAAAAGATTAAATTTCACCGGAAACAGTTAAAAAAAATTGTTTATTCTTGTTATAGCGTATATCACAGAACTGTAAAAAAAAAGATAAAAATAAAGTAGGACCGGAACAGACAGAAACTAATTTTATACGTACACAGGATCCTGTTTAAAAACATTTTACATTAGAATTCAAAGTTGAGTGTATTTCCTAGAAGAAGAATTAATTCAAGTTACAAATTATCAACATTGAATTTTTATCAGATAAACTACTGGACATAATATTTCTAAAAGCATAAAACTACTTTTTATTTGTATTTATTTCGAAATGCATTACGAGAAAAATCACAAAATGTTTTATCATGTCTTGTATAATTTACACATTTATTTGCAGGAACAACTTGGAAACGATACGTAGTTTCTCCTATATAGGAGTTCTAACCTTCGGACCTCATTTCATTGTATCATCAATATTATTCGTGTTCCTAGCGACCAGTTAATGCTCACCATATTTAAAAACTTGGTGATTTTTCATCATCCAAATTGGGAATTTTCGCATTAGCTTAATACGGTGCTTATGCAAGTCGCCAGTTATCATAGTTTACCTTTTAAATAGATATCACCTAATGAGATTTACATAAAAAGTGAACCAGGAAGAGACGAGTTCCCTTTATTAAAGCAGCATCATCTAGTGCCCTTCCTGGTTTCCCACACTTTTATTGCACAAGAACATGTCGATAAGCGACATTCTTAAACGATAATTCTCATAAATAAAGGGGAGTCGATTGTTTTGTAATGGCATAAAAAAGTTCGGCGATTCTAGTGCAAATGACAATCTATAGTATTATTGCCTCACTCTGATGGTTACCCGTCTTTATAAAATCGGGTGTCGCATGGCAATGCGGTGCTGTCACGTTTCTCATAGCGCTTTGGGCGTTTATTACACAAGGACAGAAGACATTGATTATTTATTATTTAATTTTTGTTATTATTTGATATCGCTTAACTTTTAAAATTAAAATTATATATATTTATTTATTAAATAATTTAATCCCAACATTATATGAGTGTTTCAGTGCCATAGGTGTCTAACCCGAAATTAAAAAAAATTATGCTTTCCCTGTAATTACACTAGATATAATCATCTCTATCGGAGCCACATCTGCCTGTAACATTATGGATGAGTTAAAATTAACATAAAAATGTTATAGGCAGATGTGGCTCTGACAGAGATGATTATTTCTAGTGCAATTACAGGGAAAATCATACGGTATATATTTTTTTATTTGTGAGTTAGGGATCTATGGCACTGACGCACTCATATAGCTTGTAGATCTACATAAATTTAATATTCATTCAAAATCATGCTGAAAATATTATTATTATTATTAACTGTTCGGTCTGAAATATTTTTTCATGGCCGCCACAACTTGAAATCACTTATATATTAAACTAATATATGTAGATATTGTATTATTATTCGAGCTACATATCACAATAAATAACTGATAATTATACCATTAATTACGGTATACAATTTTATAACTGGATCGAATGCTCCACATCGTTCCGAGTAGTAATTGAAACTGAGGGAAGAATTGGAATGTGGCAACATTGTGGTAGTCGCGGCACTCGAGATCTTTGTATTTTAACAACATATAACAGCTGCGGGGAAACAAAGCGAGCCGCTTGTTAAGCATCATAGCGAGGCGATAAAAATTCCAAGTAAATAGCAAAATAAGATATTAAATATAAATTTGGTACCTGGTAAGTCAGTCGTCCTCAACTAAATTATTGAAATTCATCAAGTAGTTCCAATATGGTTGAATATGTTCATTACACAAACTTACCGGTGCTTTAATATGAATTTTAAAAGTGTTGATAGCAGAACATTCACAGATTAAATTATTGTAGAAATAGAAATACATTACCCACAATGGAAATGCACAGTTATCGACAAATGATGAAAATTGTTCTACAAGTGGCTGAATTCAAATACCTAGGAACAATTATTAGAAATAGTAATGAGATGCCCGCGCCGTAGCCGAGCGGTTAAGGTAGGAAGCCTTGGCGCAGAGCTACGGGATTTGCGCTGGTTCGAGTCTCCATGGGGGAAGAAATTTTCTCATGGTATTTCGGCCAGTATGGGACCGGTGCCCACCCAGCATCGTGAGGCAATTGGGTAGCTACAATAAGTAGCGGCTCCAGGTTGAGGAACCAGCTATAACGGCTGGGGGACTCGACATGCTAACCACATGTCACCCCCTACACTGGCTGTTGATCATCTACCTCTGTGATTGACACATGTGGATGTGAAGGGCCAGCAGCCGGCTGGTAAAAGGGCAACCGCTGAAAAGTGGAAAGACCCTCAATCGGAATGAGATGCACAAAGAAATTTAACATAAGCTCAATTCTGGAAATGCGTGTTATTAGCATTACAAGGACTCTTGTCGTCGCAACTTCTCTAAAAAAACGTTAAACTGAAAATAAGTAAAACTTATTTTCCCATAAGAAAAAGAATGAAGATATAAGAAAGAAACTAAATATTTTCAAATTTACAGACCGAATAATTAGATATAGGAACGACTGGAAAGAACATATTGATAGAATGCAGAAGAAAGATTTCCAAAATTATTGCTAAATTATAAATCGCACGGAAGGACAAATATTGGACGCCCACACAGAAGATGGTCTGAACAATTTTAACAATTCTAGCTTTCATGAAACCGGAACGAGCCAACAGGCTTAATTCCTGGATGGTGATGATGATTATTTCCCCAGTTATATGGGTGCGAAACATGGACCCTTACTTTAAAGGAGGAGAAAAGATTACGAGTATTTGAGAATAAAGTTTGCAGGAAAATTTTTGAAGCGAAGAGTAATGAACAGACAGGCGAATGGAGAAGACTGAAAAAAACAGAGAGCTACATGGATCTTTATAGGAAGCAAGATAGACCATAATAATTACAGTTAAGTATTGTAGACTGCGATGAGCAGGACATGTGGCAGGAATGGGGAATGAAAGAGGGATGTGGAAGCTTCTTGTACAAAAACAAGAGGGAAACTCCCAGTTGGTAGACCAAGAATGAGGTGGAAGAATAAAATTAACCATGATTGATTGATATATCTTTCTTTACAAACCCACCCGGGAATTGTACACGGGCTCCTAGAATAACAGAACACACAATTAACAATGCAATAACGATATCATAACCGTTTCTAAACAAAATCTTGAATCATGTTGGCATGATAAGCGCTATTGTGGGATCCAGATACCTGACCGCTTTCTTACATCTCGAGGCATTTCAAATTAAACCGAACCATTTATCCAACCTCTAACAGACACTGGCTGTGATTTCTGATTTCCAATGAGTAGAGCAATTTACTTCTTTTTCAGGGGTACACCGGTTCCATATATGTCCAAGATCTTATTTAGATAATGGTAGCATAAATCAGATACTTTGTACATCAGCTTAATTCTGAATTTTCCATATATGTAAGCATTCCCTTGAAGAAAAATATTATCTGAATTTGAGGCCAAATGGACCAGGAACTTATCTACCTCGGTCACACTGCTTTTCGTTACAACTTACGGTACATGTTTATTGCAAAGTTATTTAATAAACAATGATTTCTACAACACCGATGCCATGATCTCAGAAGACTGGAAGAAGCCGAACTACGAACTACGACACCTAGTGACCCGGCTAGCAGTACCCGGCTTCCATCACAGACTGTGCAAAACGAAACAGTTTCATGACCCGGGACCAGAATGCGTGTGCGAGCGATGCGGCATGTTATGCGAGAGATACCATGTGCTACAGTGCAAAAACAGAGGGCAATCTCTGACAGGATTCTGTATGGACAGATAAACTAATATAGATTAACTAATCTTTGCACATTGTGCGCTATATATTATTATTTAATAAACAATATTTAAAATTATATTTATTATAATCATCAACTTATTTATATTTAGGTCGTTTGAACCTGTTCTTACGAGATCTCAAGATATGGTTGGGCAGTCCATCTTAATTTTGGTCTTCCTTTATATTTTTAGTTTAACGTTTTTTGAAAGATACCTTACTTTTTGCAGACGACCAAGTTCTAATATCTAGTTCAGAAGATGGTCTACAGAAATCGCTCTTTCAGTTAAATAATATTATACAGAAATATAATTTCAAAATATCAATAAGTAAAACGAAAATCCTAGCTTTTAAGGGATCAGATACCGTAAGAGCTAAAATAATTCTGGAAGGGAAACCCATTGAACAAGTGAACCAGTTTAAATACCTGGGTTATGAAATCTCCTATTTTAAAAATGAAGATTTATTTAACAAACTTAATAAGTTTAATTATATATTTGGAATTTTCGAGTGCATCAGAATATTCTCCATACCAGACTTAAAATAATCTACTTTATCAATAGGACGTTTAAAAGCACAAGTAAAGAAATAAAACTAAAATTGTATAAAGTAGTGGCAGTCCCCTTACTATTGTATGGTAGTGAATTTTGGGTTTTAACTAAAAGAGAAGAGAAGATCATAGAAGCAGCTGAAATGAGATTTCTGAGAAGTGTGGCTGGTTGCAAACTTCTAGATAAGAGAAGTAAAGATATTAGAAATGAGCTAAATATATTTAAAAATCTTCGATGGAATAAAAAAATCTAGAAAAAACTGGAAAGAACATGTTCAAAGAATGGAAGATGATCGCATTCCCAAAATTATACTTAAATACAAACCAAAAGGACGCAGGAATGTTGGTAGACCGAAGAAGAGATGGATCCAACTTTTGAATGAGAATCTATGAGACCGGAACAAGCCACATGGGCTTAATACGTGATTGTTGATGATATGATGTTTTTTGAAAGGAGTTGGGACAAGAGTCCCTGTAATGCATAATAGCACGCATTTCCAGAAATGAGCCTATGTTTAATTTCTTTGCATATCTCATTTCTATTTGTGATTATTGTTCCTAGGTATTTGAATTCAGCCACTTCCTCAAAATTTCCCTCATTTGCCATTAGCTGTCCATTTCCATTAGGTATATATAATGAATTTCTATGTGTGACCATATATTTAGTTTTATTGATATATACTTACCGAAGGCAAATTAATTCCAATTCACGCTAAATTAGACACTCTTATGGTTGTGAAATCTCTACATGATGATTAACGCGGTAAGTTGACTAAAGCCACATTTTGTTTGCTCTTGCAACACAATTCAAAAGATTGAGACCGCTTTACTAGATCGTGTCAGAAGCTATTTATGTCCCGGAATGTAGTAATTAGTGGATAAAACATAATATCAGATTACCGGTATTTATAATTCAATAAAATAGTTCCAACACGATTATAAGGCACCGTTTCTTTCTTATATAAACAGAAACAGCAGGTAATTAAAACTATATAGCCTGTTTCTAGGTCAATATTTCCTGCTAGCAACATTATCATTTTTATATAATGTTATTATTATACAATACTTAGTAGTTGTTTCTTCTACTAACAGATGCCACTACAGTATTACTGGTAAGTTTTTATTCAATGTCGTCCGTGGCGATAGGGTCTGCGGTATAAATTTAGCGTGTCTGCATTCCTTCGAAGATTACACACTTATATATACTGTAATGAGATATCTTCGAAGGACTGCTGGATACACACTACTAGATCATAAAAAATGGAGACATCTTAGAAGAATTACACATGGAACCTTCAGAAAATAAAATTTCTAATTATAAGTCAAGATGGATGCAACATGTTCATCGAATGGAGGACCATAAGATACCTAAGCAAATGTTAAGATATCAACCCGCAGAAAGGAGAAGACCAGGGCGACCCTCAAAAGACTTTTGGATGGTGTTTCTATTGAGGCCGAAACAGATCAATAAATGACCTAAATTTTGAATGGGCTATGATGATGAAATGTTATAGTACGAAAACCAGAAGGAAAACGCCCAGTTGGTAGACCAAGAATGGGGTGGAGAATAACACTAACCATGATTTGTGGGAAGTTTATTATACAGGGGATGATTTGAAAACATCATCTGAGGATAGCTATGTACGTAGAGCTTATGTCAGCGCGGCCATGAGCCTACGGGTTAGTTTTAAATATTGATAAATCTAATTCATATAGGTTTATCATTAGAAATTGGGACTAGAAGCAAATATCAATAAAACTAAATATCTGTGAACAATAAATACGAACAGGAATGAGACGCATAAAGAAATTAAACAGAACTGTTATTCACCCAGTTATATATATTACATGTAAGCGAAACATCGATCTTTATTTCAAGGAAAGATAAAATATTAGGAGTATTTGAGAAAAAAAATGTTTCCTAAGAAAATATTTGGACCAAAGAGATGAAGAGACAGGCGAATGGAGACTATTTAACAGAGAGCTATAAGATCATTATGAAAAATCACATACAGTAAAACCTGTCTTAGCCGGAACCTTTATAAAGGAAACCTGTAGAGACGCAAAAAAAATCTCCAGAACGGTACGATTTTATATGTAAAATCGTCCTGTATAAGCCGGAAACCTTCATAACGCGGTAACGGAATGGTTTTTAAAGTACCAATAGTTAATTTTTACCTCAGTAAGACGGAAAATTACTCTTAAGCACGTTTTAATTACAGTATTAATGACCACACGTGAAAATTCTGCACATGACGCTTTCTGCATTATATCGTTTTACCTTGTTGTCTAGTTTCAAATATTTGGGCTGTGATGTTGGCTACAATGTGGAAAGAGATATTGACTGCAAAATAAATACATTTCAGACGGTGTGTGGAACAATACAGAGAACATTAAAAAATAAAATTACAAAAGAAACCAAGTTAAAAATGTATAATGTTATGGCGGTTCCCACAATATTGTATGGATGTGAAACTTGGGCTCCAGTGAAAAGACAGAAGGATAGAATACAGACGGCGGAGATGAGGTTCCTAAGACAAGTGAAAGGATGTACAAGACTTGATAGAATAAGAAATGAGGATATAAGAGAAGAATTGAAAGTACAGCCTTTACTGGATAAAGTCACGAATTACAGACAGAAATGGATTGATCATCTGGATGGAATGAGTAAGGAGAGATATCCATTGTTAGCAAGAAATTATCAAGCAAGAAGAAGACGTGATGTTGGAAGACCTAGAAGACGTTGGGCTGATACATTATGAAGTCGGAACGGGCAATTGCCTAATCCCTGGAGTGATGATGATGATGACCTTGTTGTGCTGCCCTTGTATTGCGGGGATAACTTTGCTTATGTGTGACAGCGGGGAATCCCTCGCTTTTCCTTGCCTGCTTACGTTACCTGCGAGGGAGTTTGGGGAACTCTTCAGTCCTCCTGTAGTCGAGTTCCTTCTCGCTTTTGTGTAATAAAGTTGTTTTGTATTCCCGTACAAACTGAGCTGTGTTACACACTATTTTGTCTGTATTTCAGTCAATGCATTATGTCTTTAAAGCGTGCATGTAAAACCCTTACACTGCGTGAGAATATTCAAGCTTGTAATTTGGGAGCCCTTTATAAGAAGAAAAACTGCCAAGACGGAAATACATTTTTAAGGAGCCGTCATGTTCCTTCATAGACAGGTTTTACTGTATAATAAGAACATTAAGTGTCACAGACTGCGATGGGCAGGACATGTGGTACGAATGGGAAATATGAGAGGAGCATGGAAGGTCATTGTAGGAAAACCAGAGGGAAAACGCCCAGTTGGTAGACCAAGAATGAGGTGGGAGAATAACATTAACCATGATTTGAGGGAAGTAGATTATACAGGGAATGAATGGAAAACATTAGCTTAGGATAGGGAATATAGAGAGCTTATCTCCTTCGGACATAAATCTAAGGGTTCGATAAGGCCAGTGAGTCAATTAACAAAATCAAAATAAATCATTTAAAAATAAGTTTGAATTATATATTTTAAATTGCCACCAGGAAGTATGAGTCGGTTTCAATGAAAGAAAACCGTGAGTTCATCCCATAGACTTTTGACATTTGGCAAGGGTGTGGGTGGGCTCATTTATTTTTGGAAAGTGGTGTAAGCTGTCACATGATTTGAGAGGGCTGTAAATATTGTGGGTCCTTGCGCAAGTTGTTCCAAAGAAGATAAAACTACAAGCACTATATTTCTGCTGTGTCGTTTTACATAGCACTATTTCAAAATAACATTTCCAATAGTTTATAGATCACATAGTTCTGACAATGAATAAGTGCGCACAGATTCTGGCCCATTTGTCTTACTTGTGTCATTGCTATCATTATCAAACATGTTTCCGAAACAAACCCGTTATGAATTATATTGTTTGGCACCTCACACCTGTGGTAAGTAGATTCTACACTACACTAAAACCGAACCAGGGTTGCCAAACACCCAATCAGAAAAGTGGCTAAAATCTTCTTCTTCTTCTTCCGAATGCAGTATTGGGTGATGATGCCCGTTCTGCGACTACAAAAACTGATGTTTCCATCGGTTGAAGGGTCTTCCGAGGTCTCTTTTGCCTTTAGGGTTGAGTGGTAAATCATCTTTGGTAAACGGGAATTTGACATTCTCTGGACGTGTTGGAACCATTTAATCTGATAATTTTGTATATGTTCAACCATTTCCCTACTATTCCACTGCATCCTTATCTCATCACTTTTCATTCTATCCCTTAATGTTACTCCAGTTAGTGATCGGAGGAATCTCATTTGTGAACTATTAATGCGGAATTTATCTTTTGCTCGAAGTGTCCAGCATTCACTTCCGTATAGTAGAGCAGGTTTGGCTATGGCATTATGAAATCTCAATTGGATTTCTTTCCTCATTTGTTTTCCAAAATTTCTCCTAATTATACCATTTAATCTGTTATATTTTTCTAAATTTGTTTCCACATCTTTTTGATTATGAAACTGTGATATATTATTACCTAAATAATTAAAGTGTGTTACCGTACTTGTTCTATTAATAATAATATAAAGGAGCACTCAGAAGAGCATTAGTTTCGAAAGTTTTACGTTCTTTTCCACTGATCACTTGTATTCACTCTTTGCTGTATTCATTAATTGATTTTGGTCTGTTTTTACACTCTGTGATATGATAAAGTTTACACTTATCACCGCACAGTGCACATCTGCAGTCTTCAGTTGGCTGGTGGAATTTTTTATTTTCGCAGACCTTGTGATGAAAGCCATGTATTGCTAGTCTGGTTACAACGTGTCTCAGTGTCTGACATTCTCTTGTCCAGTTTCTGTCTGTCATGGCACTGGAAGTGTAAAATTCCTCATTTATTTCCTTCCGTTTCTGTTCCCTCACTTTTACTGCTTTTTGATATGCTTGTTCTATTGGTTTATTATTTATTATTATTTTTACTCTCGAAAGTTCCTTTCCAGTGATTGCCATGGATTTGGTTTTATTTTCAGATATTTTCATGTTGTATTTTTCTAGGGTTTTCTGCAATTTGAACACTGATCTCTGCAAATAAAATTGACTCCTAAAATGGCTAGAAATGGCTAAAATTTAACTTTTGTCCGTGGAGGAAGTTGCATTCTAAAAAGTTAGATTATGGACTTGTCAATCTGCATCTCTCAAATACAATTTAGGGAGTACTTTTTCTCTTCGCTAATGCAATGGCTGCAATTATAATAAAATGACCAAATTACACTGAGCAACAAAAAAAGAAACTTTTTTTTTGTCTCAGAAAGAAAAATATGTGATTCTGATAGTATTTTTTCTCCTGAATTCAAATATGATATCGGTTTTTATTCATCACGCAAGGTTTCCGAGAGACAGGAATTTATAATTCCAAACATTTTAATATTTTGTACATTCGTAACTACACAATATTCGAACATTCGGATTCACCTAGAAAGTAAGAAATTACGATTTTCTGCTATATTTCGCCTGTGGAGCATCCCTTTTGATGGCCCAACAATAATCGGCCAGCATATTAGGATTCCATTTGTCTTGATATATCTTTTCCACAGTTGAAATCTCCTGAGTTAGCTCATTTGGTTTTATTTTACAATGGACAAATGGGCGAAAAAACATTTATTAAAATAATAATTATTTAAATCAATTAATTGAAATTGAAATAAAAAAAACTGTGGGTGATGGAGAAATTCCGAATACATAATTTGAAGACACGATAAAAAACTGCATGAAGTACAGCTACTGGTACTCATGACACAAAAATCATGTTGGCCAATGTTATTAATATAAAGTATATTTAAAAAAATAAATATATATTTATAACGAAATATCTGTAATTGTTCTTCTTCCTTTCCAGGATTAGGTCAATGCGACCTGTTCCGGTCTCATGTCCATCGTTTCCTTGGCCGTCCCAAAGATCTTTTTCCATGTGGTTTGTGTTAATCTGTAATTGTGAATCTTAAAGTTGCATTTCATTTGTTTCTCTTTAAGTTTAACTACTAAATATTTTTATTCTATTCTCACCAGAAATTCTATTTGTATGGAATATTCTTTGTTTATATCTTACTTTCACTACGTGGAGGTGTGAATCACTATCTACTGCCCAAGTGTGTGTATTTAAAATTGTTAACTTTAGCCTGTTTTGTGGGGGCACGCCGTAGCGTAGTGGTTAAGGCACTGCGCTACAAGCCGGAAGGTCGAGGGTTCGAGTCCCGGTGGGTCAGGATTTTAAACTGGCCCAAACCCTCTGGCGGCACTATGGCCCTCGGGTCGACTCAGCCTCTAACTGAAATGAGTACCGGACGCTTGTTCTGGGGTAAAGGCGGCCGTCACGCAGGGCTGACAACCCGGCTGACATCAAGTGCCGACTGTCAAGAAAAAGTGGGAGCCTTAACCTCCTACTACCCCAAGGGCCTCCTGAGGCCTGTAGTGGGATCACTTTACTTTACTTTAGCCTGTTTTGTATTAATGCATGGTCTATCTGATTAATAACGTCATCGGCGAAACTCCACGTTTCTTTGTGTATGTTCTTCTTTGGAAAGAAGGTAATTTTTGTTTTGTGGTGGCAAAATGTATTAATATTCATCAGTTATTAATACAGAATTTATATAAAATAATAAAAATGTATAAATGGCTAATTAAAATACGAAAAATGGCCAGAAAAGCTATCAGTAGCTTTTTCATACATTTGTAGCCAGTTACGTTTTCAAAATGGCCAGATTTTGCCATAAAAATGACTAAATTGGCAACCCTGTTCCGAGCTAAGTTCCAGTTGTACTGTAAACATACTTGTATAAGGTATTACTCCATCTGTTGGGGGAACCGTCGTACTACTTTTACCCGCCATATGACTGAATTGTGTATCATAGAAATATTGTTCTTAGGCAACATCATATTTTACGGGAAATAAGACTGAATAATCATAAAATAGTACCAATAAATTTGTCTATTTGACAAAAAATTATATAATACCTAATTAGACATTTACACTTTTTCCATTATGTCTACAGATATCCTTTATTTATGGTATAATTTCATTATGAGAAGAATTTATGTTCCAGGAAATGTCGCGTCCGAGACTGGAACTCGTGCCCGCTGCTTGAGAAGGCAGCACGATACCTTGAGACCATAGCGGTTGGCAAATGTTCAAAGCTCAAGTGTCGATTTCATTTAATTATTATCGATATATATATATATATATATATATATATATATATATGGTCCACTGCTGTGGTCTTGAGGTAGCGTGCTGCTTTGTCACGCAGTGGGCCGGGGTTCGATTCCCAGTCGGGACAGGCTCCTGGGTGAGGTTTTTTCGAGGTTTTTCCTCACCTGTAAGACAAATGTCAGGAACCTTAGGGCCCAACGGTCCCCCAAAATCATCCTTATCATTATCATCATCATCCTTCATCGGTGTGGAAAGCAACGGGAAGCTAGCACACCTATAATTCCCTAGTAAAACTGCAAAGCATAGCATGAAAATGCAATGAATGAGTGAAAACCTATCCTCGGGCAGAATTACTATGGAATGGTCATGTAAAAAGACAGGAGACAGATACTCAAGAAGAATACGAGGATGGGTGCCATTTGGTAGAACGAGAGGACGGCCAAAAATAACTTGGATTGACTGGTTTGAGCAGTATAAGGTGAAAATGGATTGGACGATGGAGATTGGAATGACAGAGAGATGTGGAGGAGAATGACAGTAGATTAACTGGTCGCAGGAAGATGTAGTGAAACACTGTGAAAACTGCTAAATAAAAGAAAACAATAACAATGTTATTAAAATATTATTTTATTTTCTGCGGATTATCTTGGAAATTGATAGATAATCCACTTTTCTCTCAATTAAACTGGTTTTTTTACATACCGTACCTAATTTATTTCAACCTTGATTTTTCACTCTGTTTCATAATTAAACTAATTAAAATATTTCTGCAAATGTTTCATTTTCTATAGAAATATTTTCTCATTTTTTCATCCCTTCAACTTAAGATCGAAATTGGATTGAAGAGAGTGTAAGAAAAATCTAAATATCCTCAACTTGTGGCCAACTCAGGGTCGGGACGAGATGAGATGAAGCACCTTACATAGAGGTCTGTGAATGACAAGTATGAAGGCCGACTACACCTGACGCACTATCACAGGGGCAGAAGAACGCAATGAAACGAAATGGATGAGGCGAGTGTGGAGAAATGGTGGAATGATATTGTGCCAGGGGAAAACTGGAGAAATCCAGAAAAAACGTGCCAAAATTCCGTTTCGTAATCAAGTAAATAGTACGTTTCTCAAAATAGTTCCAACTAACATAGTGAATTAATTGCACAATACAATATAGTATCATCTTGTATTTTCTGTGAAACATTACACTGAGCAACAAAAAAGAAACTTTTTTTTTGTCTCAGAAAGAAAATTATGTGATTCTGATAGCATTTATTCTCCTGAATTCAAATATGATATCGGTTTTTCTCCATCACGCAAGGCTTCCGAGAGACAGGAATTTATAATTTCAAACATTCGTAACTACACAATATTCGAACATTCGGACTCATCTACAAAGTAAAAAATGACGGTTTTCTACTATATTTCGCCTGTGGAGCATCCCTCTTGATGGTCCAACAATAATCGGCCAGCATATGAGGATTCCATTTGCCTTGATATCTCTTTTCCATAGCTGAAATCTCCTGATGAAAGTGTTCCCCGTTTTATGTTACAATGGACAAATGGACGAAAAAACGTTTATCATCATCATAGTACATTCACGAATTTAGGCCATTTGTTGACCTGTAAAAAAAAAAGGTTTGTAATGGGTAGTGACGTGTGTATAACCTCTCCTCCCCAATTCTCATCCTCACCGTCTCGTGGTACAACCCGTTTTCACAAACGAGGCTCTGAGGACCGAGTCACGGCGGTATAACCGTTCCATCGGGTACTGAGTAAATGCAGTATCCTAATGTCTGTCCAGAGACTAAAAGGTAGCAGCCCTACCACTGGACTACTTAGCATCGGGCCAGTAACCTGTCCTAAGGAACTTCAAAACTACTTTCAAGTCTCAACACGAAAAAATACAGAAAAAAACGTTTATTAAAAAAATAATTATTTAAATCCATTAATTTAAATAAAAAACTGTGGGTGATGGAGAAATTCCGAATACATATCTGAAAACACGATAAAAAACTGCATTAAGTACAACTATTGGTACTCATGAGACAAAAATCATGTTGACCAGTGTTATTAAATCAAAACCTTGACACTAAGTTTATATGATCATGACAAGAAACACTGTAAAAACAAACTGACGACTTGGAGAATGGTGGTTAATTTCAAGATTAGATACGGGGATACAGGTGAAGAACACAGACCCGTGGTAAAGTGTTTTACAGCGTGGCTTTTTAACCCAAGACCATAATTTCTCATCAAACTTAAGACAGGTGCCCTGGACAAAAAAAAACCTATGTGAATAAAAGCCAAACTGGTTGTAAAAATGCATAATAACTTTCCACAAGCATCCTTGTCACATTTTATGACAACAGTTTTGACATTAATGCCAGCTCATTTGCGATCAAACAGAACTTGTTCAATAATAAGTTTTTAGTTTTTGATCAATGCAGTTACAATACTGGAGAAGACAACATGATAAAAAAATATAGGCCTATATAAAAATAAGAGAAGGAAAAAAGTAGTCCATTAATTCATCTCGATGGGTGAGAGGGATGGAGAATAAACCCACAATCCATTAAAAAAAATATCCTTGTTCGTTAAGAAATGTTTTATTTATTTCGGGATTGTTTCTGTTATATACACAGCTATCCTCAACCAAAATATAGGCCTATTTCTTTTCCCCCCACACTTCCCTGCCTTGTGTGTCTGCTTTTGTCATATTTTTCTTCTTCATGTTGTCTTGAATTAGCTTTATCCACGTTATCTTTGGTCTACCACGTTTCCCTTTGCCAGGAGGTATCCATTTTAATACATCTTTGATTTGATGATGTTGAAAAAGATTTCCGGGCTGTAGGCCGTGGTCTCGAGGCTTGAAGTTCCCCGACGTTTTGCCAGAGACTGCGTCTGGTATTCTCAAGGGTTGTCTTGAGACTCAAGAGGATGCCAGACGCAGTCTCTGGCGAAACGTCGGGGAATTTCAAGCCCTCAAGACAACCCTTGAGGATGCCAGACGCAGTTTCTGGCGAAACGTCGGGGAACTACAAGCCCTCAAGACAATCCTTGAGGATGCCAGACGCAGTCTCTGGCGAAACGTTGGGGAACTTCAAGTCTCAAGATCACGGCCTACAGCCCGGAAATCTTTTTCAAGATCATCATAGCAACTCCGGCCGTGAAAGCCTAAATCAATACACTTCTTTGATTGTTTCTGTGTCCCTTCTTCTCATTATATGCCCATACCATCTTAGTTGGATTTTTTCAGTCTCTAATAAAATATTCTTTACTACATTCATAATTTCTCTTATTATATTCATTGTTATATTTATACAGGGTGGACCGCTCAAACGTCCTAACTTTCAATTGTATGTGACGAGTAAACGGTTGAAGATAGAAAGTTACAACAAAGTTTAAGTGAAAATATTGCACAGAGGCCTATTATTCAGGTTTGCCGTTATTTTACGAGCCTGAAAATATTCAGACTCGCGACCCACGGCTTAAAACCCCTTTCTAGAGGGCTTCTTCCTAGGATTTTTCTACCCTAAAAGTCAAAAAACCCCGAGTGGGTTTGAACCTGCCACGCTCTGGCCTATAGGCAAGGAACGTAACCACTATACCAATGCGGGCGACACTTGTTTCGTGTACAGTAGAATTTAAACCAAGGTAGCTGGGTGGGTGGGGGGAGCACGCCGCGCCGCGCCATATCGAAGATGGTTAAGGAGACACACTACAAGCCTGAAGGTTGGGGGTTCATGTCTCGTCAGGATATTTAAACTGACTCGTCAGGATATTTAAACTGACTCAAATCTTCTGGTGGCACCGAGACTCTGGAAATAAGTACTAGACACTTGTTCTGGGGGTAAAGGCGGCCGTCACGCAGAGCTTGATTGTTTAGAAAACTGGGAGCCCTGACCTTCTACTATCCTAAGAACATCATAATGCACGTAGTGGGATCACGTAATATTTTCAAATAAGGGCCTATATAGTATTTTGTTTGAAGATGACATATTACTACTCATGACACAAGTGTCGTAATATAATCTTGGCGCGAGAGAGAGGGAAAGAAAAAAGAGGGAAGAAAAGAAGGGAAGGAGAGAAAAAAGAGTGGGAAAAAAGAGGGAGAGAGAAAAAAGAGGGAAGAAAAGAAGGGAAGGAGAGAAAAAAGAGTGAAAAAGGGAGGGAGAGAAAAAAGAGGGAAGAAAAGAAGGGAAGGAGAGAAAAAAGAGCGAAAAAGAGGGGAGAAAAGAAGGGGAGGAGGAGAAAAAAAGAGAGAAGAAAAAGGGAGGAGAGAAAAAAGAGGGAAGAAAATAAGGGAAGGAGAGAAAAAAGATTGAAAAGAGAGGAAGAGAAAAAAGAGGGAAGAAAAGAATGGAAGGAGAGAAAAAAGAGTGAAAAAGAGAGGGAGAGAAAAAAGAGGGAAGAAAAGAAGGGAAGGAGAGAGAAAAGATTGAAAAAGAGAGGGAGAGAAAAAAGAGGGAAGAAAAGAAGGGAAGGAGAGAAAAAAAGAGTGAAAAAGAGAGGAAGAGAAAAAAGAGGGAAGAAAAGAAGGGAAGGAGAGAAAAAAGAGTGAAAAAGAGAGGGAGAGAAAAAAGGGGAGAGGAAAAAGGAGAAATAAAAAGGAAAAAAGAGGGAGAGAAAAAATAGAGGGAGGGAAAAAATAGAGGGAAGAAAAGAAGGGAAGGAGAGAAAAATGGAGTGAAAAATGAGGGAGAGAAAAAAGGAGTGGAAAAGGAGAGAAAAAGGGGAAGAAAAAAGAGGGAGAGAAAAATAGAAAGATAAATAAGAGAGTGAAAGAAAAGAAAAGAAAAAAATAGAGAAAAAAGCATAAAAGAGAAAAAATGAAAAAAGGTAAGGAGAAAACAGGAAGAGAAAGATGAAAGAGAAAGAGAAGAGAGCAAAATATAAGGAAAGGAGGGAAAAAAGAGAAAAAAGATAAAGAGAAAATGTTAAAAAAGAGAGAAAATAGAAAGTGAGAAACATAGAAAGATGAAAAATAGAAAGTGAGAAAAACAAAAAGACACAGGAAAAGAGAAAGGGAGAAAAGAAGCTATTAATCATTTTATTGAGTTATTTACAGTTGCTTTTCACAAGCCAGAAATATGTTAAAAGCCCGAAGGTCGAGGGTTTGAGTCCCGTCGAGGTCACGATTTTCAAAACTGTCCTACATTATTTGTCGGAATCAAGACCCTGGGATCAACTCAACCTCTAATGGAAATGAGTTCTAGAGTACACGCGGCCGTCAAGCACTGCTAACCATCTCATGCAGGTTATCTAAAAATATACGAAAATTTAACCTTCCACTACTCCAAGGACCTTCCATGGCCTGTATTGGGTCACTTTCTTTACCTTTTAACATATAAAGCTAACCTATATTTTATTTTTATAGAGTAGTGTATGCCCTATATGAAACAAGAAATGATCATTTTTATTCCACAATTTGCATTTTATTCCCTCATTACAGAAGCAGACCAGTTTATTATTTTATTTAAATAAATTTAACTATGTAAATACAGTTCAGTGTTGGAAAACGAGATTGGAATTTTTAATTTTACTACGGCAATAAGTTCAATTAATTTTACAAGGTATATAATTGACTTGTTTATAGTACAGGAACCACTTCCAGATCTGGATTTTCCAATCATATAACATCATTAATGCTATTATTTTAATACTAAAATGTAAAATAGATTTTTTCATAACTAATACAAAGAATGTTGTGAACTGCGCATCACAAATACAAAACCGTTACAAAATATCTAAATGATTCTATCGAGTCCAGCTTAAGAATAAAATGAAGGTCAAGAAATTTCATAGAATAAATGTCACGAAGGAGTTGATCAAATATTAAGATCAAATTACAACTAACTCGCTGGCATTGTCGAACCCATAGGTTCATGGACACGCGGACACCCCTATCCTGAACTAATGATTTACAATCATCCCCAGCATAACATACTTCCCTCAAATCATGGATAATGTTATTCTCCCACTGATTCTTGGTCTACCAACTGGGCGTTTCCCTCTGCTTTCCTTACAAGAAGCTTCCATGCTACTCTTTCATTCCCCATTCGTGACACATGTCCTGCCCATATTAGTCTACGAGACTTAACTGTTTTTATTATATCTGGTTTCCTATAAAGATCATGCAGCTCACTGCTAATTAGTCTTTTCCATTCGCCTGTTGTCAGCCACGGTCAACTAGAGGTTATGCATCTTACCTCTAGTCCAGAGGGTTGCGGGTTCAAACCCGCCCGGGGTCGATGATTTTTTTAGGATGGATAAATGGAGATTTCCAGTTCAGAAGATGATCTACAAAGAGCTATTTTTAATTTGGAAATAGTGCCAATAACAATTTAAAAATTTCAAAGAATAAAAATAAAATGTTAGCATTTAAAGGACATGATACCTTAAGAGCAAAAATAGTAATTGATAATAAAATTTTAGAGCAAGTGAACAGTTTTAAATATCTAGGTTTTAATTTATGATATGTTAAAACTGAAGATATTAAAGACAAAATAAATAAATTTAATCTAATGTGTGGCACTATTAAAATAACCCTTAAAAACACAAGAAAAGAAACAAAAATTAAATTTTATAAAGTAATGGCTGTTCCTGTATTGATGTATGGATCAGAATGTTGGACGATCACTAAAAGACAAGAACAAAGATTGGAAGCAGCTACGATGAGATTTTTAAGAAATATAGCACGATATACTCTGCTGGATAAGAAAAGAAATGAAGATATAAGAAAGGAACTAAATATTTTAAAACTTACAGACCGAATAATTAAATATAGGAACAACTGGAAAGAACACATTGATAGAAAGATTTCCAAAATTATTGCTAAATTATAAACCGCACGGAAGGAGAAATGTTGGACGCCCACACAGAAGATGGTTTCAGGCTTAATCCCTGGATGATGATGATGATGATGAAATCCATGGAGCAAGTCCTCCCGAAGGACTTTAAGCCGTGGGTCCCGAGTCTGAAGATCACGATGCCCTTCGATTTAGCAGAGCTGCGACAAAAGATTGAGCAAGCAGGCGCTGGTATTGATCAAGAGATGTTCGTATGTGTATGGCAGGGACTCGATTATTGGATCAATGTCTGCCGAATCACCAGCAAATGGAACACCTGTGATCTACGTATGAAAACTTGGGCAAACAGGGTGATTCACAATAAGTATTACAGACTTCTAGGGATTGTAGAAGGGACTTACTAGATAAAATATTGAAAAGGGACCCATGTCCGAAAACGTACCATTTTGATGTAAAATAAGTTTGAAGATCGAAATACAATGGACTGAAATAGTGTGTTTTGTGTTTCAGAATAAGTATTACAGACTTCTAGGGGTTGTACTACACCTGTCGAGTCGGGGGAAGATCTTCTTGCACGAATTCTGGCGGCAGCAGAAATTATCGAACACACACCACGTCTTGTGTGGCGTGTGTATTAAAACATGCGTCGCAGGTACACTTTGTGCAACGAACAACAGGATCGCCACGTGGAACCACACTAGTATTACAGCTCCAAAAAGTCTGCAATACTTATTCTGAAACAAGACACGCGATATCAGCCCATTGTGCTCCGATCTTCAAACCTATATTACATCGAAATGGTACGTTTCCGGACATGGGTTCCTTATCAAAACTTTATCTATTAAGTCCTCTCTACAATCCCTAGAAGTCTCTTCTTCTTCTTCATTCAAGGATTAAGGTGTTGGCTTGTTCCGGTTTCATGAAAGCTAGAATTGTTAAAATTGTTCAGTCCATCTTCTGTGTGGGCGTCCAACATTTCTCTTCCGTCATCATCATCATCAACAATCACGGATTAAGCCCATGTGGCTTGTTCGGGTCTCATAGATTCTCATTCAAAAAGTTGAATCCATCTCTTTTTCGCTCTACCAACATTCCTGTCTCCTCTTGGTTTGTAATTAAGTTTAATTTTTGGAATCCGATCATTTTCTTCTTCTTCCGTGTTGTTTACAATATAGCAATAATTTTGGAAATCTTTCTACTGGCATTTTATTAACATGTTTTTTTTCCAGGTGTTCCTATATATAATTATTCGGTCTGTAAGTTTGAAAATATTTAGTTCCTTTCTTATATCTTCATTTCTTTTCTTATCCAGCAGAGTATATCCTGCTATATTTCTTTAAAAATTCATTTCAACTGCTTCTAATCTTCCCTAGAAGTATATAATACCTATTGCGGATCAGCCTGTATACTGTTTTCTCTAATACAAGTGTTTGCGCCATGTCTGTTATGGTTACTGGTACCAACGAAACCCCGGAGGGACTTCAGACTTGCCCTGCACTTTACAACAATATTACTTTGCGTACTTTAACAGCTGGAGGTGACAAAAATGTTACTTTATTGTTATATAATTAAATATGAAGAAATTTGTGCTGGTGGGCTCAGGTCAATGGTTGATAATGGTTTTTCTCTAATTGGAAAAAAATTCGTGGCAGGTACTAATTGGACTGTCGGTGCTCGTTCATTTCCATATCGGTGTAATTTACTACTGTGTTGGGCAATGCGCGCGTGTGAAAGTGGTATCAGCAGCTCGTAAACTGTGGTCAAATCTCAGCCAAGTGTCGATTGGATGAGGTCACGGCCCCGGCCCACGGATCCTCTCTTAAATGCTCTTTACATTTACATAGTTTTAAAGTAGCTTTTGGCACACTCGTTTTATTGACTTCCATTTACGATATTATGTTCTTCTGAAAATGTTTAAATGGGATCCCTTCTCTTCATACCAACTGTAGAAGAATTAATAGCGGCCACGTGACTAAAACATAAATTTGAATCAATACAATTCTAGTAGAGTAAAGCCCGCCTCTGTAATGTAATGGCTAGATCATCGTTACCCAATCTGTGGTTTGCGAACCCCCGGGGGTTCGCCAAATATTTCAACACATATGCTGGAATTTTGATAACACACTGAGCAAAAAAAAAAAAAAACTTTGTTTTTGTCCCAGAAAGAAAAAAATGTGCATTTTTTCTCCTGAATTCAAATATGATATCGGGTTTTCTCCATCACGCAAGGTTTCCGAGATACAGGAATTTATAATTTCAAACACTTTTAACATTTTCTACATTCGTAATTACACAATATTCCAACATTCTGACTCACCTAAAAAGTAAGAAATTACGATTTTCTGCTATATTTCGCCCGTGGAGCATCCCTCTTGATAGTCCAACCATAATCGGCCAGCATATTAGGATTCCATTTGCTTTGATATATCTTTTCCACAGCTGAAACCATCTGAGGTAGCTCAACTTGTTTTATTTTACAATGGACAAATGGACGAAAAAACGTTTATTAAAAAATGATTAATTAAATCCATTAATTGAAATTGAAATAAAAAACTGTGGGCGATGGAGAACAGGTGAATGGAGAAGTCTATATATAACAATGAACTACATGGTCTTTATAGGAAGCCAGATATAATAAGAACAGTTAAGTCTCGTAGACTGCGATGGGCAGGACATGTTGCGCGCATGGGGAATGAAAGACGTGCATGGAAACTTCTTGTAGGAAAGCCAGAAGGAAAACGCCCAGTTGGTAGACCAAGAATGAGGTGGGAGAACAACATTAACTATGATTTGAGGGAAGTAGATTATACAGGGAATGATTGGAAAGCATTAGCTCAGGATAGGGATGTATGGAGAGCTTATGTCCGCGCGGCCATGAACCTACGGGTTCGATAATGCCAGTGAGTAAGTAAGTAAGTAAGTGGGCGATGGAGAAATTCCGAATACATATTTGAAAACACGATAAAAAGAGCATTAAGTACAACTATTGATACTCATGAGACAAAAATCATGTTGGCCAGTGTAATCTACAAATAATGCCTGAGAAGTGATATTAAATTTGGAAAATCAACTTGGTAGTAAAATCCTTAAGGTTAGCTGATCGTTAGGCGATTTTTTTAGATGTTGGCTTCGTCATACAACAAAAGCTACTGTATAGCATTTATGCTGCCACCCTTCGGGTATGGAAAACTCTGCTCTGCATAAGTGGGTCAGTTGGCAAAACTGCCAAAAACAACATGTGAGATGTAGCAGCAAACCTATGCCAACTTATGATATTCTAATTGATGGGGAACTGAATCATCCTGTGCTCGGTTGAACGCAAACATTTGGCACCTTATTATTTTTTTAACATAAACTCAGTCTTAGAAGAAATTCTGTGGTAATTGTAGACAATTGCAAACTAGCTTTGTGCAGAAATGTGTGGCTCTACACATACCGTACTATTTGTGCTATGACCTCAGCAAGCTGTTTAATTAAAGCTCGCCAAAATTGTTCGCAACGGTTTAAACAAAAATATCTTCCATTTTTCATTGGTATTTTCAGAATCAGGAAATTCCAATTTGCAAGGCGCTAGCAAATACCCGGCGTGTGCTGCTACACCTAAATAAATGAAATGCGTGTTTATATATCTAGTTGAATAAGTCGAAATCTTTTTTTTTTATTTATTTTCCTCGGCGCGACAGGCCTAGAAGCCGGCAGCTGGCCTCACATCTACATGTGTTAATCACAGAGGTAGACCATCATACAGCCAGTGTAGGGGTGACATGTGGTCAGCAAGTTGGGTCCCCTAATCGTTATAGCTGGTCTTCTCAACCCTGAAGCAGCTACTTCACAAGGATTCTGGGTAGGTACCGGTCCAATGCTGGCCGAGATTCCATGAGAAAATTTTTCCTCCATGGTGACTCAAACCAGCGCTAGTCCCGTAGCTCTGCGCCAAAGCATCTTGCCTTAACCACTCAGCTACGGCGCGAGACAAATTAAAACAAAGAAACATACGGGTTAATTAAACAAAAAAACATGGCGGTTGAGAGTACATTTTTAATTTTCGGATTACAGTAAAACACCCACTAATAATGACCGGATTTCATTGATTTTTTGACAGTATCTACCTCGGTTTATTTTAATAGCACATACTGAGTTTCGTTATGAAACATAAAAAATTGCGACCACTAGAACAATTTTTTACATTTTTGCTTTAGGCGAACTCTACTCCTAACGGATTTAGAAATAATAGATAGCGATTAATCACTCTGCGTATCTGAAAACCTGAAAACTTTCCATAACAACCGTCCGACAAATTTTCGAGTTTTGCGAGAACAAACATACGCAGGTAGAAATTTCATTTTTATAAGGTACAGTAAAACCTGTCTCAGCCGGAACCTTTATAACAAGGAAATGTAAAATCGTTCTGTATAAGCCAGAAACCTTCATAACGCGGAAACGGAATGGTTTTTAAAGTACCAATAGTTAATTTTTACCTCAGTAAGACGGAAAATTATTCTTAAGCACGTTCTAATTACAGTTTTAATGACCACACGTGAAAATTCTGCACAGGACGCTTTCTGCATCATATCGTTTTACCTTCTTGTGTTGCCATTGTATTGCGGGGATACCCTTGTTTATGTGTGACAGCGGGGAATGCTTCACTTTTCCTTGCCTGCTTACGTTACCTGCGAGGGAGTTGGGAAACTCTTCAGTCTTCCTGTAGTTGAATTTGGGAACCCTTTATAAGAAGGAAAACTGCCAAGACGGAAATATATTTAAGGAACCGTCATGTTCCTTCATAGACGGTTTTGCTGTATAAACGTTTTATCTGCAAAATATGACTACTTCACCGCTTTAACACTATCCCTGTAAATGTACCAGGGATTATGTTGGGGAAGTGAAGAATCTAAGATTCCCTGTCACTTCTGTTTAATATGCTAAATATTGTACCTTGCAGCAAACAGAAAGCAGTGATAGAACTTTCTTAACTTGATTGTACATCTGTCATAGACCGGTGATCTATTCTCTTCCATTTTATTCACCAATCAGCGTCAATAACCGTATCGCTTGAACTGGAACTGATATCATCATCAAAACAATGCTATGTCTCTTTTCTTCTTCTTCTTCTTCGGCTTTCCCCCACTTATAGGTATGTCGTCTTTAGTTTCCATTTATTTCTATAATTCCAATCTCCTTCTTCCAAATTCATATCATACATTATAGTTCCGACATTGGTTTTCCATTTCCATCTTGGTCTGCCTTGTTTATTTCTTCCAGGGGGTGACCATTGGTATATATATATATATATTGGCCATATTTCATTTTCCATCCTTTGTACATGGCCATTCCATTTAGGAGTTTGATTTTCAATCCTCTTAACAAGAGATGTGGTGACATTCATTTCTCTCCAAACGAGTTCATTTTTTTTTTATTTTAACCTGTCTTGTTTTTTGAAGACTTCTTCATCATCATCAACAATCACGGATTAAGCCCACGTGGCTTGTTCCGGTCTCATAGATTCTCATTCAAAAAGTTGAATCCATCTTTTTTTCGGTCTACCAATATTCCTGTCTCCTCTTGGTTTGTAATTAAGTATAATTTTTGGAATCCGATCATCTTTCATTCTTTGAACATGTACTTTCCAATTTTTTTTCTAGATTATTTTGTTTTATCTAAAATTAAAAAAAATATTTAGCTTATTTCTAATATCTTCACTTCTTTTATCTAGAAGTTTGCAGCCAGCCACACTTACTGCCACTGCTTTATAAAATTTTGGTTTTGTTTCCATTCTTGTGTTTTTAATTTTTGAAGGCTTCTTTTAAGATAATCAAATTCAACTGTTGTAATTTTATTCTTTTGTAATTCCGTCAGAGACCAAGTTTCACTTCCATATGATAAAACAATGTTATGTAATAACAATAAACAATAACAACAATGGAATGTGCACTAATTGAAAATTCCCCAAGATTGTAAGTTAATCACGTGTTCAAGGGGAATCCCAGCAGAACCAAGGTGGAAGGAGAGCATTATGTCATAACATTCTAGCATAGTACTGCATTTTGTTAGCTGTCAAGCTATAGTTATTTGAAGGGTTCAGAGCAAAAGTGGACCAAGTCCACATTTTACTCTTTTGAGAAAATATTAAATACAATTAAAGTAATGCATTTAATTGCATATGAAGAAAAAAACACTATTTTTACAGTGAAAAAGAAACATACAATTCTTGTTCAGTATTGCCGTGAAAAATTGATATTTTGAACCCAAATTCACATATGATAATGAATTTCAATTTTTCAACTAGGTCCACTTTTAGAGATTAAATAGGATAAAACTGTTAAGAGTTTTATATGATTTTCATATTTATTTTAATACAAATTCGTTACAGCTGTTTCAATACCTTGTAACTTCTTCATACGAAATGGCTCACTTTTGTTCTAATTTTTGAACTTGGTCTACTTTTGTTCTGAACCCCTCATTTATCCAAGCGATATATTTTAAAGAACGAACCGAAAACCGTAATTTTTTTTCTCACCTTTTCTGAGAATACTGACTATAATCCTCTAAATGTATTTCGTCTTAAGGATGTAAACTGCAGGCACTATGCTTGTCTACAATCTAAAAAAATTCAAAGTAGGGAAAAAATTAAGCCTATTGGTGACCATTCTACTCTAAGGAACAGTAAAAATACGTCATATCTACTTTGCCATTGCGTGTTTCTTAATTTAAATGACGCGAAGTTGAGGAGGGCGACAGGTGGCCAGTTTGTTGTATTTTTGGATGGTGAATCGTCACTACAGTAACCTAGCACAGAGTTTCCCTCTCAAACAGTGGACATAAGACCACCGGTAAACTGCGGCAATGTGCCAGACTCTTACAAATGATACTAAGTTACCTATCGAAAGATCACAATTTGTATAAATTCCTAACACATTTAACCTAATAATTCATAGACTATCTCATACACATGTTCAAATAAATGTATCTTGCTGAATATAAAGAACTTAAGTAAAAACAATTTTACAAACAATATAGGCCTACTTCACCATATGAATAAAAAAACTTTACAGCTGTATAAACGTCTTAAGTATTACTCAACAAGAGTATTAATTTAAATACTTAGGAAAGAAGATTACGAGTATTTGAGAATAAAGTTCTTAGACATTTTTTTTTGTACCAAAGAGATATGAACAGACAGGTGAATGGAGAAGACTTAAATAACAGTGAACTACATGGTCTTTATAGGAAGCCAGATATAATGAGGACAGTTACATTCAGTACCGTAGAGCAGTTATGGCGTTTAAAGAGACTATCGTGTATGCGGCCGTCGGTCAGTTAACTCGTTTTAGAGCGGGCGCGAACAAACCGCGTTTATATTCGGCGCCTAAATATTGTGTTGGCTTAGTATGTTTTGGAGATCATAGATGGCATGTAAATGTACATTTTCTATTCCCGTTTAACACGTTTAACTTTGGTGAATCCCCTTTTATTTTTAAAACAAACAACACATGGAATTCGTTCACCCAAACTTGTCTCCAGGCTTTAATGCAGTCATATATGTTTCTCGTTATCTCGCTGTTGTTTGTGCGTGAGTGAAACCATGGCGAAAGAAAAATATCTCACTGAAGAAGAATTAGTGAATATTTTGCGTAATGATGATTCAGGTGATGAACTGATTCCTGAATTAGAAGATTCACAAAGTGAAAGTGAAGATGAACTTCCACTTCCTGAAATTGATACGCCGATACCATGTGATCTCAATCACCCAAGTTATTTCACCATCAAATCCTACTAGGGTACCTCCTTTAGGTATGTACAAAATTTGAATTTTCTAGGACTAATAGTTTGTGAATAATGGTCAATTTTCTGAAGTGCCACGAAAAGGGTAGCTGGGGTATTTAAATGGCTGGCCTGTGGGTTTAAATGCCCTGCTCAGTGCCTGGTACTGAATGTGTTAAGTCTCGTAGACTGCGATGGGCAGGGCATGTTGCACGATTGGGGAATGAAAGACGTGTATGGAAGCTTCTTGTAGGAAAGCCAGAGGGAAAACGCCCAGTTGGTAGACCAAGAATGAGATGGAAAAATAACATCAACTACTAAATTTGAAGAGAAAAATTTTCGACCAGACCGGGACTCGAACCCGGGACCTTTGGTTTGCCTTACCAATGCTCTACCAACTAAGCTACCGGGGCGAGTTCCAATCTAGACACAAATCCTTATCTTATGTACGTTGTAATTCCCGAGCACCAAATGCCCCACTGGCTTTTAAAAGTAGTGTTTAAAATCCCAATAAAAGTCTTCTTAACTAAGAAGCCGCCATTTGCAATGATAGAAGCAAAGGCTTCAAGCATTTGGTGCTCGGGAATTACAATGTATATAAGAGAAACATCTGCGTCTATATTGGAACTCGCCTCGGTAGCTCAGTTGGTAGAACATTGGTACGGTAAACCAAAAGTTCCGGGTTCTGTACCGGTCGGGGCGAAAATTTTTCTCCTCAGATTTAATTTATCTTTCAACGACTATTTAACTAATATCCCAAATGGGAGTCAATGACCAATCACGTTACAATGATTTTTTATTTACAACCAATCACAGTCGTGTTTCGCCTAGAATTTACCAACTAATTGTCATAATAAAGAAAGCATCTCCTTTTTAACATTCTGAATAGGTCATAGCATTATTTTGCAGTGACTGATTCTCTAAGAAATACGGCTACCATATTGTATATATAGTGCATGAATATCAACACATAATGCATGCGGGAGTTAATATAAAACATTTGTAGCAATTGATTATACCACCAAAAAAATAAACCACTGTTTGCACTTTCTTAAACGTATTTTTTCCCAGAAAAATATAATTGTCATATTTACATCATAGGATATCAAGAAATTAATTAATATACAGTTTGATGTATTTATTTTTTTCTCCTCTAGAGTGAATTCTTACAATATTGCGTTCCTTTCACAATAAATAATATGATCTGGTTGCAGTGACGAACAAAATAAGCAAATGAAGCATACCAATCGTTTCTCATTTGTTTTCAAACATCGCCGTTTGCAATAAATATTTAAACATTTTAAAATAATTATATGTAACTAATGATTTGTGAGTAAACAGCTTAATTTTATTCGTTAAATAGCCCTAACAAATGGAACTCTTGATTTCCAAATTCTCTAGATAAATTGGATCAATAATAAAAACATCAACATTAACTATGATTTGAGGGAAGTAGATTATACAGGTAATGACTGGAAAGCATTAGCTTAGGATAGGGATGTATGGTGAGGTTATTCCGCGTGGCCGTGAACCTACCGGTTCCTTAGTGCCAGCTAGTTAAATTAATTGATAATCAACTCAAGGTGATAGTTAAATCCACATTTGTAGAATTCGTTCACCGTAAGACAAGAGTTGCTATGTTTTACCTGAGGCGGTGAATGGAGAGATCTGCATATGGTGTACTCCGTACTTCATATTATTTTGATATTTATTACAACAATAAAATGAACACAAATATCGGTATGATACTTTCCTAAGTTAATCTTCCTGAGTTAAAATTCCTCTTTTTATTATTTAAGCTATAAAAACATTTAATTATTGTACTTGTAACATCTGCCACATTAAAATCTGAGTTAATTGAATGTGTCTCGTGATTCAGTCCAGTTCTATAACGGGTTGGAATTCTTGGAAAATATTTCCACATATAAGAGTGTCATTGGTGAATATAGCGCCGTGTTCTCCCCCTAAGCAAGTATTTATATAAATTCAGCCTGCTTATGTTTGTGCTCGCACACTAGTCCGGAGAACTAGAGGTCCACGGTTCGATTCCTGGTTCAGACATTAATTTTTCTTTTCACAATAGGCCTATTATAATATTATCCACTAGCGTGACACCCGGCAGACGTTGTCCTGCCCGAACGTTCAATTCTCATGTCATGGGCGGACGATAAAAATATGTTACTTTTTTACCATAAAATTCAGCAATTGGGACATAATTAGATATTATTAAATAAGTTCGTAAGAAAACCTCTTACAGCCTTCTGTTGTGGCTCAAGAAGTGTGAATGATGACGTCACATAGTCATGAACATTAGAATTGTACCCTCCTTTGCAGATAAGTTAAGAACCGCCATATAACAATTATATTAGAGCGAAAAAAAAAAAGATGATTGATGAGAGTGAGTCAATTTTTTTTTCCCCCAGCTAGATTTCATTCCTGACCCACTGTGCACTGGTCCCATACTGGCCGGCATTCCATGAGAAAAATTTCTTCCCCGTAGAGACTAGAACCAGCGTAAGTCCCGTAGTTCTGCGCCAAGACTTCTTGCCTTAACCACTCGGCTACGGCGCGAGACTCTTGGTATCGATGAAAGACAAAAATGGTTATTGTGAGTTATCCGTAACAGATAAGGGACTCTTGGTATCAATGAAAAACAAAAACGGTTTTTGTGAGTTATCCGTAAGATATAAACATATGCTGTCGCAGACTTTTTTGTAGAGCTTTTTGAGATATTCAATTCTGTGTACAATAATTTTGTGTGTTTCTTATGGTTTGGGCAGCGTAAGCCATTTAAGCGTCCAAAGAGCTACTTTTTTTTCACGTTTTCCACTACAAAGGGCGATTTTTAAGGGTGTAGGAGTTGAGTATCACAACTCTCTTATAGCCTATGTTCATCCCGGGAATCTGAATATTTTGCAAAAAGCCCCATTACAATCGGATCAACGGTATGGCCGCGCATAAAGTACGAACAAACAAACAAACATTAATTTTTATATATAAGATTATTGGAACTGCGTTAAAATAACAGTTAAGGAAAATGTTAAATAACATCGTTTACTGCTTATAAAAGCAGCGGTGCAAAATTCTCTAACATATTACACATCCAAGTTAACTGTTCACGGGCGGAGGGGAAGAGTTTTAGCGCTAGTGTCGCCGATCTACTGAATCTGTGGAAGGGATGTAGGAGAAAACTGTACATCCGATCACGTATTGAAATTTTTCAACTTCAAATGTGGGGGGAGAATCCCTAAACACGAGTTAAAGATCTTAACATGGTTGTCAAATTAGTCATTTAAGCACTGAACGCTCAAGCGGTCGGATCATTTAAAATCACAGTATTTGTCGTCTCTCTGTTACCAGCCTCACAATAAATCACAAGTGGCAAAATGCAATGAGACGTAACCCCAAAAGTAACTGGGTTGTCAAGTTAGTCATTCTGCCACTGACCACGCAGAACGACGGATCATTAAAATACACAGTATTTGTCAGCTCTCTACCTGCCAATCAAACAACATAATTCAAAGGACAGGAAGTGGCAACATAGTAAGGAATAGAAAGAGAAAGACAGTTTGTTAGTTAATCCTTAAATTCATAATGTATCCATTTGGATCCATCATTCGGTCCAGTTAATTTAATGTTTTAAATAAATCAGAAGAAAACGAACAAAATGAAACCACTTAAACGTGTGTTTAATTATACAATATACCTAATAATAACAGTTATACAAGATTCCGTTTTCACTGCGGTCCGCCACATTCAAATAACTAGCAGAAGAAATCTGCGTTTTGCCAATTTAAGGGTTAACATATTTTCCGCCTGCACAAAACACTTGGATGGGTAATAGATACTTCTAAACAAAGCCGCCCGTTGGCGATGGTTGTGACACGTACCTGGCAGCGGACGAAACGAGAATTATAGATTTGTATATGTGGAAAGAATTGTTAATGGTTGTGCCAGGTCTGGATAGGTGTAGTGGGCTGCACGCTAGTCTGGAGAACTAGAGGTCCTCGGTTCGATTCCTGGTTCAGACATTAATTTTTCTTTTCACAAAATCATTATAATATTATAATTGATTTATAATTCATGTATTTATAGTCCAGCCGCTGAGTCTCACGTTTATGTTGTACGAGGGATAAAGGGGGAAACTCGTCCTCTACTGCCAATAAGGAAATAGTTGAATTGGGAGTGGATGTCTGCAACAACCAATCACTACTCTTGACGCTGCTAGTACTGTTTGAAATTGCTGCGATGTTGTCGGCTGTATTTCTGTTAACCGCGTGGCTTCAGTGGTACATAAAGCCATATCCATATCGGCAACACTGTCCTGAAAACGTCAGAGCCGGTGACTCGCCGTTTGGACTATAATATGTAAGTGTCTATTATGTGTTGACTGTTCTAAGTTCTATTTAGATGAGATACAGCTTGTATAAATATCGATTATTGAATGTAAAGAATTATTGTTGACTATTTAACTCATGCCCCAAATGGGAGTCAATGACCAATCACATTTCAATTATATTTTATTTACAACCAAACACAGCCGTGTTACGCCTATAATTTACCAACCAAAGTTTATCACAATAAAAAAAGCACCTCCTTTTTAACATTCTGAATAGGTCATAGCATTATTTTGCAGTGACCGACTCTCCAAGAAATACGGCTACCTGATTCTATATATAGTGCGTGAATGTCAACACATAGCGCATACGGGAGTTAATGTAAAAACATTTGTAGCAATTGATTATACAACCAAAAAAAAAACACACTGTTTGCACATTCTTAAATGTATTTTTTTCCCAGGTAATAACATTCCAGAAAAATATAATTGTCATATTTACATCATAGGACATCAGAAATGAATTAATATACAGTGTTATGTTTCATTTTTTCTCCACTAGAGTGCATTCTTACAATATTGCATTCCTTTGGCAATAAATAATAATATGATCTGGTTGCAGTGATGAACAATAGAAGCAAGTGAAGCGTACCAATCGTTTATCATTTGTTTTGAAACATCGCCGTTTACAATAAATATATAAATATTTTAAAATAACTATAATTAAATAATGATTTGTGAGTAAACAGCTTAATTTTATTCGTTAAACAGTCCTAACAAATGCCAATCTTGATTTTCAAATTCTGTAGATCATTGGAAACCACTCGTGGCATTACTTATGATAAATCGCTTATGTACACACAACTAGGCTGCAGTTTGGAGTTGTCATGGAAACACGTGAAGGTGTTAAGAAATGCTCGGCTATTAAATGCGTAAATCTTAATTTGCATATGAATTGCTTGAATTAACAGCTGTGCATACTTAATCGTGGAGCATCTCTCTAGTCCTCTTACTTTACCTGTGGTCACCAAATTTAATATTAAAATTTGCTCAATTTTACTTGCTTAAAATCATGGTTAATGTTATTCTCCCACCTCATTCTTGGGTTACCTACTGGGAGCTGTTCCTCTAGTTTTTCTACAAGGAGTTTCCATGCCACTCTTTCATTTCCCATTGGTGCCACATTTCCTGCCATCTCAGTCTAGGAGACTTAATTGTTTTATTATATTTAGTTTCCCATAAAAATTATATAGTACACTGTTATGTAGTCTGCTCCATTCACCTGTCTGTTAATCTCTCTTTGGTCAATTTTTTTCCTAAGATTATCATTTGATATTAACTGTAATACACAGAAATAGAAGTCAAAATTCAGCAGTGTCAACCCACTGAACGGAGCAGAGAAAGAGCAGAGTGAAATGAGGCGGGACAGCAGGTAGTTAGGATTATCCAATCTACCAACTCAGGTGTTGTATTAGTTCCCTATAGTTTAAATGAGGGATTTGGCATCGGATTTTACTCTCTTGCAATTAAAAACGAGTTTTTTTTTGACACGACCTTTGCACATCACAATGCTTCTCTGGTAGAAATTTTAAGGAGGCTTCGACATGCAATTGTTAACAGTTCCCTTGTTAGAGAGACGTAAGCCCTACTTGACCGCTCTGTGTTAAGAATGCAGAATGATACTTGGAAACATTCTGAAAAACAACGAGGAAAAAAATAAGTATGTTCGGAACTGAATTTCACGGAAGCGATATTGGATGGTCCGTGACCCTGAGATCCGCTTTCTCCGAAAAATGATATTAATGTGATAATTAATACATAACATTTCACGCACTGAATGCTGGGTACAAATGAAACGTGCGTTCTGATAAGTCATGAATTCATGGCGAGCCACGCCCCCACCGCGGTAATGTTACACGACACGACCTCAGAGGCCAGTCTACACGATAATTCAATTGTAACAGCTTACTCAAGCAGAATCAGTTCACAGATCAATAGCGATTATAACGGAATTACAGGAAATAGGCTATTAGCTAAATGTACATATTTAAATTTATATCTAACTAGCTAATACCCGGCGTGTGCTACTACGCCTAAATATATTAAAATTAATGTGCTATTATGTTTAATTGAATAATTAAAAGGAAAAATATTTATAAATTTATATTTTTTAGATACCCCGTGCTGATTAACCGGCGTTGTCCGGGAATCTACTCATCCCGATCTTCTTGGCATAAATGAGCTGAAATACGAAAATTTCTGCGTTATATGATTAGTTAAATAAGTGGGGGAAAAAATGTATATCGTAATTAATTTTAGATACCCCATGCGATTACCCGGCGTTGTCCGAGAATCTACTCATCCCGATCTTCTTGGCATAAATGAGCTGAAAGACAAAAATTAATATACTTTATGATTAGTTGAATAAGTAAAATGAAAAATAATTATAAATGTATATCATAATTATTTTAAGATTCCCCGTGCTGATTACCCGGTGTTGCCCGGGAATCTACTTATCTCGATCTTCTTGGCATAAATGAGCTAAAAGACAAAAATTCGGTATTGTGAGTTATCCGTAAAAGAATACCCGCCATGTTCTCTGTTATGCTTGCACACGAATCTACGTACTTGTCTCGATCTTCTTGGCATCAATGAAAGACAAAAATGGTTATTGTGAGTTATCCATAAGAGATAAACATATGCTGTCGCGGACTTTTTTTTGTAGAGATTTTTGAATTCTGTGTACATTAATTTTGTGTATTTGTTATGGTTTAGGCAGCGTAAGCCATTTAAGCGTCCAAAGAGCTACTTTTTTCACGTATTCCACCACAAAGTGCGATTTTTAAGGGTGTAGGAGTTGAGTATCACAACTCTCTTATAGCCTATGTACATCCCGGGAATCTCCTGAACATTTTGCAAAAAAACCAGGGGATTTAAAAGGTAGGTTTTTGGGTGAAATTTAAATTTTAATTTATTTCTAAGTATTTTTGATGAGGCTATGAAATCTAATTAATAAACTAGCCCCATCACAATCGGAACAAACGAACAAACTCTACCGAAATCAAGATTTCGATACATGGATTACGTCGTACTGCGCAACCAATACGTCATCGCGTCTCTATTTCTTTTGTGATCTTAGTGAACAGTGCCAAATTCTCTCCTACTTACCCCCTCCTTTCCTATTACGCGCCGTATGCTATCGCGCATACTCCCCTCTCCTAGTGACCTCTCATATAGAGCTGTGCTTTCTAACATCAAATCATCATCTGTTTATCTACCGAAGGAGTCTCGATATATCTCAGAGGAGCTTCTTTGGTTTGTTAGTCCCTTAGGCCAGGGTGGGGCCACAAGGACGGTGTACCCCGCCCTTGGCTGGACTAGTGTGAATGTAATATCGTACATATGGTTCATTAATATTGTTTTTTGTATTGACGATCGAGGATCGTATTATTTTCTTTATTAACTTATTTTCAATGTCGAACTATTATCTTTTATTTATATCATTGTTATATCTGACTGTTTTTTGACCCGAATTAAACTTTAGTTGTCTGATTTTAAATACTTTTGCCTATTGATTTAGTAGCTAGTCAATATCACATATATATATATATATATATATAAAATTCCAAAGTTTTTCTCAAGCGTAAATGAGTTCTTCTTTCCTAAGAACTTCCACGATTATGATCTGTATATTACATGTTTAACAATTTATTATAAGACTTGAAAGCATATTAATAGAATTATTTAAATTTTCAACTAAACATTTTTTAGACAGATTTCTTATTCTCCTTAATATGATATGGGAAGGACAACAACCACCACAAAGCTGGAACAAATCCATTGTAATACCAATCTTCAAAAAAGGAAGTCGCCAAATCAAAGATAACTATCGTGGAATTAGCTTGTTGAACTCTGGATATAAAATTTATGCTAATATAGTTAAGAATAAATTGAGGAAAATTTGTGAAAATATAATTGGAGAAGAGCAGAATGTATTCAGAAAGGGTAGATCTTGTACAGATGGATTCTTTACTCTAAAACTACTATTAGAAAAGCACAAGGAATTCAATATAGAAACTCATATCGCCTTCGTTGACTTCATAAAGGCTTTTGACAAAGTAGACAGAAATATATTACTACAAATTTTAGCTGATGATAACGTTCCACAACAATATATTACTAATATCTTCAACATCTATAAAGATAATGAAATCTCTGTTAAACAAGATGGCAAATTAACTTCTTGGGAAAAGATCAACACTGGAGTAAGACAGGGATGTGGACTTTCACCGGTGCTTTTCATTATATACATGAATAAATTAATAAATGAATGGAGGAAAACACAATGAGGATATATACCCATCAATAGGAACCTCAAACTCGATGCTAGTCTTTTTGCAGGCGATTTAGCTCTTCTGGCACTTTCCGAAAATGATTTGCAACGATCAATTTATAATCTACAAAAAATAGGTGCCAAATTTAATATGGAAATATCAATTAACAAAACTAAAATTATGGCATTTCATGGGGAGGACCCCATACAAAGTAACATCTGAATCCAGAATAAAATTTTAGAGAGATCTAATCAATTTAAATATCTTGGATATTTATCTCTCTATCTGGGATGAAAAAGATATCCCTGAAAAAATTACTAGTTATAATAAAAGTTTAGGAATTATTAATCAAGTTATGAAACCATCCCTTGTACAAAAAAACACCAGATTACGTTTATATAACACTTTGGCTAGACCAGTGTTGACCTATGGTAGTGAAGCATGGACACTAAAAAGACAACATGAAAGCAGAATAACGGCTTGTGAGATGAGATTAATGCGCAGAACAGCGGATTACACCAGATGGGATCGGAAAAGGAACACCGGTATCTTAAAAGAATTGAAGACTACGCCAATTTTGGAATATATTAAACAGTACCAACTAAATTGGAAACACCATCTTGAAAGAATGAGTTCAAATCGGAACCCCAAAACTGTTTATAATTACACACCAAGAGGACGAAGATCACTGGGCCGTCCTATGAAACGCTGGAGGGAAAATTTTCTATAGGATCGTAACAGGCCTTGGCCTAATACTTGGAAGGAAGAAGAAGAAGAAGAAGAACAATTCATTAAGGAAAGTTGAATTAATCTTTCTCTTTTATGGACCCGGGCAAATATATGTTATCTGAGCAATCTATGTTTTCTACTCAAAATATTTATCAAGAACAATTGGTATGATCCAGAACCAATACGGTGCAAAACAAACATTCATTTTTATATATTAGATAACTAGAGTCCGCATCTTATGTAATTACATATTTTTTCCTTGATATGTTTTTTCATAATAACCGAAAATGTTGAGTCACATAAATTTAGACCTTATACTCAAGATCGATATTACATATTTTTACATATTGCACTACATATTTATTGGAACATTACCTATTCTTACATAAAATGGTCTTCAAATGTAAATTCAACAAATTTTTGTGTTCAGTGCTAGGAAACAGGTAAAATTTCTGTATGATATGTTCTTAACTCTGTTACTGGAGTTTGTTTTGTAATGCAGTATATGCAGACAAAGACGTTCTCAATTTGCACATCCACGATACATATCAACACAATGTCTCCTCATTTCGTTTTCAATGAGATGTTTATTTCAAGCAGACTATTGTTCCACACACAGACACACCTTCTTCCCAACGTAACAGCTCTGGAATTCCAATACTTCCCGTTATTTCCCTACTTTCGTTTCAATGAATAGGGCAAGCAACTTGCCTGAAGTCCCCTTGTGTTCCAAGAAAAGTTTAACAAGATATATAATTTTTTTTAAAGTACTCATTTTTGCGCTTAATAGGTTTCTAGGGAACCAAATAAATAAATAAATAAATAAATAAATAAATAAATAAATAAATAAATAAATATATATATATAAATATATATATATATATATATATATATATATAAATATATATATATATATATATATATATATATATATACATCCATAGTAATTCTGCACGAAGGCAGGTCCTTCACTGCAATCATAGCATTTTCATGCTATGCTTGCAGCTTTACTAGGGAATTGTGTAGGTGTGGTAGCTTCCCGTTGATTTCCACACCGGTGAAGGATGATGATGATAATGGTAAGGATGATAATGATAAGGATGATAATGATAAGGATGATGGCCATATGATTTCGGGGACCGTTTGGGCCTTAAAGTTTCCTGACATTTGTCTTACAGGTGAGGAAACACCCTGATATAAACCTCACCCAGAAAAACTGCCCCGACCGGGGATCGAACCCGGGCCCCCTGCGTGACAAGGCAGCACGCTCTCTCGTAACCGCAGCGTTGGACATATATATCCCGGGTACGATACCCGGTCGGGACAGGCTCCTGGGTGAGGTTTTTTTTGCGGTTTTTCCTCACCTGTAAGACAAATGTCAGGAAGCTTAGGGCCCAACGGTCCCCGAAAATCATCCGGCCATCATCATCATCCTTATCATTATCATCACCACCCTTCGCAGTTGTGGAAAGCAACGGGAAGTTACCACACCTATAATTCCCTAGTAAATCTGCAAAGCATAGCATGAAAATGCTATTATTGCAGTGAAAGACCTGCCCTCGGGCAGAATTACTATGGATAGATATATATATTCGGTGAATTAAAAAAATGATTGAGAGGAGCTTTTATGGGGGTACTGAATTGAGATTTGGTCAATTATAATTTTATTTTCACGTTTTGTGTGTTCATAGGGATATAATAATTTTTCAAGAAACATTTTTTTTTCTAGGAGGGGATTTAATGGGGGGGGGGGATTATGCAACGTATGCTATATCAGAGCGTCCAGCAAATTACAAATATGAAATTCCCGACTATTTCCCGGTTTTTCATGGCATCAAAAATAATTACCGAGGTTTTTTGAGTTCTAAATTGAATTAATTCTGGTAAAGCTAATTTTGTAAAAAAAAACAATTTTTTATGTGTGTGAAGCAATAAAAACATTATTTATTTTTAAGGTAAGGTTTAAAATCTTGTAAGCCCATGTTTTCCTTAACAGAGATTTAGGCGCTCGCCCCGTACAGGGAAGAATTTGAACCATACTAATTTAGTTACACTTGTTTTCGTATAGATGTCAATCGAGTGGTCCGTGGCCAGCAAGAATAGCAACATAATTTATTTTTATTTGAACATGGACTACGTTACGATAAAATATTGCAAACAATCTCACGTTATTCATATCTCATTATTTTATCGCTTGATTGTTTCGTCAATGACAGCAATTTGTTTGTCGACTACATTCTGTAAACTTTTTTTTTTCAGTTTTTATTATATTTGTATGTATTATTAAACTGGAATTTGTTATTAAATTAAAAAATGCAAATATTAAAACTAGGAAACTAACTCATTTGTTACTATCTAACCGGTAGGTTCATAACCGCGCGGAAATAAGCTCTCCGTACATCCCTATTCCTCAGTTAATACTTTCAATCACTCGTTGCATAATGTACTTCCTCAAATCATGGTAAATGTCTCCACCTGATTCATGGTCGACCAAATAGGCGTTTTCCCTCTGGTTTTCTACAAGGTTGTGTCGAAGTCCCTCTTGCATCACCATTCGTGCCACATGTCCTGCCCTTCGCAGTCTACGAGACTTAAATATTTTTACTATAAATGGTTTCCCCGTAAAGATCATATGGCTCACTGTTATGTAGTCTTCTCCATTCGCATATCTGTTCATTTCTCTTTTGGCCCAAAAATTTTCTTGAGAATTTTATTCTCGAATACTCGTATATTTTTCTCCTCTCTTAAAATAAGAGTCCTTGTTTTGCATCCATATAATATAACTGGGAAAACAAAAGTTTTATATATTTTCAGTTTAACGTTTTTTTAGAGAAGTTGGGACGACAAGAGTCTCTGTAATGTATAATAGCATGCATTTCCGAGCGGTACGTTTAATTCATTTCAGTTTTTTATTCCTATCTGTAATTATTGTTCCTATGTATTGTTTCATTATATAACGCATTTCTATGTATGAACAAAGAAACTATGCATCTAATTATATGGGTGCTGATTTGTCAGAGTTTTTTATTTCAAAATCGTTTCAAATCCCGCAATTATAAAACAATTTAGTCCTAGAGCGAAATATTGATGTTCGTATATGGTACCGGCCTATTTTAGGCCTTGACCCAATCTTTGATGTGCTTGTCTTGAAGTCTTCTGTGCTTGAAATTTTTAGCTAAGGAAAATGCTCTTCCCCCAGCTGTTTCTTGGAGTATTCTTGAAGATGTTGTTTTCTTCTTACGCATAAGCTTCTTGGTCTTAAAAGATATTCTTGAGGTAGTTTGCTGGATTTATTTAAGGACTTGAAGTTAGGTTTGTAAGTAGCATTACAGTGGTTTTTAGGAGTTCTGGATTTAAGAGGATTTTAGATATAAGGGATAGAAGTTGATGAACTAGGTTTTCAGGATTTGTAGTAGTGGGAGTAGGAGTTGTTGGAATGTCCAATTTTGGTGCTGAAGTGTTGATTTTTGGCTTCTCTGGCTCTGGTTTATGATGTGAGATTTCTGTAGTATGTACAATCTTCATTAATGACAATAAATAAATGTGGAATTGATTTCTCTGACCATCCAATAAAGAGTCTTGGATCAAAAAAATAATTTATAACTTAATAAAAGTATAATTTTTGGAAACATAGGCCTACCATTCCTTTTGATTTTTTTCTGTAAAAATAATGAAATAGTGAAAAATATAAGGAGAGGGACGAAGAAAGGCATGAGAAGAGTGTGAGATATGAAGAAAGAAAGAAAGAAAGAATACACTTGAAAAAACGGCTGATGGTTAATTGAGAAATCAAGAAGAGGATAAAGAATAAGAAATGAAGATGATACACGGTGACCGGATGATGTGACGTGTAGCGGAACTGAGATGTGTTATGCAACACTTTGCAAATGCAATGTATGCCTTAGTGACCTACTTTTTCTCACCATCTCCCACACATTAACTAAACATGCTCTATTTGTTCTCACCAAGCACTTCTCAAAGTCTGATCCCTCAGATAATAATGATTGCCTAAATTATTTGGCGCCATCGAGCGACAACTAATTGCGAAATTTTTGGGACGAACTTTTTTAAATTAATGCATAAACCATTTCGATCAGAAAAAAAATCCGGAATTCAAAGTTGTGCCTCTTTACTTAATTCGTTCTTTATCGATATTTCCATCTCAAATTTTCGAAAATCACACCGCATTGACCTAATAAGGAATCCATCCATCCATCCATCCATCCATAGTAATTCTGCCCAAGAGCAGGTCTTTCACTGCAATCATAGCATTTTCATGCTATGCTTGCAGCTTTACTAGGGAATTGTAGATGTGGTAGCTTCCCGTTGCTTTCCACACCGGTGAAGGATGATGATGATGATAATGATGGTGATGATGATGGCCATATGATTTCGGGGACCGTATGGGCCTTAAAGTTTTCCTGACATTTGTCTTACAGGTGAGGAAAACCCCCGATAAAAACCTCACCCAGAAAAACTGCCCCGACCGGGAATCGAACCCGGGCCCGCTGCGTGACAAGGCAGCACGCTACCTCGAGACCACAGCGGTGGACTAATAAGGAATGTAATGTTTAATTAGATTTTGTCCGTCGCTGTGGCGTAGTCGGTAGAGTCCTTACATTCCACTCCGGTGATCCGGGTTCGATTCCCGGCGGGGTAAGGGGTTTTTAAAACAAATCTCAATCTTGGGACTGGGTGTGTGTAGTGTCCAAGTTGTACCCATTGGGTTTAATTCCTCTAAAAAAATTAGATATTCACAAATGTAATAATTGTGGAAACGTAAAGAATTTTAAGTACAGAAATAGATGTTTTAAGAAGATCAGCTGGAAAGTATAGAATGAATAAAATATGAAATAAAGAAATAAGGAAAATTATGGGTGTACAAGAGGAGACGGTCATCATAGACATTATAGAAAAGAAAATATTACAGTGGTATGGGCATGTCAAAAGAATGCCTGAGCAAAGATTACCTAAACTTATTCTGGAATCGATCTCAATGGAAAGGATGAAGAGAGGAAGAACATAGAAAACCTTGATAGAAGGTGTGAAAGCTGCTATGATTATCAGAGGAATGGAGAAAGATCAGTGGAAGGACAGAGAGGAATGGCGTTTGGTTTCCGGAAGACAGCGGCAGCAGTCATAATACCGGATGATGATGAAAATAGTACATAACTCCATGGCTCTACAGGTCTAGAAGGTACTTGCCAGTCTTCTGCTGACCTCACATCCCTGTTTAATAGCAGAGGTTGATGATAATCTAGCCAGTACAGGGGTAATATGTGGTCAGCGTGTCGGATCCGCAATGGTCACAGTTCTTTATTCTCAACCTGGAGGCGCTACTTATTGTAGGTGCCCAAATTCCCCACAATGCTGGGTGGTCAAAATTCTATGACAAAAGTCTTCTTCCATGGGACCCGAAACCGCACAAGTCGCATAGCTATGCACTAAGGCATGAATGCTTAAACCGCTCAGCTACGGCGCCGGACCTAGAATTGTATATACAGGCGCAGCGTAAGTCAGTTAAATAAAGTAAAGTAATCCCACTATAGACCTCGGGAGGCCCTTCGGGTAGCAAGAGGTTAAGGTTTCCACTTTTTCTAGACAATCGGCACTTGATGTCAGCCGGGTTGTCAGCCCTGCGTGACGGCCGCCTTTATCCCCTGAACAAGCGCCTGGTACTCATTTCCGTTAGAGGCTGAGTCGACCCCAGGGTCATGGTGCCGCCAGAAGGTATGGGTCAATTTAAAAATCTGACTCCACCGGGACTTGAACCCTCGACCTTCCGGCTTGTAGCGCAGTGCCTTAACCACAACGCTACGGCGTTCATCAAATAGTCATAACAAATGTCACTCTTGATTTCCATATTATCTAGGCACTGATAATTTAGAATTGAGATGGGAAGGAATCGCCCGCGGTGGTCTAGTGGTTATGCTCCTTGCCTCTGGTCCCGAGGGTCGCGGGTTCAAACCCGGCCGGGGTCGATGGATTTTTTTAGGATGGAAAAATCCAAGGAGCATGTCCCGAGTCTGAAGATTTTCGGGCTCGTAAAAGATCCTTAAGCCTGAATGAAAAGGCCTCTAAGCAAAAAAATTCAACGAATTTTACCGTCCTAGTACTACCTTGATTTCCTAGATATCAGTATGAGGCGGAACGCTGACCACGGACCACTCAAATGACATCTATACGAAAACAAGTGTAACTAAATTAGTATGGTTCAAATTCTTCCCTGTAGGGGAAGAGCGCCTACATTTCTGTTAAGGGAAACATAGGCTTACAAGAAGACAAGAAGAAGATGGGAAGGTGAAATATTGCTGCATTGGAAAATAATCTTGTGTAGAGCTAATTTCTGTTGGTGTGCGAAGTTAGAAGATTGCAATTTATCTGTTTGTTACAGGTGTTAACGTAATTTGTAAAACTACTTCTGTAAAAGCCATCAGATAAATCATATCCTCCGAAGAGAAGTGCGCTTAATTTCCCAACATTTTACACTCTTACTGCGATGTCAGAATAAAAGCTAATAAATTATGTTATGCTATCTAAAATTACTCCCTTCCTGCAGGCAACATAAATTCAATTTCAAACATAGAATATCTCACTTTTTTTTAATAATTTATCAACATTATGTACTCCCTTTTACTGGTAATTCACAATTCAATTTATAGCATGAGCGCATCTTTATTAAGCTTTATAAAAAAATCCAAACGTAATATTACACCTATAATCTGTACATATAAAAATAACGTATGTATGTATGTATGCATGTCTCTTTGTCCCTTATGCATTACTACACCATTCATCCGATTGTGATGGGGCCTTTTGCAAAATGTTCGGGAGTTTCCCGGGAAGGTTTTAGGCTATAAGAGAGTTGTAATACACAACCCCTTAACCCTTAAAAATCAGTCTTTGTAGTGGAAAAGTATTTTTCGGGATTTTTTTGGACGCTTAAATGGCTTACGCTGCCTAAACCGTAACATATACACCCGGTTAATGTACTTATTCCTTTAGGCTCTATGGTCCTATAAGAACCTTGCCCTCCTTCATAACAACTGCCCATTCTTCTCTATTACTAGCTTTCTTGTCTCCACCTTTTCACCTTCAGTTGTCTTCCTATCGTTATCTAACCATCTTAGTTTCTGTCTTCAAACCTTTTTTCTTCCTTCCGGTTTCCCTTCTACAATATTTCTTGCACCTTTTTCTTGCCCCATTCGCAACGTGTCCTACCCATTCCAGTCTCTTTCTTCTATTATCTCCTACCAGATCTAAATCCCTATATATATATATATATATATATATATATATATATATATGTTATAATTACAAGTTTAACATTGAGCAATGCAAGCTTAATATGGTATGATAAGAAAAATAAATGCCTGGACGGGATTCGAACCCGGATCTCTGAGTCTGTACCTCAGTGTGATATCCATTACACTACCAGGCGAATCCAATTCAAGCATTCATTTTTCTTATATATGTATTATATTCTCCATTATTACTAGATGTCGCGAGAACTCAGTCTTCACTGCCATCTAGTGGCTGACTATAACAAGTAAGCAAATTAAAGAGAACATTTTTACTTTATAGCAGTGACGCTCTATCGATGTTATAATTAAATATTTAACATTGAGCAATGCAAGCTTAATATGGTATATATATATATATATATATATACACACAAATGGTCACCCCCTGGAAGAAATACACATGGCAGACCAAGATGGAAATGGAAAACCTATGTGAGAAGTATAATGGATGATAGGAATTTGGAAGAACATTGGAATGACAAATAAATGGAAACTGAAGACGGCAAACCTATAAGTGCGGGAAATCCGAAAAAGAAGAACAAGAAGAAGAAAACCCCATAGAAAAAGTTCTCCGGGAGGGACTTTATGCCATGAGTACTGAGTCTGTGGATTTTCTGCTCGTTAAATATACATAAGCCCGAGAAAAGAGATCTCTAAGCAAAATTTACCGACCTTCACCATCCAAGTAATAAATCCTTTATTCTGGAGCATGCGCATCATGAACTAGGTAGACGTAGGTTAAATTATATCATCGAACTGTGCCACTTCTGTCTACCGTCGATGGGTATTGAAATTGAGGGTAGTTATGAAGAACAAGGATCACTGCACAGCTGCTCCACTCCACGTGGGGAGTCTCTCGTGCAGTTCAACTACTCTCTTCATTTCAAGACGTGATGTCAAGGGGAGTCTGGGCTACTCAGTCCGTTTTTACGTCATAATATTATCAAATCCCTTTCATATTTTCGATAAAATACTAGGTTGTAATGTTGTCAATTATTCATTGAAAAAAAATTAACAATTACTATTTAACTCATGCCCCAAATGGGAGTCAATGACCAATCACATTTCAATGATTTTTTTATTTACAACCAATCACAGTCGTGTTTTGCCTAGAATTTACCAATTAAAGTTTATCATAATAAAGAAAGCACCTATTTCTTAACATTCTGAATAGGTCATAGCTTTATTTTGCAGTGCCTGAAATACAACTACCAGATTGTATATATAGTGCATGAATGTCAACACATAGCGCATGCGGGAGTTAATACAAAAACATTTGTAGCAATTGATTATACCACCAGAAAAAGAAACCAATGCTTGCACTTTTTTTTTCCCCAGATAATAACATTCTAGAAAAATATAATTGTCGTATTTACATCATAGGATATCAGAAATGAATTAATATACAGTTTGATATGTTTCATTTTTTCTCCACTACAGTGAATTCTTATAATATTGCGTTTCTTTGGCAATAAATAATATGATCTGGTTGCAGTGATTGAACAAAAGAAGCAAATGAAGCGTACCAAACGTTTCTCACTTGTTTTCAAACATCGCCGTTTACATTAATTATATAAATATTTTAAATAACTATATTTAAATAATGATTTGTGAGTAAACAGCTTAATTTTATTCGTTAAATAGTCCTAACAAATGCCACTCTTGATTTCCAAATTATCTAGATAAATTCACTCCTTACCTCGTGACTCGTGAATTTATCGACAATTTGGAAATCACTCGTGACATTACTTATGACTATTTAACTCACGCCCCAAATGGTAGTCAATGACCAATCATGTTTCAATGAATTTTGTTTTACAATCAACGGCAGTCGTGGTTCAACTCGTTATTTATCGAATTCTGTTTACCAAAATGTAGGAAGCTCCTCCTCATTTTTAATATTCTGAACAGCTCAGAGAATTATTTTGCAGTAACTGACTCTCCAACAAACACATTGAATATAGCAAATAATGAACAGATACCTTCGAACTACACATTTGATAATTGTCTGTTCAATAATTGTGTTTTTAAATAATGATTTTACAGAGTTGTTTCCCAAAAAAATAATAACCTATAATGTTCGTTATAATATACAGTTTGATGTGCTTCATTTTTTGTCCACTAGGGTGCATTCTTGCAATATAGCTGTCTTAGTGGGTTATCGATGATTACGATCCTATTTGGCAATAAATAATATGATCAAGTTGTAGTGAATAAACATAGCCGCACATTTCTGATTTATTTACAAACATCGCCGTTTACATTAAATATATAAATATTTTTAAAATATCGGTAACTATATTTAAATAGTGATTTTTGAGTACACAGTTTAATTTTATTCGTTAAATAGTTCTAACAAATGCTGTAAGAATTAAAAAAATCATTTCCATAACTTCGAATTATAGATACTAAAATAGAAAGACCTAAAGCCCCCTCACATACAGAAAAATTTAAAAAAACTATTCTGAAGTATAATTCATAATTAAAAGAAATTAAATAAAAATACCCACTCTTAATTTCCAAATCCTCTAGATAATTTGGAAATCACTCGTGGCATTATTTATGACAAAATATTGATTTCTAATCTGTTTTATTTAACTTATGTCAAAACCGATAATGGAATCAGAGCATATAAAACATTTTTCCATTAAACATATTCTATCTGTCCACCGGTGTGTTCTCGATGTAGCGTGCTGCTTTGCCACGTAGCGGGCCTGGGTTCGATCTCCGGTCGGGACAAATTTCGTGGCTGTTTTTTTTCCGGATTTTTCTCGACCTGTAAGATGAATGTCAGGAAATTTTAAAGCCCAGACGGTCCCCGGTCACCATCTGGCCATCAATATCAACAATATCATATTCACCTCATTAGATTAAGTTTAGTTTAAGGTCTCTCCTGGCCCATCATCATTAACTCTCATATCATCGGGGCAGCGTAATCCCGCCTTCCAAGCGCCCCAACCTTAGAAGCGGGTTACAAGTACGCCATGCCAGTAGAGAACACCAGACATGTCGAAATGACAACCTGGGGCATTAAAAGAATCTATCTACACGTATCCAACTAAATTGAATGTATTTAATGAATGCCAAAACCGACTATAAAATCGGAAAGTAAGCTTAAAAAGTTGCCTTAATTAAACATTTTTAGTTAATTCATGTCAAAACCGACTATAGAATTGAAAAAAAAAAGTTTCATTCCACATATTCTATATAGGCGTAAATATCTAAGAAATAAGATGGGCAGAACATATGGCACGAATGGGGAATGAAAGACGTGCATGAAAGCTTCTTGTAGGAAAAGCAGAGGGAAGATGCCCAGTTGGTAGACCAAGAATGAGGTGGGAGGATAACTAACTACGATTTCGGGGAAGGAGATCATACAGGGGATGATTGGAAAACATTGGCTCAGGATAGGGATGTATGGAGAGCTTATGTCCGCGCGGCTATTAACCTACGGGTTCGATAGTGCCAGTGAGTTAGTTATTAATGTTTTATTTAATTCATGCACAAAGCTATTATGGGATCAGGAAGAAACAATTAAAAAGTTGTTCCGTTCCACATATACATAGGCCTATAGGTCTAGATTCATAACTAAATAACTATCTAATTCTATGGCTTACGAAACCAGAAGGTTCAACGCAGCATTCATTAAGACCCTCGATTCATCTCTACCCTCAGCCAACTCAATCCAGTTCGTATCTCCGATATCTAGTTAATTGCGATCCTTCCGAATATTATCCTCCAACCTACGCCTTGGACTTCCTAATGGTCATTTAAACATCCAGCCACTCCACCACGACAATATAAGGATATCATGGAGGTATCCAAATGAGGCAAACGTTCATTAATTATTTAAATACTTGCATTTTTCCCAAAACGGAACATCTGCCCTCTTAAGCCTGACAAACATGTTTCTTCTTCTTCTTTCCAAGTATTAGGCCAAGGCCTGTTACGCCCTACAGAAAATGTTCCCTCCAACGTTTCATAGGACGGCCCAGAGATCTTCGTCCTCTTGGTATATAATTATAAACAGCTTTGTGGATCCGATTTGAACTCATTCCTTCAAAATAGTGTTTCCAATTTAGTTGGTACTGGTTAATATATTCCAAAATTGGCGCAGTCTTCAATTCATTTAAGATATCGGTGTTCCTTTTCCGATCAAAGACATGTTTGATCACAAGTATCTTAGGAAATGCATTCAATTAATATGCACATTTATATATTTCAACTGATACAGCCCACAACTGCACTCAATAGCTGGAAACTAGCTTAAGAACTGATGTGAATCAATGCATAAAATGTATCGCCATTTCATGTGTAATGCCATGAGGCAGCAGTTGAGTAGCCCAGGTGGATCATGTGACGAGAGAGACTATTTCCGTCGCGTGGAATTCCCGAAATAGCGAGGCTGCGGCCTCCCCCACACATGTAAAAACTCCAGACTCACTTCTTCGCCATGGCAAGTCGAAATATCGGCAATATCTCGTGTTTCAGTTCAAACATGTGAGCTATGTGTTATCTTAAAAACAACACTTATATTGTACAACACAATCCTCCATCATCACTTTGCATATTCCTATATTAAACGTGTCTTAGATACGTCAACGAGTATTGTTTCTAACAATATCTATTTGCTACATATTGGTCAAATATTAATTAAAACAAAATTCTAGAAGAGCTTTATTACGCGCTTTATATCAGCTTGACCTGTATCTGTCTATGTAACGGAATGTTTAAACACGATTTTCACCCACTTAAAAACACTGGATCGACTTGAAACTTTGTATACTTGTAAAGGACCCATGACAATACAATAATTTCATAATTTGTCTATAAAAATCTATCTTTTATAGACAATACAATAATTTCATAATTTGTCTATAAAAGATAGATTTTTATAGACAAATTATGAAATTATTGTATTGTCATGGGTCCTTTACAAGTATATAAAGTTTCAAGTCGATCCAGTGTATAAAATCCAAGGTTAACATGGAAGGAAAACATGAAGACAGTAATGCAAGCTAGAGGGCTAAGCATCGAAGATGCCCAAGACCGTAGGCTTTGGGGGTTTGGCACGGGAAGACGGCTGCAGCTGTAAAAACCCGAAGATAGAGATAGTCTATAAAATCCTGGCCAGAATCATCAGAAAATCAAAATAATAAAAACTGGTTCAATAGGTTGCGGACTAATCGACTTTTTAGTCAATCGTTGTCAGAGCTCAGTTGGTAGAGCGGTGGACTGTACTGGTATATAATTTCAGTAATCCATAGGTCGCTTGTTCAAATCCGTCCCGGATGATTTTTTTAGAAGGGTAATAAGCAATTACATTTTCGTGGTATTCCGGTTTATGACAATCAATTAAACTAAAAATTAAAAAAATAAATAATAGTTCTAAAAAACTAAAAAAAACACGCTTTATTAGAAAAGCGAACTAAAAAATGAAAAATAATTTTAATTTCCAACACGCTTGGGGTAAAATTAAAGTGGCCAACAAAAAAATCGTCTCCAACACATCTAGAATAAAACTAGAATTATCTATAAAAAAAATTACCATCAAAAGAGTGGGGTGCTTTTTATGGTTTTTACGTTTTCTTCTTAGAGACTTTACTTTTACTGTTTATTATCAAATATATTAATTGATATAGAGCACCCCACGCTTTTGATGGTAATTTTTTTTTGTACATAACTCTAGTTTTATTCTAGATGTGTTGGAGATGATTTTTTTGTTGTTGACCGCTTTAATTTTATCCCAAGCGTGTTGGAAATTATTTTTTTTTTTCATTTTTTAGTTCGGTTTTCTAATAAAGCGTGTTTAGTTTTTTTTAACTATTATGTACTTTTTTAGATAACATTTATCCATTACGGCATTAGAGTAAAAGTACATAATATCCAATTTTAGGTGATTTTTATTTTGTAGATTAATGTGTCAGAAATACAGCATTTTTCTTTCTCTATCGTAAGGGTAGAGTTCTTAAGTGGTAGTTAATTTCTTTTGGTACATATCTCTCGGTCGGAATAAATCAAAATCTCTAATTATTAATAAGTAATTTTAATATTAATAAACTCTGATGAAAAATTGTTTCCAGACTAACATATGTTTACCCTGTGGCCACAGAAATACGTATATTCGTTTAAATTTTAACGCATTAGTTCAGGGCAGTAAAATAAATAAATTCAATAATTACGAATTGGAATGAGATGCCCAAAGAAATTAAACATAGGCTCAATCTGTAAATTATGAATTACAGGGACTCTTGTTGTCCCAACTTCTCTCAAAAAACGTTAAACTGAAAACATACAAAACTATTATTGTCCTATGATGATCTTGAGGATGATTTTCGGGCTGTAGGCCGTGGTCTCGAGGCTTGAAATTCCCTGACGTTTCCCAGAGACTTGCGTCTGGCATCCTCAAAGGTTGTGAGACGCAGTCTCTGGCGAAAAGCCGGGGACTTCAAGCCTCGAGATCATGACATACAGCCCGGAAATCATCCTCAAGATCATCATGGCAACTCCGGCCGTGAAAGCCTAAGTCAATATATTATTGTCCTAGTTATATTATATGGATGCGAAACACGGACTCTTACTTGAAGGGAGAAGAAAACATTTCGAGTATTTGAGAATAAAATTATTTGGAAAATGTTTGGACCAAAGAGAGATGAACAGACAGACGAATGCAGAAGACAAAGTTAGGTATGTGATCTTTATAGGAAACCAGATATAATAACAGTTAAGTCTCGTAGTCTGCGATGGGCAGGTCATGTGGCACGAATGGGGGATTGAAAGAGGGACAGGGAAGTTTCTGTATCAACACCAGAGGTGAAACGCCCAGTTGATAGACCAAGAATGAGCTGTGATTTGACGGAAGTAGATTATACAGCAGGTGATTGGAAAACGTTAGCTCAAGATTCGGTTGTATGGAGAGCTTATGTCCGTGCGGCCATGAACCTATGGGATCGATAGCATCAGTGAGATAATTACACAGTACTGTAACTGAACGCTAAAATATCTACAAATGCTTGCAGTACTTAAGCGGCAACCCGCAGTACTTAATTGATTAACGTTTGTTTGATTACATGAGTTATGCAGATTTATACAATAACTTTAAGGTAAGTGACCCTGTGAACGCGGTATCTGACCATCTTTGGCTGATGAAAAGAATTGTTGTTTATTGTGAGAAGTAATTACAGTTTACACAAATGTAATGTGAAAGATGGCGTCCAGTGCCGGCGAATCCTGGTCTCTTCATCTGCAGACATGGGCGGGCGGTAATTAGAATTAGTTACTGGAACATGTTAACGACTAGCACAGCATGTATGTGATACAAGTGACCTTTAAGACCGGAGATCCCTGACATGCGAGAGAAAGTGTCATTACCATGTGTAACGTAAACAATGCAATCTTCTGCAATATGTCATTTCATAACACGCCATTTTATGGTTCTCTCGTATTTGTCAAGTAGGATACATGAAAAATAAACTAATGGAAGAATATAAAAAATGGGGACTGAATATAAATTTACAGAAAACAGAATATATGTGTTTGGGAAAGGATGTGGATGACCTCATACTTGAAAAGGGGGAAAAAAAAAAAAAATGAAATGTTTAAATATCTTGGGTCAATAATTACAAGTTTTGGTACCTGTGAGAGAGATGTACAGACTAAAATTGCAATGACAAAAAATGCAACTAAGACATTACATGGAATAATTTGGAATAAAAATATTACAAAGGAAACTAAAATGAAAATTTATAAGAGCATAATACAGAATATTTTGTCATATGGCAGTGAAACTTGGTCTTTGACGGAATTACAAAAGAGCAAAATTAGAACAGTTGAATTTGATTATTTTAGAAGAAGCCTCCAAAAAACAAGACAGGATAAAATAAGAAATGAATTCCTTTGGAGAGAAATGAATGTCACCACATCTGTTGTTAAGAGGATTGAAAATCAAACACTTAAATGGTATGGCCATGTACAAAGAATGGAAAATGAAAGATGGCCAAAAAATATATACCCAATGGTCACCCCCTGGAAGAAATGAACGTGGCAGACCAAGATGGAAATGGAAAACCTACGTCAGAACTATAATGGATGATCGGAATTTGGAAGAGGGAGATTGGAATGATAGAGATAAATGGAAACTGAAGACGGCAAACCTACAAGTGGGGGAAAGCCGAAGAAGAAGGATACATTTTCGTCCAATTTTATTGCTTCTTAGTGACATATAGCTGAATAAGTCACTGCACATAATAATGATTTATTTATTCTGGCAGAGTTAAGGCCTTCTCTTCCACTCAACCAGCACAAATTACAAGTACTTATTTGACAATATCTTAATAAATAAAAATTTCGTGTCACGTTGTTTGTCCGCGATGGAATCCTAAACTACTGAACCGATTTTATTAAAATTTTGCACACTGTGTGCAGTTTGATCCAACTTGAGACTTAGGGTAGTTTATAACTAACTTTATAGTCGCATTATTTTTTTATTGCAAATTATTTATTATTTAACAAAGAGTTATAATTATCTGTGAGTTACATACGATTCTAACAGATCGCGGTGTAAGGTAATTTGGTAAGGTAATTGGTTTATTATTTAACAAAGAGAGATCAAGATGGCTGTGCTTTTTGTTGCAACCGCGAATTTCAATTGAATTAAAATATTGATTATTTAAAAATTTAAGTGTGTTCAGTGTTTATTTTATTTTCAATATTATTAATTTTGTGTGTAAGTATTAGTTTTAAGTAATCTGGCTGAAAGACAGCAACTTAATTTAAAATTTTAACGTATACCTTAGCCACAGCAACGCGTGGCCGGGACTTCCAGTAGATTATATAAACTATACTAATTATAAATAAATAAATAAATAAATAAATAAAAATGTATTAAATGTTGCAATGGAAGCAACATTTTATACGATGATAATAACAATAATAATATTTATGATGATGATAATAATAATAATAATAATAATAATAATAATAATAATAATAGTTTAAATATGAGAAATTATACGAGAAACACCAATTAATATATGTACACCCTTAGACAGAAAAAATGAGTCATCCGCAGATTCAATCAATCGATCGGGAAACTTCGTGAGCGCTCGTAGAAGCTATATTCACATCTACACGTTTTCAGTGTTTGCTAGTTAACGCAGTGCACACTCAAGCAACATGAAAAAGAGAGCTTGGCTTAGTGTGTTTCCGTGGTCGAAAGGTTTAACAAACATTATCCGCGTTCGTAACCTCACGGGTTGGATTCCCGTTCTACTTTTTTTTTTTTAAACCGAATGTTGGAATAGCATTTCGCCTGTAATATAGTTTCATATTTAATTTTATATTTGAGTTTTATGGCATTAATGCACACACAAAAACATGGATTAAAACATTCTTCCAATAAATAAGAAAGAAAATAATATCTTCTAAAATGAAAACTTTAACAAAAACAAAATAAATATCGGGTGAATGAACCCTCAGCATCTATTACCGCCCTCAATCTACGGGGCATTGAGATTGCCTTGTGCCTATATCCTTGTGTGTACGCTGAGCCATGGTAAAACTCAATATGGTTCATTATAAACAAACATGTTAGAGTATGTTGCTTTTGCGCAGACGTCTGCGCATCACAGTCTATTGAATGCAATACATTGAAATTACCTAGAACAAACCCTGAATGTGGTAAATGTAATTGTTACAATAACGACATTAACATTGATTTAATTCAAATGTCAAAATAATTCATAAAACATTTTAATACAAATATCACGAAAAAATGCATAATTTAGGACGTGAACCTGCAACCTTCATTAACAGAAACAGTAACTGCATGCTTTACCGCTGACCTAACAGTCGCGTAGGAGTGTCTTCAGTTCATGCCACATAACACAGTTGCTTAGGGACTGCACAATTATAATAAGTTTCCTAGTTTGAACCCAGCGCTGTGCCGAGTATGACTTAGAAGAAATGTGCATTCAAGAGATGATTTTTTTTTGTCTAAGAGTGTACCTTACACAGGGTAATGATGAAATCGAGGTTAGAGCTAATATAAATTAGGATTATTAAAAGATCCCAATGTCCGGCAGCTCGATATGATTATTCTAGAAATCATTGAATTATAAAATGAAAATAATCTTTCAGTAATGGTTGCAACGAAAAAAAATAAGATTGGCTGAAACTGAGGTTTGAATAAGGGACCTTCAGAATATAATCTCAAACACTACATATTGAGATAATTTGCTAACTAGGGAATACATCTTGTCCAATATCATGTCTATAAACAACTTCAAGTTACTTCTTTTTATTTTGTGTGTGTTTCCAGGGAGACCATGGTATCTGAAACTCGATATTTTGCGAGAAGAACATATTGGCAACACTGGTTTATTGCTAACAAACTTTCCAGTACAAACCCACTAAACCTGCAACATTTACGGGATTTGATTGCATAGGAATTTTAAAACACTTTTGGTAATAATAGGAAATTGTGCGATAACATCTGCAAATCAGTGTTAAAATGTCATAAATGCTTAAACAACAATGGTGGTCACTTTGAACACTTTCGGTGGTTGTTTTTTGTATAGATGTTGTAAGCTACAGAAAATAATATATTTGCATTTTCGGTTAACTAACTTATGCTGCACCCAGTGTATTATTAAATGAAAATGGACACTTAACAAGATACAAAGATACAACGAATTGCCACTGCGAGTTGAATAACCTGTATTCCAGTGGTGGGTCAATTCTTCGGTTCCTCTGTCGAAGAGAATGGGACCCAGGGTTCCAAGGCTTGAACCCATTTACCCCGATAATGTTAAATTTTGAGTGTTAAGTTAACAACTGATTGCCGCTGGGGCGGGATTTTTGTCTATTTTGGCATTTGCCTTTGTACCAGCAGAAACTGAAGAAAACACTGGAAAGAGTCTGTCAAATTTGACCTTTGTGTATGTGGTTGATGGAGACCATAAGAAGGCGCAACTCCCTGCCCTCTATATATCATAAGTAATACCAAGAGCGATTTCCAAATTATCGATAAATTCACGACACACGAACTGAGGAGTGAATTTATCTAGAGAATTTTGGAAATCAAGAGTGGCATTTGTTAGGATTATTTAACGAATAAAATTATGTTGTTTACTCACAAAATCATTATTTAAATATAGTTATTTTAAAATATTTATATATTTAATGTAAACGGGGATGTTTTAAAACAAATTAGAAACGATTGGTACGCTTCATTTGCTTCTTTTGTTCTCACTGCAACCAGATTATATTATTTATTGCCAAAGGAACGCAATATCGTAAGAATGCACTCTAGTGGAGAAAAAATGAAACAAACTGTATATTAATTCATTTCTGATGTCCTATGATGTAAATATGACAATTATATTTTTCTGGACCCCCCCAGGAGCTATCACCTTGACGTGGTGGGGGGGCTTAGTACCCGATGAACCAGACGACTCTACTGGGGAAGATTGACTTAGGTTAATCTTGCTGGTGGGTAAGAGGCGAGGGGAACTAAGTATAGCTCACAACGAAGGAATGGCGTCTGTATCCATATTGGGCGGCCACATCTTCGTCAAGTCAAGTCTTCAACGGTCAACAGGGCGACAAGGAATAGCACAGCTAAACTTGTAGGGCTTGAAGAGCGGTAAGAAGCAACCCTCTCTTGGGGGTTGGATACCCAGAGGAGCATGTTTGGAGTCTCATAGGAAGCAGCCCTTCCACCATCCTTGTCCTGCCCCTGCGCTAAGCGCTCGTAACGCTCCAAGGCGACCTTTATCTTACGTGAGAAGCTTCATGTAAATCAGCCGGATTGTCCATAAAAGGAACCGACGCCAAGCAAGATAAAAGGATACGATTTGGAATAAAGGACATTTTGAAATTAGGAAATTGGAACGTAAGGGGAATAAATACAAAAGAAGAAGAATTAGAAAGAGAATTAAAGAAAAAGAAATAAATATAGCAACAATAACAGAAACAAAAAAGAAACTAAAAGGAACAAAGGACTTACAACACTATACTATGTTGTATAGCGGAGTAGAACAGACAACAAGAGCGCAGTGTGGAGTAGCAATTTTAATAGATGAAAAATGGAAGAACAAATTGAATAGCTATGAGTTTATAAATGAAAGAATCCTGATAGCCAGATTTAAAATTGAAAGAGGATATATGATGATAATTGCTGTGTATGCCCCAGAGGAAGGCAAGAAAGAAGAAACAAAAACATTTTATAAAACATTACAAACATTAGTTGATAAATATACAAAAGATCATCATTTAATAATAAGTGGAGACTTAAATGCCAGAGTAGGCAATGTCCCTATACCTAATGTAATAGGAAATAATGGAGAAATAACAATAAATGAAAATGGACAGGATTTGAGACAGTTTTCAGCCTATAATCAATTAAAAATAATGAATACCTATTTCCGAAAAAAGGACATACATAAATATACAAGAAGTGGATATAACTCAAGATCAATAATTGACTATTTAATCGTAAACAACAAGCTAGGAGCCTTGGTAAAAGATGTGAGAGTACATAGAGGCAGCGATATATACTCTGATCACTATCTCGTGATAAGCAAAATAAACATAATAGCTAAATGGCGGAAAAATAACATAAAGAACAAAAGAAACCAAGAAGAAGAAGTATATAAAATATATTTATTACAAGATCAAAGTATTAGACAACATTATGAAAGCAGAATGAATAAATATATATCAGAGATAGCGACGTCAGAAGATATAAATATTGAATGGGAAAATATATCAAATGTAATACATAAAACAGCAAATGAGATATTAGGAAAGAAAAATAGAATAAGGAATAGGAAGGGCTTGAGAACTTGGAATGCGAATATACAAAATGCAGTGAATGAAAAACAAAAAGCATATCATACATACTTACGACTGAAAACAGAAGAATCTTATGAAGAATATAAAATGAAAAGGAGAATTGCTAAAAGCATTATAAGAAAATCCCATCAGGAGTCATGGGATAAATTTATAAGCTCAGTAGAACATGATATGTATGGAAGACAAGAAATAGGTTATAAATTAGTGAAACATCTAAATCAGACTGAGAAAGATTCTGCCAGATTGAATATAATCCCAGAACAAGAATGGATCCAGCATTATGAAAAACTTTGGAAAAAGGAGGAAATTGAAGGAAAAGAGAACAATGAGGAAGAAATAAAAGTGGAAAATATTGATGTAATAGACATAAATGAATTAGAAATGGCTTTGAAAACCACTAAGAATAGGAAAGCAACAGGATTAGATAATATAAATATGGAATTAATCAAATATAGTGGAATATTGTGTAAACTACGAATACTTCATCTAATTAATATATGTTGGCAGACCTATGGGATTCCAACCACTTGGAAAACAGCAATTGTCAAGAATATATTCAAAAGAGGAGACCGGAGAAATTGCGAGAATTACAGAGGGATTAGCTTAATGAATACTGGCTACAAAATATATACGAAAATAATAAATAATAGATTGAGAAACATAACAGAAGTAATAATAAGTGAAAATCAAAGTGGATTCAGAAAGGGAAGGTCATGTATAGACAATGTCTTTACACTGAAACAACTCATAGAAAAGAGAAGAGAACATAACTTAGAAACTCACATAGGATTTATAGATTTGGATAAGGCCTTCGATCGAGTAAACAGACAAAAATTATGGGAAATATTACGAATGAAAGGATACCCGCTGTGCCTTGTAGAAACAATAAAGACATTATATGAAGACACAAATATAATTATAGATACCGGATTCAAAAGAACAGATGCAATCAAAACAAATACTGGATTACGACAAGGATGTAGTTTATCACCCACTTTGTTTAATATATATATAGACGATATTTTTAATAAATGGAAAGTTTTAGTAAATCCAGGAATAAGAATGGATAATAAAATGTGCATAAATAATCTTTTATTTGCTGACGATGTAATCATAATACAGAAAAATGAAGACGACTTACAGAAATCAATGCATGCATTAAATGAAATATGTAAATTATACGATCTAAAAATTTCTGTAAGGAAAACGAAGACCATGGCTTTTAGAGGAAGAGATCCAGTGAGAACCAAAATTATTTTAGAAAATCAAAGTATAGAACAGGTGTCTAGTTTCAAATATTTGGGCTGTGATGTTGGCTACAATGTGGAAAGAGATATTGACTCCAAAATAAATAAATTTCAGACGGTGTGTGGAACAATACAGAGAACATTCAAAAATAAAATTAGAAAAGAAACCAAGATAAAAATGTATAATGTTATGGCGGTTCCCACAATATTGTATGGATGTGAAACTTGGGCTCCAGTGAAAAGACAGAAGGATAGAATACAGACGGCAGAGATGCGGTTCCTAAGACAAGTAAAAGGATGTACAAGACTTGATAGAATAAGAAATGAGGATATAAGAGAAGAATTGAAAGTACAGCCTTTATTGGATAAAGTCACGAATTACAGACAGAAATGGATTGATCACATGGATGGAATGAGCAAGGAGAGATATCCATTGTTAGCCAGAAATTATCAAGCAAGAGGAAGGCGTGATGTTGGAAGACCTAGAAGACGTTGGGCTGATGCAATATGAAGTCGGAACGGGCAATTGCCTAATCCCTGGAGTGATGATGATGATGATGATATTTTTCTGGAAAAAAATACATTTAAGAAAGTGCAAACAGTGTTTTTTTTTTGTGGTATAATCAATTGCTACAAATGTTTTTATATTAACTCCCGCATGCGGTATGTGTTGACATTCATGCACTATATATACAATCTGGTAGCCCTATTTCTTAGCGAGTTAGTCACTGCAAAATAATGCTATGATCTATTCAGAATGTTAAAAATGAGGTGATTTCTTTATTGTGATAAACTTTAGTTGGTAAATTCTAGGCGAAACACGATTGTGATTGGTTGTAAATAAAAAAAATATTGTAACGTGATTGGTCATTGACTCCCATTTGGGGCATGAATTAAATAGTCAAAATGTTATGTACAGTTACGTTCAATTACAATTCAAAATAATACAAAACAATCTTTATGTTATTTCCAAAATAGTTATTTTTTATTGTTGTTTACTCCAAATGTCTAATTTATTATTTTCCATATATAGGGCGATTCAAAAAGTTATGCACAAATTTCAGTAGCTTATAAAGGGTCGAAATACAACTTTTGTAATGCTGTAGTGGACCTCTACAATACACTGCAGATACCGCACTGAAATGAAAACAACCTTCAGAGCGCACGTATGTCTATCAGATTGAACAGAAGAGTACACAAGCACTAAACGGTATGACAACAGAAGGGAGCGTCTTCATGAATTCATAAAGTAGTGTATCGAAGCCTGCGCCTCTCTGAAAAGTAAGCTTAGACCCGCATTGAAGTTCCCGTCATTCCAAAGCTTGTACTGACCCAGGATTAATTTCCTATACCATTAGTTACTAATCAAAAGTTGTTGTATTTCGATCCTTCTACAAACTGCTAAAATCTCTGCGCAACCTTTTGAATCACCCTGTGTGTGGTGTGTGTGTGTGTGTATATATATATATATATATATATATATATATATATATATATATATATGAGCGTGCTGCCTTGTCACTCAGCAGGCCCGGGTTCGATTCCCGGTCGGGACAGGCTCCTTGATGAGATTTTTCTTCGCCTGCAAAACACAAATGTCAGGAAGCTTAGGGCCCAACGGTCCCCGAAAATCATCCGGCCATAATCATCCTTTACCGGTGTGGAAAGCAACGGGAAGCTACCACACCTATAATCCCTAGTAAAGGTGCAAGTATAGCATGAAAATGCTATGATTGCAGCGAAAGACCTGCCCTATATATATACTTACTTACTCACTGGCACTATCGAACCCGTAGGTTCATGACCGCGCGGACATAAGCTCTCCATACATCCCTATCCTGAGCTACTGCTTTCCAATCATTCCCTGTATAATCTACTTCCCTCAAATCATAGTTAATGTTGTTCTCCCACCTCATTCTTGGTCTACCAACTGGCGTACGCGCAACATGTCCTGCCCATTGCAGTCTATGAGACTTAACTGTTCTTATTATATCTGGCTTCCTATAAAGACCATGTAGTTCATTGTTATGTAGTCTTCTCCATTCACCTGTTTGTTCATCTCTCTTTGGTCCAAACATTTTCCTAAGAACTTTATTCTCAAATACACGTAATCTCCTTTCCTCCCTTAAAGTAAGAGTCCATGTTTCGCACACACACACACACACACACACACACACACACACACACACACACACACACACATAAGTTATATGAAGAAGGGAAATTTCAAAGAAGTGGCTGAATTTAAATAACTAGCTAACTTACTGGCACTATCTAACCCATAGGTTCATTGCTGCGCGGACATAAGCTCTCCACACACCCTATTCTGAGCTAATGTTCAATAATCCCTCACAAAATCTACTTCCCTCAAATCATGTTCAATGTTATTCTCCCACCTCATTCTTGGTTCTCCAGCTGGGCGTTTCCCTTTGGTTTTTCCACAAGAAGCTTCCATGCACGTCTTTCATTCCCCATTCGTGCCACATGTCCTGCCCATCGCAGTCTACGAGACTTAACTGTTCTTATTATATGTTATATGTTATCCTATAAAGACCACGCAGCTCACTGTTATGCAGTCTTCTTCATTCACTGGTCTGTTCATCTCTATTTGGTCCAAAATTTTTCCTCATCATCATCATCATCATAGTACATTCACGAATTTAGGCCATTTGTTGACCTGTTTCGGCCTCAAGAGAAACACCATCCAGAAGTCTTTTGAGTGGACGTCCTGGTCTTCTTCTTCCTGCAGGTTGATATCTTAACATTTGTTTGGGTATTCTGTGATCTTCCATTCGATGAACATGTTGCATCCATCTTGACTTATAATCAGAAATTTTGTTTTCTAAAGATTCCATGTGTAATTCTTCTAAGATGTCTTCATTTTTTTTGTGATCTAGTAGTGTGTATCCTGCAGTCCTCCGAAGATATCTCATTTCAGCAGATCTAAGTCTCTGTATATTCTTCTGTTTCAACGTCCATACTTTGCTACCATACAAAAGAGTTGGAAGAGCCAGTGTTTTATACACTTTCAGTCTTGAATGCTTTTGGACTAACTGTGGCTTGAAGATAGAATTTATTAACCCTAAAATTCTTAAAAATTTAGATATTTTTGCATTTACATCCTTTTCTTCTTCATATGAGATATTGCATCCTAGATATGTAAAATTATTCACCTGCTCCAAAATTTTATTGTCCAGTACAATTTTACTTCTGACAGGATCTACACCTTGAAATGCCATAATTTTTGTTTTTTCTGTAGATATCTTTAATCCATATTCTTCTGTAATTTTGTTAAGTTCATACAGACTTTTCTGTAGATTATCTTCGGAATTTGCTATTATTATTTGGTCATCTGCAAACAATAGGATGTTTAATTTTCTATTTTCTGATATTCTTATTCCAAATTTATATGTTTTGTTCCAGCAACATATTACTTCATTGATATAAATTGCAAGGAGTGTTGGGGATAGGGGGCAGCTATGACAGTTATTAGGAACCAAAACTCTCAGCGCATTGACAAGTTAATGTTGGTTCCAGGTACGTGATATTCTGGGAAGATCACTTTCTTCTAGATACTACATGCGATTAAAATATTTTAAGAGCGGTACTTGGAACTCGGGTTGTACAAGTCTGTTAAAAGTAATCAACAACGCCCTCTAAATGGACTTTTGGACAAGAATGAATGAATGGCTTATGATAGTCATCAGTTTTTATAAATGGTTGTTGTAAAATAAAAATGCGTAAAAGGCGAACGCAACATTTAGATTTTTATAACTCTAGATTCAAGAATGATTGCACTAATAAAATGTTGACGTTAACTTGAAACATTAAGTGTTGCAAATACTTAACCTTTCGTGTTACCCTTAATAAATTACTAATTTAATTGTGCCGTTTCTAAGATTGTTGTTAGATGCAACATAACATCTGCTATTAATTTTGTATTAGATCTTGCAGTTATATTATATGGATGCGAAACATGGACTCTCTCTTTAAGAGAGGAGACAAGATTACGAGTATTTGAGATTAAAGGGGCTTCTTGTAGGAATGCCAGAGGGAAAACGCCCAGTTGGTAGACCAAGAATGAGGTGGGAGAATAACATTAACTATAATTTGAGGGAAGTAGATTATACAGGGATTGATTGGAAAGCATTAGCTCAAGAATGGATGTATGGAGAGCTTATGTCCGCGCAGCCATGAACCTACGGGTTCGATAGTGTCAGTGAGTAAGTAAGTAAGGGTGAATTCTTACAATATTGCGATCCTTTGGCAATAAATAATATTATGATATAGTTGCAGTGATGAGCAAAGGAAGGAAATGAAGCGTACCAATCGTTTCTCATTTGTTTTCAAACATCGCCGTTTACATTAAATATATAAATATTTTAAAATAACTATAGTTAAATCATGATTTGTGAGTAAACAGCTTAATTTTATTCGTTAAATAGTCCTAACAAATGCCACTCTTGATTTCCAAATTCTCTAGATAAATTCACGACTCGCGAAGTGAGCATTACATATGAAAATATATAAAACTGTTGTTCACCCAGTTACGTTATACGGATTTGAAACATGGACTCTTACTTCAAATGAGGAGAAAAGATTACAAATATTTGAGAAGAAAGTTCCTACAAATAATTTTGGACCAAAGAGAGATGAACAGACAGGCGAATGGAGAAGACTACATAAGAGTGAGCTATATGATCTTTATAGGAAACCAGATATAGTAAGACCAGTACAGTCAAGTAGACTGCGATGGGCAGGACAGGTGGCTCGAATGGGGAATGAAATACTTGCATGGAAGCTTCTTGTAGGAAAGCCAGAGGGAAAACGCCCAGTTGGTAGACCAAGAATGAGGTGGGAGAATAACATTAACTATGATTTCAGGGAAGTAGATTATACAAGGATTGATTGGAAAGCATTAGCTCAAGAATGGATGTATGAAGAGCTTATGTCCGCGCAGCCATGAACCTACGGGTTCGATAGTGCCAGTGAATAAGTAAGTAAGTAACTATATATAAGGAACTATAAAGAAAGTGCATCGGTGCACTAAAAAGTAGCTTTTTGGACGCTTAAATGGCTTACGCTGCCTAAACCATAACAAATACATCAAATTAATGTACACAGAATTGAATATCTTACAAAATTCTATAAAAAAGTCCTGAACAGTATATGCCTATCTTTTACGGATAATTGACAATAACCGTTTTTGTCTTTCATAACATTAATGCCAAGAAGATCGGGATAAGTAGATTTCCGCGCAACGCCGGGTTCTTTATCATAAGAGGCAGTGGGACATCGCTCGCAATGCCGTAGTCCCTTAACGCACTAGCTGCCCCAATTTTTGTTTAGTCGAAATCAAACTTGGCATATAGCAATTTATTAAAAACATCGGGATAAGTAGATTGCAGGACAACGCCGCGTAATCAGCTAGTTAATAATAAATTACCGGTAATATCTACAATTTTATTACTGTAAAAAGTTGGCATCTTGAGAATGTAAATTTATAATGTTGTAACTATAGTAGGCCAACTAAACTCTCTGGCAGTATCGAACCCGTAGGTTCACGGTTGCATAAGCTCTCCATACATCGCTATCCTTAACTAATGTTTTCTAATCATCGCCTATATAATCTATATACCTTAAATCATGGTTAATGTTATTATCCCACCTAATTCTTGGTCTACAAAACTGGGCGATTTCCTTTGGTTTCCCTAAAAGAAGCTTACATGCCCCTCTTTCATCCGTCATTCGGCCAAATGCCCGCCCATCGAAGTCTACGAGACTTAACCCATTCACCTCAAAAGGCGAGATAGACTCGCTGCAGTTTAATGACCTTCAATTCAGAAGACGAGGTACACTCGCTTAACTCTGCTGTTATATATTTTGCAATATTTTGTACATCCCTCGGCAGGTTAGTCTTCTGTTAAAATTTATGAATAGTAGAGGGATGTTTTTTTTGCCTTCAACCTTTTTGCGATCTGAAGTACCGTTATCTTTTGTTTGTTCTGAATGTCTTAAAAGTGGAAAATATATTTTACGATAGCTCTAATCCGGTTTCTGCGATAATGCATTCAGCATTTAAACCTGAAGCGAATGGGTTAAACGTTTCTGTTATTTCCTGTTTGCTATAAAAATCACGTAGCTTGCTGTTATTAAGTCTTCACAAATTGCCAGTTTGTTTTTTTTTATCTGTCTTTGGTCCAAAAATATTCCTAGAGCTTTATTCTCAAATTCTCGAAACCTTTTTCCTTTCTTAAAGTAAGAGTCCATGTTTTACATGCATATAACTGAGGGAATAGTTTTATATATTTTCAGTTTAACTTTTTTTAGATAAGTTGTGACAAGAATCCTGTAACGCATAATAACATCAATTCTTAGAATTGAATCTATGTTTAAATATCTTTCTGCATTCCATTCACGTTTGTAATTGTTGTTCTAAGTAGGGCCTTCTTGAAATCAGCCACTTCTTCAAAATTTTACTCATTGTCATTAACTGTACATTTCCATTATATAATGTAGTTCTATGAGTAACCATATACTGTATTTACTTTCACTAGTGTTTACTTTCACGGCCAATTTATTTTTTAGTTATGCAAATTATCAGATAATTATTTCTAATTATGTTATTAATTCGTTTATTCTATTGATACATTAGTGTACATGTTTAATGAACCCCTTGTGTCTGCGTTTCTACCTCCTCACACCATTTGTTGTAATAAGCATTCTGCAGAAAGCGGGCAACAGACAGATCATGTTACATAGGTGATGTGTATTTGTATTGTACACAGAAATCAACTGAAGAAAGAATGAGAGTAAGTATTTACATGAACTGTCCAGGCAGTTTTACTTATTTACCGGGTTTTGTACACACAAGTATAGACATTGCCAAAATAATTAAAACGATACAGAGTGTCGTAAAAAATATTATACTTAATTCCTAAAATGTTATTTATTCGAAAGTGTATAATCGCACAAAGTGTGTGTGCGTGTGTGTCTGTCTGTGTGCCTGTCTGTGTGTGTGTCTCTCTGTGCCTGTGTGCGTGTGTCTGTCTGTCTGTGTGTGTCTCTCTGTGTCTGCGTGTATGTGTCTCTGTGTGTGTGTGTGTGTGTCTCTCTCTCTCTTTGTGTATGTGTGTTTGTCTCTGTGTGTGCGTGTTTCTGTGTGTGTCTGTGTATGTGTGTGTCTGTGTGTGTGTGTCTCTCTCTGTGTGTATCTGTGTGTGTCTGTGTGTTGTGTCTCTCTGTCTGTGTGTGCGTGTGTCTCTGTGTCTGTGTGTGCGTGTGTGTCTTATTGTGTGTGTCTGTGTCTCTCTGCGTGTGTGTGTGTGTGTCTGTCTCTGTGTGTGTCTACATGTGTGTGTCACTGTGTCTCTCTCTCTCTGTGTAATGTGTGTGTATCTGTTTGTCTCTCTCTGTGTATGTGTGTGTGTCTCTGTGTATGTGTCTCTCTGCGTGTGTGTCTGTTGTTGTGTCTCTCTCTGTGCTGTCTGTTTGTGTCTCTCTCTCTCTCTCTCTCTCTCTCTCTCTCTCTCTCTCTCTCTGTGTCTGTCTGTCTGTATCTGTCTATGTGTGTGGTGTGCGTGTGCGTGTAGAAAAAACAGGTTTCAAATGCCTTTGAAATTCAGATGTTAAAACAATGAGATGATCTCCTCTACTGTTCAATTTTGCACTGGAGCATGCCATCAATTTTTTAGAGTGTAGAAGGCCTAAAACTCAATGGTGTTAATAACCTGTTAGGTTATGATGATGATGTATTATTAGGTGATAGCGAGGAGATGCCAAGGGCCAACAAGCACACTCTATTGAATAACACTAAGAAACTGGGACAGGAAGTAAACATCAATAAAACTAAATATATATTCACACACAGAGATACATTATACAATGGAAATGGACAGTTAATGACAAACGAGGAAGTTTTTGAAGAAGTGCTAGAATTCAAATGCCTAGAAACAATAACACTGGTCAACATGATTTTTGTCTCATGAGTACCAATAGTTGAACTTAATGCAGTTTTTTTATCGTGTTTTCAAATATGTATTCGGAATCTCTCCATCACCCACAGTTTTTTTATTTCAATTGCAATTAATGGATTTAAATAATTATTTTTTAATTAACCTTTTTTCGTCCAATTGTCCATTTTAAAATAAAACCAAATGAGCTAACTCAGGAGATTACAGTTATGGAAAAGAGATATCAAGGCAAATGGAATCCTAATATGCTGGCCGATTATTGTTGGACCATCAAGAGGGATGCTCCACAGGCGAAATATAGCAGAAAATCGTCATTTCTTACTTTCTAGGTAAGTCCGAATGTTCGAATATTGTGCAGTTACGAATGTAAAAAATATTAAAGTGTTTGAAATTATAAATTCCTGTCTCTCGGAAACCTTGCGTGATGGAGAAAAACCGATATCATATTTAAATTCAGGAGAAAAAATACTGTCACAATCACATATTTTTCTTTCTGAGACAAAAAAAAAGTTTATTTTTTGTTGCTAGGTGTAATTACAAACAGGAATGATATGCATAAAGAAATTAAACAAGGCTCAAATTCTAGAAATGTATGCTATTATCTCTCAAAAGAGTTAAATTGAAAATGTAATATAAAACTGTTATTCTCCCAGTTATATTAAATGGATGCGAAACATGGACTCTTACTTTAAGGAAGGAAAAAATATTACAAGTATTACAGAATAAAATTCTTAGGAATTTTTTTACCAAAGAGAGATGAACAGACAGGTGAATGGAGGAAACTTCTTAATAGTGAGCTATATGGTTTTTATAGGAAACCAGATGTAATAAGAACAGCTAAGTCTCGTAGACTGCGATGTGCAGGACATGTGACACGAATATGGAATGAAAGAGGGGCATGGAACCTTCTTGTAGGAAAACCAGAGGGAAAACATCCAGTTGGTAGACCGAGAACGAGGTGGGAGAATTATATCAACCATGATTTGAGGTAAGTAGATTATACAGGGGATAATTGAAAAACATTAGCTCTGGATATGGATGTTTGGAGGGCTTATATCCGCGCGGACATTGACCTACCAGTGGTTAGTTATGCATTTTAGTAGCCTTTGTTCTTACCATTTCATGTTAGTTCCAAGCTGCTTTACATCACATGTTTTTTAGGAGGTTTTGATGAATTCCAGAGTAAAAAACAAGATCTGCTGTGTCAGTCACCCACGCAACGTGGTCAGTAGATAATTAGAACAGATACACAGGCGGTCCTCAACAAGGGAATTCACGTTTATCTTATTTCCAACTCGGCGGGGAATCTGAAGACTTCTACAGACGTGCTAGAAAGTACCAAACTCACTCCACATATTTTTATATGTGTACCAACATTTAAAACTCCACGGTGCGACAGGCCTAAAGGCTATCCGCTTAAAGTGATCCTCATCAAATTATAAACACCGACGTACGTTGTAGAAGCAATTAAGTACGCGAAAAAGTAGTTCCCTTCATTAAATTAAAAATATGTCCTCTGAATATACTTGTTATTCTTCGTGAATGACTTACTTAATACAGGCTTTCCACTTTACAGCAGTTTGCCTTTGATTCCTGCTTTCCAGAGATTCCTATCTTCCCATTGTCCATCTTCCATACCCCTCTTCATCATGGTATCATATATTCCCTCATACCATGCTCTTCTACTTCTCCCCCTCCTCTTTCTGCCTGGTATCATCCAATCCAACACCTGTTTAGGCCACTGGTCTTCGTGAATGAAAATAATAATATTCAAAACATAGAAAATGTTCTAAAATATACCTAATCAACAATTACAACTTAAAATAGTTTATTACATATGGGTGATGCATTTGAGTCTTCAGTTGATACAAAACTAAATGGGTAAAGGTGTCGAGACTTCCTTTGCTGTACCGATTTTTAAATTTTCTCCCCAGATGAAACCTCAATCCTAATGTCCAATTTTGTTGGTCATCATACTTTTATTTATCGATTGCTAAATTTCGAGTTTCGTTCCGAAATAAAATTCGTCTTGCTGAGGAATTCGCTAAACTCACGTAATTCCTGCGTGAAAGACTTTTTCTTATTAATTTCATATATCATACTACAGCGAAATCCGTACTTCAATACTTTTTTTTACACCTTCATAGTCTAGAGCAGGGGCCGACAAAGTAGTTTTAGGTGGGGTCCGGATGCGTTTGAAAACTTTTGTCGAGGTCCTAAATTTTTGTTTTCATTTTCACTCATAAAATTATAACTATATAGGCATATTTTTATTAAAAAAACAATGGGAGAAATTATATTTGCGGTCTTGAGCCAGTTTTTTTTAAAGTTAGCGATATTTGTTCCGACGGACTGCAAAGTAGCCGCTTACGTATCAAAGTGCATATTGGCATACACCAAAGGAGGCGCTTCCATATCAGAGGTCGAAGGCGCCAGTACACCCGCCCGAAAGATAAGTTTCATAAAGTGGTGTTAAGCTTTCGTTTGTGTTTAAATTAATATGACTTCCGATTAATCCTTTAATTGGCAAAACATTAATATTTATCGCACCAGTTATTTAAATTTTGCGGACCGCACTGAAAACAAAACCACACATGACTGTTATTATTAGGTTTATTTTAATTGGCAAAACATTAATTTATCGCACCAGTTATTTAAATTTTGCGGACCGCACTGAAAACAAAACCACACATGACTGTTATTACTAGGTTTATTTTAATTGGCAAAACATTAATTTATTGCACCAGTTATTTAAATTTTGCGGACCGCACTGAAAACAAAATCACACATGACTGTTGTTATTATTAGGTTTATTTTAATTGGCAAAGCATTAATTTATCGTACCAGTTATTTAAATTTTGCGAACCACACTGAAAACAAAATCACACATGACTTATTATTACGTTTATTTTAATTGGCAAAGCATTAATTTATCGTACTAGTTATTTAAATTTTGCGAACCACACTGAAAACAAAATCACACATGACTTATTATTACGTTTATTTTAATTGGCAAAGCATTAATTTATCGTACCAGTTATTTAAATATTGCGGACCGCACTGAAAACAAAATCACACATGACTTATTATTAGGTTTATTTTAATTGGCAAAGCATTAATTTATCGTACCAGTTATTTAAATATTGCGGACCGCACTGAAAACAAAATCACACATGACTTTTTATTATTAGGTTTATTGTGTAATTCGGCACATATTTAACTTATTACAACTTGTTCATCTTCTGTTTCATCAATAATACTAAATAAATCTAACGAATTGATGCCAATTAAAGGGTTAAAAGAGGCTTCAGATGTTGCCTAAGTGATAGATTTATAAAATTTCTTATTTCATTACATAAAACTATTGTAATGCATTCAGGTTTACAGAGCTTTTATGTGGATAGACGTAACATAAAATGCTCCCTTCCGCTCCCGCTCTTCAGCGAGCTCTCCTGCGCTGCACAGCTTATCAACTACAATGAGGTAACAACATAAATTGCTCTTCTTTTGAAATGTTAAAAAAATTTACTATTTAAATAAATACTGTTTGTGTTAATCTAATTATTGGAAATTTTATTTTTTATGTTTTATTTCATTCACTTTATATATTTTTGTGAGTCGAGTATGAGGTCATTTTTTGCGACCAGTTTTTTTACCTTCCGCGGTCCACCAGTTGCCGACCGTTGGTCTAGAGAGAAGGGCGATTTTAACGAGTTGTATGATTAGTTAGAATTAACAGGCAAATCTGAACTCTCGATGAATGCAGGAGTAATTTGAACACTGTCTACTGAAGATCGCTATCCTTTATACTTGTAGCAATGTCTGCCAATTAAGTGCACAATCTCGATTTTGACGATTGAATCTTCAAGGGAATTAAAAGTAACGAGCTGTCATCGCAATGACATGTGAAATAGGAAGAGATGTAATTACATCAGTCGATCAGATGCCCTGTCCATCAGCTTCTCCACTTTCTCATCTTATAATCGTTGCGTCACTCTAAAAATCGAACAGTATTATATTACATACATCAAATCAGATTCATATTTTTATATCTAATAGCTAATACCCGGCGTGTGCTACTACGCCTAAATGCATTAAGCATGATTTTTAATTTTCGTTTTAGGTGAACTCCTACACCTAATGTTTTTTTTTATTAGGAATATTCCATAATACAGTGTTTTTCCTTTAACGCAAAGTGATTTGTCGCCACAGGTTACGTCTAAAAGCATATTTTTCCCTCACATCTCTAGCTTCCATACTTCTCCTCACTCCATCTATTCTCTAGATCTGCCTCTTCCACTTCTTCCATTAGCTTTCCAATTAAGGATCTTCTTTGGTATTCTCTCATCTTCTATTCTTATGAGGTGTCCATACCATTTCAAACGTTTTTCTTCTATTTTTTCTAATATGTTTTTTTTTTCAAGTTGCATAATTTCCCTTATTGTGCTGTTTCTGACTTTATCTCTTCTTGAAATTCTTGTCGATCGCCTCCAAAAAATCCATTCCTACTGATAACAGCTTGTTGACTTGTTTTTTCTTACTGTCCAGGTTTCGGACCCATATAAATAAAATGCTTTGTAACAGAACTTGAAATATATTTTTCTTCGTTCTGTATATTATATTTGTATCTCCAAAGCACTGAGTTCAACAAACCAATGATTCTTCTTCCATCAGTTATTCTTCCTTCAATTTCTCTAGTTGAATTCTCACTTTTATCTAAAATAGACACTAAATATTTAAAATTCCTAATGGTTTTATAGTATAATAAATAGTGGGTAAACACTAGCGTATCTGAAAACCTGTAAGTTAGTACACAAGGTATACATTGCAACCAACCAAACATTATGAACACTAGAATTAGATTTAAAATTTGAATTTCAGATGAATCCCCTTTTATAAAATGAAGATATGCTCAACTCCCATCCAATTCAGGGCCGGGCGGAGGAATGAGATGAGATGAAGCCGTTATACTTATATCGGTCTTTTTCACTGATTTTTTGACAATACCTACCTCGGTTTATTTTAATACTATACACTGAGTTTTGGAAATATCGAAAATTGTGACCGCTAGAGCGATTTTTAAATTTTCATTTCGGGTGAACTCATACACCTAATGATTTTAGAACAATAGATACGGGGCACGCCGTAGCGTAGTGGTTAAGCACTGAGCTACAAGCCGGAGGGTCGAAGGTTCAAGTTCCGTTGGGGTCAGGATTTTTAAACTGACCCAAACCCTCTGGCGACACCATGGTCCTGGGGTAGACTCAGCCTCTAACTGAAATGAGTACCAGACGCTTGTTCTGGGGGTAAAGGCGGCCGTCACGCAGGGCTGACATAAAGTGCCGATTGTCTAGAAAAAGTGAGAGCCTTAACCTCCGACTACCCCAAGGGCCTCAGGGCTTGTTGTGGGATCACTTTACTTTACATAATAGATAACATAAAAACCTTCTCCATAAAAAAATACATAGGCCTATATGTGCCAACTTTCAAAGCAATTGTTCAAGTACTTTCAGAGATTTAAGATTTTCAACAAACATTTACATTCTGATGTAGAAGATTAGGAACTGTAGCATATTATAAAATAATTATTAGATGTTGTCTTTTATTCTTGGTTTGGCGTATTTAAAATTGTAAACACACAAAAATAGTAGACCTACGTATTAAACATACAACATCAGCAGAACTAAGAGCGTACGTTATAGGGAAATGTGAAACAAAATTAACTCACATTTTTGTTACAGACATCCTCTAACGAGGAAAGTATCCTCTAACGAGGAAAGTTTTATGTAATATAAATTAAAAGCAGTGGCTACAGGTTGATAAAACCAACTATAACGGCTGGGGAATGCGACATGGTGACTAAATCACACCTCAATACTGGCCTATTTTATATGGTAACCTCAAAGATAGCCCTCCATCTTTACCTTGTCGTGGTGGATAACTGGAATTATTTATAATATTTATTATTACCTTAATTTTATTAATATGTGTTTTAGTGGGTGTAGCCTTTTTAACTTGCATGCTTAAATGATCCTGAGAGCTATGCCGGCGGTAGCATTTCTGGTTAACCATACCGGACTGGTCGAAGGTGAAAAGCCAGACGAACAAAGTACCTTGGTCGAAAGAGTGACGATCTTTCACCGTAAAAATACAACCGTCAAGAAATGCGGACATGGGTTCAACTGGGGTAAAATTTTCCGGAGGTCAAATAGTCCCCCATTCCGTTCTCCGGGCGGGGACTACTTCAGGGAACCCATGCCAAAGGCTCAAACATAGGGAATGTTCCTAGGAACATGGAATGTTAGGACTTTGTACAATGGCGGGGCGCTAGAGAAAACGCCCAGTTGGTAGACTAAGAATGAGGTGGGAGAATAACATTAACTATGATTTGAGGGAAGTAGATTATACAGGGGATGATTGGAAGACATTGGCTCAAGATAGGGATATATGGAGAGCTTATGTCCGCGCGGCCATGGACCTAAGGGTTCGATAGTGCCAGTGAGTTAGTTAGTTAGACGTCACAGAATATAATTTTTCCATCCGATGTGAAATGGGGAAACTCATGTATCCACTGTTTGATTAAATACGGCTCGCAAACTAATACGGCTCGCAAACTGGAACTATCGGCATGATGTAATGTTCTTATAGAATTAAATAAAGTTTTGTTTCCAGTCGGTCGATGGATAGCACCTCGCCTAGTGACAAACACACTGTGGGGGTATTTTCTGATAATCCCAGAGTTTAACATAACGTCCCGAGCATCTGGTTTTCACAAAGATCTTCCTGGGCGTGTTAATTGTTTTACAGCTTCTCACTTAAAAGTCAGATTTTGTTTGAAAATGATTTCAACAACACACTCACTATTGAAGATAATCAAAACGAATGAAATAAGGCATTTTTATTCGATTCAATGATAAAATATAGGAATTTTATGAATTCAGGCAAAAACAGGTTCTAACATTAAGACATTTTTAGGGGATATAGGACCACATTTTTTATTGTATAAATATACGAAACGTGTAAATGCAACTTCATTTTAAGTTATCTCTTCAGGAACAAAAAGGGATTTTGCCTAAAATCCGAAATATGATAACAAATGACCCAAGGCGCCCCACTTTTATCATAGAAGTAAACCAGCGTAATTTGAGAATGCTAGTGAAATAACAAAAGAAATCTCGAACAGTGGAAAACAACCTCATCAAGTCTACGCCTTACGGTAAAGTTTTTATGTAAAGGGAGTAAACATGGAGACACATTTAAATGTAAATCGCATGATCCAGCGATAACCTGCACAACACCCTTTCGTTGTTCCATGAACGTGTCCAGTTTTCTATTAACACTTATCTTGCATGGATCTTAGTTCGCTAAACTAACAAGAGGTGTCGATATTTATCAACGGCACTAAAATTATACACTGCACCATCACATCAACTCCAACCAAACATTAAATAATCACAGCATCTTCGATAAAAATACACAAATTGTTAGAAATTACTGAGAATTTTAATATAATAATGCTAGAGTGCTTAAATCAGATTTTAGGGGGAAAATAAAATATTAACGTAGATTTTATCCTGGGGCCTGTTTAATATATTAGCAGTGTAAAAATTTACTAGTTTGTATTCTAGTTCATCCTGATTCATAAACACAAACACACTGCTAAAATTGCTGCACTGCTTTCAGCGGTTAGGAGTGTGACTCCATATAAACAGTATATGACAGACAACAATAAATTCTCTCCGACTGATTTCAAGGTCTTCCCTATGGATTACATTTGCACATGATTTGAAAATATAGTAACCCTGTTGCAATGATGTTCTGTAATGTTATTTTCTGCGTGATAGTTTTGTCGTGCTTACAGCAATGACGACCATGATTGAAAGTTCAACTTCATAAATTTCGGGGTTGCCAACCTAAATAACTATACTCTAATATTACGTATTACCGACCTCGTGCGGGAAGTAAAACCACTGTCCTTTATGTATACTACGCACAATGTATATACAAAAGGTAGTGTTAATATACATTATACGAAACAAATCACTGCATTTTAAATGAACTGAACTTTATTTGAGTCCCGCGCCGTAGCCGAGTGGTTAAGGTAGGAAGCCTTGGCACAAAGCTACGGGACTTGCGCTGGTTCGAGTCTCCATGGGGGAAGAAATTTTCTCATGGTATTTCGGCCAGTATGGGACCGGCGCCCACCCAGCATCGTGAGGCAATTGGGTAGCTACAATAAGTAGCGGCTCCAGGTTGAGGAACCAGCTATAACGGCTGGGGGACTCGACATGCTAACCACATGTCACCCCTACACTGGCTGTTGATCATCTACCTCTGTGATTGACACATGTGGATGTGAAGGGCCAGCAGCCGGCTGGTAAAAGGGCAACCGCTGAAAAGTGGAAAGACCCTCAATCGGAACTTTATTTGAAATATAAAACAATACATTCGTACTTGCCGCCATTTTACGACTGGAGTCACGGCCTGCTGTAGTCTCAAGTAACAAACTTGGCCACGCTGTCAACGATAGTCAGTTGTTTATAATGAACGCAAATATTTCAAACATTATTTTACTATTATTTACTATTTTGAAAACACCATCGCGCAAAAAAATGAAGTATAACGCACGTTTATGAAGTGTATTACAGAATCTCGGAAATTAAAACCCTCGGTATCGCTCAGTTTTAATCATTTTACTCGATTCTGTAAAAAGCACTTCCCAACCTCGCATCATAATATAGTATATTGCATAGCTAACAAAGTGTAGAACTCATTTAAAATAGAGAAAAATTCAATAAACAAGAATATTTCTTAAGGGAAATTTTTAAAAAATTATATTAAATATACATTTAAATATTGAGATACGGTGCTCCATATCGGGAAGTATTTTAAACTATGCTAATTTACTTACGTTTTCCTACATATGTCAGTGAGTGGTACACGATCAGCGTTACAAATCAATAAGACAACTGAGGTATTGTAGTCGGCTCAGTTATTTAGTTCACAGGCGCTTTGTTTTGTGGTTCGTACAGACCGAATGTTAGGGAAAATGCCTACAGTCATTTATTATAGATATCGTAAAAGTGACTTCATATAAATACATATCGATGACCCTAAAGTTGTTTTCCATGAAGTTAATTTTGCCTATAAATGCCTATTTCAGCTTACCGATTGAGGGTCTTTCCACTTTTCAGCGGTTGCCCTTTTACCAGCCGGCTGCTGGCCCTTCACATCCACATGTGTCAATCACAGAGTTAGATGATCAACAGCCAGTGTAGGGGTGACATGTGGTTAGCATGTAGAGTCCCCCAGCCGTTATAGCTGGTTCCTCAACCTGGAGCCGCTACTTATTGTAGCTACCCAATTGCCTCACGATGCTGGGTGGGCACCGGTCCCATACTGGCCGAAATACCATGAGAAAATTTCTTCCCCCATGGAGACTCGAACCAGCGCAAGTCCCGTAGCTCTGCACCAAGGCTTCCTACCTTAACCGCTCGGCTACGGCGCGGGACCTATTTCAGCTTACAATGCCTATAAATGCCTATTTCCCATTTTTTCTCCAAATTAACTTAGTATTTCAATTAAATTAATTGAAATGGACAAACTTCATGACACATATCATTACATAGAAAACTTCAATTGACTGGCAATATTATTTTTGATGTTGGTAACACTGAATTCAGTCTGTAGTCCTCGTTCACAGACAGGTGCTTCAAAGATAAAGTGGTGCGACAAGTGTATGTGGCTTCCCCCCCCTTCAGAAGAGTTGTTTCACGATGCCTAAAGAATGGACAACACTAAAACAGTAAGACAAACTTGCCAATTTCGTGAGTTTGGTGCGGAAATATTATCAAGTGACGATTCAATATTGTTTTGCAAAGTGTGTACATTTTCAGGGATTTGCGCGAAGACGTGCCACGTTTCGCAGCACGTACACACTGTAAAACGTAAGTATTCTCTTTGTAAAAAGTCAAAACAAGTTCCAAAATCATCTCTGGTATCTTCGTATACTATTGACAGGATATGTTTATATACTTTAAGTAAGGCTGTAAAAATTTATGTTGTAGTCCATTTTTTGTGAGACTATTTTGAATTTTAGTACCTATATTAATGATTTTTAGTGCCTTTTTGCCTGCCTATTTTGAACATTTTAAGTGCCTAACATCCGGACTCTAGTGGTTAGGTAGATCTATTTAGCACGCGTAAGTATCTACTATATCAAGCGGCGTTGTCACGTTTTATTCGCTAGAATACATTTTTACGAACTAAAGATACTGCAAAAAAAAAAACTAAAGTTGCAACGCCGTTAGGATAATTACATCCACGTGGAGTAGACATGGAAACATAATTTAAAAATGCGAAGACATTATTGGTAGAGAACTGTTTTCAGTTTTTGGTGACTGGAGCGGCGTCTTAGAAGCCTCTAACAACAACTCCCCGGCTCTACCTGTCAGTAACAATGTATTTTTTTAAACCAGAGGGAAACAGTTGCCTTTGATGCCGCCTGGTAACTAAATAACTGAGCCTACTATACTAGGTTTAATTTATAGTCGGTTACATTTTGCACAGATGCCTTTTTATTTAGGCTTGTGGTTCTTTTACAAGTCTGAAAATCTTCAGTCTCGGAACCCACGGCTTAAATGTCCCTCCCCGAGGATTTGTCGTTTGGACTTTTCCATCCTGAAAAAAAATCCATCGATTCCGCCCGGTTTAAATCCGCGATCCTCGGGAGTAGAGGCAAGGACATCAGTCAGATACCAGCAGAAATTCTAGGAGAAAATGGTTTCCCTCATAGAACCTCCAACCAGAGCAAATTGCATAAATCTGTTCCAATACATGATGCTTAAACTGCTCTTCTATGGCCACGGTATATTGATTGGAAAGACAGTGAGCACCCCGTTTATGAATCCAATTCACTCGCAATTTCCGAACCCAGGTTCTTCAAGCCCATTTTTCAGCTCAGTTCTCTTGATGCGGGACGTTATATGTACTAATTAACCAATCAGAAACCATGATCCCCCCAATCCAGAAATATGAAATGACGCCCTGAGATACTGACAGCCTGGAATCACTTGAAGTTAGTAGGCCTACATCAGATAACACTGGTCAATATGATGTTTGTCTCATGAGTACCAATAGTTATACTTAATGCAGTTTTTTATCGTGTTTTCAAATATGTATTCGGAATTTCTCCATCATCCACAGTTTTTTTTATTTCAATTTCAATTAGGCCTAATTGATTTAAATAATTATTTTATAATAAACGTTTTTTTGTCCGTTGTTAAATAAAACGGGGAACACTTTCATCGGGAGATTTCAGCTATGGAAAAGAGATATCAAGGCAAATGTAATCCTAATATGATGGCCGATTATTGTTGGACCATAAAGAGGGATGCTCCACAGCCGAAATATAGCAGAAAATCGTCATTTCTTACTTTCTAGGTGAGTCCGAATGTTCGAATATTGTGTAGTTACGAATGTAGAAAATATTAAAGTGTTTGAAATCATAAATGTCCCGCGCCGTAGACGAGCGGTTAAGGCAGGAAGCCTTGGCGCAGAGCTACGGGACTTGCGCTGGTTCGAGTCTCCATGGGGGAAGAAATTTTCTCATGGTGTTTCGGCCAGTATGGGACCGGTGCCCACCCAGCATTGTGATGCATTTGGGTAGCTACAATAAGTAGCGGCTCCAGGTTGAGGAAACCAGCTATAACGGCTGGGGGATTCGACATGCTGACCACATGTCACCCCTACACTGGCTGATTATCATCTACCTCTGTGATTGACACATGTGGATGTGAGGCCAGCAGCCGGCTGGTAGGCTAAGGGCCTTGTAGGCCTGTCGCGCCAGGAGTTTTTTTTTTTGAAATTATAAATGCCTGTCTCTCGGAAACCTTGCATGATGAAGAAAAACCGATATCATATTTGAATTCAGGAGAAAAAATACTATCAGAATCATATATTTTTCTTTCTGAGACAAAAAAAAAGTTTATTTTTTTGTTGCTCAGTGTAATAAACAAAACACATTTTATTTCAAACGAGTTCTGATGTCGCCCTTATTCAACAGAGAAGTGGAAGAATTTAAAGCTAGATTATTATCGAATTATCATTACAATATGGAACAGTATTCTTTCCGTCACTGCTTCTTGTGTTTTTACACCGAAAATATGAACTGCCCTAACAATTATCATTGTACAATGGACAGCAGAGTTATACGCATGCTCCATTGAAAATAATTACAAACACTGGAAATATCTGGTAAAATGTACTTACATCTGGATGTTCTTTGACGGGAACATATACTTTTTCTGTGAGTGTTGTGGGAGGTCCTTCCGCGTCCGGTAATACCAAAGGGTCCTTCTTTGTTCCATTTATCTGGAAGAGATTCGCTCGGACTCTTGCGATTTCTGAAACAAAACAACATATATTCAACATTATTTTATATCCTTAAGATGACAAATTAAATTTATATAATTTAAAATTAATATGACTTGGTTAAGGTAATTATTCTAAAGTAAATATAGGTCAATAAAAAAAAGGAAAAAGAAAAAAGTAATATCAGGCAGCGGAAATGAGATTCCTACGGGCTGTGAAAGGTTGTACAAGAGAAGAACATATTAGAAATGAAAATATTACAGAGGAACTAAAAGTACAACCACTTCTTCAACAAATAGAATAACACAGGAACTATGGGAAGGAGCATCTGCAAAGAATGACAGAGGATAGGATACCAAAGATGGCACTGATGTATAATCCTGTAGGACGAAGATCGGTGGGAAGACCAAGAAAGCGTTGGGCTGAACAGATGTGAGATCGGAACAGGCAAAGACCTAATCCGTGAAGGATGATGATGATGATGATGATGAAAAAAGTCAATCGTCAAGAAAGAGAAAGAATTGTCGATATATGTATTAGGCCCACTGAGCTGTCCCGCGCTATAACCGAATGGTAAAGGCAAGGTGCCTTGGCGCAGGTTCTAGTCCCACAAGGGTGAAGGCATTTTCTCATGAAATTTCGGCCAGTATGGGACCGGTGCCCACACAGCATCGCGAGGAAATTGAGTAGCTAAAATACGTAGTGTCTCCAGGTTTACAAAACCAGCTATAAGGGTTAGGGGGACCCGACGTGCTGACCACATGTCACCCCTACACTGCCCGGATGAACGTCTACCTCTATGATATGCATATGTGGATGTGAGGCCAGTATAAGTCATGAATTCATGGCGAGCCACGCCCACACCGCGGTAATGTTACATGACACGACCTCAGAGGCCAGTCTACACGATAATTCAATTATTGTAACATCTCAACTCTTGCAGAATCAGTTCACAGATCAATACCGATTATAACAGGATTACAGGAAATTGGCTATTAGCTAAATGCACATATTCAAATGTATATCTATTTCGATTAACAACAATAATAATAATAACAATAAATAATAATAACAACAACAATAACAATAATAATAACAATAATAATAACAATAATAATAACAATAATAATACTTAAGGGAGGAAAGGAGATTACAAGTATTTGAGAATAAAGTACTTAGGAAAAATTTTGGACCAAAGAGAGATGAACAGACAGGTGAATGGAGAAGACTACATAACAATGAACTACATAGTCTTTATAGGAAGCCAGATATAATAAGAACAGTTAAGTCTCTTAGACTGCGATGGGCAGGACATGTTGCACGTATGGGGAATGAAAGACTTGCATGGAAGCTTCTTGTAGGAAAGCCAGAGGGAAAACGCCCAGTTGGTAGACCAAGAATGAGGTGGGAGAATAACATTAACTATGATTTCAGGGAAGCAGATTATACAGGGAATGATTGGAAAGCATTGGCTCAGGATAGGGATGTATGGAGAGATTATGTCCGTGCGGCCATGAACCTACGGGTTCGATAGTGCCAGTGAGTAAGTATTATTATTATTATTGTTATTATTATTATAGGACATTCGTTAAGTAATAGCAACACTGTTATAACAACACAAAAAATATTTTTGGTTACTTTTGAAATTACGATCTTCATTTATAGTTTCCTGCCAAGTCAATTCATTATACGATGTTATAATCTTCGAAGACAGTGAACTTCATCTGCAGCACCATTTCTGGATATTTCTTTCGCCGATCGATCTAGAGCTTTTTGGATATCAACTCTGGATTGAAATCGAATGCCTCGTAGATATTCTTTGATCTTTGAGAATAAGTTATAGTCACAAGGGCTCATGTCTGGTGAATTTGGTGGATGTTCGAGTACTTCCCAATTCCAGCTTCTAAACAAATTGTACTGAACATTTTTTTAGGGCGGTATTACTTACTAAATGTGAAAAACTGTGAATGTATTCAGAAAATATTGTTATTTAGAGGCTTTCTATAGTATAGATTTATACAAAAAAGACTGATCAATATATTACAAGGTTACAATAATCACCACTAGGGTCGCCATTACTTATCAATGAAGTAAATACGGTAAATGTCCTAAAATTACGGCCATTATCGACATTTTTCACTTTGGATGGACAATAATGTTAATACTTGCCCATTTATCACCTTGATTTGCCCACTAACGTAGTGTCCAGTTAGTGTTAACGGTATTGCCGATCCAAAGTGAATAATATTCAATTCGCGAATCGGGTACAGAAGTGAGCACAGTAGCCACTAGACCACTGGGATCCTAACTTAACAATTACACAAAGCAGTTTTTTGGAGTATGAATTCCTGAAGTTGGTAAAAAGTAGCTCTAGTCAAGTACTACAGAAGAATGTTCAATATATATTTGTTCCGGACAAGTAGAGTACTTGTAACCTTCAGAACATTCCATGACCACAAACTTGCTCCTCCCCAGAATTTTATTTTATGCGAATACTTTGTGGCTCAAGGCGATACTAACCGACATAAATATTTCCTGCGTCTTAAAATTAACATATTTGTATTAACAGCAGATTAGATTACCCACGTAAAAAATATGTAAATTGCATTTCATTTACAATTATTTTTGGAACAATCTGTACCATTTGAAATTGCCAAAAAATACAATTCGACATCATTAAAATATAATTATTCTAATGTTCAAGCGGCCATGAACCTACGGGTTCGATAGTGCCAGTGAGTAAGTAAGTAAGTAAGAAAATTCTCACATGGTTTCACGATAAATAAAGGTTTTCGTCAAGGTTGTTGTCTATCACCGACTCTGTTTAAAATATATGTACATGAAATATTAAATAATTGGAGGAGAAAATGTTCAAGCATGGGATTCCTATTTGAAACAACAAAACTTTATACAACTTACATATTACAGATGATCAATTGTTAATTGCACAAGATTATGAAGATTTAGAATATATGACTAGAACATTAATAGATGAATATGAAAAATGGGGATTAATTTTGAACATGAAGGGAACAAAATATTTATCAACTGGTGAACCAGAACAAAATTTAATTTTGGAGACTGGAGAAACAATACAATCTTGTAGTGAGATCACATATTTAGGAATTAAAATAAATAAAAACGGGAGTTATGAAGAAGAAATAGAAATAATAAAGGAAAATTTGCAATTGCTTGCCTCAATGGAATATTGTGGGATAAAAATATAAGTAATAACAATAAAATGAATATATATCATACAATTGTTAAAAGCATCATTACTTATGGAGCGGAACTTTGGTCATTAACAACAAAAACAAATAAGTATCTTTTGGCAACGGAAATGGATTTTATACGTAGGGCAGCAAGAATTTCATGTAGAGAAAAAATTAGGAACTCAGTTATAAGGGAGAATATGAAGATTGAAGACACTGTTTTATATTATATTAAAATTCAGCAATTAAGATGGCACGGACATGTCCAGCGAATGGAAGAGGATCGGCTACCAAAATCTGTTTTGGAATGGAAACCTGAGGGAAGACGAGGCAGAGGAAGACCTAAAACCTCCTGGAGTCAGGGAATAAATTTATACAAGAAGGAGAAACATCTACAACCAGGAGATTGGTGGACCGACAAAATTGGCTATTGGGAATCGGACGACGTCAAATACATAAATCAACCGATGATCTATCTATCTACTTGTATTTTTTATCATCATGAACAAATCCGTTTTAGGGCACGTGGCCTGTGAACGTAAATGTAACGAATAAAGCCTTGATCTTTCCACCGATGTTTTGGTTTGGTCCCTATGTCCAGTTGGAATATATCGGAATGCCAATTTTCGAAGTCTATTTTTTTTCATTTTTCTCAGATGATTTTTCCATTCATGTTGGTATCTTTCTGTATCTTTACCTAAAGTGGGTACTCCAAGTTTTTCTCTGACTTTTTAACTTATGCCCCAAATGGGAATCAATGACTAATCAAGTTTCAATGAATTTTGATTTACAACCAATCACAGTCGTGCTTCACCTCGAATTTATCAACTTAAGTTTATCATATTAAAGAAAGCTCCTCTTTTTTAACATTCTGAGTACGCCAGAACATTATTTTGCAGTGACGTTGAATATAGCAATTTATATATAAAGATGTAAGAATTCTGGAATGCAAGTGGCTCCCAGATTGTATATACAGTGCACGAATGTAATCAGATACTGCTTGCGGGATATACTAGAAAAAATGTAAAATTGACTATACCACAATAAAAAAGAAATCACTGTTTGCACTTTCTTAAACGTATTATTTCCAGGTATTTACGACCCATAAAAATATAATTGACATATTTACATCATAGGACATCAGAAATTAATTAATAACCTATGATGTTCGTTATAAACAGTTTGATGTGTTTCATTTTTTCTCCACTAGGGTGCATTCTTACAATATTGCGATGCTTTGGCAATAATAATATGCTTTGGTTGCAGTGATGAACAAATGAAACATAACAGTTTTCAAACATCGCCGTTAACATTAAATATATAAATATTTTAAAATAGCTATATTTAAATAATGATTTGTGAGTTAAACAGCTTAATTTTATTCGTTAAATAGTCCTAACAAATGTCACTCTTGATTTGAAAATTATCTAGATAAATTCACCCATCACTTCGTGACGTCGTGAATTTATCGATAATTTGGAAATCACTCGTGGCATTACTTATGATAACAGTGTTCCTTTGTGATCCAGTCTATTAATTCCTAACAGTGAAGGTAAGAAGCGCATTTGGCTTACTCTAAGTTTATGAGAATTTATTTGATTTAAAATCCAAATTTCACTTCCGTATTTTAGAGCAGCTTTTGATGTGATGTTATGCAATCTTAGTTTTGTATCTGTGCTCATCTTTTTAACAAAATGTCTTCTTATTACCCCATTCATTTTATTATTAATTTTTTTGTAACTATGGATCGATGTCACTCGCATGTTCTGCAAATACACTTCCAAAATAAGAGAAATCCTACACTTGTTCTCACTGAGTAGCAAAAAATAAACTTTTTTTTTGTCTCAGAAAGAAAAATATGCAATTCTGATAGTACTTTGTATCCTGAATTCAAATATAATATCGGTTTTTCTCCATCACGCAAGGTTTCCGAGAGACAGGAATTTATAATTTCAAACACTTTAATATTTTCTACATTCATAACTACACAATATTCGAACATTCGGACTCACCTAGAAAGTAAGAAATGACGATTTTCAGCTATATTTCGCCTGTGGAGCATCCCTCTTCATGGTCCAACAATAATCGGCCAGCATATTAGGATTCCATTTCCCTTGATACCTCTTTTCCATAGCTGTTATCTCCTGAGTTAGCTCATTTGGTTTTATTTTACAATGGAAAATGGACGAAAACACGATTATTAAAAAAAATAATTATTTAAAGCCATTAATTCAAATTGAAATAAAAAAACTGTGGGTGATGGAGAAATTCCGAATACATATTTGAAAAGTCGATAAAAACAACTGCATTAAGTACAACTATTGGTACTCATGAGACAAAAATCATGTTGACCAATGTAATTTTTCAATCAATCTCAATTTTCACCCGTAGTATGTTTTTCCACACATTGCCATTGCTTTAGATTTTGAAGTGGAATTTTTCATATTATATTTGCTGACAATATACGTTATTTGCAGGGTTTTTCTAATTCTACGATTTAGACTGTACTTATGGAAATTATGCAACTAACATTGAGTATTACCGATTTTAAAACAAGTATAAAAATAAATAAATCTCAAATGCTCTTTAAGGCGAGTCCTTCAGGATGTGGTAAATATGTATGGCCTCCATGTTAATTGGACACTGATGGTCTAGGACCCTATGAGAATGCAATATTTATGAAAGTAAGCAAGGTTGCTTTGGATTCCCGGATGAGAATACAGAAACGAGAGAACCATTTGCATTACGTAAGGCGTGGTCCATGTCATGGCACATGGCGGCTTCTAATGTATTACAAAGAGAAGACATTTCACTCCTTGTTGACAGTCATGGACATGTGCCAGAATTCGTCATCTCTTATCTCTTTAACATCTTTCATTAAATTTCAAATGAAGTGCAAAGAAACGCTTGTTCCGGGATCCATGACGGACGAATCAATATTTCTTAATATCTCACGAATTTGTTTCCATTTTTGCATGTGAGCAGTACTATAATGTAAGACTACAGTTTGTCAATTTATTTCTTCCACCAAAACGTTTAATATTATTACTATTTTCATTATTTTTTTTTGTTTTTATTACTTTTTATTAATTTTATTATTTTTTATCATGTTTATATTTTCTATTTTTTAAATTTCTATATCTTTATACACACACACATATATATAGTCCACCGCTGTGGTCTCGAGGTAGCGTGCTGCATTGTCTCGCAGCGGACCCGAGTTCGATCACCGGTCGGGGCAGTTTTTATGGGTGATGTTTTTATCGGGGGGTTTCCTCACCTGTAGGACAAATATCAGGAAAACTTTAAGGCCCAAACGGTCCCCGAAATCATATGGCCATCACCATCATCCTTCACCGGTGTGGAAAGCAACGGGAGCCACCACACCTGCAAAGCATAGCTTGAAAATGCTGTGAAAGACCTGCCCTCGGGCAGAATTACTATGGATGGATATATATAGAACAAAATGTACATTAGACCATATATTCATTATTATTATTATTATTTTATGTTTTATTATTTTGTATTATGTTGATTACTGTTATTATTATTATAACATTAGCAACATGGTTGGATTACTGGAGATCATCGCGGAAGTCCAGATTAAAAAAAAAAAATGTTAAAATTAAGAAAAGTATGTAAGTTGAAATAAATATATTATAGACAATTGAAGGGAGATGATTAACCCTTAAATTGGCAAAACACAAATTTCTTCTGTTAGATATTTCAATGTGGCGGACCGCAGTGAAAACGGAATCTGGCATAACCGTTATTATTAGGTGTGTTGTATAATTAGACACACATTTAAGTGATTTATTTTTGTTCGTTTTCTTCTCATTTATTTAAAATATTAAATTAACTAAACCAACTGATGTATCTAAAAGGATACATTACGAATTTAAGGGTTAACATAGTATAGACATCTCAAGAGAATGACATATGATAGAATCCTTAGTAAGATCTTGGAGAGGAAAACAGATGGGAAAAGAAGAAAGGGAAGACCTAAAATAGGTTGTATGAACGGTGTGAGAAGAAGTATGAGTGAACTGGGACTTACAGATGAGGATGTTCAGGACCGATACAACTGGAGAAGGTGGATTTCTTGAGGGTGACGGAAAACCACTGTATTGAGGATAAATTCCGAAAATAAATATAAAATAATAAATATTATTAATCTAACTATCCTATATGTCCCACGTGGGGACATGGGTGCTCCCTAGAGGGAGATTCTTAACCAAACTAATTTAGTTACGCTTATTTACCTACAGATGACAACTGGTATTTTGGGATAGAAAAATCGTCTCAATTAGAAATATAGTAGCAACTAAGGTATTACTTGGTTGGATGAAGGTCGGATAAATTTAGTTAGAGGCCTCTTTATTCAGACTTGCCCCTTGGATTTTCCACCCTAAAAATCCATCGACCCCGGTTGGATTTGAACTCGCGACCAGGGGCAAAGAACATAACCACTACACCACCCGGGCTGACATTTTCTTTGTCTAATGCCAACAGTTTGTCTCTTATGACATTTCTGGCTTTCTCCCTTAGCACTGGCAGAATTGTAATCTATTTCTTAAGTTGGGGCACCTTAACCGAAATTCCAAACCATGGGCAACACAGGAATAATTCCTTCTAACAAAAAATTCCTATGGTTTGACCGGGAATCGAACCCGGGACCTCATGAACAGTAGTCAGAAACGCTGACCACTAGCCCATGAGGCTGGTCCGTGTAAGAATTTTAATGTTGCACTTTCAAGCAAACATTGACAAATTGGGCTGTGCGTTGTTAAATCACAATTTATAGGAAGAAAAATATTGGTTTTGGTTGAGTGATTTTGAGACATCTTCTTCCTTCCTTCCGTAGGTAACACGACTTTCTCTGTTGCTTTTATAGCACGAATAAACGTACACAATGCAAAGTGATATAATAAAATAGAATCTCAAATGACAGTGAAAGCCAAACATGCTCCATACAGAGGCTCATATACTGGTGTAATTGTTGTGCAAACAATGGGCTCGTGCTACCCACCTCACAATAATTCCAATTCACTCTATTAAGACCCTATTAGAGCACTCATGCACGCTTTCTACAAGAGCGATCTATGTACTTCCCTACGTCAAGGATCTGAAAAGAATATGTACAAGCATTGCATCAATAAAACTAAATATTTGTTCAAACATAGAAATACATTATATAATGGAAATGGAGAGTTAATGACAAATGAGAGAAATTTTGAAGAAGTGGCTGGATTCAAATACCTAGACACAATAATCACAAACAGGAATGGGCAGCACAAAGAAATTAAACATAGGCTCAATTCTGGAAATGTTTGCTATTATGCATTGCAGGGATTCGTGTTGTCCCAACTTCTCTCAAAAAAGTTAAACTGAAAATATATGGAACATATATTCTTCCAGTTATAAGGATGGGAAACATGGACTCTTACTTTAAGGGAGGAAAGGAGATTACAAGTATTTGAGAATAAAGTTGTTAGGAACATTTTTGGACCAAAGAGAGATGAACAGACAGGTGAATGGAGAAGACTGATTAATAGTGAATTACATGGTCTTTACAGGAAGCCAGATATAATGAGAACAGTTAAGTCTCGTAGACTGCGATGTGCAGGCCATGTGGCACGAATGGGGAATGAAAGACGTGCATGGAAGCTTCTTGTAGGAAAACCAGAGGGAAAACGCCCAGTTGGTAGACCAAGAATGAGGTGGGAGAATAACATTAACTATGATTTGAGGGAAGTAGATTATACAGGGGATGTTTGGAAAACAGCTCAGGATAGGGATGTATAGAGAGCTTCTGTTCGAGCGACCATGAACCTCCGATTAATATTAATACTATTTGAATTAAATAAACGAAAAATAAAGTATTAATTATTAGAATAATACTATTAGTAAGGTATTTCTATTAGTTAATAAAATATTCTTCAGTCTGTTTCTGAAAGATGGTAAAGTTCGGCAGTCTCTGATAAAGGGTGGAAGAGAAATCCATGTTCTGGCAAGATAAACTATAAAATATTGTAACAAATATAGTGTGGTGAGGAAGGATATAAAGGACAAAGAAAACTCATCATCAACAACAATCACGGGTTATGCCCACATGGCTTGTTCCGGTCTCATAGATTTTCATTCAAAAAATTGAATCCATCTCTTTTTCCGTCAACCAACATTCCTCTCTCTTCTTGGTTTGTAATTTAGTATAATATTTGGAATGCGATCATTTCTCATTCTTTGCAGCTTTTTTCAAGATTATTTTATCTAAAAGTTTAAAAATATTTAGCTCATTTCTAATATCTTCACTTCTTTATTTATCCAGAAGTTTGCAGCCAGCTACACTTCTGTTCTATGATCTTCTCTTCTCTTTCAGTTAAAACCCAAAATTCACTACCATACAATAGTAAGGGGACTGCCACTGCTTTATAAAATGATAGTTTTGTTTCCTTTCTTGTAAAAAAAGAAAATTTAGTGAGTTAATACACTCTCTACTTCAATCTCTAAAACATTTGGAACATGTAAATCTGAAATAAGGACAGGCGAGGCAGAGGTTATATGCAAATACATTCTTGGTGGGTCCGCACCATGGGTGGCACCTAACGCAGATACTTTGGCAGAGCAATAAATCATATCGCTAAGGCGAATCTACGTATATTTCAAAAACTAAAACTAAATTATATTATAGTTCATTACTATTAGGTGTGACCACGAAATTATACCAAAAATTAACGCGACGACGAACAAAACATCATAAAACGTTGTTAGAAATTACGTGGCACGAATGTCATTTTTTAAAAGTAAACTAACTAACTAAACACAGCGCTCTCTACAGTCATTGAGCTACTTGCCAGCTAGCAGGAGACATTACACTTTAACAGATTATTTTATTCCATAGTAATTCTGCCCGAGGGCAGGTCTTTCACTGCAATTATAGCATTTCCAAACTATGCTTTGCAGCTTTACTAGGGAATTATAGGTGTGGTAGCTTCCCGTTGTTTTCCACACCGGTGAAGATGATGTTGATGGTGGCTGGATGATTTTCGGGGACAGTTTGGCCCTAAGCTTCCAGGAATTTGTGTTACAGGTGAGGAAAACCCCGAAAAAAAACCTCACCCAGGAGCCTGTCCCGACCGGGAATCAAACCCGGGCTCGCTGTGTGACAAGGCACCACGCTACCTCGAGACCATAGCGGTGGACTAATAGATGATAAAAGAGGCAAAAAACTAAATTTACAGTTATGTCTATATTTATTTATTTATTTATTGGGGTTTGAAAATAAATTTAGAAAAAGAAACATTTATTTGAGATGTGGAGCAGAAACCGAAGACTTAATATTGGAAGATCAGAAGGGGTATGTTAGAGGATGTGAAGAATTTGAATATTTGGGGGTAAAAGAGTTGGACGCCCATTTACTTGATGGGAAGATTCATTATATCCCACTTGATGTGAAAACAGGCCAAAAGACCTAATTTCATGAAGTAGAAAAAGAGGATAGACAAGAAAGTGGCATAAAGAAAATGTTAAATAAAGGTAGATCAATAACAGCAATGTTAAATAGTGTCCTATGAAACAAACATAACCAGGAAATATCCATCCATCCATAGTAATTCTGCCCAAAGGCAGGTCCTTCACTGCAATCATAGCATTTTCATGCTATGCTTGCAGCTTTACTAGGGAATTGTGTAGGTGTGGTAGCTTCCCGTTGCTTTCCACACCTGTGAAGGATGATGATGATAATGATAAGGATGTTGATGATGGCCATATGATTTCGGGGACCGTTTGGGCCTTAAAGTTTTCCTGACATTTGTCTTACAGGTGAGGAAAAACCCCGATAAAAAAATCACCCAGAAAAACTGCCCCGACCGGGGATCGAACCCGGGCCCGCTGCGTGACAAGGCAGCACGCTACCTCGAGACCACAGCGGTGGACCCAGGAAATATAAGTTACAAATACAGGGTGATTCACAATAACTATTACAGACTTCTAGGGGTTGTAGAGGCGACTTACTAGATAAAGTTTTGATGAGGACCCCATGTCCGGAAACGTATCATTTTGATGCAAAATAAGTTTGAAGATAGAAACACAATGGGCTGATATCGCGTCTCTTGTGTTTTAGAATAAGTCTTATAGACTTTTAGGGGTTGTATTACAACTATGGTTCTATGTGGCGACCCTGTTGTTCGTAGCGACGTCCTACAAGACGTGGTGGGTGGTCAATAATTTCTTCTGCCGCCAGAATTCGTGCAAGAAGATCTTCCTCCTACTCGACAGGTGTAGTACAACCCCTAGAAATCTGTAATAATTATTCTGAAACACAAGACATACGATATCAGCCCACTGTGTTTCGATCTTCAAACTTATTTTACATCAAAATGGTACGTTTCCGGACATGGGTTCCTTATCAAAACTTTATCTAGTAAGTCCCCTCTACAATCCCTAGAAGTCTGTAATACTTATTGTGAATCACTCTGTATATATAATTCAATAGTGAGAAGTATTGCCACATATAGAGCTGAAGTTTAGAAATTCAACAAAAACCTATGTCGATGGAAATGGATTTCTTGAGGAGAGCAGTAAGATTTTCAAAATGGGGGGAAAAAAAGAGATAAAGTCATACGAGAGAGAGAGAAAAAAGGAATATTAAATATGTAATAGTAGATTACATAAGATGTAAATAGGTATGGGCATGTAAGAGGAGTTCAAGAAGAAAATTTACCCAGAAAAACATTGGAATGGTGTCCACCTGGAAGAAGGAAAAAGAAATACCTCGAAACTCAGGATGCAAGAAATGAGAACAAGAGGACTGGAGTACATGGAGTGGATGAATAGGGACGAGTGGAGAAGGAAAATAAAACTTTGGGCACAGAAAGATGTGTAAACTTTGAAAATCTCTGTGTGTGTGTGGCCATGCAAGTATTAGGTCGTGTGGCCTGTTGGTCTCAAAGAGGAATTTTCCATCTAGCGCTTTTTTGGACGTCCCAGCGATCTTTTGCCTTGGGGGCAGTAACGAAGCATGGCTTTTGGAATTCTATGAGACGGTATTCGTTGAAGATGGGCTTTCAAGTTGTTCTGGTAGTTTTGTATATTGTGAAGAATTGGTTCTACATCCAACTCTTCCATAATTTCCTCATTTCTTTTATGGTCCCACTTTGCGTAGCCTGCTGTACGGCGCATAAATCGCATCTCATTTGCTGTTATTCGGCTTTCATCTCTTCTTCGTATCGTCCATGCTTCACTACCATATCTTAATACTGGTCCTGCGAGAACCTTATAAAGCCGTAATCTTGTGTTCTTCTGTACTAAAGATGGTTTCATTATACTGTTAATTATCCCCGTTGTTTTCGTGAAATTTGTGATTTTCTTTGATATATCAGCTTCATCTTAAAATGTTAATTTATAACCCAAATAATTAAATCCATTTACTCGTTCTAAAATGTCATCGTCCAAAACAATTTTGCTAGGAATAGGGTATTTCCCACAAAAGACCATCACTTAGTTTTCTTTGTCACACGGACGCACGCACGCACACACACACACACACACACACACACACACACACACATATATATATATAGCCTATATATATATATATATATATATATGATAAGAAAAGAAAAATGAATACTTGAGTCGGGATTTGAACTCGAGTTCAAATCCCGACTCAAGCATTCATTTTTCTTTTCATATCATATTTGCCTTCATTGCCAAATATATATATATATATATATATATATATATATATATATATATAGGGGCACGCCGTAGCATAGTGGTTAAGGCACTGAGCTACAAGCCGGAGGGTCGAGGGTTCAAGTCCCGTGGTTAGGATTTTTAAACTGACCCAAACCCTCTGGCGGCACCATGGCCCTGGGGTCGACTCAGCCTCTAACGGAAATGAGTACCAGACGCTTGTTCTGGGGGTAAAGGCGGCCGTCACGCATGGCTGAGAACCCGGCTGACATAAAGTGCCGATTGTCTAGAAAAAGTGGGAGCCTTAACCTCCTACTACCCCAAGGGCCCCCGGGCCTGTTGTGGGACCAAAAAAAAAAAATATATATATATATATATATGCCCACATATCATCACCATCATCATCATTAGAGACCGTTCACGAATTTAGGTCAATTGTTGATCTGTTTCGGCCTCAATATAAATGCCATGAAGAAACTTGTGGAAGTTTGATACATTTGTAACAGTATTGATTTCGTATTTAATTTCCCTAAATAAATGTAACGTTATGCCATATTATGATCAAGAACTGAACTAAAAACTAATGGGAATATAAGTTCACTTTTAGTGTGCATATAATATAAGCTGATACAAACTACCCCCCCTTTTTTATACCCGAAATAAATTATAACGACAAAAGACTTAAAACTTGTATCTAGCTTCAAATATATCAGGAAATTCCTGTGTCATGAATTTGCCTACATTTATCCAGACACTATTAAGAGTTAAATTGTGCCTAAATAGGCTACTCCTTTTACCCAATGATATCTATTCTGAAGAACTGTAATGTTATGTCACACCACTATGATCGAGAATTGAACCAAGGTCTACTAATAGGATGCTAATGTCTGTGTCACAGGACGGTGAATTCTTTTCCATCATAAATATTTAACACCTCTTCGTCAAGTTAGGTATGGAAATTAGATTACCACAAAACCACGCGTTGCTCCACGACTGCAGTGACGTAAGCACTCAAAATACCTTACCTTAATACCTTAATACAGGCTTTCCACTTTACAGCAGTTTGCCCTTGATTCCTGCTTTCCAGAGATTCCTATCTTCCCATTGTCCATCTTCCATACCCCTCTTCATCATGGCATCATATATTCCCTCATACCATGCTCTTCTACTTTTCCCCTCTTCGTTCTGCCTGGTACCATCCAATCCATCACCTGTTTAGGCCACTGATCTTCCGGCTTCCGTTGTACATGTCCATACCACTGTAGAGCTCTCTTTGTTATCCTATCGGTAACAGTTTCTTGTGCATTCATTTCTTGTCTGATATATGTATTTCGAATATGTTGTAGCCTGGATATTCTCATACTTCTCCGTAATCCATCCATTTCTGTCGCCAAGATTCTTTTCTGCATCCTTTCATTTATTGTCCAGCTTTCTGATCCATATGTAAGTATACTTTCTATTATTGTCTGTATAATCCCTTTTTTTGTTTTTCTGGTCAAATTTCTATTCCATAAAAGACCATTCAGGGATCTGATCGCCTTCCTTGCACAATTTACTGTGTTAATAATATCTTTTTCACAAGTACCAGATTTATCTATTATAGATCCAAGATATTCAAATTCTTCAACACGTTTAATTATCATATTATTTATTTGTAGGTCTTCTGAATTTCCTCCGATTACCATCCATTCAAAATAACTATTTCAAATTCAGACTTAAAGTGATAAAATGTGCAAATTTTATGTACGAAATCATTAGGATAAATAAAACAAAAAAGTCTTATGAATTTTGAGAAAAAATTAGTTTTTTTCTAATTATTTCAAATTCATTTCATTCATAGTGTTCTGCTCAAGAGCAGGTCTTTCACTGCAAACCCAGCATTCTCCACTGCTTGCTTAACTCAGCTTTCCTTTTTGTATCTGCATACAAACCATTAATTTTAATATTGTCTATCATCTGATGTCTTTTTCTGCCTTTAACTTTCTTTCCGTTAGCCATTCCTTCTAGATCATCCTTCAGCAGGCAGTTTCTTCTTAGCCAGTGGCCAATACAGTTTCTTTTGCTCTTCTTTATGAGTCCCAGCATTGTTCTTCTTTCACCCACTCTGTCTAGCACATCTTCATTTCTTACTTTGTCTGTCCATTTTATACGTTCCATTCTTCTCCATATCCACATCTCAAAAGCTTCCAGTCGCTTTTCCTCATTCCGTCGTAATGTCCAAGTCTCTGCACCATACGATGCTACACCCACACAAAGCACTTCACTAGCCTCTTCCGTAATTCTTTTGCCAAAGGTCCGCAGAAAATGCTGCTCTTCTTGATAAAAGCTTCTTTTGCCATTGCTATCCTCTGATTTACTTCTTGACCGCAGTTCATGTTACTACTGATAGTACAACCCAAGTATTTGAAGCTCTCCACTTGCTCAATGGCCTCATCTTTAATCCTCGTGTTTATCTTCCTTGGTATCTTTCCTATAATCATTTCAAATTAATGAAATGTCTTACAAAATCTAAACGCAATATCACCTCTATTCAATTTTGTACTGGAGCATGCCATCATATCTTTAGAAGATGAAGAAGGAAATTAATAAAATGTTAGTTTATGATGATTATGTACTACGGGTTTAGGCGATAACGACGAGATACATAGAGCCAACACACACTTTACTGAGTAACACTAAGAAATACACGATGTAAAGGGTGACCCATTCAAACATCTCACATTGCAATTAATCAGAACTAACAAAGTATGCGGAATTATGAAATGAGGCCAGTATTAAACGAAATAGAAACTCAAAGAATTTTCTATGCCACACAACTTGGCGAATTGGTTTTTGTGGACTTCTCTGAAATTCTGCTCTAATTTCTTCAATCTTTTCTTCTGAAATACGTGTACGAGCACCTCCTGATTCTTTTTTAACGCTTCCAGTCGCCAGAAACTTCTCAAGTCATGCCTTAATGGTCTTCTCATCAGGTGCATTTCCTCCATATTCTCTTCGGTAATTTCTTTGCACTGTAATTATTGACTTCGTCTCTGCATACCAGAAAACAGTTTGTGCTCGTTACTGAGGAGTCGCCATTTTGTTTTATGTCATTATTGTCAAACATGCGACAGATTAATTAACTGCAACAGTGAAAACAAAAATTCTATGAGTTTATCTTTCTTTTAATACCAACCTCATTCCATAATTCCGCATACTTTGAGAGTTATGATTAATTAAAATGTGGGAGGTTTGAATGGGACACGCTGTATAAATGAATGGAAATAGACAATTAATATCCATCGCAGTCTACTATACTTAACTGTTCTTATTATACCTGGTTTCCTATAAAGATAAAGTAGCTCATCGTTATGTGTCTTGTCCATTCACCTGTCTGTCATATCTCTTTGGTCCAAACATTTTCGGAACATATTCTCAAATACTGGTAATCTCTTTCCCTTCCTTAAAGTAAGAGTCCATGTTTAACATCCATATAATATAACTGGGAGAATAACAGTTTTATATAATTTCAGTTTAACGATTTTTTGAGAGAAGTTGGCACGATAAGAGTCTCTGTAATGCATAATAGCACGCATTTCCAGAATTGAGCCTATGTTTAATTTCTTTGTGCATCTCATTCCTGTTTGTAATTATTGTTCCTAGGTATTTGAATTCAGCCACTTCTTCAAAATCTCCCTCATTTGTCATTGACTATTCCCATTAGGCTATATAGTGCATCTTTATGTGTTAACAAATGCAAAAAAAAAATAGTTTAGTAAGATTAAATATAGGTCTAACCAAAAATATAATTAACTAAAAATGCTGAAATACATTTTATGAGACTCGCCACTGATACAGGGTGTGGTCGGGTGTGCGTATTCACAAAGTATAACAATAGACACACCAGACATTAGCATTCATCTTACAAGCAAGGTAAGGCGGAGTCCGTTTATCTGTAATGAAGTACAGCGGGGTAAAGCTGATCTCAACCCCGCGAAAACACGCACAATTTTAATTCATCTTGATCCTCAACGCCTCGTCCTCTTTCGTCACGGATAACTTACTAATCTACAATTATGTCTGAACATATTCAACGCATGCTGTGTCTGGAAATAAAATATCCCCTGTGAAGTTGTGCCACTTCATTTCTCTATAACATCATTCTGTCAGGTTCTAGAAGAAGAGATGAACAAACAGACGAATTGATAAGACTGAATACAATGAACTACATTATGTTTATAGGAAACCAGATAAAATAAGAACAGTTAAGTTTCGTAGACTGCGATGGGTTGGACATGTGGCACGAATGGGAATGAAAGAAGGGCATGAAAGCTTCTTGTAGGAAAGCCAGAAAAAACGCCCAGTTGATAGACCAAGAATGAGGTGGGAGAATAACATTAGCCATGATTTTAGGGAATTAGATTATACAGGATGTGATTGGAAAATATTAGCTCAGTATAGGGACATGCACAGAGCTTGTGTCCGCGCGGCCATGAATTTACGGGTTCGATAGAGCAAGTGAGTTAGCCTATAGAGTTTGATGATGTTCGGGGAATAATTGGGGTAAAGTGTTAAAAAGCGTTAAAATAAGTACTTGATACATACTCAAAGTCAAAATTAGAACATGTCACAAATAAGAAAATTAGAAACACAATGGAAGCAGAAGAAAGCATAATTGAAAGAATTGAGGAGAAGGAATTAAAGAGGTTAGGATGTTTTAAGAATGGAAGAAGAGCGATGGCCAAAGCAACTATATCAATGGCATCCAACCACAACAAGAAGAAAAGAGGGAGACAAAAGTTAACATAGAAGGAAAACATGAAGACAGTAATGCAAGCTAGAGGGCTAAGCATTGAAGATGCCCAAGATCGTAGGCTCTGGAGGTTTGGCTCGGGAAGACGGCAGCAGCTGTAAAAACCCGAAGATAGATACATAACTTGTCTTCAACTAAAATTTACTTCTGTTTGATAACTTCTTCTCTATCTATCTTCGGGTTTTTACAGCTGCTGCCGTCTTCCCGTGCCAAACCTCCTAAGCCTACGATCTTGGGCATCTTCAATGCTTAGCCCTCTAGCTTGCATTAATGTCTTAATGTTTTCCCTCCATGTTAACTTCCGTCTTCCTCCTTCTGGTCGGATGCCATTGATATAGTTGCTTTGGCAATCGCTCTTCTTCCATTCTTAAAACATGTCCTAACCACTTTAATTCCTTTTCCAAATTCTTTCAATTATGCTTTCTTCTGCTTCCATTATATTTCTAATTTCCTTATTTGTGACTTCTTCAAATAATTAAACTTTCCAGAAACATGTTGCACATTACATGCTGAAGATGGAACATAAATCTTAAACACCTACCTTTTTTTTAAAATTATTGGAAGTTTTTAAACAAAAGTTAATTTTATTTGAGGACGACTGATGTATCAGGTACTCAGTACAACATTTTAAGAATTTACTTCTGGCTTAAAAACTGGAAAATCAGCAACCGATCAAAATTTTACTTTAAGACAAATCAAAAGAAGTGACAGGATGTACTCTTTTGGACAAACGGAGGAGTGAGGAACTACAAATAACTAGTGTGGTAACAAAAACAGAAGAAAATAGAAATAAATGGTTCGAACATGTTACTAGAATGAGTGAAGAGAGGATACCTTACACGATGTAAAATTACAATCCACAAGGACATAGAAGTCGTGGTCGGCCGTTTAAAATATGGAGCGAGCAACCATAATATGGAGCCGGAACTGATCAGAAATGGTCTAAACCGCGACGGTAGATGATAACAAATTATAAGTGGATGACATCAAATCCTCTAAAACGATAAAAATAAAATTTGTTTAAAGTAACAGTCCAATTATATGTAATCTATATAAAACTCGGGTAAACGCAGTATTAATATATGACAGTGAAACATGACCTTGTCCAAGGCCGATATGTCAAGACTGAGTTCATTTGGGGGCGTCCGCTGCTACGCCTAAATAAATGAAAATTAATGTGGTTTTATGTTTAGTTGAATTAGTAAAAGGAAAAATAATTATAAATTTATATTTTTTAGATACCCCGTGCTGATTACCCGGTGTTGCCCGGGAATCTACTTACCTCCATCTTCTTGGCATAAATGAGCTAAAAGACAAAATTCGTTATTGTGAGTATTCGTAAAAGAATACCCGCCATGTGCTGCTATACTTGCACAGAACTCGACTTACTTGTCTCGATCTTCTTGGCATCAATGAAAGACAAAAATGGTTATTATGAGTTACCCGTAAGAGATAAACATATGCTGTCGCGGGCTTTTTGTAGAGCTTTTTGAGATATTCAATTATGTGTAAATTAATGTTGTGTATTTGTTATGGTTTAGGCAGCGTAAGCCATTTAAGCGTCCAAAAAGCTGTTTTTTTTTCACGTTTTCCACTACAAAGGACGATTTTTAAGGGCGTAGGAGTTGAGTATTAGAACTATGTTATAGCCTATGTTCATCCCGAGAATCTCCTAAACATTTTACAAAAACAGTCCCATCACAATCGTACCAACGGTATGGCCGCGCACAAAGAAACAAACATTGATTTTTATATATTAGATTACGAAAAATATACGGCCCAATAAGTGACAAATGGTAATGGCATATAAGATATAACTGTGAGCTCTATCAGTTGTATAAGTCTGCTGATGTGGTTACATCAATTAAAGTTTTAAGATTGCGATGGACAGGGCAAGTACAAAGAATGACTGAACGTGTGATACCCAAAAAAGTCTGCTGATGTGGTTGGTTACATCAATTAAAGTTTTAAGATTACGATGGACAGGGCAAGTACAAAGAATGACTGAACGTGTGATACAAAAAAAAATACAAAAAAAATCAAGGAATGTAAATTTGAAGGGAAAAGAAATGTGGGCCGACCGAAACTGCGTTGTATGGATGGAATTTTGTAGGATCTGAAGAAGCTGAGAATCGAGGGATGGTGGCTGGTTGTTACAGAGAGATGCCTGGAAGAGGGTTCTGAGGGAACCCGAGGCTCGAATCGGGCTTTAGTGCTGCTGTTGAACACTTTACCTTATAATCTCAAAGGCGATTCACCGTGAATTTTGAAATTAAATTTTAAGGGAGGTGATGGGGTGAAAAATTGACCATTTGAGATCAAAATTGGCATTTTTTGTTTTTTGTACTAAAAAATTGCCTGTACTCTAATGTATATGTTGGCAAAGTTTCAGAGGCCTATGGCGTTTCTAAGTGCCCTAAATTACATCAGAGCTAAAAGGATGCACCTGCATGCAAATATTTAAACTTGTTTTTCCACACTTTTATTTTCACAACATTTTTGTACATTCGAAATTGAATGGAATTCAGAAATTTTGTCCTAGAAGGTTCACATTTTTACTGCATGTCCTAAAAACAATGGGTAACAAAGTAGTGCATGGGTTTCATGATTGAATTTGTAATTTAAGAAATAAAAAATAAAATGTATGAAATTATTGTTTTTTGTAATTCCACGCATGAGGTACAACATTATTTTTTTCTCTCTTTGTATTCACATTATAAGAATTCTAATGTATGATGTTTTTCTAAATATTTTAGGGGTCCTGTAAAAAAAATCAGACATTCTACTAAAAAATTGTGGAACCCATTTAATTACAATATATTCAAATTTTTAAAAATGCAATATTCATAAAATAAATGTCTCGTATGAATGAAACTTAAACACACCATTATGTATCGTGCAGTGAATGTTTGTACAAAAAAATCAAGTCTCTAGGTAAAAAATGTAGAAAATAGAAATTTCACCCATCACCTTCCTTTAAAAGTTGACTAGCTGAGACTTAGTTTTATAATATTTGTCTTACAGATGAGGAGAAAAAAATCTCACCCAGTAAACGTATCCAGATCGCAGATCGAACACGGGTCTTTCTGCTTTGAGCCAACGACGACGGGACGTCACCGCTAAATCAGAGCGGAGGACCCGATTCTCCGTTACACAATAGAATTTTATTTAATAACAGGGTAATGAACTCTATGGCTTTATTATCTGTTTGAAATATGGGATTAAAAAGAAAACAGATGCGTGAAAATCAAGAAATCCCAAAATAAACTTCCTGCACTCAACTCCTCGTCGAGAACAAAGCTGTTTCTTCATGTAATTAATTGTAACAATATGTGAGAGTCGTTCTTGGACCAGATCTAATTTGGAGAAAAGAATTCAGAGAAAATCATGTCTGAATACAAAAGAGTCAAAGGAGTTTTCTTCTTGAGTCAAAATAAATCAACATCTGCTGCTTACCCTTAAAACAAAACTAAGTTAATACCACTTCCGTTCCATGACGAACTGACGTCATTATTCACTTTCTCATTAAGTATCAAGCCGAAAAACTGTACGATACATCAAATTAAATTGTGAATAAATAGATCAATAGAAATTAATATTCCATGGTGTAACAGGGTTAGAAGGCCCTTAGCTAATCACCCGACTGCTGGCCTCACACTCACATGTATTAATTACGGAGGTGGAAGATCATCCAGCCAATGGTGACATGGTCAGCATATTAATATTATTAATAATAATAATAATAATAATAATAATAATAATAATAATAATTTATATTACCTGATGGAGTTAAGGTCCCGCGCCGTAGCCGAGTGTTTAAGGCAGGAAGCCTTGGCGCAGAGCTACGGGACTTGCGCTGGTTCGAGTCTCCATGGGGTAACAAATTTTCTCATGGTATTTCGGTCAGTATGGGACCGGTGCCCACCCAGCATCGTGATGCAATTGGGTAGCTACAATAAGTAGCGGCTCCAGGTTGAGAAAACCAGCTATAACGGCTGGAGGACTCGACATGCTGACCACATGTCACCCCTACACTGGCTATCATCTACCTCTGATTGAAATATGTGGATGTGAGGCCAGCAGCCGGCTGGTCGGCTAAGGGCCTTCTAGGCCTGTCGCGCCAGGAGCTTTTTTTTGATGGAGTTAAGACCGTAAGATCTTCTCTTTCAGTTCATCAGGGTTAAATATTAGATATACAACTTAATTAATAATACGTAACACTGAGCAACAAAAAATAAACTTTTTTTTTGTCTCAGAAAGAAAAATATGTGACTCTGATAGTATTTTTTTTCTCCTGAATTCAAATATGATATCGGGTTTTCTCCAATCACGCAAGGTTCACGAGAGACAGGGATTTATAATTTCAAACACTTTAACATTTTCTACATTCGTAACTACACAATATTCGAACATTCAGTCATGAGACAACCAATGATAAAATAACAGGAAGGCGTGAGAGCAATTAGTTATAAAATGGCGGCAAGTACGTATTTATTCTTTTATATCGTTTCAAATAAAGTTCTGTTCATTTAAAATGCAGTGATTTGTTTCCTATAATGTGTATTAACACTACCTTTTGGGTATCTTTTGTGTGTACATTGTGTGTAGTATACATAGAGGGCAGTGGTTTTACTTCCCATACGTGGTTTGTAATATGTAATATTACAGTATAGTTATTAAAGTAAAGTAAAGTATTCCCACTACAGGCCTCAGGAGGCCCTTGGGGTAGTAGGAGGTTAAGGCTCCCACTTTTTCTAGACAATCGGCACTTCATATCAGTTGGGTTGTCAGCCCTGCGTGACGGCCGCCTTTACCCCCAGAACAAGTGTCTGGTACTCATTTCCGTTAGAGGCTGAGTCGGCCCCAGGGCCATAGTGCCGCCAGAAGGTTTGGGTCAGTTTAAAAATCCTGACCCCACCGGGACTTGAACCCTCGACCTTCCGGCTTGTAGCGCAGTGCCTTAACCACTACGCTACGGCGTGCCCCCTATAGTTATTATATTACAGTATAGTTATTTAGGTTGGCAACCCTGAAATGTAGGAAGTTGAACTTTCAATTATGGTCGTCATTGCTGTAAGTACGACAAAACGCACTATGGCGCAAAAAAAAAAGAGTATTCACTAAAATGTACAATTATTTGATCTGCCCGTGTAGACGTAACAGCTGACGTAAACCATGAATTAGCGACAAGAGCTATGATTTTAATCTAAGTAGAAGTTATCCTTCAAACTGATAAACTTTTCAATTAATGTCTTACTTTAATCAACACACGTTCACTATAGTTTGCAAGACATGAATGGAAGTAAGGTTATGCGATGAACTCAGATGTCAAGGTCACAGCAAGGCCACAAGCTGCTGGCGCGAAGCCCAAACTTGCAACATTTCGGATCAGTTTCAATAACATGAATGGCATAAGTGCCACCGAGGCCATTCACTCTTCAACACTGTCCATCAAAAAATAAGGATACTTTATTTAAGTAAAATTTTATCACTAGAGCGGGGATTTATATGCACTAAAAACCATGGCCGGGTGGGAGAACAGTGCCTTTTTATTTACGCACTTCAACAGTACATAATTAGCATAAATATTAATCAAATACTATATTTAACGTATTTCAACCTGGGAAACTTATTATCATTTCTCTATTTTCTCGTAAATATGAAAATAAAGTGGGACTATTTCCTGTCATGACCACGAAGGTTACAACAGTTCTTACTTCTAACCAGCGATAAACCACCGATTATCGCACCGATGACCACAGATATACCACCGATGAACAGCGATAAAACACATCGGACCACAATGTGTAAACCACATTGTGTACATTTAATCATGGGATTCATCATATCTGTGGCTTCAACAAATTATGTCCGAATTTGTCTTTTACATATTTAACCGCGTAAAATAATAAAAAGGACGTTCACTGGAATTCACCTACGTTAGAGTAATTGATTTAGTTTCCATTCAATGATTTAGGTTTGGTTAGCTTTTAGTTTCCTTGCATTTTAAATCTGATTCAATACGTAACATAAATGACCTCTTCATATCTGTTATTCTATGGAACACTCAACATGTCTGACGGTTACAACTTAAAATCATATTTCCACTACTTCATTTCATGATACGTTTCAATATTTTTACCATGGTAAAATCCCAGAGGTAAATGGTATCATCAACACTTCGTAATACTTTAAATTACTTCAAAAATGGCATAAGTCGCGTAAGTAAAAAGCTGGTCTTGTACAACCCCACCAAAACCATAAATATATGCATGCAACTATGCAGAAAAAAAGTTGAAAATGTGTTCTTAAAATTAAAAAAAAAATATGCTCAAAAATTAATTTTGTTCTTATAGTAAATACACTATTTTCTCACATCATTTTATTTATTTATTTTTTATGAAGCAACAATTGAAATATGTTTACTTTTTCGCTCCTAATTGAAGTTAATAATTGCATTTTATAGTGTCATTCTCACTGCAATCATAGCATTTTCATGCTACACATGTAGCTTTACTAGGGAATTGTAGGTGTGGTAGCTTCCCATATGATTTCGGAGACCGTTTGGACCTTAAAAGTTTTCCTGGCATTTGTCTCACAGGTAAGGAAAAACCCCGAAAAAAACCTAACCTAGAAAAACTGCCCCAACCGGGGATCGAACCCGGGCCCGCTGCGTGACAAGGTAGCACGCTACCTCGAGACCACAGCGGTGGACGTCATTCTCATTAATCTCATAAAATGAATAATTAGTGAAATGTATTTCATCTTTACTTTATTGTATATGAAAAGACATTCATTGCAGAATTATATTGATTTAATAATTTGATAAACTGAAAATAAGTTATTTAAAATGCTCACATGTTTGTCACGGACTTGGCATAAGACAATTTTTCCATTTATTGTTAATGTAGGATTCCCACCAATCCATTGATGAAGAAAATATATTTTACTGAATTTTCCCTTCGGAATTGGAAACACTTGTCTTGGTCCACTAACACTCACAAAATGGTATTTGAGAAAAGAATTTAAACTTTGATTCCCGATGTGTTTTGTCACCGTGGTCAATAATGTACAACAGGCCTCCTTTGTGTGAAATGAAGTATATTTTGCACACATGAAAGCAAATTTCAGGAATGATTTTTGAGTCTTTGTCGTGTATGCCGACAGTCTCAATAAATCTGATGTTCAAACTTCAAAGAATATCGCCGGTTGAAAACGAAAACAAGAAAATTGCCACAAATAAACTGTCCATTATTGGCAAAACGTTCATCTCTTCCGAAATCTTCCTTTCAGGAAATTGTTTTGGCCAGATTGCTTTATTGACCTGTTGAGATTTAAAACTGCTGACCCCCTGCTCGACATTGTCACTGTTGTGTGAAAATGTGAAATAGGGATTCTGGCTTTCTATGAAAACAAGATTGTCTTCATTCACAAAAACATGGCAATAAAGCAGAAACTTGTATTTTTATGGGGTTAGAAACTAATATTTTAATATTAAATAGAGAAAAATATATAATATATGCACCCATATGCACATATTAGTGAAATATGCGCTGTTTATATGCTCTATAAGCTTTTGCCAATTGATTCCAAATGACATGAAACGCATTTTCGTCTTCCATGCATATGTTTATGTTTGAAGGAATAAAACATGCAAATATGCAGAAATCCGCCCTCTAATAACGATAAAGATAATTATAATAATAACAGTAGTAATATAGTGAATTAAAAGGGAAACGCCAATGAATACATGTACACCCTTCGACAAAAAAAAAAAAGTCATATCTTGGTTCTATCAACCGATCGGGGAACTTCGTGAGCACTCGCGGAAGCCTTATTCACATTAACACGTTTTCAGTAATTGTACTGTGTTGTTTGCTAGTTAACGCAGTGCACACTCAAGTAACATAAAAGAGAGAGCTTGCCTTTGTGTGTTTCCGTGGTCGAGCGGTTTAACACACAACATCTGCGTTCGTAACCTCACGGGTTCGATTCCCGTTCTACTTTTTTTTTTTACTGAAGGTTAAGATAGCATTTCGCCTGTAATATAGTTTCATATTTAATTTTATATTTGAGTTTTATGGCTTTAATGCACACACAAATACACATAAATGAAAACCTAATAATTAAATGAAGAAAGAAAATAATATCTTCTAAAATTAAAACTAACAAAATTAATATCGGGTGTATGAACCCTCAGCATCTATTACCGCCCTCAACCTGCGGGGCATTGATGCAATCAAATTTCTACAGTCACGTGGACTTTCGGCTAGAGCATCCCAGACGTCCTGAATTTGTGCCCATAAGCCATCTTTCGTCTTTTGTGCATCTGCAGGACAATTAGAGTTCATTATAAACATACTTGTTAGAGGCTGTTCCTTTTGCGCAGAACGTGTGCGCACCAGTCTATCAAAGTCAATACATTGACATCATCTAGAACAAACCCTGAATGTGGTAAAATAATTGTTACAATAACGACATTAACATTGATTTAGTTCAATTGTCAAAATAAAATGTATTTAATTCATGAAACATTTTAATATACATATCACGAAAAAAAAAACTATATAATTGAGGACGCGAACCTGCGACCTTCATTAACAGAAACAGTGACTGCATGCTTTACCGCTGACCTAACAGGGCACGTAGGAGTATCCTCACTCAGTTCATGTCACATAACGCAGTAGCTCAGGGCCTGTACAATTATGACTAGTTTACTAGTGTGAACCCAGCGCTGGTCGAGTAGGACTTAGAAGAAATATGCGTTCAAGAGATGACTTTTTTTGTCTAAGGGTGTACATTACACGAATTCAAAGTTAGAGTAAATATAAATTTAGATTTCTTTTAAATGATTCTAACGTCCGGAAGCACCTGATTTCCTGTGGTAGGGAATTCCAGTTGTGAGAAGTAGAGATATCTAATACATACACATTACGACATATATTATATATTTAGCTTTGAACATTCATTATATGCATACCTTTGGATAAGTTAAGATTTCAATAGAACTTCAGAAAGAACCATCAAGCATTTCACGAGCAACAAACAAAGCTCCTTTGTCGTTTATCTTTTATAATTAAACTTCCAAGTACAAAGGGCTTGCACATGATTAGAGCCACATAACGCAATTATCTTAGGCGGAAATAGAAACTTGGCACAAAATAGAATGCTATGACTATGCCCAAAGAACTATAATTCACAACAAAAAACATAAACAGTTTTACGTAGCTATATTAAGAAGAAAATCGCACTGTCTAATTCTCCTATTTAAGATCCTACATACCTCGATTCCCAATTATTTATCATCTCGTTTCCAGTATCTATCCTCAAACCATAACTTAAACACAAGATCACAACATAGTCTCTTACTTAATATACCGCAACATAGGACATCACATCACTCCATGTCATATACCATCACCACTTCTCGCAACTGGAATTCCCTACCACAAGAAATACGGGGCTGCCGGACATTGACATCTTTTAAAAGAAATCTAAATTTATATTTGCTCTAAACTCGACTTCATTATTATCCAAAGTAATATATATATATATATATATATATATATATATTAATTGGTGTTTCCCGTATAATGTATCATGTTTATATTATTATTATTATTATTATTATTATTATTATTATTATTATTATTATTATCGTATCATTATTGTTATTACCCTTTAAAATGTTGTTTGTACATGACATTTACATTGCTACATTTATTGTATCTTTAAGTGTTTATAATTAGTATAGTGTATATAGTAAGACTTTTCTTTTGTATTAAGACTTTTCTTTTGTATTTTTTTTAAACCTGGTTGAGTGGTAGACAAGGCCTTACGGCCTTAACTCTGCCAGGTAAAATAAAGCTATTATTATTATTATTATTATTATTATTATATCTATATTTGTCGAATATTTATTTGTATTTGTGCTGGTTGAGTGGAAGAGAGGGCCTTATGGCCTTAACTCTGCCAGAATAAATAAAGTATTATTATTATTATTATTATTATTATTATTAATTATATCTGTGGAATTTCAATACGTTATACAGAGTGATTCATAATAAGTAATACAGACTTCTAGGGGTTCAAGAGGGGATTCAGTAGATCAAGTTTTGATAAGGAACCCACATCCGCAAACGTTCCATTTTGATGTAAAATAGGTTTGAAGATCGAAACACAATGGGCTGATGTCGCGTATCTCTTGCATCAGGATAAGTATTACAGACTTCTAGGGGTTGTACTACAAGTGTGGTTCCACGCACAATGTGTACCTGTGACGCATGTTTTCATACACACGCCCTACAAGATCTGGTGTGTGCTCAATAATTTCTGCTGTCGCCAGAATTCGTGCAAGATCTTCCTCCAACTCGACAAGTGTAGTACAACCCCTAGAAGTCCGTAATACTTATTCTGAAACAAAAGGCACACGATATCAGCCCATTGTGTTTCGGTCTTCAAACTTATTTTACATAAAAATGGTAGGTTTTCGGACATGGGTTCCTTATCTAAACTTTATCTACTACGTCCTCTCTACAACCCCCAGAAGTATGTAATACTTATTGTGAATCACCCTGTACATTCTATCCATTTGCACAAAATAAAAATTTATTTTAACGACGAACATAATTAAATAAGTTAAATTTGTAAAACTAAAGAAGCGCTTTTCTGCTAACGTAACAAATTAAAATTCGTAGAAGTTCGGATGACATTCTAGTACCAATAATCCCGTTAAATTGTATCATTCCCTTCCATAATAGTCGTCATCGTCATTATTATTATTATTATCATTAAATGAAAACATTGCAATGGTGTCCACCTGGAAGGAGAAGGAAAGGAAGACCTCGAAACTCGTGGATGCAAGAAATAAGAACTGGAATGAGAAGAAGAGGACTGGAGGACATGGAGTGGATGCATAGACTAGTGGAGAAGAAAAATAAAACTTCAGGCACAGAAAGATGTGTAGACATTAACCCTTAAATTGGCAAAACACAAATTTCTTTTGTTAGTTATTTGAATGTGGCGGACCGCAGTGAAAACGAAATCTTGTGTAACTGTTATTATTATGTATACTGTATAGGCTAATTAGACACACATTTCAGTGGTTTCTTTTTGTTCGTTTTCTTCTGATTTATTTAAAATATTAAATTAATTAAACCAACTGATGTATCCAAAAGGATACATTACGAATTTAAGGGTTAAAAATCTGTATATAAATAAATTAGTATTATTCACATGCTAAGAAATTGCTGGAAACAGACATGGATTACAGGACAAGATCATCTCGGAAGTCCAGATTAAAAAAAAGTTAAAAACGTTGAAATAACAAAAATTATTAAAGTTGTAAGAAATGGATTGCAGATAATAGAAGAGAGATGATTAAGATGGTCATGTCACCTCAAAAGGATTACATCATCATCATCATCCTGCCAGGTATTAGTCCTAGAAGAACTGTTACGGCCTGAGAAAGCGGTTTTCGTGCCATCTTTTCATAGGTCGACCAAGTGACCGTTCCCCATTTGGACAGTAGTTCATTATTGTCTTGGGGATCCTGGATCTAGCCATTCTTGAGACATGTTCCTTCCAGTTTAGCTGATATCTGGGGATATAGTCCACTATTGGTGACACATTAAGTTCTTGAAGGATTTCTACATTTTTCTTTCGATCCCATTTGGTGTTCGGCGCATAAATCTCATCTCACAAGATTACATCTGACAGAATCCCTAAAAATATCTTAGAGTGGAAAACAGATAGGAATAGAAGAAAGGGAAGACGTAAAGAAGGTTGGATGGACGGTGTGAGAAGAAGTATGAGTGAACTGGGACTTACAGATGAGGATGTTCAGGACCGATACAACTAGAGAAGGTGAATTTCTTGATGGCGACGGAAAAGCATTGTATTACGGATGAATTCGTAAATAAAACAATTATTATTATTATTATTATTATTATTATTAATGTTCAATGATGTGCTCTAATGATAACGTCGCAGCAGACCCGGGATCGATCACTGATCGGGACAAGTTTGCTAGGTGTCTTTTTTCGGGATATTACCTTACTTGCAATACAAATTCCAGAAAAATTTTAAGGCCCATGTAGCATCCATACATTATGTCATAATTATTAATACCACTTTCGTCTTGTTTAATAGGACTACAGTCTGAGAGAATGGTAGTTAATTCCATGGTAACATGGAGTTTCTATCTTTAATACTATTGAACTGAAAATGTACTTGTTTTGTATCGGTAACTGACATAACAATATAACGTCATATTATACAGAGTGAGAATAAAATAACACTGTGCAACAAAAAATAAACTTTTTTTTTGTCTCAGAAAGAAAAATATGTGATTCTGATAGTATTTTTTCTCCTGAATTCAAATATGATATCGGTTTTTCTCCATCACGCTAGGTTTTCGAAAGACAGGAATTTATAATTTCAAACACTAATATTTTCTACATTCGAACATTCGGACTCGCCTAGAAAGTAAGAAATGGCGATAATCGGCCAGCATATTAGGATTCCATTTGCCTTGATATCTCTTATCCGTAGCTGAAATCTCCTGAGTTAGCTCATTTGGTTTTATTTTACAATGGAGAAATGAACGAAAAAACGTTTATTAAAAATATGATTATTTAAATCCATTAATTGAAATTGAAATAAAAAAACTGTGGGTGATGGAGTAATTAGGAATACATATTTGAAAACACGATAAAAACTGCATTAAGTACAACTATTGGTACTCATATGAGAAAAATCATGTTGACCAGTGTTATGTGATTTATTTCAACAAGCAATAGATTGTTCAATATACAGAGGGAGCTACAAAATACACGTTTTGAGTTTTACATTCGGAAAGCATCAAGGGGGCCGTCAAGCTTATAGCGTCCCCATACGACGAAAGGATCGCTATCAACAATACATGTCTTTTCAAACCTATGTACTGCGGAGAGATTTGCAATTCAATGCAGGAATCTGGTGCACAATCTAGCGATTGAAATTGTATACTAACGCTAGGGTGGGCCGAAAAAAACTCATTTTTTTTTATTTCCAAGTTGTAATAGCGCGGAAAAGTTGCCAATTATATAGTTAAAAAAAAAGAAAAAATCAAAATCGGTTGACATCTTCCGGTCGCGCAAAGGCTCTGAAGTTTGGCAAAATAAGAAAAAAAAATCATTTTTGCAATTATTTCCTTTTTTTTAATATCAAGTAGGTATTGCTGATCTTTGCTAAGCACGTTTATGTCTATCTGTGGGATCTGACAATCAATACTCTGGAAGTTATTTATCAAATACCAAAAATGCGTAAAAATATAACTTGTTCTTTATTCTGGCAAATTTTGGAGCTTATGTGCGACCGGAAGATATTATTCTGGCAAATTTTGGAGCTTATGCGCGACCGGAAGATATTATTCTGGCAAATTTTGGAGCTTATGCGCGACCGGAAGATATTATTCTGGCAAATTTTGGAGCTTATGCGCGACCGGAAGATATTATTCTGGCAAATTTTGGAGCTTATGCGCGACCGGAAGATATTATTCTGGCAAATTTTGGAGCTTATGCGCGACCGGAAGATATTATTCTGGCAAATTTTGGAGCTTATGCGCGACCGGAAGATATTATTCTGCCAAATTTTGGAGCTTATGCGCGACCGAAAAATATCAACTGATCTGATCCAAATTAAAACACAATGTTTTTTGGCTCTATTTGAAGACGTTACAAACTATTACATTACATAAACATATAATTAAATGAAGTTTTTTTTTTCATATTTTGGCAAACTTTAGAGCCTTTGCGCGACCGGAAGATGTCAACCGATTTTTATATATTTGTTTATTTTTTGTCTATATAATTCGCAACTCTTCCGTGCTACTACAACTTCGAAATAAAAAAAAAAATCGGCCCACCCTAACCAACACCTCTCCGACCCCGAAGTTAAACATTTTTAGATAACTAAGTTAATTAAAATCTAATTATTAAGAAATTGCATTAATTCACTGATCTAACTTGATGTAATAGTCAAGAATTTCTAGAGGAATATTTCTTAGTTACGCGCTGTTAAATAAATAAAAGTGGAATTAACTCATTTCTGTAGCCTGGAGTTATTGCTATTAAGCGCTGCCACTATAACAATATTTCTGGTATTGCAATTACAATTTTATGTGGAAATACATAAAGTGAGTAGTACCAGTACATATGTAATAAACGTTTTATGTCTGGAAACTGCGTGTGTTTCAACAGGGAAAATTATTCAACAGTGATTTGAATTCTTCACAATAGACATAAGAGCCTGTTACATCATTACAGGTGTCTCCACCTATTGCACGGTCTTCAAAGGTTATTTTTTTTCCTCTTGGTTGATATAATATATATATATATATATATATATATATATATATATATATATTGTGTCACGTTGTTTGTCCGCGATGGAATCCTAAACTACTGAACCGATTTTAATAAAATTTTGCACACTGTGTGCAGTTTCATCCAACTTGAGACTTAGGTTAGTTTATAACTAAATTTATAGTGGCATTATTTTTTTTATTGCAAATTATTTGTTTATTATTTAACAAAGAGTTATAATTATCTGTGCGTTCCATACGATTCTAACAGAAGGTGATGTAATTATCTGTGAGTTCCAAACGATTCTAACAGATGGCGGTGTAAGGTAATTGGTTCATTATTTAACAATAAGAGATCTAGATGGCTGTGCTTTTTGTTGCAACCGCGAATTTCAATTGAATTACAAATATTTATTACTTCATAATTCAAGTGTGTTCAGTGTTTATTTTATTTTCAATATTATTAATTTCGTGTGTAAGTATTAGTTTTAAGTAATCTGGCTGAAATACAGCAACTTAATTTATATTTTTTAACGTATACCTTAGCCACAGAGGTGTGTGGCCGGGACTTCTAGTATATATATAAAGTGTAAAGTGATCCCACTACAGGCCTCAGGTGGCCCTAGGGGTAGTAGGAGGTTAAAGCTCCCACTTTTTCTACACAATCGGCACTTTATGTTAGCCAGATTGTCAGCCCTACGTGATGGCCGCCTTTATCCCAGAACAAGCATCTGGTACTCATTTCCGCTAGAGGCTGAGTCGACCCCAGGACCATAGTACCGCCAGAAGGTTTGGGTCAGTTTAAAAATCCTTTGAAGAGTGAATCAATCATTTCTCTGTCTGTTGTTTTATAAGGGAGGAAAGGAGTTCATGAGTATTTGAGAATAAAGTTCTTAGGAAATGTTTTGTACTAAATAGAGATGAACAGACAGGTGAATGGAGAAGACTTCATAACAGTGAACTACGTGGTCTTTATAGGAAGATATAATAACAGTTAAGTCTCGTATAACGTCGACAGGCAGGACATGTGGCACGAATGGGGAATGAAAAACTTGCATGAAAGCTTGTTTGTGGAAAACCAGAGGGAAAACGACCGGTTGGTAGACCAAGATGAGGTGGGTGAATAACATTAATCATTATTTGAGGGAATTAGATTATACAGGGAATGATTGGAAAACATTACCTCAGAATAGGGGTGTATGGAGAGCTTATGTCCGCGCGGCCATGAACCTACGGATTTGATAGTGCCAGTGCTGTTCCTTTCTTAGTGCCCAGTATTTCATCATTCTTTCTAATCTTTTCCTCTCTTCATCCGAGATAATAGGTTTGGATTTTTGTGTAGATTTATCTTGGAACCTCATGCTTTCATCTTGAATAATTAATTCAGCTTTCGATCGATAAGTGAATTTTCTGTTAGTTCTTTTTCAGTTTATTTACAAACAGTTGGGTTTTATTTTGCGGTTACGGAAAAAAAATCAAGCATACAACGTACAGAAAAAAAACAGCATACAACTATTCACCACGAGGAAGAAGAAGCTTGGGAAGACCAAGGAAAAGATGGAAAGAACAGCCATTTGGAGCCGGAACAGGCTAGTAAATAAGCCTAAACCGTGAAGAAGAAGAAGGAAAAAATCAAAGATCTGTCTTAATCTGTTCGAGTTCCTGATGAGAAGATGACGTTAAAATTTATTCTCCTTTTTCGACATATTATCTGAAAGTTTTTCAATTTTTTATACAGAGTTTCATTCTTGTTGTATATTATTTTATTATCTTGGAATATTGGTCCAATGATACGTATATATATATATATATATATATACTGCCTTGTCACGCAGCGGGCCCGGGTTCGATCCCCGGTCGGGGCAGTTTTTCTGGGTGAGGTTTTTATCGGGGTTTTTTCTCACCTGTAAGACAAATGTCAGGAAAACTTTAAGGCCCAAACGGTCCCCGAAATCATATGGCCATCATCAACATCCTTATCATTATCATTATCATCATCATCATCCTTCACAGGTGTGGAAAGCAACGGGAAGCTACCACACCTATACAATTCCCTAGTAAAGCTGTAAGCATAGTATGAGAATGCTATGATTGCAGTGAGAATGACACTATAAAATGCAAATATTAACTTCAATTAGGACCTGCCTTCGGGCAGAAATACTATGGATGCATATATATATATATATATATATATGAAAAGGAAAATGAATGCTTGAGTCGATATTTGAACCCCAGTCTCTAAACTCTGTACGTTATATATATATATATGACAAGATAAAAATAAATGCCTGGACGGGATTTGATATTGTATATATATATATATATAATTTGTTGAATGCAACCAAGTCGTCTTTTATGGTATTTCTGAATTTTTCGCTTCGTTTTGGCGGAATTGTAATCCTTTTCTTAGGTTGGGGCACCAGGAAGGCGGATTTCCATCATCGATGATACGATGGTCGATAAATTATAATGAAGCGCCAAAAGAGTTCTTAACCTAAACTTAATCTAAATTCCACACCATGGGCAATCACAGGAATAATTTCTGCTAAGGAAAAATTTCTATAATCTGACCAGAAATAGAACCCGTGACCTCATGAATTCTGACTATGCCATTAATAATTTATCTAGTTTTTATACATCTTGTACATATTATATTTATGTTCATTAAATCTAGAGTAAATCAAAATACATTATAATTAGTAAGTGTATTGTAATTCTAACATGTAATCGTTTATGTTTATTGTAATTTAGATGAAATACTATTTTTTGTACTTTTTAAAACCTGGCTTTAAGGCCTTAACTCTGCCAGGTAAAACAAAGCCATTATTATTATTATTATTATTATTATTATTATTACAAGAAGCTTTCATGCACGTATTTCATTCCTCATTCGTGCCAGATGTCCTGCCCATCGCAATCTACGAGACTTAACTGTTCTGGCTTCCTATAAAGACCATGTAGTTCACTGTTGTGTAGTCTTCTCCATTCACCTGTCTGTTCATCCCCCTTTGGTCCAAAAATTGTCCCAAGAACTTTATTCTCAAATAGTCGTAATCTCCTTTCCTCCCTTAAAGACAGAGTCCTTGTTTCGCATCCATATAACTGGTTTATTACGAGCAAAATGTATTCTTAATGCTCAGAAACCGGTAAATTCTGTTGTTAATTTCATAACCTGAATTCCTAACGAAGGATATTTTTCACTAAACTGTTTGAAAATATTCATAAGTAATGCCACGAGTGATTTCCAAATTATCGATAAATTCACGACTCACGAAGTGAGGAGTGAATTTATCTAGAGAATTTGGAAATCAAGAGTGGCATTTGTTAGGACTATTTAACGAATAAAATTAAGCTGTTTACTCACAAATCATTATTTAACTAGAGTTATTATAAAATATTTATATATTTAATGTAAACGGCGATGTTTGAAAACAAATGAGAAGCGATAGGTACGCTTCATCTGGTTCTTTTGTTTATCACTGCAACCAGATAATAGTATTTATTGCCAAAGGAACGCAATATTGTAAGAATGCTCTCTAGTGGAGAAAAAATGAAACCCATCAAACTGTATATTAATTCATTTCTGATGTCGTATGATGTAAATATGACAATTATATTTTTCTGGATTGTTACCTGGGAAAAAAATTACATTTAAGAAAGTGCAAACAGTGGTATTTTTTTTTTGGTGGTATAATCAATTGCTACAAATGTTTTTATATTAACTCCCGCATGCGGAATGTGTTGACATTCATGCACTATATATACAATCTGGTAGCCGTATTTCTCATAGGCTCAGTCACTGCAAAATAATGGTCAGACCTGTTCAGAATATTAAAAAGGAGGAGCTTTCTTTAATATGGTAATTATAACACTGATAAATATTTCGTGAAACACGACTCTGATTGGTTGTAAAACAGAAATCACTGAAACGTGATTGGCCATCGAGTCCCATTTGGGGCATGAGTTTTATAGTCAAAATAATTCGATTCATTGCAAGCTGTTTTCGTCATTTATGTGATGAAAAAGTTTATATCGTGACCCAGGTCTAAAAAAAACTACTTTAACTTGGGTGCACTGAAACATTATTTGGTTATGAAAACAATAAAAATTGGGCGGGTTTTAAGAATGAGTTATGCAACACTTTGAGACTGTCATACCATCAGATCCCGGACAATGAGAATGAGTTAGTGCAGGTCAAGAGAGTAGACCCGCCGTCACGTGCCGTGGTACTCGTGTATCTGTAATTTCCCAGTCTGCAACAAGCCACTGTCACAAACTGCAACTCATTCAGTGAAAGCATATTGAATAATATAGAACTTGAGCAAACAAAAGTAATGATATCTGCACACCTGTTCTGTAGGCTACAGTGACAAGCGAGAGAAGAGTGTCGCGCAGGGATTGCGTAAACTAAGCCACTTCCTCAGCAAGTCGAATTCTAGATTCCAATTTGCTACTTTTTCGGAATATATATATATATATATATATATATATATATATATATATATCCATCCATAGTAATTCTTGCCCGAAGGCAGGTCCTTCACTGCAATCATAGCATTTTCATGCTATGCTTGCAGCTTTACTAGGGAATTGTGTAGGTGTGGTAGCTTCCCGTTGCTTTCCACACCGGTGAAGGATGATGATGATAATGATAATGGTAAGGATGATGGCAATATGATTTCGGGGACCGTTTGGGCCTTAAAGTTTTCCTGACATTTGTCTTACAGGTGAGGAAAAACCCCGATAAAAACCTCACCCAGAAAAACTGCCCCGACCGTGGATCGAACCCGGGCCCGCTGCGTGACAAGGCAGCACGCTACCTCGAGACCACAGCGGTGGACCCGAATATATATATATATATATATATATATATATATTATCACCATCATCATCCTTCACCGGTGTGGAAAGCAACGGGAAGGTACCACACCTCACAATTCCCTAGTAAAGCTGCAAGTATAGCATGAAAATGCTATGATTGCAGTGAAGGACCTGCCTTCGGGCAGAATTACTATGGATGGATATATATTTCTACATAATTGGAACGTATATACTACGTTTCATTGCGAGAAAAACAAAATTGCAAGTTGAAAATGTTTACACTAAAATTTCAACTTTCAGACTAACCCCCATTTGATTCTTGTCTTCTCAACTTCTCTAAAAAAAAGCCATCATCATCTGCTTTCATGGATTAGGTCTGTTGGCCCGTTCCGACTTCAGCCCATCTCTTTCTAGGTCTGCCGACATCTCGGGTGCCTTTAGGTTTGTATTTTATTTGTTTTGGATATCTATCTTCATTCATTCTGTCTAAGTGTTGCTTCCATTTTTGTCTATATGTATCCATTTTATCAGTTATTGCAAATATTTCAAGTTAAACTGAAAATATATAAAACTATTATTCTCCCAGATATATTATATGGATGCAAAACATGAAGTTTTACGTTGAGAGAGGTGAACTGATTACGAGTATTTGAGAATGAAGTTCTTAGGAACATTTTTCGACCAAAGAAAGAAGAACCGACAGGTGAATGGAGAAGATTACATAACAATGAGTTAGATGATCTTAATAAGAAACCAGATATAATATCAGTTAAGCCTCGAAGGCTGTGATGAACAGGGCATTTGGCACGAATGATAATGGAAGAGCAGCATGGAAGCTTCTCGTAGGAAATCCACAGGGAAAACGCCCCCAGTTGCTAGAGCAAGAATGAGGTGGGAGAATTACATCAATCACGATTTGAGGGAAGTAAATTATACAGGACTTAATTGGAAAACATTAGCTCAGAAATAGGAATGTGGGGAGAACTTGTGTCCGCACGGTCACGAAAATTTTATTCCAGTGGAACACACAGGCGAATGGAGAAGACTGTATAAGAGTGAGCTACATGATCTTTATAGGAAACCAGATATAATAAGAACAATTAAGTCTCGTAGACTGTGATGGGCAGGACATATTGAACGAATGAGGAATGAAAACGGGGCATGAAAACTTCCTGTAAGAAAACCAGATGGAAAACCCTCAGTTGATAGTTTATATTATTTTTGTACCTTGTGTATCAGGGTTAAATAAAGTATATATTTTTGATAAAAATTCTCTTGAAGTATTTGGATTTATTAAGATAATTAATTCATTGTCTCAGATATATGAATGGGATGAGTAAAAAACAATCATGATTTGATGGAATACATTATACAGGAGATGATTGGAAATATTAGCTCAGGATAGGGATGTATGGTGAGCTAATGTCCGCGCGGCTGTGAACTTATGGATTTGATAATGCCAGTAAATTAGTTAGTAGCTGGAATCCTTCATGGTTTATAAGACTGATGAAGATTTGTCTTAATTATTCTTTCCAGAAATCGTTTTATGGGCACAACTTCAACAGCTTGATTCCTTTGTTATTCCCTAAAACACAATATATCGCAAATTCTGTCCAAATGGCTAAACTTCGATCACTCACGATCGATACTCATTTAGGGTCAGTTTCACCAACAGAGGTAACTGTATTACGCCAGTTTAAGCTATGTAATAATAATAATAATAATAATAATAATAATAATAATAATAATATAATAATAATAACTTCGATTATTGTGACATTATATATAATGATCTAAACTATGACTTGTCGCAGAGACTGCAGCGTGTTCATAATGCTTGCGTTCGATTCATTTTCAATATCCGCCGTTATGACCATATTTCCGAACACTTTAATAACCTCTCTTGGCTCCGTCTTACTGACAGACGTAAATTGCACTCTCTTTCTCTACTTTTCAAGCTTCTGAATTCCTACACTCCTACTTACCTGGCGTCCAGATTTGAGAAGTTATCCTCTTACCACAATGTTGACACTAGATCACAAGATAGCAGTCTAACAATTCCTCTTCATAGCACTTACTCCTATTCTACTTCCTTCACAGTAGCCTCTGCCCGCGCCTGGAATCTCCTTCCTCAAGATATCAGGGGTTGCCGCATACTTGGTACCTTTAAGTCACGCTTATACAGTTACCTGTTGTCTAATAATTAATTTTTCTCTATTTATTTAATTTTATACAATGTCATTAATCTTTTCCTCGTTTTTTATATATTTTGTACATATTATATATTTAATTCGTTAATTTTTGAGTAAATCAAATTACATTATAAATATTAATTGTATTGTATTCATAACTTGTAATCGTTTATATATATATATATATATATATATATATATATATATATATATATATATTGTAATTTAGATTTAAGACTATTTTTTTATTTGTAATTTTTTTACACCTGGTTGAATGGTGGACAAGGCCTTAAGGCCTTAACTATGTCAGGTAAAATAAAGCTATTATTATTAATAATAATAATAATAATAATAATAATAATATAAATATGATAAATTATACGAAAAACACCAATTAATATATGTATGTACCTTACACTGGGCAATGATGAAGTCGAGGCTAGAGCAAATATAAATTTAGATTTCTTTTAAAAGATGCCAATGTCCGGCAATGTATTATATATGGGGAAAACTAGCGTAATGCAGTTACCTCTATTGGTGAAAATTACCCTTATTACAGTAAGCTGAGGTAACTTTTAACGCACTGAAGTGAAATCTGCACTTAAGTAATAGCTTTTGATTGCTTACGTAATATCTTAGAAAAAAAAATCACTTAAAATTCAGAATGTTTTGTTTTTATAGCAGGAGGTAGTTAGCAACTTATTTAGGAATTACAATGCATCCCCGGTAGACCGTGTAAACTGGTCGACACGGTTCCATGGCCACCCACAATACTACTGACCCATTTCTATGGCAACGTGCGTAATGAATGTCATTATTAACCTCTATGTGTGTAAAATACTACTTTGTTGTGATAAACGCCAGCCTGAATTATACATCACGTGCTTGGAACTACAGGCTACTTGCCTCAAGCTGTCACAATGTCATGATTCTACATATTTCCAATTTCACGCTTATTTTTGTGTATGTATTTTTAGGATAAAAATATATAAAGGTCTTCGGCGCTGACAAATAATTGTAAAGTTGCTCCTAAAAGAGATCCAACCCACACACTACAAATTATCGGAAGAAAAAAAAAACAATGTTAATTTTGATGCTATTCCCTTTATTATATCATATGCATACACTTTAATCTTTCAACAAACAGCCAATTTGAACGCAAAATAACATGCTACTGGCCGAATATTAACAATTTAATACAGCATTTTGTGCAAAAACGATCTATGTCTATAGAGTGGAAAAGTGATCTAATTAAAATGCTACAATCTAATATATAAAAATTAATGTTTGTTTGTTTATACTTTATGCGCGGCCATACCGTTGATCCGATTGTGATGGGGCTTTTTGCAAAATGTTCAGGAGATTCCCAGGATAAACATAGGCTATAAGAGAATTGTGATACTCAACTCCTACACCCTTAAATCGCCCTTTGTAGTGGACGCTTAAATGTCTTACGCTGCCTAAAGCATAACAAATACACAAAATTAATGTACACAGTTGAATATCTCAAAAAGCTCTACAGAAAAGTCCACGACAGCATATGTTTATCTCTTACGGATAACTCACAATAACCATTTTTGTCTTTCATTGATGCCAAGAAGATCGAGACAAGTACGTAGATTCCTGTGCAAGCATAGCAGCACATGACGGGTATTCTTTTACGGATAACTCACAATAACGAATTTTGTTTTTTATGCCAAAAAATCTAGATAAATGGATTCCGGGCAACACCGGGTAATCAGCACAGGGAATCTTAAAATAATTACGATATAGATATATAATTATTTTTCATTTTACTTATTCAACTAATCATAAGAAGTACATTAATTTTTGTCTTTCAGCTCTGCTACCATTTTGTTGCGCCTTGTATCGTCTTTGAGCGTTCCGAGGTAGAAGGGGAGATGCGCAGTACAAACAGCGCAATAGGAGAGGTAGAAAGGAGAGTGGGGGTAGATGCATAGAGAAGGGATATTGGCATAGTTCACGAATCTTTCAGTTCAAGGAGGATAACGACACTGATGTTACGAACCGAAAATCGCACTTTCGGTTCAATGCCAAGAAGATCGGGATGAATAGATTCCCGGACAACGCCGCGTAAACAGCACGAGGTATCTAAACATATACATTTATAATTATTTTTCCTTTTACTTATTCAACTAAACATAAAAGCACATTGATTTTCATTTGCACGCCGGGTATTAGCTAGTAAGAAATAGAAAATACATATTGAACACTGATTCAGTTAGAAACATTTCTAACCAAATCAGTTTTCAATATTTATTTTCCGTTTAATGTTATTTTGTTACATTCTTTGTCTTTCCTTTTTTTTTTTCACTCAATTTCTCTAAAATTCTGATTAGAATTCACGGAACTGTGGTGAAATGAATTTGCACAAGTGCAATAATTGTTTTTCTGCACTGCTACTCACGACATGATTAACTGCTTCTGCCATTTTGGTACAGATAGATCACTAATCCACTGAAAACTCAATTTTCGAATTTTTGTTGGTTAGATCTCTTTTCGGGGCAACTATTCAATTACAGAACATGTTAACTTATATACATTATTATAATGTGTCTAATCCATTGTAAGGAACTCTTTATTTTATATACACTTTTCATTTTCGTTTCCTATAGCATCAATACTAATAAAATCCATTGTTAAAACCGTTGAAGTGGATAGTAATAAAATAAAATAAGTTAAAATGTACCTTCTTAGGTCAGAGCCAACATATAAAATATTATGCTTTTTTGTCTGAAGGCCTTTCAGAATCTCCATTCCATCTTCAGCAGATCTTTCTTCGCTACATTACTTTATGACAACACTACATTAGGACCAGCACCGAAAACGTAAAGTAATGTAGCGAAGAAAGACCTGCTGAAGATGGAATGGAGATTCTGAAAGGCCTTCAGACAAAACAGCATACATATTTTATAAGTAGAGGACGACGGCTCTGACCTAAGAAGGTACATTTTAACTTATTTTACTTCCTGTAGGAGTACTTTTAGGGATTTGAAACAATTTTAAATTTACAAAAATAGAATTTGTCAGAAAAATGAGTACCATGCAGTAAAATGCAAATTGGTTTATATTTGAAGAGAAAAATTATACGCTCAGACCGGGACTTGAACCCGGGACCCTTGGTTCTCTAGACCAAGTGCTCTACCAACTGAGCTACCTGAGCAAGTACCGATCTAAACGCAAATCTTTCTCTATATACATTGTAATTCCCATCCACTAAATGCTGTGAAGCCATGCTTCTATCTTGCAAATGGCGGCTCCTTTATTAAGAAGACATATTTGGGAATTATACATTACAGCCAGTACGGCTTTTTCCAAGTTTTTATTATTGATTTCGTACATCTCAATGATGGATAAATCATATTTGAAGAGAAAAATTATACGCTCAGACCGGGACTTGAACCCGGGACCCTTGGTTCTCTAGACCAAGTGCTCTACCAACTGAGCTACCTGAGCAAGTTTATATTTGTCTCCTTAGGTAACATTATGATAAATAGGGCTATTGAAATTATGTAATTAATGCAACTGAAGTATAATATTCAACTGAAAATATGTTATTTACAAAATTTCACTTTTTTATAATTATCATCATCATCATAAATAGCAGCGGAACTCATTTTGAGCCCTGACTTCGTCTGTCAAACTACAAAACGCTTTATGTTTTAATTAATAGAGAAAATATTAGGAGTATTTGAGAAGTTTTTACGATTTTTTTAGACCAAAGCGAGATGAACATAAGGAGGTGAATGGAGAATGCTTCGTAACAGAGAGCTACTTAGGAATGCAGATATAATAACAACAGTTAAGTCTCATAGACTGGGATTGGAAGAAACATGTGACACAAAAAGGGGAATGAAAGAGAGGCAAGGAAACTTCCTGTAAGAAAACCAGAGGGAAAACGACCAGTTGGTAGATCAAGAATGAGGTTGTAAAATAACATTAACCATGATTTGAGGGTAGTAGATTATACAGAGAAAAACATTACATCGGGTTAGGGATGTATGGAGGGTTCGTGTCCGCGCGGACACGAACTTACGGATTTTTAATCGTACATGGCTCCACAGTCCATTTTGAGCCCTGAACACCGACAACATCTTCCTCCAGTCCAACGCCTGTCTTCTCCATCCTCTTACAGCAAGTTTCTTAATATCCTCCTCAATTCCATGTAACCATCTCGCCTTAGGTCTGCCCGGTCTTCTACTTCCTTTCGATTAAAGTTACCCAACTCATTTGTAAAGTTCTTAAGTGCCCTTCCTCTATATAATAACACATTCGAAGTCTCTTATACATTTTATAAAAATAATGTATGATTGTAAAGCAAGTATTAAGGTTGGAAATAGAGTATCCTCAGAATTTGATATAACAAAAGGATTAAGACAAGGATGCGGGATGTCACCGACATTGTTCAAGATATATTTAGAAGATGTATTAATGAAAAGAAATAAGTCATGTCGGGGAATGGGAATCAACATTAATGACCGTTTACTGCACAATTTATTATTCGCTGATGACCAGATTATAATAGGACAAGATAAAGAAGATATAGAATATATGATTAGAAAGTTGGTAGATGCATTTGAGGTAGGTGGACTGAAGATAAATTATATTAAAACAGAATATATGGTAACTGGAGGAAATTCAGAAGACATACAAATAAATAATATGATAATTAAACGTGTTGAAGAATTTAAATATCTTGGATTATAATAGATAAATCTGGTACTTGTGAAAAACATATTATTGACACAGTAAATTGTGCAAGGAAGGCGATTAGATCCCTGAATGGTCTTTTATGGAATAGAAATTTGACCAGAAAAAAAATTATACAAACAATAATAGAAAGTATACTTACATATGGATCAGAAAGCTGGACAATACTGTAAATGAAAGGATGCAGAAAAGAATCTTGGCGACAGAAATGGATGGATTACGGAGAAGTATGAGAATATCCAGGCTACAACATATTCGAAATACATATATCAGACAAGAAATAGATGCACAAGAAACTGTTATCGATAGGATAACAAAGAGAGCTCTACAGTGGTATGGACATGTACAACGGATGTCGGAAGACCAGTGACCTAAACAGGTGTTGGATTGGATGGTACCAGGCAAAAGGAAGAGGGGGGGAAGTATAAGAACATGGTATGAGGGAATATATGAGGCAATGATGAAGAAGAGTATGGAAGAGGGACAATGGGAAGATAGGAATCTCTGGAAAGCAAGAATCAAGGGCGACTGCTGTAAAGTGGAAAACCTGTATTAGGTAAAAATCAAGTCTCAATACACAAATCATGGCCCATTTTCCTTGTGATACTGAACGGGTGAAAGTTTATATTTATGTAGGGTGGGAACTCCTAAACCCTTTTCAAATGAAAATGATGTGGGCTCGCAAGAAAAGAACCTGCCCTTAAATAAAATTTGATTTTTTGGGGCCCCCTTCCAGGTGACATCCACTACAACTGTCATTCTTCCATACTCTCGGTACATCCCTGATTGAACTATAATTTCGCAGATAAATTGCTGGATAAAATAATTTCATTTCTAAGCTGTTATTCTTACACAAACGATAACCTAAATACAGCAAAGTGAAAGACAAGAAGTGTTTTATGTCGACAGTTTGATGTTTGAATACTGCTAACGGCAATTTCTAAATATACACGTACAGTCGGTCATGTTGTACACTGGTTAAGGGTGCAAGTGGCGGTGATGTCAGAGGAACTCGCGTCATCATGACGTAATCACATGGAGTAATCACAGTGATTATAATAATTAAAACAGAGGAAGATCAACCACCTTGCAACGTTTTCATCATCGCTGCTATTTCTGTAAACAGGTCACTGTTACGACCTTAAAAACTTTTTTTTATTTACAGATACACACAAACACAATTAAGATTGCATTTATAAACAAGTTATATTTCATCACATTACTAAAATACAGTACAATTTAACTTTAACAATGGACAGCTATTATACCAACACCTGGAGAATATAAGAAGAGTTGAAATTAAGAGGATTTCCACTCCAAGGAAAATTGTAATTCATTCAATGTCATATCTCTAGTTCTTCCTGATGCAAAATAAAATAAATTAAAGAGATTGTGTACTGTACTGTAATAAACACATCATTCTGACTCGCCAAAGTTAAGACTACACGGCTAGAGAAGTGTATTAGCGCTAGTGTCGCCAAACTATTTATCTATGGAAGGCAGAATTCGTAAACACATGTGAAAGATCATTACATGGTTATTAAATTAGTCATTTAGTCGGCAGCTGCTGAAGTTTTCGGATAATTTAAAATTGTAGTGTTTATCATATCTCTATTACCAACCTCAGAACACGCCACAGGGGACGGGAATTGGTAGCATGTAGTAAAGAAGGCAAAATAGGGACAGCTCATTACCCAGTAGTAACATGGTTGTGGGATTATTCGTTTGGTCAAAATATCTGCTGTAGGTGTAGTATTTGCCAGCTCTCCCTTCCCAGTCAAATAAAAAACACAGGGGGACAGGAAGTGGCATTAAATAAAGATAAGGAAGAGAATCGACAGCACATTCTTAGCATATTATCCGCGTGCATATTTAACTTAGGCGAGTGATACTAGTGTCAATTTTTAAAGAACTGATAGTCTGTAAGTCCGAAATCATATAGGCCTTTACGTAATATAGTTTAATGTAATGTAATGCGGTGCGCGTGCGATGCGCTGTGCGGTGCGAGGTGGGGTGTGCGGAGCGCGTTGAGGTGCGTGGTGCGATGCGTTTTGCGGTGCGAGGTGCGGTCCGGTGCGCGGTGTTGTGCGGTGCGAGGTGCGTTGCGCGATAATGTAATGTAATGTAACGTAATGTAATATATTATATAATACAATATATAATATAGTGATAGTATAGTTTAATGTAATGTAATGTAATATAATATAATGTATAATATAGTATAATATACTAATAGTATTATTAATGGAAATACTATAATGTAATGTAATGTAATGTAATGCAATTCGGTGCGAGGTGAGCTGCGCTGTGCTGTGCGGTGTGAGGTTCGTTGTGCGGTGCGCTGTGAGGTGCGAGGTGTGATGCGCGGTGCGGTGCGGTAAGCGGTGAGGAGCGCGGTGCGGTGCGCGGTGAGGTTCGCGGAGCGGTGCACGGTGCGATGCGCGGTGAGGTACGCGGCGCGAGGTGCGGTGAGGTGCGGCGCGAGGTGCGGTGCGCGGTGAGGTGCGGCGCGAGGTGCGGGGCGCGGTGAGGAGCGCGGTGCGGTGCGCGGTGAGGTTCGCGGAGCGGTGCACGGTGCGGTGCGCGGTGAGGTACGCGGCGCGAGGTGCGGTGAGGTGCGGCGCGAGGTGCGGTGCGCGGTGAGGTGCGGCGCGAGGTGCGGGGCGCGGTGAGGTGCGGTGCGCGGTGAGGTGTGGCGCGAGGTGAGATGCGTGGTGCGGTGCGCGGTGAGGTGCGGCGCGAGGTGCGGTGCGCGGTGAGGTGCGGTGCGCGGTGAGGTGCGGCGCGAGGTGCGGTGCGCGGTGAGGTGCGGCGCGAGGTGCGGTGCGCGGTGAGGTGCGGTGCGCGGTGAGGTGCGGCACGAGGTGCGGTGCGCGGTGAGGTACGGCGCGAGGTGAGATGCGCGGTGCGGTGCGCGGTTAGGTGCGCGTTGCGGAGCGAGGTAGGGTGCGCGGTGCGGTGCAGTGCGAGGCGCGGTGCGGTGCGCGGTGCTGTGCGAGGTGCGAAGCGCGTTGTAATTGTAATAGTATAGTGTAATGTAATAATGTAATGTAATTTAATGCAATAATGTAATGTAATGTAATGCAATAATGTAATTTAATGCAATAATGTAATGTAATGTAATAATGTAATGTAATAATGTAATGTAATGTAATAATGTAATGTAATGTAATATAATATTATATATAATATATTATAATATATTAATAGTAATAGAAATAGTATAGAGAAATGTAATGTAATGTAAAGCTGTGCGAGGTGAGGTGCGCTGTAAAGTTCGTTGTGCGGTGCGGTTCGAGATGAGGTGCGCGGTGTGGTGCGAGGTGCGATGCGCTGTGAGGTTGGCGTTGCGTTGCGAGGTCCGGTGCGCGGTGCGGTGCGAGGTCCGATGCGCGGTGCGGTTCGGTGCGCGGTAATGTAATATATAATATAGTAATAGAATAGTGTAATGTAATGTAATATAAGGTAATAATATAATATAATATAATATAATATAATATAATATAATATAATATAATATAATATAATATAATATAATATAATATAATATAATATAATATAATATAATATAATATAATATAATATAATATAATATAATATAATATAATTTAATATAATATATAATATAGTCATAGTAATAGTATAGTGTAATGTAATGTATTGTAAAGTAATATAATATAATATATTTAATATAGTATAATATAATAATAGTATTAGTAATAGAAATAGTATAATGTAATGTAATGCGGTTCGAGGTGCGGTGCGTTGTGCGGTGAGCGGTGCCGTGCGCTGTGAGGTTCGCTGTGCGGTGCGCTTTTCGGTGCGCTCTGAGGTTCGCTGTGAGGTGCGAGGTGTGGTGCGCGGTGCGGTGCGAGGTAGGGTGCGCAGAGCGGTGCGCGGTGAAGTGCGCGGTGCGGTTCGAGGTGCGTTGCGGTGCGCGGTGAAGTCCGCGGTGCGGTGCGCGGTAAGGTGCGCGTTGTGTTGCGAGGTGCGTTCCGCGGTGAGGTGCGCGGTGCAGTGCGGTACGAGGTGCGGTGCGGGGTGAGGTGCGAGGTGAGGTGCGCTGTGAGGTGCGATGTACTAATCGTAAGTGCTATTGTTAAGTAACATATATAGATAAATAGTATACATATAATAATACGTGAAGCTATACGTAATACTTAAGTTGTAATGTAATGTAATATAATGTAATATAATACTACCTAATACAGTAATAGTAATATTATAGGATAATGTGTAATGTATATCGGCGTTCGAGTTTGGTGTCTCAGTGCGGCGCCAGGTCGAGGTTGCTACTGTTGCGTTGGCGCCCGGGGGTGAGATGCGCGGTGTTGCGGTGCGCCGTTAGGTGCCAAGGTGCGGTCCGAGGTGTAGGTGCTCGTGGTGCAGTGGCTAGCTGGGCGGTGCGCGGTGAGCCTGCGCGATGCGGAGTGAGGTTTCGGTGCGCGGTGTCGTTGCGAGAGTGCGGTGCGAGGATTCCGACGCGCGATTTTGGTGCGAGTCGCGGGTCCGGATGCGAGGTGCGGTGCGAGGTGTCTTTGCGCTGATAAGTGTAATGTAATGTAATATATATATATATAATATAATATATTATATATATTATAGTAATGGTTGAGTAATAGGTATAGGTGTAATGTAATGTAATATAATGCGGTGCGAGGTGTGGTGCGCGGTGTGGTTGCTAGGTGTGTTGCGCGGTGAGGTGCGCGGTGCGGTGCGCGTTGCGGTGCGCGATGCGGTGTGAGGTGCGGTGCGGTGTGAGGTGCGGTGCGCGGTGTGAGGTGTGAGGTGCGGTGCGCGGTTCGATGCGCGGTGAGGTGCGCGTTGCGTTGCGAGGTCCGATGTGCGGTGCGGTGCTAGGTCCGATGCGCGGTGCGGGTCGGTGCGAGGTGCGATGCGTGGTGTTGTGCGGTGCTGTGCGTGGTGTGGTGCGGTGCTGTGCGTGGTGTTGTGCGGTGCGGTGCGTGGTGTGCACCACGGTGCGAGGTGCGTTGCGCGATAATGCAATGTAATGTAAAGTAATGTAATGTAATATAATATAATATAATATAATATAATATAATATAATATAATATAATATAATATAATATAATATAATATAATATATTAATAGTAATAGTAAGGGTATGGTATAGTGTAATTTAATGTAATATAATGTAATGTAATGTAATAATATAATGTAATAGAATATAATATAATAGGGTAGATCCGCGTAATTTGGGCCGACGTGTAATTTGGGATTTTTAAAATTTTGATATTTCAAGTTTTTTCACCCCTTGATTGTAACGGGATTAGCAAGGCAATTAACAGTACTTCACCCCCTGAAACTTGTTTTATTGTATACCTCAAGGTTTCGAGGCAACGAAGAAAATATTATATTGTCCATTTTCACTAAAAGGTTCACTAAAAGTTCAAAGTGAAACAGTTTTGTGAAGCTAGTGGTTAAGTCAAGTGTGTGTATTTTTAGTTAAACTGCTGTAAATATTTCAAAGTACGTTTTATTAATATTTCAGTATCGTATTTACTATAATTTTTATGATACATATGTTTTTAATTAAATGATACATTGTGTGTAATTTGGGCCTCATGAGAGTGTGTAATTTGGGCCTCGTCTATAGTTCGTAGTTTGGATTTGTGATAGAGCATTAAATGTTTTTAGTTATATATATTGTTATTAATAATAATTATAACAATGCCAATAATAATAATAATAATAATAATAATAATAATAATAATAATAATAATATTAATCAAATTATTTCTACTATAACAATGAACATAACTAAAATAATTTTATTTTATTCATTTTTATTATTACAATTACTTTACTACCAACTAAGTCACTGGCTGTATAGAACCCGTAGGTTCATGGCCGCTCGGACATAAGGTTATTTTACTAATATAATTATTATTTTAGTACTTATTATTTCTAATATTTCTAACATTATTAAATGTAGTATTAGAAAACGTTTATATTGTTTAGTGCACGTTAATAATCCCTTATGATTAATTTAATTAACTAGTTAATTTTGTGTTCTTCAATAAGTTAGTTCAACTATGGCTGACTGTTATTGCTGTTTTTATTATTATTATTATTATTATTATTATTATTATTATTATTATTATTATTATTATTAATTTATTATTATTATTTTTTATTATTGGTTATATCATTTAACATATTTTGGACTTTCAATTTTTTAATGTATTTCTTAGATGATGTGAATCCAAGAAGTGATCTCAAAAATCACATATGTTCATTATTTGTCTACGTATATTTATTCCTCGTGATACGATAATTGTTTCATAAACACAAATGAGGACAGACTGTACTACAGATTTATAAATCCCGAAAAGAGAATGTATTCTCTTACTTATATTTTTAAAATAAATCACTTAAAAAGTAATACGAGTAATTCTATTTACATGCACAACCTATAAGACATCGGCCCGAATTACACGATTCATCGGCCCAAATTACACCGAATCATTATTTATGTAAACATAATTTTTTTAATTTTTCTGGAAATTATTATACGACGCAGTTATCATAAAAGCAATCAGTACTGTGTTGTACTATTCATCATTTATAAAATTTATAATTTTCTAAATAGAATTAAAGGCGTTACTCGAATTTTAAGTTACGTGGCCCAAACTATACGACCTTCCCCTATATATATATATATATATATGATATGAAAAGAAAAAAGAATGCTTGAGTCGGGATTTGAACTCGAGTCTCTAAAGTCTGTACCTTTAGCGCTCTAACCAACTGAGCTACCCAAGAATTCCAATACAAGCATACAATTTTCTTATACATGTAGTATTCTCAATTCACACAAGAGGTAGCGGTATTATATATTATAAAAAAAATTGCTTAACTGTTATGTTAGCCGCGAGATGGCAGTTGGAATAAATTTCCGCTACGTCTTGTGTGAATTGAGAATACTACATGTATAAGAAAATTGTATGCTTGTATTGGAATTCTTGGGTAGCTCAGTTGGTTAGAGCGCTAAAGGTACAGACTTTAGAGACTCGAGTTCAAATCCCGACTCAAGCATTCTTTTTTCTTTTCATATCATATTTGCATTCATTGCCAAATGTCAAAAATATATTTATAATATCTATATATAAAAGCGTTACTGCTATAAAGTAAATATTCTCTTAAAAAAAAAAAATTGCTTAACTGTTATGTTAGCCGCGAGATGGCAGTTGGAATAAATTTCCGCTACCTCTTGTGTGAATTGAGAATACTACATGTATAAGAAAATTGTATGCTTGTATTGGAATTCTTGGGTAGCTCAGTTGGTTAGAGCGCTAAAGGTACAGACTTTAGAGACTCGAGTTCAAATCCCGACTCAAGCATTCTTTTTTCTTTTCATATCATATTTGCATTCATTGCCAAATGTCAAAAATATATTTATAATATCTATATATATATATATATATTTTTTTTTTTGAAAATTCATGTTGATTACTAAGATTGGGCCCTCAATTATGAGGAAAATTCTCAAAATAAAAAAAAAAGTTTTATTTGGACTACGTTATCCCAAAAATGTACTGGGACTTCATAAGCACACTGTATTATGAAACAAAAGTAATTCATACCTAGCGATTCACGGCAATTTATTCAAAACTTCAAAATTAGTAGGAATATTTCGGTGACCTTAAGTGTAGCTGCAATAAATCTCGCATGGGATGGTCCACACTTGCATGTTATGGGAAAAGACTCAACAAAATCGTGATCTACTGAACTCTGTGCGTCTAATGCGTGAGCAGGAGTGCCGGCGCATTACGCATCAATCTCACATTTTGGGAGTGTTGATAATTTGGTGAAATAAACACGTCCAGGTGTGCGATTCGCAAGCATACAGATGTGTTGTTAATACATGTATTCAATATGGAGGATCACATTGCATTACTCACTGCAGCCGGTACTACACTGTTGTCAGGCCTACTCCCACTGCACTTGATCCAATCCACAGAGTACAAGAGAAGAAAGTGGACAAGTTTCGCGTACATGCCATAAGCGGCGCTAGTGTAGAACTAACGACATCTATTTTTTTTTCTGATACTAATATGAAATTCAGCACCGCCTGGTGGTAAAATTATGAATTATAATTATAGAACGCCATCTGGTGAATAATAATCATGAAATTGAACTTTTATAGGAATAAATAACGTACTAATTAATCTTAAATTATGGAATTATTTATAACCAGCCTCTCAGACCTAAATATTTTCTTTAATTTTAACAGAAGGGAAGAATAGAAATATATAAAACATGTTAATTTATTTTCGTTTATTAACATTTAAAAACCTGCATTATGAGCTCTTTTAACAAATATGTACAATTGACCTACCCCCTTATTCTCACATATTTTATAGAATATTTATTAAAGAATCTTAGACATGTTGTACATCTGTCCATTATAAAGTCACATTTTTAAAATGTTTATTAGAAATGGCTGTACACTAACATCACTCTTCCTAACCTAACAAATCTTAGAATTTTATCACTTCTAGTAGGTTTATCTTTGAAAATAGATTCACATTAAAAACAAGCTTGAATTTACTTACAAATTAGAGTAAAATAAAATCTAAGTAATCATTTTAACTTTCGATAATATATAATGTTTACAGTACCGTCTACATAGAACGAAAGAATAGCAGTTAAAAATTTAAATTTACAAAATGGCTAATTTCCCATAATCCCGAGTGAATACACGACGCCGTGTGCCTTGCATTTGTTTTATTTAGTTACATATTCTGTTACTACGAAACAGCGCTACCATTGTAGTTTGCTCATTGTAGTTCATCGTAAACGATCGGATTTTTTTAGATGTCACTGTACTCAGTTTTCCCTCTATTCGAAGTTTCTCTATGGATTCAATCAATGTCTTCACTTATACCCTATCATCAGTTTTTTTAATACCCCAGGTTTGTCATTTCGAAATTTCTGGTTTTCTCTCCTGACACTGGCGTAATTGTAACCCACTTCTGAGGTTGGGGCGCCTGGAAGGCAAGTTACAATACCCCGATAATATAACTGATGATGGTAATGGTGCGACAGGAGATTACTTACTTATAAACTTAATCTAGGCCGAATACGAATGGTGATGATTATGATGGCCATAGGATATTCGGGGACAGTTTAGGCCTTTAAGCTTCCTTATATTTGTCTTATAGGTGAGGAAAAACCCCAGGAAAATTGTCCCGACCGGGGATTGAACTCAGGCCCGCTGCGTGATAAAGCAGCACGCTACCTCGAGACCACAGCGGTGGACTAAAGTATTCGGATAAATACTCTGTAAACCGATGAGTCACTCTTTCAAATCCAGATGGGACTAGGATTTTTATATTGGCTTATACAGGGTGTTGCAAAAAACACCGACGACGGATGTGAGATAGTATACGGAGATATGTTGATCATTTTTTAATAAGGTGCCAATGTCCGGAAACTATGCGTGACCAATTAATTATGTCTCAAGATCAGTATTAGTTCGAAGGATTTGAAGACTCATTACTTGACAACACCTCACAGGTACGGAACCTGTGATACGTGACTTCGCAACGGAATGTGACTGCAACACGACGGAACTACAGCTCACTTCCATGCCAACGTGACGATTTGGATACCACGTATTCAGGTTGATGGATTGGCAGAGGGGGGCCAGTCCCACGACCTCCGAGATCATCTGATCTTAACCCTCTCGACTACTTTTTGCGGGTCAACATGAAACAGCCTGTTTATCAGACTCCAGTAGAGTGTATGGATCTTATAGCTCGAATCCACGCTGCTACAGAAACAATTCAAACTAGTCCAGGCGTATTTGAACGTGTGCGCCAATCACTACACCACCGATGTAGGCTCTGCAATGAGATGGGAGGTGGATATTTTGAAAACTTGATGTGACTGTGACAGTATTGAGTCTTGAAAATCCAACTAACGGAACTCTGAGAAGTTAGCTACTCATAGTGTGAAAACGCATCATTTCCGGACATGGGTACCTTATTAAAAATGATGAACTTATCTCAATATACCACCTCACCTCCGCTGTCAGTGTTTTTGCAACAGCCAGTATATCCTTGCGGCACCTTGATCCTGGGGTGGAATCAGCCTCTAACGTAAATGAGCACAAGAGGTATAGATTCCAAGTCACATAGGGCTGATATCGTGACATTTGACTGAAAAACTGAGAACTTCAACTTCCTACTATCCCGAGGTACAGCCTAAGGGTTGTAGTGAAATAACTTTACTTTTTGTAGTTTGGCAACTGAGACTTGACTTGAAAATAATAATAATAAAGATCACAATAATATCTGTGCACCTGAATCAATAGGGTCTAATATTTGGATGAATGGAACCTTTATCTTGAGATGTGTCTAAGGTTAGATACACAGCAGGTGTAACAACAAAGCTACCATCACATTAATTAACGAGGACATTTTGTATAAAGAAGGTACCAACATGTGTTATGTGTTTTGGCATCAATACAGTCTTGTCTTGATTCACCATCTATTTGCAGAAACTTGTACTCAACTTCAGACTTCCCAAACACCTCCAAGCAGAAGTGCTAACAATTTTACGTTTCGTCAAATATTCAGAATCAAAATCGAATGTAACTGCTACTGAAGTCAGAAGAAAAAGAAAATGAAAAATAAATAAATATCTTTATGCTTTTAGTCTACTGGTTATGTTCTCTGCCTGTAGTCCCGAAGGTCGCGGTTTAAATCCGGCCGGGGTTATACAGCATATAAGTGTATCACATATTATCAAGTGAATCTGTGATGAGTAGGGTCAGGGTTTTTATGTAATAAAAGATAAGATTACAATACATATAGTACATATTATTCAACTGTTTGTGTGTGAAACCAAGACAAAAGAGAGTCAGAAGTCTTACTTCTCATTATACTATTCAACTGTTTGTGTGTGAAACCAAGATAAAAGACAGTCAGAAGTATTATAATTTACTATTCAACTGTTTGTGTGTGAAACCAAAACAAAAGACAGAAGTCTTACTTATCATTATATTATTCAACTGTTTGTGTGTGAAACCAAAATAAAAGACAGAAGTCTTACTTATCATTATATTATTCAACTGTTTGTGTGTGAAACCAAAACAAAAGACAGAAGTCTTACTTCTCATTATACTATTCAACTGTTTGTATGTGAAACCAAAACAAAAGATAGTCAGAAGTCTTACTTCTCATTATACTATTCAACTGTTTGTGTGTGAAACCAAAACAAAAGATAGTCAGAAGTCTTACTTCTCATTATACTATTCAACTGTTTGTATGTGAAACCAAAACAAAAGACAGAAGTCTTACTTCTCATTATACTATTCAACTGTTTGTGTGTGAAAACAAGACAAAAGACAGTCAGAAGTCTTACTTCTCAGTATACTATGTTGCAATCTTAACTTTTAATATATCAGAATCTTGACTGGTTATATAGTTACAGGAGATCATCGGCCTACAAAAACATTTAGCCAATTATTAAAAATGCGTTGATAGAGGAAGTTTCCATGTAGCAGGAATCAAAATAACACGAAAACCACGAAATCGAGGTACTCATGTCTCTCTAGAAGCTTGAGTTATCAAGGACGGATTGCTGCGTGTTGTTGTGGGCAATTAAATGAAGGTACACCTGTGTACCAACATTCCAGGAGAGCGACCCAATGAACCTTACATTGTTCTAATTTCACTCCAGGATACGACCTCCATGTAATGTACAGCCACTCTTAATTACAAGCTCGTCTCAAGGCCTAGTTTTCTGCAGATCCGCAAATTATGACCTTGGTCAAAATATAACTAAGTACATCCCATACAACACTTTAGTTCGGTAACTCTATTCACACAAAGTGCAAGGTTTTACATTTTTCATTCTATTTATTACTGAAATGTCAACACTGCAACGCAATAGTAGCCTATCTTAAAAACGAATACTTTGATATGAAAAAGAATGCAACCACACTAAAGCGAGAGGATTTTAACCCTTAAATTTACAATGCGAGGATATACTAAGGGCCAATAAATAACTAACTCACTGGCACTATCGAACCCGTAAGTTCACGGCCGCGCGGACATAAGCTCTCCATACATCCCAATCCTGAGCCAATGTTTTCCAATCATCCCCTGTATAATCTACTTCCCTCAAATGATAGTTAATGTCATTCTCCCACCTCATTCTTGGTCTACCAACTGGGCGTTTTCCCTCTGGTTTTCCTACAAGAAGCCTCCACGCACATATTTCATTCCCATACGTGCCACATGTCCTGCATCGCAGTCTACGAGACTTAACTGTTCTCATTATATCTGGCTTCCTATAATGGTCATGTAATTCACTGTTATGCAGTCTTCTCCATTCACCTGTCTGTCCATCTCTCTTTGATCCAAAAAATTTCCTAAGAACTTTATTCTCAAATACTCGTAATCTCCTTTCCTCCCTTAAAGTAAGAGTACATGCTTCGCATCCATATAATATAACTGGTAGAATAATGATTTTATATATTTTCAGTTTAACGTTTTTTGAAAGGAGTTGGGACATCAAGAGTCTCTGTAATGCATAATAGCACGCATTTCCAGAATTAAGCCTATGTTTAATTTCCTTGTGCATCTCATTCCTGTTTGTGATTATTGTACCCAGGTATTTGAATTCAGCCATTTCCTCAAAATTTCCCTCGTTTGTCATTAGCTGTCCATTTCCATTATATAGTGTATTTCTATGTGTGACTATATATTTAGTTTTATTGATATTTACTTCCAGTCCCAATTTCTTAGTGTTACTCAGTACTGCGTGCGTGTTAGCCTTTAGTACCTATTAAGGGCCAATACGAACACTATATTAAGTTACAGTAACAAATTAAAGCTGGAAGTAAGAATCAATAAAACTAAATATATGGTCACACACAAAAATATATTAAATAATGAACATGGACAGTTAATGACAAATGAGGGAAAATTTGAAGAAGTGGCTGAATTCAATTACCTAGGTATAATAATTACAAATAACAAATTAAACATAGGCTCAATTCTGGAAATACAAGTCGCACCTTGGGAAAAAGAGGGCCACAAGTCTAAAAGTTTTATAGACTGAGTTAAGACTACTATCTGTTAGAAAAAATGGTTACACATCTATTTCTTTATGGCCACAAGTCCTGTGCAAGAAAATGAAGACTGGATAAAATTGCGTCCATATAAAATAGTGTATGTACTATAACTTTTTTAAAACTTTAATTGTTAATAATTCAGAACTAAACTTTTTACACTTGTGACCTTTTTCCTCTCAAGGTGCGATACACATTACAGGGACTCTCTTTGTCCCAACTTAAAAAAAAACAGTTAAACTGGAAATATATGGATAACATCGAAGGTGTAGGCAAAGAGAACATAAAACATACAATTGAATTGAGTAGCAAAATAATATCATTGTTAAATTTATATATGGTGGGATAAGCATATTTGGAAAGACACAAAAAAATATATTGGTAAAACATTGGTGGAATCTGTTGCAATGTACGGAAGTGAGGTATGGACAATCAATAAGTACTACAAGAATAGACTAATAGCTCTAGAAATGGATTATTTACGAAGAAGTGCCAGAAAGTCTAAATTAGAACATGTCACAAATAAGGAAATTAGAAACATAATGGGAGCAGAAGAAAGCATAATTGAAAGAATTGAGGAGAAGGAATTAAAGTGGTTAGGACATGTTTTAAGAATGGAAGATGAGCGATGGCCGAAGCAACTATATGAATGGCATCCGACCAGAAAGAAGAAAAGAGGAAGACCAAGGTTAACATGGAAGGAAAACATGAAGACAGTAATGCAAGCTAGAGGGCTAAGCATCGAAGATGCCCAAGACCTTAGGCTTTGGAGGTTTGGCACGGGAAGACGGCAGCAGCTGTAAAAACCCGAAGATAGATAGATAGAGATAAACTGGAAATATGAAAAAGTTATTTTCCCAGTTACATTATATGGATGTGAAACATGAACTCTTACTTTAAGGGAGGAGAAAAGATTACGAGTATTTCAGAATAAAATTCTTAGTAAAATTTTTGGGCCTAAGAGAGATGAACAGACAGCACATCGAGAAGACTACATAACAATGAGCTATGTGATATTTATGGGAAAAGTACATAAACTTAACAAGAATAATTAGTCTAGTATACAGCGACGGGCAGGACACGTGGAACGTATGGGAATGAACGAGTGGCATGGAAGCTTCTTGTAGGAAAACCAGAGGGAAAAAACCCAGTTGGTAGTGCAAGAATGAAGTGGGAGAATAATCATGATTTAAGGGAAGTAGATTATACAGGGGATGATTGGAAAATATTAGCTTCGGACAACAATAATGTGGACGTCTTTTAAATTAGGCCTAATATACAGTAGATTTAAAAAAATACGCAGCAAATTGTATTAATTTTAGCCTATGTACAAAACATATAGGGTATTGATGGTAAAAGTATATAGGCCATATATATATATATATATATATATATATATATATATATATATATCCCGGTCCACCGCTGTGGTCACGGGGTAGCGTGCTGCCTTGTCACGCAGCGGGTCCGGGTTAGATCCCCAGTCGGGACAGTTTTTCTGGGTGAGGTTTTTATCGGGGTTTTTCCCCACCTGTAAGATAAATGTTAGAAAACTTTAAGGTCCAAACGGGCCATCATCTTCATCATCATCATCATCCTTCGCCGGTGTGGAAAGCAACGGGAAGCTACCACACCTACAATTCCCTAGTAGAGCTGCAAAGCATAGCATGAAAATGGTATGATTGAAATGAAAGAGCTGGCCTCATGCAGAATTATTATGGATGGATATATCCCGCTATCTCTCGTGGATATATCCCGCTATCTCTCGTGTAAATTGAAAATACTGCATAATATAGCCTAAGAAATATAAATGTTTGTGTTAGGATTCCTGAGTAGCTCAGATGGTTTGAGCGCTAAACGTACAGAATTTAGAGACTCGGGTTCAAATCCCGACTCAGGCATTTATTTTTCTTTTCATGTTATATATATATATATATATATATATATATATATATATATATATGCGTGTGTGTGTGTGTGTGTATTTATACAAATACAGAACGAGAATAATATTGCGAAAACACAAAAAATAATTAAAAAAAACAAATTAACTTAAGTCATGAAACTTCAGTAACACTGTTGAAGGCATTAATAAAACATGTCAATATGTTCTTGTCATTAAGACTCTCCTGTGAACAAAAATTAAATTATACTTCCTGAAATATATTTCAGCGTCTACGTGCGGTTTTGAGTCTAACAGCTACTTTTAGTTTATGTACCTTGAAGTTCCCAAAAGAGAAAAAGAAAATAAATCTTCTATTTCGAATTTTCAGTATAATTCATGGATTTTGAATCAATTTCGCACTTTTTCTTATTTTCCAAACACATCAGAGAGTGATTTTTGAGTCGTGAAAAATTATAAGACAAGAATTTATGAGTAGGCCTATTTCGAGCCATTTACGAAAAATCTCCACCCCTAACTATGATGTATTTAAACTGTTTCTTCTAAGTTTACACACAAAAACATCTGGTTGTTATCCCGTAAACACATTAATTAATGAAAGAAAAGTTTGACATCTCATATTCAATGGGAAAACTTTGTGTATAAATTGGGTGTAAACAAATGGACACTGAAATATCGTTATTCTTTTGCATATCCGCATTCCTTGGGGTTCATTTCCATACGGCAGCATAATGTGAGTGTTAAGTGTCGAAATGCATGACTGCACATCAGCTCCCATGTAATCTACTTTATTACAACTGTGCAAACACACGCTTATTAATGAAGCTAATGCTTCCTGCCATCCTCCTTCCAGTGGCGGCTCTGCTCGGTGTATAAAAAGTGCAAACAGACATAAGTAAAATTTTCGTATCTGAGGAAGCATTTTTTGGGTGGTTTAACCCAGAAGAAACCTTCCATTGTCATATATATATATATATATATATATATAGTAAATATTCTCTTTAAAATTTTGCTTAACTGTTATGTTAGCCGCGAGATGGCAGTTGGAACAAATTTCCGCTACCTCTTGTGTGAATTGAGAATACTACATGTATAAGAAAATTGTATGCTTGTATTGGAATTCTTGGGTAGCTCAGTTGGTTAGAGCGCTAAAGGTACAGACTTTAGAGACTCGAGTTCAAATCCCGACTCAAGCATTCTTTCTTCTTTTCATATCACACACACACACATATATATATATATATATATATATATATATATATATATATATATACTAGGGTATTTGATAAGTAATGCCAAACTTATAAATCAGCGATCCTAGTGGTGACCACTGAATTCTTATCCTCTTACTAGTAATCCATATATAACTGTTATACAAGGTTTATACACATCTCAGATGAAAATTCTTACTAATAAATACTGTATTAGCTGTTCAGTGTATAAGAGGTGTACAACTTTACATGGGAATCGTTATACATGCCTCCAGCCTTGTTTAAGGATTGTATAACTAGACAAAATGTCGGACTTTAAGATCAACTGATTGTTTTCTTATGATATTGATGAAAGTTTCCTTAAATTTAACGCAAAATTTTAACAACTGTTTGATGGATGCACAGGATATAAATAATAATAATAATAAAGCTCTGGGTAGGAAAATAAAGGCATCATGTAATAAAAAAGTAGCTTTTTATACGCTTAAATGACTTACGCTGCCTAAACCATAACAAATAAACCAAATTACTATACATGTAACTGAAAATCTAAAAACATTTTACAGAAAAGTTCGGGTCACTATACATCTATCTTTTTCGGATAACTCACAATAACCATTTTTACACGCTTTATATTAGCTTGACTTGAATCTATGTAACGGAAACTTTCAACACGATTTTCACCCACTTAAAAAGATTGGATCGACTTGTATACTTGTAAAGCACTAATGACAATGCAATAATTTCATAATTTTTTTCTAAGATCCTGGCCAGAATCACCAAGAAATCAAAAGAAATAAAGACTGGTATAATAGGTTGCGGACTTACTTACTTACTTACTCACTGGCACTATCGAACCCGTAGGTTCATGGCCGCACGGACATAAGCTCTCCATACATCCCTATCCTGAGCTAATGCTTTCCAATCATTTCCTGTATAATCTACTTCCCTCAAATCATAGTTAATGTTGTTCTCCCACCTCATTCTTGGTCTACCAACTGGGCGTTTTCCTTCTGGCTTTCCTACAAGAAGTTTCCATGCACGTCTTTCATTCCCCATACGCGCAACATGTCCTGCCCATCGCAGTCTACGGGACTTAACTGTTATTATATCTGGCTTCCTATAAAGACCATGTAGTTCATTGTTATGTAGTCTTCTCCATTCACCTGTCTGTTCATCTCTCTTTGGTCCAAAAAATTTTTCTAAGAACTTTATTCTCAAATACTCGTAATCTCCTTTCCTCCCTTAAAGTAAGAGTCCATGTTTCGCACCCATATAATATAACTGGCAGAATAATAGTTTTATATATTTTCAGCTTAACGTTTTTTGAAAGGAGTTGGGACATCAAAAGTCTCTGCAATGCATAATAGCATGCATTTCCAGAATTGAGCCTATGTTTAATTTCTTTGTGCATCTCATTCCTATTTGTGATTATTGTTCCTAGGTATTTGAATTCAGCCAATTCCTCAAAATTTCCCTCATTTGTCATTAGCTGTCCATTTCCATTATATAACGTATTTCTACGTGTGACCATATATTTAGTTTTACTGATATTTACTTCCAGTCCTAATTTCTTAGTGTTACTCAATAGTGTGTGCGTGTTGGCCTTTAGTATCTCCTCGCTATCGGCCAGTAGTACCACATCATCAGCATAAACTAACAGCTTATTAATACCATTCAGTTGTAAGCCTTCCTTATTCTCTAAAGATTTAATGACACGCTCTAGTATAAAATTAAATAGTAGAGGAGATAGTGCATCTCCTTGCTTCAACCCATTCTGGATTTCAAAAGTGTCTGAAAACTGTTTGCCTACACGCACCCTACTATTTGAGCCATTTAGACATATTCGTATAAGTCTAACTAACTTTTTGGGAATTCCGAACTCTAGCAGGATACTATATAACTTCTCCCTCTTAATTGAATCATATGCTTTTTTGAAGTCTACATATAGTTGATGTACAGTACCATTATATTCCCATTTCTTTTCTAAAATCTGTCTTATACTAAAAATCTGATCTGTTGTAGACCTGTTTCTTCTAAATGCACATTGATGATCTCCTAGAATGTCCTCAATATAGGGAGCAAGTCTGCTTACTAATACATTTGTTAGAATTTTGTACGAAGTTGAAAGTAATGAGATGCCCCTATAGTTGTTGCAATCAGTTTTATCTCCTTTCTTATAAATTGGTACGATAATTGATTCCTTCCATTCATCTGGAAGAGCTTCTTTTTCCCAAATCATACTAAGCAACCAGCGTATCTTGTCCATCAATTTTTCTCCCCCTGATTTTATCAGTTCTGCTGGGATCTCATCTGAACCTGATGCCGGACTTATCGACTTTTATCCATCGTTGTAAGAAACTAATATTATATCCTATGGTAGCTCAGTTGGTAGAGCAGTGGACTGTAGTAGTATATAATTTCAGTAAACCACAGATCGCGGGTTAAAATCCGGCCCGGCGGATTTTTTTAGTAGAGTATTACTTTTAGCTCATGCTACAATAGTATCGAATTTAAAGATATTTACATTTTTATCTTATTCTGTAAAATATTAATGACAATTTTGTAAACTTACCACATTGTAATTTATCCAAAAAATATGAGAAGGATACGATTAACTGTAACTATTTATCTATATTAAAACGTTCAAAAATATTATAATAATGCTAGAAATTTTTAGTGCTTAGATATTAAAAATATCGCAAGCAATTAAATTTTCATGAGATTCCGGTTTATGACAAACTAAAAATTAAAAAAATAAATAATAGTTTAAAAATATATAACACACTTTATTAGAAAACTAAAATAAAAAAATATATAATAATTTTAAAAAACTAAAACAACATGCTTTATTAGAAAACCGAACTAAAAAATGAAAATTAATTTTAATTTCCAACGCGCTTGGGATGGAATTAAAGTGGTCAACGAAAAAATCTTCTCCAACACATCTAGAATAAAACTGGAGTTATCTACAAAAAAAAATAATAACAAAAGCGTGGGGTGCTTTTTTATGGTTTTTATGTTTTCTTCTTAGAGAATTTACTTTTACCAATATCTGTTTATTATCAAATATATTAATTGATATAGAGCACCCCACGCTTTTGATGGCAAAATTATTTTTTTTGTAGATAACTCTAGTTTTGTTCTAGATGTGTTGGAGATGATTTTTTAATTGGCCACTTTAATTTTATGCCAAACGTGTTGGAAATTAAAATTATTTTTCATATTTTACTTCGGTTTTCTAATAAAGCGTGTTGTTTTAGTTTTTTTGACTATTATTTATTTGTATCAGCTCATTGATACCAAACAGATAGGGATAAATAGATTCCCAGACGACGCCGGGTAATCAGCACGGGGTATGTAATGATTATCATTATATATAGTTATAAATATTTTTTTCTCTTTCTTTTCACTTATTCATCTAAACATAAAAAAAAACACTTTTCATCTATTTAGGCGCAGCTGGATATTAGCTAGGTACAAGATTAAAAATATATCAAATATATACTAGGAATGAGCTTTTAAAATATTCTGGGAGACCATAATGACCTGGTCATTAGCTGATAATGATTATTAATGTAGTTCTATTTATAACCTTCCTTACGCCTACTTCAAAGCACTGGAGAATCAACAATGAATTTACGTCACTTGGGTACAAGAATAGGGTCTGGAGGAGTTCCAAACCGGTAATTGTTAGCACAAAAACCGCTGTCATGGGCCACAAAACTAATCATTGCGTGAGACATTGTTTTATACGCTCAATTACACGCTAGGTCACGTGACAAAAAAAAAACATTATTAGTCACCCAGCTATATTTTACGTAGACTGCGTATACACACAATAACCAGTGTTTTCAATACAATATAATTAGGTGCAATGACATTTACCAATTTGAAATAGAAATTTACCCTCAGGGGTCCTCATGTGGATGGCGACCACAAGGTGCCCAAGCTGTGCAAAACATTTCTTCCACTTACTTGTGTTTTGCACTCTTTTAACTTTACTATCTAACCTCTCTTGGTTAACTGTAGTTTTTTCGACCCTGATGCTATTAGGGCATCCGAGGGCTAGGGAGTCTTTCCTTTCTTCCATTTCTTCTTTCCTTTATTATCTTTTCTTCTCTAGAAAAGCCTGACCAGAGGCTATAAGATGGCAGCCCCATCACTGGTCTTGCCTTCCTTTGGCCAGCAACCAATCGAAGGGACTATTATTATGCTTTCAAGTCTTATACGAGAATTTCCCTCAAACGCTGGAGGGAAAATTTTCTATAGGATCGTAACAGGCCTTGGCCTAATACTTGGAAGGAAGAAGAAGAATAAATAGAATTTTAGCATTTTGTAGCGTTTGTATATTTGTAGTTTATAATTTTAAAAGGAACCGACCCAAGCAAGATAAAAGGATACGATTTGGAATAAAGGACATTTTGAAATTAGGAAATTTGGATAAGGCCTTCGATCGAGTAAACAGACAAAAATTATGGGAAATATTACGAATGAAAGGATACCCGCTGTGCCTTGTTGAAACAATAAAGACATTATATGAAGACACAAATATAATTATAGATACCGGATTCAAAAGAACAGATGCAATCAAAACAAATACTGGATTACGACAAGGATGTAGTTTATCACCCACTTTGTTTAATATATATATAGACGATATTTTTAATAAATGGAAAGTTTTAGTAAATCCAGGAATAAGAATGGATAATAAAATGTGCATAAATAATCTTTTATTTGCTGACGATGTAATCATAATACAGAAAAATGAAGACGACTTACAGAAATCAATGCATGCATTAAATGAAATATGTAAATTATACGATCTAAAAATTTCTGTAAGGAAAACGAAGACCATGGCTTTTAGAGGAAGAGATCCAGTGAGAACCAAAATTATTTTAGAAAATCAAAGTATAGAACAGGTGTCTAGTTTCAAATATTTGGGCTGTGATATTGGCTACAATGTGGAAAGAGATATTGACTCCAAAATAAATAAATTTCAGACGGTGTGTGGAACAATACAGAGAACATTCAAAATAAAATTAGAAAAGAAACCAAGATAAAAATGTATAATGTTATGGCGGTTCCCACAATATTGTATGGATGTGAAACTTGGGCTCCAGTGAAAAGACAGAAGGATAGAATACAGACGGCAGAGATGCGGTTCCTAAGACAAGTAAAAGGATGTACAAGACTTGATAGAATAAGAAATGAGGATATAAGAGAAGAATTGAAAGTACAGCCTTTATTGGATAAAGTCACGAATTACAGACAGAAATGGATTGATCACATGGATGGAATGAGCAAGGAGAGATATCCATTGTTAGCCAGAAATTATCAAGCAAGAGGAAGGCGTGATGTTGGAAGACCTAGAAGACGTTGGGCTGATGCATTATGAAGTCGGAACGGGCAATTGCCTAATCCCTGGAGTGATGATGATGATGATAATTTTAAGAAAAAATGAGTTGATTCTAATGACTTTGAGGTTAAATTATGATCACATTTGTAGAGACTGACATGACTAATTCACTGTCACAAGGTTCATTGTCGCGCGGAAATGAGGTCTCCACACATCCCTATCCTGAGCTAATACTTTCCTATCATCCCCTGTATAATCTACTTCCCTTAAATTATGGTTGATGTTATTTTCCCACCTCATTCTTGTTCTACCAACTGGGAGTTTTCCTTATGGTTTTCCCACAAGGAGCTTCTATTTCCCTCTATCATTCCCATTCCTGCTACATGTCTTGCCTATCATAGTGCTTATTAATTTATGAATATTTCCTATAAAGATCATGTAGATCACAGTTAGGCCTATGTAGTATTCTTCATTTGCTACTCTATTCACTTCTCTTTGGTCCAAACATTTTCCTAAGAACTTTATTCTCAAATACTCGTAATCTTTTCTCTTGCCTTAAAGTAAGAGCACATGTTTTGCATCCACATAATGCCATTGGCAGAATAACAGTTTTATATATCTTTCACTATGAAAGGTAGGCCCTACGGATGCTAATCACATCCTCATTCTTGTTCTACCAACTGGGAGTTTTCCTTCTGGTTTTCCCACAAGGAGCTTCTATTTCCCTCTATCATTCCCATTCCTGCTAGATGTCTTGCCTATCATAGTGCTTATTAATTTATGAATATTTCCTATAAAGATCATGTAGATCACAGTTAGGCCTATGTAGTATTCTTCATTTGCTACTCTATTCACTTCTCTTTGGTCCAAACATTTTCCTAAGAACTTTATTCTCAAATACTCGTAATCTTTTCTCTTGCCTTAAAGTAAGAGCACATGTTTTGCATCCACATAATGCCATTGGCAGAATAACAGTTTTATATATCTTTCACTATGAAAGGTAGGCCCTACGGATGCTAATCACATCCGAACTTGCCCACCCCTAACAACCAGCAATTATTGGACACATACTGGGAGGCCAGGGAAAATATGGTGAACCTTTCATAACTTTCTTGTTATTGTTTTTGTTTTCTCCAGTCATTGTTGGGTAATGATGTCAAACGCCACTGCATTTAAATAAATATATTTTCAGTTTAAAGTTTTATTTAGAAGAGAACGAAAAGAGTCTCTGTAATGTATAATAGCACGCGTTTCCAGAATTGAGCCTATGTTTAATGTATTTGTGCAATTCATTCCTATGAGTAATTCATTGTCTCTATGAATTTTAATTCAGCCACTTCTTCAAAATTTCCTTTCATTTGTGATTAACTGTCCATTTGCATTAGGCTATACACAATATTTGTATGCATGAACATATATATTGTCCACTGCTGTGGTCTCGAGGTAGCGTGCTGCCTTGTCACGCAGCGGGCCCGGGTTCGATCGCCGGTCGGGGCAGTTTTTCTGGGTGAGGTTTTTATCGGGGTTTTTCCTCACCTGTAAGACAAATGTCAGGAAAACTTTAAGGCCCACACGGTCCCCGAAATCATATGGCCATCACCCTTATCATTATAATCCTTACCATTATCATTATCATCATCATCCTTCACCGGTGTGGAAAGCAACGGGAAGCTACCACACCTACACAATTCCCTAGTAAAGTTGGAAGCATAGCATGGAAATGCTATGATTGCAGTGAAGGACCTGCCTTCGGGCAGAATTACTATGGATGGATGTAACATATATATAGCAAAGGTAAAGTGATCCCACTGCAGACCAGAGAGACCCTTGGGTAGTAGGAGGTTAAGGCTCCCACTTATTCTAGACAAACGGCACTTTATGTCAGTCGCCGGGTTGTCAGCCCTGCGTGACGGCCACCTTTACCCCCGGAACAAGCGTCTGGTTCTCATTTCCGTTAAAGGATGAGTCAACTCCAGTACCAAGATTCCACCAGAAGGTTTTGGTCAGTTTAAAAATCCTGACTCCACCGGGACTCGAACTCTCTACATTCTGGTTTCATAATGCACTGCCTTAACCATTACGCTATGGCGTGCCCCTTGAACATATATTTATTTTTATCGATGTTTATTCTTCTTCTTCTTCACTTTCTGGTTTAGGCAAGAGTTGCCTGTTCCGTCTTCACTAATAGATCTAAGACCATCTCTTCCGAGGACGTCCGACATCTCTTCTTCCTCCTCTTGGAAAATAATGGAAGATTTTATTTAGTAATATTCTTTCTTTCATTCTTTCTACATGTTCTTTCCACTGTATCTTGTTATTAAATATCTTTTCTTTTATGGAGTAGATCTGCAGTTCTTCACGGATATCCTCGTTTCTTAACTGGTCCATTCTAGTGCAGCCTTTTACTCTTCTTAAAAATTTCATCTCGGCTGCTTGGATTTTACTTTCTTGTTTGGTAGTGGTAATCCAAGATTCATTCCCATACAAAATGACAGGGACAGCCATTGATTTATAAAATTTTAATTTTGTTTGTTTATGGGCTTTATTATTCAATGTTCTATTTATTGTATCGATATTTATTTCCAGTCCCAATTTATTAGTATTACTCAAAAAAATTATCACCTGCGAAAATCCATCGAATGCGGGCATATCTGAATACAGAACTACAGAATCAGCGAACAGCACTAGTTCACCAGGACCGACACACTATAGGCATTTTAACGATATTCATTACATGGGCTCAAGTTGGTCCTTATCTGATCTGCTATACATGGTTAGCGATGCGATTTTACCCCAGGATCATCTCGTACAAGTGACCGCTGGGTTGTGAACTTAGTGTCAAGTTGCATGAAGCTCTTACGTGTGGTCCAAGTGTCAAGTTATTCTGCACGCTAACTCTGTTATCTCCCCCTACTAACTCACTTCGTTATCGTCAAGTAAATCTACATCGTATATCTAAGTGAGGCAATAAAATCATCTTAGCAAGCGCTGAAACCAATCTCGGCGAGATCAAAGCAAACATGTGGAACTGATACGACTCGACTCTTCTCCAGCCAGAGGAGATTAACTGGAAATAATGTTATTTGCTATTTATTAGACATGGGTTATTCGTAAGGATTTTAACTTTAGAGTTCCACAATTTGCTTATTTTATAGGCCTCTGTAGTAGGATTCATTTTTAATAACTAACTTAAGCATACTCATTCTTAACTATAAACTGGCGGACAATAAATAAATAGAAAAAATGTGCGGAATGAAATATGAGAAGTCGATAATAATGACGTATTTTGTTTCCGTCTTTGATCCGAGACTTGATCCTTGGGACTGCGAGCAATGTATAAGATACGCCTTGAAGTGGGTTGCAAAAACGAAACAAATAATAAGCACATGTGAAATGAAAATCTTAAGAACTATTCAGGGGAAAACATTATTTGATAAAATACACAACACAGAAATTAGGGACAAATGCCATATTCAAGACAACCAAATTTATTAATCCATCCATACATAGTAATTCTGCCCGACGGCAGGTCTTTCACTGCAATCATAGCATTTTCATGCCATGCTTTGCAGCTTTACTAGGGAATTGTAGGTGTGGTAGCTTCCCGTTGCTTTCCATACTGGTGACGGATGATGATGATGATAATGATAAGGGCGATGATAATGGTGATGGCCATATGATTTCGGGGACCGTTTGGGCCTTAAAGTTTTCCTGACAATTGTCTTATAGGTGAGGAAAAACCCCGATAAAAACCACACCCAGAAAAACTGCCCCGACCGGGGATCGAACCCGGGCCCGCTGTGTGACAAGGCAGCACGCTACCTCGAGACCACAGCGGTGGACAAATTTATTATAGACAGACGAAAATGTTGGAAAGGTCATATAGAAAGAATGGAAGACAACCGACTTGCAAAAAGAGCTAAAGAAGATAGACCAATGGACGGGAGAAGAACAAGAGGAAGACCAGTCAAGAGATGCATAGACAGTGCATGCACATCCAATACGTCTCCCTCCGAGGAGTGATTTTGGAAAAAAAACAGGATGAAAATCCTACAAATTATGTTTAAGAAGAAGAAGAAAATAATGACCATCCTAATATACAGAGTGTAACAGAACCTCACCGACAAAATTATAGGGATGATAGGCCATGCAGATAGGATAATTTTTTTGTGAAGGAACATACGAGGTGTGATCAATAAGTTTCCGGAATGAGGCCATAAACACAACACAACACTTCAAAGTTTCTATTCAGCACTGTCACCCTCGAAGTAGTCACCTTGGGGAGTTTATACACTTGCCCCAGCGCTTCTGCCAATGCTGGAAGCACTTCTGGAAGTCGTCTTCTTTAAATGTGTCCAATGCCTTCTGCGATTCGCGCTGGATGACATCAATGTCCTCAAAACGATGTCCTCGGAGCCGAATTTTTAGCCGTGGGAACAGGAAAAAGTCTGCTGGAGCCAGATCTGGAGAATAGGCTGGATGGGGAACAGTGCTCATCCTATTTTTGTCCAAAAACTGGCGGACAGAAATTGCTTTGTGCGCGGCGCATTGTCGTGATGCAGGAACCAGTCACCAGTCCTCCATTCGCATGTTCAAATCGTCTTTCAAAATGCTTTGAACACTTCCAAACGAGAGTGCTAGTGCATCAGACAGTTCTCGTATTGTAATGCGCCTATCATTTAATACCATTTCCCTCACTCAATCGATATTTGTATTGGTTTTGCTGGAAGTTGGTCGTCCCAGACGATTTTCATCCTTAACCGATGTCACGCCCCTTTTAAATTTCGAAAACCACTCAAATGCTTGAGATTTGCCCATTGCTTCCTCCCCATAAGCTGTTCTTAACATTTGATATGTTTCTGTTGCAGTTTTACCAAGTTTAAAGCAAAATTTGATGCATGTTCTTTGTTCCTCGTAATCTCGCATTGTTGCTACACAGAGAAATCGCCGCACGCACAAAACACGTCTTCACTTCAGAGCTTCTACCAGCATACTGCAAGGTCAGAGAAGGTCGCGCGACCCCTCAAATTCATCACAAGGAAATTCTGAGTGTACAGTCTGGGTGAAAATTAAAAACTCCTCAATGGCATAATTGTTTTGAAGCCATTCCGGAAACTTATTGATCACACCTCGTATAGTCGCAAACACGTCGTTTATGAGTTATGCGCAGATGAAGGTGTTCACCCGTAAGGATCTGAATTGAAAACAAACAATTGTACACGTAACATTTTATTAAAAAATATATGTTTTTATAATAAGTGTTCAAACAGTCGTCGCTGTGCCTCATTGCATGTTTGATATCGTCGCAGCAACGATCGGCCACCATGGCTGAGCATGGCAGATTTCATTTTAACGTCGTCAAAACACTTATTGTTTGAACATTTATTGTAAAAGTATGTCTTTTTCAATAAAATGATGTGTGTACAATTGTTTGTATTCAATTCCGACCCTTACGATTGAACACCATCTGCGCATAACTCAAACAACGTGTTTGCGACTATATGTTCATTCACAAAAAATGATCCTTTCAGCATGACCTATCATCCCTATAATTTTGTCGGTGAGGTCCTGTTACACCCTGTGTGTGTGTGTGTGTGTGTATATATATATATATATATATATATATCTCATCCGGTAACATTGCAGCTGCCGCCGTCTTCCGAAAACCAAACGCCATTCCTCTCTGTCCATCCATTGATCTTCCTCCAATCCTCTGATATTCATAGCTACTTGTACACCTTCTATTCAAGTTTTCTTCGGTCTTCCTCCTTTCCAAAGGATTCATTCCATAACAATTTTAGGCAAGCTTTGCTCTGGCATTCTTTTGACATGGCCATACCACTGTAATCTTTTCTTTTCTATAATGTCTATGATGTCCGGCTGTTGTTGCACGCCCATAATTTCCCTTATTTCTTTATTTCGTATTCTATTCATTGTAGATTTTCCAGCTGATCTTCTTAAAACATCCATTTCTGTATTTAAAATTCTTTTCATTTCCCTGGTAGGAATTTGCCAGACTTCAGCACCATATGTTAAAATGCTCTGAATTATGTATTGATATATTTGTAATTTTCTATTTTTTTTGTAATATTCTTGCTCCACCAAACAGAGTTTAATGCATTTATTGCTTGTTTTGTTTGTGCGATTCTATCTTTAATTTCCACTGTGTTATCGCCTGAATGGTCTAATTTTGTTCCTAAATAAGTGCATTCAGTACTAGGTTTTAGTTCTTCTCCATTGTGGAAATTTATATTTTCCTTTTCTTCTCCTATACACAGATATTTAGTTTTCTCTATATTTATATAAAGTCCCATTTTTCATATTCTTCTTTTAGTTTTAGTTCTTCTCCATTGTGGAAATTTATATTTTCCTTTTCTTCTCCTATACACAGATATTTACTTTTCTCTATATTTATATAAAGTCCCATTTTTCATATTCTTCTTTTAGTTTTTTTGCCATATATATCATCATCATCATGAACAAATTCGTTTTAGGCCATGTGGCCTGTACGGTGCCATATATATATTATATATATATATATATATATATATATATATAGAGAGAGAGAGAGAGAGAGAGAGAGAGAGAGAGAGAGAGAGAGAGAGAGAGAAAGTTCCGGTTATGTGGACCCTTCGATTTGAGTTGACGCTGTCAATATTTTATATAATTGGTGCTGCCCTCGAACAGAAAATGTTTTAACGTCTTCCCTCATCACCTTTGACGTGTTCAAATCCAGTTCTTTTAATATTTTCCTTAAGATAGGATGTCGCCTAAGAACAACGTTTCTGTCGATGACAGTTCTGTACACAATTCAGTCATATGGCGGGTAAAAGTAGCACCACGGTTCCCCCAATGGACGAAGTCGGTGAAGTAATACCTTATGCAAGTTTGTTTACAGTACAACTGGTACTTAGCTCGGATTAGTATAGTACCAAGTAAAAGAGGACAAAATCCTTAATCCAAAAGAGGCAATTCCTCCTAATTAAGGACGCAACTAAAATTAAGAGCCGTGTATGGAAGACACATCACAACAATTACTAAGATTTACGGTCAAGTGTGAACAAGAATTCCACGTCCATATATGGAAATCATCTAAATGTGCAGTAACTTCCTAGAGTCATAGATCTTATAGTTAAGCGTCCCTTGTACCAACTGTCATGCGCGAATTCCTGCTAGGCTATATAATACGTCCAAATTACATTTTACCGTTAGTGACCAACACACTATATTTCAACACTGAATTCAGGTTCAAGAGTTCATTTATCTTTTTCTCGCGTTAAAATGACTTTGGATTACATATAATTTACGCGCATACCTTCTTCCTTATAGAATATCCTACGCTTCATTTCGTTGTCTCGTACTAGGGAAAGAGTATGTATGATCTTTGTAAGAAACCATCAAATATATGAACATGGATGTTGGTTTGTTCGTACTTTATGCGCGGCCATACCGTTGATCCGATTGTGATGGGGCTTTTTGCGAAATGTTCAGGAGACTCACGAGATGAACATAGGCTATAAGAGAGCTGTGACACTCAACTCCTACACCCTTAAAATCGCCCTTTGTAGTGGAAAACGTCAAAAAAGTACCTTTTTGGACGCTTAAATGGCTTCTGCCTAAACCATAACAAATACACAAAATTAATGTACACAGAATTGAATATCTCAAAAAGCTCTACAAAAAAGTCTGCGACAGCATATGTTTATCTCTTACGGGTAACTCACAATAACCATTTTTGTCTTTCATTGATGCCAAGAAGATCGAGACAAGTACGTAGATTCCTGTGCAAGCAAAGCAGTACATGGCGGGTATTATTTTACGGATAACTCACAATAATGAATTTTGTCTTTTAGCTCATTTATGCCAAGAAGATCGACAACACCGGGTAATGAAGTACGAGGAATCTTAAAATAATTACGATATGTATGTATAATTATTTTTCCTTTTACTTATTCAACTAAACATAAAATATATGAATAAATTTTCATTTATTTAGGCGTAGCAGCGCAAGCCGGGTATAAGCTAGTATATAATAAGAACAGTTGAGCTTCGTAGGCTGCGATGGGGAGGCCATGTGGCACGAATGGGGATTGAAAGAGGGGCATGGAAACTGTTGTAAGAACGAAATGAAAAATGCCGAGTAGCTAGACTAAGAATGAGGTGAGAGAATAAAATCAACTATTATTTGAGGAAATAGACTGTAGGCATACAGTGGATGTTTGGGAGACATTAGCTCAGGATAGGAATGTATGGAGAGCTTATGTTCGCGCTGCCATGAACCTACGTATTCAATAGTGCCAGCGATACCGACCATTTCTGTAGTTTACATTTTTACAATAAACAGGTAATGTTTTTATAATGTGAAAGTTCGTTTTTAAGTGTCACTACGTTTCAGACGAGTAAAAGAACCTGAAATCCGAAACAAATTAGGCATTGCTGTAAATACCAAATATTTTACAAAATATAGGCCTAAACAGTTTTGCAGCCTGTGTATACCTACCTGTACATCTACACGTCAGGTTTCCTAGCGGGAGTTGCTTATCCAACCTAATTTAGTAATGCTTGCTTCCCTACATATGTCAGCAGGTAATAAGTGGTTAACTCATCGCCATAAATACACACTTAGTAGGCAATTAAGGGGTGTGATGGGTGAAAATTGACCATTTGAGATCAAAATTGGCATTTTTTGTACTAAAAGTAGCCTGTACTCTAATGTATATGTTGGCAAAGTTTCAGAGGTCTATGACGCTTCTAAGTGCCCTATAGTGCTGATTAGGCCTGTATGTTACATATTGGGTTTAAACTGCATGCAAATCTTTAAACTTGTTTTTCCACACTTTTATTTTCACTGCATTTTTGTACATTCAAAATTGAATGGAATTCACAAATTTTGTCCTAGAAGGTTCAAAATTTTACTGCATGTCCTAAACACAACGAGTAACGAAGTAGTGCATTGGGTTTCATGATTGAAGTAGTGTTTTAAGAAATAAAAAATAAAATGTATGCAATTATTTTGTTGTTGTAATTCCACGCATGAGGTACAGCATATTGTTTTTTTCTCTCTTTGTATTCACATTATAAGAATTCTAAGCATCATGTTTTTCTAAATATTTGAGGGTCTTGTAAAAAAAATCAGACTTTTACTAAAAGATTGTGGAACTCATTTAATTATAATATATGCAATTTTTTTAAATATAATATTTAATAACTCGTAAAATAAATGTCTCACAAGAATGAAACTTAAACACATCATTATGTATCAAGCAGTGAATGTTTGTACAAACAATCAAGTATCTAGCCCAAAAAAATGTACAAAATAGAAATTTCACTCTTAAGGTATTGTTTGGAAGGTAGATTGAGAAATTCGTCGAAAAATTTTCCTAAAAACTTCATTCTCAAATACTCATAATATTTTCTCCTCCTTGAAGTAAGAGTCCATGTTTCGCATCCATATAACTGGAAGAATAATAGTTTTGTATACCGCACCCAGGCAAGAATAACGTCACAACTAAAAAAAACTCATTTTCCAGTTCAGCAAAAACAAAAGTTCACTAACAAATGATTTAGGAATAGCTATATGTAAAATGTGTTACTTGATTAGTTAAGAATTGAGTTACTAACTTTTTTTATACAGTTTAAACAAATTGTGTTGTTTTGAATTGGAATTTAACTAAAATTTGTCCATTTTTGAGTTGTGACGTTATTCTTGACGGGATGCTATATTTGCAGTTTAACATTTTTTAGCGAATTTTGGACGATGAAATCCCTGTAATGCTCCATTACATATAAACAGAACTAAATTGCAATAAAAGAAATATTAAAAAAAGGAGCGATGATTGCAAAAAGGCAGGGAAAGGGGGAAAAACTAAAACCTTCCCACAACATTTAATTGATCATAAATATCATGTCAAACTTTTCTGAAGGTCGCCAATAACATAAAGACACTTTGTCATAAATCTTGCCTCCATTCACTATACCCAGTCCACTTGTTCTAAGGATAGATACACCCAAAATCAGAATAACGATGAATACTGCACTAACTTTATGCGTGAAAATTGTATCAGAAATTATATTTTTAAACAAAACTTGCAAATTATTCTAACTAACTCATTGGCTCTATCGAACCCGTAGGTTCATAGCCGCGCGGATGTAGTTCTCCATACATCCCTATCCTGAGCTAATGTTCTCCAATCATCCCCTGTACAATTTACTTCCCTCAAACCATGAATGTTATTCTCCCACCTCATTCTTGGTCTACCAACTGGGCGTTTTCCATCTGGTTTTCCTACCAGAAGCTTCCATGCACTTCTTTTATCCCCCATACGTGCCACATGTCCTGCCCATCGCAGTCTACGAGACTTAACTGTTCTTATTATATCTGGCTTCCTATACATAACACGTAGCTCAATATTATGTAGTTTTATCCATTCACCTGTCTGTTCATTCTCCATTCACCTGTCTGTTCATTCTCCATTCACCTGTCTGTTCATTCTCCATTCACCTGTCTGTTCATTCTCCATTCACCTGTCTGTTCATTCTCCATTCACCTGTCTGTTCATTCTCCATTCACCTGTCTGTTCATTCACCTGTCTGTTCATTCTCCATTCACCTGTCTGTTCATTCACCTGTCTGTTCATTCTCCATTCACCTGTATGTTCATTCTCCACTCACCTGTCTGTTCATTCTCCATTCACCTGTCTGTTCATTCTCCATTCACCTGTCTGTTCATCCCTTTTTTGGCTCAAAAATCCTAAGAACTTATTTCTCAAAATATATAGTCCTAACATCCCATGTTCCTAGGAACATGTCTCTGTGTTTGAGCCTTTGGAATGGATTCTCTGAAGCAGTCCCCGCCCGGAGAACCGAATGGGGGACTATTTTACCTCCGAAGAATTTTACGCCGGTGGAATCCATGTCCACGTTTCTTGACGGTTGTATTTTTACGGTGAGAGGTCGTCACTCTTTCGACCAAGGTACTTTTTCGTCTGGTTTATCGTCTTCGACCTGTCCGGCATGGGTAACCCTTTCTGCAGCAATGCTACCGGCGGCATAGTTATCGGGGTCATTTAAGCACGCAAGCCACTCCAAGACGTCACAAGGTAAACATACCAAACTATTCAACAGATGGCAGTATAAGTGGTGCTTGTTACATGTTTTTAGCAGGGGTAATAGAATGATATAAATTATTCAAAAGTTACCACATCGAGTCATGTTGCAGTATGTTTAGAATACGTGATTCAAATATCACTGCCACACCCCCCACTCGTTGTACATCACTCTATCCGGACAATCTTCCATATCGCGAATATCACCACCTATTTTACTTACTATATATATATATATATATATATATATATATAACCTTTATCGTCTTTATGCACTGACCAATTAAGTGGTGAGAGTAACCAAAACTAACTCACTGGCACTACCGAACCCGTAGGTTCATTGCCGGATGGACGAAAGCTCTCCATATATCCCTATCCTGAGTTAATGTTTACCAATCATCCCCTGTATAAATTATTTACTTACCTGAAACCATGGTTAATGTTTATCTCCCACCTTATTCTTGGACTACCAACTGGATGTTTTCCCTATAAGAAGCTTCCTCCATTCCCCTCTTTCATTGCTCATTCGTGCTATGTCCATCCATCGCAGTCTATGAGACTTAACTGTTATTATATCTGGTTTCCTATAAAGATCATGTAGCTCAGTGTTATGTTGTCTTCTCCAATCGCCTGCCTGTTCATTTCTCTTTAGCCCAAATTTTTTCCTAAGAATTTTATTCTCAAATACTCGTAATATTTTCTTCTCTCTTAAAGTAAGAGCCCACGTTTCACATCCATATAATATAACTGGGAAAATAATAGTTTTATATACTTTCACATTAATGTTATGTTATATACTATAAACTTTAAAATCGCCTCCCTACAATTCGTGTCTTTACAAGCCAATACGGAGCGAGGAACGCTGAAGTACCTATAAAGGGAGAGATTAAACTAAGGGAAATATCTTATCTTGTTTTGCTTGTCAGTTTTTTTTCTGCTTGAAGTATATTAATGAACGATAATTATAAAAACATTTCCCTAAAACAACAAAAAGAAAAAATAGTATATTACGATGGGAGGTTGGGAAGTGGTTTTTTACATAATCGAGGATAATTAATTTAATAATATTTAATATATTTCAGAATTATTTATGATTTATTTTTTTAACTTTGCCTCTATCTTTAGTATGATTTACCTCTTGTTTAGCTGAAACCAACCGAACTCCCTTTTCATTCTATGAAATTCAATCTTAAGTGCTCTTCACAAAGAGTTTAAAACATTAATCGGCTATAAAAATATTAATAAAGGAAGAACATTTATTTTTATTTCACTATTTTCAATCATTATATTTAATAACTTGTTTAAAAACCTAACTATCGCTCGGTTTTTATTTTTCGAGATTCTGTAAAACACTTCAAAAACGTGCGTTGTACATTATTTTTTTGCGCGATGGTGTTTTCAAAATAATAAATAATAGTAAAATAATATCTTTGTTGGAAATACTTGCGTTCATTATAAACAACTGACTAACGTTAACAACGTGTGATAAAATAGCGGCAATTGGGTATTTATTGTTTTATATTATTTCAAATAATGCTCAGTTTATTTAAAATGTAATGATTTGTTTCGTATTATGTACATTAACACCAACTTTTGGATATATTTTTGTATATACATTTTACGTAGTGCATAAAGGGCAAACGCGGAAAATAAGAACAACACTCATTCATGAATAAATACATGTTATCAAAATGCAATACCATTAATTCTTAATAAATCTACATAACTTGATTAATTTATAATATTGTATTAGTATGTAATTGTAATACTATTGTTTTCTTTTTGTTTTTCTTTATACTATTACCAAATATTACTTTATTGTAACGGACTGTCAACAGCACGTACGGCTTACTGCCCGTGCGACCCATTTTTGTAAATAAGATTGTATATATCTTACTTTTAGTCTAATAAAGTCCTATTACTACTAAAAAAGTCCTTACATAAAGGGCAGCGTTTTTCCTTCCCGCACGTGGTTTGTAATATGTAATATTACAGTATAATTATTTAAGTTGGCAACTCCGAAATGTAGGAAGTTGAACTTTCAATCATGGTCGCCATTGCTGTAAGTACGACAAACACACTATGGGGGGGGGGGGATGTATTTTATTTAGCTGCACTCTCGAAATGACACGATTAAAGATTGGATGTTGCACAACTGTAGTGATTATAGGTTTGTAAAAAGTAACTCCAGGAAATGATATAATAAGAGCATTTAATTTTAAAACTTGCTCATTACGCAGATGGTTGAATGACTTAAAGGAATAACAATAAAGGAAATAACCCAAGTCACATATGACACCTGTTTCGTTGCCTGCGCAATTAGCACATGGCGTATCTAATTATGAATTTGCGAAATGGTCATTTTCAACGGGTTTTACTGTCGGTATTTTTTGTATGCATGAAATAATAAGACAACTGTGGTAAAGATTTTAATTAACTTGGTATTTCACGCATCCGATAAAAATTAATCTGCTAAGTAGGTCATCGTAAAAGTGCGGGCTATAAAAACACATGGTATAGTCTTTCACATTACTAACGTAATATCTTGTTTCACGAAATACTTCTGAGATTTTATCTAGAGAAAGAGTTATTATGAAAAATGTTTATTTTGGAGAAAAGATTGATATCAAAACTTATATTATAGCAAAATCAACTCTAGGAAGTTGTGTAGGCTTCACATTTTTGATAACTCATCGGCCGCGGTGGTCTAGTGGTTATGCTCCTTGCCTCTGGTCCTGAGGGTCGCGTGTTCAAACCCGGCCGGGGTCGATGGATTTTTTAGGACGGAAAAATCCAAGGAGCAAGTCCTCCGGGAGGGACTTTAAGCCGTGGGTCCCGAGTCTGAAGATTTTCAGGCTCGTAAAAAATACTTAAGCCTGAATGAAAAGGCCTCTAAGCAAAATTTACCGAATTTTCCCGTCCTAGTACTACCTTGGTTTCCTAGATGTCGATATGAGGCGGAACGCTGACCACGGACCACTCAAAATGACATCTATACGAAAACAAGTGTAACTAAATTAGTATGGTTCAAATTCTTCCCTGTAGGGGGAGAGCGCCTAAATCTCTGTTAAGGGAAACATGAACTTACAAGAGAGATAAACAAAGGGAAAGAATACGTAATTACATACAAATCCTAGCCTTAATAATAATATAATACAATCTATTCAACTGCCAGATAAAAATGTTACAGTCAACTTTCCTTCAATTTGAAGGCTTTATTGCTACAAGATGGAAGCCCACTCCACAATAGCATCATCTTTATCAACATTTGAATGTGGCTGAAAACAACAAGTACTTCCTGGTCCGCCTCTCACTGTTTTCAGAAGAAGCTTGTTTACAAGTTTGGTACAACTCCTACACTTGACTGTCGAAAAGATGTAATATATTAGTTTTGCAATAAACCAACATGTGCCCACGTGGAGACTTACGTTAGAGTTTATTGTTACAAACCAGAACATTAAAAACTCTATCTTAAGAGTCCACTTGCTTTCAAGTGCAGGTCCACACAAAACATATTGTAACAATAAAATATCCCACATCTGACTGTCCTGTCGAGATATTTTGTTCCTGGTTAGTTGTTCACAAAGAAAAGCAATACATTACATAGTAGCACACGTCGCTGCTTGAGTCACTTGTTGAAAATTCAAAATCTCTCCTCCAACAAGTAAACTTTCCACTACATCAATACAGAGTGCTCTGAAAAAAAAACTTAATCATTATTTATAGAGGTAGTACTATTGTTATGACTACTATCATGAGGAATATTTATGTAAATGTTAAACAATGTAGGCCCTATGACACTGCCTTGCGGTACTCCTCTATGGATAAAAAGAAATGCGAATTCTGAAATAAGGAAACCGACCTCAAATTGCCTGTTATTAATATATTTAGATATTAAATGTATTATTAAAATATTTATTTTCCTTTTAATCATTTTACATAGTAATAAATAGATAGATACATAGAAACGCTAGGCAATAACTGCGTAACTAATCGAATTTACCAGTTAAATTTATGATTCGATTTTGCTAATTCATGGAATATTACTTTTCTTTTTGTTAATTAAATCGAGAAAACAAACATGGCGGCAGATATTTTTAAAATATAGGTTTCAGGCAAACCCTTACTGTAATTGTCAAATTTCTCTTCTATCGCATTTTAGGTACTTCTCGCGTTATAGGTATGTACGCATGCTCCATACCACCGTGCCCAACAGTGGCGGAACTTGGTGGGACAGTGATTTTAAACTTTGGATCACAGAAATACTTTTTTGACCACACAAGGATACGGAGGGTCTACCCGAATGAGCAATTAGTTCAATTTAGGGCCTCCTCCGAGACAACACCAACTTTAAGACGAACAAAACATTCATACTAACCACGGAATATATGATAATCATGATAATGACGGCCTGAAGATGTTCTGCAGCCCTTTAGGCCTTAATGATTCCTGACATTTAAATGTTCACTTAAGTTTAACCCTAATTCGTAATAGTCCGATTTTGGTGGTACATAACTTGACCTTTCCTATTTGCTTGCTACATGCTGAGTTTGGTTCCGAAAAAATGCTGCTGTCAGAGCATTAACGCACGCACGCACATACACAGATATATATATATATATATATATATTCATAATAATTCTGCCCTAGGGCAAATATTTCTCTGTAATCATAGCATTTTCATCCTATGCTTTGCAGCTTTGCTAGGGAATTATATGTTGATGATAATGATGATGGCAGGATGATTTTCGGGGACCGTTGGGCCCTAAGCTCCCTGACATTTGTCTTACAGGTGAGGAAAAACCCCGAAAAAACTTACCCAGGAGCCTGTCCCGACCGGGAATCGAACCCGGGCCCGCTGTATGACAAGGCAGCACTCTACCACGTGATCACAGCGGTGGATATATATATTAGTGATCAGCCTAATTGGCTAGTGATCAGCGTTTCTGACTACAGTTTATGAAGTCCCAGTTCGATCCCCGGTCAGATCATAGGGATTTTTCGTTAAAAGGAATTATTCCTGTGATTTCCCATGGTATGGAATTTAGTTAAAGAACTCTCCGCCTTTCAGGTGTACCAACATAAGAAATCGGTTACAATTCCACCAATTTCGGAGCAGAATGCCAGAAATATCAGGAAATACAACCTGGTGACATTAGACAAAGAAAATTGCAATATCTCTCAAAATGGTTGTCTCATTAGTTATGCCTTAAAATTTGGGACAATTAAACTTGCTCTTAAGTAGATATATATATATATATATATATATAACATGCAGTAAATAGAGTTACATAATTACTACTCAAATGGCTCGCGCAGAATTGATCCACTGATTAGATGGCTCTGATGTCTCAATTTTAAAAATAATAATAGTAGAAGATTCTTATTTAATGGCTTTATGCGTTAAAACAACGTAAATATATGTGGACAATTTTTCACAACTTAATTGCAAGACAGGGTCTTGTAAACACATAAAAGTCTTCAAGATTATTAGCCAGAAAATAAACTTATGTACTTCAATTTAAAACTCAATTTAAATAAATTCTTGGTACTAATGGTTTCAATATTACCAGTTCAGATTAAACGCTGAAATATTTTAGCTGGAATCGACCAAACTCATTAAAGAGCTAAAAATAGAACGCGATGGGTGCGAAAGTGTACATAACAGAAGAGCATCTATTAAGAACGGAGATGCAATTTATAGAAGTGGTTCCTAGAATCTGTCGTTTAGCCTAATAGATTAAAAATAATAACCGTTTATCAAGTTGCAACACTTCCATATTGCCTAACTCGCTGGCACCTTCTAACTCTAAGGTTCATGGTCGCGCGGACATAATCTCTCCATGGGTTGAGTGGTAGACAAGGCCTTAAGGCCTTAACTCTGCCAGGTAAAATAAAGCTATTATTATTATTATTATTATTATTATTATTATATACGCTACCTCTATCCCGAGCTGACATTATCCAATTATCCCCTGTATAATCTACTTAATTTAAAGCATGATTAAAATTATTCTGCCACCTCATTCTTCGTGTATTTTCCCCTACAAGAAGTTTCAATGCCCCTCGTTCATTCCCCATTCGTGCCACATGTCCTGCCCATCACAGTCTTACTTACTTACTCACTGGCACTATCGAACCCGTAGGTTCATGGCCGCGCGGACATACGCTCCCCATACATCCCTATCCTGAGCTAATACTTTCCAATCATTCCCTGTATAATCTACTTCCCTCAAATCATAGTTAATGTTATTCTCCCACCTCATTCTTGGTCTACCAACTGGGCGTTTTCCCTCTGGATTTCCTACAAGAAGCTTCCATGCAAGTATTTCATTCCCCATACGTGCAACATGTCCTGCCCATCGCACTCTACGAGACTTAACTGTTCTTATTATATCTGGCTTCCTATAAAACCCATGTAGTTCATTGTTATGAAGTCTTCTCCATTCACCTGTCTGTTCATCTCTCTTTGGTCCAAACATTTTCCTAAGTACTTTATTCTCAAATACTTGTAATCTCCTTTCCTCCCTTAAAGTAAGAGTCCATGTTTCGCATCCATATAATATAACTGGTAGAATAACAGTTTGATATATTTTCAGTTTAACGTTTTTTGAAAGGAGTTGGGATATCAAGAGTCTCTGCAATGCATAATAGCACGCATTTCCAGAATTGAGCCTATGTTTAATTTCTTTGTGCATCTCATTCCTATTTGTGATTATTGTTCCTAGGTATTTGAATTCAGCCACTTCCTCAAAATTTCCCTCATTTGTCATTAACCATAGTTATTTTAAACTATTAATATAGCCTACTCAATATAAACGGTGATGTTTGAAAACCAATGAGAAACGATTGGTACGCTTCATTTGCTTCTTTTTTTCATCACTGCAACCAGATCATATTAGTTATTGCCAAAGGATCGTAATATTGTAAGAATGCACCCTAGTGGAGAAATTTATAACCAACATTATAGGTATTAATTAATGTTTGATGTCCTATGATGTAAAATGTCAATTATATTTTTCTGCAACGTTATTTCCTAGAAAATAATTCGTTTAAGAAAGTGCAAACAGTGTTTTTTTGTGGTATAATCAATTGCTACAAATGTTTTTATATTATCTTCCGTATGTACTATCTGCTGACATTCGTGCACTATATATATAATCTGGTTGCCGTATTTCTTAGAGAGTCAGTCACTGCAAAATAATGGTATGACCTATTCAGAATGTTAAAAAGGAGGAGCTTTCTTTAATATGATAAACTTCGGTTGATAAATTCGAGGCGAAACAAGACTGTGATTGGTTGTAAATAAAAAATCACTGAAATGTGATTGGTCATTGACTCCCATTTGGGGCATGAGTTAAATAGTCTAGATAATGACAAGGCAATGATCTTCATCTTATTTGAGGAGGCCCTCCGATTCCTTGTACGGCTGAAAAGTGTTTTATGACAGTTATTGTCCCTATAATGTCCGAGAGACATGGAGTACGTAAAAGTATCAAAAGTGGGGGAGAGGTCACACTAAAGAAAAGAAAATATTACCTTCCAAGCATTTTATTGCCACTTTAACTGTCTCACAAGCAACAGAATTCGCTGCTTCAGACCTCTAGTGGTATCTAAATTAATTAACAGACATCGATTTAAAAATAAAAAAACTAAAGTTCGTTTTTATAATTAGCATTTTACTGAATCAAGGTTAAACATGCTGTTAATTTGGCTGATTTTAAGACTTAATTGTCTGTTTCGGTCAATCCTCTATCTACTCTGCTGGAATGTCCAGAAAAAAAGTTAACAAAGAATGTAAACTATCCCATTAGCGATGTTCTGACAGGTAGATTGCAAAATTAATTTGGCACGCGGTCCTCCATTATAGACACCATTTTTATGATGGCTGTTACAAATAGTTGAATACTTAAAAAGTGTCATGCGATACACGTGTAAGTTCATAAAATTCAAATGTTTACACATTTGTAACCAACGACTCGACACGCAATGCGTGATTTCCACCGACAACTGTTTAAGTTCTTTTTGCAGCAACTTGTTTTTAAAATGAAAGAGACATTATCGTTTACAATCACCAAACTGTCCAAGACAATAAAAGTTGCGTCCAGGCTGAATTCAAATACCTGGGAAGAATAATTACAAATAGGAATGAAATGTAGAAATTAATTAAATATAGACTCAATTCTGGAAATGCATGCTATTATGCATTACAGGGAATTTTGTCGTCCCAAGTTCTCTCAAAAAATATAAAAATTAAAACAACATAAGACTGTCGTTCTCCGGGTTATATGGATGCGAAACATGGACTCTTACTTTAAGGGAGGAGAAAGATTACGAGTATTTGAGAATAAAGTTCTTGGTACAACTACATGGTCTCTATACGAAGCCAGATGAAATAAGAACAGCTAAGTCTCGTAGACTGCGATGGGCAGGGCATGTTGCGCGTATGGGGAATGAAAGACGTAAATGGAAGCTTCCTGTAGGGAAACCAGAGGGAAAATGCTCAGTTGGTAGACCAAGAATGAGGTGGGAGAATAACATGAACTGTGATTTGAGGGAAGTAGATTATACAGGGAATGATTGGAAAGCATTAATTCAGGAGAGGGATGTATGGAGAGCTTATGTCCGCGGGTGCATGAACCTACGGGTTCGATAGTGCCAGTGAGTGAGTGAGTGAGTGAGTAAGTAAGTAATAAGTAAGTAAGTAAATAAGTAGTAAGTAAGTAAATAAGTAAGTAGTAGTAAATAGTAAGTAAGTCAACTTAAGTAAGTAAATAAGTAAGTAAGGAATAATGTAAGTATCCGTCAATCCCTCCGTCCGTCCGTCCGTCCGTCCGTCCCTCCGTCCGTCCCGTCCGTCCGTCCGTCCGTCCCCTCCGTCCCGTCCCTCCGTCCGTCCGTCCCTCCGTCCGTCCTCCCTCCGTCCGTCCCTCCGTCCGTCGTCCGTCCCTCCGTCCGTCGTCCCTCCGTCCGTCCGTCCCTCCGTCCGTCCGTCCCCTCCTCCGTCCTCCGTCCGTCCGTCCTGTTCTTGGTCCCCTGTTCGGCCCCCGCGGCCTGGCGAAGCCTACCTACCACTGAGCTACATGCTATTTATAGGACAGAAGATAGGCCTATAATAAGAACAATTATGTCTGGTATACAGTGACGGGCAGGACATGTGACAGAATGGGAATGGAAGGTAATTATTATACTTCTCTAAATTTTTTTCTTGTCCAGAAGTCTGCAATTACACTCGGATCCAATTTTGATTAATGACAAAATAAATTATTTTCGTATTTCTTGCACTTATGTAGAGCGGTCAGGCAAAATTATTCTGGGACATTTCCTTAATAGGGCTACTCGTGCTTCCTTCAAGTTATAAAATACCTGTTTAACAAATGACAACTAAAATATTTTCAGCTTCAGAGAATGCATAGTCCACTTTCTTAACTGGACACACCATAAACGTAAACAACCAAATTTATATATTTTTTCATAAAATATGACATTCTTGGGGTCAGTTAAGAAACCAAGAATTCTTTTTAGTCAGTTTATTTGAACATAAATTTATAGAGATATTTCAGGGAATATACGTAAGAAAAAATTAAGTTGTATGGAATATACAGGACTGTTTTACTGCTCAACCACAATTTTTCTTTTCTGTTTTACAACGCGTGGTGTTTACTCATATCGCTTCAAAATAATTAGCATCTGTCACAATTTAGACAGTTCAGTAAGGATTCGTAAAAAAATAACTTAACTTACAACGAAATCTAATGTTTAAAGACATTTGTCAAACTATTTTTAAATATAACTTTTCCACATATTTAAAAGTACAAGTGTCTAGCAGTAAAGAATACATTTAATATGGGATTCTTCCAACATTTTATATAGAACCAGCTAATGTCCGGCGTGCGCTGTTACGTCTAAATTAATTAAATTTCCTTTTTACGCGCTTTATATTAGCTTGACCTTTATCTGTCTATGTAACGGAATCTTTCAACACGATTTTCACCCACTTAAAAATATTGGATCGACTTGAAACTTTGTATACTTGTAAAGGACCAATGACAATACAATAATTTGATAAATTGTTCTAAGATCCTGGCCAGGATCATCAGGACATAAAAAGAATAAAGACCGGTATAATAGGTATTGACTTTTTAGTCTATCGTTGTGGTAGCTCAGTTGGTAGAGTGGTGGACTGTAGTGGTATATAATTTCAGTAATCCATAGGTCGCTGGTTCAAATCCGGCCCGGAGGATTTTTTAGAAGAGTATTACTTTTAGCTCATACTACAATAGTATCGAATTTAAAGATATTTACATTTTTAGAAAACCAAACTAAAAATATATAATAGTTTAAAACCTAAAACAACAAGTTTTATTAGAAAACCGAACTAAAAAATGAAAAATATTTTTAATTTTCAACACGCTTGGGATAAAATTAAAGTGGTCAACAAAAAAATAATCTCCAACACATCTAGAACAAAACTAGAGTTATCTACAAAAAAATTATTTTACCATCAAAAGCGTGGGGTGCTCTATATAAATTAATATATTTAATAATAAACAGTTATTGGTACAAGTAAAGTCTGTAAAAAAACGTAAAATCATAAAAAGGACCCCACGCTTTTGATGGTAAATTATTTTTTTGAACATAACTCTAGTTTTATTCTAGATGTGTTGGAGATGCTTTTTTTGTTGGCCACTTTAATTTTATCCCAAGCGTGTTGGAAATTAAAATTATTTTTCATTTTTTTAATTCGGTTTTCTAATAAAGCGTGTTATTTTAGTTTTTTTTAACTATTATTTATTTTTTAAATACAACTTTTTCATGTTAATATTTAAAATTACAAGTGGCTAGCAGTAAAGAATACATTTAATATGGGATTCTTCGAACATTTTATATAGAACCAGCTAATGTCCGGCGTGCGCTGTTACGTCTAAATAAATTAAAATTTTATTTCTAAATTTCCGTTTTGCTATACCTAATGTTTTTAGAACATAATAAGCAGCTAAACACTCTCTCTCTGCACTGAAAATGTGTGTGCACTGCGGACGAACCAAACACGGTGGTTTGTTAGAATTCTTATTTTCGGATTTCAACTAAATCCCGACTTCTAATGGTCGGATTTCGCTGATTTTTGGACGATGCCTATCTCGGTTTATGTTAATACGATATCTCGAGTTTCGTCGTGAAACGTCGAAAATTACGATCGCTACAGCGATTTTTAAATTTTCTTTTCAGGTGAACTCCTTAATGGTTTCAGAACATAACTATTAGTTAGCGGGAAAACACTCGCTGTACCTGAGAACTGTATGTACACATTTTAAAATCAATCGAACGACTACTTTTCGAGTTTAAAGAGCATAAACGTATGGAGGCTGAATTTTTATATAATTTTTAATTCAGAAGAAGATGGCTGAGAGATAAAAAAAAAATTGGGCCTAATCTTTAAGGAAAACCATTCCATATCATTAACGCAGCTTAACCTCTCACCTTATAGGTACTTTTACGTGCCCCACACCACCCGGGCCTTACAGGACACGATCTGTCGGGAGAGAGATTTTAACTATGAATCACATACATACTTTTTTGGGCAACACAAGGACATGACTGAGAATAGAATACTAAAACCAGCATACAACTATTCACCACGAGGAAGAAGAAGCTTGGGAAGACCAAGGAAAAGATGGAAAGAGCAGCAATTTGGAGCCGGAACGGGCTAGTAAATAAGCCTAAACCGTGAAGAAGAAGAAGAAAATATAGTTCAAGAGATTTAGAATTGTCAGCACTATCTCGCGACTTCGTCTCTCGTGATTTTTTCAGAAAAACACAACCTCGCGTTGTATTTGGAGAGACTATTTAGCGAATAATACATCAGAAGCTAAAAATAATTATAATGTTTAACCTCTGGAACAAGTAACACATTTTAATTATTTGGGTTGTAATTTTACTATAAACACAAAAAGTGAAAGAGACATAAATATGAAACTGTCGAAATATCAAATGATATGCGGAACTATACATAAAACATTAAAGAATAAAACAAGAAGAGATACTAGATTGAAGTTTTATAAAACATTGGCAGTTCCTGCATTACTTTATGGAAGCGAAACTTGAGTAATGACCAAAAAATTGCAAAGTAGAATACAAAGCGCAGAAATGAACTTCCTTAAAAGAACAAAAAGCTGCACAAGATTGGATCGGATAAGGAATGAAGATATAAGAACAAAGTTAAATATATATCCATTGGATGAGAAAATCAGATAATATAGAGAGAAATGGTTTACACATGTGGAAAGAATGAATGTAACAATATTACCAAGAGCAGCATTCAACTACAAGCCAAGAGGTTCAAGGAATGGACAAGAATTTCAAGAAGGGATAACGTCATAAACAGTACAATAAGGGAAATTATGCAAGTTGAAAAAAAAACATGTTGGAAAAAACAGAAGAAGAACGTTTGAAATGGTATGGACACCTCATAAGGATGGAAGAAGAGAGAATACCAAAGGAGACCCTTAATTTGAAAGTTAATGGAAGAAGTGGGAGAGGCAGACTTAGAGAACGTTGGATGGATGGAGTGAGGAGAAGTATGGAAGCTGGAGATCTGAGGGAAGAAGATGCTCTAGACAGGAACTTCTGGCAACATATCACTTTGGGTTGAAGGAGAAACACTGTATTGTGGAATATCCCTAATTAAAAAATAGCATTATTATTGTTATTATTATTATTAGTTCTTATTGTTATTATTGTTATTATTATTATTATTATACACTATTTTAGATTATATTGAAACTCAGCAATTAAGATGGTACGGACATGTACAGCTAATGGAAGAGGATCGGCTACCAAAATCTGTTTTGGAATGGAAACCTGAGGAAGACGAGGCAGAGGAAGACCTAAAACCTCCTGGAATCAGGGAATGTTTATACATGAAGGAGAAACATCTACAATCAGAAGATTGGATGGACCGACAAAATTGGCTATTAGGAATCGGACGATGTCAAAGACATTAATGAACCGATGATCTATTATTATTATTATTATTATTATTATTATTATTATTATTATTATTATTATAGGTTTTTGTTGTTTCCTTGTCATCTGTGTATTGTGTAGCCTATGTTAATTATGCATTATTAATCAAGAAGTATACAAAGTGCATAATTGTTTTTATATGTATAATTTAACCTGGTGAAGTGGAAGAGAAGACCTTACGGTCTTAACTCCATCAGGTAAAATAAATATTATTATTATTATTATTATCATCATCATCTCTGTGACTGAAGTGTGTGGTTTTGAAGACAGCAACAATCTGGAAGGCCAAAATAATTTAGATTTGTCGCGCTATTGGAGTAAAAATGTCCATATAACAAAGCCTACTTCCATCATCTACGTAAGAGGAACGTTTCCGGATAATTTTGAGCTACTCCCAAAATATTTTTCTCTTACTTCATAAAACTGTACGCAACATGAATATTCTGTCGGAATTCCAGCTGTCAGTACCCACGTAACAATGTGAATGTAACTCCAGTTGCGGCGAGTCTTCATTCATTGTTTACTGTGTAATTCTTGTATACTTGATCATTGGTTAAACCCAGGTCATTACAGAAAATGCTTTGAAATTCTCTGAAATAGTAAACTATAAATGTTACAGCACATTATGCTGTAAAATATGGACATTTCTATGCGTTAAGTAGTTGAGTCATTTCATTGGTTCTCCTGGAATGTCGTAGAGGTGAAGGAAGTGTCACACTGACGTATTAAAGTACCACATAAAAATAACAGTCTTGTTAATAGAATCATCATATTTTATTACCCGTCATTAATACTGGTTACTCCAAGTTAATTAATCAAAAGTAGATTTAATATGAAATCCCGTAAGCAAGCACTGAACCCGGTAACTTCCAAATAAAGAGTACAATAACCTATCTACCAGCGAAATTCTCTTAACTGCACTAATCTTTCAGAGATTAATATGAGTAAATTCTCTCGAATCATGTTTATTGTTATTCTCCCACCTCAATCTTGGCATACCTACTAGGAGCTCTCCCTCTCGGTTTCCTACAGAATCCGTGACCCTCTTTCAATTCCCATTTGACTTAAGTGTTCTTTTACATATGGTTTCTAACAGTTCAAGTATAGTGCAGTTCTGACTTCCGTAGCCGCATTTTGGTGCGGCAAGAGGGGAGGGCAAGTTGCAAGAATTATCCTCAGTTTTGAAAACATAATAGTTACTACACGTTGAATTTTATTATCAACTAGTTCTGTGTTTGAGATAAAGAAGCTTTTCCAGATGAATGGAAAGAATCGATTATCGTACCAATTTATAAGAAAGGAGATAAAACTGATAGCAACAACTATAGGAGCATCTCATTACTTTCAACTTCGTACAAAATTCTAACAAATATATTAGTCAGCAGACTTAGTCCTTATATTTATGACATTCTAGGAGTTCATCAATGTGGATTTAGAAGAAACAGGTCTACAACAGATCAGATTTTTACTTTAAGACAGATTTTAGAATAGAAATGGGAATATAATGGTACTATACATAGATTTCAAAAATGCATACGATTCAATTAAGAGGGAGAAGTTATATAGTATCCTGCTGGAGTTCGGAATTCCTAAAAAGTTAGTTAGACTTATACGAATGTGTCTAAATGGCAGAAAGAGTAGGGTGCGTGTAGGCAAACACAGTTTTCGGATATTTTTGAAATCCAGAATGGGTTGAAGCAATGAGATGCACTATCTCCTCTACTATTTAATTTTGTACTAGAGCATGCCATCAAATCTTTAGAGAATGAGGAAGGCTTACAACTCAATGGTATTAATAAGCTGTTAGTTTATGCTTATGATGTAGTACTATTGGGCGATAGCGAGGAGATACAAAAGGGCAACACGCACACACTATTGAGTAACACTAAGGAATTAGGACTGGAAGTAAATGTCAATACAACCAAATATATGGTCACACGTAGAAATGCATTATATAATGGAAATGGACAGCTGATGACAAATGAGGGAAATTTTGAGGAAGTGGCTGAATTCAAATACCTAGGAACAATAATCACAAATAGGAATGAGATGCACAAAGAAATTAAACATAGGCTCAATTCTGGAAATGCGTGCTATAATGCGTTGCAGAGACGCTTGATGTCCCAACTCCTTTCAAAAAACGTTAAACTGAAAATATATACAACTATTATTCTACCAGTTATATTATATGGGTGCGAAACATGGACTCTTACTTATAGGAAGTCAGATATGATAAGAACACTTAACTTTCATAGACTGCGATGGACAAGACGTATGGCACGTATGGGGAATGAAAGACGTGCATGGAAGCTTCTTGTAGGAAAACCAGAGGGAAAACGCCCAGTTGGTAGGACAAGAACGAGGTGGGAGAATAACATTAACTATGATTTGATGGAAGTAGATTATACAGGGGATGATTGGAAAACATTGGCTCAGGATAGGGGATATATGGAGAGCTTATGCCCGCGCGGCCATGAGCCTATGGGTTCGATAGTGCCAGTGAGTTAGTTAGTTAGTTAGCTACTAGTTCTGTGTTAGTGAATAGTTTTGTTGTTAAGTTTGAAGTTTTCATTATAGAATAGCGTTGTTTTTGTAACAATTTATTTTATATGATTATTATCATTATTAATAAGACTTTTTTCGCAGTCGAGTCTACGACAGGGAAACAACAGCTGGAAGCGCTCGCCACTGAAGATGCCCTCCGCAGTTGAGGGAGAAACGTCTGGAAGAAACGCCAGTTATAGACTACGGCCACATAGCCCGGAATCTTTTATTACCAAAAAGATAAATATTTTATAAATTTATATCGTAATTACTTTTAGATACCCCGTGCTAATTACCCGGCGTTGACCGGGAAACTACTTATACAGATCTTCTTCGCATAAATCAGCAGAAAGTCAAAAATGGTTACTGACTGAGAGTCATCCGTAAAAGAATACGCGCCGTGCACTGCTACTCTTGCACGGGAATCTAGCAACTCCGATCTTCTTGGCATCAATGAGCTGAAAGATAAAAATGATTATGAGTTATCCGTAAAAGATAGACAAGCTGTCGTGCACTTTTATGTAATTTTTTTTAGAGATATTCAATTCTGTGTACGTTAATTTGCTGTGTATGTTATGGTTTAGGCAGGGTAAGTGATTTAAACGTCCAAAAAGTTCCGAAAAAAACGTTTTTCAGTACAGTGATGTTTAAGGGTGAAGGAATTGTGTATTAAAACTCTCTTATAGTCTAAAACCTTCCCGGGAAACTCACGAAAATTTTGCAAAAAAAAGCCCCATCATAATCGGGTGAACGGTATGGCAGCACATAAAGGACATACATACAAACATACATTACATTACATTCGTTTATATATAGATTTATACATGTGACTATACATTATATAATGTGTTTATATGTTTACCAAATAATTTATTGAAATTTACTTCCCGCACCAGTTTTTTTTAGTATTATGTAACAGAATGTAATCCACAAATTTTGTGTACATTAAACATGGAAATTGACTCCAATCAACAAAATTGCGTTGTTTTCAAGAACAGAATACGTTACGTTACGTCTGTGGAAGTGACAAGCATCTAGTTATAACAACTTTTTATCAACGTACCTAATTATCAAAGCATAAATATATGTAATTATGTATTTTCTCTGAAGACTGCGTCAAGAACGTGCGTCTCCTATTAAGGCAATGACTTGGCGTGTGACAGGGTCGCCCACTCTAGCGCCCGGGGCACCTCCCCAACACAACAGGTAGCGAAATCCGCCCACGTCCCCTTCACATCTTAAATATCGTTTCGAAACCCACGCACCTCCCAGGTTCTGTATTTTTCCTATGTTTATCGATTTCGGGGACAACGGCATAATTAAGCACAATTCCATAATCCGTGCTAATATCATAAAAGGCGTCAATTGGCTTTGTATCAATAGAATTAGCAAAAATCATGGCTATTCTATGCACCTCTGAGCATTCGATACGAGAAGTATTGACTACTAGCGCCATGTTGGCTAATGTAACACATTCCCGATAGAGTCAATTGTCAGTGCGTTTACTCATATAAGGGGATTCTATACCAGGAGCCCATCTGCATTACTGGGTAAGTTTAGGGTGAGAAAAAGGGCAAATTAGCATGTTGGACAAGTTAGGATGAGAAAATGGGCAAATTAACATGGTTTGGGCAAGTTAGGTGACAAAATGGGCAAATTTGCATGGTTTGGGGAAGTTAGTGTCTGTTTGGGCAAGTTAGGGTGAGAAAACGGGCGAGTTAGTATGGCTGTTGGTAAGTTAGAGTGAGAAAAAATGGGCAAATTAGCATGTTTTGAGGAAATTAGTGTTAGTTTGGGCAAGTTAGGGTGAGAAAATGGCCGAGTTAGTATGGTTTTTGGTAAGTTAGGGTGAAAAAATGGGCAAATTAACATGGTTTGGGCAAGATAGGGTGAGAAAATGGGCAAATTAGCATGTTTTGAGGAAGTTAGTGTTAGTTTGGGCAAGTTAGGGTGAGAAAATGGGCGAGTTAGTATGGTTTGGGTAAGTTAGGGTGAGAAAATGGGCGAGTTAGGGTTAGAAAATGGGCAAATTAACATGGTATGGACAAGTTAGGATGAGAAAATGGGCAAATTAGCATGGTTTGAGGACGTTAGTGTTAGTTTGGGCAAGTTAGGGTGGGAAAATGGGCAAATTAGCATGCTTTGAGGAAGTTAGTGTTAGTTTGGGCAAGTTAGGGTGAGAAAATGGGCAAATTAGCATGGTTTGAGGAAGTTAGTGTTAGTTTGGGCAAGTTAGGGTGAAAAAAATGGGCAAATTAGCATCGTTTGAGGAAGTTAGTGTTAGTTTGGGCAAGTTAGGGTGAGAAAATGGGCAAATTAGCACGGTTTGAGGAAGTTAGTGTTAGTTTGGGCAAGTTAGGGTGAGAAAATGGGCAAATTAGCATGGTTTGAGGAAGTTGTTGGGCAAGTTAGGGTGAGAAAATGGGCAAATTAGCACGGTTTGAGGAAGTTAGTGTTAGTTTGGGCAAGTTAGGGTGAGAAAATGGGCAAATTAGCATGGTTTGAGGAAGTTAGTGTTAGTTTGGGCAAGTTAGGGTGAGAAAATGGGCAAATTAGCATGGTTTGAGGAAGTTAGTGTTAGTTTGGGCAATTTAGGGTGAGAAAATGGGCAAATTAGCATGGTTTGAGGAAGTTAGTGTTAGTTTGGGCAAGTTAGGGTGAGAAAATGGGCAAATTAGAATGGTTTGAGGAAGTTAGTGTTAGTTTGGGCAAGTTAGGGTGAGAAAATGGGCAAATTAGCATGGTTTGAGGAAGTTAGTGTTAGTTTGGGCAATGTAGCAATTGATTATACCACCAAAAAAAGAAACCACTGTTTGCACTTTCTTAATTGTATTTTTTTTTCCCAGGTAATAATGCAGAAAAATATAATTGTCATATTTACATCACAGGACATCAGAAATGAATTAATATGCAGTTTTATGTGTTTCATTTTTTCTCCACTAGAGAGCATTCTTACAATATTGCGTTCCTTTGGCAATAAATAATATGATCTGGTTGCAGCGATGAACAAAAGAAGCAAATGAAGCGTAACAATCGTTTCTCATTTGTTCTCATACATCGCCGTTTACATTAAATATATAAATATTTTAAAATAACTATATTTAATTAATGATTTGTGAGTAAACAGCCTAATTTTATTCGTTAAATAGTCCTAACAAATGCCACTCTTGATTTCCATATTCTCTAGATAATTTGGAAATCACTCGTGACATTACTTATGACAATTCGCCTCCAACTAAAAATATGTTAAATAATAGGATGTAGAGATAATCATATTATTTTATCAGTATCAGGAAGAATGCTTATAAATCTGCCACGCATAGACCTGGTTAGAAGATCCTAAAGGCAAAACAATATCACTGCGTCCTCTAAAAAACCTGTAATGTTACCTTGGTCAAGCTGTGATTTATGTACACGTGACTTATTTTGAAGTCTTTATTATTAATAAACCCTGTTTTAATTCAGTTAAATCCCCTACACAGAGAAACTAGTTACCACTGCTTCAAGCGAAATTGGAAGCGTTGTTGCCACTTATTAAAGTAATCCAAATAAAAGTAGCAGCATTTATAAGGAACATTTTATTTTCTAATTAAAAATTATGGCTGAAGTTTAGAATAGGTCGACTTATGATTTTCCATACTACATTATTATATTACTGTTGTTCTACGTACTATTCTCCTCTTTACCAACATTTACTAGGGAATTATAGGTTTGGTAGATTCCCGTTGCTTTCCACACCGGTGAACGATGATGATGATGGCCATATGGTTTCGGGGAACGTTTGGGCCTTAAAGTTTTCCTGACATTTGTCTTACAGGTGAGGAAAAACCCCGATAAAAACCTCACCCAGAAAAACTGCCCCGACCGGGGATCGAACCCGGGCCCGCTGCGTGACAGGGCAGCACGCTACCTCGAGACCACAGCGGTGGACATATATAGATATATAAGGATACAAATTTACACAAACGAACGTTAAAAAGCGCAGTATTTATATATTAATACGCGAAGTAAACAATTTGTATCACTTTTTAAGCAGATTGCGCGCACGGAGGGGTGTGAAAGTTGGCATAATTAAAGTTCATATAGGAAAGGAGGGCAGAAAAATAAAATTTATGTATAATACTAATACAAATAAATTAAATTAAACAAAATAAAATAAATTGTGTCTAAGGAATTTATGTATATTATTCATTTGTGTACTCATTCATTTGTTGCATTGTTGCAAAAAAGGAAATCGTGCAACACCAATGTGAATTGACTTACTCTCGCGTATTTATTATTAGTGGTTTAAAAAAAGTGAGTTCATTTTATTATTTAAATTAAACCCTGTAAATCTTAGTTTCAGTAATTTCATTACATATTATTTTTATATTTCGACATTCACACCTACTTCCATTATGCCTCGACACAGAACAGTGACGGGTCAGAGTGAGGGACAAAGAAGAAGGGATATATATTCCCGTACACGTAATAATAGGCCAAATGCAAATTTAAATAGTATAAATAGTATACAAATGTCTAATGACGAGTTATTGTTTTTTTAATATGGCTTAGCCAAGCTAAACCACATATTTCCTATTGTTCGTATTTTTAAAATCATCATCATCATAGTACATTCACGAATTTAGGCCATTTGTTGACCTGTTTCGGACTCAAGAGAAACACCTTCCAAAAATCTTTTGAATGGACGTCCTGGTCTTCTTCTTCCTGCAGTTTGATATCTTATCATTTGTTTGGGTATCCTGTGATCTTCCATTCGATGAACATGATGCATCCATCTTGACTTATAATCAGAAATTTTGTTTTCTAAAGGTAAAAGTAAAGTAAAGTGATCCCACAACAGACCCGGAGGCCCTTGAGGTAGTAGGAGGTTAAGGCTCCCACTTTTACTAGACAATCGGCACTTTATGTCAGCCGGGTTGTCAGCCCTGCGTGACGGCCGCCTTTACCCCCACAACAAGCGTCTGGTACTCACTTACGTTAGACGCTGAGTCGACCCCAGGGCCATAGTGCCGCCAGAAGGTTTGGGTCAGTTTAAAAATCCTGACCCCAACGGGACTTCAACCCTCGACCCTCCGGCTTGTAGCTCAGTGCCTTAACCACTACGCTACGGCGTGCCCCCAAAGTAAAGTAGTCCACTACAGGCCTCGGGAGGCCCTTGGGGTAGTAGGAGGTTAAGGCTCCCACTTTTACTAGACAATCGGCACTTTATGTCAGCTGGGTTGTCAGCCCTGCGTGACGGCCGCCTTTACCCCCAGAACAAGCGTCTGGTACTCACTTCCGTTAGAGGCTGAGTCGACCCCAGGGCCATAGTGCCGCCAGAAGGTTTGGGTCAGTTTAAAAATCCTGACCCCAACGGGACTTGAACCCTCGACCCTCCGGCTTGTAGCTCAGTGCCTTAACCACTACGCTACGGCGTGGTTTTCTAAAGGTTCCATGTGTAATTCTTCTAAGATGTTTTCACTTGTTTTTTTTTTGTGATATTGTAGTGTGTATCTTGCAGTCCTCCGAAGGTATCTCATTTCAGCAGACCCTTCTGTTTCAACGTCCATACTTCGCTACCATACAAAAGAGTTGAAAGAGCCAGTGGACCTTTAGTCCTTTAATAAGTCAAAAATGAATGCATAATGACGTATTTATAACAAAATTAAAATTTAACGAATTGTGGTCAAATTTCGACCGCTGGGCGACCACTAGTTCAAATAATGTCAATTGTTTTTAAAAACGGAAAAAAATATAAAAAGAGATTTTGTCAAACCTCGGATGATGTATGAATGATCAGCATTGCCTCATTTCATCTCATTTGTACACAGAATAGCGCGGGTGACTTTTCCATTGTTCTGCGGGGCGGAGTCCCTACTTATGTGTAATGATGGCATTTCTACACCATCTTGCATTGTATCCAAATCCATTCGCGGACAATGAATGCATATTAATTGCGCTCGAATGTCGGAAACCATCTTAGATGGAGATTTATTATGTGTTGGATACTTTTGCTACTTCCCGCCTCTCTCTCTCGAGAAAGTTCTGCTGGCTTCATATCCCTACGATTGTGAAACTTCCATCCAACCGTATCGTCTTCTACAGGAAGGGTCACTCATACGTTACCGGTACACGTATTCTTATCAATGGAGATATCGATCAAATACTTCTTCTTCTTCTGAAACTTAATTTGTAGGATTTTCATCCTGTTTATTTCCAAAATCACTCCTCGGAGGAAGACGTATTGGATGTGCATCCACTGTATATCCATCTCTTGGCTGGTCTTCCTCTTGTTCTTCTCCCATCCATTGGTCTATCTTCTTTAGCTCTTTTTGCAAGTCGGTTTTCTTCCATTCTTTCTATATGACCCAGTATTAAGAACAAACACCCGAAACTTGTATCCTGAAAATGAACATAATAAAAACAGCAGAGAGAAATTAGGGACAAGAGCAGACCTGGGGATATGGGCATTAAGCCCGAGGAAACCCAGGGGATGGTGGTGGGGCTCTTAATAAAAAAAAATTACCCTTCCAAAATTTCGTCTATCTATAATAAATTCGGTTACGTCTTGAATATGGCATTTGTCCCTAATATCTGTGTTGTGAATTTTATCAAGTAATGTTTTTCCCTGAATAGTTCTTAAGATTTTCACTTCACGTGTGCTTATTATTTGTTTAGTTTTTGTTTTATCAGCCCTAGTTTCTGCTCCATATACGATAACTGGTCGAACTATCGTTTTGTATATGCGGGTTTTGCTTTCTCTTGACATATGTTTGTTGCGCCAAATTAAATTTTTCATAGATCCTGATATCTGTGCTGCTTTATCAGCTTGTTTCTTTACTTATTTTATTAAATTTTTAGTGTTTGTTATTAATGCACCTAAATAATTAAATTCTATAATTTTTCTTTCCACTTCTAATTTGCATCTTACTGGTTCTTTTGATATTGTTAAGCATTTTGTCTTATTCGTGTTAATTTCCATATTGTATTTTCTGGGATTTATATTAAATTGATTGAAAGATCTTTCTAAATTACTTCCTTTACCAGAAAACTATATCAGTTCTAAACAAAACGACTTAATTTATGAGCCATTACATTCTTAATTTCCTACTGAAATTTGATTGAATTTGTGCCTCAAAATCATGGCCGGATTTTTAGATTCTAAAAGTTAATATTGATGTAATAAGTCTTTATATCCAATCAACAAATTTTTTAATAATATAACTTACAAAAACTTTTCTCAATACTTTTATGTGGGATCTAGTATATTACATTTATATTATACGTCTTATTTTTAATTTAAAAGTAAGATATGTGATATAAATTTAATATGTAGATCCCATACAAAGTATCGAACATTTTTATAAGATACAGAGGAACTTCGGGTAATTTGGACCCCTGTTTTGAATTTGTTGTTTTTTCTTCTTTTAATTAAGGGGTTTGAATTTTGTTTAATTACAGTGATTATCATTAGTGTTGTAACTATGAAATAGCTTTGTTATTTTATTGAAATATGGAAACATCTTCATAATTTTATAAACATCTTTTACATTACAACAAAGGTCCACTTTAACCTCCATATTCGGATAAAGTAGACCCCAGAGTTCACCTTAGCTTTTAGTCAATTTTTAAGTTTATTTACTCTATTAATTTATTACATTGACCGAATTCCTTTGTTATGTTTAATTATTTTATATAGCCACCATGTCAGATAATATCAAACCAAACCCATCAGTATATTAAAACAGCATCTACATAATATAATATATTTAATAGTTTTCAACATTTGTAATATTCAATAGCAGAAATTAAGAATTATTTCTTAGCTTGAAAAACTTTTGAAGTGGTCATTTTCATAAATATCACAAACAAACCCATCTTCGCACAATGAATAAAATAAACTGGCCTTCAATCCGTCAAAATTGATGAGGGGGAAAAAAGTTAAAATATTTCTCCTGTTCAAGGGCAGCACCAATCAAGGAAGAAATTAACAGGGTCCACTCAAACAGACGGGTCCACATTACCCGAACTTCCTTATATTATAAAAAGTCAGTAATTGGATATAAATACTTATTACATTAATTGTATCACTATACTATGTTGCGATCTTAACACTTAGAACCTAAAAATCCATTCCGTAATTATGACTTTTGTTCTTCAGTTCAAAAATAATGGCTCAAGTTTACAAAAGTTCGATCAATCATTTTCTGTACCACATTGTTGCTAAACTGTTCCTCTACTCACTTTTCCCTCTTCACTAATATTTTGCACAATTTTAAAAGTTTTGCAACGATGCAACATTTTTTTTACAATTATATATTTTTCCACTGTGGTCTCGAGGTAGCGTGCTGCCTTGTCACGCAGCGGGCCCGGGTTCGAATTCCGGTTGGGATAGGCTCCTGGATGAGGTTTTTTTTTGGGATTTTTCCTCACCTGTAAGACAAATGTCAGGAAGCTTAGGGCCCAAAGGTCCCGAAAATCATCCGGCATCATTATCATCATCATCCTTCACCGGTGTGGAAAGCTACGGGAAGCTACCACACATATAATTCCCTAGTAAAGCTGCAAAGCATAGCATGAAAATGCTATGATTGCAGTGAAGGACCTGCCCTCGGGCAGAATTACTATGGATGGATTATGTATTTATTTACTTACGCTAATTGTCAGATTTATATCAAATTATTTTTTAAAAGTTCTACAGAATCGTTGTGAGCATGCGCGAACGCTTAAAGGAACTTCCGTTAGATGGCGGAGATATATGTGAAATCGAAATGACCACCATTAGCAATTAATTCGAAAAATATATTTTAAGAAATGGATAATTCACTCACTTCACTTTGTTAAATTCCGATGGGAGAAGTTAGTGCACATCAAATTAGTCTACACTCCATTATCCAAGTAAAATTGGAGTTTTGACAAATTAGCACTTACATCCTTTTTTCATGTCAAACATGTCAACGAAAACGACCACTTTCATACAGTTTCGCGTGTTTCGCTAAGGAAAGAAGATCTATCTCTGAATTAAATGCAAATTTCACTTATTTTTAATTGTGTAAGTCACAAAAAGACAGCTTCCTATGTTGGTATAAAATATTCTTGACACAAAGACGCGATAAGTGCGAGTTTGCAGAGTTCAGTTCGCTCAAGCATGGACAATTCTGGCAACTGTGCATGAATGAGGAGTGGTTGTCCATGACGTCATGCCCTGCTCATCTCGGATGAATGATGGACAGATGCTAGGTGGAAGGGGGCACTTTTTTTTGCAAGTCTTAAACAAGATCAGAGCTGGGGATGAAGATAATTAATACAAGATACAAAAAGACTATTTTATTTAAATGATAAATACTATGAAATAACCATTATAAAATTAATAAAAAATAGATCAAGTTATATTGAATCGCACAATAAAATTCTCAATGTAAGTGAAACTTCTAACTCCTAGAATAACTTGCATAACATTACTTACACAACCAAACATGAATTCAACTTTATAATGTCTTACAATGTTATACAAAATCCGTATCAAGATTTTTTTTCTAGACTCAGTTTTGTATTTCATTCTCCGCAATGTATCATACCTTAAAGTCAATATTAATAAAAAAAAACTCCATTGAAGGTATAAGTCACAAGATTAAAAATTATAAAACAAGAAACGCGGACACAGATTCCACTGGAGCAAAATTTTCCAGCGGTAAAATAGTCCTCCCTTCGGGGACTACATCACGAAATCCATGTCAATGATTGGAAAACATTAGCTCAGGATAGGAATGTGTGGAGAGCTTTTTAAATGAGCTTCCATGTCCACTCCATGTGGATATAATTATCTTAACAGCGTTGCAACTTTTGTGTTTTCCAGTCTTACTTTAAGGGAGGAGTCCCGCGCCGTAGCCGAGCGGTTAAGGTTTGGAAGCCTTGGCGCAGAGCTACGGGACTTGCGCTGGTTCGAGTCTCCATGGGGGAAGAAATTTTCTCATGGTATTTCGGCCAGTATGGGACCGGTGCCCACCCAGCAGAGTGAGGCAATTGGGTAGCTACAATAAGTAGCGGCTCCAGGTTGAGGAACCAGCTATAACGGCTGGGGGACTCGACATGCTAACCACATGTCACCCCTACACTGGCTGTTGATCATCTACCTCTGTGATTGACACATGTGGATGTGAAGGGCCAGCAGCCGGCTGGTAAAAGGGCAACCGCTGAAAAGTGGAAAGACCCTCAATCGGAACTTTAAGGGAGGAAAGGAGATTACGAGTATTTGAGAATAAAGTTCTGCTGAAATGAAGAAGTTGAGAGCAATAGCATGATACCAAAGGACCGATAAAAAGAAAAACGAAGATATAAGAACAGAACTTAATATATTTAATCTCTGTGAAAGAATCAAATATTATCAAAATTTTTATCTTCAGCACGTATTACGAATCAATGAACAGCGCATACCAAGAAGAATGTATAATTATAAATCAAAAGGGAGAAGATTGTTGGGAAGACCATTGAAGAGATGGAAGGACCAATTCGACCTATAATGAGATCGGAACCAGGCCATTGGGCTTAATCCTTGTTGTTGATGATGATGAACATTTTCGGACCCAAGAGATATGAACAGACATGTGAATGGAGGGTACTTCGTAACAGTGAACAACATGGTCTTTATAGGAAGCCAGATATAATAAGAACAGTTAAGTGTCATATATTGCGATGGGCAGGACATGTGGCGCGAATGGGGAATGAAAGACGTACATCGAAGCTTCTTGTAGTAAAACCAGAGGGGAACATGCCCAGTTGATAGACCAAGAATGAGGTGTGAGAATAACATTAACTATGAATTGATGGAAGTAGATTATACAGGGAATGACTGGAAAATATTAACTCAGGATAGGGATGTATGGAGAGCTTATGACTGTACAACCATGAACCTACAGGTTCGATAATGCCAGTGAGTTAGTATCTTTAGTTGGTAAAAATTTACTCTGCTGAATAAAACGTGACAACGCCGCTTTATATGCTAAATACTTATGCGTGCAAAACAGACCTACCTAATCACAAAGCAAGGAGCCTTGTAAACTAAATGATAGAACCGACTATATAAATGTTTATTGTTAAAATAATGTGCTAAAGTTGCAAAATTTAACGAACACAATAGTTATCTTAACATTGAAGAGACATGTTTAGGCCTGCACAGTTTCATTTTGAAAAAAACTTCTACAAGTTGAGTATTATAATTCTGACGTACATAAGATTCACAAGTACCAGTGACCTTGCAAAGTCATGCAACACCCCCTTCAGATATGCTTAAGTCCTATTTGATCTTTTGATCTTCTTTTTAAGTAAATAGAAACGCCTACATATGCTAATAATAACAACAGACTGACTAATTTTTATTCAAAAGGCATTCGAATTCGGAACCGAGATCTAGACAATATGGCGTCTTAGCAAAATTTGGTTACTTATCACTTCAAATCTATAATGTAAATGGGCAGCTAGTGACAAATGAGGGGAATTTTGAAGAAATGGCTGAATTCAGATACCTGGGAACAATAATTACAAACATAAATGAGGCGCACAAAGAAATTAAACATAGGCTCAATTCTGGAAATGCGTACAATTATGCATTACAGGGACTCTTGTCCCAACTTCTATCAAAAAATGTTAAACTGAAAATATTTTAAACTGTTATTTGCCAGTGATATTATATGGATGGGAAACATTGACCCTTACTTTAATACTGGCAGCCTTTTCACCCCCTTTAAAGTAAGAGTCCATGTTTCGCATCCATATAATATAACTGGGAGAATAATAGTTTTATATATTTTGAGTTTAATTTTTTTTAAGAAGATTGGAAGACAAGAAAGAGTCTTTGTAATGGATAATAGCAAGCATTTCCAGAATTCACCCTATGTTCAATTCATTTGAGCACATCATTCCTGTTTGTAATTCTTATCCAATGTAAGAATGATGCAAAGTAAATTTCAGGAAATACGTTATAACGCGTGACAAGAACTTTTTTTCAAGTTCCAACCATGCGCATGCGCCAACAGACGCGAAGCAGTTTACTCTACAGAATCAAGGTATGCAGCCAACATATACACGATATTTGTACTCGCTTTGCCAACGAACCTAAAAGTTAACCTAGCGCAATTTAACTACTCTAACCTGTCAAATACCAACCTAAAAGCTAACCTAACGCAATTTAAGTACTCTAACCTGTGAAAGAACAACTTAAAATCCAACCTAACGCAATTTAAGTACTCTAACCTGTGAAAGAACAACCTAAAATCTAACCCAACACAATTTAAGCACTCTAACCTGTGAAAGAACAATCTAAAATCTAACCTAACACAATTTAAGTACTCTAACCTGTTAAAAAACAATCTAAAATCTAACCTAACACAATTTAAGCACTCTAACCGGAGAAAGAACAACCTAAAAGCTAACCTAACGGATTTTAAGTACTCTAACCTGTGAAAGAACAACCTAAAATCTAACCTAACACAATTTAAGTACTCTAACCTGTGAAAGAACAACCTAAAATCTAACCCAACACAATTTAAGCACTCTAACCTGTGAAAGAACAATCTAAAATCTAACCTAACACAATTTAAGTACTCTAACCTGTTAAAAAACAATCTAAAATCTAACCTAACACAATTAAGCACTCTAACCGGAGAAAGAACAACCTAAAAGCTAACCTAACGGATTTTAAGTACTCTAACCTGTGAAAGAACAACTTAAAATCTAACCTAACACAATTTAAGTACTCTAACCTGTCAAATACCAACCTAAAAGCTAACCTAACGCAATTTAAGTACTCTAACCTGTGAAAGAACAACTTAAAATCTAACCTAACGCAATTTAAGTACTCTAACCTGTGAAAGAACAACCTAAAATCTAACCCAACACAATTTAAGCACTCTAACCTGTGAAAGAACAATCTAAAATCTAACCTAACACAATTTAAGTACTCTAACCTGTTAAAGAACAATCTAAAATCTAACCTAACACAATCTAAGCACTCTAATCGGAGAAAGAACAACCTAAAAGCTAACCTAACGGATTTTAAGTACTCTAACCTGTGAAAGAACAACCTAAAATCTAACCTAACACAATTTAAGTACTCTAACCTGTCAAATACCAACCTAAAAGCTAACCTAACGCAATTTAAGTACTCTAACCTGTGAAAGAACAACCTAAAATCTAACCTAACACAATTTAAGTACTCTAACCTGTGAAAGAACAACCTAAAATCTAACCCAACACAATTTAAGCACTCTAACCTGTGAAAGAACAACCTAAAATCTAACCTAACACAATTTAAGCACTCTAACCGGAGAAAGAACAACCTAAAATCTAACCCAACACAATTTAAGCACTCTAACCTGTGAAAGAACAACCTAAAAGCTAACCTAACGGAATTTAAGTACTCTAACCTGTGAAAGAACAATCTAAAATCTAACCTAACACAATTTAAGTACTCTAACCTGTTAAAGAACAATCTAAAATCTAACCTAACACAATTTAAGCACTCTAACCGGAGAAAGAACAACCTAAAATCTAACCTAACACAATTTAAGTACTGTAACCTGTTAAAGAACAATCTAAAATCTAACCTAACACAATTTAAGTACTCTAACCTGTTAAAGAACAATCTAAAATCTAACCTAACACAATTTAAGCACTCTAACCTGTGAAAGAACAACCTAAAATCTAACCCAACACAATTTAGCACTCTAACCTGTGAAAGAACAATCTAAAATCTAACCTAACACAATTTAAGTACTCTAACCTGTTAAAGAACAATCTAAAATCTAACCTAACACAATTTAAACACTCTAACCGGAGAAAGAACAACCTAAAAGCTAACCTAACGGATTTTAAGTACTCTAACCTGTGAAAGAACAACCTAAAATCTAACCTAACACAATTTAAGTACTCTAACCTGTCAAATACCAACCTAAAAGCTAACCTAACGCAATTTAAGTACTCTAACCTGTGAAAGAACAACCTAAAATCTAACCTAACACAATTTAAGTACTCTAACCTGTGAAAGAACAATCTAAAATCTAACCTAACACAATTTAAGCACTCTAACCGGAGAAAGAACAACCTAAAAGCTAACCTAACGGAATTTAAGTACTCTAACCTGTGAAAGAACAATCTAAAATCTAACCTAACACAATTTAAGTACTCTAACCTGTTAAAGAACAATCTAAAATCTAACCTAACACAATTTAAGCACTCTAACCGGAGAAAGAACATCCTAAAATCTAACCTAACACAATTTAAGTACTCTAACCTGTTAAAGAACAATCTAAAATCTAACCTAACACAATTTAAGCACTCTAACCGGAGAAAGAACAACCTAAAATCTAACCTAACACAATTTAAGTATTCTAACCGGAGAAAGAACAAGCTAAAAGCTAACCTAACGAAATTTAAGTACTCTAACCTGTGAAATAACAACCTTAAAATCTAACCTAACACAATTTAAGTACTCTAATCTGTGAAAGACCAACCTAAAACCTAAAAAGTAAAGTGATCCCACTACAGGCCTCAGGAGGCCCTTGGGGTAGTAGGAGGTTAAGGCTCCCACTTTTTCTGAACAATCCACACTTGATGTCAGCCCTGCGTGACGACCTCCTTTACCAGCGCTGGTACTCATTTCCATTAGAAGCTGAGTCGACCCCAGGGTCATAGTGCCGCCATAAGCTTTGGGTCAGTTTAAAAATACTGACCCCACCGGGACCTAAAAGCTAACCTAACGCAATTTAAGTACTCTAACCTGTGAAAGAATGCACACAGACTTTATTTAGTGTAAAATAATTAGTAGAGACTATGTTGGCTGCACTGAAACACAGAAAATTCTTTAAAATTAATATGGCGCCACGTCCTCATATAGTTCAACATCGTGAAAAAAAAATTCAAATAATCGTTAGGAAACATGTAAAAATCATTGTAAATGGTGGGAAATAATTTGAAAGGGGAAACCCTAAGAATAAAAGTTGACAGGAGTTTATGAAGTAATTTAAAGAGATGTGTCACGTGTTGTAAAATTTAGTCTAATTTCAAATAAGGTTTGTACAAAGTGGCAACATGTCGATGTGCGATCCTTAATGCCAATGAGTTGGCTAAATAATAATTACCTACATTCATTCACGTACTGCCTGGAGCCTCCATTCAAGACAATGTAATCGGCATGTAATTTCTTAACGATACATCACAGTGCGAATATTTTGATACGCCCTACGTGTCATAGGCTACTTATCCATTAATCTGCGTCATGATGGAGGTGAGAGAACGACTCGGAAGGCGGACCGATTGATAAGATAAGCCACGCAAAAAGGCGTAAAAAATGACGTCATTAAAAAGAGCTCCAGTGCTTATTTTAATAGTGTAAATTAACCTGTGTTCCCGAATAGAATGAGAGATTGGCTTGTCACTGGATCCGCCTTGGTAACTTGTCATATTTGCACGCTCTCAATTATTCAAATTATTTGCAACTGCATCCCCGCTGGAAACCAGTATGTCGCAGCCACTTCTCCATATCTAACCATAACTAAAGGTTATGAGTTGTAATTTAGAAGACGCACCTTCTTGGGTCTGCACAAGAATGGGTCGGTTAAAGAATGAATATATAAAAACAGAGTTAAATATACATCCATTAAATGATAAAATAAAAGCATATAGAGAGAAATGGTTTAGACATGTAGAAAGAATGAACGTAACAAGCCAAAAGCAGCATTTAACTACAAGCCAAGAGGTTCAAGCAATGTAGGAAGGCCAGTGAAAAGATGGACAGAACAACTGTGAGGCGGAACAGGCATTTTGCCTAGCCCGTGAAGTAAAGAAGAAGAAGAAGAAGACCTTCTTGGGTACTAGACAGGGGGACAGTTTGGAGCGAACACAACACAGTATGTACAAAAGTGCATTTGATTGAAAGTACATCTTTTTCTTTTTACAGCTCTCTACAGTTGGCATCCACTGAAGACCTGATTGTTCAGATGATAGTCCAATCGGCCCAAACCCACCCTTACGTTCGTAACTCAAGCAGGTTCTTGGGCCAAGTTAAAAGTCGCAGATTAGCAAGATATACTTTCTTAATTACAAATATATACAAGTTGGGACTGGAATTAAACATCAATGAAACTAAATATATGTTCACATACAGAAATACATTATATAATGGAAATACAACTAATGAGGGGGCACGCCGTAGCGTAGTGGTTAAGGCACTGCACAACAAGCCGGAAGGTGGAGGGTTCGAGTCCCGGTGGGGCCAGGATTTTTAAACTGACTCAAAACCCTCGACTCAGTCTGTAACGAAAATGAGTACCGGACGCTTGTTCTGGGGGTAAAGCGGCCGTCTCGCAGGGTTGACAACCCGGCTGACATCAAGTGTCGATTGTCCAGAAAAAGTGGGAGTCTTAACCTCCCACTACCCCAAGGGCCTCTCGAGGCCTGTCGTGGGATCACTTTACTTTACTTACAATTAATGACAAATGAGGCAAATTTTGAAGAAGTGACTGAAATCAAATACCTAGGAACAATAACATAGCCTCAATTCTGTAAATGCATGCTGCTGTGCATTACAAGGACACTTGCCGTCCCAACTAAAAAAAAAAAAAACCTGAAAATATATTAAATTATTTTCCCAATTATTTTATATGGGTGCGAAACACTGACTCTTACTTTAAGGGAGGAGAAAAGATTACGAGTAATTGTGAATAATGTGTTCATAGGAACATTTTTTGACCAAAGAGAGGCGAATGGAGGTAGGTAAATGGGCTTCATAGGAAACCAGATAGAATAAGAACAGTTAAGTCTCGTAGATTGCGATGGGCAGGAGATGAGGTACGAATGAAGGATGGAAGATGGGCGTGTAGGAAAATCAGAGGGAAAACACCCAGTTAGTGGACTAAGAATGAAGTGGGAGAATAACATTAATGATGCTTTTAGGGAAGTGGATTACACAGAGGATGATTGAAAAACCCTAGCTCAGGAATGGGATGTGTGGGCAACTTATGTCCGCGCGAGTATGAACCCACTGGCTAGAAAGTGCCAGTTAGGTTGATTTCTTTGTTCACGAGATATGATATATACGAGAAGCCAACTTACAGTGTATACAGGGCAAGTCAAAATGTTGTGCAGGTTTTCAGAAATTTATTATGTGAAATGTAATGAACATATAATATCGTGAGGCATATTGTATGAAAGGTAAACTCTCAAAGTTTAGTTGTCCACTTCTAAAGTTCCGCGTTCACCCGCAAGATGTCAACAGCAGAGCAGTAAAGGAAAATGGTGTTGACTGGGGATCAGAAGTCTTTCTGTGTGCTTGATTACCATGTAAACAACTCTGTGACTAGTGTTCAACGACATTTCCGTACCAGATACGATAAAGACCCGCCGGATGGGAGATCCATTCGTAAGTGGTACACACAATTTAGGCTGTATCTGTAAACGAAAATCGACTGGCCGTCCGTCGACGAGTGAAGAGACAGTCGAACGCGTTCGCACATGCTTCGTGCGGAGTCCACAGAAATCCACCTACCGGGGAGCGACAGAACTTCAACTACCACAAAAAACTGTATGGCGGATTCTCCGGAAACGTTTACAGATGAAACCCTACCACTTGCAACTGGTTCAAGCCTTTAAAACCCGCCGATTATGCTTTGCGAGCGTCCTTCTGTGTTGATTTTCTCGCATTAATGGAAGAGAATGAGTTCCATGAGAGGGTAGTTTACAGTGATGAAGCGACTTTCCACCTTTCAGGAAAAGTGAATAGACACAATGTAAGGATTTGGGGAACTGGTAACCCCCATGCAACTCTGGAACATCAACGCGATTCTCCGAAAGTGAATGTCTTTTGTGCCATTTCCCATGCAAAGGTTTATGGGCCCTTTTTCTTTCATGAACGTACTGTGAACGGACATGTTTTCCTTGATATGCTACAACAATGGCTCCTTCCGCAGCTTGAAGCGGATAGTCCAGATTTCATTCTGCAGTTGGATGGTGCCCCTCCACATTACCATGGCAGTGTTCGAGACCATTTGAATACGGCTTTACCACAACGCTGGATAGGCCGTGCATCTCAGGGTGATCAACAACTCATTCATTGGCCACCTCGTTCAAGATCTAACCCGTGTGATTTCTTCATGTGGGGTCTTGTAAAGGATCATGTTTACGTACCACTACTTCCAACAACACTGCATGAACTGCGTGCCCGCATCACAGCAGCCATTGCTGATATCGACGGCGGACTGCTACAGAAAGTTTGGCAGGAGATTGAATATCGGCTTGACATCTGTCGTGTAACAAAAGGCGCTCACATAGAAACATCTGTGAATATTTAAAAAAAACTTTGAGAGTTTACCTTTCATACAATATGTCTCACAATATTATATGTTCATTACATTTCACATAATAAATTTCTGAAAACCTGCACAACATTTTGACTTGCCCTGTATATGGTTATCTGTGTTCAAGGTAATGTCCATGAAGAGTATGCAGGCTTAGAAGCCTCGTCCATGCATTAAGGAGACGGGTGCTAAGTAGGCGAATTCCATTGTTATATTAAACGTCGCTAAGAAGTTTCTACTCAAGTTTTCTATTGCTTAGACCAGCACAAGATATTTTAATGAGAGGATCTGCACACTACACTGTCAACACTAAATTGTGTTTTGTTTCACACAGAACTCCCACACAAACCAACACCAAGTATTCACAGAGAAAAAGGAACGGATTTACGGGCTTGTACAATCGATATAGAAAACAATTCGATATAAAATGGAATGTTAACAATACAACCAAGAAGTGCAATTATCTAAACACGCGATCTCTGGACGAGAATCAACAAAGCTAAGAATTTCCGCTACTTCTTTATATGGACAAAACCTGTCAAGTTGTCAGGTTGGCTAACTTGGAGATGCTAACGTCCCATGCACTAACCAGGAAACAACACCCTGCTTTATAAAATGTCGCTTTTCACTACCAAGTTGCAATTCAACTCAAAGTTGCTTAGAATCGTTCGGAAATGTAATTTCCAAAGCCTTCAGAATCCTTCTTCTTGATCATAATTTGTATGATTTTCATCCTGTTTATTTCCAAAATCACTCCTCGGAGGAAGACGTATTGGATGTGCATTCACTGTCTATCCATCTCTTGGCTGATCTTCCTCTTATTTGTCTCCCGTCCATTGGTCTATCTTTTTAGCTCTTTTTGGAAGTCGGTAATTCCAATAATAGTTTACAAATTACACTATACTAATTCCGAGATAAGTTCCAGTTGTAATGGAAAGTAGATTATGTCTGCATTTTCAATGGCCGATTTTACCTTTGAGCGTGCAAGACAATATAGTTCCCACTCGACCATTCGAAATGAAGAAAATAAAAATAATAGAAATAAACAGTAAAAGTTCCTTATTCGCGTGGGATATGTTCCATAAATATGCCGCGAATACACAATCCGTGAATATGGAATGGTAATTTGCATGGGTATATAGAGGATACGTTCCAAGGTTCCAAAATAAAATAAAAAGTATCATAAGGCACAAGTGACATCCAAATTATCGATAAATTCACGACTCACGAAATGAGGAGTGAATTTATCTAGAGAATTTGAAAATCGAGAGTGGCATTTGTTAGGACAAACTAACGAATAAAATTAAGCTGTTTACTCATAGATCGTTATTTAAATATAGTTATTTTAAAATATTTATATATTTAATGTAAACGGCAATTTTTGAAAACAAATGAGAAACGTTATGTTTCACTTGTTCATCACTGCAACCAGATCATATTTATTGCCAAATAGAATCGCAATATTGTAAGAATGCGCCCTAGTGGAGAAAAAATGAAACACATCATTACAGGTTATTAATTAATTTCTGATGTCCTATAGTGTAAATATATATCAATTAAATTTTTCTGCAACGTTAATTCCTGGGAAATAACGTTTAAGAAAATGCAAACAGTGGTTTCTTTTTTTCAATGGTATAATTAATTGCTAAGAATGTTTTTCTATTATATCTCGTAAGCAGAATCTGGTTACATCCGTGCTATATATATATATATATATATATATATATATATATATATATATACATACATACATAATCTGGGAGCGACTTGATAAAATGAAAGCGATAAAATCGAGGTGAAAAAGACTGATTGGTTGTAAATCAAAATTAATTGAAATGTCATTGACTGCCATTTGGGGCATGAGTTATATAGTCAAAATAGAATCAATTTAATGAGAGGTTTTGAACAATTACTATTAATTATTATTGTCAGGCTTAGGCAATGACTTAGAGAATATAGTTTTTCCTGTTTTGCCGCTTTTAAAAGGTCTTTTGAATTAGAATGACATTCAACTGTACTAATAACATTCATTGTTAAAACCGTTGAGGTGGACAAGCGAAGAGGGAGCTGCTGAAGATGGAACGGATGTTCTGAAAGGCCTACAGGCATAAAGAATACATATTTTATAAGTTGAGGACGACGGATCTTATGTAAGAAGGTATATTTTAACTTATTTTATTTTATGATTCAACTGTAGCATTAACAATTTGTCTTTTAAAAATAAGACTTCTTTCCACAAACGAATCAATTTTCATAAAGAAATCACAAAGCTCATCTGTAATCTTTCACTCGGGTTTTCAAGTTAAAGATCACCTCTGCATTAATAAAGGGTACCTAATCCTTCTTATACCGACTGGATCCGCGAATAAAAGAAAAGCCGCGAATACAGGAACTGTCACAATGTTTTAACCCGCGAATAACGGAACCGTGAATGACGAGCTTTTTTACCATATATTTTATCTAGCAGCTGCCTATGTAAGTTATATGGAAGAATCTTAAACAAAGCAGATGTATAAACAATTTTCATTGGTTATTATAATTCACAATAAATAACTACCTCTCCAATATAGCGATTTTATGATAATTCAAAATGGCAGACAGTTACGTCAGAAATAGTCCCACTTCTTCTGCAAATTTACAAATTTGAAAATACAAAATATTGGAAGGGTCATATAGAAAGAATGGAAGAAAACCGACTTGCAAAAAGAGCTAAAGAAGATAGACCAATGGACGGGAGAAGAACAAGAGGAAGACCAAGCAAGAGATGGATAGAGAGTGCATGCACCTCACATACGTCTTCCTCCGAGGAGTGATTTTGGAAATAAACAGGATGAAAATCCTACAAATTATGTTTAAGAAGAAGAGGAAGAAGAAGAAAATACGTACATTCACAATTAATATTTTCCAGGCCTCAACAGCAGTTTTTTTAAGTTCCTATATTCTATACTAAATAGGAAAAATCTAGTTAAGAGTCAGTATTAGTATTTTGGTTATATTTTAGTTTTGAAACTTCTCTATTGCCAACGAGCGTTGTGTATATTGGCAGCATTGAGAGATATCTTAATTAAACTATCTGTAAAATCAAATCCTTGGAATTAAAAAAAAACAACCCAATCGCAACAGCCCTAGAAGGCCCCTGGTCTACTTTCGTGCTGCTGGCCTCACTTCCACACGTTTTCATCACATAGATAGACGATAATCTAGCCAGTGTAGGGGTGACATGTGGACAGAATACGGGTCCCCCAACAGTTATAGTTGGTCTTCTCAACCTGAAGCTGCTACTTATTCTAGCTACCCAAATGCCTCAGGATGCTGGGTTGGACACCGGTCCCATACTGGTCGAAAGTCCATGAAAAAATGTCTTCCCTCATGGGGATTCAAACCAGCGCAAATCCCGTAGCTCTGCGCCAAGGCTTCTTGCCTTAACCACTCGGCTACGGCGCGGGACTCCTTGGAATAAAACCCTACCAAAATCCTGCGCCAAATCTCTCATTTAAACTACAGAGAAGTTTCAACTCCTGACTTCGTAAAATGGATAACCCTGACAACCTGTCCGCCTCCCGCCACACACCATATCGCTTTTCTCACGCTGGAAGTCCATCTGCTTCGCACAGTGGGTTGCCATTGCTGGATTCTAGTTTTGATCTCTGCGCCTTGCAGTTAAAAACGGCAGACTTTTTGGACACGAACTTGCTACATCACAGCGCTTCTGTGGGAGACATTTTAAGGTAGGTTTCAGCAAGCAATGGTTGACATTTTCGAGGTAAGAAAACATTTTCGCGACCCCTCTTGGAAATTTTATCCAAATGACCTTTTGGTATACGATATACAAGTGTATTAATCATTCCTTAATGAATGTGAGATACATTCAATCGTTCTGGAGAAAAAAAAGGAACCCTAAGGAACATGATCTTGCAATCACAGGTTGTATTATTCTTCAACACGTTTTGTTGAAGGCTGGACGGAGGTTGTATATCAACATTCCATAATGCGCTTCATTAGTGCAGAATCAACTATTCACTTTTAAAATCATTCAACCATTTCCTTCATCTTTACCGTATCAATAAATAAAAACTATTTTCTTTTATTCCTTTAAACTTGCTTTCAAAAATCATTCAAGGCAAAGTGGTAATGTAACTGAAAGCGTTTTATCAAGACAATGCGTATTTTTTACAAGTCTCTCATTCCAATCTTTCGCTCAAGTTCATCGTCATGCATGATTGGGCACAATTACAACCTATTTTATTACGTCATAAAACGTTTCTTTCCCCCTTAAATATACTGTATTATATTCTACAATCACATAAGTTGATATTTCAGATTTTTCTTTCATTATATTGCATTCTTCAATAAGATCATGGCGAATTCTATGTCACATACATACATTCAAATTAAAAAAACAGAAAAAACACACAATTTATTGCTGCAGTATGTGAATATGTCCACCGCTGTGGTCTCGAGGTAGCGTGCTGCCTTGTCACGCAACGGGACCAGGTTCGATCCCCGGTCAGGGCAGTTTTTCTGGGTGAAGTTTTTATCGGTTTTTTCTCACCTGTAAGACAACTTGAAGGCCCAAACGGGCCCCGAAATCATATGACCATCATCATCACCCTTATCATCATCATTATTATTATTATTATTATTATTATTATTATTATTATTTCTGATAAGTCAAGATGGATGCAACATGTTCATCGAATGGAAGATCACAGAATACCCAAACAAATGTTAAGATATCAACCTGCAGGAAGAAGAAGACCAGGACGTCCACTCAAAAGACTTTTAGATGGTGTTTCTCTTGAGGCCGAAACAGGTCAACAAATGGCCTAAATTCGTGAATGTACTATGATTATTATTATTATTATTATTATTATTATTATTATTATTATTATTATTATCATCATCTTCTTCCTTCACCGGTGTGGAAAGCTACGGGAAACTACGACACCTAAAATTCCCTAGTAAAGCTGCAAGCATGACATGAAAATGCTACGATTGCAGTGAAGGACCCGCCTTCGGGCAGAATTACTATGGATGGATGGATGTGAATAATTAAGTGAGAGAAATATATATGTTGATTTTTTCTCCCAAAAAAGTGAAAAATGCCTTAAAATGAAGTGAGAAGTTGAGCTTAAATTAATCTAAAATCAACACATTTGCAATATATAAGGATATGTGTCGGCCTCAGTGGACTAATTGTTATGGTCCTTGCTTCTAGTCCCGAGGGTAGCGGGTTCAAACCCGGCCCGGGTCGATTGATTTTTAGGATCGGAAATTCCAAGTGGCAAGTCTTCCGGGAGGAACTTTAAGCTGTGGGTCCCAGTCTAAATAATCTCAGGTTCGTAAAAGAACCACAAGTCTGAATAAAAGACCCTCTGTGAGAGCTATTCGGAAAAATAAAGAAATTGATTTTACCGCGAGAATGCGAGCTATGAGTTGCACAAAAAATGTCAAACAACCTACGGACGGGCGACCTACCACTCTAGGACATAGCAGCACTAATGCTTATTGTAGGAGATTAAGGGAGGTGATGGGTGAAGTCAACATTTTCGGTCAAATTTAGCATTTTTTTTGGTTTTTTTTTTATTAAAAAATACTACGTACCTTAAATTACAAGTTGGCGAAGTTTCAGTGTCCTATGGCGCTTGTAAGTCTCCCTAATGACTGTAGGAGGGCATGCATGCTACATTCTAATTTAACTGCATGCAAACTTTCAAATTGGCTTTTCCACACTTTTTTTTCATTGCATTTCAATACATTCAAATCAAAATAGCATTGACAAATTTAATGATAGAAGCACGAAATTTTCACTGCATGTTGCACACGTTTTTTTTATAATGCGGAATTTTGTCTAATGTAAAAAAAAATGGTTCCATGCGATTCCACTTTCAACAAGTTTTACTGTATTACCGAAGAAAAGACCATCACACTTCTAAAAAATAATTGGGATGAGTGAATGAACGAACTGTATTGATCAGTGGATAAAATTAGTTTTGAAAGACTGTTCTAAGCTGTTTTATATAGGATGTTAGCATGAAGATTTTTAAGTATGACTGATGGCGCATCTTACATTAATTCGTTATGGAAAGAAACATTACTTACATTAAGCAGTGACATCTAACTCGGAGATAAAATCGCACACTCACCTGTAAACAAGAAGGTACACCATTAATAAAAATTAATTAAATTCAAGAAGGTGTCATGACAACAATCACCAAACAGGTACCAGGTGTCAACCTCACATTAAATTACCTAACAATTACGCCTGAGGTTCACATTGTTATAGTTTATAACTTCATTATTCAGAACTCACTTGAATACCTGCTATTGTAAATGTCATTATATTATTCACATTTAATTATAGTTTCAAACTAGTTCAAACGTTTCATTTCACTTCTAGTGGAAAATGTTACATTATTAAATTAATCTTCTTCTTCGTCACGGTTTAGGTTTATTTACTAGCCTGTTCCGGCTCAAAATTGCTGCTCTTTCCATCCTTTCCTTGGTCTTCCCAAGCTTCTTCTTCCTCGTGGGGAATAGTTGTATGCTGCTTTTGGTATTCTATTCTCAGTCATGCTTGCCAAACATTCTTTCCAGTTTGTTCTGTATTTCTCTATTGTTGTGTTTAATTCTTCTATTTTTAGTTGTCTTATTTCTGTGTTATGTGTTTTGTCTGCTATTGGTCTGAGGAATCTCATTTCAGCAGCTTGTATCCTGGCAGATTGATGAGTTGTCACTGTCCATGTTTCGGATCCATAAGTAATAATAGGCACGGCCATTGTCTTGTATAATTTCATTATAGAGTCTTTCCAGGCTTTATTTTTCAAAGTTCTTTTTAATGTTCCTGCTATATAATTAAACTTATTTATTTTGTTATTTATATCTGTTTCTGCTGTGTATGATATTTCGCAACCTAGGAAGTTATATCTTACCACTTTTTCTATTGGTTTATTTTCTAATATTATCTTTGTCCGAACTGGATGAGCGCCCTTGAAGGCCATTTCTTTTATATTTGTGAGGATATTTCCATGTTGTATTTTTTATATTTCATTTAGTTTATATAGCATTCAATAATAATAATAATAATAATAATAATAATAATAATAATAATAATAATAATAATCTTCTTCTTCTTCTTCCTTCCAAGTATTAGGCCAAGGCCTGTTACGATCCTATAGAAAATTTTCCTTCTGATGATAATAATAATAATAATAATAATAATAATAATAATAATAATAATAATAATAATAATAATAATATGCATTGCAGTGACTCTTGCCGTGCCACTTCTCTCAAAAACACAAACTGAAAATATATAAAACTATTATTATTCCAGTTATATCAAACGGATGACATAAATGGACTCTTGCTTTAACGGAGGAGAAAATATTACGAATATATGTGAATAAATTTCTAAGGGAATTCTTAGGACCTAAGAGAGATGAACAGATAAGTAAATGGAGAAGACCACATTTGTTCTTTATAGGTAACAAGTTATAATACAGGTACTTTTATATGCAAGGTGCTTTCACGTGTCCTATACCATTAGGGCCTTACAGCGAAGCGGCTCGACCTGTCGGCACAGGGATTTAACTCAGATCTCACACATACTTTTTTTATCACAAAGAACATGGTGGACCTCCCCGAATGAGGCATGAGTTCAAAGTCAAGGTTTCCTTCTAGACAACACGACATTAAGACGAAACACGCCATTTGTAATAAACATGGCTACTATGATAATGAATATGAAGACCACATGATGTTCGGGGACCATTTGGGCCTTAAAGTTTCTTGAAATTTATCTTACAGGTGAGGGAAAACTCCGGAAAACAACAATCACCCAGGGAAATAGTCTCGACCGGGGATCAAAACCGGGCTAGCTACGTTACAAGGCAGCGAAGCTACCACGAAACCACCGTGGTGAAGGAAGCAATATTAAAACTTGTGTATATAACGTAATTTGGATTAAAAAATTATATTAACTTTAAAAGCACTACTTTATACATATATAAAATTCAAGGTGTAGATCCTGTCAGAAGTAAAATTGTACTGGACAATAAAATTTTGGAGCAGGTGAATAATTTTACATATCTAGGATGCAATATCTCATATGAAGAAGAAAAGGATGTAAATGCAAAAATATCTAAAATTTTAAGAATTTTAGGGTTAATAAATTCTATCTTCAAGCCACAGTTAGTCCAAAAGCATTCAAGACTGAAAGTGTATAAAACACTGGCTCTTCCAACTCTTTTGTATGGTAGCGAAGTATGGACGTTGAAACAGAAGGATATACAGAGACTTAGATCTGCTGAAATGAGATATCTTCGGAGGACTGCAGGATACACACTACTAGATCACAAAAAAAATGAAGACATCTTAGAAGAATTACACATGGAATCTTTAGAAAACAAAATTTCTGATTATAAGTCAAGATGGATACAACATGTTCATCGAATGGAAGATCACAGAATACCCAAACTAATGTTAAGATATCAACCTGCAGGAAGAAGAAGACCAGGACGTCCACTCAAAAGACTTCTGGATGGTGTTTCTCTTGAGGCCGAAACAGGTCAACAAATGGCCTAAATTCGTGAATGTACTATGATGACGATAAAATTCGAAAGTCACTGGAATAAGAGGGCATTCACTGTAAACAAATGGACATATTTCCATAATGTGGATGGAAATTTCGTGTTTACAAGATTTCTTATTTACTATGGCATGTTCAGCTGCAATAAAATTATTTTAATTGGTTGAATCAAACCTGCTTTCAAACAACTAACAAAACATCAAATCAACATCTCCCCCCTTTCTCTCTCTCACACACACACACACACACACCCTAAGTAATTTTTTTTTTAAGCCACTGGGGATGGAACCCGTTTCCGAACGTCCTACCCCTTATATCTCTGGCAATATCGAACTCGTAAGGTTAATGGCCGCGCGGACATAAGCTATCCACAAATTCCTATCCTGAGGTAATGTTTTCGAATAATCTTCTGTATAATCTACTTCCCTCAAATCACGGTTAATCTTATACTTCCGCCTCATTCTTGCTCTACCAACTGGGCGTTTTCTACAAAAAGATTCAATGCATTTCTTTCATTCACAATTCGCGCCACATGTCCTGCCCATGGCAGTCTACTAGACTTTCTTATTATATCTGGTTTCCTATAAAAATCATGTAGCTCACTGTTATGTATTCATCATTCGCCTGTCTGTACATCTCTCTTTGGTAAATATATTTTCCTAAGAACTTTATTTTCAAATTCTATAATATTTTCTCCTCCCTTAAAGTAAGAGACAATGTTTTGCATCCATAAAACTGCAAGAATAAGAATTTTGCACATTTTATTAGAAGTTGGGACGACAAGAGTCCCTGTAATGCATAATACCATACATTTCCAGAATTGAGCCTATGTTTAATTTCTTTGTGCATCTCATTCCTGTTTGTGATTATTGTTCCTAGGTATTTCAATTCAGCCACTTCCTCATTTGTCATTAGCTGTCCATTTCCATTATATAATGTATTTTTATGTGTGACCATATATTTAGATTTATTGATATTTACTTCCAGTCCTAATTTCTTAGTGTTACTCAATAGTGTGTGCGTGTTGTCCTTTAGTACCTCCTCGCTATCGGCCAGTAGTACTACATCATCAGCATAAACTAACAGCTTATTAATACCATCGAGTTGTAAGCCGTCCTCATTCTCTAAAGATTTAATGGCATGCTCTAGTACAAAATGAAATAGTAGAGGAGATAGTGCATCTTACGTTACACGTATTAATTTTATAATTTCATATTAAAAAGAATGCCAGAAGACAGAATCTCAAGAAGAATACTGCAATGGTTGCTACTTTGCACAATAGGACGACCAAAAATAAAGTGAATTGATATATTTTGAGGAGCATCACGGAGGGAAAAGGATTAGGTGACGGAGATTGGAATGACAGAGAAATGTGGAGGAGAATGACAGTAAATTAATTGGACGCAAAAAGATGTGAAACATTGTCAGACCTGGTAAATAAAATAAATAAATATTGGGCGCCCAATAACTAGAGGGATGGATACGATCTCTTGATATGGAAACTGCTCTAAGGCCTATTATCTTGACGTGGAAGAAGAAGAATAACACTGGTCAACATGATTTTTGTCTCATGAGTACCAATAGTTGTACTTAATGCAGTTCTTTATCGTGTTTTCAAATATATATTCGGAATTTTTCCATCACCCACAGTTTTTTTATTTCAATTTCAATTAATGGATTTAAATAATTATTTTTTAATAAACATTTTTTCGTCCATTTGTCCATCTTGGCGCAGTGAGCGATGAGCACAGGGAACACTTCCATCAATGGATTTCAGCTGTGGAAAAGAGATATCAAGGCAAATGGAATCCTAATATGCTGGCCGATTATTGTTGGACCATCAAGAGGGATGCTCCACAGGCGAAATACAGCAGAAAATCGTCATTTCTTACTTTCTAGGCGAGACAGAATGTTCGAATATTGTGTAGCTACGAATGTAGAAAATATTAAAGTGTTTGAAATTATAAATACCCGTCTCTCGGAAACGTTGCGCGATGGAGAAAAACCGATGTCATATTTGAATTCAGGAGAGAAAATACTATTAGAATCACATATTTTTCTTGATGAGACAAAAAACAAAGTTTATTTTTTGTTGCTCAGTGTAATTAAAAATGTTATATTTGTACGGAATTCAATCGTATTTTTACTAGTACACACACACACACACACACACACACACACACACACAAGAAAATTATGAATAACTCATAATTTTAATAATAATGAAGAAATAAATTTAATCAATTGATTTGGCGTTTTTTATGAAAATCCATATTTATTTAATTAAATGAAAATAAAACTTAAAGCTTTATAAATATGGAAATTATATAAAACTTTAAGATTTATTTTTATTTAATTAAAGTAAAGTTAGACTTATACGAATGTCTCTAAATGGCTCAAAGAGTAGGGTGCGTGTAGGCAAACAGTTTTCAGACACTTCTGAAATCCAGAATGGGTTGAAGCAAGGAGATGCACTATCTCCTCTACTATTTAATTTTGTACTAGAGCATGCCATTAAATCTTTAGAGAATGAGGAAGGCTTACAACTGAATGGTATTAATAAGCTGTTAGTTTATGCTGATGATGTAGTAAGTTACTACTGACCGATAGCAAGGAGATACTAAAGGCCAACACGCACACACTATTGAGTAACACTAAGAAATTAGGACTGGAAGTAAATATCAGTAAAACTAAATATATGGTCACACGTAGAAATTCAGTATATAATGGAAATGGACAGCTAATGACAAATGGGGGAAATTTTGAGGAATTGGCTGAATTCAAATACCTAGGAACAATAATCACAAATAGGAATGAGATGCACAAAGAAATTAAACATAGGCTCAATTCTGGAAATGCATGCTATTATGCATTGCAGAGACTTTTGATGTCCCAACTCCTTTCAAAAAACGTTAAGCTGAAAATATATAAAACTATTATTCTACCAGTTATATTATATGGGTGCGAAACATGGACTCTTACTTTATGGGAGGAAAGGAGATTACGAGTATTTGAGAATAAAGTTCTTAGGAAAATTTTTGGACCAAAGAGAGATGAACAGACAGGTGAATGGAGAAGTCTACATAAGAATGAACTACTTGGTCGTGCATCTAATTCCCAAGTTACACAAAAATAAAAAAAGAGATGGCGAAGTGACGACGAACTGCCGGAGGGAATGAAACTAGATACCCGTTGCTCTCTCTGATAATTCTAACAGCATGTCGCGGTATACAAAGAGATTTTCAATCTTACGCGCAAAAGAAAAGCCAAGGACTGGCATAACCTCCCCCCTCCCAGGTTATAAACTAACCGACACGACTTGAGGTGCTTTATGTTCATAATTAAATTTACTTCAGTCCGTAAGAAATCACCAATGATTCAACAAGCCTTTCTTACTTTTGAATCTCCATTACAATAGAACTGTGGCCACGTGCATAAATTTCAGCTTGCATATTTGTGTGACTCATTGTGATATTAAGCACGGGTTGTATCACACTGACTGGGTTTATATCACGTCAGGCACAAACCAATTCTCATAAGTAATGCCACGAGTGATTTCCAATTTATATAGACTATTTAACTCATGCCCCAAATGGGAGTCAATGGCCAATCACATTTCAATGATTTCTATTTTACAACCAATCAGAGTCGTGTTTCACCAAATATTTATCAGTGTTATAATTACCATATTAAAGAAAGCTCCTCCTTACAATATTGCGTTCCTTTGGCAATAAATAGTATGATCTGGCTGCAGTGATAAACAAAAGAAGCAGTAGAAGCGTACCTATCGTTTCTCATTTGTTTTCAAACATCGCCGTTTACATTAAATATATAACTATTTTAAAATAACTATAGTTAAATAATGATTTGTGAGTAAACAGCTTAATGTTATTCGTTAAATAGTCCTAACAAATGCCACTCTTGATTTCCAAATTCTCTAGATAAATTCACTCCTCACTTCGTGAGTCGTGAATTTATCGATAATTTGGAAATCACTCGTGGCATTACTTATGATAATTTGGAAATCAAGAGTGGCATTTGTTAGGACTATTTAACGAATAAAATTAAGCTGTTTACTCACAAATCATTATTTAACTATAGTTATTTTAAAATATGTACATATTTAATGTAAAAACGGCGATGTTTGAAAACAAATGAGAAACGATAGGTACGCTTCTACTGCTTCTTTTGTTTATCACTGCAACCAGATCATACTATTTATTGCCAAAGGAACGCAATATTGTAAGGAGGAGCTTTTTTTAATATGGTAATTATAACACTGATAAATATTTGGTGAAACACGACTCTGATTGGTTGTAAAACAGAAATCATTGAAACGTGATTGGTCGTTGACTCCCATTTGGGGCATGAGTTAAACAGTCTCGGTAAACATATGAATTGTGTGGCACACAGAGACTTCGAAAAAAAGATCCTAAAAATAATTTTAGTTTCAAACACGCTTGGTATAAAATTAAAGTGGTCAACAAAAAAATTATTTCCAATACATCTAGAATAAAACTAGAGTTATCTACAAAAAAAAATAATTTTACCATCAAAAGCGTGGGGTACTCTATATCAATTAATATATTTGATAATAAACAGATATTGGTAAAAGTAAAGTATCTAACAAGAAAACGTAAAAACCATATAAAAGCACCCCACGCTTTTGACGGTATTTATTTTTTGCAGATAACTCTAGTTTTATTCTAGATGTGTTGGAGATGATTTTTTTGATCACCACTTTAATTTTATCCCAAGCGTGTTGGAAATTAAAATTATTTTTCATTTTTTAGTTCGGTTTTCTAATAAAGTGTGTTGTTTTCGTTTTTTTAAAACTAAAGTAAAGTAAAGTAAACAGACTGGAGGCCCTTGGGGTAGTAGGAGGTTAAGGCTCCCACCTTTTCTAGACAATCGGCACTTTTTATGTCAGCCGGGTTGTCAGCCCTGCGTGACGGCCGCCTTTACCCCCAGAAAAAGCGTCTGGTACTCATTTCTGTTAGAGGCTGAGTCGACCCCAGGGCCATAGTGCCACCAGAGGGTTTGGGTCAGTTTAAAAATCCTGACCCCAACGGGACTTTACCCTCGACCCTCCAGCTTGTAGCTCAGTGCCTTAACCACTATGCTACGGCGTTTTAAAACTATTATTTATTATTTATTTTTTTAGTTTGGTTTTCTAATAAAGCGTGTTGTTTTAGTTTTTTAAACTATTTTTTTATTTTCAGTTTAATTGATTGTCATAAATCAGAAACTCATGAAAATTTAATTGCTTAATACTCTTCTAAAAAATTCCTCCGGGCCGGATTTGAACCAGTGATCTATGGATTATCACTACAGTCCACCGATCTACCAACTGAACTCTTACAACGATTGACTAAAAAGTCGGTAAGTCCGCAACCTATTTTAACGGTTTTTTTTTATTTTCTCATGAGTCTGGCCAGGATTTTAGAAAAAAATATGAAATTATTGTATTGTCATTGGTCCTTCAGAAGTATACAAATTTTCAAGTCGATCCAATGTTTTTAAGTGGGTGAAAATCGTGTTGAAAGATTCCGTTACATAGATAGACAGATACAGGTCAAGCTAATATGTATATCAAGACTTATGTTCATATATATATATATATATATATATATATATATATATGAATGGCATCCGAACAGAAAGAAGAAAAGAGGAAGACCAAAGTTAACATGGAGGGAAAACATGAAGATAGTAATGCAAGCTAGAGAGCTAAGCATTGAAGATGCCCAAGATCGTAGGCTTTGGAGGTTTGGCACGGGAAGACGGCAGCAGTTGTAAAAACCCGAAGATATATATGGGGTGAGTCTAAATTCCCTTCACAGAGTTTGACGACATATAGAGAGTACCAAGACAATTAAATTTAACATAGGAACCCATGCCAGGAGATATATTATACCTTTTTTGTTACACTCAAAATACCATTACAAGACATGTTGCTCTCTCCGACTCCTGCTTCCTTACAAGGAGGACTCGATGTGACGACCACCGACTTGAATACAGATGCGATACCTCCGTACCATGTCCTCGTATACACGATCACCAGTCCCTGGTCTTCTAATATCCGCGATAACTCGTGCAAGTAGGTCTTCCTCGGATTCTACAGGAGTATTGTAAATGAAGGTTTTCTTGTGACCTCACAGGTAGTAAGCAGTCAAGCGGGGTCAAGTCGGGAGAACGTGCAGGCCAAGCAATCGGGCCTGCCATTGCACCGAGCTTCGCCGTACAATAACACCATGTCTGTGTATTCTGCAAATGTGTATGCCATGGATAACAGCAACACAAGTACATACACTTTGAATTCTGCTGTGTACTGTCGTGAAGGATTGCTACTGTACTGAGCAGGTGAAAACGTCTCTGGGCGGATCACAAACTCAACCGAATAGCACATAAACACACTTGCAATGGACATGGAACATCAGGTGAGGGTGGAATAACGTAGGGACTACCCTAATGAGTTTCGCCAAAAAAAGCGTGTAAGGTGATTTTACGTTTAGGGGAAAATCGATACGATTCCGGACACGAGTTCCTATGCTAAACTTAATTCTATTGTTCCCTATTACAAGTTCTCGAAGGGGAATTTAGACTCACTCTGTATATACATACAGGGTGTTTCAGAATGAGTACTACAGACTTCTAGGAGTTGTAGGGGCTTAGTAGATAAAGTTTTGAAAGTAACCCATGTCTGGAAACATACATTTCGATGTAAAATAGGTTTGCAAAACACTATGGCTGATATCGTGTGTCTTGTGTTTCAGAATAAGTATTACAGACCTCTAGGGGTTGTACTACAAGTGTGGTTCCACGTGGCGACCCTGTTGTTCGTTGCACAAAGTGTACCTGCGACGCATGTTTTCATACACACGCCACACAAGACCTGGTGTGTGCTCAATAATTTCTGCTGCCGCCAGAATTCGTGCAAGGATATGTTCTACCAACTCGACAGGTGTCTCGTAAAAAAGATTCCTCTTATGTCCCCGCAGGAAAAAGTAGAGAAGAGTTAAATCTGGCGACCGTGGTAGCTAAGGAGAAGGACTGCCTCGACCTATCCACCTTTCACTGTATGTTTGGTCAAGATGTTCGCGGACAATCTTGTACTGCCTCGTCATCTACTGCTCAATGACAAAAACACTGACTCAGCAGAACTGATTGTCAATGTCGGCCGCAGTGTTCCCTGCCTCTGGTCCAGAGGGTCGAGGGTTCAAACCGGCTGGGGTGATGGATTTTTTTTGATGGAATAATCCAAGGAACAAGTCCTCCGGGAGGAACTTTAAGCCGTGGATCCCGAGTCTGAAGATTTTTAGGTTCGTAAAAATCCTTAAGATTGAATAAAAATACATCACCGTCTTTACTTCAAGGTTTCGGCGATTCGCCTGCTCCGAATTCACAACGATTATTTACGTCCCTTTCTAGGTCTACATACACCCCTTAATACTTTGGTTTATAATGATATGTTTATGAGGCCTTTTCATTCAGGCTTAAGGATTTTTTACGAGTCTGAAAATCTTCAGACATAAAGTCCCTCCCGGAGGACTTGCTCCTTGGATTTTTCCGTCCTAAAAAATCCATCGACCCTGGCCGGGTTTGAACCCGCGAGCCTCGGGACCAGAGGCAAGGAGCATAACCACTAGTCCACCGCGGCCGACTCCATTTATTGAATACATTTCTAATTCTCTTCTTATTTCTTAATTTCCTCCTATGCAATAAAAAATACCTCTAAGCAAATTTCACCGACTTCAACGTCCAAATAATACCTTAGGTTGCCTTCATTGAGTCGATATGTTGACCGCATGCCATTCATGACATCTATGGGCAAATAAAGTAACTAAATTAACTTGGTCTAGTAACCCCTAACAAAGCAGAGGCCATGCAGGGGGCCAAAAGGGATCCAATATCGATAGTGGGAGAAAGACTTCTATGAAAGAAGGCTCAGAAAAATGAAAGAAAGAAAAATACTTCTGAAATAATAAATAAAATTATTCCTCATCGTAATCCTTTTGTAACGAACTTAGTATGGAGTCCTTGATAACTCATACATCGGGCTACGCCACTATATATTCACCGGAGCGAGAGTTTTCTTTAAGTTCATATAAATTCCATTTTTTGCTTTAAGGCTTGTTGAATTTATGCATGAATGTAATGCTGGAGAATATTTCTCAGCTTCGTGGAAGTGACAGTATTGGAAGAAAGGCAAAGTACTGTTATGAAAACTGCATTCTCTTAGTATCCTGTTATTTATCGCAACATTTCGTGATGCACTTTCATCTCCGCCCTTCATTGCTAACCAAACTCTAACCCATCATCTACCTCATTCAAATTGACATTTCATTTTCACTACATTTAACAAACAGTGTAATTCAAATGCCTTCTATGTTCTTAAAAAGTTTCCAAGAAAGAACCCACACAATTCTCATTTTCTGGTTCGTGGAATTAAAGATCAAAAGCTCAGCAGGATGGAAAAACAATCTTATCCTTACTTAAGTCATTATATTAATTAACTAACTTACTGGTACTATCGAACCCGCAGGTTCATGGCCGCGTGGACATAAGTTCTACATACATCCCTATACTAAGCTAATGTTTTCCAATCATCCCCTCCATAATCTACTTCCTTCAAATCATGGTTAATGGTTATTCTCCCACCTCGTTGTTATCTATCAAGTTGGCGTCTTCCCTGTGGTTTTACTGCAAGAAGCTTCCATTACCTTATTTCATTCCCCCATTCGACCACCCGTCCTGCCCATCGCAGTCTAAGAGATTTAACTGTTCTTATTATATCTGGTTTTCTATAAAGATCATGCCACTGTTACATAGTGTTTTCTATTCGCCTGTCTTTGGTAAACAATTTTTCCTAAGAACTTTATTCTTAGATACTCATAATCTTTTCTCCTCCCTTAAATCAAGAGTCCATGTTTCCCATCCATGTAATATAACTGGAAGAATAACAGTTTATATATTTTCAGTTTAACGTTTTTTAGAGAAAGTGAGACAAGAGTCCCTGTAATGCACAATGCCGTGTACTTCCAGAATTTAATCTATGTTTCATTTATTTATATTTAATTAAAAACAGCTATATAATTGTTGGCCACAACTACTCATAATTTTTCATCTTAAAATGAACATAGCAGGCGGTTCGTTGGTGCAAGCAGTTAGATGTTCGACCGTCAGTCACTCCATGTAGATTTCTGGTACTCTCTCCTGTCATACTTCTAACCCACATCTGAGGTTGGGGCTCCTGGAAGGCAGGATTACGCTATCCCGATGGTATGAGAGGAGAAGATGACGGTAATGATGCGCCTGGAAAGTCCTTAAACTAAACTCAATCTAACATGATAATGATGACGTTTTTAACTCATGCCCCAAATGGGAGTCAATCACGTTTTTAACTCATGCCCCAAATGGGAGTCAATCACGTTTTTAACTCATGCCCCAAATGGGAGTCAATCACGTTTTTAACTCATGCCCCAAATGGGAGTCAATCACGTTTTTAACTCATGCCCCAAATGGGAGTCAATCACGTTTTTAACTCATGCCCCAAATGGGAGTCAATCACGTTTTTAACTCATGCCCCAAATGGGAGTCAATCACGTTTTTAACTCATGCCCCAAATGGGAGTCAATCACGTTTTTAACTCATGCCCCAAATGGGAGTCAATCACGTTTTTAACTCATGCCCCAAATGGGAGTCAATCACGTTTTTAACTCATGCCCCAAATGGGAGTCAATCACGTTTTTAACTCATGCCCCAAATGGGAGTCAATCACGTTTTTAACTCATGCCCCAAATGGGAGTCAATCACGTTTTTAACTCATGCCCCAAATGGGAGTCAATCACGTTTTTAACTCATGTCCCAAATGGGAGTCAATCACGTTTTTAACTCATGCCCCAAATGGGAGTCAATCACGTTTTTAACTCATGCCCCAAATGGGAGTCAATCACGTTTTTAACTCATGCCCCAAATGGGAGTCAATCACGTTTTTAACTCATGCCCCAAATGGGAGTCAATCACGTTTTTAACTCATGCCCCAAATGGGAGTCAATCACGTTTCAATAATTTTTAATTTTTATTTATTCATTTATTTATCTATTATTTTACCTGATGCATTTACGACTGTACGGTCTTCTCTTCCACTTCATCAGGGTTAATTTTGTTTTGCAAGCAATGGCAGTTGTGTTTAACCTCAATATTTATCGAATTCTGTTTACCAAAAGAAAGAAAGCTCCTCCTTTTTTAATATTCTGAACTGATCAGAGCATTATTTTGCAGTGATTGACTCTCCAACAAATACGTTGAATATAGCAAATAATGAACACATTCCTTTGAAATACACATTTGATAATTGTGTGTTCAATAATTTTTTTTTAAATAATGATTTTATTGAGTTGTTTTCTAATAAAATTAATAACCTATAATGTTATAATATACAGTTTGATGTGTTTCATTTTTTCTCCACAAGGGTGCATGCTTACAATATTGCGATCCTATTTGGTAATAAGTATGATCGAGTTGCAGTGGATGAACAAATGAAAAACAACCAAACATTTCTCATTTGTTTTCAAACATCGCCGTTTACATTAAATATATAAATATTTTAAAATAACTATATTTAAATAATGATTTGTGAGTAAACGGCTTAATTTTATTCGTTAAATAGTCCTAACAAATGCCACTAGTGATTTCCAAATACTCCAGATAAATTCACTCCTCACTTCGTGAGTCGTGAATTTGTCGATAATTTGGAAATCACTCGTGGCATTACTTATGATAACAACAGCCACATGGTATTCGGAGAAAGTACTTGAAAATTATTACACATTTAAATGCCATAAATACCAACAAGGTCTATAAAAAGTTAAATCGATGTTGTTTCGATTTATGAAGCAATTCATTTAGTCTGCTTCTATGAGAATTTGAAAAATGGGGCGAGCGTTCATAGCCAGGAGGAAGATACGAAATCAAATCATCACGATATAATAAATGTAAAGTTTTAAACTTCCGCATGCATTCAAATAATGGAATTTTCTTCACTTGCTGGTGAGAGGTGTCTACGTCAGATACCTGACCGGAATTGGGTTTCCGTTCTGTTCAGGAAAACACTCGGTTTGTCATCATAATTCGAGAAAGTTGTTTAGTCACGAATTGCTGTCATTCACTAAACACCAAGTGTGACTCAAACGTGAACACAACAAATGACAGCGAATCTTGAAAACCAAGTAATAGTGTTATTATAGGCTACTGTACTTGTATGGAAATTGAAATTATAATTTTGTTTTACCTATGCAACTAGGAATGAGATGCACGAGGAAATTAAACATAGATTCAATTATGGAAAAATGCATGCTATTATGCATTACAGGGACTCTAGTCGTCCCTACTAAAGCATTAAACTGACTATTTAACTCATGCCCCAAATGGGAGTAAATGACCAATCACATTTCAATGATTTTTTATTTACAACCAATCACAGTCGTGTTTCACCTAAAATTTACCAACTAAAGTTTATCATAATAAAGAAAGCACCTTTTTTAACATTCTGAATAGGCCATAGCATTATTTTGCAGTGACTGACCCCTGAAGAAATACGGCTACCAGATTGCATATCCATCCATAGTAATTCTGCCCGAAGGCAGGTCCTTCACTGCAATCGTTGCATTTTCATGCTATGCTTACAGCTTTACTAGGGAATTGTAGGTGTGGTAGCTTCCCGTTGCTTTCCACACCGGTGAAGGATGATGATAATGATAAGGATGATGATGATGATGGCCATATGGTTTCGGGGACCGCTTGGGCCTTAAAATTTTCCTGACATTTGTCTTACAGGTGAGTAAAAACCCCGATAAAAACCTCACCCAGAAAAACTGCCCCGACCGGGGATCGAACCCGGGCCCGCTGCATGACAAGGCAGCACGCTACCTTGAGACCACAGCGGTGGACAGATTGTATATATAGTGCATGAATGTCAGCAGAAAGCGCATGCGATAAGTAATATAAAACATTTGTAACAATTGATTATACCAAAACAAAAAAGAGAAAGAAAAAAAAAGAAAGAAAACACTTTGCACTTCTTAAACGAATTATTTTCCAGTAAATGACGTTGCAGAATAATATGATTGACATATTTACATCAAAGGACATCAAATTAATTAATACCTATAACGTTGGTTATAAATTTCTACACTAGGGTGAATTCTTAGAATATTGCGATTCTTTGGCAATAAATAATATTATGATCTGGTTGCAGTGATGGACAAAGGAAGGAAATGAAACGTACCAATCGTTTCTCATTTGTTTTCAAACATCGCCGTTTACATTAAATATATAAATATTTTAAAATAACTATAGTTAAATAATGATTTGCGAGTAAACAGCTTAATTTTATTCGTTAAATAGTCCTAACAAATGCCACTCTCGATTTCCAAATTCTCTAGATAAATTCAATCCTCACTTCGTGAGTCGTGAATTTATCGATAATTTGGAAATCACTCGTGGCATTACTTAAGAAAATATATAAAACTGTTGTTCACCCAGTTATGTTATACGGATTTGAAACATGGACTCTTATTTCAAATGAGGAGAAAAGATTACAAATATTTGAGAAGAAAGTTCCAATAAATAATTTTGGATCAAAGAGAGATGAACAGACAGGTGAATGGAGAAGACTACCTAAGAGTGAGCTACATGATCTTCATAGGAAACCAGATATAGTAAGACCAGTACAGTCAAGTGGACTGCGATGGGCAGGACAGGTGGCTCGAATGGGGAACGCATCTCTTTAATTCTTCTTGTTCGAAAACCAGAGGACAAACGCTCAGTTGGTAGACCAAGAATGAGATGAGAAAATAACTTTAATCATTATTTGGGAAAAACAGATTTTATAGCGGATGACTGGAAAACATTAGCTTAGGATAGGGATATACGGAGAGCTTATGTCCGCCCGGCCATTAACCTACGGGTTTGTTAGGGTCAGTTAGTTGGTTAAAGTTGATTAGCCATGTTCTTTTTTCTATTTAAAATTTTATTGTATTTTTGTTGTTTTTGGAGGGCGTAGAACACGAGCATCTGATCATTCGAATATATTTTAAATGTATCTATACTGAAGCACACACACACACACACACACATATATATATATATATATATATATATGCGTTTTTTATAATGCCACCAGGTTGTCTTCTATGACATTTTTGGCTTTCTCCCCTGGCATTGGCGGAATGTAATCCATTTCTTAAGTTGGGAAGCCTGTACCCGGAAGGCGGATTTCATCACCCCGATGATATGATGGATGATAAATGCTAATGAAGCGCCAGGAGAGTTCTTAACCTAAACTTAACCTAAATTACACATCATGGGCAACCATGCGATTAATTCCCTTTAATGAAAATGTCCTATGGTCTGACCGATAATCGAACCCGGGACCTCATGAACTGTAGTCAGAAATTATGATCTTACAGAATATTTGCGGACTGTTGGCCGTGGTCTTGAGGCTTGTAGTTCGTCGACGCTTCGCCAGAGACTTCTTCGTCTAACCAACTCTTAGGCCTATATGCCTGTTACGGTCTCACTGATAGATTTTGTATCCAGCGATTATTTGGACGGCCCAGAGATCTCTTCCCTGTTGGACAATAACGGAGCATAGCCTTGGGAATTACCTGAATTCACACACACACACACACACACACACACACACACACACACACACACATATATGTTACAATTAAATGTTTAACATTGAGCAATGCAAGCTTAATATGGTATGATAAGAAAATTAAATGCCTGGACGGGATTCGAACCCGGATCTCTGAGTCTATACCTCAGTGTGATATCCATTACACCACCAGGCGAATCCAATTCAAGCATTCATTTTTCTTATATATGTATTATATTCTCCATTATTACCAGATGTCGCGAGAACTCAGTCTTCACTGCCATCTAGTAGCTGACTATAACAAGTAAGCAAATTAAAGAGAACATTTTAATATAATACATATATAAGAAAAATGAATGCTTGAATTGGATTCGCCTGGTGGTGTTATGGATATCACACTGAGGTACAGACTCAGAGATCCGAGTTCGAATCCCGTCCAGGCATTTATTTTTCTTATCATACCATATATATATATATATATATATATATATATATATAGCCAAAACATCGGTGCAAAGATCAAGACCATCTTCGCTAGGTTTGCCGTACAGGCCATATGGCCTAAAACGAATTTGTTCATGATGATGATGATATATATATAGTTATTGCATATACTCACTTACTTACTCACTCACTGGCACTATCGAACCCGTAGGTTCATGGCCGCACGGACATAAGCTCTCCATACATCCCTATCCTGAGCTAATGCTTTCCAATCATTCCCTGTATAATCTACTTCCCTCAAATCATAGTTAATGTTGTTCTCTCACCTCATTTTTGGTCTACCAACTGGGCGTTTTCCTTCTGGCTTTCTTTGGCATGGGTTCCCTGAAGTAGTCCCCGCCCGGAGAACCGAATGGGGGACTATTTGACCTCCGGAAAATTTTACCCCAGTAGAACCCATGTCCGCATTTCTTGACGGTTGTATTTTTACGGTGAAAGATCGTCACTCTTTCGACAGTTATTGCATATTTTATGTTTATTTCCTTAAAATATACACGTAAACATTACCGGTAATTTTATTCGTATATTCGATGTAGGATATAATCTTTACCTGGTGATTAGAATAAAAAGAGTGAGAGACGAGTCTGTGATAATCATGTTGAACCGTTAACGCGAGCAGGTGCATTCCGTTACTCATTTCCAAATTTATCGTCACTAATCTCGTGAGGTCCTTGGCTTCAATCCCAGCCCGCTGCTATTCATACCATTCCAACATAATTAAACTAATCTCAAAAGAATGTTCTTTATCCTTCTACAAAAGGAACCTCTCTCTATCCAACGACTGACCCAAATTTAAGAAGACCGGTATTCTTCACCTTAATAACTCCACTACAATTATTTACATGCGGTCAACCGAAACTTGGTACTATCTCCTCGTTATAACTATGACCCCTAGTTTTAAAAAATAACACGAATTTCTAAATACAACTAACTCACTGGCTCTATAGAACCCGTAGGTTCATGGCCGCGCGGATATAAACTCTCACATTCCTATCATCCCCTACACAATCTATTTCCTTCAAATAATGGCTCATGCCATTCTCCCGCCTCATTTTTGGTCTACCAATTAGGCTTTTACCAGCTGATTTTCCTACAATCTTCCGTGCCCGTCTTTCATTCCCCGTCTGTGCCACATGTCCTGCCCATCGCAGTATACTAGTTTCCTACAAATATCATGTAGCTCACATACGTAGTGTTCTCCATTCACATGTGTGTCCATCTCTATTTGGTCCAAAAAAAATCCTGACAACTTTATTCTCAAATACTTGTAATCTCCTTCTCCTCCCTTAAAGTAAGAGTCCATGTTTCGCATCCATATAATATAACTGGCAAAATAACAGTTTTATATATTTTTCATAAGTAATGCCACGAGTGATTTCCAAATTATCGATAAATTCACGACTCACGAAGTGAGGAGTGAATTTATCTAGAGAATTTGGAAATCAAGAGTGGCATTTGTTAGGACTATTTAACGAATAAAATTAAGCTGTTTACTCAAAAATCATTATTTAACTATAGTTATTTTAAAATATTTATATATTTAATGTAAACGGCGATGTTTGAAAACAAATGAGAAACGATAGGTACGCTTCTACTGCTTCTTTTGTTTATCACTGCAACCAGATCATACTATTTATTGCCAAAGGAACGCAATATTGTAAGGAGGAGCTTTCTTTAATATGGTAATTATAACACTGATAAATATTTGGTGAAACACGGCTCTGATTGGTTGTAAAACAGAAATCATTGAAACGTGATTGGCCATTGACTCCCATTTGGGGCATGAGTTAAATAGTCAGTGTAACTTTTTTGAGAGAATTTGACAGGAGTCCCTGTAATGCATAATAGCAGGCGTTTCCAGAATTAAACTTATGCTTCGAAATGTCCCTAATTTGTCTTTAAATGTATATTTCCATTACATGCTGCATTTCTATGTGAATTTCTAACTACAAAACAATAATTTCCATATTAAAATCTCCATGACGCGATAGATCTAGAAGGCAATGGATCTCAAATCTCCGATTGAGGGTCTTTCCACTTTTCAGCGGTTGCCCTTTTACCAGCCGGCTGCTGGCCCTTCACATCCACATGTGTCAATCACAGAGGTAGATGATCAACAGCCAGTGTAGGGGTGACATGTGGTTAGCATGTCGAGTCCCCCAGCCGTTATAGCTGCTTCCTCAACCTGGAGCCGCTACTTATTGTAGCTACCCAATTGCCTCACGATGCTGGGTGGGCACCCGTCCCATACTGGCCGAAATACCATGAGAAAATGTCTTCCCCCATGGAGACTCGAACCAGCGCAAGTCCCGTAGCTCTGCGCAAGGCTTCCTACCTTAACCGCTCGGCTACGGCGCGGGACGATCTCAAATCTCACATGTTTTAATACCAGAGGCTGAATTTTTATATAAATTACAGTTATTTAGTTAAGCCTTGGTTTTTGAAATCTAGTCTTTACTTCACGGGCTAGGCAGATTGCCTGTCCGCCTCACAGTTGTTCTGTCCATCTTTACATGTCCTTCCTACATTCCTTGAACCTCTTGGCTTGTAGTTGAATGCTGCTTTTGGTAATCTTGTTACATTCATTCTTTCTAAATGTCTAAACCATTTATCTCTATACTCTTTGATTTTATCATTCAATGGATATATATTTATCTCTGTTCTTATATCTCCATTCTTTATCCGATCCAATCTTGTGCAGCCTTTAGCTCTTGTTGGGAAGTTCATTTCTACGCTTTGTATTCTACTTTGTAATTTTTTTGGTCATTACCCAAGTTTCATTCCCATAAAGTAATGCAGGAATTGCCAATGTTATATAAAACTTCAATCTAGTATCTCTTCTTGTTTTGTTCTTTAATGTTTTATGTATAGTTCCACATATCATTTGAAATTTCAACAGTTTCATATTTACGCCTCTTTCAGTTTTTGTGTTTATAGTAAAAATACAACCCAAATAATTAAGAGTTGTCTATTATGATTTTTGATCTTATATGTTCATTTTCCCAAAAATGCCGTTATGTTTGTTTTTTTTTTCTTTTGATATTTTAAAATTATATTCTTGGCATAACTGATTTAATTTATGTAAAGATTACTGCAAATCATTTTAATTTTGATTCATGTATTTTATGTCTTTCGGGCTAAATGGTCGTGGTCTGGTTTTATTTACACTCAACGTTTCGTCTACTACTGCGGTAGACATCCTCAGGAGATCCTGCGTGCTCTTTGACCTGCTAACTCTTCAAATGTCGGCTGCAGACCGGCTGTGCGTTGGAAATCTGCAGCCGACATTTGAAGAGTTAGGTCAAGGAGCACGCAGAATCTCCTGAGGATGTCTACCACATTAGTCGACGAAACGATGAGTGTTAATAAAAACCAGACCACGGCCATTTAGCCCGAAAGACATAAAATACATGGATCAAGACACCTGCCGTGAAAGTCTACAATTTTGAATAATAACAAGTGATTCTGTAAATTAATGAAAATTAAGTTATCTGAAAGTATACCTGAAGTATAGTGTAACTAATACCATAGCGATCTTGTGGCCAAGGGTCCTGGCTACCACATTACATCAAGTGTGAAGATGAGCCCCCTAATGTTGCTTACAAATTACAGAGTGTATGCACCGCAGAGCATAACACTACGCAAGGTCGATCTAAAAATTCATCTTCCGCGTAATGTGGTGAAAAATTCAAATGCTTCTTTACTATGCAATTTATTCCTGAAGTTTTGATGGGCGAGTAGCGGAAATATTTGAAGGTTTCGGACTACTGGGTGTTCCACAATTGAGGGGTCTAGTGAGAGAGGCAGCTATGCCACTTTGAGAAGATGTGTAAATAAATTGGTTTTAAAAAAACATTATATTTACGAAATTATTTGTACAATAAAGGGTTACTGTTTTCTTATCTTACTGTTATGAAAGTAAGCAAAAGGAAAAGTATAGATTTTAATATAAACAGCACTGATTATTTCTATTTATTCTCAAAGTGGTATAGCTCCCTCTCTCACTATACCCTCAATTGTGTGACCCTGTTACTGCGGGAATGTACCTCGAGACATTTGGGTAGCTAAAATAAGTAGTGGCGCCAGGTTGAGAAAACCAGCTCTAATGGGGGGGGGGGCTGATCCGACATGGATCCCCTACACTGGCTGGATGATCGTCTACCTCTGGGATTAAGACATGTATATGTGAGGCCAGGAACCGGCTGGTAGTTCAAGGGCCTTGTAGACCTGTCGCGCCATATAGGTTTTTTCTTACTGCGGGAATAGCAGTTTAGACTTAACCCCACGATGTACAGATAATCTATTAGTGAAAGTAGAATAAAAATCATTGCTCGTAATTAACTCACTGACACAGTCGAACCCGTACGTTCATGGAAGCGCAGGCATAAGCTCTCCATACATCATGAGCTAATGTTTCTAATCATCCCCTGTATGGTCTACTGTCCTCAAATCATGGTTGATGTTATTCTCCCACTTCATTCTTTTAATTAAAACATTGGGCACATAATATTCACGTTTCTTCGTGAACAGATGTCTTTGATAAGCAGGCAAATAAACCTTTAATTACATCATTGGACTACCAACCGGGCATTTTCTCTCTGGTTTCCTACAATAAGTTTTTATGCCCTGTTTCATTTCCCATTCGTGCCACTTGTCCTCCTGATCACAGTCTACGAGACTTAACTTTCCTTGTTATATCTGATTTCCCATCAAGATCATGTATGTTACGTAGTTTTCTCCATTCGCCTATAATAATAATAATAATAATAATAATAATAATAATAATAATAATAATAATAATAATAATATAAATATGATAAATTATACGAGGAGCACCAATTAATATATATACCTTACACTGGGTAATAATGAAGTCGAGGTTAGAGCAAATATAAATTTAGATTTCTTTTAAAAGATGCCAATGTCCGGCAGCCCCTTATTACTTGTGGTAGGGAATTCCAGTTGCGAGAAATGAAGATACTGTTAATGAAGAACAAAGCTTCCATTCAAATTACAAATGAATCTTGATAATACAAGAAAAACAGTTTCTGAAAACAAAAAGTTCACCGGAAGATAAACACCAGCCACTTGTTCCGGATACTTCCCCTTCCTAACGGAGTTCACCCAACCTGAAAAGAAAGCCTGTTTTGGAGCGTATCAATCTTATGCAACACGCAACACCATTTCTTGACAGTGTTTTCAAATTTACTTCTAAGGGTCGGTTTCACCAACAGAGGTAACTGTATTGCACCAGTTTAAGCTATGCATTATACGTGGGGAAAACTGGCGTAATACAGTTACCTCTGTTGGCGAAACTGATCCTAAGTTAGAGAAGACACGCTAAAACTCAGCGAATCTAATGTTTTCCTGATATTAACCCAAAAATCTCAGACACATGTCTAAAGAATTTTAAATTCAGAAAGGTCTCAGACAAGAGGATGCCACTGCCGTAATGTTGTTTCATTTGTAACTCACTGGCACTATCGAACCAATAGTTTCATGGCAGTGCGGACGTAAACTCTCCACGCATCCCTATTCTGAGCTAATGTTTTCCAATCATCTGCATAATTTATTTTCTCTCAAATAATGGTTCATGTTATTCTCCCACCTCATTCTTACTCTACCAACTGGGAGTGTTCTCTCTGGTTTTCCTACAAGAAGCTTCCATGCACGTCTTTCATTCCCCATTCGTGTCACATGTCCTGCCCATCGCAGTCTACGTGACTTAACTGTTCTTATTATATCTGGCTTCCTATAAAAACCATATAGCTCACTGCTATGAATTATTCTCCATTCGCATCTCTGCTCATCTCTCTTTGGTCCGAATAGGTTCCTAAGAACTTTATTCTGAAATACTCGTAACCTTTGTACTCCCTTAAAGTAAGAGTCCTTATTTCGCATCCATATTATAACTTGGGGGGGGGGTCACGCCGTAGTGTAGTGGTTAAGGCACTGCGCTAGAAGTCAGAAGGTCGAGGGTTAAAGTCCCGGTACTTACTTACTTACTTACTTACTCACTGGCACTATGAACCCGTAGGTTCATGGCAGCGCGGACATAAGCTCTCCATACATCCCTATCCTGAGCTAATGCTTTCCAATCATTCCCTGTATTATCTACTTCCCCCAAATCATAGTTAATGTTATTCTCCCACCTCATTCTTGGTCTACCAACTGGGCGTTTTCCCTCTGGCTTTCCTGCATGAAGCTTCCATGCACGTCTTTCATTCCCCATACGTGCAACATGTCCAGCCCATCGCAGTCTATGAGACTTAACTGTTCTTATTATATCTGGCTTCCTATAAAGACCATGTAGTTCATGTTAAAGTCCCGGTGGGGTCAGAATTTTTAAATTGACCCAAACCTTCTGGCGGCACTATGGCCATGGGGTCGACTCAGCCTCTAACGGAAATGAGTACCACACGCTTGTTCTGGGGGTAAAGGCGGCCGTCACGGAGGTCTGACAACCCGGCTGGCATAAAGTGCCGATTGTCTAGAAAAAGTGGGAGCCTTAACCTCCTACTACCCGAAGGGCCTCCGCAGACCTGTAGTGGATTACTTTACATTATAACAGTTTTATATTGTAAATGTTATTAAAATTGGAAGACTGAGATGGGTGGGTCATATAATGAGAATGGAGGAGGAGAATACCACTAGAAATCTTATACTACTGAGACCAAATGGAGGAAGAAGAAGAGGAAGACCAAAGCTGAGATAGACGGATGGAGTAGAGGAGGATTTCCGTAAGCTCGGAGTCCGGGGATGGAGAAAGATAGCGTTGGTCAGGGATGCGTGGAGGAGTGTCTTATCAGCACCCAGGGCTCATAAAGGCTTTTAGAGGTGGTGGTAGAAGAAATAACACAGTTTCATCTTTGGCATGGATTCCCTGAAATAGTCCCCACCCGGGGAAACGAATAGGGGACTATTTTATCTCAAGAAAAATATACCCCAGGGGAACACACGTCCGCGTTTCTTCATTGTTGTATTTTTATGTTGAATAAAACAAAAATTATGGCATATCAAGGTGTCAGAAGTAAAATTGTATTCGACAATAAAATTTTGGAGCAGGTGAATAATTTCACATATCTAGGATGCAATATCTCATATGGAGAAGAAAAGGATATAAATGCAAAAATATCTAATTTTTTAAGAATTTTAGAGTTAATAAATTCTATCTTCAAGCCACAGTTAGTCCAAAAAACATTCAAGACTAAAAGTGTATAAAACACTGGCTCTTCCAACTCTTTTGTATGGTAGCGAAGTATGGACGTTGGAACAAAAGGATATACACAGACTTAGATCTGCTGAAATGAGATACCTTCGGAGGACTGCAGGATACACACCACTAGATCACAAAAAAAAAATGAAGACATCTGGAAGAATTACACATGGAACCTTTAGAAAACAAAATTTCTGATTATAAGTCAAGATGGATGCAAAATGTTCATCGAATGGAAGATCACAGGATACCCAAACAAATGTTAAGATATCAACCTGCAGGAAGAAGAAGACCAGGACGTCCACTCAAAAGACTTCTGGATGATGTTTCTCTTGAGGCCGAAACAGGTCAACAAATGGCCTAAATTCGTGAATGTACCATGATGATGAAAGATCGTCACTTTTGCATCTTGCTTATCATATCACTCAAACGCCGATACAAACGCCAATTTTCTTTCTACTTATGCAATTGTCTTATTAGATTTTTTAGAAGAGTAGCGTTGACAAGAGTCCCTGTATGGTAACGAGACCCAGCTGTGAAGTTCGTGAAACATGACGAAATGTTATTATATTTTATAGCACTTTCTTCCTTATTTTGAATTCATTATTTTGGTTTACTGTACCAATCTGCAAAAGGACTTATTTTCCTGCACCCTGGCAGAGTGCAGTCTATGTTTTTGGAGTGAACATAGATATAATGTTACACTAGGCAACATCGCAATACACCTGTACCCCCGACACCTGTGGAGGGAAAGGGGAGAATGTTATGGCTAGGGGATCACGACCTCGCTTGTGGGAAAGGGGAACACAAAGGTATGCCTGTTGAAATCCCAGACCCTCCAATTATAATGCATGCCTTCACTGCCGCGTGTCTTTAGGGTAGACACCCTCCACATAAGTTTTATTTTCAATTATTTACTGTTAAACGCCGTGTATTATTTACAAGTGGTATCTTCCACCATCTTAACGTTCAATTGATATACTGGATTATATTTATTTACATTATCTCCAATATGAAAATTGAGACATATTTACATATTTCTTGATACAGTTCAAGTGCTTTGCGTTTTGGCCCTAAGACCAGTATTATCAATCCATTTACTCTACTATATAGGTTATTTGCACTCTATATTATATATATATATATATATATATATATATATATATATATGGTATGATAAGAAAAATAAATGCCTGGACGGGATTCGTACCCGGAACTCTGGGTCTGTACCTCTGTGTGTTATCCGTTACGCCACCAGGCGAATTCAATTCAAACACTTATTTTTCTTATATATATTGGATTCGCCTAGTGGTGTAACGGATAACACGCTAACACGCTGAGGTACAGACTCAGAGTTCCGGGTCCGAATCCCGTCCAGGCATTTATTTTTCTTATCATACCATATTAAGCTTGCATTGCTCAATGTTAAACATTTAATTATATATATATATATGTGTGTGTGTGTGTGTGTGTGTGTGTGTGTGTGTGTGTGTGTGTGTGTGAGAGAGAGAGGGGGTGTATTCAGAAACTTAGGTAAAATTAGGAAATCCTATAAGGTTTATATATATATATATATATATATATATATAAACTCACTAGCACTATGGAACCCATAGGTTCATGGCAGCGCGAACATAAACTCCTCAAAATATATTCTTATTCTGAAGAAACTCCTCAAAATATATTCTTATTCTGAAGTAATGTTTTCCAATCATCCCCCGTCTAATCAACTTCCCTCAAATCATGGTTATTCTCCCACCTCATTCTTGGCCTACCTACTAGGCGCTTCGCCTGTGTTTTTCCTACAAGGAGTTTCCAATCTCATCTTTTATACCCCATTCGCCACACATGTCTTGCCTTTCGCAGTCTACGAGACTTAACTATTGTTATTATATCTCGTTTTCCATAAATATCACGTAGCTCACGTTTAAGCAGTCTTCTCCATTCACCTGCCTGTTCATCTCAATCTGATCCGAAGATTTTCTTAAGAACTTTATTCTCAAATACTCGTAATCTTTTTTCCTCTCTTTAAGTAATAGTCCATGTTTCGCACCCATATAATATAACTGGGAGAATAATAGTTTTATGATGTTCAATTTAATGTTTTTTTGTGACAAGTTGGGACGTCAAGAGTCCCTGTAATGCATAATATCACACATTTAACCTATGATTAATTCTTTTGTGCATCTCATTCCTATTTGTGATTACTGTTCCTAGGTATTTCAATTTAGCTACTTAATCAAAATTTTCGTCATTTGTCACTAACTCTCTATTTTCATTATACAGTAAAACCTGTCTATGAAGGAACATGACGGTTACTTAAATATATTTCCGTCTTGACACTTTTCCTTCTTATAAAGGGTTCCCAAATTAGAAGCTTGAATTTTCTCACGCAGTGTAAGGGGTTTTCATGCACGCTTTAAAGACATGACGTTTTGACTGAAAAACAGACAAAATAGTGTATGTAACACAGCCCAGTTTGCACGGCAATACTAAACAACTTTATTACACAAAGGCGAGAAGGAACTCTACTACAGGAAGACTGAAGAGTTTCCCAACTCCCTCGCACGTAAAGTAAGCAGGCAAGGAAAAGCGAGGGATCCCCGCTGTCACACATAAGCAAAGATATCCCCGCAATACAATGGCAACACAAGAAGGTAAAACAATATAATGCAGAAAGCGTCATACGCAGAATTTTCACGTGTGGTCATTAATACTGTAATTAGAACGTGTTTAAGAATAATTTTCCGTCTTATTGAGGTAAAAATTAACTATTGGTACTTTAAAAACCATTCCGTTTCCGCGTTATGAAGGTTTACGGCTTATACAGGACGATTTTACATATCAAATCGTACCGTTCTGGAGACTTTTTTCTTATAAAGGTTCCGGGTGACCATACATTAACGCCGGTATTCTAGAACCAAGCCCCCTAGGCCATGCCATCTCCGTTTTCCGTAAACTGAGGTTCTCATCTTTCCATTGTTTCCGGAATTTTTTTATAAATAAATACTTTCATGGGAAGGACCCCATACAAAGTAAAATCTGTCTCCAGAATAAAATTTTAGAGAGATCTAATCAATTTAAATATCTTGGATATTACCTCTCTATCTGGGATGAAAAGGATATCCCTGAAAAGTTACTAGTTATAATAAAAGTTTAGGAATTATTAATCAAGTTATGAAACCATCCCTTGTACAAAAAAACACCATATTACATTTATATAACACTTTGGCTAGACCAGTGTTGACCTATGGTAGTGAAGCATGGACACTAAAAAAACAACATGAAAGCAGAATAACGGCTTGTGAAATGAGATTCATGCGCAGAACAGCGGGTTACACCAGATGGGATCGGAAAAGGAACACCGATATCTTAAAAGAATTGAAGACTACGCCAATTTTGGAATATATTAAACAGTACCAACTAAATTGGAAACACCATCTTGAAAGAATGAGTTCAAATCGGATCCCCAAAGCTGTTTATAATTATATACCAAGAGGACGAAGACCACTGGGCCGTCCTATGAAACGCTGGAGGGAACATTTTCTATAGGATCGTAACATGCCTTGGCCTAATACTTGGAAGGAAGAAGATAAATACTTTTACCTCGTTGACACATGTTGAATAGAGTGAGCCAGTTAGAGTAGGTTCTGCATGACCTACATTATTAACCACGGAGAGACGGGCTGAGAGTCGCTCTACGCTAAAAACTTTGTTCTTGAAAATAGGCCTTAATCTTGTTGATGTTTACTTCCAGCTCAAAATTACCCAATAGAATGTGCATGCAGCAAGTAAACATAAACTAACCACCAACAACAATAATCACGGATTAAGCCCATGTGGCTTGTTCCGGTCTCATAGATTCTCGTTCAAAAATTTGAATCCATCTCTATTTCGGTCTACAGACATTCCTGTCTCCTTTTGGCTTGTAATTAAGTATAATTTAGGTATGCGTTCACCTTTCATCCTTTGAACATGTTCTTTCCAATTTTTTTCTAATTATTTTATTTCATCTAAAAGTTGAAAGATATTTAGCTCATTTCTAATATCTTCACTTCTTCTTTTATATAGAAGTTTGCAGCCAGCACATTTCTCAGAAATCAGCTGTTTCTATGATCTTCTGTTTTAGTTAAAACCCAAAATTCACTACCATACAATAATAAGGGGACCGCTACTACTTTATAAAATTTTAGCTTTCTTTCCTTTTTTGTATTTTTAAATATTCTTTTAACATATATAATTAAATTTATTAAGTTTGTTAAAAAGATTTTTATTTATAAAATAGAAGATTTCATAACCCAGGTATTTAAAATGGTTCACTTGTTCAACGGGTTTCCCCTCCAGAATTATTTTAGCTCTCACGGTATCTGATCCCTTAAAAGCTGATATTTTTGTTTTACTTATTGATATATTTAAATTATAATTCTGTATAATGTTATTTAATTGAAAGAGTGATTTCTGTAGACCACCTTTTGAGCTAGATACTAGAACTTGTACCGAAATCACTTTTTCGGTACGTAACAACTACGTCATCGAGTCTTCCCTCTGCAGTGATGTTATAGACCAATGCCAAATTCCTGTCTTCGTTGTCCTCTCTCCTTCCTTCTTTATGCGCTATGTGTCACTGCGCATCTTCCCCTCGTCATCGAAAGCCTCAAATAAGCTGTGCAAGTTAGTATCACGGTCATCATCAACTTTGGGATCGTCGTGGTCAGGTCGACTGTAGCTCGTGGGAGCTTTTTGGTTTCATCAGTCCCACAAGCCGGGGTAGGGCAACCAGGACTGTGAACCCTAGCCCTTGGCTGGACTGGATTGTGTGTGTGTGTGTGTGTGTATGTATGAATATTATTGTTATTATTGACTTTTTGAATTATTGATGACCGGGTTTGTTAATTTATATAATTTCATTCATATCTTTTCTTTCAATGGTCAAAGCGTCAAAGCGACTTAAACATTTTCTTCCTACAACTCTTAAAAGAATTTTAATCCAAACTTTAGTGATGCCGCATTTTGACTACTGTGACGTTCTACTAACTGACATAAGTGACGGATTGTCGGACAAACTGCAGCGTGTCCATAATATGTGTATCAGATTCATATTTAATGTTCGAAAATACGATCACATTTCTCCATTATTCCACGAATTGTCATGGCTACATCTAAAAGAGAGAAGAAAATCGCACTGTCTAAATCTTCTATTTAAGATCTTACATACCTCGATTCCTAATTATTTATCATCCCGTTTCCAGTATCTATCCTCAAACCATAACTTAAACACAAGATCACAACATAGTCTCTTACTTAATATACCGCAACATAGGACATCACACCACTCCATGTCATATACCATCTCCACTTCTCGCAACTGGAATTCCCTACCACAAGAAATAAGGGGCTGCCGGACATTGGCATCTTTTAAAAGAAATCTAAATTTATATTTGCTCTAAACTCGACTTCATTATTATCCAGTGTAAGATATGTATATTAATTGGTGTTTCCCGTATAATGTATCATATTTATATTATTATTATTATTATTATTATTATTATTATTATTATTATCGTATCATTATTGTTATTACCCTATAAAATGTTGCTTGTACATGACATTTACATTGCTACATTTATTGTATCTTTAACTGTTTATAATTAGTATAGTGTATATCTATATTTGTCGAATATTTATTTGTATTTGTGCTGGTTGAGTGGAAGAGAGGGCCTTATGGCCTTAACTCTGCCAGAATAAATAAAGTATTATTATTATTATTATTATTATTATTATTATTATTATAAGATAAATGTTTGTTAAATTACTTGTATTTCCATTATCTGACACATGATTCTCATTAGAAGTCATACTTTTTAGTTAACGTATGTTTACTAATGGCGTAGCTGTTTCGTATTGATTTATACTCTAAATCTTTCTGAAGCCAAAATAATCACTTTTTCCTTCTATCTTCCACGATTATAATATTGTTTAACATTCAGTACTATATGTTAAATAATTTACAAAGGAAAGGTGGATTAATCTTTGCCTTTTATGGGTCCGGGCAAAGGAATGTGGATATAGTCACTCAAAACTTTCAAACTGAATGTAATAAAAAAGGAAGGATCGCGCGGCGCAAATTAACTGCAAACTAATTAACTAGCTAACTTCATGGTTTATCAACTCAGGTTGATAGATACCTTCCTTCAATATCCAGATCACAAGAACCCACAAAAATATTACCCTCTCACCTACATGTACACCTAAGAAATGAAGGAAATTGCAATATACATAATGGATTGTTTCTGAAGACTTGTTACGAAGGTTGGACTGTGCGCACACAAAGACATAATCCCTGTAATTCACCGCATCATAAAAAAAACATTGCAATAACTCTTTATTAAGATGGAAGTTGCAGAACTGCTCTGGGAGAATTGCATCCATGACGCATACAAACAAAGAGACATTTAACTCCACATAACCACTGTCGGTTTCAATATTGCATTTCCTAAGTGAAATGGGTTCAAGGTCTTTTCTACCAGCTTCCAGTTTTCTCGCGTTGCTGGTGCATGAAATACTCGTACCTACTTCACACACTTTGCTGTGTTCTAAAGTTAGATCGAAACGTCACGAAATGTCATGTTCGTCAAATTGACCGGTCACCTGCCATAGTATTTATTATATACAAACCAGTACTATTGTGTCTGGACAGACTTATGGGCTAGTGGTCGGCGTTTCTTTGTACAGTTCAAGATGTCCCGGGTTCGATTCCCGGTGAGACACAGGATTTTTTCCTTAAAGGGAATGATTCCTATGGTTCTCCATGGTCTGGAACTTAAGTTAAGAACTCTCCTGGTGCTTCATTATCATTTATCACCCATCATATGTCCACCGCTGTGGTCTCGAGGTAGCGTGCTGCCTTGTCACGCAGCGGGCCCGGGTTCGATCCCCGGTCGGGGCAGTTTTTCTGGGTGAGGTTTTTATCGGGGTTTTTCCTCACCTGTAAGACAAATGTCAGGAAAACTCAGGAAAACTTTAAGGCCCAAACGGTCCCCGAAATCATATGGCCATCATCATCATGATTATCATTATCATCCTTCACCGGTGTGGAAAGCAACGGGAAGCTACCACACCTACACAATTCCCTGCTAAAGCTGCAAGCATAGCATGCAAATGCTATGAATGCAGTGAAGGACCTGCCTTCGGGCAGAATTACTATGGACCCATCATATCATCGGGGTAACGTAACTCCGCCTTCCAGGTGCTCCAACCTAAGAAATTTATTTCAATTCCCTATTGCCAAGGTACAAAGCCAGAAATGTTATAAAAGACAACCAAGAAGCATTGGACAAAAAAATATAGTTAAAAATACAATACCCATCTAAATTGCATTTTAATTACACTGGTCAACATGATTTTTGTCTCATGAGTACCAATTGTTGCACTTAATGCAGTTTTTTTATCGTGTTTTCAAATACGTATTCGGAATTTCTCCATCACCCACAGTTTTTTTTATTTCAATTTCAGTTCATGGATGTAAATAATTATTTTTAATAAACGTTTTTTCGTCCATTTGTCCATTGTAAAATAAAACCAAATGAGCTAACTCAAATGTTTTCAGCTATGGAAAAGAGATATCAAGGCAAATGGAATCCTAATATGCAAGCCGATTATTGTTGGACCATCAAGAGGGATGCTCCACAGGCGAAATATAGCAGAAAATCGTCATTTCTTACTTTCTATGTGAGTCCGAATGTTCGAATATTGTGCAGTTACGAACTTAGAAAATATTAAAGTGTTTCAAATTATAAATTCCTGTCTCTCGGAAATCTTGCTTGATGGAGAAAAACCGATATCATATTTGAATTCAGGAGAAAAAATACTATCGGAATCATATATTTTTCTTTCTGAGACAAAAAAAAAAGTTTGTTTGTTGCTCAGTGTTATATGTGTAATTTATATAATTTTATATCCTGACTATTTAATTTCATTTAAGATTTTTTTTATTTAGTTATATACTACATTTTATTATACTTATTCAGAGCTAAATTCCAGTTGTAATGTAAACAAACCAGATGTATGACTGCACTTTTATTGATCGAATAATGGTTTTGCCTTCAAACGTTTAAGAGAATATAGTTCGTTTTCTAACACTCGAAAAGAAGGAAATAAATATAATAAAAACTTTTTTTCTAGCACATGTCTATATAAAAGTTATATGGGAGAATCTTAAAACATGTAAATAAAAATTTCAACAGAATAAATTAACATAGTTTTATTCTTACGCATGTGCAATGCAGAATACGTTGGAATTCCAATTGTTTCAAAATAGCAGTTTTCTGAAGAATATCTTAAAACGTTGGAAAGGAAAGCATTTGAAAAGCCGATTGAAATAAATTTGAATATCTTCAAACAGTTTAGTGAAAAATCCTACATTAGCCACTGAGGATGTGGTGATAGTAAGAGCAGAATATCCAAGTGAGTCAGCAAGGAGTATAAATTCTGCTCGTAATGAAATTGCAAATAATCCTACTATCGACAGCATAAAAAAAAGCGTAAACGTCTGATTAGATAGACCCAGATATAATTTTTTACTACAGGATACGCATTTTGAAAGAAACAGCAATGAACTTTCTGTAGTGAATTCAGCATGTCCGCTCTGAAAGTACGTAACCCTCACCTCCGGCTTGTGTGACTTTCTTTATATCCGACACAACTGCATAGAGTTTTAAAACTTGCTAGGAAACGACTGGGACATAGATATTTGACCTTGAGGTGATTTTTCTGATGACTCACAGTATATACAGTTAGTTATACTTACTGTACACGGGTTTCTCTTCAATAATTCGAACTGATCACTCACCTGAAACAAACAAATGCATTATTACAATTAACAAATACTAAATAATAACAGTACAATACAACAGGTAGCCAATTTCAATTATTTAGGATGCAATGTATCACACTGCCAGAAGGAAGATATTAATATTGAATTAAATAAGTTTTATAGAATGTGTGGCACTGAAAAATAAAAATTTGAAGAGTACACAATTAAAATTTTATAAAATTATGGCAGTGCCTATCTTAACACATGCATATGACAATTGGACTCTTAACCGTTCTTGCAGAAGAAACATAGATACTGCAGAAATGAAGTCCTTACGTTCAGTAGCAGGTGTGACAATTTCGGACAGAATCTTTAGAAAACAAAATTTCTGATTATAAGTCAAGATGGATACAACATGTTCATCGAATGGAAGATCACAGAATTCTCAAACTAATGTTAAGATATCAACCTGCAGGAAGAAGAAGACCAGGACGTCCACTCAAAAGACTTCTGGATGGTGTTTCTCTTGAGGCCGAAACAGGTCAACAAATGACCTAAATTCGTGAATTTACTATGATGATGATGATGATGATGATGATGATGAAAAAAAAAGTGAAGATATTAGAAAGACTTAAATTTAACAAATAGAATTGACAATATGAGAAACAACTGGTATGGACATGTTAAAAGAATGCCTACAGATAGAATCCCTCAGCTGTTACTAAAGTACAAACCAATAGGACATAGAAATGTTGGACAAACAAAAGAATAAATTAATATCTAACTGAAGAAAGTAATCAAATACATCAGGTAATAATATAAAGTAAAACAAATTTACGAGAAAATTTCAAAATATAAAACTCACTAACATACATATAAAAATAATTAACGTAATAGACAATAGCGTAAGAATGAACACATGCGAATGGCATAATAAATAAAACCAGAATAGTACACGACATTCAAACTACAACAGGTTCTAGTATCGCTAATAACAGCTTTGCGATAATACATCATGAAATTTATAAATTATTTTATCAGCAAATAATACGTTTATTTAAACCGATATGAAAGTCGATCTAAAATATCTACAAATAACACTGAGCAACAAAAAATAAACCTTTTTCTTTGTTTCAGAAAGAAAAATAAGTGATTCTGCTAGTATTGTTTCTCCTGAATTCAAATATGACATCGGTGTTTCTCCTTCACGCAAGATTTCCGAGAGACAGGAATTTATAATTTCAAACACTTTAATATTTTCTACATTCGTAACTACACAATATTCGAACATTCGGACTCACCTAGAAAGTAAGAAATGACGATTTTCTGCAATATTTCGCCTGTGGAGCACCCCTCTTGATGGTCCAACATAATCGGCCAGCATATTAGGATTCCATTTGCCTTGGTATCTCTTTTCCATAGCTGAAATCTCCTGAGTTAGCTCATTTGGTTTTATTTTACAACGGGCAAAAGGACGAAAAACGTTTATTAAAAATGTATTATTTAAATCCATTAATTGAAATTGAAATAAAAAAACTGTGGGTGATAGAGAAATTCCGAATACATATTTGAAAACACGATAAAAAAAACTGCAGTAAGTACAACTATTGGTACTCATGAGACAAAAATCATGTTGATCAGTGTAATCAAAATATATTGATTTTTGTTTTGTTTGTAACGGCTATAATCTATAATTGTTGAAAAATGAAACGTGGATATTCACCATTAAAGAATATGATTAGGAGCAGGAATTTTGGTTCTGACTAGATTTTATAACATTGCCTTCCTAAATTATTCCATCAAAACTTTGGAGAATGAAGAAGACCTACAACTCGATGGTATTATTAAGTCCACTGTATGCTTTTGATATAGTATTATAGAGCGATGGCCAACATACACACTCTATTCAGTAACGTTAAAAAAATTGGGACTGGAAGTAAACATCAATAAAACTAAATATATGTCGACATATATATGTAAGCGTATAAAGCAGGCGGTGGTGCGTCTAACCAATGAAATGCCCGAATGCAATGACATCAACCTAGGCGACTGTTTACATGTGCTCCCTACATATCGTGGAAGAACTATAGCAATACCTTTGTTACATGCTAGATGTCTGAGTCGGTGTGTTGACCGCAAGCCACTCCATGACATCTTTGGGCAAATAAGGTAACTAAAATGAACTTTGCCTATAAATTCCCGATAAAGGAGAGACTATGGCTTAACAATGGACTATGCCATTAATCACATTTAACTTTATATCAATTGTTAAAAGCAACATTACTTATGGAGCAGAACTTTGGTCATTAACAACAAAAACAAATAAGTATCTTTTGGCAACGGAAATGAATTTTATACGAAGGGCAGCAAGAATTTCAAGAAGAAAAAAAAATATGAACTCAGTTATAAGGGAGAAAATGAAGATTGAAGACAGTAATTTAGATTATATTAAAACTCAGCAATTAAGATGGTACGGACATGTCCAGCGAATGGAATAGGATCGACTACCAAAATGTTTTGGAATGGAAACCTGAGGGAAGACGAGGCAGAGGAAGACCTAAAACCTCCTGGAGTCAGGGAATATGTTTATACATGAAGGAGAAATATCTACAACCAGGAGATTGGATAGCCTACAAAATTGCTTATTACAAATCGGACGATGTCAAAGACATTAATCAACCGATGATCTATCTATCAGTTTCTCTCAAAAGAGTAAAACATAGACAAGGTTCACTTTTGTTATGAACCCTTCACTCACACACACACACACACACACACACACACACACACACACACACACACACACACAAACGTTGGCCATGGTCATTTACAGTATCTATTAGATAGAATAGAGGTGAAGATGTATAAAAATGCTTTTATGATAACCTCAAGACCTTCATTCCTTCGGAATTCTCTAAAAGTAATGATCAATTTCTTTCGTGTTAAGATACTCTTGATTTGATTGTGCATCTGGTAGAATTTTTAATTTTAATTCGTGAAATAATGATATCGACAACAACTGGCACAATCGAACCCATAGGTTCATGACCGCGCGGACATAAGCTCTCCACACATCCCTATCCTGAGCTAAAGTTTTCAAACCATTCCAAGTATAATCTATTTCCTTCAAATCATGGTCAATGTCATTCTTACACCTCATTATTGTCCACCAACTGGACATTTTCCCTCTGGTTTACCTACAAGAAGCTTCCATGCACGTCTTTCATTCCCCATTCGTGCCACATGCCCTATCCATCGCAACTGTTATATCTGGCTTCCTATAAACATCACGTAGCTCACTGTTATGTAATTTCATTCTTCCACCTCATTATTGTCCACCAACTGGACATTTTCCCTCTGGTTTACCTACAAGAAGCTTCCATGCACGTCTTTCATTCCCCATTCGTGCCACATGCCCTATCCATCGCAACTGTTATATCTGGCTTCCTATAAACATCACGTAGCTCACTGTTATGTAATTTCATTCTTCCACCTCATTATTGTCCACCAACTGGACATTTTCCCTCTGGTTTACCTACAAGAAGCTTCCATGCACGTCTTTCATTCCCCATTCGTGCCACATGCCCTATCCATCGCAACTGTTATATCTGGCTTCCTATAAACATCACGTAGCTCACTGTTATGTAATTTTCTCCATACACCTGTCCATCTCTTTTGGGGTCCAAAAATGTTCTTAAGAACTTTATTCTCAAATGCTGTAATCTCCGTTCACTATAGATATATGCATGTTTTCAGTTTATTTCTTAGCAAAGGCAATTACTCGTACATCGCGTCTTAAAATTTTCCACTAGAAAAGTATGTTTTGGTTATGACAGGAAATGTTTTTCATCAAAACAACATATAATAGCTGTGACCGCAAGAGATCACTTCTGGCACTACTTTTTTACACGGATGACTGATGTTTTGGTGAAAGTGCAAGCACATTCTAGTCTCTTGGGATGAGCATAAAAACAGTTTTTAGCATTGCAATGTAAATTCTTATGACAACTGACTTAGAGAAAAGACCTTGGCTTTACATAAATGCATCATTCATAACACAGAGCGGACATTCAAGTCAAATTTATTTGCAACCAAGAAAACAAGAGAACGCACATACAATCATAAACAAGGGGATCAAACAAACCACAACAATATTTCAAATGCTCGTTTTTAATCTTTAAATCGTTTATCCTCAAAGAAACAAAGGCATTCAAACGTTTGATATCCCAATGTTTGTATCAAACACATATCGCTCATTTGCTGCAACAACGTCATAACGCAAAAACTGTCGATTTTAAGTTATTGGTACTAAGTGAAAGACAGAACTCAGTTCTATATTCAAGAATAACGACATAAGCTATTTTATACAATGAGTTGGTAAAGTAATTCGATATTTATGACTATTTAACTCATGCCACAAATGCTAGTCAATGACCAATCACGTTTCAATGAATGTTGTTTTACAACCAATGACAGTCGTGTTTCACCTCGCTCTTTGTCGATTTCTCTTTATCAGCTCCTGCTTTTCTGATAAAGAAAGCTCCTTCTTTTTAATATTCTGAACAGGTCAAATCATTATATTTCTCCAACAAATACACTGAATATAGCAAATAATGAATAGATTCCTTGATTTTACTCAGTTGTTTACTAAAAAATAAATTAATAACCCGTAATGTTGATTATGATATATAGTTTGATGTGTTTCATTATTTCTCCACTTGGGTGCACTCTTACAATATTGCGATCTTATTTGGTAATAAATAATATGATCAAGCAGCAGTGATTGAACATAACCTCACATTTCTGATTTGTTTTCAAACATCGCCGTTTATATTAAATATATAAATATTTTAAAATAGCTATAGTTAAGCAATGATTTGTGAGTAAACAGCTTAATTTTATTCGTTAAATAGTCCTAACAAATGACACTCTTGATTTCCAAATTCTCTAGATAATTTGGAAATCACTCGTGGCATTACTTATGACAAATGCAGGCAAACCTTTAAATGATGCTTCTCCTGAAAAACCATGTTTTTTTTGAGTTATGACGTTGTTGCAGCAAATGAGCGATATATTAATAACTAGGGAAACGATTTTAAGGTGCGGCACCTTTCCAAAAATATAGATGTTTTCATACCAATAGTTCAATATATGTATTTGGGGGGATGAAACGAAGCGAAATTAACACAATTGGTTGCACCATTTTGTGAGATTACTACATTTCGCCCCTTTTCCCCTCTTTTTTATGCTTCAGCACCTTTTCCTAAGCGTTTTTAAGAGATAGGACAGAAAAATGTATATATTTTTTTCCTTCTTGAACAGCTTTTTAAAATCTCAATCAGAAGTCAACAATATTAAATAAATATTAAAATGTAATTCGGAGGACTGCAGGATACACACTACTAGATAACAAACCAAAAAAAAAATGAAGACATCTTAGAAGAATTACACATGGAACCTTTGGAAAACAAAATTTCTGATTATAAGTCAAGATGGATGCAACATGTTCATCGAACGGAAGATCACAGGATACCCAAAACAAATGTTAAGATATCAACCTGCAGGAAGCAGAAGACCAGGACGTCCACTCAAAAGACTTCTGGATGGTGTTTCTCTTGAGGCCGAAACAGGTCAACAAATGGCCTAAATTCGTGAATGTACTATGATGATGATGATATAATTTATGTAAACCCCAAGCGCGAAAGGCCCTTGGACTACCAACCAGCTGCTGGCCTCACATCCACATGTGTTAATCACAGAGGTAGACGATCATATAACCACCAGAAATTTATATTCCAGCAACAATAGCCAATCTGTAGCTGTGAAGTCAGATTTAAATTTCAACTGTGTTCCTGTAACAGTTTAAAATAATTTCAGTTAGTACTGGCAATAATTTAACAGTTTTCTATCCACCGACTTGTTGTTGGCTGTGTTTTACTAGTCTGAACCAGAACGTACTTTTATTAGTATTACAACTGGGTTTTCACAACAATAACATGGCGAATGCTAAGAAGGATAAGTTGTATGCACTTTCAGAATTCAAAACGCAATTTTCGAAACTGGTTGCATGATTCTTCGATGTTCCATCTGCGAAGTAAATATTGCAATAAACTAAATAACTATGAATTACCTGTTATGGACTCTATAACGAAGAAAAATTTGGAGCAAAATGACATGCATATTATATAAACTGAGTTCAAGTAACTGATTTAAACGTTAACTCAATTGTTTCAGCAGCACCTTTTCTTTTGCACTTTTTTGTATATATTTTTAGAACCTCCCCCCCCCTTCTACGACCAAGTACCAGAAATGGATGTTTAATAATAATAATAATAATAATAATAATAATAATAATAATAATAATACTTTATTTATTCTGGCAGAGTTAAGGCCATAAGGCCTTCTCTTCCACTCAACCAGCACAAATACAAATAAATATTTGACAAATATAGATATACACTATACTAATTATAAATAAAGATACAATAAATGTAGCAATGTAAATGTCATGTACAAACAACATTTTATGGGGTAATAACAATAATAATAATAATAATAATAATAATAATAATAATAATAATAATAATAATAATAATAATATAAATATGATACATTATACGGGAAGTTTTACGATCAGCTGGAAAATTTAGAATGTATAGAATACGAAATGAAGAAATAAGGGAAATTATTGGTGTGCAAGAGGAGTCGGACATTATAGAAAAGAAAATATTACAGTTGTAGGGTCATGTCAGAAGAATGCCAGAGCAAAGATTGCCTAAACTTATTTTGGAATGGATGCCAATGGAAAGAAAGAAGAAAGTAAGACCAAAGAAAACCTGGATAGAGAGGGTGCAAGCGATTATGATTGTCAGAGGATTGGAGAAAAATCAATGGACGGAGAGACAAGAATGGTGTTCGGTTTCCGCAAAACGGCGGCAGCTGTCATGATACCGGATGATGATGATGAAATAGGGAAAATATTTATATGTAAATATTTGTCTATTCAATACACCGAGCCACCTGTGAATATTCGATAGCATAACAAGAGGCTACTAACGTCATCATGGCCAATGTGATAACATACGTTTCCGCTAGAGCTAATTAGCACATACGGCAAATTAGAGTGAAAAAATTGTCAAATTAGTATTGGATGAGCAAATTAGTGTTGGGTTTGGCAAGTTAGGGTGAGAAAATGGGCAATTTAATACACCAAATTAGTTCATCGTTCACTTATTTGTTAGCGAGTTTTAGTGATATGTTGGCTATATTGCTGAGCTAATATATTGTTTTACTTTTCAAATATGGCGATTTTAGCTTACTTTGATATCAACTTCTCCACTTCATTTTAAGGGAAAAAATCGACATATAGCAGGTAATTATTCACACAATGCAATAATAAATTAAGTTTTTTTTAATTTACATTGGTGGCAAAGAATCCATAAATATTTTTCTTGGCCCCGAGCCTGTGTATCAATCTGGAGCAGAATAGGGCCAAAAGGAAGTCTTGGGCCCAGTCCAAATAAATGGCGGCATGAGTCATGCGTATGAATGCTCGTGTGAATGTCGAACCACGAGCATCATAACAGACAATATATCACCGTAGAGTACATTTCATCACTTTTATTTTATAAAAGTAGGATTGGTAGAATCAATGAAGCTAAAAAGGTAAACATGAGGTGAGAGAATAACAATGGAAAGAAGCTCAAAATAAATTAAAGAAAAATACTTCTGATAATAGAAAAAATATATTGGTAAAACATTGGCGGAATCTGTTGCAATGTATGGAAGTGAGGTATGGACAATCAGTAAGTACTACAAGAATAGACTAATAGCTCTAGAAATGGATTATTTACGCAGAACTGTCAGAAAGTCAAAATTAGAACATGTCACAAATAAGGAAATTAGAAACATAATGGAAGCATAAGAAAGCATAATTGAAATAATTGAGGAAAAGAAATTAAAGTGGTTAGGACATGTTTTTAAGAATGGAGGATGAGCGATGGCCGAAGCAACTGTATTAATGGTATCCAACCAGAGAGAAGAAAAGAGGGAGACCAAAGTTAACATGGAAGGAAAACATGAAGACAGTAATGCAAGCAAGAGGGCTAAGCATTGAAGATGACCAAGATCGTAGGCTTTGGAGATTTGGCACGGGAAGACAGCAGTTGTAAAAACCGGAAAATAGATAGAAAAAATACTTCTGCAATAGTAGATATGATTTGAGGAAGGTAAATTACAGAGGGGAAAACATTGGCTCAGGATAAGAATATCAAGAGTATATGGGCCATGAACCTACGGATTCAATAGTGCCATTGATTTAGTTACTAGGAGAAAATAGTAAATGCCATATACACTCTAATTCAACCCAGGAAGTTACTACAGACCTTACGGGCTACGCCAGTGTCCCCCTACGTACAGGGGATAGATGTTGCCAAACTCATAATAACGGCATTTGTTTGTTTAAGGAGGGGAGGAGGGGCAAGGTTAGCAGTACTTTTTCCAAATATATATATATATATATATATACTATACATTTAAAAACATAGTTTTTTCTTTTACGGCATGCAAACTAGTTTTATAGTAAATATGAGAGTCGACACATTCACACAGAATAGTACAGGTCCGCACGAGCTCAGTGACAAGTGGTAATTGTTTTTGTTTCTTTAAGAGGGGGTGGCTTGGACGGCTACAACTTATAACTATGTACCTGCTGTGTTGCATACATCAGTTTTATTTAAAGATTTCTCTCAAGAAAATACTATTAAAATGACAACCCAGTTCCATATTCCAAACACACAGTAACTTCCTAGGTTGAATCTGACTGTAGTACTGTTCCATTGGGTGAGTCTTGACGCAAACTTATGACGTCACACCATAGGGCCGTAACTCTAATGTTCCATTGTGCATGCAAACATACAACAAGAATTGTGAAATATTTTGTCATATAAGAAACCTGCAGGGCATCAAAGGAGCAAGCTCAGTATTTTAAATATACATATAATTGCGAAGTCCACTTTGTCGTGAGCAGTAAATCATGAATGAAGTTTCAACTGAAAGAGGAAAAACGAAGACACAACAGACAATAATTATCCTGTTTATTTATGCATTCATTATATACTTAACAATTCTTTCTCACTTTACCATTCACGATTTTTATCTTGTGGCACTTAATTTCATAACAACATAACACAATCTCCGCACGAGATTAACAAGGCGACTGCCAACTATGCCGAAATCTGGCTTCAAATTTCCCCCAGATAAGTGTTGTGATGTACAAAGGTCGTACAAAAAAATAACTGGCGTTTTTAACTTTCTTCTTCTTCTTCGCTTTCCCCCACTTATAGGTTTGCCGTATTCAGTTTCCATTTATCTCTATCATTCCAATCTCCCTCTTCCAAATTCCTATCATCCATTATAGTTCCGACGTAGGTTTTCCATTTCCATCTTGGTCTACCACATTTATTTCTTCCAGGCGGTGACCACTGGTATATATTTTTTGGCCATCTTTCATTTTTCATTCTTTGTACATGGCCATACCATTTAAGCGTTTGATTTTCAATCCTCTTAACAACAGATGTGGTGACATTCATTTCTCTCCAAAGGAATTCATTTCTTGTTTTATCCTGTCTTGTTTTTAACTTTAAGACACTAAAATCCAGTGCCAAATCTCTCATTACAACTACTTCGCTGATTTTTTTTTATAATATCCACCCAGTTTATAAAAAAATCATATTTTGTGTATCGTTGTGAAACATAAAAAAAAAATGCGACCTCTAGAGGGATTTCTAAATTTTCGTTTAAGGTGAACTCCTACACCTAAATGGTATTAAATAATAATGGCTAGTGATTAAACAATCTACGTACCTGGAAACTGCATGTACAAATTTCCGGAACTATAGACAGATTTTTTTGGAGTTTTGTGGGTACAAACACATGCAGGGCCTATATATATATACATACATATAAACTAACTCATTGGCACTATCAAACCCGAAGGCTCATGGAAGCGCGGACATAAGCTCTCCTGAGCTCTTTGTCATCGATTCCCTGAAGTAGTCCCCGCCGACATAATCGAATGGGGACTATTTTACTTCCGGAAAATTTTACCCTAGTAGAACTCACGTTTCTTGAAGGTTGAATTTTTACGGTGAAAGATCGTCACTGTTTCGACCGAGGCACTTTTTATGTCTGGCTTACCGCCTTCGACATGTCCGACATGGGTAACCGTTTCGTTAGCAATGCTACCCCCGACATAGCTATACATATATATGCCGGTAGCTTAGATGGTTAAGGCAAAACGCTACAAACCGGAAGGTCGAGGTTCGAGTCCCGGTGGATCAGGATTTTTAAACTGACCCAAACCTTCTGGTGGCACCATGGCTCTGAGGTCGACTCAGCCTCTAACGGAAATGAACACCAGACGCTTGTTCTGGAGGTTAAGGATGCCGTCACGCAGGGCTGACTTCAAGTGCCGACTGTCTAGAAATAGCGTGAGCCTTAACCTTTGTGATTATATACATAAAGATATGAAAAGAAAAATTAATGCTTGAGCCGGGATTTGAACCCGAGTCTCTAAACTCTGTACGTTAGAGCGCTAAACGTAGAGAGTTTAGAGACTCGGGTTCAAATCTCAACTCAAGCATTCATTTTTCTTTTCATATCATATTTCCCTTCATTGCCAAATGTCTAAAATATAATTCAACATATATATATACATACATATACACACACACATATATATATATATATATATATATATATATATATATATATATATATATATATGATATGAAAAGAAAAAAGAATGCTTGAGTCGGGATTTGAACTCGAGTCTCTAAAGTCTGTACCTTTAGCGCTCTAACCAACTGAGCTACCCAAGAATTCCAAGACAAACATACAATTTTCTTTTACATGTAGTATTCTCAATTCACACAAGAGGTAGCGGAAATATCATTCAACTGCCATCTAGCGGCTAACCTAACAGTTAAGAAAATTATTAAAGAGAAAATATATATATATATATATATACACACACACACGAGAGAGAGAAGAGAGAGAGAGAGAGAGAGAGAGAGAGAGAGAGAGAGAGAGAGAGAGAGAGACAGAGACAGAGAGGATGCGGCATAAGTCAGTTAACCACAGCACATGGTTGAAGGAATAAAAATCAGATTGCTTGAAACTGGGACCTTCTGACTAGAATCTCAACTTGCGGTAATTTGGTAACTAGGGAACAATTTCGGTAGTTATATTTTGTATACATGTTGTAAGTTACAGAAAATAATGTATTTGCATTTTTCGCTTAACTAGCTTATGCTGCATTCATTAAATATTTTTATTTATTTTTTTCGACAGTAGGTTGGATCGATGAAGATTTATAAACATTTTCTTGAAAATGAGCTCAATAGATAAATTCTTTCAGAACTCGGTAAAAAATGTCATTTTGATCTACCAACTATTTGCATTACTGCGTTCGATATCTTCCCGAGGCTTATATATACTTGTAATCAAATTAAATTCCAGACGTTGTACGCAGGCGCCAAGACTACCAAGTGAGATCATAACGAACACAGCCAGTTTCCATTACACTTTATATATCAGATTTAACCCTACGACATGAATGTGTGATGACCCCCCTCAAGCACGTGTGGGTGTCTGTGCCCCGATTTGGCTGAGACTTCATAGAGTTCCAGTCAATCTGCAATTAGCCTCCAGGAGCTGAATATAATGGAACATCTCCAGCTTTGTGTGACTTTCCATTTTAGGTAACATTGCAAGAATATGTCATTAATATATTCATAATGTCCATATCCGTCATCGGATTATGTTAAATACTCCAATAACTAATCATTGTTTATATGTTATGACCCATCAAGGTCAACATCAAACTTTTATCTATCTACCTACCTACCTACATATCTATAATGATGCAACAGCCCAATGTTGGGTCTTAGACTCTCCTTTGTTAGGAGTTACTAGACAAGTTGATTTAGTTAAGATTATTTCCTGAAGTATTTAAGAATAAAGTTCTTAGAAAAAAGAAAATTGGACCAAAGAGAGATGAACAGACAGGTGAATGGAAAAGACTACAGAACAGTGAACTAAATGGTCTTTATAGGAAGCCAGATATAATAAGAACAGTTAAGTCTCGTAGTCTACGATGGGCAGGACATTTGGCACGAATAAGGAACGAAAGACGTGCATGGAAACTTCTTGTAGGAAAACCAGAGGCAAAACGCCCAGTTGGTAGACAAATGATGAGGAGGGAGAATGACATTAACTATGATTTGAGGGAAGTAGATTATACAGGGGATGATTGGAAAGCATTAGCTCAGGCTAGGAATGTACGGAGAGCTTATGTCCGCGCGGTCATGAACCTACGGGTTCGATAGTCCCATCGAGTAAGTATGTTATTTCCTAAAGAGAGAAAAAAATCTTAGAAGAATTACACATGGAACCTTTAGAAAACAAACTTTATGATTATACGTCAAGATGGATGCAACATGTTCATCGAATGGAAGATCACAGGATACCCAAACAAATGTTAAGATATCAACCTGCAGTAAGAAGAAGACCAGAACGTCCATTCAAAAGACTTTTGGATAGTGTTTCTCTTGAGGCCGAAACAGGTCAACACATGGCCTAAATTCGTGGATGTACCATGATGATGATGTTTATTTTCGAAAAATATCATGAATGGTATCCGGTCAACATTCCGACCCAACGAGACATCTAGTAGGCAATTAAGGTATTACTAGGATGAAGAAGGTCGGCAATTTTGCTTAGAGGTCTCTTTATTCAGGTTTCCGATTGAGGGTCTTTCCACTTTTCAGCGGTTGCCCTTTTACCAGCCGGCTGCTGGCCCTTCAGATCCACATATGTCAATCACATAGGAAGATGATCAACAGCCAGTGTAGGGGTGACATGTGGTTAGCATGTCGAGTCCCCCAGCCGTTATAGCTGGTTCCTCAACCTGGAGCCGCTACTTATTGTAGCTACCCAACTGCCTCACGATGCTGGGTGGGCACCGGTCCCATACTGGCCGAAATACCATGAGAAAATGTCTTCCCCCATGGAGACTCGAAACAGCGCAAGTCCCGTAGCTCTGCGCCAAGGCTTCCTACCTTAACCGCTCGGCTACGGCGCGGGACTATTCAGGTTTAAGGTTATTTTACGAGCCTGAAAAATCTTCAGAGACTCCAGACCCATGGCTTAAAATTCCCTCCCGGAGTACATGCTCTTTGGATTTTTTCCATCCTAAAACATCCATCGACCGAGGTCGGGTTTGAACCCGCGACCGTCGGGACAAAAGGTAATAATACCAAACTTAGCGGAGAATACCGTAATGGATCGAAGTAAGACGGAAAACAATGTTTGCCAGTAGACCTAGCCTACACCGTCAACGGGGGTGACTTCGACACTTTCAGGGATTGTATTGTATTGTAAGCCTATGTTTTCCCTTTACAGAGATTTAGGCGCTCTCCCCCTACACGGAAGAATTTGAACCATACTAATTTAGTTACACTTGTTTTCGTATAGATGTCACATTGAGTGGTCAGCGTTCCGCCTCATACTGACATCTAGGAAACCAAGGTAGTAGGCTACTAGGACGGGAAAATTCGGTAAATTTTGCTTAGAGGCCTTTTCATTCAGGCTTAAGGATTTTTTACGAGCCTGAAAATCTTCAGACTCGGGACCCACGGCTCAAAGTCCCTCCCGGAGGACTTGCTCCTTGGATTTTTCCGTCCTAAAAAATCCATCGACCACGGCCGGGTTTGAACCCGCGACCCTCGGGACCAGAGCATAACCACTAGTCCACCGCGGCCCGGGATATTGGGTATAATCGACTAACTGGTACTGTCGAACCCGTAAGTTGATGGCTGCGCGATCACAAGCTCTCCATGCATTCCTGTCCTAAGCTAATGTTTTCCAATTATCCTCTGTACACTCTACTTTCCTCCCTCAAATCTTGGTTAATGTTATTCTCCCATTTCTTGGCCTGCCTACTAGCCGCTTTCTTCGTGGTTTTCCCCATTCGTGCCAATAAGTCCTGCCCATTACAGTCTACGAGACTTAATTGTTACCACGGAGGGTTGTTCACGATTCCTGGGGACAAGTTTGCATCACTAACCTGCTTATGAAAACCCATGTCTCCACCAGCGGTTGTGTTCGATTGGATGACCTTGGACCCTAGCTATCGCTCTGCGACGGAGTTTCCACTGCAGAGGTGCTTTACGAAGAACAGCAATGTCGATTTTGGACCACTCCTCCTTGCAGGCTTTCCATAGACCTTCAACAGAACGTGGTCTCCTACTTCCAAGCGCTCTTTTTAGGAGACCAAACGCACAAAAATCCATGGGCGCAGCATCGGAGGTCTTGACAGGTATTTCACTGAAGGGCAGTGCATGTATTCCAGTCCATTGCCTCCATGAACCAGCATGTAGCAGCAGAGGTGTGGCTTCAAGCTTTATCCTGATGGATCCAGACGTTCACTTCTCTACCATAGAGGGAAGGCATCTCCGGGTATAAATTTGTGACAGGACATTCCTTTGGTAGTAGGCAGAGTTAATTTTAGCCTTTTTCTCTACTCTGTGGTTGATTAACTTGCCATTGTAGCAAAATCCTGCAATTATCATGAAGCTGCGTGAAAAATTTTCCCTGCAGTCGGTATACCACTTTTCAATTTTTTTTTTTTTTTTCACCTCTTGGACGGTAAAAAATTGCTCGTGGCTTATTTGTATCATTGTATAATATAAAGTTACTGTTATGAATACATAGAGTATTTTATAGATAATTTTAATTTTCAAGCAAAGTCTGTTGAAATAAAGTTTTAGACATGATATAGTTCAGAACAAAGTTTTCCTTGGCCTAACTGTAAATCTTTTAGTGTGGTATGTTAGTACAGTTAAGGGTAACTATAGGTCAAAGCTGAGTATATAACCCTGGGGAAGTGACGGCCTCGTGTCTATGTGTGCTACGAAGAACTGCTGATGGGTGAGTAAGCTACCATTTTTCTTAACATGTCCTGGACCAAATGGAAAGGGAATCAATTACCTTAACTATTTTAATACTATATTTTCAAAAGGGATATAACAATTTTAAACATGTAGATTAGGGTAGATTTATTATCCCACATCTCCTGTTCTCAAACTCAAGGATGTTAGGTATAAGGTTTATAATATAAGCTAGATTAGGTATTTAGGCCTAGACACTTAGGTTTATTTCTAATTTATTCTCTAGAAATAAAATAGTTAAAAATAAGAATCCATTGTTCTTTTTTCAAAACACGTATGCATATATAACAGTACATCCTCATACTAACGCTGGGCTAGTAAAACACGCTACCAGATTTTCCAAGTCCCGAAGGTCCTTTAAGCCTAAGAAAACCGCGGTTCGTAATAGTTACTATAAACTTCCATTTATCACCCGCAAGATGGCGTTTATAGAGCTTTCTACTGTTGCTGCGCCTTTCTGCAATGTGTCTCGGTAGGAGCTTGTGAACCCAGCTTTTATGTCGCTTTTCTAAGTTTAAATTTTTGTTTATTATGTTGTTTACGGTTGCTAGAGAGATGTCCAACTTCACTGCTATTGCTCTTTGGGTGGCTGGATTGTTTCCTGTCACAAGGGCTTTAACCTTCCTGACCACCTCAGGGGTGCGGCTTAGGGTGTGCTTGTTTTTCCCCTTAAGAATCAATCCCATACGAGTTTTTATCTTGTTTTGTTAAGAACTGAGCAAATCCCATTCCTATATATATTGAAACCACGCTTCTTGCACATTTCGATGATAGCACTATAGCTGTAATTAGCGTCAGAAAGAGCTGTTACGTATCGCTCCCAGAAAGGATCGATTTTCCTTGGCATACTAACGAGCAAACCAGATCCGAACACTGTGGCAGGTAGCACTCGACCGAATGAACATGTGCTGTTGTGGGCAGCATCTCTGCGTAAATAGTAGTGACGTCATCACCCTTCGAACTTGTCCCCAGGAATCGTGAACAACCCACCTTATAAATATCATGTAACTCATTATTAAGAAATAGACTCCGTTCTCCTGTCTGTTCATCTCTCTTCGTTCAAAAACTTTTCCTAAGAACTTTATTCTCAAATAAACCTACGACCTACTTGTAAACTTTTTCTCCTCCCTTAAAGTACGAGTCCATGTTTCACATATAACATATATAATATAACCGACAGAATAACAGTTTTATATATTTTCAATTTAACGTTTTTTTAGACACATTGGGGTGACAGGAGTCCCCATAATGCATAATAGTATAATTATATGGAAGGTTACGGTCTCTTGATGTGAAAACAGGTCTATGTTCTAATTCCATGACGTAACTAGAATAAGTAATTAAGAATATGTCGTGCTGGCAAAGGGAGTGTCGTCTACAATGTGGAATTGCAGAATAAAAATGGGCGAAAAAGACGAACTAAAAAACATTACAAAAATGAGAAGTTCTTAAATTCGTAACTGAGAAGTATCAACTATAAGACCCTGTGCTCTAAAAACAATGACATCTTAACGATGAAGATTGCAGCCTTGGGGACTGGATTTACTAGGCACCTTAAGAAAAAAAAAGAGTGGAAATGTTTTTGGCAGAGACCGGTGATGTTTCGGTTCAGCGGTTCACAACGCTTGGTAGCAGCAGCACTGCTGGTTGTGGGAGTTTGTAAAGAAAAAAAGTGAGCAGAATCGTCCTTGACATTAAGTTACTACAATCACTTTCCAGAAGGAGTGAGTCTCTTGTTGCTGCATCTTCGTTCATTGTTCCGGTGACCGACATAATCTGTTCCTCTCCAGATTAACAACACATTATCAACCTGTTACTTTTTTTTACACATTTGTAATTACTCCACTTCCACATATGAACCTACTAGAATAACACACAGCATTTTCGGTTGTAAAAAGCTCTAGAATCCTACCTAAAACACTTCCTTATTTTTAATCTATACACCAAAACCTGCCACTTACGTCTTGGTGATTCTGATGGATTAATACTTGGACAATAGCTGGACAGTAACGTACAAACGTCTGCTGAGGATGAGGCTAGTCCCGAAAGGCCTACAGCGTTTTACTCATTTCAACAGTTGAAGAGACTTCATAAATAAAACGTACATAATTTTATATACTTTCGTGGATTAGTGATTGCTTTGTTTGTCTCTGGGTTAAACTTGGCCAGGATTGGTGGGATTTTTTAGCAGCATAAAAATCCAGAGTATCAGTGCCTTCGGAAGGGAACTGCAGCTATATGGCACGTCAAAGAATCTCAGGCATGAAATAACTTGTTGCTATTCCACGCCCAGATTTGAATTACGATCCTAATGTGCTGAAGTATTAAAAACTTCATTAATAATAATAATAATAATAATAATAATAATAATAACAACAATAATAATAACAATGTCCTGAGTAGTAAAAGTCAGGTAGAGTGCGGGATTGGTTTCGTATTTTGTCATTTTATTAACTTCAAGGTATATAGGCATGGATTACAATATTTTAATCTCACATTCAACTTGCTCTCATATTTCCTTTTTATGAGACCTACTTTAACATATAAGGCCTATTGTAACTCCTCTCAAGAATTGTATTCTGATTTGTATTTTACTTTCGTATTTATTTCTTCAAAATATCACATTCATTCATTCATAGTGTTCTGCTCAATAGCAGGTCTTTCACTGCAAACTCAGCATTCTCCACTCTTTCCTTGACTCAGCTTTCCTTTTTGTATCCGCATACGAACCATTTATTTTAATATTGTCTATCATCTGATGTCTTTTTCTGCCTCTAACTTTCTTTCCGTTGACCATTCCTTCTAGAGCATCCTTCAGCAGGCAGTTTCTTCTTAGCCAGTGGCCAATCTAATTTCTTTTCCTCTTCTTTATGAGTTCCAACATTGTTCTTCTTTCACCCACTCTGTCTAGCACATCTTCATTTCTTACTTTGTCTGTCCATTTTATACGTTCCATTCTTCTCCATATCCACATCTCAAAAGCTTCCAGTCGCTTTTCCTCATTCCGTCGTAATGTCCACGTCTCTGCACCATATAATGCTACACTCCACACAAAGCACTTCACTAGCCTCTTTCTTATTTCTCTTGCCATAGGTCCGCAGAAAATGCTTCTCTTCTTGTTGAAAGCTTCTTTTGCCATTGCTATCCTCTGCTTTACTTCTTGACTGCAGTTCATGTTACTACTGATAGTACAACCCAAGTATTTGAAGCTCTCCACTTGCTCAATGGCCTCCATCTTTAATCTTCATGTTTATCTTCCTTTGTTTCTTTCCTATAATGATGGTCTTTGTCTTATTTATATGTATCTTCATCCCATAACCCTCGCACTTATCATTCAGCTCCATCAACATGTTCCTCAATGTCATTGCATCTTCTGCTAGCAAAACCATATCATCAGCAAATCTTATGCACTTTATTCTTCTTCCTCCCATGTTATCACATAATACAATCGAAATCAGAATTCTGAATTGCAGAAGGGGTAATTATCCTAATATCCAAAAATATTATATTTATTTTCGTCAGAATGACACCAGGATATGGTAACCACAAGATCATTGTGATCAATAACAGAGTATTCCTCTGCGGGTGACACAACAAAACAAACATGAGGAACGCAAAACGTAGATGGGAGGAAAATGTAAAATAGTACGTTACAATGTGAGGTTTGGAAGTGGTATTTATAAAAGCGAGGAAATTATTAAAAACCCGAGCGATAGCGAGATTTTTAATTTTCGAGATTCTGTAAAACACTTCAAAAACGTGTGTTGTACATTATTTTTTACATTATTATGGTGTTTTAAAAATAATAAACAATAGTGAAACAATAACATCTCTGTTGGAAATAACAGCATTCAATATAAACAACTGACTAACGTTAGCAGTCTGGCCAATATATATACGCTAAATACCGAAAATAATTCAGTTGAGACTACAGCAGGCCGTGACACCAATTAGGCATAAAACGGCGAGAAACACGGATTTATCGTTTTATATTGTTTTAAATAGAGTTCAGTTCATTTAAAATGCAGTGATTTGTTTCGTATAATGTACATTAACACTACCTTTTGGAGTATTTTTGTATATACATTATAAAAAGGTAAAGTGATCCCACTACAGGCCTCAGGAGGCCCTTGGGGCAGTAGGAGGTTAAGGCTCCCACTTTTTCTTGACAATCGGCACTTGATGTCAGCCGGGTTGTCAGCCCTGCGTGACGGCCGCCTTTACCCCAGAACAAGCGTCTGGTACTTATTTCAGTTAGAGGCTGAGTCGACCCCAGGGCCATAGTGCCGCCAGAAGGTTTGGGTCAGTTTAAAAATCCTGACCCCACCGGGACTCGAACCCTCGACCTTCCGGCTTGTAGCGCAGTGCCTTAACCACTACGCTACGGCGTGCCCCGTATATACATTGTACATAGTATATATAAAGGGCAGTGATTTTACTTCCCGTCCTACGTAGATAATTTGTAACATTACTGTATACATATTTAGTTATTTATAGGTTGGCAACCCTGAAATTTAGGAAATTGAACTTTCAATCATGGTCGCCATTGCTGTAAGTACGACAGAATGCACTATCATGTATTTTTTTTTTTCAAATTGACAACACTGCTCAACGTGATTTTGTCTCATGAGTACCAATAGTTGTACTTAATGCAGTTTTTTTATCGTGTTTTCAAATATGTATTCGGAATTTCTCCATCACCCACAGTTTTTTTTAATCTCAATCATTGGATTTAAATAATTATTTTAATAAACGTTTTTTCATCCATTTGTCCATTGTACAATAAAACCAAATGAGCTAACTCAAGTGGTTTCAGCTATGGAAAAGAGATATCAAGGCAAATTGAATCATAATATGCTGGCCGATTATTGTTGGACCATCAAGAGGAATGCTCCACAGGCGAAATATTGCAGAAAATCGTCATTTCTTACTTTCTAGGTGAGTCCGAATGTTCGAATATTGTGTAGTTACGAATGTAGAAAATATTGAAGTGTTTGAAATTATAAATTCCTGTCTCTCGGAAACCTTGCGTGATGGAGATAAACCGATATCATATTTGAATTCAGGAGAAAAAATACTATCAGAATCACATATTTTTCTTCCTGAGACAAAAAAAAAAGTTTATTTTTTGTTCCTCAGTGTTATTTTATGATCATGGACTGTGGAAGCACAAAGTTTTCAGATTAAAGACCACTAGACCTGCAAAAGAAGTCATGAGGCCCTGAGTTGTTTGAAAGCAAATTATAAGCATCGTTTATACTTTTTTATTTCTTCCTGACATGAAACAAATCCTTTAGACTTCACGTAATGAGGTTTGACCGAGTTTTCTTCAAAGTTATGGCAGTCTGCGTAATAGCAGACCTCGACTACCGGCAACACAAGAAACATTTAATCCAGTTTTCTCAAAGTATTTGCTTTCACAATCGTAAATTCTAACCACAAAGGAGCCTCAAGAAAACAATGGCTGGACCACGCAAGCGGCATTCAGAGAGTAAGTGAAATTCTTTCTTCAAATAGTTTTACTACCTTTTTGCGCTTACAATTCATGGCCGGTTATTTTATTCTCCAAATAAAGTAACATAAAAAAAAGTAAATGCCTGCGAGGACCCGCAGTCACGACGCTGATGGTTCATTCTTGTTTCGTGGAAGGAATAGCATTACTACTACTTACTGACTCTGAAGGCCGATCAAGTGCAGATAAAGATCGCACAAAACAACTGCCTAATGAGTAAAAAGGATTCTACTATTTCCGATGTATATTTCTCATTCTTAACTCATAAACCTGTTAATTTATTCTTTAAGGAGGATATTTTTTTTAAATGTTCTGCTTCTGTTATGGGTTTCGAATTAAGAAAGTGTATTCAGATCTAACATTGCCAGTAGATGAAGGTATTAAAAACAAATGCAGACTCGTCACGTTTTCTACATTTGGAGGAAAAACTATTTTAATGATGTGCATTAATTCTTCCGTTAAAACAAATACATTCTAAATATAAAGGTAAACTAATCCCACCAGTACCTTCAGGAAGATCTTAGGCAGCGAATAGTAGATTATAGCCTGGCACAATGCCCACCGCTGTGGTGTCGAGATAACGTGCTGTCTTGTCACACAGCGGGCCCAGGTTCGATCCCCGGTCGGTAAAAGTTTCCTGGGTTGTTTTTCCGAGGTTTTTCCTCACCTGTAAGACACGTGAGGAAATTTTAAGGCCCAAACGGTCCCCGAACACCATCTGTCCATCATTATCATCATTAACATATTCATTAAATTCAGGATTAAGGCCTCTCCTGGTGCATCATTATCACCGTATATCATCAGGGCAGCGTTACTCCGCCTTCCTGGCGTCCCAACCTCAGAAGTGGGTTACAATAACGCCATGCCAGGAGAGAATACCAGAATATCGAAAATGACAACATGGCGGTATTGTGTGTGTGTGTGTGTATATATATATATATATATATATATATATATATATATATATATATATTATAAATATACTGCTATAAAGTAAATATTCTCTTTAATAATTTGCTTAACTGATATATTAGCCGCTAGATGGCAGTTGGAAGATCTTTCCGCTACCTCTTGTGTGAACTGAGAATACTACATGTATAAGAAAATTGTATGTTTCTCTTGGAATTCTTGGGTAGCTCAGTTAGTTAGAGCGCTAAAGGTACAGACTTTAGAGACTCGAGTTCAAATCCCGACTCAAGCATTCTTTTTTCTTTTCATATCATATATATATATATATATTTAATACCATCAGTCGTAAAAAAAGTAAAAAAATAAACAAAACGAATGGCACAGAAAGTGGCTGATTTTGCGATACGTGTTGCTTGCCAGTTTCTGCTGAATCTAACATAGGAAAGAAGACCCCAGAATATTGGTGGTATGTAAGGCCTACTGCCGAAGCATGTACGAATTTGATGTAACACTATATTATGCAATCATTGGCCCCCATGGATAATGACTGGCAGCTGTACACCCACTTCTCTTCGCTATATTTGCTCTACTTTACCTACTTCGGTATACATTCTTCTTCTTCATCCAGGGATTAAACCTGTTGGCTCCTTCCGGTTTCATGAAAGCTAAAATTGTTAAAATTATTCAGACTACCTTCTGCTTGATCGCCCAACATTTTTTCTTCCGTGTGGTTTATAATTTAGCAATATTTTTGGAAATTATGATAATCTTGTAGAAGATTTCCGGGCTGTTGGCCGTGGTCTTGAGGCTTGTAGTTCCCCGACGTTTCGCCAGACACTGCGTCCGGCATCCTCAAGGGTTGTCTTGAGACTTAAGACTCTCAAGTCAACCCTTGAGGATCTTGTAGAAGATTTCTGGGCTGTTGGCCGTGGTCTTGAGGCTTGTAGTTCCCCGACGTTTCGCCAGACACTGCGTCCGGCATCCTCAAGGGTTGTCTTGAGACTTAAGACTCTCAAGTCAACCCTTGAGGATCTTGTAGAAGATTTCTGGGCTGTTGGCCGTGGTCTTGAGGCTTGTAGTTCCCCGACGTTTCGCCAGACACTGCGTCCGGCATCCTCAAGGGTTGTCTTGAGACTTAAGACTCTCAAGTCAACCCTTGAGGATCTTGTAGAAGATTTCTGGGCTGTTGGCCGTGGTCTTGAGGCTTGTAGTTCCCCGACGTTTCGCCAGACACTGCGTCCGGCATCCTCAAGGGTTGTCTTGAGACTTAAGACTCTCAAGTCAACCCTTGAGGATCTTGTAGAAGATTTCTGGGCTGTTGGCCGTGGTCTTGAGGCTTGTAGTTCCCCGACGTTTCGCCAGACACTGCGTCCGGCATCCTCAAGGGTTGTCTTGAGACTTAAGACTCTCAAGTCAACCCTTGAGGATCTTGTAGAAGATTTCTGGGCTGTTGGCCGTGGTCTTGAGGCTTGTAGTTCCCCGACGTTTCGCCAGACACTGCGTCCGGCATCCTCAAGGGTTGTCTTGAGACTAAAGACTCTCAAGTCAACCCTTGAGGATCTTGTAGAAGATTTCTGGGCTGTTGGCCGTGGTCTTGAGGCTTGTAGTTCCCCGACGTTTCGCCAGACACTGCGTCCGGCATCCTCAAGGGTTGTCTTGAGACTTAAGACTCTCAAGTCAACCCTTGAGGATCTTGTAGAAGATTTCTGGGCTGTTGGCCGTGGTCTTGAGGCTTGTAGTTCCCCGACGTTTCGCCAGACACTGCGTCCGGCATCCTCAAGGGTTGTCTCGAGACTTGAGACTATCAAGACAACCCTTGAGGATGCCGGACGCAGTCTCTGGCGAAATGTCGGGAACTACAAGCCTCAAGACCACGGCCAACAGCCCGGAAATCTTCTACAAGATCATAATAATAACTCCGGCCGTGAAAGCCTAAGTCAATTTTGGAAACTTTCTTCTGGCATTCTATCAACATCTTCTTTCCAGGCATTCCTATATTTAATTATTCGGTCTGTAAGTTTGAAAATATATAGTTCCTTTCATATATCTTCATTTTTTAAAAATCTCATCTCAGCTGCTTCCAATCTTTGTTCTTGGCTTTTAGTGATCGTCCAACATTCTGATCCATACATCCATTACTTTATAAAATTTAATTTTTGTGTTTTTAAGGGTTTAATAGAGCTACATATTAGATTAAATATATTAAATTTATCATTAATATCTTAAATTTTAACAATGATAAATTGAAACCCAGGTATTTAAAACAATTCACTTGCTCTAAAATGTTTTATCAATTACTATTTTTGATCTAAGTTATCATGTCCTTTAAATTCTAAAGGTATATATTACATTTGTAAATTAAATTGTCGGGGACCTATGCGTTTGAATTGAATCTACCTTCCAACCAAGTTTAACTAAGAACATTATTTTAAGTTATGATATGGCGAACAAACTGATAAAATCAAGCAGCTTAAATTTGAAAACAGGGACCCAATTTCACAGGAAATGATGTCAATAAAGTTGGATATTCAAGAAATAATCTAGTGTAAAGATTTCGACACTGATTTGTATAAATAAGGTTATATCAGTCTGAAGGTGCCCAGTCATGTGTGTGAGTCAAACGTGAGCGTGAAGTTTGGTGGCAGATCGTTCAAGCGAAACTCTCACAAGATCTATCGCCCAAGCCAACTAATCTACCGAACAAAAACTGTATACTAGACCCTTCAAAGTTATATTACACTGATGGATCAGCCTCATGGGCTAGTGGTCAGTTCATGAAGTACCGGGTTTGATTTCCGGCCAGATCGTAGAAATTGTTCCTTAAAGGGAATTATTCCTATCGTAGCCCATGTCTGGAATTTAAGTTAATTTTAGGTTAAGAATTTTCCTGACGCTTCAATATCATTTATCATTGGGGTAACGTAACTCCGCCATTCAATGCCCTAATTTAAAACACTGGTCAACATGATTTTTGTCTCATGAGTATCAATTGTTGTATTTAATGCAGTTTTTTATCGTGTTTTCAAATATGTATTCGGAATTTCTCCATCATCCATAGTTTTTTTATTTGAATTTCAATTAATGGATTTAAATAATTATTTTTTAATAAACGTTTTTTCGACCATTTGTCCATTGTAAAATAAAACCAAATGAGCTAACTCAGGAGGTTTCAGCTATGGAAAACAGATATCATGGCAAATTGAATCCTAATATGCTGCCCGATTATTGCTGGACCATCAAGAGGGATGCTCCACAGGCGAAATATAGCAGAAAATCTTCATTTCTTACTTTCTAGGTAAGTCCGAATGTTCGAATATTGTGTAGTTACGAATGTAGAAAATATTTAAAGTGTTTGAAATTAAAAATTCATGTCTCTCGGAATCTTGCGTGATGGAGAAAAACCGTATCATATTTGAATTCAGGAGAAAAAATACTATCAGAATCACATATGTTTCTAACCGAGACAAAAGAAAAAGTTTATTTTTTGTTGCTCAGTGTTATCAAATAAAATTGGTGATCCATTTTAACGTAAAATGCATTGTCGGTATTTTCAAAGCGCATTGTATGTCACGTAAAAATATTGCGAAATCCATTTTCTTCTAAATTACCCAAAAAAAATCTAAGCTATGTACCTTGCAATTGTTGCAGAACGCTGAAAGGGGAGGTCACATTGCGCACAGTGAGAGGTGTTACTCCCAGCCACGTTATGTATTCTCTACACGCATTATTTTATAAGGCAGAGAACGGATATAGGAAGATTTATAATTCTAACGGCGTTCCATCTTCTATCATGAAGTCATGATCACCGGACATCAGTCATGCCAACCTTATCTCAGCGAACTGTACATTCAACACATGTTTACTTCATTTTTTTGCTCATAAATAAATTGCGAACAAAGAGACTAATAGAGGACATACCACTAACCTTAAGGGTCACTCATATTTTACTTCGAACAATACAGGGACATTTATCATGCAACATGTTTCATCATACAAAATATAACAAAAGAGAAAGAAAAAATTTGCGATATGCCTTAGATGTTGGTAAGGTAAGCTTATGAGAAAAAATCTGTCAATAATGCTTGAATTGAACGGCGTTATGCATCAACCGGCTATGCACCACTGTACAAGTTTCGAGAAATAAAATATGAAATTATTGTAGTGTCACGGGTGCTTTACAAGTATACACAGTTTCAAGTCGATCCAATGTTTCTAAGTGGGTGAAAATCGTGTTAAAAAATTCCGTTACATAAATACAAAACACTTTTTTTGGTTTTATGATGATTCTAGCCAGGATTTTAGAAAATGAATATGAAATTATTGTATTGTCGCGGGTTCTTTACAAGTATACAAAGTTTCAAGTCGATCCAATGTCTCTAAGTAGGTGAAAATCGTGTTCAAAGATTCCGTTACATAAATACAAAGACACTTTTTTTTTTATTTTCTGATGATTCTGGCCAGGATTTTAGAAAATGAATATGAAATTATTGTATTGTCACGGGTTCTTTACAAGTATACAAAGTTTCAAGTCGATCCAATGTCTCTAAGTAGGTGAAAATCGTGTTCAAAGATTCCGTTACATAAATACAAAGACACTTTTTTTGATTTTCTGATGATTCTGGCCAGGATTTTAGAAAATGAATATGAAATGATTGTATTGTCACGGGTTTTAACAAGTATACCAAGTTTCAAGTCTATTCTATGTTTCTAAGTGGGTGAAAAACGCGTTGAAAGATTCAGTTACATAGATAGATAGATAGATAGATAGATACAGGTCAAGCTAATATAAAGTGTGTAAAAATACGTTTAAAGTCAATCTTTACTATTTCTAATAGCGCCAAACTAACAATACTGGCCATTGCAAGTTATTTTCCTTGTTTGACAGTTATGCATCAACAACCTAAGAGAGGAAACATTTGGCGCTTAGCTGCATGATGCAAAATTTAGATCACAATTTATTAAGATCTAGTTTTGTAGCCATTTGTTGCAAAACATAATCTCTGATAGGAGTGATGGCGTTTACATTTTTCTTTAATAATAAGACTATACTTGAAGATTTGGCGCTAAAAGTGTGTGTACACTTAATTCATGAGCCAGTGCAACAGATGACATAAAAATATCGATTTTTAAAAATGGCGCTTACCCGGTTGAGTCATAGGACTGGCAATAATTGGAGGTAGATTCCTGGGCGATCAAAATAAAGAATCAAGAATCGTAAAATAACAGATTTTTAATTATATTCACTGATATAAACATTTAAACTCTGGTAAAATCAATATTAATATATGTCAGTGAAACATGGACCTTCTCCAAGACCGATATGTAAAGACTGAGTTTATTTGAAAAGAAGATATTAAGAAAAATGTATGACCCAATATGCGACAAAGGAATCAGCCTCATGGGCTAGAGGTCTGCGTTACAGACTACTGTTCATGAGGTCCCCGGTTCGATTCCCGGTCAGACCATAGGATTTTTTCTTAAAGGAAATTATTTATATGATTGCCCATGGTCTGGAATTTAGGTTAAGAACTCTCCTGGCGCTTCATTATCATTTATCGCCCATCATATCATCGAGGTAACGTAACTCCACCTTCCAGGTGCCCCAACCTAAGAAATGGATTACAATTCCGACAATGCCAGGAGAGAAAGGCAGAAGTGTCATAAAAGACAACCTGGTAGCATTAGACAAAAAATAATTCGACAAAGGAGAATGGTGTATAAGATACTAGTACTATCAGTTGTATAAGTCTGCTGATGTGGTTACATCAATTAAAGTTTCAAGATTGCTTTGGGCAGGGGGCGAACAAAGAATGACTGAGAAAATAATGGAATGTTAAGAAGGAAAAAGGAATGTGGGACGACAGAGACTGCATTGGATGGATGTAATTTCTGAGGATCGGAAGAAGCTGAGAACCGAGGAATGGTAGCTGGTTGTTAAAGACAGAAATGCCTGGAAGAGTGTTCTAAGGTAAGCCGAGGCTGAAATCGCACAGCAATGCTGATGATTATGCTGATATGAATATTATTACAGAAGCGTTAGTTCTCTGATATTCTTGAATCAGCAATGTTGATTCATTCATTGAGTCTATTTGAACCTTCATGAATTGAATCGTTTGAAAAGCATAACTCATATGCACTATCAAACCCGTAGGTTTATGGCCGCACGTACATAAGCTCTCCACACATCCCTATCCTGAGCCAATGATTTTAAACCATCCCCTGTATAATCTACTTCCTTCAAATCATGCTTAATGTTATTCCCGCACTTCATTCTTGGTCTACCAACTGGGCGTTTTTACCTCTGGTTTTACTACAAGAAGGGGGCACGCCGTAGCGTAGTGGTTAAGGCGCTCAGCTACAAGCCGGAGGGTCGAGGGTTCAAGTCCCGTTGGGGTCAGGATTTTTAAACTGACCCAAACCATCTGGCGGCACTATGGCCCTGGGGTCGACTCAGCCTCTAACTGAAATGAGTACCAGACGCTTGTTCTGGAGTAAAGGCGGCCGTCACGCAGAGCTGACAACCCGGCTGACATAAAGTGCCGATTGTCTAGAAAAAGTGGGAGCCTTAACCTCCTACTACCCCAAGGGCCTCCTGAGGCCTGTTGTGGGATCACTTTACCTTTACCTTTACTACAAGAAGCTTCCATGCACGTCTTTCATTCCCCATTGGGTGCTACTTGTCCTGCCCATCGCAGTCTACGAGACTTAACTGTTCTTATTATATCTGGCTTCCTATAAAGACCATGTAGATCACTGTTATATAGTCTTCTCCATTCACCTGTCTGTTCATCTCTCTTTGGTTCAAAAAATTTCCTAACAACTTTATTCTCAAATACTCCCTTGAAGTAAGACTCCATATTTGGCATCCTTATAATATAACTGGTAGAATAATAGTTTTATATATTTTCAGTTTAACGTTGTTTGAAAGGAGTTGGGACGTCAAGAGACTCTGTAATGCATAATAGCACGCATTTCCAGAATTCAGCCTATGTTTAATTTCTTTGTGCATCTCATTCCTATTTGTTCCTAGGTATTTGAATTCAGCCACTTCCTCAAAATTGCCCTCATTTGTCATTAACTGTCCATTTCCATTATATACGTTATTTCTATGTGTGAACATATATTGTTTTATCGAAGTTTACTTCGAATCCCAATTTCTTAGTGTTAGTCACCAGAGAATGCATGTTGCCCATTAGTATCTCCTCGCTATCACCTCCCAAATTTTATTATTATTAATATTATAAGTCTCTATTATGAAATGGATATTTATTTTTATTAATCTACAAAGTACATTTTTCAACTTTAATGATTTTAATGTCCCTCAGGGGTCCTCATCTAGGGGATATGTGGATGGCGACCACAAGGTGCCCAAGCTGAGCAAAACATTTCTCCCACTTACTTGTGTTTTGCATTCTTTTAACTTTACTATCTAACCTCTCTTGGTTAACTCTTGTTTTTTTTTTCGACTCCGATGCTATTAGGGCATCCGAGGGCTAGGGAGTCTTTCCTTTCTTCCATTTCTTCTTTCCTTTATTTTCTTTTCTTCTCCAGAAAAGCCTGACCAGAGGCTATAAGATGGCAGCCCCATCACTGGTCTTGCCTTCCTTTGGCCAGCAACCAATCGAAGGGACTATTATTATGCTTTCAAGTCTTATACGAGAATTTCCCGGAAGGATCAAAACGCTGGAGGGAAAATTTTCTATAGGATCGTAACAGGCCTTGACCTAATACTTGGAAGGAAGAAGATGATTTTAATGCCATTTATGATAATTTCTCATTACAGCACCTGTACGTATGTCCAAATCTTATTTACAGTAATTCGATATGCCAATATGGAGAAGAGTTGTAGAAAATATGAAATAAATTTACTGTTTAATCGACTGAATCAAATGTATGCATAAAATTTAATTCCAATTGCCCAATGGTGCCGGCATCTTGTAAAACACTGCTGTCAATAATTGGATAGTCCTGACCTCGGAAATTTCTATTTGATTACATCTTCAGAAGTCACGAACAAATGGTCCTGGGAATACGGTCCATTCAGCTGTGATATCTCCCACAAGTATGTTAATTCGTAAAATAAAATTAAAGCAAAATAAGGATTGTGAATAGCTGGCGGAGAGATTCTTGGAAGGGAATCCCGCCTACTCCAAGTTTGCTGACCCCAAGTTAACCCTTCCGGCACATGCAGGTGCATTTCAAATCCTCCCCCAACTTGGCTATAATTAAGGGGTCAGCAATAGGCCATGTAGTTTTCCTTATTGACATTCGATACGTACTCTCACAAAACAATTTTTTTTTTTTTGCGCGATAGTGCGTTTTGTTGTACTTATAGAATGGCGACCATGACTGAAAATTCAGCTTCCTACATTTCAGGGTTGCCAACCAAAATAACTATAGGCCTACTGTAAAATTACATATTACAAACCTCGTGGGAAGTAAACACCCTTTATATACAAAAATAGGCCTATATCCAGAAGATAGTGTTAACACCAATCAAATCACTGGATTTTAAATGAATTGAACTTTATTTGAAACAATACAAAACAATAAATACGTACTTGCCGCCATTTTATGACTGATTGGTGTCACGGCCTGCTGTAGTCTCAACTAATAAACATTGCCCACACTGTTAACGTTAGTCAGTTGTTTATAACGAACGGAAATATTTCCAACAAAGATGTTATAATTTTACTATTTATTATTTTGAAAACACCATCGCGCAAAACATAATGTACAACGCAGGTTTGTGAAGTGTTTTACAGAATCTCGCTATCGCTCGGTTTTTAAACATTTCCTCGATTCTGTGAAAGCCACTTCCCAACCTCGCACTGTATTATACTATTTAAAATACATTACGAAAGATCGTTCAGGTGACAACGTAAAAGTTGAAAATATTGAATGCTGTCAAATATTGAAAATAAATAAATAAATACATTTGGTACCTGATATCTCAGTTATCCTCAACTATTGAATGTAGTGAAATATTTAGGAATCCTTTCGGAAATATATGTTTCATCCTCTGCTTCTGTACCATTCCAAAGAAGAAGATGAAAAATATGTTTCGAAAGGCCTCCTGAATATTTCACAACATTCAACAGTTGAGGGACGACTGTGATCTCAGGTACCAATTTTATATTTTTAATTTATCAGAAAATAAATTTTAAAACACAAATACGTATATTGGCAATACAGTACTAAAAATAACAACTATAGGCCTATACATATATTATTAAAATATATAACTAACTAACTCACTGGATTTATCGAACCCGTAAGTTCATGGTCGCACGGACATCAACTCTCCATAGTGAGCTAATGTTTTCCAATCATCTCCTGTAAAATCTACTTCCCTCAAATCATGGTTAATGTTATTTTCCCACCTCATTATTCGTCTACCAACTCGGCATTTTTCTTTTGGTTCTCCTACTACCTTCCATGCCATTCCTCATTCGTGCCACATGCCTGACCATCGCAGTCTACGAGACTTAACTGTTCTTATTATATCTGGTTTTCTATAAAGATCATAATTATAGCTCACTGTTATGAAACCTTCTCCATTCGCCTGTCTCTTCATCTCTCTTTGGTCCAAAAATGTTCCTAACAATTTTATTCTCAAATATTCTTTTCTCCTCCCTTAAAGTAAGCGTTCATGTTTCGCATCCATATAACATAACTGGGAGAATAACTAATATAGAAAAATAAGATTACGAATACCTAAGAATAAAGTTCTTAGAAAAATGTTTGGACCAAAGAGAGATGAACAGACATGCGAATAGAGAAGTTTTCATAACAGTGATCTTTATAAGAAACCAGATATAATAACAGCAGTTAAGTCTCGTAGACTGTGATGGGCAGGACATGTGGCACAAACGGAAAATGAAAGAGAGACATGAGAACTTGTAGGAAAACCAGAGAGAAAACGCACTGTTGGTAGACCAAGAGCGAGATGGAGAATAATACTAAGCATGATGTGAAAGAAGGTAAATTGTATATGGGGAAATTTCGAAAAACGTTTCAGGATAGAGATATATGGAGAGCTTATATCCGTGCGGCCATGAACCTACGGGTTCGATAGTGCCAGTGAGCGAGTTATAGTTCACCGGGATGGAAAATATTGCATTATATAGCTTAAACATGTAATTCGTTTTATGGCTTTCCAGTAGTCTTTATTTTCAAAATATATCCCCATAATAGACTCAACTCTCTAGCCCAATGCAGTTAAACCAAGAGGCTAAGTGTATGGTCTATTGTATTGTTTTACTTTATTACATGTTAATGGCACAATAGGACGTTAACACTGAACGACTCTCCATTTGTGGAACCAATAAAAGTCATCGATTGCAAAAGAACAGAGCATTTTGTAAAAAAAAGTAGGCTATATCCCCTTACACCAATTTCCTTTCGATTTGTTTCTAAAGTAGTTAGAAACTAATTGTCTCGTGATTCAAATAAAGTATTTGCACAAATAGCCCGCACTATATATGTATTTGTTTAATATGGTTTCATTGTATTTGGTAACTCAAGGCTACAGGCTACATGTATTACCAGAAAATGTTCTATTGATGGCTCAACTTCAGAATAGGTTACTCTATGCTCTTTCATACAACATTATGACTCACTGGCTGTATCGAGCACTTAGGTTCATGGCCGTACGGACATAACCTCTCCATACATCACTATACTGAGCTTATGTTTTCCAATCATCCCCTGTATAACCTACTTCCCTCAAATCATGGTTAATGCTATTCTCCTACCCCATTCTTGGTCTACCAGCTGAATCGCAACCAAAAATATAACTTAAACCTCTTCAGCAATAATAATAAGGGTATAAAAATTTAAATATAAAAATAATAATAAAAATTACCGACTGAACAAATCAATAATTTATTATAAAACGCAAAGGGATTAAAAAAATTAAAGGGAACTTTCCCTGTGTTTTTTCCCCCCCCTTCCAGATGCATCCATGCACATCTTGCATTCCCCATTCGTGCCACATGTCCAACGCATCGCAATCCATAAGAGTTGCTGTTCTTACTATATCTGGCTTCCTACAGCTCACTTCATGTAATCTTCTCCATTCATCAGTCCTTTCATTTCTATTTTGTCAATTTTTACCTCATCATCACCCGGTATCATGGCAGCTGCTGCAGTCTTCCGAAAACTAAATGTCATTCCTTTCTGTTCATCCATTGATCTTCCTCCAATCCCTCTTCTATCCAAGTTTTCTTCGGTCTTCCTCTCTCCTTCTTCCATTGGGATCAATTCCATAACAATTTTAGGCAATCTTTGTTCTGGCATTCTTAAGAACTTTATTCTCAAATACGTTCCTTCCTTAAATTAAGACTCCATGTTTCGCACCCATAGGGTATAATATAACTGGGAGAATAACAGTTTACATACCCATGCCGGAGAAGTTGAAGACAATAAACCAGACGAAAAAAAACACCTTGGTCCTTTCAGTGACGATCTTTCACCGTACAAATACAACCGCCAAGAAACGCGGACGTGGGTTCCACTGGTGTAAAATTTTCCGGAGGTAAAATAGTGCCCTATTCGTTTCTCCGGGCGGGAACTACTTGAGGAAATCCGTGCCAAAGGCCCACTACTATTTCGGTGTGCATCAGGCCGTTGAGGTTGTACAGTATATTGTACACTATAAGGAATTTGAATGAATTACCCACTGCAGTTACGCATGAATATAGGTGATTCGAGCAACTCTAATGTGAAGCTTTCTTAAATCTTCTTCTTCACTTCACGGGCTAGGCCAATTGTCTGTTCCACCTCACAGTTGTTCTGTCCATCTTTTCACTGGCCGTCCTACATTCCTTGAACCTCTTGGCTAGTAGTTAAATTCTACTTTTGATAATCTTGTTACGTCCATTCTTTCCACTTGTCTAAACCATTTATCTATATATTCTTTGATTTTATCATTCAATGGATATATATTTAACTCTGTTCTTTTATCTTCATTCTTTACCGATCCAATCTTGTGCAGCCTTTTGTTCTTCTAAGGAAGTTCATTTCTACGCTTTCTATTCTACTTTGTAATTTTTTGGTCAATACCTAAGTTTCACTCCCATAAAGTAATGCAGCAATTGGCAATGTTTTATAAAACTTCTATCTACTATCTCTTCTTGTTTTGTTCTTTCATGTTTTATGTATAGTTCCAGATAACATTTGAAATTTCGACAGTTTCATATTTATGTCTCTTTCAGTATTTGTATTTATAGTAAAATCACAACCCAAATAATTAAAAAAATTTACTTGATCTTTCTTAAATATAACTCCTAAATATTTTATGCATTATTTCACCTTTTAATTTGTCCAATTTTCTTAAAAAATTAATTACTTACCATTTTTCTACATACATTCTGTGTTAAACTTTCTATCCCAGATATGTTGCAAATAATTCCCTTGGAGTTTTCTATCAACCTATGCTATGTGTAATGTTACCTTTCTATGTCCTGAATAGCATAGCTTACATAGGCTTACATTTTTAAACCGACCCAAACCTTCTGGCGGCACTATGACCCTGGAGTCGACTCAGCTTCTAACGGAAATGAGTGCCAGACGCTTGTTCTAGGGGTAAAGGCGGCCGTCACATCAAGTGCCGATTGTCTAGAAAAAGTGGGAGCCTTGACCTCCTACTACCTCAAGGGCCTCCCGAGGCCTGTAGTGGGATACTTTACTTTTACTTTGCATAGGCTTAAATAAACTAACTCCACGGCGCGACAGGCCTATAGGGCCCTTGGCCTACCAGCCGGCCGATGACCTCACACCCACGTGTTAATCACAGACGTAGACAATCATCCAGTCATCCAGCCAGAGGTGACAGGTGGTCAGTATGTCGGGTTACCCAGCCGTAATACCTGGCTTTCACAAAGTTCAATTCCTAGTTATTGTAGCTACCCCAAATTCCTCACGATGCTGGGTGGACACCAGTCCCATACTGGATGAAATTCCGTGAGAAATTTTCTTCTCCCTTGGAGACTCGAACCTGCGCTAGTCCCGTAGCTCTGAGGCATCTTGTCTTAACGACTAGAATTTTACAAGATTGCTTTACATTTATCGCAGATCTTACATGTAAATAGAGCGTTCCTTGGTTATCGTTGCCACGACCCAAAAGAAGTAGATAAAAATGCTGTCGCACGCTTAAAAAAATCGCAGAAGGAATTAACTAATGGCCTGGGACGACAAATAAGAAGTGGTTTGTTAAATTACACAACCGCCTGTAATGACTCATTAACAAAACAAACCACGTGCAATCAGATTTATTACCGACTTCCCTCATCTCCAGGCTCCTATTTATTTACATTTTTAGCATTCAGACCAGGTCTCTTGCATTTTTACTCCAGGCACAAAAATAAAGTTGTTTTGCCATCACACGCTCACTATATTCCGATTTTTCTATCCTATGTAAACCTAGCGACGACAAATATCATTCAATCTCTACTATCAATAAATTATCGTAACTAATGCCACGAGTGACTTCCAAATTATCGATAAACTCACGAAGTGAGGAATAACGAAATCAATTAAGCTGTTTACTCACAAATCATTATTTAAATATAGTTATTTTAAAATATTTATATATTTAATGTACACGGCGATGTTTGAAAACAAACGAGAAACGCCTCATTTCCTTCTTTTGTTCATCACTGCAACCAGATCATAATATTATTTATTGCCAAAGGATCGCAATGTTGTAAGAATGCACCCTAGTGGAGAAATTTATAACCAACGTTATAGATATTAATAAATTTCTGATGTCCTATGATGTAAATATGCCAATTATATTTTTCTGAAACGTCATATCCTGGAAAACAATTCGCTTAAGAAAGTGCAAACAGTGTTTTTTTTTGTGATACAATCAAATGTTTTTATATTATCTCCCGCATGCGCTATCTGCTGACATTCATGCACTATTATACAATCTGGTAGCCGTATTTCTTAGAGAGTCATTTACTGCAAAATAATGCTTTGACCTATTGAGAATGTTAAAAGGAGGAGCTCTCTTTAGTATGATAAACTTCGCTTGATAAATTCGAGGTGAAAAACGGCTGTGATTGGTTGTAAATAAAAAATCATTGAAATGTGATTGGTCATTGACTCCCATTTGGGGCATGAGTTAAATAGTCTTACTTAATTATACTACATGTGTTTATAGGAAGCCAGATATATAAGAACAGTTAAGTCTCGTAGAAAGTGATGGGCAGGACATGTGGCATAAATGGGGAATGAAAGACATGCATGGAAACTTCTCTTGTAGGAAAACCAGAGGGAAAACGCCCAGTTGGTAGACCAAGAATGAGGTGGGAGAACAGCATTAAGCATGATTTGAGGGAAGTAGATTATACAGGGAATGACCGGAAAACACTAGCTCAGGATATAAATGTATGGAGAACTTATGTCCGCGCGGCCATGAACCTGCAGGTCCGGTAGCGCCAGTGAATGAGTTAGTTACTTAGAGCCATTTTTAAGTTTCCGTTTCAGGTGAACACCTACAATGGTTTTTCAACTTAATAGATAGCAGTGCATGAAAACTTCTATATTGGAAATTTTCATGAAAATCAGTTCAGCGGTTAAGAACTATCATCATCATCATCATCACTCCAGGGATTAGGCAATTGCCCGTTCCGACTTCATAATGCGTCAGCCCAACGTCTTCCAGGTCTTCCAACATCACGTCTTCCTCTTGCTTGATAATTTCTTGCTAACAATGGATATCTCTCCTTACTCATTCCATCCATGTGATCAATCCATTTCTGTCTGTAATTCGTGACTTTATCCAATAAAGGCTGTACTTTCAATTCTTCTCTTATATCCTCATTTCTTATTCTATCAAGTCTTGTACATCCTTTTACTTGTCTTAGGAACCTCATCTCCGCCGTCTGTATTCTATCCTTCTGTTTTTTTCACTGGAGCCCAAGTTTCACATCCATAATATTGTGGGAACTGCCATAACATTATACATTTTTATCTTGGTTTCTTTTCTAATTTTATTTTTGAATGTTCTCTGTATTGTTCCACACAACGTCTGAAATTTATTTATTTTGGAGTCAATATCTCTTTCCACATTATAGCCAACATCACAGCCCAAATATTTGAAACTAGACACCTGTTCTATACTTTGATTTTCTAAAATAATTTTGGATCTCACTGGATCTCTTCCTCTAAAAGCCATGGTCTTCGTTTTCCTTACAGAAATCTTTAGATCGTATAATTTACATATTTCATTTAATGCATGCATTGATTTCTGTAAGTCGTCTTCATTTTTCTGTATTATGATTACATCGTCAGGAAATAGAAGATTATTTATGCACACTTTATTATCCATTCTTATTCCTTGATTCACTAAAACTTTCCATTTATTTAAAATATCGTCTATATATATATATATATATATATATATATATATATATATATATATATATATATTAAACAAAGTGGGTGATAAACTACATCCTTGTCGTAATCCAGTATTTGTTTTCACTGTACCTGTTCTTTTGAATCCGGTATCTATAATTATATTTGTGTCTTCATATAATTTCTTTAAGCAAAACAACTTTTGCAGGCTGAATTTTTATATGTAACAGGGGAGATTGGAGAACATTAGATCAGGATACGGATGTATGGAGATGTTATGTCCGCGAGGCAATGAGCCTCCGGGTTCCATACTCCCACCGAGTTATTTACATGATTGGGCAACTCTGCTTAAATATAAACTTGACATCCAATTATTTCCAAGGCTAAATGAACAGCTGTCAATTCGAACAACACGAAACATAATGCATAATATTTACGTAGAAATACTGTTGTAAGAAGGGCTTCAAAGGAGGGGGGGGGTGGATTGAAGGAAGATTAATTATTTTGTATAATCGGCATAGCATGAACACTTGAACATTATAACCTTTGCATATGGATCGGTTTCACATGAGTAACGTAAGTCAAATACAAGAGAAAGCTTTGTACTCGAGCCGCCATATGTCAAATCAATTCACTTCAACAACATATTGAGTTACGGTAACTATTTAACTCATGTCCCAAATGGGAGTCAATGACCAATCACGTTTCAATGCTTTTTTATTTACAACCAATCACAGTCGTGTTTCACCAAATATTTATCAATATTAAATTTACCATATTAAAAAAGCTCCTCCTTTTTAATATTCTGAACAGGTCTGACCATTATTTTGCAGTGACTGACTCTATGAGAAATACGGCTACCAGAATGTATATATAGTGCATTGATGTCAACACACAGCGCTTGCAGGAGTTAATATAAAAACATTTGTAGCAATTTATTATACCACAAAAAGAAACCACTGTTTGCACTTTCTTAAATGTATTTTTTCCCAGGTAATAATCCAGAAAAATATAATTGTCATATTTATATCATACGACATCAGAAATGAATTAATATACAGTTTGATGTGTTTCATTTTTTCTCCACTAGAGAGCATTCTTATAATATTGCGTTCCTCTGGCAATAAATAGTATGATCTGGTTGCAGTGATAAACAAAAGAAGCAGATGAAGCGTACCAATCGTTTCTCATTTGTTTTCAAACATCGCCATTTACCTTAAATATATAAATATTTTAAAATAACTATACTTAAATAATGATTTGTGAGTAAACAGCTTAATTTTATTCGTTAAATAGTCCTAACAAATGCCACTCTTGATTTCCAAATTCTCTAGATAAATTCACTCCTCACTTCGTGAGTCGTGAATTTATCGATCATTTGGAAATCACTCGTGACATTACTTATGATGATGATGGCCAGATGATGTTCGGGGACCGTTTGAGCCTCAAAGTTTCCTGACATTTGTCTTACAGGTGAGGAAAAACCCCGAAAAAAACCTCACCCAGGAAACTTGTCCCAACCAGGGATCGAACCCGGGCCCACTGCGTGACAAGGCAGCACGCTACCTCGAAACCACAGCGGTGGATGTATCATCCAATGTTAATCACTCAATTAACATGTAGGTACATTACTATGACCTTGTAGAAGATTTTCGGGCTGTTGACCAAGGCATTGAGGCTTGTAGTTCCCCGACGTTTCGCAAGCCCTCCGGGAGGTAGTTTAAGCCATGGGTCCCTAGTTTGAAGGTTTTCAGGCTTTTAAAAGAACCGCAAGTCTTAATAAACAGATCCCTATGCAAAATTTACTGACATCAAGTACAGTAAAACGTGTCTTAACCGAAACATTTAATTATAAGAAGGAAACTTGCAGAGGCGGAAAAAAATCTCCACAACGGTAGGATTTTATATGTAAAATCGTCCTGTATAAGCCGGAAACTTTCATAACGTGGTAACGGAATGGTTTTTAAAGTACCAATAGTTAATTTTTACCTCAGTAAGACGAAAAATTATTCTTAAGCACGTTCTAATTGCAGTATTAATGACCACACGTCAAAATTCTGCATATGACGTTTTTTTCATTATATCATTTTACCTTCTTGTGTTGCCATTGTATTGCGGGGATACCCTTGCTTATGTGTAACAGCGGGGAATCCCTCGCTTTTACTTGCCTGCTTACGTTATCTGCGACGGAGTTGGGAAACCCTGCAGTCTTCCTGCAGTTGAGTTCATTCTCGCTTTTGTGTAATAGCGTTGTTTTGTTTGCCGTGCAAATTGAGCCGTGTTACATAGACTATTTTGTCTGTATTTCAGTTCAATACGTTGTCTTTAACCCTTAAATTGTCAATGTAAAATTTTCTCGTGTCAGTTATTTAAATGTTCTGGACCGCAAGGAAAATAAATTCATGTTAAACTGTGTTATTATTATACATTATTGTGTAATTTGACATAAATTTAAGTAATTTTTACTTGTGTCTTTCTATTGATCTAAAAGATAGATTTTTAATTTAAGGGTTAAAGCGTGCATGTAAAACCCTAACACTGCGAGAGAAAATTCAAGCCTATAATTTGGGAACCCTTTATAAGAAGGAAAACTGCCAAGACGGAAATGTATTTAAGGAACCGTCATGTTCCTTCATAAACAGGTTTTACTGTAATACCTTAGTTACCTGATTGGGTCGGTATGTTGACCACATAAGATTAACGACATCTTTAGGAAATAAGTGTAACTAAATAACTTGGTCGTGTAACTCCTAACAAAGTGGAGTCTAGGCCCAACATAGCGATGTTACGCCATTGTAGATGTATACAGTTTCTGTTCAATATAAATTATCTTCTCGGCTCTGAATGAGAAACAAAAAAACATAAAACTCAAAATATCCTGCCGACTTTTGAAAAAAATTATAAATCCAAGGAGTTTCATTTTCACTCACTTGGTAAAGCGATATCGACGCATTTTTCGTAAAATGTACTTCAATAAAGAAGCACTTGAGGATTGAGTAGTTCGGAGCAAAAGTGGACCAAGTCCATATTTGATTCTCTTGAGAAAAACTTATACAAAGTTGTAGTAATATATTTAATTGCAGATGAATTAAACATTGATTTTTTTACAGCGGAAAAGAACAAATATAAATACTTGATTCACTATTGCTCTTAAGAATTATTGCTATTTTGAATCCAAATTCACGTAAAACTAGGATTTTCACTTTTTGGATTTGGTCCACTTCTGCTCTGAACCCCTCATATAAAGCTCATCTTCAAGGTCAATACTTAAAGTCCCGTCGTTATCTCCAACACTCGACCCTGGTGAGGTCAACAGGTTAAAGAACAGATACAAACCTGGCAGAAGTAAAGGCAAGCACTTAAGACATTATCTATAAAACGTTCAGTGTAAGTCGACTCAAGTTTCCTCTCAAACAGATTGACACAGTAAAGACAGTTAAAAAACCACATAGAAATAATAGCGGGATCTAACTACAATGGTGTAACAGCCACTCTCACCCCTTTGTTAGGAGTTACTAAATCAAGTTAATTTATGTAAAATTGTAGACTTTCACGACAGGTGTTTTGATTCATGTATTTTATGTATTTCGGGCTAAATGACCGTGGTCTGGGTATATTAACACATTCAGTACCGTAAACCAGTTAAGGCGTTTAAAGAGACTATCGTGTATGCGGCCATCGGTCAGTTAACTCGTTTTAGAGCGGGCGCGAACAAATCGCATCTATATTCGGCGCCTAAATATTGTTGGCTTAGTATGTCTTGGAGATCATAGATGGCATGTAAATGTACATTTTCTATTCCCGTTTGACACGTTTAACCTTGGTGAATCCCCTTTTATTTTTAAAACAAACAACACATGGAATTCGTTCACCCAAACTTGCCTGCAGGCTCCAATGCAGTCGTATATGTTTCCCGTTATCGCGCTGTTGTTTGTGCATGAGTGAAACCATGGCGAAAGAAAATATCTCACTCAAGAAGAATTAGTGAATATTTTGTATAATAATGATTCAGATGATGAACTGATTCCTGAATTAGAAGATTCACAAAGTGAAAGTGAAGATGAACTTCCACTTCCTGAAATTGATACGCCGATACCATGTGATGTCAATCACCCAAGTTATTTCACCATCAAATCCTACTAGGGTACCTCCTTTAGGTATGTACAAAATTTGAATTTTCTAGGGCTAATAGTTTGTGAATAATGGCCCATTTTCTGAAGTGCCGCGAAAACGGTAGCTGGGGTATTTAAATGGCTGGCCTGTGGGTTTAAATGCCCTGCTCAGTGCCTGGTACCGAATCTGATTAACACTCAACGTTTCGTCTACTACTGCGTTAGACATCCTCAAGAGATTCTGCGTGCTCTTTGACCTCCTAAGTCTTCAAATGTCTGCTGCAGACTGGCTGTGCGAAGGACAGTTAATTGAAGTTGCATGGACAATCGCCCCTGCTATCATTTTAATTTTTATCGCAAATCCTTCTTTACGACTCCTTTAGTTGGAAATCGTGTCCTTATTTATACTCAAACATAAAGACACGATTTCCAACACACAGCCAGTCTGCAGCCGACATTTCAAGAGTTAGGAGGTCAAAGAGCAAGCAGAATCTCCTGAGGATGTTTACCGCAGTAGTAGACGAAACGTTGAGTGTTAATAAAACCAGACCACGGCCATTTAGCCCGAAAGACATAAAATACATGAATCAAGTTAATTTATTTAAGATTATTTTCTTAGATATGTCATGAATGGTATGCGGTCAAACCTATCATCCCAATAAGACATCTTGTAGGCAACTAAGCTATTACTAGAATGAATTTTGCACAGATGCCTCTTTATTCAGGCTTGTGGTTTCTTTTACGAGCCTGAAAAATCTTCAGACTCGGGACCCTCGGCTTCAAGTCCCTCCCGGAAGACTTGCTCCTTGGATTTTTCCATACTAAAAAAATAAATCAAGTTTTCAATCGCTCAAGATGGGGTTCAAAAGCCTTGAAACATATGTTCAACAAAAACAACCATAAGAGGTAAAAATACACAGACCAAATATCTCAATTATTAAATAAACATCTAAATGTTACTTCCGATTGTATTTTAAAATAAAAAATACATGTTATGGAAATAGTTGTAGGGCAAACTGAATACCATGAACCATGGTGCATATGTTATTGTTATTGATTCTAATTCAAAACGCACGAAGAAAAACTCCTTAGACATCTACTCGCATTTTATGTTACTTTACGTACAAAGGAAAGAACAACGTTTTCATATCGAAACCAACCTTGAAATTGTATCACATCTCCGTTCTGTTTTGAGCCAAGAGACAAAATAATTAGCTGAAAGATTTAACTGTAATTAATCTAATTCGAGTCCCCAATTACCTGAGAAAATAATTTGAACGTTACGCTTGGGCAACCCTTCGGATTTCACATCTGTCAACAATTGCATGCCGAAAGCTACCTTCTTCCAGAAAAGCGTTGTGATATACCAAAACCGTGCAAAAAAACTTTCAACTTAAACTAATTAACTCACTGGCACTATCGAACCCGTAGGTTCATGGCCGCGCGGATATAAGCTCTCCATATATCCCTATCCTGAGCCAATGTTTTCCAATCATCCCCTGTATAATCTACTTCCCTCAAATCATAGTTATTCTCCCATCTCATTCTTCGTCTACCAAATGGGCGTTTTCCCTCTGGTTTTCCTACAAGAAGCTTCCATGTATGTCTTTCATCCGCCATTCATGTCACATGTCCTGCCCATCGCAGTCTACGAGACTTAACTGTTCTCATATCTGGCTCCCTATAAACACCGTGTAATTCACTGTTATGCAGTCTTCTTCATTCACCTGTCTGTTCATCTCTCTTTGGTCCAAAAATTTCCCTAAGAACTTTAGAACAAATAGTATAAAGTCCTAACATTCCACGTTCCTAGGAACATGTCTCTATTTTGAGCCTTTGGCATGGGTTCCCCGAAGTAGTCCTCGCCCGGAGAACCGAATGGGGGACTATTTGACCTCCGAAAAATTTTACTCCAGCTGAACGCATGTCCGCATTTCTTGACGGTTGTATTTTTACGGTGAAAGATCGTCATTCTTTCGACCAAAATACTTTTTTCGTCTGGCTTATCGCCTTCGACCAGTCCGGGCATGGGTAACCCTATTGGCTGCAATGCTACCGCCGGCATAGCTCTCGGGATAATTTAAGCACGCAAGCCACTCCACCACGACAAAGTAAATATACCATGGATAACTTCAACCCCCCGAAGAGCTATCACCTTGACGTGGTGGTGGTGGGGGGCTTAGTACCCGATGAACCAGACGACCCTACTGGGGAAGATTGACTTAGGTTAATCTTGCTGGTGGGTAAGAGGCGAGAGGGGAACTAAGTATAGCTCACAACGAAGGAATGGCGTCTGTATCCATATTGGGCGGCCACATCTTCGTCAAGTCTTCAACGGTCAACAGGTCGACAAGGAATAGCACAGCTAAACTTGTAGGGCTTGAAGAGCGGAAGAAGCAGCCCTCTCTTGAGGGGTGGATACCCAGAGGAGCATGTTTGGAGGCTCAGATGAAGCAGTCCTTGCACCATCCTTGTCCTGCGAAGCGCTCGTAACGCTTCCAGGAGACATTCATCTTACTGAGAACTTTCATGGAAATCAGCCGGATTGTCATAAAAGGAACCGACCCAAGCAAGAGGAAGATGTGATGTGATGTTGGAAGACCTAGAAGACGTTGGGCTGATGCATTATGAAGTTGCAACGGGCAATTGCCTAATCCGTGGAGTGATGGTGATGATGATGACTTCAAGGCGTTTGAAGACCGTAGCGTAGTGGTTAAGGCACTGCACTACAAGCCGAAAGGTCGTGGGTTCGAGTCCCACTGGGGCCAGGATTTTTAAACTGACCCAAACCTTCTGGCGGTACTATGACTCTGGAGTCGATTCAGCCTCTAGCGGAAATGAGTACCATACGCTTGTTCTGGAGTAAAGACGGCCATCACGCAGGGCTGACATCAAGTCCCGATTGTCCAGAAAAGTGTCCTACTATCCCAAGGGCCTCCTGAGGCCTGTAGTGGAATACCTTTACCTTTACTTTACCTCTAGCTAAGCGATACACATATAATCAGAAATAGAAAACCGAATAATTAAACGTGCAAAAGTCATCATACAAATTTACATTGGTGTCTCACAGAAAAATAAAAGTAAGATAATTTTTTTCTAGGCATTTTCTCTAAAATGAGCAAGTCTTTGTTAATTTTGAACTGGCTGAAGGTTTTTCACTCAACGTGATGCTAGTACTTTTAACTGCATACAAATTCTTCAATGTGTATGAATTACACCATAAATTCAGAAGTTTATTCTTGGCAGAGAGCATTTCTTAAGAACAGGGAAAATAAACCACTTCCTAGAACGTATTACAATATTTTACAAGGAGAAAATGCACATCTCAGGAGTGGATAATTAAGTATAATTTTAGAAACAGCAAGACTATACAAAATAGAAAGGGCACCACTTTGTATCAGAACAAAACAATAATACAAAACTTATACGTTATTATAAAATAACATTTTTTTAAAGAAATGGTTATGATTTTTGTGTATTTTAGTATTTAGTTCTGTAGGCCTACGTACTTCTTAACCCAGTCGCTTCACGCTTAAATGCGCAATGCATTTCCCCAGAAACAGGATTTTACTTACCGTAAAATATAGTATATTTTCAGACATTCAAAACAAACAAAATATAACGGTACTTGAGATCACAATAAGGGTGAAGGCAAAAACACATTCCTCCACTAATCACAAATGTTTAACAAATAATTACCCTGCTAAGGGATGTACAAAAATTGCAAAATATATAACAACAGAGTTAAGCGAGTGTACCTCCTCTTCTGAGTTGAAGGCCATTTAACTGCCGACGAGTCTACCTCGTGTTTTGAGGCGAATGGGTTAATAGAGTGTTATTTTTTTACAAAATCATGTGAAATTTGCGTATTTTATGTAGCTCTAAAACTGATATACTCTAACTAACTGATTTATTTACAGGCACTATCGAACCCATAGGTAAATTGCAAGGCATACATAAACTTTCCATACATCCATATCCCGACGTAACATTCTCAAATAATCCCTGTATAATCAATCTACTTCCCTCAAATCACGGTTAATTTTATTCTCCCACCTTATTCTTGGCCTACCTACTGGGTGATTTCACTTTGTTTTCCTACAGAGTTTCCATACCCCCGTCTTTTATTCCCGAATGCGTGCCACATGCCCTGCTGATCGCATCTTAATTATTTGTATTATATCTGGTTTCCCATATAGATGACTTACTTCATTGTTATGCAGTCTTCTCTATTCACCTGTCTGTTCATCTCTCTTTGGTCAAAACATGTTCGTAAGAACTTTATTCTCAAATACTCGTTTAACTTTTTATTTTCTCCCTTGAAGTAAGAATCAATGTTTCACATCCTTACAATATAACTAGGAGATTAACATTTTTATATAAATTTTCAGACATTCAAAACAAACAAAATATAACGGTACTTGAGATCACAATAAGGGTGAAGGCAAAAACACATTCCTCCACTAATCACAAATGTTTAACAAATAATTACTCTGCTAAGGGATGTACAAAAATTGCAAAATATATAACAACAGAGTTAAGCGAGTGTACCTCCTCTTCTGAGTTGAAGGCCATTTAACTGCCGACGAGTCTACCTCGTGTTTTGAGGCGAATGGGTTAATAGAGTGTTATTTTTTTACAAAATCATGTGAAATTTGCGTATTTTATGTAGCTCTAAAACTGATATACTCTAACTAACTGATTTATTTACAGGCACTATCGAACCCATAGGTAAATTGCAAGGCATACATAAACTTTCCATACATCCATATCCCGACGTAACATTCTCAAATAATCCCTGTATAATCAATCTACTTCCCTCAAATCACGGTTAATTTTATTCTCCCACCTTATTCTTGGCCTACCTACTGGGTGATTTCACTTTGTTTTCCTACAGAGTTTCCATACCCCCGTCTTTTATTCCCGAATGCGTGCCACATGCCCTGCTGATCGCATCTTAATTATTTGTATTATATCTGGTTTCCCATATAGATGACTTACTTCATTGTTATGCAGTCTTCTCTATTCACCTGTCTGTTCATCTCTCTTTGGTCAAAACATGTTCGTAAGAACTTTATTCTCAAATACTCGTTTAACTTTTTATTTTCTCCCTTGAAGTAAGAATCAATGTTTCACATCCTTACAATATAACTAGGAGATTAACATTTTTATATAAAGGATGTGGCATAAGTCAGTTAATCACTGCACATTATGGTGGGCCGAAAAAACTCATTTTTTTTATTTCGAAGTTGTAAGAGCGCGGAAAAGTTGCGAATTATATAGCTAAAAAAAAGAAAAATATATATCAAAATCGGTTGACATCTTCCAGTCGCGCAAGGGATCTGAAGTTTGGCAAAATATGAAAAAAAACTTCATTTTTGCAATTTTTTTTAATATCAAGTAGGTATTGCTGGATCTTTGCTAAGCATGTTTATGTCTGCCTGTGGGATCTGACAATCAATACTCTGGAAGTTATTTATCAAAAACCAAAAATGCATAAAAATATAACTTGTTCATTATTCTGGCAAATTTTGGAGCTTATGCGCGACCGGAAGATATCAACTGATCTAAACCAAATTAAAACACAATGTTTTTAGGCTCTATTTGAAGACGTTACAAACTGTTACGTTACGAAAACATCTAATTAAAATATTAAAGAAATATTCTTAAAAATTAAGTTGTCTTCATATATTGTCAAACTTTAGAACCTTTGCGCGACTGGAAGATGTCAACCGATTTTGATTTTATTTTCTTTTCTTTTGTCTATATAATTCGCAACTTTTCGCGCTATTACAACTTCAAAATAAAAAAAATGAGTTTTTTTTCGGCCCACCCTACTACGGTCGCAAGGGGGAAAACAAAATCAGATTGGTCGAAACTGGGGTTTGAATACGGGACATTAAAAATACAATCTCAAACATTACTGATTTTTTCCCCTTGCAATCACGTGCAGTGGTTAACTCCTCACCCTGTATTAACTTTTTGAGAGAAGTTGGGGGCGACAATAGTCCCTGTAACGCATAATACCATGTATTTCCAGAATTGAACCTATGTTTAATTTCTTTCTGCACTTCATTTATGTTTGTAATTATTGTTCCTAGATATTTGAATGACAAGTTGATAGAGTGTATTTTTTTACGCAAAGCTGTCAATTTTGCGTGAACAGATTATGCCGTTATACATCGAAGCATCCAATGTGTATTATATAAAAGCGGATAGGTATAGAATTACTACAGATTTGGAATGAGCAAATTGCAGGTATTGTAAGTTATAATACAAGTCAAATCATTGTACCATATAAATGTTTAATGATATATTATTTTGCTAACGAGAGGAAAGAAAAAGCATTGACTATACTTATTCGGTGAATGGCTGTATAAATATTTACCTGCCTTATTTTCAACGAGTCCATGAGAGATGGTGGCAGAAATAGCACATTGGAGGACAGAGGAGGGGTATTTGCAAAGGTACGTGCGTCAGATCACTGCTGCCATTTTGAAGTCACGTTAAGAAAGTGGGATGTATTCTTAGCATAACTGAGATCATGAACCAGACGGTTATAGAAATAAGAAAAACAACCTCAGAATTAAAGCCCTAGCTATTTCTAATAAGAGCAAAGTTCTTGCTTTTAACATTGTACTTGCTGCTGTGCACTTTATTCTCTAATACTCCTGTAATGTTATTTTTTTGCACGATATTGCGTTCTGTCGTACTTACAGGAATGGCGACCATGATTGAAAGTTCAACTTCCAACATTTCGGGGTTGCCAACCTATTAATAACTAAATAACTATACTGTCAAATCAAATCAGATCGAAAATAGTAATAGGAAACAAAATCATAGAACAGGTGAATCATCTAAATTATCTAGGATGTGACATTTCATTTAATTATGATAATGATATAAATAATAAAATAGCAAAATTCCAGGGAATATGTGGTACGATAAAACGATCACTAAATAACAAAACAACAAGAGAGACCCAATTGAAATTTTATAAAATGTTGGCAGTACCGGTACTGCTCTATGGTTCAGAAGCCTGGATACATAAAAAACAAGATTTAAGTAGGATAACGGCGGCAGAAATGAAATTTTTGAGATCTGTTAAATGGTGCACTAAGGAAGACAGAATCAAGAACACAGAAATAAGACAGGAACTTGAAATATTTGCAATAACTGATAAAATAGATACATATAGACAAAAATGGAAGCAACACATAGACAGAACGAATGAAGATAGATATCCAAAACAAATAAAATACAAACCTAAAGGAACCCGGGATGTGGGCAGACCTAGAAAGAGATGGGCTGAAGTCGGAACGGGTCAACAGACCTAATCCATGAATGCAGATGATGATGATGACTATACTGTAATATTACATATTACAAACCTCGTGTGGGGAGTAAAACCATGCCCTTTATGTATACTAAGTACAATGTATATACAAAAATATATCCAAAAGGTAGTGTTAATATACATTATACGAAACAAATCACTGCATTTCAAATTAACTGAACTTTATTTGAAACAATATAAAACAATACATTAGATCTTGCCGCCATTTTATTCCTGATTGGTATCTACAAAGGCCTAATTCATGATGAATGATTAATATGAAAATACTTTAGGGAAACTTCTGCAGTAAAAACAATTTCATAGTTTGTGGAATGCAGGCTTTCACGGCAATCATGGTAATCATGGTATTAAAAGATTCCGGGCTATGTGGCAGTGGTCTATAACTGGCGTTTCTTCCAGACGTTTCTCCCTCAACTGCGGAGGGCATCTTCAGTGGCGAGCTCTTCCAGCTGTTGGTTCCCTGTCGTAGACTCGACTGCGACAGGGAACCAACAGCTGGAAGAGCTCGCCACTGAAGATGCCCTCCGCAGTTGAGGGAGAAACGTCTGGAAGAAACGCCAGTTATAGACCACGGCCACATAGCCCGGAATCTTTTAATACCAATTTCATAGTTTGTTAAGAGAGGAATAAATTAAAAAGCGTTTTAATTTGCAACTCTATTCGTGCTCCCAATCAAGAACCAGACGTAAATTTTCTCTTTTTCATTTCTTTTCAAGTTTCTGAATTCTTTCACACCTAATCACCTGGCGCGAAGATTTGAGAAGTTATCTTCTTACCACAATATTGACACTAGGTCACAAGATAACTATCTCTCTCCACAGCACTGCCTCTTATTCTACTTCTTTCACAGTAGCCTCTGCCCTCTACCCACTATAAAAAGTCTGATCATGTACCAGGAGAATTTAGAATGAGAGAAAATACTATACTTGACAGACCAGGAAGCAATACCCATAAACTACAATACTACCAATGTAGCTAAAACCCCTATAATCATCATCATGATTGGCACTATCGAACCCGTAGGTTCATGGCCGCACGGACATAAGCTCTCCATACATCCCTATCCTGAGCTAATGCTTTCCAATCATTCCCTGTATAATCTACTTCCCTCAAATCATAGTTAATGTTATTCTCCACCTCATTCTTGGTCTACCAACTGGGCGTTTTCCCTCTGGCTTTCCTACAAGAAGCTTCCATGCAAGTCATTCATTCCCCATACGTGCAACATGTCCTGCCCATCGCAGTCTACGAGACTTAACTATTCTTATTATATCTGGCTTCCTAGAAAGACCATGTAGTTCATTGTTATGAAGTCTTCTCCATTCACCTGTCTGTTCATCTCTCTTTGGTCCAAAAATGTTCCTAAGTACTTTATTCTCAAATACTTGTAATCTCCTTTCCTCTCTTAAAGTAAGAGTCCATGTTTCGCACCCATACAATATAACTGGTAGAATAATAGTTTTATATATTTTCAGTTTAACGTTTTTTGAAAGGAGTTGGGACATCAAGAGTCTCTGCAATGCATAATAGCATGCATTTCCAGAATTGAGCCTATGTTTAATTTCTTTGTGCATCTCATTCCTATTTGTGATTATTGTTCCTAGGTATTTGAATTCAGCCACTTCCTCAAAATTTCCCTCATTTGTCATTAGCTGTCCATTTCCATTATTTAATGGATTTCTATGTGTAACCATATATTTAGTTTTATTGATAATGGGGATTTAAATAGTGCAGCCATTATACTGTGTTCTAAATGTCATAGGTTCATGAAACTTTATGAATATGTAAAGAAAGGCACATTTTTTTTCACAAAAATTGTGATTTTTAATCGAAAATTGTCAATTCTCACCCACTGCCCCGGCGTATGCGGGTACTCGGTCAACGCAAATTTCAGATAATGTTCCTTAGACCCCACAATTCATCTCCCAGGTTAATTTAGTATTATATTTTTATCATAAGTAATGCCAAGAGTGATTTCCAAATTATAGATAAATTCACGACTCACGAAGTGAGGAGTGAATTTATCTAGAGAATTTGGAAATCAAGAGTGACATTTGTTAGGACTATTTAACGAATAAAATTAAGCACAAATCATTATTTAAATATAGTTATTTCAAAACATGAATATATTTAATGTAAACGGTGATGTTTGAAAACAAATGTGAAACGATTGGCACGCTTCATTTGCTTCTTTTGTTCTCACTGCAACCAGATCTTATTATTTATTGCCAAAGGATCGCAATGTTGTAAGAATGCACCCTAGTGGAGAAATTTATAACCAACCTAATAGGTATTAATTAATTTCTGATGTCCTATGATGTAAATATGTCAATTATATTTTTCTGCATCATTTCCTGTAAAATAATTCGTTCAAGAAAGTGCAAACACTGGTTACTTTTTTTTTGTGGTATAATCAATTGTTACAAATGCTTTTATATTATCTCTCGCATTCGCTTTCTGTTGACATTCATGCACTATATATATACAATCTGGTAGTCGTATTTCTTAAAGAGTCAGTCACTGCAAAATAATGTTATGACCTATTCAGAATGTTAGAAAGGAGATGCTTTCTTTATTATGATAAACTTTAGTTGGTAAATTCTAGGCGAAACACGACTGTGGTTGGTTGTAGATAAAAATCATTGAAATGTGATTGGTCATTGACTCCCATTTGGGGCATGAGTTAAATAGTCTTGGTAAAGATATTTGCACTTGCACTTAGTAAGACATGTTAAGAATTATTTTGAGTTTAACCGGCCACATGGGTCTAGTGGTCAACGTTTCTGACTACTGTTCATGAGGTCCCAGATTCGATTCCTGATCAAACCATAGGGATTTATTTTAAAGGGAATTATTCCTATGGTTGCTCATGGCCTGGAATTTAGGTTAAGAGCTCTCCTGGCGCCTTATTATAATATATCACCCATCATATCAACGGGGTAACTTCAGAAGTGGGTTACAATTAAGCCAATGCCAGGAGACAACACCAGAAATGTCGAAATGACAACCTGGGCATTGAATTTAAAAAAGTGATACTGTGGCTGCTGCTTAATTTATTATTCTGTCGCCACTTTAAAATAAAATGTAATCGAATGACGAATCACATAGTAGCTTGAGGTATGTAATAGGGAAATCCTGGATTCAGATCTTGGAATCGGCCAGACAGACTCTCTCGTGGTTTTTCCCCAGTTATTTTATATTATGTCCGCCGCGAAATTTTGAGGAAATGCTGAATTCAAATACCTAGGAGCAATAATCACAAACAGGAATGAGATGCACAAAGAAATTAAACATAGGCTCAATTCTGGAAATGTGGAAATGTGTGCTATTTTGTATTACAGGGACTCTTGACGTCGCAACTCCTTTCAAAAAACGTTAAACTGAAAATATATAAAACTATTATTCTACCAGTTATATTATATGGGTGCGAAACATGGACTCTTACTTTAAGGGAGGAAATCATATTACAAGTATTTGAGAATAAAGTTCTTAGGACAATTTTTGGACCAAAGAGAGATGAACAGACAAGTGAATGGAGAAGACTACATAACAGTGAACTACATGGTCTTTATAAGAAGCCAGATATAATGAGAACAGTTATGTCTCGTAGACTGCGATGGGCAGGACATGTAGCAGGAATGGAGAACGAAAGACGAGCATGTAGGGAAACCAGAGGGAAAACGCCCAGTTGGTAGACCAAGAATGAGGTGGGAGAATAACATTAACTATGATTTGAAGGAAGTAGATTATGCAGGGGATGATTGGAAAACATTAGCTCAGGATAGGGATGTATGGAGAGCTTATATCCGCGTAGTCATGAACCTATGGGTTCGATAGTGCCGGTGAGTTGTTTAATTAGCTGTCTTGGGATACCGTCGCTGCCTCGTAACACGGCGGGCTCGGGTTCAATACACGGTCGAGGCAAGTTTCCTGGGTGATGGTTTTTTCGGGCTTTTTTTTTTTTTCCTCACTTGTATTTGTGCTGCTTGAGTGGAAGAGAAGGCCTTATGGCCTAACTCTACCAGAATAAATAATATAATAATAATAATTATTATTATTATTATTATTATTATTATTATTATTATTATTATTATTATTATTAATTATTATTATTATTATTATTATTATTATTATGCATTGCAGAGACTTTTGATGTCCCAACTCCTTTCAAAAAACGTTAAGCTGAAAATATATAAAACTATTATTCTACCAGTTATATTATATGGGTGCGAAACATGGACTCTTACTTTAAGGGGGGGAAGGAGATTAAGAGTATTTGAGAATAAAGTTCTTAGGAAAATTTTTGGACCAAAGAGAGATGAACAGACAGGTGAATGGAGAAGACTACATAACAATGAACTACATGGCCTTTATAGGAAGTCAGATATAATAAGAACAGTTAAGTCTCATAGACTGCGATGGGCAGGACATGTTGCACGTATGGGGAATGAAAGGCGTGCATGGAAACTTCTTGTAGGAAAGCCAGAAGGAAAACGCCCAGTTGGTAGACCAAGAATGAGGTGGGAGAACAACATTAACTATGATTTGAGGGAAGTAGATTATACAGGGAATGATTGGAAAGCATTAGCTCAGGATAGGGATGTATGGAGAGCTTATGTCCGCGCGGCCATGAACCTACGGGTTCGATAGTGCCAGTGAGTAAGTAAGTAAGTAAGTATCATTATTATTATTATTATCACAAACGTCAGGAAACTTTAGGTCCCCGAACACCGTCTATCATAATCATCATCACATTCGCCATGTTTAGTATGTGTGTATGTGTGTGTGTGTGTGTGAATGGTGTGTTTCGTCTTAATATTGTGTCTCGGAGGAGCTGATGACTCATTCGGGGAGTATGTGTGTCATCCATAGTTAAATCTTCTCCCGATAGGTCATGCCGCTGTAAGGTCGGGTGGCGTGTGGCACGTAAACAGCGAGAGGTTAAACTGCGTCAATAATTATCTAACAAACATGCACGTAGGTTCATGGCCTCGCGAACACAAGCTCTATATACATCCCCATCCTTAGCTAATGTTTTCCCAGTATAATCTAGTTCCTCAAATCATAAAAAAACTCCAAGGGCGAAAGGCCTAGAAGGCCCTTATCCTACCAGCCAACTGCTGCCCTCACACCCACACGTGTTAATCACATCACAAAGGGTGACGATCATCTAGACAGTATAGGGGTGACATGTGGTCAGCATATCGGGTCCCCCAGCCGCTATAGCTGGTCTTCCCAACTTGGAGTCGCTACTTATTGTAGCTACCTAAATGCCTCACGATGCTGGGTGGGCACCGGTACAATACTGGCCGAAATTCCATGAGAAAATTTCTTCCCCCATGGAGAATCGAACCAGCGCAGGTCACGTAGCTCTGCGCCAAGACATCTTGCTTTAACCACTCGGCTACGGCGCGGGACCCCTCAAATCATGGTTAATATAATTCTCTCACCTCATTATTGGTACACCAACTGGCCGTTTTCCATCTAGCTTTCCTACAACAAGCTTCCATGACCTCTATTTCATTCCACATGTTTTCCAGATGTCTTGCCCAATTGCAGGCGTCAATGGAATGGAATATTTAATAGTGAATTTACTTTTAAATTTCAATAAAAATGATGATAAATAATGAAAATTGATTCTGGTGCATATTGAATCTTCTGAACCTCATATTGAGGAGGAAAAAATAATGTTATGAAACGGGAGATGTGTGTAATATGGGAGACTGACTCCGAGATGTCTGATCAAGTAGCTTGCGTGAAGGAAGAACCCCCCAAGGCTCTGGTTGTTCGTCAAGGTAGCCGCTGGCCTTCAAGGTCCTTACTGGTTCATCAACCTGTCACGAGCTAATTACCTACAAATCCATGTCACTTACCGCTTTTATCAGATCAACATTTATTCATCTACTTTTTCACATGAAGATTATCAACACTTTTATCAAACGATACATTAAAATAAAAGGAGTAAAATTTAAGCTGGAACGAAACAACAGATTGACGTTATCGTATGAGAAAAGCACTTTCTTTATTTTTAAAATAACGAAGCAACTCTATCGAGGAACACTTCCTTGCTGCTTCCACAGTTCTACATGATCAGGAATACACATTTTATTTTTATTATTTTTATTTGCGGTGGACTATAATACATTAATATTAATACAATTAAAATTAAATTAATGATAGAATGTATACAGAAAGGTATAACAGCTCGAATCTACTATACATAAAAAGAAAAGAAAGAAAAAATACAAAGAAAATAATAAACTATAATGAATTAATCTATCGCTTATTATACAAGGCATCAGGTAAATATATTAAGAAATTTTAAAACTATTTTATTAAATAATGAAAAAAAACAAATTATTAATCTTTAAAAAGCAATATTGGTGAGTTGTTTCTGTTAATAATTTTATTTTCAATTTGTTTCTGAAAGATGGTAAAGTTATTTAGGTTAGGTCGTTTCAGCTTGTTCCTATGAGATCTCAAAATGTGATTGGTCTTCCAAAAGACACACTTGAAATTTTAAAAAAATAATGGCGGTTCCAAACTACTATACGGGTCGCAACATTGGGTTTTAACTAAAAACCAGGAACGAAGAATATAAACTTCAGAAATGAGGTTCTCGAGGGGGTGTGACTGGCTGTACAATACAGGAAACGTGGTGAAGATACACGAACAGAACATATTCAAACTATAATATTATAATTATACTGTGAAAAGGAAAATTTATGTCTGAACCAGGAATCGAACCGTAGACATCTAGTTCTCCAGATTAGTATGTAACCCACTACACCATTCCAGACTAGTCTGGAGAACTAGAGGTCCACGGTTCGATTTCTGGTTCAGACATTAATTTTTATTTTCGCAATATAATAATAATAATATTATATGATCAATTTATTCGAACTGTGTTATGAAGAAGTATTTTAGTCAGTTCTTCATTATTATCCACGTTGTGGGCGCAATTTTGAAGAAGTAATTCTTTTCCCATGTTATAACGATGTTTTGAAGCAGCTAACTCTCTTCATGCCCGATGTTGTAGTAACATTTTGAAGGATTAGTGTCCAAAAATAATAAGAATTACTGGTTCAGGTTGGGTTTGATTTTCCGGTAGAGCTGGATTCTCTTCTCAAGGTCGAAGTTGGTAAACTAGATAGGAAAACACTTTAAAAATCACTAATAACTGATTCTTGTAGAAATAGTTGTAAATTTATTTAATATTTAATTTTCCAGCAGATCAAGTAAATATAGGTGGTATTATTCTTCACCGTCAATTAAAATTAAATTATTTTCTTTTCTTGAATCCACTATTTTTCTGGTATTAAAGATCACATTTTATCAGGAGAGCTGTTATTGCATCTATCCTTTATGAAAGTTGTATGCTGACTGACTAGTGTAATTCTGTTATAATTTTAAAGAACATTATTACATCACATGATTTTATATTTAAATTCTATTGGTTAATGGTCCATTAAATACCAGGTTTAAATTTGATTTGTTAAATCAAAAAGTTAATTGTTTTTAACATCCAATCAGAATTTAGTATACTTTTATTTAAAAATATTAAGTTAAGCAGGTGTTCCTATTACAGTTATAACAGAAAGCTTTATATTTCAGACAACAATGACTTAAGACACAATTTTAAAAGCATTATTTAGAAAAACTGCTATATAATACAATTTCTTTAATTGTCACTGAGACATTTTTATACAACAATAAACAATTAATTATTTAGATGTTTTTCTTTATTTAAGTTATATTTAAATATTAAAAGAATTTTAAAATATAAAATTATTAACTTTAACTTTCATATTTATTATGATATTAAAATTCTGCTATAGTTAACATAACAGTATTGAAAAATATTCAAGCTATTAGACAGGTTTGCACAATACAGAGATGAACAGAATGAACCACATCAATATAATGGATAACAGAATCCCGAAAGATTCTTCACTATAGACTACTAGGACGAAGAAATGTGGGAAGACCTGTAAAACATTGACAGACCAATTCTGACATGAGATGGGAACAGACCATAAGGTATAATCCTTGACGATGATGATGATAATGATTTTTGCTAGACTGAGAAAAGCTTTATAACTGGTTAATCAACACGCTATCGTCTGAGCCACTTCATTCGACTATTTTTTAGACTTTAATTTATTTATTTTCCTTAACATACACGTTAAAAATTAAAATGTACCTGTTGGCAGGTGCTGTCGTCCTCAACTTTCTTAAAATTATATTTATAAAATATTAATATATATAAGAAAATGTCAATACTTTTTTGTTGTGTACCGATAACGTAGAATCCAAGAGGAAATTTTATTCCATCAATCATTATGTTGTGTACAGTAATTGTTATAAGTTTTCCGTGACTGACTGACCATAGCTTGCAGTTAACAATTATAGGACACATTTAAGGTGTATAGAACATTAAAATGCAATTAATATTATTACATTTACGACTAGGGAGGACCAAAGTATGGTTTAACAAAAGAGTTTGTAAAATAAAACGAATTAATACGATCAAATCATTAAAAAACAAATTGGTAAAATTTTGCGTGTTTTTACAGGTTTTTCAATGAACAAACTAATGGAATAATTTAAACAAGTTTTACGTATTCTGGTTATATTTAAGCTAGAATTAAAAGGAAATGAAGTGCAGAACAAATTGTGAAGCTGTGGTTGTATAAAAGGAAACCGCTGATTTAAGACTGATATCTGCGTGTGACAACATTACTTACTATAGAATACAAATTCTGAGAAAATATAAATTATTCATTGTATGTAGGATACCCTCCATCTTCAATGTTTCAAAATTGCGCATTTCTAGTCTTCATTTTAGTAAGAAAATACTGTATGTCATCGTAATGAGGATTAAGATGTCGGCAACGGAAAGCTAAAATAAAATAAAAAATCTCGAATTCAACTCAGCACAATTTAAGTAGAATATTATATGTAATCACCGATGTTCCGATCTGATTATAGAAGTGATCTGTCTATCTTTTACTGGGTCTTCCTACATTTCTTCATCCTAGTGGTTTATAGTGAAGAATGTTTTGGTATTCTGTTATCCATTCTCTTGGTGTGATCTATGTATTCCTCCGTGTATTGTGCAATTATGTGTAATAACTCGAATGTATTTCAATGATACAATGATTATATCATGGGATATTACAAGATAAAAACATATTTTTAAAACTGATGAAACCAGAGGAGAATTTGATAAATAAAATTGAAAAGAGGAGGTTAAAATATTTAGAGGAAGAAATAGGCTATTTATGAGGAAGCAACACTTACGATAACCTAAAAAATATTCTAATGGACACCAGAGGCTCCGGTATTCGGGAAAGAAGATGATCATGGTACAAAAAATTTAAATAAGATTTTTTTTTCGAAGGGACTTCAAGCGGAAGTGTCCTTGATCAAGACAGATGGAGATTTGAAACAGGAACACAGCTTCGGCTGCAAAATCCCAGAATAATACATACATAGTTCTGCACAATAGCAGGTCTTTCACTGCAAACTCAGCATTCTCCACTTTCCTTAACTCAGCCTTCCTTTTTGTATCCGCATACAAAACACTTATTTTAATATTGTCTATCATCTCATGTATTTTTCTGCAATAATAATAATAATAATAGATAGATAATTGGTTGATCAATGTCTTTGATGTCATTCAATTCCTAATAGCCAATTTTGTCGGTCCATCCAAGCTCCTGGTTGTAGATGTTTCTCCTTCATGTATAAATATATTCTCTGACTCCAGGAAGTTTTAGGTCTTCTTCTGCCTCGTCTTCCCTCAGGATTCCATTCCAAAACACAATGGAAGAGGTAGCCGATCCTCTTCCATTCGCTGGACATGTACGTGCCATCTTAATTCCTGAGTTTTAATATAATCCAAAATAGTGTCTGCAATCTTCATTTTTCCCTTATAACTGGGTTTCTATTTTTTTCACTTCTTGAAATTCATGCTGCCCTTCGTATAAAATTAATTCCCGTTGCCAAAATATACTTATTTGTTGTTAACAACAACAACAACAATAATAATAATAATAATAATAATAATAATAATAATAATAATAATAATAATAATAATAATAATACACAAAAATAATAATACACAGAAATAAATGTAATTGGTTTCAACAAATACAAACAAAGCCAAATAATCGTTTATCAAAACAGTTGCTTCATTATAAACCTCTAGGCCAAAGAAATGTAAGTAAAGTAATCCCACTACAGGCCTCAGGAGGCCCTTGGGGCAGTAGGAGGTTAAGGCTCCCACTATTTCTGGACAATCGGCACTTGATGTCAGCCGGGTTGTCAGCCCCGCGTGACGGCCGCCTTTACCCCCAGAACAAGCGTCTGGTACTCATTTCCGTTAGAGGCTGAGTCGACCCCAGGGCCATAGTGCCGCCAGAAGGTTTGGGTCAGTTTAAAAATCCTGACTCCACCGGGACTTGAACCCTCGACCTTCCGGCTTGTTGCTCAGTGCCTTAACCACTACGCTACGGCGTGCCCCACCAAAGAAATGTAGGAAGACCAAAACGTCGTTGGAAACAAGACCTGCACTGCAGCATATAGTGCATCGGGGAGCGGAACGGGTCAGGAGGCGCATACATTGAAGATGATGATGATGATGATGATAATTTGGAAACTGCTGATATTCAATGAAAAAATCAATTTCATCAATAGTCAGTGATATATAACAAATTCGAAACTGCTGATTTTAAACGAAAAAATAATAATAATTAGAAATTACGAAACTGCTGATTTTCAACGAAAAAAATTAGAAATTTCGAAACTGCTGATTTTCAACGAAAAAAAAAATCACATCAATAACAAGCAACTAGTACAATAGTCAGAAAAACGAACACAAATGAGTTTGAATTCTTTAACATAAAATATTTGTAATATAAAAAGAACGGTAAGAATAAAGTAACTAGATATATATATAAAAAAGAGCATATGCAGGAAATAGTCAAGTAAAATATTCAATAATCATTACGTGAAAAGATCCCGATAACTTGAAAATTAATGATTTGACGATTAAGTCCTGTTGAACTTGTATTTTATAGATTTAGCGAGATTCGCAATTAGGTTTCAGAATGCAGTAATGCCAACTATGTTAATGGACTGAAATTGTTTAGTGCTATTTGTTTTTATTCAATTCATAACAAATAAGCAATATCAAAAAGGAACAGGTTTTACTAATTCTCGGAACCTGCATTACATTTATTTCCAGTTTAAAATTATCCTAATATCACGAATTCCTGTTGATAAAGTCAGACACGGAAATATATGGAAGACACTGTACGTTTCCTCATATAACTAGAAGATAACCATCTTTCCTTAAGAACCGTATTCTATCATACATAAATATGCCATTTGCTCGAAACTAAATAAATATTTATTTATGAGCTGAACGGCTCAATTCTGGAAATGCGTGCTATTATGCATTGCAGAGACTCTTGATATCCCAACTCCTTTCAAAAAACGTTAAACTGAAAATATATAAAACTATTGTTCTACCAGTTATACTATATGGGTGCGAAACATGGACTCTTACTTTAAGCGAGGAAAGGAAATTACAGGTATTTGAGAATAAAGTACTTGGGAAGTTTTTTGGATCAAAGAGAGATGAACAGACAGTTGAATGGAGAAGACTACATAACAATGAACTACATGTTCTTTATAGGAAGCCAGATATAATAAGAACAGTTAAGTCTCGTAGACTGCGATGGGCAGGACATGTTACACGTATGGGGAATGAAAGACTTGCATGGAAGCTTCTTGTAGGAAAGCCAGAGGGAAAACGCCCAGTTGGTAGACCAAGAATGAGGTGGGAGAATAACATTAACTATGATTTGAGGAAAGTAGATTACACAGGAAATGATTGGAAAGCATTAGCTCAGGATAGGGATGTATGGAGAGCTTATGTCCGCGCGGCCATGAACCTACGGGTTCGATAGTGCCAGTGAGTAAGTAAGTAAGTAAGTATGAGCTGAACTACCCATAACCTTAGAAATATAAGAATGCGGTAAATGCGAAGGTATATATTTGGGGCCTAAATCGGATTACTGATGTTTTTGGGCGCCTAAACATCAAAGTCCTTTAGCGTCTTTCCAGTGTTATCAAATAATTTACTACGTTAAAATATCGTACCACAATAAAACTTGTTTAATCCGGAACGCGAATAATGCGGAAATCTGTCCAATGTGAACACATTTATTGGTCCTAGCGAAATAATAGTAATTTTACATGTAATTATTTTGCAACGCGGAAACGGAGTTATTTCTACACAATTCATGAATAAAAATTAAAGCGGAAAGACAGAGATAAACTAGTTTCCACCTCATTGAATTCTGGTTAGGCCAAGAAAACAATAAGGAACGATTCCTGCCGTCGGGTGAAGAAGAGATTCTACCCGTACCTGAAATTTTCTTTCGGCCTCGCTGCACACCCGTTATGCGAAATACAAATACCTACCCGTCTTACAAATAACCACTGCACGGAAAAATCTTAAATTAGTTTAACTTCCGAGACTGATCTTTCACAGGTAGCGTTCTGAACTTACATAATATCATCATCATCATGAACAAATTCGTTTTAGGCCATGTGGCCTGTACGTTAAACCTAGCAAAGATGGTCTTGATCTTTCCCTATGTCTAGTTGGGGTATATTGGAATGCCAATTTTGGAAGTCTATTTCTTGCCATTTTCCTCAGATGATTTTTCCATTCTTGTTGGTATCTTTGTAGGTATATCTTCATTTAAACTTGTTACTCCAAGTTTTCCTCTGATAATAGTGTTCCTTTGGAATTTACGTAATAAAGATGGCTAAAACGTATGTATCATTGTCATTAAACGAAAAACTGAAAGTGATTGAAGATAAATCTCCCAATATCCGGACGGATGCACCAAAGTCAAGCTCTAGCTGTTGCTAAATCCCTAGGGAATAACGATTTCGAGGCATCTTCAGCTTGACTGGACAGTTTTAAAAGACGACACAATTTTGTGTGGAATGAAATTTGCGGGGAATCAAAGGATGTGGACGAAAGTGTAGTAAGTCAGCGGAAACCGAAACTGCATACTTTAATTTCAGGATACGTGACTAAGAGACATTTTTAACGCTGAGGAAACGGGACTGTTTTTTTTTCGCGCGTTACCGCCGAAGTCGCTCGTACATACTATACTTCAGTTTTCAACGGCAGAGGAACTACAATTAATCCAAGGTACGTAAAACGACATGTACGGTACTCTATAATCTAAGATTATTAATAAATTTTAGTTTTTTTATAATGTGGAAACAAAAATTGGTCCAATGCGATTCCGCTTTGAGCAAGTCTTATTGTATTAAATAAATGACATATTACTTGTCCAAGTTAAGTTTACACGCGGGAAACGTGCTAGGAATGTGCTATCGATTCGAAGACTGTGATGGGCAGGAAATGTGGCACGAATGGGTAAAGAAAGAAGGACAATGGAAACTCAACGAAAGATCATAGTAGGTAGACCAAGAATGAGGTAGGAGAATAACATTAACCACGATTTGAGGGAGGTAAAACATACAGGAGATGATTGGAAAACTTTAGGTCATGGATGTATGGAGAGCTTATGTCCACTCTCGGTGAGCGAGATTCGAGCGGCAGTGAATTGGGATCTTGACAGACTCTACCCAACGGTGAACACAATTCATTCTTAAAAACATTAAACTCATATGAAGTGTTGTGCAGAAAATTAAAGCTTTATTCCAGCAAGGATAACATATTTACAAATATATTGTTTAAAACAGAGATCACGTTATAGAGCTGCTGACGTCACAGGATCACATGATACATTCAGTAATTAATGTCCAAGATATAAAATTATGAAAGTATGTGGATTTTATTTTATTCGCGTGAAGGTAGGTTTATATTTATTTGTCTATCATAACACTTTATATGCAAAATACACTTGTTTCACTTTCACTTGGACTACGATACTCATTAACACGTGAAATGTATTTAATGCTCTGTTAATACAGAGCGTATATGAACTAACTCACTGGCACTATCGAATCCGTAGGTTCACGGCCGCTCTCCATACATCCCTATCCTGAGCTACTGTTTTTCTATCATCCCCTGTATAATCTGCTTCTAGAAAATCACGGTTAATATCATCATCCCACCTCATTCTTGGTCTACCAACTGGGCGTTTTCCCTCTGGATTTCCTACAAGAAGCTCCCATGCATCTCTTTCATTCCCCATTCGCACCACATGTCCTGCCCATTGCAGTCTACGAGACTTAACTATTATTACATCTGGCTTCCTATAAAGACCGTGCAGCTCTGTCATGTAGTCTTCTCCATTCACCTGTCTGTTTGGCCTAAAAATTTTCCTAAGGCCTCTATTCTCAAATGCTCGTAATCTTTTCTCCCCTCTTAAAGTAAGAGTCCATGTTTCACATCCATATAATACAATTGAGAGAATAAGAGATTTAGATATTTTCAGTTCAACGTTTTTTGAAAGCAGTTGGGATTACCGGAGTCCATGTAATGTATAATAGAACGCATTTCCAGAATTCTCCCAATGTTTAATTTATTTGTGCATCTCATTCCTCTTTGTGATTATTGTTCCTACCTATTTAAATTCAGCCACTTCATAAAAATTTCACTCATTTATCATTAGCTGCCCATATCCGTAATAGGCTTATAATGTATTTCTATGTGTGACCATATATTTAGTTTTATTGATATTTACTTCCAGTCCCAATTTCTTAGTATTACTCAATAGTATGTGCGTGTTGGCCTTTAGTATCTCCTCGCTATCGCCCAACAGTGCTACATCATCGCATAAACTAACAGCTTATTAATGTCAATGAATTGTAGGACTTCTTCATCCTCTGAAGATTTGATGGCAGGCTCTAGTACAAAATTAAATAGTAGAGGAGATAGTGCATCTCCTTGCTTCAACCAATTGTGGATTTAAAAAATATCCGAAGACTGTTTGCCTACACGCACCCTACTCTTTCTGCCATTTAGACACATTCGTGTATGCCTTTAGGAATCCCGAACTCCAGTAGGATACTACACAACATCGCCATCTTTATTGAATTGTATGCCTGTTTGAAGTCTACGTAGGCCTATTGTTGATGTACAGTACCATTATATTCCAATTTTTTTGTAAAATCTATCTTATACCAAAAAATCTGATCTGTTGTAGAACTGATTCTTCTAAATCCACATTGATCTCCTAGAATGTTATTAATACAAGGAGTACGTCTGCTTACTAATATTAACCATGATTTATTATACATAAATCCATCACTATTCCAAATGTCTGGGTCGCCTTCAGCAAATGCTCATTTATTAACATTGCACATAATGCAACAGAGTTATTTTATACTCAAAGGACGTGTCATTTTAATTATATTGCTATAAACAAAGTCGCCATTATGACACCATTTCCTTAGATACAAAAAGTATTGCGAAATGATGACATCACTCCTCTAAAACGATGAACAGGGGACAAGTTTAAAATTTAATGAATCACTGCAGATGACATCTCATTTATAAATCTATTACTTTTAACTTTGCGAGACTGGGAAAGTAAGAGTTAATATTTCAAAGTCAATCTGTTCCTTCAATGAGGGAATTTTAACGAGTGTCCTTGACCTCAAGTAGACCTATTCAATAAGTTACTAGACTCTGAACTGTGCCTTTACACCCACGCGTTAAAATAACTTATCTCCGATCATAAAATATATGGAAAAAAACCTGCTTCATGATATTGTGGTCAGGACTCCAGATTACATGTCCTCCGGTTCGATTCCAGCTCAATTTAACGTTTTCTTATTTAGGTTTAGGTCGTTTCAGCATGTTCGTATGAGATCTGATGTGGTTGGTCAGTCCATCTTAATTTTCGTCTTCCTTCATTTCTCGTCTAATAAAAAATACTTCAAGACCGAAAACTGCTAAACACAGCCATAACTTTACAAAATGTAATGACACACACGCAAGAATCAAACACACAACGAAAAACACCTCATTAAATAACACTGGTCAACATGATTTTTGTCTCATGAGTACCAATAGTTGTACTTGATGCAGTTTTTTATCGTGTTTTCAAATATGTATTCGGAATTTATCCAACACCCACAGTTTTTTTTAATTCAATTTCAATTAATGGATTTAAATAATTATTTTCTGCTTAACAAACATTAAGGGATTACGTCAAAATCAAAACATACAGTGGTGTACCCTGACTTGCAATTTGCAATGAGACCAGTTCCACACTGCGAAGAATTGCCCATACCAAAGCCTCCAGAACATGTGACATTAGATGAAGAAAGCTCATATTCTGATGGAAGTAAGGAAGAAGAAGAAACAGATTTTGGTGATACAACTTTTGAACAAAGCTGTTCATCTGAGCCTCATTTATTGACTCAAGAAGATCTTAACGATCTCATACGAGATTTAAAGTTATCCGGCAAAAAGGATGCAATCTTCTTCAAACCTTGCGTGATGGAGAAAAACAGATATCATATTTGAATTCAGGAGAAAAAATACTATCAGAATCACATATTTTTCTTTCTGAGACAAAAAAAAAAGTGCATTTTTTGTTGCTCAGTGTAATCACCCAAGACACACAAAAGGGCAGAAAAAACACTCACTTAGGCCTACCTACACCTCTCCGCTAAACCTCGCCAAAAACACTATTAGAGGATTACTCACCTAGAGAGACACCATAAAAAGACGCCAAAGACCAAAACCTTTCGATACTGATCAAGACGCCTGCGATACGTCGATACCATAAAATTACACACAAGAATGCTGCAAGGTTTTAGGTAGATACTGCAATGCTAATTTAGAAAAGCGAGATGGGTCCATCTTTTGGACATGTTGTAACCGATTGCTTTGATAATTCTGAATTGCTACAACTATATTTTGAAGTTTTAATTTATCACGTATATCTGTGTTTCTTTGCTTGTCCATTTTTGTCAAACCTAGGAGTGGACGTAAAAATCTCATCTGTGCAGCTTGCAATTTTAATTTTGATTTGATTCTTCTTCTTTTTCTTCTTCTTCTTCACTTCATGGGCTGGGCAAAATGCCTGTTTCGCCTCACAGTTGTTCTGTCCATCTTTTCAGTGGCCTTCTTACATTCCTTGATCCTCTTGGTTTGTAGTTAAATGCTGCTTTTGGTAATCTTGTTACGTTCATTCTTTCTACATGTCTAAACCATTTTTCGCTACATCCTTTGATTTGATCATTTAATGGATATATATTTAACTCTGTTCTTATATATTCATTTTTTAACCGATCCATTCGTGTGCATCCTTTTGATCTTCTAAGGAAGTTCATTTCTACACTTTGTAATTGTTTGGTCATTACCCAAGTTTCACTCCCAAAATTTTGATTTGATTTTAGAATGTAATATCCAATTTTCACTGCTGTATTTCAGTCCTGATTTTGCAGTTACATTGTGTAATTTCAATTTGGTTGCAGTTGACATTTGTTTATCAAAATGTACTTTATGACTGCATTTATTGCATTGTATTTCTGTAACTTTATCTCTGTGTCATTTCTTATATCATATATTAGGTGGCCGAGGTAATTAAATTCAGAAACTTGTTCAATGATTTGTTCCATCTAAATCTATTGCTATCAATTTATTTTACGGAAAACACAAAAAATAATACAAAGGTACAGAAACTGAATAAAAGCAAATATTCATGACATGATGTGGCCCTAGATATTTAAGAGTCTATAAAGAATGCAGTATAGAGGCCTAATTCGTTACTGTGAAGTCCATATATAAAATATATTCTTTAACTCAGTTTTATAAAAAATAATTAAGAGAAAAGTCGTTTAGCTACGTAGTTTCTCAATGATAACTGCACTGCAGTTTACAATTTAGTTTTATGTCATTTACATTTCCTGCTGATTTTGAACTACATGCATCTTCCGCTACTGTTACTTCCTCAAGGCTCGGTGCGTGGCCTACTCGCAATTCAAGCGTCACAATGAACATTATGATGTAATGAAACGAAAAAAAGAGTTAAATATAACGTACTTCCGTTTTTCTTTTCAATTGTGCTTCTATTAAATGTTAGTTAATATTATTCATAAGTAAGGCCATTAGTGATTTCCAAATTATCGTTAAAATTAATCATGCGTCAGATACAAAATGTGTCACATTGCCCGGACATTTCTTAACCATACAAACACAGTACACTGTAACCCACATAATATAGTATTTATACAAGAATGTATGTAGCGACTAGCAGATTATTGATTGTACAGCAGCTGTTCCAACATGTAATCTTGGTGAGTTACAACAATAATTCATTAAGCCAATCATAGCGACTATACAAACTACTATACATTTTTGACTAAACTTTCCAACGCGTAACATAACTTTTTTAATTACTTCATAAACTCCTGCCCAATTTTATTCTTAGGAATCATTCTTCAAATTATTTCCCACCATTTACAATTCATTTTATATACTTTCTAACGATTATTTGAATATTTTTTCACGATACTGAACTACATACAGACGTGGTATCCATATTGATTTTAACGAATATTCTGTGTTCCAGTGCAGCCAACATACAGTCTGTACTAATTAACTTACGCTAAATAAAATCAGCATGCATACTTTTTAAATTTGGTTAGGTTAGTTTTTAGGTTGATCTTTTACAGATTAGAGTAGGGCCTACTTAAATTGCGTTAGATTAGCATTTAGGTTGGTTGGCAACGAGTGTTCAAATATCGTGTATATATTGGCTGCATCCCGTGATTCCATAGTGTAAACTGCGTGTGTTGGCGAATGTTCATGGTGTATTGTTGGAAGTTGAACAAAATATTTCTTGTCACATGTTGTACACTATTTCCCTTCTTTTATTTCTTTTTTCCTCCCTCATTCTTTTTCTTACCTACGAGACAAAAAACGATGCTCTCACTGCAACCGCCCTAAATAGTTTTATTTTATTTTCAGTGATTAGCATTTCGTGACTTAATCTACTTGTTTGTAGTATTGTTTGCAACCTCAGACGATGAATTAAAAATGGGGGCACACCAATTAAATAATGTAGTTAAACAGATTTCAAAATTTCTTCCAAAAAAATCAATGGATATGTGTGGAAAACACAAAGAGTCAAAGTGCAATTAGATAGAAAAAATCATAGAACAAGTTTCTGAATTTAATTATCTCGGTCACCTAATATCTGATACAAGAAATGACACAGATATGAAGTTAGAGAAATACAGTGCAATAATAAAGGAGTCATGAAAAGAAATCTTGGTAAAAAAATGTCAACCGCAACCAAACTGTAAAATAAGGACTGGAATATAGCAGCGAAAATTGGATACTAAATTTTAAAGTCAAATCACAATTGCAAGCGGCGCAGATGAAGATTTTTACGTCCACTCCTAGGTTTGACAAAAATGGACAAGCAAAGAAACACAGATATACACGATAATTTAAAAGTTCAAAATACAGTTGTAGAAATTAAGAATTATCAAAGCAATTGGTTACAACATGTCTAAAGAATGGACCCATCTCGCTTTCCTAAATTATTATTGCAGCATCAACCTAAAGGACTTTGAGATAAATGAAGAACAAAATTAAGATGGACTGACCAAGCACATCTTGAGATCTCATGGGAACAGGTTCAAACGACCTAAACCTAAATAAGTTCATATGATGATGAGATACTTGTTAAAATTATTTTGTTCGGCTATTTTTGAATGTACGATGTATTTATTGTATATGTTAATAAATGTCTCATTTGGATGAATGAACTGTATTCAAGAGCCCTGCATTGAATAAATGAATGAATGAATATATAATCATCATCATAGTTCACTCACGAATTTAGGTCATTTCTTGACCTGTTTCGGCCTCAATAGAAAAAAAACTCCTAGCGCGACAGGCCTACAAGGCCCTTAGCCTACCAGCCGGCTGCTGGCCTCACATCCACATGTGTCAAACACAGAGGTAGATGATAATCAGCCAGTGTAGGGGTGACATGTGGTCAGCATGTCGAGTCTCCCAGCCGTTATAGCTAGTTTTCTCAACCTGGAGCCGCTACTTATTGTAGCTACCCAAATGAATCACGATGCTGGGTGGGCACCGGTTCCATACTGGCCGAAATACCATGAGAAAATTTCTTCCCCCATGGAGACTCGAACCAGCGCAAGTCCCGTAGCTCTGCGCCAAGGCTTCCTGCCTTAACCACTCAGCTACGGCGCGGGACGGCCTCAATAGAAACACCATCCAAAAATCTTTTGAGTGGACGTCCTGGCCTTCTTCTTCCTGCAGGTTGATAGCTTAACATTTGTTTGCGTATCCTGTAATCCTCCATCTGATGAACTTGTTGCATCCAACTTGACTTCTTATCAGACAATAAAGGTTCCATGTATAATTTTTCTAAGATGTCTTCATTTTTTATCTAGTAGGCTAATGTATATCCTGAACTCCTTCGAAGATATCTCATTTCGGCAGATCCAAGTCTCTGTTGAAATGAGATAACTTGTAAGGACTGCAGGATACACACTACTAGATCATAAAAAAAATAATTTAAAAATATATTTTTGTTAATAGCTAAATATTTTCTTTGATGCGTTAACATTGTATATCTAAGCCAGAAAAAAAAAGATAATAATTGTAATCGCCTTTAGATTAGTTGATTTTACGGCCGTGCATTGAACTCTCGGAATTAAAGACGGTTGATTTACTGGGCTGTGAAGCCGAGCATCGATATCCAGCCTGCGGTTTCCAAACAATGACAAACAAGATGCCTGCAATTTACATACCTGTCGATTCAAGGTCGTGTGCAACTTGTGAGTTACGTCTATCCGAGTCGAACACTTAATATGAAGTCACAAGTAGTTGAAGCCTCTCACAGGGCAAATATAAACAGAGTTTGCTATTGAATGTTGTCATTGCAGAAAGGCACCGACAACGCACTTCAAACAAAGTTTCGAGGAAATTAAAACTATTGTTTAGCACAATAACTGACGAATGTAGAAATCACTGGCACTATCGAACCCGTACATTCATGGCCGCTCGGACATAAGTTCTCCATACATCCCTATCCTGACCTAATGTTTCCCAATCATCCCCTGAATAATCTCATCATCATCATCTGCATTCATGGATTAGGTCTGTTGACCCGTTCCGACTTCAGCCCATCTCTTTCTAGGTCTGCCCACATCTCGGGTGCCTTTAGGTTTGTATTTTGTTATTTGTTTTGGATATCTATCTTCATTCATTCTGTCTATGTGTTGCTTCCATTTTTGTCTATATGTATCCATTTTATCAGTTATTGCAAATATTTCAAGTTCCTGTCTTATTTCTGTGTCTTGATTCTGTCTTCCTTAGTGCACCATTTAACAGATCTCAAAAATTTCATTTCTGCCGCCGTTATCCTACTTAGATCTTGTTTATGTATCCAGGCTTCTGATCCAGAGAGCAGTACCGGTACTGCCAACATTTTATAAAATTTCAATTGGGTCTCTCTTGTTGTTTTGTTATTTAGTGATCGTTTTATCGTACCACATATAATAATCTTTTCAAGTAGTGTGTTTTATCTAATTTTATTCCTTTATTTGTTTCTTCGTTCCATTTTTCTATTATATCATTGATGTATAGGTTAAATAAAACTTCAGCAGAAGAAATGCCCTGAATAATCTACTTCCCTCAAATAAAGGTTGGTGTTATTAACATTTATCTCACTGTAACTTAGGGTCAGTTTCACCAACAGAGGTAACTGTATTACGCCAGTTTTCCCCATGTATAATGCATAGCTTAAACTGGCCTAATACAGTTACCTCTCTTGGTGAAACTGGTCCTTAGTCTTCTCCATTTACTTGTCTGTTGATCTCTCTTTGGACCAACAATTTTCCTAAGAACTTTATTCTCAAATACCCGGGATTTTATCTTTCTTAAAATAAGAGTCCATGTTTCGCATCCATGTAATATAACAGTTTTATAGCTGTATTTTCAGTTTAATGTTTTTTTTATAGAAGTTGGTACAACAAGAGTCTCTGTAACGCAGAGCAACATTTATTTCCAGAATTAATAATAATAATAATAAGAAGAAGAAGAAGAAGAAGATAGATTCGTCCTAATGGGCACTGACTGATTGTTCTTTAGTCTTTTCTGTAGTCATTCAGCGATTTCGTGTTTCTTGTGCATTTCGCACTGTCCGCCACACAACTCATACACGCACTTCCCACTTGGTTCGTGATATTTGTTGATTCTGCACACCTTATGATGAAAGCCGTGTGTTACAACATGTCTTAGCTCTTGGTTGGTTTTCGTCCAGCATAGCTCCTGAGGTGTAGAAATCAGCACCTATCATTCTCTATTTTTCTCTCCTGTTGTTTAAAAGTTCTTGGTAAGGGTTAGTATCATTCTCAGACGTAGATCTTCTGTGTAGTTGAGTTCATATATGAGTCGTGAGGGTGCAGTTTTTCCAGAATTGTTGTTATCTTTAATTCCTTTCTACACCTAAATTCTTGTTTCTAATTATTGCTCCTAGAGAAGACTACATAACAGTGAACTACATGGTCTTTATAGGAAGCCAGATATGACAAGAACAGTTAAGTCTCGTAGACTGCGATGGGCAGGACATGTTGCACGTATGTGGAATGGAAGACGTGATTGAAAGCTTCTTGTAGAAAAATCTGAGGCAAAACGCCCAGTTGGTAGACCAAGAATGAGGTGGGAGAATAACATTAACTATGATTTGAGGGAAGTAGATTGTACAGGGAATGATTGGAAAGCATTCGCTCAGGATAGGGAATGTATGGAGAGCTTATGTCCGCGCGGCCATGAACCTACGTGTTTGATAGTGCCAGTGAGTAAGTAAGGTATTTGAATTCAGCCCCTTTTTCAATTTTTCCCCTCATTTGTCATAAACTGTCTATTTCCATTCTGTAATGTATTTCTGTGCGTGACCATATATTTATTTTTATTGATGTTTACTTCCAGCCACAATTTCCTACTGTCACTCAGAAAAGTATGTTGGCCCTTAGTATCTCCTCGCTATCGCCTAATAATACTACACCTATAGCCTAGAATAACAAACGAAATATTGAACAATCCTCTGATAACATCCGTGTGCAATGTTAACTTTTGCCTTCGGGTTTCTATTCTAATATGTGAACAGACGTAATTCAACCAAGCTGAATTTAAATATGAACTCAGTTTTCCTCCATCACATACCAATGTTTCATAATATAATATACTGTCTTGCTCTCGGTCCAACCATATTTATGATTATTAACTGCAGTTTCTTAGAGTAGCGTCGAAGTCTCGTAAGCACCGGGTCCGGGTTCGATCTCCGGTCGGAACAAGTTTCCTGGGTGAGGTTTTACGGGGTTTTTCTTCACCTATAAGACAAATGTCAGGGAATTTTAAGATCCAAACATCATCTGGCCGTCATAATCATATTCGTCATGTTTACTGGGTGTTTCGTCTTAATGTTGCATAGAAATACATTATATAATGGAAATGGATAGTTTATGACAAATGAGGGAAATTTTGAAGAAGTGGCTGAATTCAAATACCTAGGAACAATAATCAAAAACAGGAATGAGATGCACAAGGAAATTAAACATAGGCTCAATTCTGGAAATGCGTACTATTATGCATTACAGAGACTCTTGACGTCCCAACTCCTTTCAAAAAACGTTAAACTGGAAATATATAAAAATTTTATTCTACCTGTTATATTATATGGGTGCGAAATATGGACTCTTACTTTAAGGGAGGAAATGAGATTACAGGTATTTGAGAATAAAGATCTTAGGAAAAAATTTTGAATCAAAGAGAGACGAACAGATAGGTGAATGGAGAAGACTGCATAACAATGAATTACACGGTCTTTATAGGAAGCCAGATATAATGAGAACAGTTAAGTCTCGTAGACAGCGATGGGCGGAACATGTGGCACGAATGGGAATGAAAGACGTGCATGGAAGCTTCTTGTAGAAAAACCAGAGGTAAAACGCCCAGTTGGTAGACCAAGAATGAGGTGCGAGAATAACATTAACTATGATTTGAGGGAAGTAGATTATACAGGGGATGATTGGAAAACATTAGCTCAGGATAAGAATGTATGGAGAGCTTATGTCCGTGCGACCATGAACCTACGGGTTCGATAGTGAGTTAGTTAGTTCGTCTTAATGTTGTGTTGTCACGGAGGAGGCCTTGACACTGAAATAATCCCTCATTCGGTGAGGCCCTCCATGTCCTTGTATGCTCAAAAAAGTATAGGGCTATATGTGACCCTTAGTTAGAATCCCTCTCCCGACAGCTCGTGCCACTGTAAGGCCCGGGTGGCGTGGGGCATATAAAACCCAGATGATGTTCGGGACTGGCTTTAAAGTTTCTGAAATTTGTCTAACAGGTGAGGAAAAACTCTAAAAACAAGGAACTTGTCCCACTGCGTACGAGGCAGTGACGCTATCCTGAGACCACTGCGGTGGATTAAGTTTTATCGTAAAAAATATAAAAAAATCTTAACATTAAGTCGGAAGTTTGATGTCGGATGTGAAAATAATCACGGCCTGAAGTAGCAACAACTGGTTAAGAGCACTTAACTGATAAATTCGACACGAAAAGTTATGTAGCTTTTTAAGCAGTCGTTACTGAGAAAACAAGCAACATTATGCAATTATATAGTTAGCTATGGATAAAAATACAATGATAAAGATGTGCGTATGACACTGTGTCTGGTACAGTAATTAACCATACAGTCGCCTGTATGTCTCGCTTCCTTATAAGATAATCCTGTCCGCTTCTCATATAAATATCTTCACACAACATTACACCATTTTTTTTCATCCTTGTATTAACTTGAGGAGTCCATTATTCTGGTCTCGGGCAAAGCTCGTGCCCTCGAACGCAGAGGACCCGAATTTTTTAAAGGTAAGAAAAAAATTATCAGAATTTTAATTTATTTTAATTAACAAACAGGCATAAAACTGTTATTTTTGGTTGTTACATAGCATTTTTTTTGTTGTTACATAATATTTATTTATTTTACGTGATGGAGTTTTAAGAAGATCAGTTGGAAAATCTAGAATGGATAGAATACGGAATAAAGAAATAAGGGAAATTATGGGTGTACAAGAGGAGCCGGACATCATAGACATTATAGAAAAGAAAAGATTGCAGTGGTATGGTCATGTCAAAAGAATGCCAGAGCAAAGATTTCCAAAAATTGTTATGAAATGGATCCCAATGGAAAGGAGGAAGAGAGGAAGACCGAAGAAAACTTGGATAGAAGGGGTACAAGCAGCTATGAATATCAGAGGAATGGAGGAAGATCAATGGATGGACAGAGAGGAATGACGTTTAGTTTTCGGAAGACGGCGGCAACTGCCATGATACCGGATGATGATGATGATGATATCTGATGGAGTTGTCTTGGACAAATGTCATATTCAAGACATAACCAAATTTATTATAGACAGGAAAGGTGATATAGAAAGAATGGAAGACAACCGATTTGCAAAAAGAGCTAAAGCAGATAGACCAGTGGACGGGAGAAATACAAAACGAAGACCAGCCAAGAGATGGATAGACAGTGAATGCACATCCAATACGTCTTCCTCCGAGGAGTGATTTTGGAAATAAACAGGATGAAAATCCTACAAATTATGAAGAAGAAGAAGAGTTAAGACCATACACCCCTTTTGGGCCTAAGTAAGGAAAAGGGTTAAGGGCTGCCCCCATTTTGTTCTAGACAAGTCATCACTTGATGTTAGTCGGGGTGGTTGTCAGCCCTGCATGTCGGCCGCATTTACCCCTACTACCCCCCAAACATCAATCTTGTAACTCATTTTTATTATAGAGGTGAGTCGAAACCCCAGAAAGCCATGGTGCCTGCCGCCAGAAGGTTTGCGTCAGTTTAAAAATCAGGACCCCAACGGGTACTCGAAACCTCTATCTGTCCGGTTTGTAAGGCCGCACTGCCTTAACGCACGACGCTACGGGCGACCCACATGAATAATTCTCTATAAGGACCAATTAATGTCTGGTCAGGAATCGAACCCGGGACCTCAATGAAATGTAGCCATAAACGCTGACCACTAGTAACATGAGGCTGGTCTGCCATTTTTTTTTTTTTTTTTTTGCAAATTCCGCAGGTTGTTCCCCTTTCGACATTCCTGGTGTTCTCTGTCCCCTGGGGGGGCATTGCATACTGTAACCCCACTTTTTGAGGTTAGGGCGCCCTGGAAGGCGGGGTTTACGACGTTGGCCCCCCCCGATGATGAGGGGTGATGATGATGATAGTGGTGCGCCAGGAAGAGTCCCCCTAAATCCTAAGCTTAATCTAAGATTGAATATGAAGGATGATGATTGCGATGGTCTAATGATTTCGGGGACCTTTTTTGGTGCCCCTTAAAGTTTTTTTCCTGACTTGTTGTCTTACAGGTGAGGAAAACCCCCGATAAAAACCTCACCCAGACAAACCCGTCCCAACCCGGGGATCGAACCCGGGGCCCCCTGGCGTGACAAGGGCCAGCACGCTATACCCCCGATACCACAGCGGTGGAACCTCGGTTAAATACATAAAAATAATAAAACCTTTTAAACATTGGGCTAAGGTTCTGCAGAAGTTTTTTTTTTTATGCTCCTTACTTAATAGAACGTTAAAGATTTTCTTTGGTTTATATTTTTAAGGCGGCAATTTATTGCTCTTGGACGCGATCACGATCTGCAGCCCGGTCCGTGGGTCTGAAAACCATTTATATCCCGGCCTTGTTAACAGTAATAGAAGGGAAAATTTTAAAAAACCCTAGACAATTATGTAAGCCGAGTACATATTACTTTAGAAACCAACCCACTCTCCTTCCATCAGAAAGTAGAGAAATGAAATACTCAGAAAGAAAATAGCTCTCCGCTGGAAGGCCCCGTTTTGGTCACCTGAAATGTTTTACTGCTGGCACAAGTCACTCAACCGGAAAACTCGCAAAATGGAAACACTACAAACCTTTGGGTTTTCTTCCAACACTGTTATATGCTGGTCGGGCCAAACTTGGGAATCTGTACCTGCCAAAACTGAAGTTTACATCACTCCAGTTTAATGGCGCAAAAGGAAATGCAGAGGAAAATCTTTAGCCCATAAACTCTGAAGGACAAGAAATCTTCGAATACAACCAACTTCAAGTCGATTTATCCTCAACAACTGATCCCCGCAACAACAATGCCATCCCAGTAACAAATGGAAAGTGGGGAGGCCCCGTCCGCAAGAAATCCGGACGAACAGGTGGACAATAAAAACAACAATGGTTGGGAACCCTACACCAGGCAAGAATTAAACAGGCGCGGAGAACGCAAGACGACGAATGGGGCCTGACATCTTTTCAAAGAAAACGAGCCAGGGGCCCCCGCAAAATGGTCCCAGAAATTCGCCATAAATGGCCCAAGGAAAAGCTGGAAGAACGATGGAGAGGAACAAACCTGGTGTATTTTTTACTAATCACAGAACACATCAGTTTGGGTATACAAACCAAGTGCTACATCCCAGTCAACTTTCTCCACCACTGGAGTAGCTCCAACCACAACCGGGTGGAACACTCTTCAAGAATAGAGCCTTCACCCCCGGTACAGGGAGGCCCTTTTGCCAAAAGGGACATATCATGGCCTTTTATTTAATTTATTTTTTAATATGGCACTTAACTGACTCTCCCAGAAAGCGTTTTTATGTTTTTTGGTTTTTTTTTGTGGGGGGAACCACCACCCACCAACTATGTATTGGAAATTGTGTCACTTCTCAAACATTCATATCCCCCCTATGTCCCCGACAGGGAAACATCCATTTTTTTATGGAAGCGTCCCTGTCGACTATATGGGAATTGGTTCGAGGTGGTGAACCAACAATTTCCGGCTATTTCTAGGGATTCCCCCAACCCTCTTTAGCCCTTGTGATTTAATTATTTCGTCGTCGTTTGAAATAATTTTTGGTTGATATATCCCTCTTGCCCGCCCACGATGACTAGCCCCGTAGTCCGGTTATCAAAAGGTCCAGTGGTTTGGAAAACACATCCAATCCTACTTTTCAGTTTTTCTAGGTGGATTTAATGTTTTTCCTGTGTTTATTCTTTAATATTTCCTTCAGCCGCAAAACACTGAGAACAAATTGTCGATGAGACATGAACACAACAATTACAACCCCTCTCTCTAGCTTTTGGAAGCCAAAAAATTAAATTGGTTGTGATTTTTTGTTTAATTTATACAAGAGGTTATAATTTTTTTCCTCATATAAAATGTATCCCTTTGCTATAGTGGATTTCTATTTTTTATATTGCAATTTTTATTAATAAATGGATGGTTTTTCTTCTTGCCTTGAATTATGTTTAATGAAATTTTTGTTTAATCTTTACTGATAATAAATTTCAATTTTTTTGAACGTTAAAAATATAAAATTCAATATTTAATTAATGTGTGGAAAGTTAAACATTATGAGTTTTATAATCCATTAAAATTCATCCGGAGACAATGTTGTCTAAACAACTCACCTCATAGGATTCATGTTTCCATGATATCGCGATTTCAAACATAGTCATGTTCATCGTCAGCCATAAACTCCGACTGACGAAATTTCTGCGCGCCCGTCAACTATTCTATTATCGCCATCTTCAGTGCTGCCATCTATGGTTGAAAATTTTTAATGAACTTCGAAATCCAAATGGTAATTTTCCCGTTTTTTAGGGATATCAAAATTCCATTGATCTTTTTTTGTTTTTCTGAAAAATGTTATATTTTTTTTTTTCTCCCCCAAAACTGTCAATTCCAAAGTTTTTCTCTACTTGTTTTTTTAAAAGTTTAGCTTCTCCTCCAATTTAACAAAACATCAAATAAAATTGGAAGAGAAAAGCCTTACAACTTTTTAAAACAAGTAGAGAAACCTTTGGAAATTGACAGTTTTTTTTTTTTGGGAAAAAATAATACATTCAGAAAAAACAAAATAGATCAATGATTTTTGATATCCCTAACGAAAATTAACCCATTTGATTTTCGAAGTTCATAAATTCAACAACCATAATGAAAACTAAACTACAATGAAAAGAGGAACAAATAACATGAAAGATTTGAAGAAAAACACCAACCGCTTTTCGAAATAAAAGAACATAAAATTATCCGAAAGAAACAGAAAAAAGGGAAAGAAGATACACCGAAAGACAGCAGACCCGTTTTAAATAAACCCGGGGCAGGGCAAACAGGAAAGAAGACTGAACGAACTTGGCAAAGCAGCCGGAAAAAAGATTTTGGCCTGGAAATGTACAATAGGAAGGACTCAAACGCCAACACCCACCGAAAGCAAAAAACATAAAGAAATTTCCTGGAAAAAAACGTGCCATTAAAGGGGATTATAGAATGTGAAGAACTTCACACCCTCGGGACAGAGAAGAAAAAGCTTTTAAGATCGGTTTCCCTTACATCTACCTGGAAGAACCAACAGAAAACGCGGATTTCCTGGGCCCCAACAAGGAATTTAAAGGTTCCAGAAAGAAAATTTCGATTTCCGGAGATTACTCATGGAAGAAATGGGAAAGAAGACCGACGGGGTGGAACTACAAATTTCACCTTAAACAAGAAAAACGTGGCCAAAAAAAATGAACCCCCGGCAAGAATAAGGCAATAAATATTTACTACTATGGAACATAAAGAGGGAATAAGAAATGCACTAACCGCTACACCATACCAAAAGAAGACAATAGACAATACGGACGTCATGATACTCACAGAGACCTTCCTTACCGAAGACATAGAATTACAAGGTTACTACGCCATACATGCACTAGCAACCCCCGACGGAGGGAAGACCAGCAGGTGGAGTCACATGTTTCATAAAAGGGAGAACAGGAGATATTGAAGGAATTACCAAGGAGGAAAACATGATCATAGTACAAACCTCCACAGTAACAATAATAGGAATATACATACAACCAAGTGCTCCCATCGAAAACATAATAGATAAAATATCAACAGCCATCGAACAAACAAAAGCAGATAAAAATGTAATACTCGCCGGAGACTTTACTGCAGGCTCGATAAGGAAACTGCCAAAACACACATTCTGCTAGAGACTCTAGAAGAGGAAGGGTTCAAAATAGCGAATACAAAGGATACCCCAACTTATTTGCACAGAACGACGGCCACAGCACGATCGATCTAGTATTCTTTAAAGGAGAAAATCTAAAACTAATCAAACAAAACGGGCTATGGAACTCCGCAGCGGCACCCATACGGAAACACATCCCGATAATGACAAGTTTCCATATGAAAATACCACAAACGAGGAAAGAAGCGAATGGACCAAATATATACACCAGGCAAATACAACAGGAAGTAATAAAACTCAACGAAGAAGAAAACATCGAGAAAGCAAGGGATCTAATAGAAGAAGGCAAACTCGAAGAAGCCCTAGAAATCTCCACCCAAGTGATGAAGAAAGCTATAAAAGTAAGAAAAAGAAGATATGCACAAATATGGTTCGACCAAGAATGCTACAAGGAAAGGAAAGAAACATTGCATGCACTACACATAGCAAAAACCTACAAACGACAGAAGACCTAACCAAGTACGCAGAAAAGAGAAGGAACTACAAAGGAATACTAAAAAGAAAAGAGAAGAATATACAGAAAGACAAGGAAGAAAGCTAGCGGAGGACGCAAAATCAAATCCGTTTATAGCATTGAAAAGAGAATCTCACCCACAACAGGAGAAATTCACATACAAAAATGGGAAAGCCACTTCTCAGACCTACTGAATAAGCAGGACATGGACCGAGCATATGACTTGGACAAAACGAAACTCACACAGATCCAAGAACCGATAACAATCACAAGAACTCAGAAAGGCAATAAATGGAGGGAATAACAAAAATCTGCAGGCCCAGACAACATCTACATGGAACACCTCAAAGAATCGCTCGACACTTAGAGGAACTATGGAAAGACTTGATGAACAAATGCATACAGAAAGGAGAAATTCCGGAGAGATGGAACACAGCGACCCTAAAGATACTATATAAAGGAAAAGGGGACAGAGCATCACCTGATTCATTCAGAGGAGTAGCGCTAGAAAACGCCTCCTTTAAAGTGTTCACAAAGATCCTCAATGAAAGACTCCTAGAAGCGACCAAGGGACACATCCCGGAAAACCAATTTGGATTTACGAAAGGCAGAAGCACTGTACAAGCAGTGAATATCTAATGGACCAAATAGAAGACGCCCTAAGACATACAAGAGGGAAGTACCATGCAGTATTCGTCGATTTCAAGAAGGCTTTTGACTCAATAAACAGACAAAAGCTCATTGAGAAACTGAAACAGATGATCGGAAAGGAAGACCCACTAGTGAGAATAATCGAAGCCTGCCTACAGCGAAACATAGTCCAAGTAAACAACAATGTTGAAATTTCGGAAGATATAGTACAGACGAACGGAGTTCTGCAAGGAGATCCCATGAGCCCCACACTGTTTAACATCTATACAGCAGACGTGAACACCATAATCGAGGAAAACTCAAAAGCAAAACTAATCTTATATGCAGACGATATGGTGATAGGAGCTACAGAAAAGGAGGACATACAAAAAGCAATAAAAAGATTAGAGATCTGGGCACAGGAGAACAACGTGCAGATAAATGAAGAGAAAACAGTCCAGATGACATTTAGAAAAGGGGGAAAATCAACATCAAAAGACAACATAACACTACTCAATCAACCACTACAAAAAGTGGGAAAATACAAATATTTAGGATTCACTCTACAGACAACAGCAACGTCCTTCGGAATACACATCCAAGAAAGAGCAGCGGCAGCCATCCGAACATCATACAATATCCCGAATCTGGCCAACTTATCGACAGGTACAGCAATGCAGTTATTCAAAACGACAGTGGCACCAGTTATTACATATGGAATAGAGATAATTTGGGAAAAACTTAAGATCGGAGATCTGATAAGAATCGAAAAAGTGAAAGCAATGTTCATGAAACGGATCCTGAGAATAGGAAAAACAGCGCCATCTCGTTTTGCTTATGAACTCATGAGAGAGACCTACTTCATAGAGGACATAAGAACCCAATTCTATCTACAATCCACAGAACCATACCAGAAATTCATAAGCATCAGAAATAGGAAGAAGAAGGAAATAGACATAGATTTCTACACCACAACTGCCATGCTGGACGACAGATGGACCAGAGAGTGCAACCCCCAGAGACACGTCACAACACGACTCGCAGTACACGGATTTCACAACAAGATATGTACAAACAAGAAATTCCACGAGCCGACCGAAGAATGCAAGTGTGTGTTGTGTGGACAGAGATGCGGCAAATACCACATCATAACATGTGCGAAAAGGACAAAACCCATTACAGACTACAGCAAAGACTAAACCACCACTAATGCTCAACCTGAGTGCACATTTATTATTATTATTATTATAAATTCAACCATAGATGGCAGCACTGAAGATGGCGATAATAGAATAGTTGACGGCCGAAGAATTTCGTCAGTCGGAGTTATGGCTGACGATGAACATGACTATGTTTGAAATCGCGATATCATGGAAGCATGAATCCTATGAGGTGAGTTGTTTAAACAATATGTTCTCCGATGAATTTTAATAATATATAAATTATGTTTGTTTATAAGTTAATTGAAGTTTTTTTTATAATTCCTTGAGTGTAAATACTGTAGTATTAATGGGTGCATTTTGAATCATGTTATTTACTTGTGGTCTATTTCATTGCCCTGAATTTATATTTTAGGCTGAGTTTCTTCAGGTTTTTGATAATGGATTCTGTATTTGTAATGTTATGAAGTGGGATTATGGGAAAAGACTTTTTTAGATTCATACAAATTCTTAGTGCTTTTCTATAGACTGTATTTAATTTTTTTGAATTCGTTTTTCTTAAATTTAATAAAAAGGGTGCAGCGTATGTAAGGGAAGACTTTATTATTGTGTTAACTAAATAGATTTTTGTCATGTTGTTCAAGTGTGAATTTTTTCTTGAAAATAAATGGAGTGTTTTAATGAAACGTTGTGTTCTTGTAATTATTTTATTTATGTTTTCAGTTAGGCTAAGTTTATCTGTTATGGTGATTCCTAAGTATTGTATGTGTTTTTATATGGTATTAGTGTATTATCAATGACTCAGTGGCAGTTATTGGTTTATATAGCGTTTTGAAGACTGTAAATGGGCTTGGACACGGTGGAATTGAATTGGCGAAAATAAAATGGCACATATTCTACTAATCTCAACTTTCAGGGGGGGGGGAATTAATTCCCCGTAAATACATGTTTTTGCAAAAAACGTTTGCAATGACTTTTATCCTGTAGATACGTAAAAATATTGTGATAAGTGAAAAAATATATCTAATATATAAAAATAAATGTTTGTTTGTTCGTACTTTATGCGCGGCCATACCGTTCATTCGATTGTGATGGAGTTTTTTGCAAAATGTTCAGGAGATTCCCGGGATGAACATAGGCTATAAGAGAGTTGTGATACTCAACTCCTACACCCTTAAAAATACTCTTTGTAGTCAAAAACGTGAAAAAGTCCCTTTTTTAAACCCTTAAATGGCTTACGCTGCCTAAACCATAACACATACACAAAATTAATGTACACATAACTGAATCTCTACAGAAAATTCCGCGAAAGCATATGTTTATCTTTTAAGGACTATTTAACTCATGCCCCAAATGGGAGTCAATGACCAATCACGTTTCAATGATTTCTGTTTTACAACCAATCAGAGTCGTGTTTCACCAAATATTTATCAGTGTTATAATTACCATATTAAAGAAAGCTCCTCCTTACAATATTGCGTTCCTTTGGCAATAAATAGTATGATCTGGTTGCAGTGATAAACAAATGAAGCAGTAGAAGCGTACCTATCGTTTCTCATTTGTTTTCAAACATCGCCGTTTACATTAAATATATAAATATTTTGAAATAACTATAGTTAAATAATGATTTGTGAGTAAACAGCTTAATTTTATTCGTTAAATAGTCCTAACAAATGCCACTCATGATTTCCAAATTCTCTAGATAAATTCACTCCTCACTTCGTGAGTCGTGAATTTATCGATAATTTGGAAATCACTCGTGGCATTACTTATGATAACTCACAATAACCATTTTTGTCTTTCATTGATGCTAAGAAGATCGGAGTAAGTACGTTCCCGGCAAAGCATAGCAGCGCACGGCGGGTATTCTTTTATGGATAACTCAAAATGACGAATTTTGTCTTTCAGCTCATTTATGTCAAGTACAGCGGGATGCGTAGATTCCCGGGCAACGACGGGTAATCAGCACGGGGTATCTAAAAATATTAAATGACGATATAAATTTATATTTGTTTTCCCTTCTATTTATTCAACTAAATGCAAAAAACACATCATTTATTTAGGCGTAGCAGCTAGTGTATCATAAAAATGGGCATAAAAGTCATGGATATGCCCCTCTTTCCACTCAAAATTAAACTTGCATTTTGCTTAAAATCTATTAAACCTTAAATTCATAATGCATCCTAATTTATCCTACATCTGTTGGTTTAATTAATTTGATAGTTTAAATAAATAAGGAGAAAATGAACAAAAAAGAAACCACTTAAATATGTGTCTAATCATAAAATATACCTAATAAATAACAATCGTCTTTGATCCGAGGCTTGATCCTTGGGACTGCGAGCAATGTGGAAGATACACCTTGAAGTGGAAAGAAAAATGATAGAACAAGTGTCAGAATTTAATTATTTAGGTGTATTGATAACACACACTAAAAATTTAATAGAGGAAGTAAAGAAACAAGCTGATAAAGCAGCACAAATATCAGGATATACGAAAGATTTAATTTGGCGCAACAAACATATGTCAACAGAAAGCAAAATCCGCAGATACAAAACGATAGTTCGACCAGTTATCGCATATGGAGCAGAAACTAGGGCTGATACAACAAAAAACTAAACAAATAATAGCACATGTGAAATGAAATTCTTAAGAACTATTCAGGGGAAAACATTATTTGATAAGATACACAACACAGAAATTAGGGACAAATGCCATATTTAAGACATAACCAAATTTATTATAGATTGACGAACATATTGGAAAGGTCATACAGAGGGAATGGAAGACAACCGACTTGCAAAAAGAGCTAAAGAAGATAGACCAATGGACATGAGAAGAACAAGAGGAAGACCAGCCAAGAGATGGATATACGGTGGATGCACGTCCAATACGTCTTCCTCCGAGGAGTGATTTTGTAAATAAATAGGATGAGAATCCTACAAATTCTGAATAACAAGACGACCTAATAATAAGAGTTATACATCATTCTGTTTTCACTGCGGTCCGCCACATTCAAATAACTGACACAAGGAATTTGTGTTTTGCACAATCCATCATCATCATTATCATCATCCATGCAAGTATTAGGCCATGTGGCCTGTTACGGTCTCAAACGGGAATTTTCTATCCAGCGCTTTTTTGGACGTCCCAGCGATATTTTGCCTTGTGGACAGTAACGAAGCATGACTTATGGAATTCTATGAGACAGCATTCGTTGAAGATGGGCTTTCCAGTTGTTTTGGTAGTTTTGTACATGGAGGAGAATGGGTTCTACATCCAACTCTTCCACAATTTGCTAATTTATTTTACGGTCCCACTTTGTATAGCCTGCTGTACGGCGCATAAATCGCATCTCATTTGCTGTTATTCGGCTTTCAACTCTTCTTTTTTCAAGGGTTAAAAATGAATAATGTTATGACATATTTACTCAACCATTACAAAAAGCTAACTTCGGTTTTAGGGGTAAAAAACAACATTATTTAAGCTTTAGGGTGCATACAAGGCAATTACGTGATACAAAACGAAAATCATCTATGTGATAGAACCTGCTTATTATATATTAAGAATCCTGATCCCATCGGGACTCGACCCCCGACCTTCCGACTTGTGGCGTATTGTTTTAATCAACTATGTTATGATGTATCCCCTAAACCTTCTTGCTTAAATCCAATCTAGGCATATCAATGTACATTTTTATAATATGACAGTAGCATATCATCATTATGAATAAATCCGTTTTAGGCCATGTGGCCTGTGACGGTAAACCTAACGAAGATGGTCTTGATCTTTCCACCGATGTTTTGGTCTTCCTTCGTCCCTGTGTCCAGTTGGAGTCATATAAGAAAAAAAATATATCATCTTCTTATAATAATTTGGTTCGTTCCGGCTCCAAGTATTATAGCTAGCTGCTATGTCCATTTCTTTCTTGGGCGTTCCCGGTCTCTTTTTCCTCTTTATATAAGAAAAATATATGTGTTGGGATACGTGAGTAGCTCAGTTGGTTAGAGCGCTGAATGTAAAGAGTTTAGAGACTCGGGATAAAATCCCGACTCAAACATTTATTTTTCTTTTCATATATATGAAAATAAAAATGAATGCTTGAGTCGGGATTTGAACCCGAGTCTCTAAACTCTGTTTGCTTAACTGTTATGTTAGCCGCTAGATGTCAGTTGGAACAAATTTCCGCTACCTCTTGTGTGAATTGCGAATACTACATGTATAAGAAAAATGTACGTTTGTGTTGAAATTCTTGGGTAGCTCAGTTGGTTAGAGCGCTAAACGTACAGAGTTTAGAGACTCCGGTTCAAATCCCGACTCAAGCATTCGTTTTTCTTTTCATATCATATTTGCCTTCATTGCCAAATGTCAAAAATATAATATAACACACACATATATGTGTATGTGTGTGTGTGTGTGTGTGTGTGTGTGTGTGTGTGTGTGTGTGTGTGTGTGTGTGAGGTGAAGCGCTGACCACGGACCACTCAAATGACATCTATATGAAAACAAGTGTAACTAAATTAGTATGGTTCAAATTCTTCCCTGTAGGGGAGAGCGCCTAAATCTCTGTTAATGGAAACACGGGCTTACAAGAATACAAGAATATATATATATATATATATATATATATATATATATGTTAAGCAAGACAGAAATGAATCATCTATATAATTTTAGCAATCTGAATAATATATTTCTGGCATAATCGTACAATTACTCCATTCTTCTTTTATCTGTGCTTCGTGCGAGTTTGTTATGTATGGAGCTTGTGGAATGATTTCGAAATCAATTTATTACGATAATAAAGCAATTTATAACGTTGTATAATTTTATGATGTCCAAATAAAATTTATGAACTAAGAACTAACATTAACTTAACAGTATGTTAAAAATTACTAATAAACTTGTTTAGGCCCATATTTACCAATGGCTGCAGGGACGACATTTAATTCCGAAAAATTACTAACCATTCCACAATTTCGTCATAAAGGGAAGAACATCTTAGAATTGGATGTCACTTCTTATAGTCCAATTTTTACTTGTTTTTACTAGTTATCTTTACAATTTATACAACAACAACAAATTAATTTAAAGTTATTAAATAAGGTGTTCAAAATGCTCTCCATTTACAATCTTCTAAGCAATCAATACAAGATGGTGTCAGCCGAATTGTCAGACCTACGTAACGGCCAGTTTTAGCTCCAGAACGTATCTGGTACTCATTCTAGTTAAAGCCTTTGTCTTTCTCAGGGTCACGGTATCACTAGAAGATTTAGGCCTATGCTAGTTTAAAGATCGTGACAAGTCCCGCTTGATCAAATACCAAAGAAAATTTTGAGAGCAAATTTCCTGGAATTCGAAAAATGTCCCTATGCTTCAGAACTTACAATGGATTCTCTGTAGTTTCCACTCGGAGGTACCGAAAATTTTACCCCAGTTGAACCAACATCCGCGTTTCATGTCGGTTTTATTTTATTACTATGAAAGATAGTCACTCTTTCGATCAAAATACTTTTCAATTTAGCAATTAAAATTGTATACCCCCCCTCCGAGACAGGAAGCAGGCATTCTATGGTGGACTCTGTATTTTATTAATTAAATAAAAATAAAACGTAGTTTCATTTGATTTTCATATTTATTATATAATTCAGTAACAAATGTTTCGGTACATAATTTGTTAACATGTCTGAAGAAGGTACAGTGTACCGAAACAGCTGTCACTGAATTGTATAATAAATATGAAAATCAAATGAAACTACGTTTTATTTTTATTTAATTAATAAATATGGATTTTCATCAAGTAAACACCAACTCAATTGATTACTCAGTATTTTAGTTTCCAGGCGGCATCAAAGGCAACTTTTTCCCTCCGTTAAAAAAATACATTGTTACTGTCAGTAGAGCCGGGGAGTTGTTAGACGCCGCTCCAATCACCAAAAACTCAAAACAGTTCTCTACCAATAATGTCTTCGCATTTTTAAATGACGTTTCCATGTCAACTCCAAGTGAATATTATTATCTTAACAGCGTTGCAACTTCTGTCTTTTGCAGTATTATTATAATATAGTGTTAGTGCCAGTGAATAAAACGTGACAACGCCGCTTGATATGCTAAATACGTTATCCATGCAAAATAAACCTTTCCAACCACAAAGCAAAGCGTCTGTAAACTAAAATACTGAGTCCACTATACCACCTGGGTGAGCAAGGTGGACTACATTAGTGACTTTAAGTGGTGTGGAATTCTAGTGCTGAACATCTGTAAAGTATGTGCGAAAACTTCAAGAGAAACATTGCTATAAATACTGCATAAAGTTGTTTAGTTTATGTTCAACTTTCTAGAATTTGGAAGGTAAATTTAAAGCTTTTACTTCTTGCAGACCTTTTATGGTATCCTGATTTAAATATAGAGCCTGAATTTGTAGGTAGCAGTCGTAAAAGTGTCCTGATAGATGCTACCAACACAAATTAGAAAACACTTTCTAGGAAAGGAAATTCGAATAAATTACTACGCAGTCACAAGATATATGTGGCCACATCTTTCCCACTAAAACATTGTGTTTGCATAATAAGACTTCGCATTTTTACTGTCCTTATCTTCTCTTTCATTTAGGAAGCCCTTAAAAACATGTGAATAAAATATGAAGGAATTTGATTTCTGATAACACGTTAAAAGAAAATACCTATTGAGGTTTGTCGTATTCCGTATACAGTATTTTCACGATAAATAGATTAGATAGTAAAAATTATAGAGGTATCAGTTTATTGAACTCAACTTATAAATTACATGCAAAAATAATAAATAATAGATTGAAGAAGATATCTGACACACTCTTAGAAGAAGAACAAGCAGGGTTCAGAAAAGGAAGATCCTGTAGTGATAATGTGTTTATTATAAAGAGACTAATTGAAAAGAGAAGAGAATTTAACCTGCCAACATATTTGTTGTTCATTGATTTTGAAAAGGCCTTTGACAGAGTAAATAGATCTATACTATGGGAAATAATGAAGGAACGAGGATATCCACACCATCTAATAAGGCTTATATGAAGAAACTAAAGTTGTGATAAGAACTGATGGAAAAAGGTCAGAAGAAATTTTAATAAATCAAAGAGTTAAACAAGGGTGTAGTCTATCGCCCACTCTTTTTAATATATATATATATCGACGACATTATGAAACAATGGAAAATTATAATGGACAATGGCCTTAGATTGAACAATAACTCAAGTATTAATAACTTACTTTTCGCCGATGATTTAGTCTTACTACACCATGATGAAGATCTGTTACAATTGGCTGCTTACAAACTAAATGCAATATGTAGCGATTATAATTTTAAAATTTCAATAAGTAGAACAAAAGTATTTGTGAGTCGTGAATTTATCGATAATTTGGAAATCACTCTGGCATTACTTATGAAAATGTCCTTTCTACATCACGTGATGTCACAGCTGCAGGTGAAAAACACCACAGTTCTTCTTCAGTGAATTCCTCTTCGGTACAGTTTTTCCACAATCACCAGAGAACATTTTGCTAATTTGACAAGTTCTATTGTAGCCAGGAATTTTATTTAATACCTCACTAAGCTTATCAAATGCATTAAAAATCTAAAATAAGCATTTTCCTCTGCAATATGCATTTCTCTGCATTATCAGATACCGCTCAAATTGTCTGTGAAGGGACCACTTAACATGTAAATCATTTCCGCATACTCTTTAATGCGTAAAACAAATCTGGGCTCCAGTGATGACACTGGTCAACATGATTTTTGTCTCATGAGTACCAATAGTTGTACTTGATGCAGTTTTTTATCGTGTTTTCAAATATGTATTCGGAATTTCTCCATCGCCCACAGGTGTTTTTATCATCATCATCATCATCATCTGCCTTTCAAGTATTAGGCCCAGTGGCCCGTTACGGTCTCCCGCTATCTCCGAAAAGGTCGACCCACAGATCTTCTGCCTCGAGGAATGTAGTGAAGAATTTGTTTTGGTATTCTGTGACGATCCATGCGCTGAATATGGGCTAAGCCAATTGTTTCTATATTCTTGGAGGTATTCAGATATAGGTACGATGTTAACTCTCTGGCTATTGTTGAATTTCTTTGGTGGTCTAGAAAGCTATAACCTGCAGTTCGTCGCAGAAATTTTATCTCCGTGGCTGTAATATGACGATCATCCTGAGTTCTGATGGTCCAAGCTTCACTGCCGTAACATATTATGGGTCTAGCGAGAATTTTATAGATTTTCATCCTTGTGTGTCTCTGCACTTTTGATGGTTTAAAAACTTGGTTGATAATTCTTAAAGCTTTATTAGTTTTGTATTTTAAAGGAAATATCACATTCCTCATTATAAGTTAGATTATATCCTAAGTATTTAAATGAATTTACTTGCTCTAATATTGAATTCTGAATACAAATTTTACTTCTTACTGGGAATTTCCCTTGAAAGGCCATAACTATAAATTTTGTTGTTGATATTTCCATGTTAAATCGTTGGGCTATTATATTAAGATGATGCGTGGAATATTGTAATTCATCTTCATTATTGCCGAAAAGAGTCTGATCATCTGCATATATGAGTGTGTCTAAAATTGTGTGTCTTGAGAGAGGAATATTACCATGAACTGTCAATCTCCAGGTGTTTTTATTTCAATTTCAATTAATACATTTAAATAATTATTTTTAATAAACTTTTTTCGTCCATTTGTCCATTGTAAAATAAAACCAAATGAGCTAACTCAAATGATTTCAGCTACAGAAAAGAGATATATCAAGGCAAATGGAATCCTAATATGCTGGCCGATTATTGTTGGACCATTAAGAGGGCGAAATACAGCAGAAAATCGTCACTTCTTACTTTCTAGGTGAGCCCGAATGTATTGTGTAATTACGAATGTAGAAAGTGTTTGAAATTATAAATTTCTGTCTCTCGGAAACCTTGCGTGATGGAGAAAAACCGATATTATATATGAATTCAGGAGAAAAAATACTATCAGAATCACATACATGAATTCAGGAGAAAAAATACTATCAGAATCACATACATGAATTCAGGAGAAAAAATACTATCAGAATCACATATTTTTCTTCCTGACAAAAAAAAAGTTTCTTTTTTCTTGCTCAGTGTTGTTTATAATACGAAATGCATACTTATTTATTTTCAAAAAATTCAAGAATAAACTACATACATCATCCGACTTCATAATGCATCAGCCCAACGTCTTCTAGGTCTTCCAACATCACGCCTTCCTCTTGCTTGATAATTTCTTGCTAACAATGGATATCTCTCCTTACTCATTCCATCCATGTGATCAATCCATTTCTGTCTGTAATTCGTGACTTTATCCAATAAAGGCTGTACTTTCAATTCTTCTCTTATATCCTCATTTCTTATTCTATCAAGTCTTGTACATCCTTTTACTTGTCTTAGGAACCGCATCTCTGCCGTCTGTATTCTATCCTTCTGTCTTTTCACTGGAGCCCAAGTTTCACATCCATACAATATTGTGGGAACCGCCATAACATAATACATATTTTAGAAATTATAGAGCTTAGAAATTAGATTCCTAGCACTAATACCATATAGTTAAATATCATTAAGAGTTTACTTTATACTTAAGTTTCCTTCATCAGTGTTACTTAAGTGTACTTAATCCAGTTTAACAAGCACTGGTCGTGAGGCTGTAGGTGAAAGCATTATACTTGTATAGCCTTGTTTCTATTTAAAGTACGTGCAAGATATTTACTTTTTCCTGTTACTTTACGATTTGAATGTAAATATCACCATGTTCTTGTCATTGAAACTCGCTATCATATTTCTCTTTCATCACGTTTCTAATGTAAACATAATACTATCTGATGACCGTATATCAAACTCACGGTGGCCACTATCTTCATCATGCAACCTGACACCTATTTAATTGACAAATTACATTCAACTTATTCCGCAATGGCCTTGTCGACAGTGTTTTTTCAAGTAATGGTGGCTCTACGTTACCCAACATTATTATTATCACGAACTATTTCTTCCTTTAACATATTTTCGTATTTAATGAGTTCTATGAAGAATTAGAATGCGTATTTGATAGCCTTTCACGATAGCATATGAAAATTGTCTTAGGAGATTTTAATGCAAAAGTGGGGCGGGAAGATATATTCAAACCAACGATAGGCAAATTCAGTCTTCATGAAGATAGTAACGACAATGGGGTTAGATTAGTCACCTTTGCCACATCAAAGAATCTCATTGTTAAGAGCACAACATGTCAGCATAAGGATATTCATAAATCACTATTAACACTAAGACATTAGGACTGGAAGTAAATATCAATACAACTAAATATATGGTCATACGAAGAAATACATTATATAATGGAAATGGACAGCTAATGACAAATGAGGGAAATTTTGAGGAAGTGGCTGAATTCAAATACCTAGGAACAATAATCTCAAATAGGAATGAGGTGCACAAAGAAATTAAACATAGACTCAATTCTGGAAATGCATGCTATTATGCATTGCAGAGACTCTTGATGTCCCAACTCCTTTCAAAAAACATTAAACTGGAAATATATAAAACTATTATTCTACCAGTTATAGGCCTATTATATGGATGCGAAACATGGACTCTTACTTTAAGGGAGGAAAGGAGATTGCTAGTATTTGAGAATAAGGTACTTAGGAGAATTTTTGGACCAAGGAGAGATGAGCAAGCGGGCGAATGGAGAAGACTACATAACAATGAACTACATGGTTTTTATAGGAAGCTAGATATAATAAGAACAGTAAGTCTCGTAGACTGCGATGGGAAGGACATGTTGCACGTATGGGGAATGAAAGACTTGCATGGAAGCTTCTTGTAGGAAAGTCAGAGGGAAAACGCCCAGTTGGTAGACCAAGAATGAGGTGGGAGAATAACATTAACTATGATTTGAGGGAAGTAGATTATACAGGGAATGATTGGAAAGCATTGGCTCTGGATAGGGATGTATGGAGAGCTTATGTCCGCGCGGCCAAGAACCTACGGGTTCGATAGTGCCAGTGAGTAAGTAAGTATATTACAATGGAAAGTTGGGAATTGGTTTTTACAGAAGCGAGGAAATGATTAAAAACCGAGCGATAACGATGTTTTTAATTTCCGAGATTCTGTAAAACACTTCACAAACGTGTGTTGTACATTATTTTTTGCACGATGGTGTTTTCAAAATAATAAATAATAGTAAAATAATATCTTTGTTGGAAATATTTGGGTTCATTATAAACAACCGACTGGCATTAGCAGTCTGGCCAATGTATATACGCTAAATGCCGAAAATAATTTAGATGAAACTATAGTAAGCCGTGACACCAACCAGGAATAAAATGGCGGCAAATACGATTTTACCGTTTTATATTGTTTCAAATAAAGTTCAGTTCATTTAAAATGCAGTGATTTGTTTCATATACTGTATATTAACACTACTTTTGGAAATATTTTTTGTATACAGGCCTACATTGTATGTAGTATATATAAGAGGCAGTGGTTTTACTTCCCGCCCTAGGTAGGTAATTTGTAATATTACAATATAGTTATTTACTTATTTATAGGTTGGAACTCCAAAATTTAGGAAATTGAACTATCAATCATGGTTCCTGTAAATACAACACAATGCACTATCGTGCAAGAAGGTAATATTCAACGAATTTACACAAGAAATAAATGCATAGCAGGAGACACCCCCACACGAATCCACATAACAACAGGCATTGCCTACATAGTTTACTGATTTAAGCCTAATTTTACACGTTTTATATTAGCTTCACCTGTATCTATGTAACGGAATTATTGAACACGATTTTCACACTTAAAACATTGGATCGACTTGAAACTTTGTATACTTGTACAGGACAAATGACAATACAATAATTTCATGTTAGTTTTTTTAAATCATGGCCAGAATCATCAGAAAAAAAACCGGTATAATAGGTTGCGGAATTATCGACTTTTTAGTCAATTGTTGTTAAGAGCTCAGTTGGTAGATCGATGGATAGTGGTATATGATTTCAGTAATCCGTAGGTCGCTGGTTAAAATCCGGCCCGGAGGATTTTTTAGAAGAGTATTAAGCAATTACATTTTCATGGGATTCCGGTTTATGACAATCAATTAAACTAAAAAGTTAAAAAATAATAGTTTAAAAAACTAAAACAACACGCTCTATTAAAAAAAACAAACAAACAAAATTTAAAAAAACTAAAACACGCTTTATTAGAAAACCGAACTAAAAAAAAAATAATTTCCAACACGCTTGGGATAAAATTAAAGTGGTCAACAAAAAAATCATCTGCAACACATATAGAATAAAACTAGAGTTATCTACAAAAACACATCTAGAATAAAACTAGAGTTATCTACAAAAACACATCTAGAATAAAACTAGAGTTATATACAAAAAAAATACCATCAAAAGCGTGGTTTTTACGTTTACTTTTACCAATATCTGTTTATTATCAAATATATTAATTGATATAGAGCACCCCACGCTTTTGATGGTAAAATTATTTTTTTTGTAGATAACTCTAGTTTTATTCTAGATGTGTTGGAGGTTATTTTTTTTTTTTTTTTGCTGACCACTTTAATTTTATCCCAGGCGTGTTGGAAATTAAAATTATTTTTCATTTTTTAGTTCGGTTTTCTTGTAAAGCGTGTTGTTTTAGTTTTTTTAACTATTATTTATTTGTTTATAATCAATGCCACCAGTTTGATATTAGGACATTTTTGGTATTCTCTCCTGGCTCGGCATAATTATACACAGCATCTGAGGTTGGGACGCCTGGAAAGCGGAGTTAGTCTGCCCCGATGATAGGTAATGATGCGCCAGGAGAGGTCTTAATCTAATGAGGCGAATATGATAACGATGTACAGTATGATCTTATAAAGACTATTTAACTCATGCCCCAAATGGGAGTCAATGACCAATCACGTTTCAATGATTTCTGTTTTACAACCAATCAGAGTCATGTTTCACGAAATATTTATCAGTGTTATAATTACCATATTAAACAAAGCTCCTCCTTTTTAATATTCTGAACAGGTCTGACCATTATTTTGCAGTGACTGCGCCTATAAGAAATAATACGGCTACCAGATTGTATATATAGTGCATACATGTCAACATTTGTAGCAATTCATTATACCACCAAAAAAAGAAACCACTGTTTGCACTTTCTTAAATGTATTTTTTCCCAGGTAATAATCCAGAAAAATATAATTGTCATATTTACATCATACGACATCACAAATGAATTAATATACAGTTTGTTTGATTGGTTTCATTTGTTCTCCACTAGAGAGCATTCTTACAATATTGCGTTCCTTTGGCAATAAATAGTATGATCTGGTTGCAGTGATAAACAAAAGAAGCGAACCTATCGTTTCTCATTTGTTTTCAAACATCGCCGTTTACATTAAATATATAAATATTTTAAAATAACTATAGTTAAATAATGATTTGTGAGTAAACAGCTTAATTTTATTCGTTAAATAGTCCTAACAAATGCCACTCTTGATTTCCAAATTCTCTAGATAGATTCACTCCTCACTTCGTGAGTCGTGAATTTATCGATAATTTGGAAATCACTAGTGGTATTACTTATGATAAGTGTTTCAGTTGCATTTAGGTTTGTTTACTTAAGTTTCAGATAATATTTAGAATACAATTTTACGGAATCTAACGTCATGTAAGCGGTTTGAAAAGTTCTTACAATTTCTCACAGAAATAGTCGGTATATATCGAAGCATATGCAACTTCATTGCGATCCAAATGTATGCGCCACGAAATCGTGACCAAATCATGTGCCATATAAATCAAATAATTAGCTGCATTGCCTTTCTAAGACGATCTCTTCCAATACATTCATTCAACGCTCCTTCTTACGTTAAAGCTAGATTTCGTAATATTCAGAATTTAAATGTACAACAACGATAGGATAGTTACATTACAGTTGAAATAAAAATATACTGGAGAAATAATAATAATGATAATAATAATAATAATAATGATAATAATAATAATAATAATAATAATCTTTTAAAACGTTAATTAACAATCTACGCAGGGGAAAATTACAGATAGCCTATCATACGCAGATTGTCTAGCAGTTCCATCTCGTGGCAATGTATCGTATCACTATCACATACACACACACACGCACGCACACATGTATCTTCTTCCTTCACACTAGCCTCTGCCCGCTCCTGGAATTTCCCTCAAGATATCGGGGGTTGCGCACACTTGGCACTTTTAAGTCACGCTTATACAGTTACTTCTGTTGTCTAATAATTAATTTATCCCTATTTATTTAAATTTTTACTGTGTCATTCATGATTTTTTCACGTTTTTATATATATCTTGTAAATATTATAAATTAAATTCGTTAAATCTAGAGTAAATCAAAATACATTATAAATATTAATTGTATTGTATTTATAACATGTAATTGTTTACGTTTATTGTAATTTAGATGTAAGACTATTTTTTTTTGTATTTTTTAAAACCTGGTTGAGTGGCAGACAAGACATTAAGGCCTTAACTCTGTCAGGTAAAATAAAGCTATTATCATTATTATTATTATTATTATTATTATTATTATTATTATTAATTATTATACATATACGACCGCTGTGGTCTCGAGGTGGTAGCGTGCTGCCTTGTCGCGCAGCGAGCCCGGGTTCGATCCCCGGTCGGGGCAGTTCTTCTGGGTGAGGTTTTTATCAGGGTTTTTCCTTACCTGTAAGACAAATGTCAGAAAAACTTTAAGGCCCAAACGGTCCCCGAAATCATATGACCATCATTATCATTATCATCCTTCACCGGTGTGGAAAACAACGGGAAGCTATCACACCTAAATTCCCTAGTAAAGCTGCAAGCATAGCATGAAAATGGTATGATTGCAGTGAAGGACCTATCTTCGGGCAGAATTGCCATGGATGGATATATATGTCTATGATCATATACCATTCATGGATATAAGCCAATGTTTACTGTTTCGGTCTCAACTAGACAGATGTTTTTGTGGACCTCCAGGTCGTTGTCCTCGTGGGCGATACCGAAGAACTGCACTGGGGATCCTAGTTGGTGACATGTGGAATCCCTTCATTCCTCTGATGGTCAAGTAGAGTATATCCAGCAGTTCGGCGTCTGAATCTTAATGTCTGCAGCTCCATCTGGTTACATCTTTCTTTTTTAAAACCCCACATTTCACTTCCACACAGGAAAGTCAGGAGGGCGAGAGTTTTATATAATTTGAGTCTTCAATGTTTTGTACAACATGTGGTTTTAAAATATTATTTACTCAGAATAAAATTTCTAAAAAGTTTGAGAGTTTTACATTAATATCATGCTCGCCTTGATAGGAGATCTTACATCGTAGGTACAAGAATATATTTCTAATAAACAAGTTAGTTGTTATTAAGCTATATGAAAAACATATATACATCGGCCGCGGTAGACTAGTGGTTATGCTCCTTGCCTCTGGTCCCGAGGGTCGCGGGTTCAAACCCGGCCGGGGTCGATGGATTTTTTAGGACGGAAAAATCCAAGGAGCAAGTCCTCCGGGAGGGACTTTAAGCCGTGGGTCCCGAGTCTGAAGATTTTTCAGGCTCGTAAAAATCCTTAAGCCTGAATAAAAAAGGGCTCTAAGCAAAATTTACCGAATTTTCCCGTCCTAGTACAACCTTGGTTTCCTAGATGTCAGTATGAGGCTGAACGCTGACCACGGACCACTCAATGACATCTAAACGAAAACAAGTGTAACTAAATTAGTATGGTTCAAATTCTTCCCTGTAGAGGGAGAGCGCCTAAATATGTGTAAAGGGAAAACATGGGCTTACAAAAAAAGATATATACATAGAACAGAACGTTAGATATTTTTCAATTATTGTGAATACGTAAACAAGGTTCCTTGCTGTTTATTGAAAAGGTCCAGACTCATCCTGTAGATCAGAGCCGTCCAAACGTATTTCCACCGCGGGCCAAATAGGAGAAACATCAAGGTGGCGCGGGCCATAGGTCCTATTAGAGCTATTGTTTATTATTATTATTATTATTATTATTATTATTATTATTATTATTATTATTATTATTATTATATGGGTGCGAAACATGGACTCTTACTTTAAGAGAGGAAAGGAGATTACAAGTATTTGAGAATAAAGTACTTAGGAAAATTTTTGGACCAAAGAGAGATGAACAGGCAGGTGAATGGAGAAGACTACATAACAATGAACTACATGGTCTTTACAGGAAGCCAGATATAATAAGAACAGTTAAGTCTCGTAGACTGCGATGGGCAGGACATGTTGCACGTATGGGGAATGAAAGACTTGCATGGAAGCTTCTTGTAGGAAAGCCAGAGGGAAAACGCCCAGTTGGTAGATCAAGAATGAGGTGGGAGAATAACATTAACTATGATTTGAGGGAAGTAGATTATACAGGGAATGATTGGAAAGCATTAGCTCAGGATAGGGATGTATGGAGAGTTTATGTCCGTGCGGCCATGAACCTACGGGTTCGATAGTGTCAGTGAGTAAGTAAGTAATATTATTATTATTATTTACGAGGTTTCACATCATCTCCCTGCGCTTAATTGATATCAACAACGTCCAATGCTTTCTTCTTCTTGTTGCTCAAAACACCATCAATTCACGTTACTTTTAACGTGCTCTTTTTCTTCTTCTTCTTCTATCAAGTGCCACCCATTGCGGTATTCTCCTTGGTAATCTGTCTTCTGTCATTCTTTTTACATGACCATACCATTTTATTGTTAGTTATTATTATTATTATTGTTATTATTATTATTATTATTATCATCGCCGTAGCGTAGTGGTTAAGGCACTGAGCTACAAGCCGGATGGTCGATGGTTCAAGTCCCGTTGGGGTCAGGATTTTTAAACTAACCCAAACCCTCTGGCGGCACTATGGCCCTGGGGTCGACTCAGCCTCTAACGGAAATGAGTACCAGACGCTCGTTCTGGGGGTAAAGACGGCCGTCACGCAGGGCTGACAACCCGGCTGACATAAAGTGTCGATTGTCTAGAAAAAGTGGGAGCCTTAACCTCCTACTACCCCAAGGGCCTCCGGGCCTGTTGTGGGATCACTTTACTTTACTTTATTATTATTATTATGAGAAAGGAGGAGGGGGAGGAGTAACAACCTCGTTAAAAAAACAGGGTTCAGTTGGCTCCGACTGATAGTACTCTGTAAGGACCCCTAGCCAGCGTTACGGTGAAGACCTCAACGGCAGAGTCGGCGCAGAAGGAGTCCTTCATCACGGCGGATCTGGCGGAAGAGGCAACCCTATCTCTAAGGGAAATAGAGAAACGCTGCCTTGCGGTGAAGAGGGATCTTCAAAGGCTATGGGAGGAAAACCCAGACAGAAATTTTCCTGGTCCTCCAGGTTGGGGGTTTATGCTGTGGGCCAGCTCCCCACACATTAGAAAAAAAAAACAAAATGCTAAAAGACCAAATCAATCAAAGCCGGACAGAGGGCTAAGCATCGAAGATGCCCAAGACCGTAGGCTTTGGAGGTTTGGCACGGGAAGACGGCAGCAGCTGTAAAAACCCGAAGATAGATAGATAGATTATTATAAGCGTGGGTGTATATTTGCTACTTTTCTTGTTATGGCGTTACTACACGTTTCACAGGTTCTTGTTCCAATACTGATAGACTAATATTATAAGCCTATCCTTAGCAAATGTCAACTTATTAGAATGCTATAGGCGTACAGGGGCCGGACAAAATGTTATGGAGGGCGGAATCCGGCCCGCGGGCCGTATTTTGGGCGTCCCTGCTGTAGAATAATTCAGTTGTACGATTTCATTCATGAGAACAGTTGTTTATAAAAAATAATTTTGTGGAGAAATGAATCAAAATAAGTAAATTGTTTATGAACTTAAGTGGTACCTGCAGGTTGCTTATTGTAATGGTGAGGACCAACTTGTCAATTAGACGTCCACAGAACAGAGTGAGGCACATTGTAGGAGTGAGTCATGAGTTAATTGACCTTCTGCCCCCACTCACACTAGAAAAAAACACTAAACGCCAGAACAACCCATGACTGCACATGCCCTCACTTTTATCAAGTCAAGAGGCGAACACACCATAGTAGTAGTAGTAGTAGTAGTAATAATAATAATAATAATAATAATAATAATAATAATAATAATAATAATAAGAAGAAGAAGAAGAAGAAGACTAAATATCTGTGTATAGGAGAAGAAATGGAAAATATAAATTTCAACAATGGAGAAGAACTAAAACCTAGTATTGAATGCATTTATTTAGGAACAAAATTAGAGCATTCAGGCAATAACACAGTGGAAATTAAAAATATAATCGTACAAACAAAACAAGCAATAAATGCTTTAAACTCTGTTTGGTGGAGCAAGAATATTACAAGAAATAGAAAATTACAAATATATCAAACCATAATTCAGAGCATTTTAACATATGGTGCTGAAGTCTGGCAAATTCCTACCAGGGAAATGAAAATAGTTTTAAGTACAAAAATGGACGTTTTAAGAAGATCAGCTGGAAAATCTAGAATGGATAGAATACGAAATAAAGAAATAAGGAAAATTATGGGTGTACAAGAGGAGCCAGACATCATAGACATTATAGAAAAGAAAAGATTACAGTGGAATGGACATGTCAAAAGAATGTCAGAGCAAAGATTGCCTAAAATTGTTATGGAATGGATCCCAATGGAAAGGAAGAAGAGAGGAAGACCGAAGAAAACTTGGATAGAAGAGGTACAAGCAGCTATGAATATCAGAACATTGGAGGAAGATCAATGGATGGACAGAGAGGAATTGCGTTTGGTTTCCGGAAGACGGCGACAGCTGCCATGATATCGGATGAATAATAATAATAATAATAATATTAATAATAATAATAATAATAATCATCATCATCACTCCAGGGATTAGGCAATTGCCCGTTCCGACTTCATAATGCATCAGCCCAACGTCTTCTAGGTCTTCCAACATCACGCCTTCCTCTTGCTTGATAATTTCTTGCTAACAATGGATATCTCTCCTTACTCATTCCATCAATTCATTTCTGTCTGTAATTCGTGACTTTATCCAATAAAGGCTGTACTTTCAATTCTTCTCTTATATCCTCATTATATTAATAATAGTAATAGTAATAATAATTCAATATTAGATTTTGAGAGATACATCGAGCTAGAATGGTATGGCCATATACGTAGAACACCAGAGACAAGATTGCCCAGAAAAGCTTTGGAATGGATTCCACGTGAGAAAGGAAAGAAAGGTCGGCCTAGATTTAAGTGGATGGATGACATAAGAAGATGTATGAGGGAGATAGATCTGGAAGAATTGGAATGAGAGATAGAGAAGAATGGACAAAGAAGATACAAATTTAAAATGTTTTGGGCACAAGAAGATGTTTTATTACATTGTAAACCTGTTTATAAATAAATGCATTTTTATTATTTAATTTATGCATAGATTTCCAATGTTTACACATATTTCTGTGCCGAAAGTTTTATTTTCCTTCTTCACTCGTCCCTATTCATCCACTCCATGTTCTCCAGTCCTACTGTTCTGATTTCCAGTTCTTATTTCTAGATACAAGAAGAAGATATAGAATGTCAAAGAAAAAGTAGAATATTGACTTCAGTTTACTGTACCTAATAAGCATGTAGTTTCAGCTGATAAGCATCAAATAAATACGTTCATCTTACCTGAAACAAAAGAAACAATAGTAAGATAATATGAAGAGGAATAAAATATTATAAATCTATACATTTATCAATAAAACACATTGATAATAAGTTTGAGTTTGGTATCTTTCACAAACCATCTCATACTGATACCACTATCCATAGTTCTTCTCTTCACCCATATACTCATAAGATGGCAGCCTTTAATAGTTACATTCATAGACTTTTAAATTTCCCTCTTTCACCCTTGGAATATAATAATGAATTGAATATTATTAAACAATTGGCTGTTAATAATGGCTACGACCCTGAAATTATAGAATGTTTAATTAAGAAGGTTCATTACAAAAAAGCAATTAGCAAAATTTTTCCTTTACCCAAAGAAAACATAAATATGTCGTAATGTCATACATAGGCCCACTTTCAAATAAAATATCTAAACACTTTAAAAGTTGAACATTAATGTGGCATTTAAAACTAATAAAACTCTACAAAATATAATAAAAAACAATAAATCCAAAACAAAAAAAGAAAAATTATCAGGTGTATATAAATTGAAGTGTGGCACATGTGACAATGTCTATATAGGACAAACTGCTAGACCTTTTATCTCTCGGATAAAGGAACACATGAGAGCATATAACAGAAATTTAGAAAATTCAAAATATGCTAACCACCTATTCCAATTTAATCATTGTTTCTATCCAAATTTTGAAATTTTACATATTTGTGATAAGGGTAATAAGTTAGATCTTTTGGAGTCTGTAGAAATTAATAAATTTAAAAGTAGTAAAAAACTGTTAAATTCTCAACTTGATTTGAATGAATCCCCTTTGTTAAATTAAAAAAATTAAAATAAATATTGTTGTATTGTTGCTTAGATGAGTTGGAACACAACTCATAATTTGTTAACATGTCTGAAGAAGGTACAGTGTATCGAAACAGCTGTCACTGAATTATATAATAAATATGAAAATCAAATAAAACTACGTTTTATTTTTATTTAATTAATATTATAAATCTGCATTTTAATTAGACTTCAAAGCAGCGGTTGTTGGTTGCGAAATTTTATGGGTTTGCAAACATCAGCTTATAGATTATAATCGTATTAAAATAAATATAGGCATATATCTAAGCATTCAATACATAATATTTAATATACATATTTACTAATATTATTTTGTAGCTGAAACAAAAAAGGGCGATGACTCCTCCCATAAAGTCGCCATCCCCACTCCGAGTGTACATGTTATTCATTATAGCTTAGAGGGGTAGGTACCATTCGTTTGGGTTCCTATGTTGGTAACAGACTCATGTGCGCCTTCCAGTTATTACTATTAATGGTATGTTTTAGTACTTAAGAGTCTATTACTTCTTGCCACAGTTTTGCAGCTTTACTGGGGAATTAGAGGTGTGGCAGCTTCCCGTTACTTTCCACACCGGTGAAGGATGATGATGATGATGATAATGATAAGGATGATGATGATGGCCATATGATTTTGGGGACCGTTTGGGCCTTAAAGTTTTCCCGACATTTGTCTTACAGGTGAGAAAAAACCCCGATAAAAACCTCACCCAGAAAAACTTTCCCGACCGGGGATCGAACCCGGGCCCGCTGACAAGGCAGCACGCTACCTCGAGACCACAGCGGTGGACATAGATCATAGAAAGAAGTTATAAAAATCACGTCAAATATCTTGTATCTTGTGAGCCCATGTTTACCTTAACAGAGATGTAGGCGCTCTCCCCCTACAGGGAAGAATTTGAACCATACTAATTTAGTTACACTTGTTTTCGTATAGATGTCACTTAAGTGGTCCGTGGTCAGTGTTTCGCCTCATACTGGCATCTAGGAAACCAAAGTACCATTTATGTTATATAAATGTGAAGATATAATATCAGCCTTTATTAAAAGTTTTGATCCACAAAGTAATGATACAGCATTTGGAAATAAGCCGACGTGGAAATAACTGTCAAACATAAATTTACAAGCATGTTTGTTGTTTAACTACAAGCTGTTAGTCATCTTTTGAACCGCATTGTTTTCGAGGGCCAAAGGTCACCTCAACTCTCATTGTTCACCTCAGATGTTCACCAATCAGGTAGCTGGTAAATACTTGACCTTTGCGTCTCATCTTCCGCGTTTGTTATCCAACTTCCTTCTCAAGCTTCGATCAACAAAACCCCAACTTCATCCCTTAAAATAAAAATTGCCAATAATAATTCCTTTTTAACATCCCTCTCTTATTGAATTCCATAATGAACATCTTCACTATGGCAATTCCTACGTTAATTTATGAATGTGAAAGCTGGGTACCTACAAAAAGGACAATTAGTAGAATACAAAGTTGTGAAATTAGATTTTTGAGGAAAACAAAAGGATGTACAAAAAGACAGAATCACAAATGAAGAAATAAGAAAATAATTAGAAGTGGAAGCTATCAAATAAGGAATGGACAGGTAGAGAACAATATGGTTTGAACATGTTGGAAGATACCAGACTGCCAACAATAGCTTATCAATATGGTTCTAAAGGAAAGAGAGACGAGGAGAGGCGAGAAGGAGACACTGTGATGACAGGCAGTTAGCTTAATCCATGAAGTGGAGAAGAAGAAGAAATTCTTTGTGATATAATAAGATACAATCCCCCCCCCATGAAGCGGTTCCGGGTTTGATTACAGATCGGGTAATTTTTTGGTAGCGGTTTTCGGGAATTCACTCAACTGTAATGAAAATTAGAAAGAACATGTACGCAATTTCCCTGATGAATCACTGGGCTAATAATTATCTTACATTTCATCGATTATATATTGATTAAATAGATTAAATTAATTCTTTAAATATTTTAAAATTGTAAATAAGTAGAAAACTATTTTAGTTTATATTATTTCCTAATCTATTTAATTACTTTCTTCAGTATTGTATTAATCTAATATATAAAAATGAATGTTTGTTTGTTTGTTCGTATTCTATGCGCGGCCATACCGTTGATCCGATTTTGATGTTTTTTTTGCAAAATGTTCAGGAGATTCCCGGGATGAACATAGGCTATAAGAGAACTGTAATACTCAACCCCTTCTCCCCCCAAAAAATCATACTTTGTAGTGAAAATTGTGAAATAAAGTCCCTATTTTGACGCATAAATGGCTTGCGCTGCCTAAACCATAACAAATACACAAAATTATTGTACACGGAATTGAATATTTCAAAATGTTCAGGAGATTCCCGGGATGAACATAGGCTATACGAGAATTGTAATACTCAACCCCTTCACCCCCCCAAAATCATACTGTGTAGTGAAAAATGTGAAATAAAGTCCATATTTTGACGCTTAAATGACTTACGCTGCCTAAACCATAACAAATACACTAAATTATTGTACACGGAATTGAATATTTCAAAAAACTCTACAAAAATGTTTATACTTTACAGATAACTCAGAACAGCCATTTTTTGTCTTTCATTGGTGCCAAGAAGATTGGGATAAGCCGATTCCCGGGCAAGCATAGCAGCTCAAGGCTGGTGGTAAAAACACATTAACATTTATTTAGGAGTAGCGGCGCACGCCGGGTATTAGCTAGTGTATTATATATATATTTTTAATATAATTCTCCAATGCATTAATTTTTTTGTGTGTTAGAAGAGTTAGTTTTGTGTTTTGAAATGTTATCTTAAATTTGTTTTAATCCATATTATTACCTGTTGCATTTAATTCCTTTCATCAGTTTGGTATTGGACTATTATAAACTGTTTGACCCTATCTTACAGAAATAGTGGCACGTTAAGGGGACCGAATGGTGAAAATGTTGAAAAAATCACAAAAAAATAATTTTTTGTTTATTTACTTTTTAATAACTCTGATTTTTTAGGATAATTTTTATATTAAAATTTTTATTGTACGAGCAAAAATTGAGTCCGTGACGTAAGAGTTTAAACACCCCTGCATGTGTGGCCAGCATTGCTACCTAAACTTTAATATGTGTTTTTCTCCTTTTCCATTTTTTTTTTACATTTACCAAAACTTAAAATGCTTCTTACGATGCAATTTTTATGCTATCAAAGTTATATTTTATGGTTAGACTCTGCAATATATGCTAATTCACATTTGCTATGCAGTTACTAGTCTAAGACACGTGTGTTCTTTTAAATTGAGATGGAAAAAATAATGGGAGTGATAATATTTTTTCAGAAAATGAAAACGAAGCAGTATTCTCCCTTTATGATTTTTTTTTGCATAGCAAATGTCTTTAGTGTAATCATAGAGACTGTAAATCTCAAATTTCATAAGAAAATATTAGAAAATGCATCGTAAGGAGCATTTTTTAGAAAATATTTTAAAAAGATTATAAATTCCGAAACTATTGTACTTATAAACACCGAACGTCACAGAAACGTTTCTATAAGCAGCTAATGTATGTGATAAAAATTTCAAAACAATCTGATGAAAATTAAAAAAAAAAACAAAAAAAAATTGAAATTCACCATCCGGTCCCCTTAACAAATCATTAGATATGAAAAGCTTACTCTTCACAAAACTTCTAGATGTAGGATAAAATGCCTTTGCGTCGTGATTACACTCGAGGCATGAATATACAACAAGGAATCAAATATTGTCGCTGATTCTCAAGAAGTTCTAGTGATTATGCTCCTTGCCTCTGGTCCCGAGGGTCGCGGGTTCAAACCCGGCCGTGGTCGATGGATTTTTTAGGACGGAAAAATCCAAGGAGCAAGTCCTCCGGGTTGGACTTTAAGCCGTGGGTCCTGATTCTGAAGATTTTCAGGCTCGTAAAAGATCCTTAAACCTGAATGAAAGGCCTCTAAGCAAAATTTACCTAATTTTCCCGTCCTAGTACTACCTTGGTTTCCTAGATGTCAGTATGAGGCGGAACGCTGACCACGGACCACTCCAATGACATCTATACGTGTATATATATCATCTATAAGTGTAACTAAATTAGTATGGTTCAAATTCTTCCCTGTAGGGGGAGAGCGACTAAAAATCTCTGTAAAGGGAAAGCATAGGCTTACAATACAATACAAATATATTTAATATTGTGCGAGTTGAAATGAAATGCAAGGCTTGTAGGTCCGGTTGAAATTGCAGTTTACTAAAGCAGCTCGTATTGACTGATACACTACGGTATGTGGAGAACGGCATGTTGTAGTGATTAGAAGGTGGAGATAACAGAGCCTGTCCACTCGGAATGTTTTAACAAGTAGCAGATTTTACAATACACAATCAGACAAATGTTTCCTCTTCCATTTTAACTCTACTGCAGAAAAAAATATGTTATTACCCATCCAAGTATTTTGTGCAGGCGGAAAATATGTTAACTAACAATAATAAGTTGGTAAGAGGCACTCGAAAGAGCATTAAGTTATAAGTTTATGATTTGTCTTTTATGAGTTCGTTCAGTGATCCTGTCCATATTCTGCATTGTTTGTAATGATATCGCTCACACTTTTGGTCGCATATCTTGCATTCACACGAATCACTCGGTTGGTGGAATTTTGTAGTTTTGCACATTTTGTGATGATATCGGTGTGTTGCTAAACCTATGATTCTGTGCCTTTGTGGTTGGTTACTTCCAGTCCACTCTCTGTTTACCGTGGCATCTGAGGCGTAGAAGTCTTCGTCGATCTCTTTTTCTCTCTGTTTCTTTTTTTCGATGACTTTCTTATATGGCTCCGTTGCTGGCAGTAGTATCCTTTGCCTCAGGTCCTCTAGGAAGAAGGTTTCTCTGGCTAGCATATAGGCCATTCTATTTGGTGTGTATTTGCTTGCACCTAATGCCTTTTTGATGAATCTTGGTTTTACTTTTTCTAACCTCTCTAAATCGCTGGTAGATAGTTTCTCCCATATCAGTTCTATCCCGTAGGTGACGATCGGGGTGATCACTGATGCGAATAATTTCATGGCTGTGACTAATTGTAACGATGTGATGTCTTTGATACTGCAATGATATGTTAACTAACAAACTGTCTTTCTCTTTCTATTCCTTACTATGTTGCCACTTCCTGTCCTTGTATTATGTTGTTTGATTGACAGGAAGAGAGCTGACAAATACTATGTATTTTAATGATGCGTCGTTCTGCGCGGTCAGTGGCAGAATGACTAACTTGACAACCCTGTTACTATTGGGGTTACGTCTAGGAATGAGCTGTCCCTTCCTTGCCCTTCTCATTGCATGTTGCCACTTGTGATTTATTGTGAGGGTGACAACAGAGAGACGACAAATACTGTGATTTTAAATGATCCGACCGCTTGAGCGTTCCGTGCTTAAATGACTAATTTGACAACGATGTTAAGAAGTTTCACACGTGTTTAGAGATTTCCCCCCCACATTTAAAGTTGAAAAATTTCAATACGTGATCGGATGTACAGTTTTCTCCTACATCCCTTCCACAGATTCAGCATATCGGCGACACTAGCGTTAAAACTCTTCCCCCTCCGCCACTGAACAGTTAACTTGGATGTGTAATAGAAATGTCGATCATGTAGATCTGTCTGAAAGCTATTTGACGGAAGAACTTAATTTTTGAACAAATGTAGTCCCACAAGTGTTTATTCCTGTAAGGTATCGAGGAGCCCCATAGATTTATAATTATAAACTTCTTCTTCGTCACAGTTTAGGCTTATTTACTAGCCTGTTCCGGCTCAAAATTGCTGCTCTTTCCATCTTTTCCTTGGTCTTCCCAAACTTCTTCTTCCTCGTGGATAATAGCTGTATGCTGCTTTTGGTATTCTATTCTCAGTCATCCTTGCAAAGTGTTCTTTCCAGTTTGTTCTGTATTTCTCTACTGTTGTGTGTAATTCCTCTACTTTTAGTTGTTGTCTTATTTCTGTGTTGTGTTTTTTTGTTTGTTGTTTGATATCCTGCTATTAGTAAAGTAAAGTAAAGTGATCCCACAACAGGCCCGGAGGCCCTTGGGGTAGTAGGAGGTTAAGGCTCCCACTTTTCCTAGACAATCGGCACTTTTTGTCAGCCGGGTTGTCAACCCTGCGTAACGGCCGCCTTTACCCCCCGAACAAGCGTCTGGTACTCATTTCCGTTAGATGCTGAGCCGACCCCAGGGCCATAGTGCCGCCAGAGGGTTTGAGTCAGTTTAAAATCCTGACCCCAACGGGACTTGAACCCTCGACCCTCCGGCTAGTAGCTCAGTGCCTTAACCACTACGCTACGGCGTACCCCCGATATCCTGCTATTGGTCTGAGGAATCTCATTTCAGCAGCTTGTATCCTGGCAGATTGTTGTGTTGTCACTATCCATGTTTCGGATCCATAAGTAATAATAGGCACTGCCATTGTATTGTATAATTTCATTATAGAGTCTTTCCTGGCTTTATTTTTCTAAATTCTTTTTAGTTTTCCTATTATATAATTAAACTTATTTAGTTTGTTACTTATATCTGTTTCCGCTGTGTATGATATTTCGCAACCTGGGAAGTTATATCTTACCACTTGTTCTATTGGTTTATTTTCTAATATTATCTTTGTCCGAACTGGATGAGCGCCCTTGAAGGTCATAATCATTAACAATTTAAGCACTGAAGGAACTTAAACTATATTTTAATTCATGTTTATCTAATATATACGAGATTCCCGTGATGAACATAGAATATAATAGAGTTGTGATACTCAACTCCTACACCCTTAAAAATCGCCCTTTGTAGTAGAAAACGTGAAAAAGGTAGCTCTTTGGAGGCTTACATGGCTTACGCTGCCTAAACCATAACAAGTACACAAAATTAATGTACACAGAATTGAATAACTCAAAAAGCTCTACAAAAAAGTCTGCGACAGCATATGTTTATCTCTTACGGATAACTCACAATAACTATTTTTGTCTTTCATTGATGCCAAGAAGATCGAGACAAGTACGTAGATTCCTGTACAAGCATAGCAGCACATGGCGGGTATTCTTTTACGGAAAACTCACAATAACGAATTTTGTTTTTAGCTCATTTATGCCAAGAAGATCGAAATAAGTAGATTCCCGAGCAACACCGGATAATCAGCACGGGAATCTTAAAATAATTACGATATACATTTATAATTATTTTTCATCTTACTTATTCAACCAATCATAAGAAGTACATTAATTTTTGTCTTTCAGCTCATTTAAGCCAAAAAGATCGGGATGAGTAGATTCCCGGACAACGCCGGGTAAACAGCACGGGGTATAAAAAATAATTACGATATAAATTTTCCCTTTTACTTATTTAACTAAACATAAAACACATTGATTTTCGTATTTCTGCTCATTTGTGTCAGGAAGAACGGGATAAGTAGATTCCCGGGCAACGCCGGGTAATCAGCACGGGGTATCTAAAAAATATAAATATGTAATTATTTTTTCCCCTAACTTATTCAACTAAACATAAAAGCACATTAATTTGCATTTATTTAGGCGTAGCAGAACACGCCGGGTATTAGTTAGTACATGATAAATTAAAAGTACAAAATATAGTTGGAAGACATTCAGAATTATCAAAGCAATTTGTTACATGTCCAAAGAATGGACCCACCTCGATTTCCTAAATTAGCATTGTAGTATCAACTCGTAATCTCCTTTCCTATCTTACTTTAAGGGAGGAAAGGAGATTACGAGTATTTGAGAATAAAGTTCTTAGGAAAATTTTTGGACCATAGAGAGATGAGCAGACAGGTGAATGGAGAAGACTACTTAACAATGAACTACATTATAGGAAGCCAGATATAATAAGAACAGTTAAGTCTCGTAGACTGCGATGGGCAGGACATGTTGCGCGAATGGGGAATGAAAGATGTGCATGGAAACTTCTTCTAGGAAAGCCAGAAGGAAAACGCCCAGTTGGTAGACCAAGAATGAGGTGGGAAAACAACATTAACTATGATTTGAGGGAAGTAGATTATACAGGGAATTATTGTAAAGCATTAGCTCAGGATAGGGATGTATGGAGAGCTTATGTCCGCGCGGCCATGAACCTACGGGTTCGATAGTGCCAGTGAGTAAGTAAGTAAGTAAGTATCAATATGAAGGAAGACGAAAAGTAAGATGGACTGACCAACGACATCTTGAGATCTCACAGGCAACAGGCTCAACGACCTAAACAAGTTCCTGATGATGATAATGATGAAGAAAATATCGAACCTTGTTCTACATTTGTTTGCTATTAATAAAATGTTCATTTAACACATTTTCCAACCACAGATGCCTCAATTTGTCCATGGCACGCGCAAAAATGAGAGGATATTTCACCATTACTCATCGCCATGCTGTCATTAATATCTGTCTCAAGGTAAATATATTTAAGTTTTAAATTAGAGGAAACCACAGATATATGTTAAGAGAATTATTACAAACATCATCTAGTTGTACGCGCCAACGCTACACAGAATTTAGGGTAAATTAAATAAAAGGTATATCTTTATTATCATTATTATATATAAATAAGTTTAGGAATTATTAATCAAGTTATGAAACCATCCCTTGTACAAAAAACACCAGATTACGTTTATATAACACTTTGGCTAGACCAGTGTTGACCTATGGTAGTGAAGCATGGACACTAAAAAAATAACATGAAAGCAGAATAACGGCTTGTGAAATGAGATTCATGCGCAGAACAGCGGGTTACACCAGATGGGATCGGAAAAGGAACAAAGATATCTTAAAAAAGAATTGAAGACTACGCCAATTTTGGAATATATTAAACAGTACCAACTAAATTGGAAACACCATCTTGAAAGAATGAGTTCAAATCGGATCCCCAAAGCTGTTTATAATTATATACCAAGAGGACGAAGATCACTAGGCCGTCCTATGAAACGCTGGAGGGAAAATTTTCTATAGGATCGTAACAGGCCTTGGCCTAATACTTGGAAGGAAGAAGAAGAAGAATATATAAAAAAATCAGCCTGCTTATGTTTGTGACTTTTAAACCCCTCAACCGATTTTCATAAAAATTTATACAAACACGTTTCCAAGTATCCAGATTGTTTAGCCGCTACATATTATGCTCTAAAAACAATAATTAAAAATTCACTCTAGTGGCCGCAATTTTCGATAACGAAACTCAGTACATATTATTAAAATAAAGCGAGGTAAGTTTGATCCAAAACTCAGCAAAATATGACCATTTGAAGTTCGGGTTTCCTGAGATCCGAAAATAAGAATTGACTCTAGTAAACCGCCATGTTTGGTTCGTCGTTTGTTTGTGTTTACAGAATTTTCAGGATGACAAACGCTGTGAGCCAACACCTTCAGTAGTCATCGACAAAATGACTAATTTGACAATCGTATAATGATATTTCACATGTGTTTAGAGATCGTCTTTTTGATAGAGTATTTGGCGATTTGCAGTTAAAAAGGCAGATTTTTTTTTGGATACGGCCTTCGTACAACACAGTGCTTTTCTAGAAGAAATATCAAGGTAGGTGTTTGCATGTTATGTTAATGGTTCGCTTATAAAAAGAAGAATAAGAATTCACCTGGTTTTCCATAGAGGTCATATAGCTCGCTGTTAGAAAAAGTTTTCTCTATTCAACCATATGTTCGTCCTTCTGGTCCAAAAATGTCCCTATGCATTTATCGAAGCAGCGAACCAGCATACTCCTCCATTAAATTATGATGGCCTTAAACCGGTCGGCACCCTTACCGTCAAGAAATGCGGACATGGGTTCAACTGGGGTAAAATTTTCCGATTTTTGGACCAAAGAGAGATGAACAGACAGGTGAATGGAGAAGACTTACATAACAATGAACTACATGGTCTTTATAAGAAGCCAGATATAATAAGAACAGTCAAGTCTCGTAGACTGCGATGGGCAGGACATGTTGCGCGTATGGGGAATGAAAGACGTGCATGTAAGCTTCTTGTAGGAAAGCCGGAGGGAAAACGCCCGGTTGGTAGACCAAGAATGAGGCCGGAGAACAACATTAAGTATGGTTTGAGGGAAGTAGATTATACAGGGAATGATTGGAAAGCATTAGCTCAGGATAGGGACGTATGGAGAGCTTATGTCCGCGCGGCCATGAACCTACGGGTTCGATAGTGCCAGTGAGTAAGTAAGAGTAAGTTAAACCGGTCGGCAACGATGAGGGACTAATAAAATGGTAAAGTGATCCCACTACAGGCCTCAAGAGGGCATTGGGGTAGTAGAAGATTAAGGCTCCCACCTTTTTAGACAATTGGCACAAGATGCCAAGCCGGGTTGTCAACCCTGACGGCCGCCTTTAGCCACAGAACAAGCTCTGGAATCATTTCCATTAGAGGCTGATTGGATCCCAGCACCATGAAGCCGCCAGAAGTTTTGGGACAGTTAAAAATCCAGACCCAACGGGACTCGAACCCCTGACTTTCCGACTTCTAGCGTATAGCCTTACTACGCTACGGCGCGCCCCCGATGAGGGACTAATACTCAAATGACAGAAGTGCGATACACAAGTATGAAACCGGTATACAACAATACAGTTAAGTGATATCTCAACAAGAAGATAAAAAGATTTTCTAATTACCGCTTTATACGACAACGGCCAAAGTACTTGTACACAAGTAAGGTCATCAAGGTCATAAGATGTCAACGGTAAAATGACCTCTGAGAATGCAGCTAGCAGTTTACCTTATTTATGTAAGTAAACCTGGAAGGTGGTAAGTAAGTTACTTCCTCATCGTTGGCAAAATATCTTACAATTCTCTCTCTCTCTCTCTCTCTCTCTCTCTCTCTCTCTCTCTCTCTCTCTCTCTCTCTCTCTCTCTCTGTAGGTACGTTTATGTGCTCCACGCTACCCGGCCCTTACAGTAGCACGAAACGTAAGGAAAAGATTTGAAGCCCTGGATCATACACTTAATTTTAGACTACACAAGTGCATATTCAGCCTGCCTGGATGAGTATTCAACTCAATAGCCAAGGCCACTTCCGAAACAACACTAACACTTAAGATAAGTCAAGAATAATAAAATGCATAGCAAAACTCCATTGAGGTATTAGTTACAAAATTAAAATTATACAATTGTTACCTTGTAAGTCCGTCTCAACTTTGTAAAATAAGTTATTAATTCTGTTAGCCTTTCGGGATTAATCCCATCATCAGCAGAAGTGGGAGATAGGCCTATATCTACTGACCCTAAATGCAGTAAAAAGAGCAGCAAATAGGTATAGGTGTGTGTATATATATATATATATATATATATATATATAGAGAGAGAGAGAGAGAGAGAGAGAGATAGAGAGAGGTAGCGTGCTGCCTTGTCACGCAGCGGACCCGGGTTAGATCCCCGGTCGGGGCAGTTTTTCTGGGTGAGGTTTTTATCGGGGTTTTTCCTCACCTTTAAGACAAATGTCAGGAAAACATTAAGGCCCAAAGGTCCCCGAAATCATATGGCCATCATTATCATCCTTATCATTATCATCATCATCCTTCACCGCACCGGTGTGGAAAGCAACGGGAAGCTACCACACCTACAATTCCCTAGTAAAGCTGCAAGCGTAGCATGAAAATGCTATGATTGCAGTGAACATTTCCTAAGAATTTTATTCTCAAATACTCGTAATCTCCTTTCCTCCCTTAACGTAAGAGTCCATGTTTCGCACCCATATAATATAACTGGTAGAATAATAGTTTTATATATTTTCAGTTTAACGTTTTTTGAAAGGAGTTGGGAAGTCAAGAGTCTCTGTAATGCATAATAGCACACATTTCCAGAATTGAGCCTATGTTTAATTTCTTTGTGCATTTCATTCCTATTTGTGATTATTGTTCCTAGGTATTTGAATTCAGCCACTTCCTCAAATTTTCCCTCCTTTGTCATTAGCTGTCCATTTCCATCGTATAATGTATTTCTATGTGTGACCATACATTTAGTTTTATTGATATTTACTTCCAGTCTCAATTTCTTAATGTTACTCAGTAGTGTGTGCGTATTGGCCTTTAGTATACGTTCAAATGAATTAATCTATTGATTATATATAATAAAACTTGTTCAAAGCGGAATCGCATGGGACCAATTATTTTTTCCTCATTAGACAACTTTCCGCATTATAAAAAAACAAAAACAATATTAACCAATATTAGGTCATGGAACAGCGTATGTATTTTTACGTACCTTGGATTAATATAGTTCCGCTGCCGTTGGAAAGTGAAGTATAGTATGTACGAGCGACTTCGACGGTAACGCGCGAAACGTTTCGTCAGCGTTAAAAATGTCTCTCAGGCGCGCATCCTGAAATTAAAGTAACTAACTGTGGTCAGGAAATTTGGAGATTTTTTATAGCGGATCTGTAAAACACTCCCACGCCTCGTTGGACTTTTTTTGTACTTCATTTCACCATTTCATACATTATTTTTTGCTTGTGTTTTAAAATCTCATAAATTATTTAGTCCCGCGCCGTAGCCGAGCGGTTAAGGTAGGAAGCCTTGGCGCAGAGCTACGGGACTTGCGCTGGTTCCAGTCTCCATGGGGGAAGAAATTTTCTCATGGTATTTCGGCAAGTATGGGACCGGTGCCCACCCAGCATCGTGAGGCAATTGGGTAGCTACAATAAGTAGCGGCTCCAGGTTGAGGAACCAGCTATAACGGCTGGGGGACTCGACATGCTAACCACATGTCACCCCTACACTGGCTGTTGATCATCTACCTCTGTGATTGACACATGTGGATGTGAAGGGCCAGCAGCCGGCTGGTAAAAGGGCAACCGCTGAAAAGTGGAAAGACCCTCAATCGGAATAAATTATTTAAATTTAGTCATTATTTCGCGTACTGAGAGTTTGTTTTTCTTTATCTTCAGTCATTTTCACTTTTTCGTTTAATGACAATGATACATACCATTTAGCCATCTTTATTCCGTTAATTCAGACGCTACCTGTTAAAGATGCGTACACAATCGGTCTCAAATCATAAAATAATTTACGAATTTACATTTCACTGGTATTTGTAAGACAGATGTCACACGCCAAATATTTCTTAAATGAACCTGTATTTCGCAAAACCTGTGTGCAGTGAGGCCGAAAGAAAATTCCAGATACAGGTAGAAACTCTACTTCTCCCGGAGGCAGGAGTCATCACTTATTGTTAATTAGCCTAACGAGAATTAAATGAAGTGGAAACTAATTTATTTTATTTCTCTCTCTATTTTTCCTCCTTATAAACATTTTTTCGTGAATTTTATAGATATATCCTTCCGTTTCCGCGTTGGACAGATTCCGTTTTATACAAAATAAATACACGTACAATTACTATTATTTTGCCGGGACCATTAAATTTGTTCACATTGGACAGATTTCCGCATTATTCACGTTCCAGATTAAGCAAGTTTAACTGTATATACATTTGACAACCGTGTAATGATATTTTACTTTTGTTTACACAAGTAGCCGTAGCCGAGCGGTTAAGGCAGGAAGCCTTGGCGCAGAGCTACGGGACTTGCGCTGGTTGGAGTCTCCATGGGGGAAGAAATTTTCTCATGGTATTTCGGCCAGTATGGGACCGGTGCCCACCCAGCATCGTGAGGCAATTGGGTAGCTACAATAAGTAGCGGCTCCAGGTTGAGGAACCAGCTATAACGGCTGGGGGACTCGACATGCTAACCACATGTCACCCCTACACTGGCTGTTTATCATCTACCTCTGTGATTGACACATGTGGATGTGAAGGGCCAGCAGCCGGCTGGTAAAAGGGCAACCGCTGAAAAGTGGAAAGACCCTCAATCGGTTTACACATACTCCCTTTCGTAGAGAAGTAGTTTGGCGACACTAGCGCTAACACACTTCCCCTCTAGCCGTGCAGATTAAATTGGGAGAGTAATACAATTTTTTTGAAAAAAATTCTTTGCTTTGTTTTTCCCTGCACGTCGTCTAGCCTATATAGGATCTACAGAAAAGCCCATACCTTAAAAAAATGTGTTTAATAAATGCTTAGGCGTTTGAGAATGACGCGTTTATTTGTAAAGATGACATCTCCATTCCAACTCTAACGTACGTGACTTAGTTGTGTCCACTATAGCAATTATCACAGAGAAACAGTAACAGCATTATCACTTATCAGTGACGTCATCCGCTGACTCGACACTCAACACGATGCCAGACTGGCCGACTGAGCTGTGACTGACTCACAATGGTCACACTACTGCAACATTCTAACATTATGATTCCTGAAAAAATCGTGATATTCGTGTTCAAATAAATCACGTTGCAAAAAATGTACAATCTCTCTAACAAGAAGCAACGAGTTCTAAGAAAGTTAAAGAATTTGTTGGGCGATAGTGCGTTTTGTAGTACTTACCAGCAATGGCGACCATGATTGAAAGTGCAACTTCCTACATTTAGGGGTTGCCAACCTAAATAACTATACTGTAATATTACATAACCCACGTGCGGAAAGTAAAACCACTTCCCTTTATGTATATACAAAAAATATATCCAAAAGGTAGTGTTAATATACATTATATGAAAGAAATCACTGCATTTTAAATTAACTGAACACTATTTGAAACAATATTGAAAGTTGACTTAACAAAATTCTACTGGAAACAATATTGAAAGTTGACTTAACAAAATTCTACTTGAAAGTTGACTTAACAGAATTCTACTGGAAACAATATTGAAAGTTGACTTAACAAAATTCTACTTGAAAGTTGACTTAACAGAATTCTACTGGAAACAATATTGAAAGTTGACTTAACAAAATTCTACTGGAAACAATACTGAAAGTTGACTTAACAAAATTCTACTTGAAAGTTGACTTAACAAAATTCTACTGGAAACAATATTGAAAGTTGACTTAACAAAATTCTACTTGAAAGTTGACTTAACAGAATTCTACTGGAAACAATATTGAAAGTTGACTTAACAAAATTCTACTGGAAACAATATTGAAAGTTGACTTAACAAAATTCTACTTGAAAGTTGACTAAACAAAATTCTACTGGAAACAATATTGAAAGTTGACTTAACAAAATTCTACTGGAAACAATATTGAAAGTTGACTTAACAAAATTCTACTGGAAACAATATTGAAAGTTGACTTAACAAAATTCTACTTGAAAGTTGACTTAACAGAATTCTACTGGAAACAATATTGAAAGTTGACTTAACAAAATTCTACTGGAAGCAATATTGAAAGTTGACTTAACAAAATTCTACTTGAAAGTTGACTTAACAGAATTCTACTGGAAACAATATTGAAAGTTGACTTAACAAAATTCTACTGGAAACAATATTGAAAGTTGACTTAACAAAATTCTACTTGAAAGTTGACTAAACAAAATTCTACTGGAAACAATATTGAAAGTTGACTTAACAAAATTCTACTGAAACAATATTGAAAGTTGACTTAACAAAATTTTACTGGAAACAATATTGAAAGTTGACTTAACAAAATTCTACTTGAAAGTTGACTTAACAAAATTCTACTGGAAACAATATTGAAAGTTGACTTAACAAAATTTTACTGGAAACAATATTGAAAGTTGACTTAACAAAATTCTACTTGAAAGTTGACTTAACAAAATTCTACTGGAAACAATATTGAAAGTTGACTTAACAAAATTCTACTGGAAACAATATTGAAAGTTGACTTAACAAAATTTTACTGGAAACAATATTGAAAGTTGACTTAACAAAATTCTACTGAAAACTTTTAGACTTTTTAGCTTTACGTCCAATATTCTTCTTTTTGAAGAAGCTAACTAATGTAACAAAATCTGCAATATTGATACCTTCATCAGCATTGACTATTCTGACCACAAACACTCGCTGGAGACTTTAATGTTTCTCTCCTAAACACGAAATAAGCAACCATACTTTCTTTTTTTTTTCTTACACTACAATTCTTCTCCTGCAGCCACTTGCAGAATGAAATGTATGTTTTTTCATATCTTAATTTAGATTTCTCTGGCACTAAAGAAGCACACCCAACTTTCCACGCTTCTATAAATTCGTCGTTTTGATTACAATCATTCATCCTTGCAGCCATTTTATGCAAGACTGATATCAAGGCGTGCTGTAATCTCAACAATTACACTGGTAGACAAGTTTTCTTCACAAGAAATCTGATTAGTGAATATAGTGCATTTTTTTCATACTGAATTAAGATACTGTATGCAGTCAGAATTTTTCCATCAGGCACAGTTTTTTTTTTTTGTGACAGCTACTTTTTTCAAATTTATTTTAACCTTCTCTTTGACCTGTCATTGGAACCTTTACCTTATATGTAGTGATTTTATTCAAGCTGTATTTAAGGGCTGTCTCTGATGAGCACGGTGAGCGTTTTCATCAGCAAATTTCCACAATGGAAAAAGAGGTACCAAGGCAAGTGGAGTCCTAATATGCTGGCTGACTACTGCTGGACCAAGAAGAGAGATGTTCCAGATGCAAAATATGCCCTAAAATCACTATCTACCACTCTCTAGGTAAGTCAGAATGAGTTAGAGTTAGATGGATTTTATTAAAAATTATAAAAAGTGTAAATGAATATCACAGAAAACTCTTGCCTAATAGGAAAAAAACTGAAATGATATTTAAATTCAGGATGAAAAATACTTCTAAAATCTCATATTTTTTATTCTTGTGAAAGAAAAAAAGTTAATTTTTGTTGACCAGTGTTACTTTCGGCATTTAGCATATATACATTGGCCAGACTGCTAACGTCAGTCAATTGTTTATAATAACGGCAAATATTTCCAACAGAGATGTTATTATTTTAATATTATTATTTTGAAAACACCATCGCGAAAAAAATATGTACAACGCACGTTTGTAAAATGTTTTACAGAATTTCGGAAATTCCTCGATTCTGTAAATACCACTTCCTAACCTCATATTGTATTATATTATTACGTGACTTATCAGTATTGTGTGTCATATTGTAGATATTCGCGAATATAAGTATGTTTTTTGGGGGGGGAGGGTATCCCCGACTTGGATTCAAGGTTGACTTCTGGGCATGGATTCCGACGTTTCGACACGATCCTACATGCCATTATCAAGGAATGATAGGATTTCCAAGTATCTGAGAAGAGATGCAGGGCAAGCCCTAATCTCCCCGCTATAGGGTCTTACATTTGCCCTCTTCGTGTTGTTTACTAATAAGTTGTTTGCGATTTTTACACGCTTTATATTAGCTTGACCTGTATACATCTATGTAACTGAATCTTTTAACGCGATTTTCACCCACTTAAAATCATTGAATCGACTTGAAACTTTGCATAAATGTAAAGACCCATGACAATACAATAATTTCATATTTAGTTTCTAAAATCATGGCCAGAATCATCAGAAAATAAAAGAAAGTGTCTTTGTATCTATGTAACGGAATTTGTGAACACGATTTTCACCCACTTAGAAACCTTGGATCGACTTGAAACTTTGTGTACTTGTAAAGGACCCGTGACAATACAATAATTTCATATTTTGTTTCTAGAAGCCTGGCCAGAATCATCAGAAAATAAAAAAAAAAGAAAACTGATATAATAGGTTGCGGACTTGTCGACTTTTTAGTCAAACGTTGTAAGAGCTCAGTTGGTAGAGCGGTACACTCTAGTGGTATATAATTTCTGTAATCCATAGGTCGCTGGTTCAAATCCGGCTGGGAGGTTTTTTTAGGAGAGTATTACTTTCAGCTCATACTACAATAGAATCGAATTTAAAGATATTTACATTTTTATCTTATTCTGTAAAATATTAAAACTGAAAAATAAAAAATAGTTTTAAAAAAACTAAAAGAACACGCTTTATTAGAAAACCGAACCAAAAAAATTAAAAATAATTTTAATTTCCAACATGCTTGGGATAAATAATTTTACCATCAAAAGCGTGGTGTGCTTTTTATGATTTTTACGTTTTCTTCTTAGAGACTTTACTTTTGCCAATATCAGTTTATTATCAAATATATTAATTGATAAACAGCACCCCACGCTTTTGATGGTAAAATTATTTATCCCAAGCATGTTGGAAATTAAAATTATTTTTCATTTTTTTAGTTCGGTTTTCTAATAAAGCGTGTTGTTTCAGTTTTTTAAAACTATTATTTATTATGATTAGATTGGTTGTGAAAAATAAATTTGTGTGTGTGTCTGGACATGGAAAAAAGAAGTTACTTGGAAAATTTTCATGATTGAGAAGGTGAAACGATTTTTAAAAGTTATTTGGATTTTTAGGACAATTTTATGCTCAGGGAGGGATAAAATTTTCATGATTGAGAAGGTGAAACGATTTTTAAAAGTTATTTGGATTTTTAGGACAATTTTATGCTCAGGGAGGGATAAAAACCAAGACAAAATCTATTAGACATGTATGTATGTGTGTAGAATTTGGAATAACATTTATAAATTGTATACATTTGTAGTGTTACTAATGTGTGTTTATTAAATTGTTCAAATTTTAATACAAATTCAGTATAGTGTTATGTACGGTTACATGATTTTTGTCTCATTAGTACCAATAGTTGTACTTAATGCAGTTTGTTATCGTGTTTTCAAATATGTATTCGGAATTTCTTCATCACCCACAGTTTTTTTCATTTCAATTTATGGATTTAAATAATTATTTTTAATAAACGTTTTTTCGTCCATTTGTCCATTATAAGATATAACCAAATGAACTAATTCAAATGGCTTCAGCTATGGAAAAGATATATTAAGGCAAATGGAATCCTAATATGCTGGCCGATTATTGTTGGACCATCAAGAGGGATGCTCCAGAAGCGAAATATAGCAGAAAATCGTCACTTTTTACTTTCTAGGCGAGTCCGAAGGTTCGAATATTGTGTAGTTACGAATGTAGAACATATTAAAGTGTTTGAAATTATAAATACCTGTCCCTCGGAAACCCTGCGTGATGGAGAAAACCCGATATCATATTTGAATTCGGGAGAAAAAAATACTATCAGAATCACATATTTTTCTTTCTGAGACAAAAAAAAAAGTTTATTTTTTGTTGCTCAGTGTAATTTATTTGATTTTATTACAATCTGCTTTTGCATATTATGGGTGCATATTTTTTACTTGTTTCATGCATATTTAACACTTTATTTTGCATACAAATCCGGGCTCAAATTATTAATAATTTATGTAAATTAATGACTTGTAGATTTTTCTTAAGCACGGCGATTGTTTCGGACTAGTTTCTTAATGGATTAAACACCTGTAGAGCAGAATGCCTTGTCTCGTTAATCTCTTCTTCTGATTTGTATTCGTTGAATCTGGATCACAGGTGTACGTGCTGCTAGAAGGGTCCACACTAACCCCTCAGGGCACTTCTCACAAACCTTGAAGAAATAAACTCAAGAATGTTGGAACATTAGATATTCTGTTACGTCGTCCAAGGTCATTCTGATTTTGAAGTTCAATGTCCTATGGTTGAAATTCTGTTAAATTTGACTCCATGGCGCGACAGGGCTAGAAGACGCTTGGATGAGTTAATCACAGAGGTAGACGATCATCCTGCCAGTGTAGGGGTGACATGTCAGAATATCGTGTCCCCAGCCGTTATAGCTGCTTTTCTCAACCTGGAGTCGCAGCTTATTGCAGCTACTCAAATTCCTCACGTTGCTAGGTGGCCGAAATTCCATCAGAAAATGTCTCCCCCATGGAGACTCGAACTAGCACAAGTTACGTATCTCTCTTTCAAGGCATCTTGCCCTAACCACTCGGCTACGGTGCGGGAAAATCTCCGTTACATAGTAATTCGATAATTCCATTAAAATCTTATTTTGTCCAATTCCACCAGGTTGTCTTTCATGACATTTCAGGTTTTCTCCCCTGTCATTGGCGGAATTGTAATCCATTTCAAATTGGAGCACCTGGAAGGCGGAGTTACGTTAACCCGATGATATAGTGGGTGGTAAATGATAATGAAGCGCCAGGAAAGTCCTTAACCTAACTAACTAGCACTATCGAACCCGTAGGTTCATGGCCGCGCGGACATAAGCTCTCCATATATCCCTATCATGAACTAACGTTTTCCAATCATTATCTGTATAATCTATTTCCCTCAATTCATAGTTAATGTTATTCTCCCACCTCATTCTTAGTCTACCAACTGGTCGTTTTCGCCCTGATTTTCCTACAAGAAGCTTCCATGCAAGTCTTTCATTCCCCATTCGTGCCACATGTCCTGCCCATCGCAGTCTACGAGACTTAACTGTTCTTATTATATCTGGCTTCCTTTAAAGACCTTGCAGTTCACTGTTATGTAGTCATTTCCATTCACCTGTCTGTTCATCTCTCTTTGGTCCAAAAATTTTCCTATCAACTTTATTCTCAAAAACTCGTAATCTCCATTCCTCCCTTAAAGTAAGAGTCCACGTTTCGCATCCATATAATATAACTGGTAGAATAACAGTTTTATATATTTTTGGTTAAAGCTTTTTTTAATGTTCTTTAATATGACGAAATTTTACTTAATTTGGTGACATACAGAGCGTGTCCTCTCCTTGTAAGATCACTTGCATGTTTGATGAATGAGCAAATATTTTCGGGTAGGCTTATACTTATGGCTTATCACAGAATAAATAACTTTGAAATAAGACGAGATCCTGCAATACGGCAATGGTTAGCGTTTAAAATGGAGTTGCACTGTCAGAATTATAATGTATTGTGAATTTATTGTAATGACGACATTCAGAGATGCCGAGTTTAACTGGAGACCTGGCGATAGCGTTTGAGAAATGGGCTATAATTCATAATCATACGTCACGATGTTGGGTCAAGCGCATAAAATATTCATCACTGTAAATAAACAATCTCCGCAGCTCCACAAAGTAGGTAAAAAGAGCCGTTACACTCCAATTACACGGGATGGTGTAGAAAACCAAGCCGTCCGTAGCACAATACTTCAATAATAATAATAATGATAATAATAATAATAAAATAATAACAATATTAACAATATTTTTTTTATTACTCCGGCTTTTACAATCAATATACATTTCTCCGGTACCCATGTTCACAGTTAACTACACATTTGTTTCAACACATTTTTCCATTCCTGTCTATTTATCCATATATCTTCTTCTATTTCCCATTACCTCTTAGCTTCAATGATTCCCTGAATCCACGTAATAGTTGGTCTACCCTTATTTTTCCTTCCCTGTGGTTCCCAATCCATGATTATCTTAGGTAGTCTTCCTTCTTCCATTCTTCTAATGTGTCCGTACCAATTTAATTGTTTCTTTTATAAAATCTAATATTGAATATTGTACCTGTATTTTTTCTTTTATGTATGAATTTCTGATTTTATCCTTCCTGGATATTCTTGCAGCACGTCTCCAGTAGTCCATTTCAGTGGCGAGCAATTTTTTTTTTTCATTTGTGCATTTAAAGCCCACACATCAGCTCCATAGGTAATAATGCTTCTGATTAATGTATTAAAAATAGTTTTTTTTTTGTTTCTTTGAAGATATGTTTGTCCCATACTATTCCATTTAGGGCAGATATAGCAAACTTTCCTATATTGATCCTCCTGTTTCGTATCTCTGTTTCTTGTTTTCCATCTTTAGTAATTTTAATTCCCAAATACTTATATTCTTCAGTGTGTTTAATTGTCCCTAAATCTTCTTCCAGTATTAAATCTTGAGGAAGATCCCCTATTGTCATATAACTAGATTTATCCATAATAATAATAATAATAATAATAGTAATAATAATAATAATACTAACAATAATAATAATACTAACAATAATAATAATAATACTAACAATAATAATACTAACAATAATAATACTAACAATAATAATAATAATACTAACAATAATAATAATAATACTAACAATAATAATAATACTAACAATAATAATAATACTAACAATAATAATAATACTAACAATAATAATAATAATAATAATAATAATGAAGACGAAAAATATGACAGCAGAAGCAGACACGCAGTCCTGTGCCTCTCTCCACCAATTTCTCACTTCCCACTCTCTAGCATCTCCATCCACCTAGTCCTTCCATCGTAGTTACGGCCATCCTCTTTTTTTCTTCTACCCTCTGGTTGAGTGGACCATATCCTTTTTACATATGTCTGACTCTTCCTTTCTTCTTACAAGCCCCGCCGATCGTAGTCTGGTTAATTTTTGGAATTTGTCTTAGGGTCGGTTTCACCAACAGAGGTAACTGCATTACGCCAGTTTATGCTATGCTTTATACATGGGGAAAACTGGCGTAATAGATTTACCTCTGTTGGTGAAACTGACTCTTAGAGGCGAGAAAAAACCGCGAAAAAAACCATCATGCAGGAATCATGTCCCGACCGGGAATCGAACCTTGGCCCACTGCATACGAGGCAGCGACGCTACCAAGAGACCACAACAGTTCATGCAATTAAACCTAAAAATTAAATAATCAGAAGTTAAATAAATAAACAAACATTGCAATGTCCCACAAAGTGGAATTAATCCGCATTATGTCGGCATCACGAGATAAAACGAACGTCAATCGTAAAAAAAATCGAAAATAATCGATTAGAATCGAGGTAAATTTGTAATTTGTGTCGGTATTCCTGTTTTAACATGATCAACTTTTATAAGATTCATGATGTGTTCCATTGAGGTATTATTCAAAATTAAAATATAAAATTATGGAATATTCATCTGAAAGGTCCGTCTCCTCAACTTAATTAGTTATTTAACTGCAGCGCTTTCGGGACTTGTGCCATCATCGGCAGGATTCAAAACTGTTTTGAGGAGACGGACCTTTCAGGTGAATATTCCATAATTTTATATTTTAATTTTGTTTTAACATGCATATCCATTAACCACGAGGAGGAAAAAGACATCGGGGAAGCCCACGAAAGAGATGGACAGAGCAGCTATAATACTTGAAGCCGGAACGAACCAAAATGGTTCAATCCTTGCAACAACAACAAGAAGAAGATGCATATCCAGTCATTTTTGCTACAATATCAGAAATTTCTATCTGACGTAAATAATATAAGCGGTATGATGGAAGATAATGACGAGGAATTTGCATCGTGTATCTGCGGTATTCAATGAAATGCCCTGGAAGTGTAACGGTGGTATAAAAATGCAGAGATAATCGGTAGCTTAATTAAAATGGAGATGCAAGAAATAAGTACACTTATTAAACCATCTCCCATCCTCTTGACCCAAAAATTCAAAGTCAAGTTTTCCATGAAGCCGGAAGCATCCGCGTGCCATCAGGATGGATCTTCGTACTCTAGGATCAACGGGAATTCCGAGCTTACGTCATGGTAAATTCTGAAGTCGGGTTCATTACGAAAACAAATCGATGTGTTCAAATAAATCTCCAAGATGGAAGTAATATCCACGAAACGGCGTGTTTTGCAAACAGATGTGTACGCATTCCACCGCTACTCACTGCCTCATAAATATGTAATCCGCGTACGTGGGAACTGCTGGCAAATGACAGTGTTCTGATAAACATTTCATAGCGGGATGACGAGTTGTTCAAATTGTTACACCAGCTAGATCCGGTCGACTCTGGAGGTCTGTCGCAACAGGTTAATATTATTTCACCACAATATTTAACAAGGAGAGGAGACGCTATGTTTATCGCCAACCTAAATAAACATGTACCACACGTCCTGCCCATTGCAATCTAAGAGATTTACCTATTATATATATATATATATATATATATATATTTAATACACAAGTGATCTTCTTGGTGATAAAATATTAAAATATATATGCAGTCAATATGTCCATTTCACCAATTAATGTTTTAAAATGGTCAACAAGTTTCCACAGCCAAGCTGTCATTCTCAAGACCAGATATTGACTGATCTGGTCTTGAGATCAATATCTGGTCTTGAGAATGACAGCTTGGCTGTGGAAACTTGTTGACCATTTTAAAACATTAATTGGTGAAATGGGCATATTGACTGCATATATATTTTAATATATTTTAATATATATATATATATATATATATATATATATATATTTAGCCTGGTGGAGTTAAGACCATGTGGCCTTCTCTTCCACTCACCAGGACAAACATATGTTACATTCAAGAACAAAAATCGCAATAATATTGCATGCTAAACGAATATCTGATCAATAAAGAAAATAAAATCTAATAGTACAATAAACTTAAAGACAATTAAAATTAAAACTAGTAAAATAATATATATATATATATATATATATATATGCCGTAGCGTAGTGGTTACGGCACTGAGCTTCAAACCGGAGGGTCGAGGGTTCAAGTCCCGTTGGGGTTAGGATTTTTAAACTGACCCAAACTCTCTGGCGGCACTATGGCCCTGGGATCGACTCATCCTCTAACTGAAATGAGTACCAGACGCTTGTTCTGGGGTAAAGGCGGCCGTCACGCAGGGCTGACAACCCGGCTGACATAAAGTGCCGATTGTCTAGAAAAAGTGGGAGCCTTAACCTCCTACTACCCCAAGGGCCTCCTGAGGCCTGTTGTGGGATCACTTTACTTTATATTATATATATATATATATATATATATATATATATACAGTAAAACTTGTTTAATCCGGAACGTGAATAATTCGGAAATCTGTCCAATGTGAAGAAATGCATTGGTCTCGGCAAAATAATAGTAATTTCAAGTGTATTAATTTTATATAAAATTGAATCTGTCCAACGCGGAAACGGAAGGACATTCATGAAAAAAAAATGTTTATAAGGCGAAAAGATAGAGAGAGAAATAAATTAGTTTCCACTTGATTGAATTCCCGTTAGGCGAATTAACAATAAGTGATGATTCCTGCCGTCCGCGCCGGGTGAAGTAGAGTTTTTACATGTATCTCAAATTTTGTTTCGGCCTCACTGCACACCCGTTTTCCGAAATATAGGTTCGTTTAACAAACATTTTCCCGCGTCATAGCCGAGTGGTTAAGGCAAGAAGCCTTGGTGCAGAGTTACGGGACTTGCGCTGGTTCGATTCTCCAAGGGGGAAGAAATGTCTCTCATGGATTTTCGGCCAGTATGGGACCGGTGCCCACCCAGCATCGTGAAGCATTTGGGTACCTACAATAAGTAGCGGCTCCAGGTTGAGAAAACCAGCTATAACGGCTGGGGGCCCGACATTCTGATCACGTCACCCCTACACTCTTTTATGGTCGTCTACCTCTGTGAATAAACAAGCCTGTCGCGCTTGGAGTTTTTTAAAAAAAATATTTGGCGTGTGACAACTGTCTTACAAATACCAGTGCATTGTAAAATCTTAAATCAGTTTAAGATCTGAGACCTATTGTGTACGTATCTTTCACAGGTAGCGTCTGAATTTACGGAATAAAGATGGATAAATCGCATGTATCATTGCCATTAAATGAAAAAGTGAAAGTGATTGAAGATAAAGAAAAACAAACTCTCAGTGCGCGAAATAATGACTAAATTAAATTGTGGAATAACCCAAGTCTGTGAGATTTTAAAACACATAAGAAAAAATAACGAATGAATGGATGCAAGGAAATGGTCAAATGAACAATCAAAAAAATGAGGAAATGAACGAGGTGTGAAGTACACAATCAAAAAAATTCCAAATTTCCGGACCGATGCTCCAAAGTCAAGCCCTAGCTGTTGCGATTCCCTTGGGAATAACGATTTCAAGGCATCTTCAGGTTGGCTGTGAACACTTTTAAAAGACGACACAAGGTAGTGTGGAATGGAATTTGAGGGGAATCAAAGGATGTGGACGAAAGTATAGTTAGTGAGTGGAAACCGAAACTGAGTAATTTAATTTCAGGATAGCGCGTCTAAGAGACATTTTTAACGCTGAAGAAACGGGACTTTTTTTTCGCGCGTTTCTGAAGTCGCTCGTACATACTATACCTCACTTTCCAACGGCAGCGGAACTACAATTAATCCAAGGTACATAAAATGGCATACGGTGCTCTATAATCTAAGATTGGTTAATTTTTTTTTTTTAATAATGCGGAATTCTGTCTAATGTGGAAAAAAATTGGTCCCATGCGATTCCGCTTTGAATACGTTTTACTGCATATATATATATATATATATATGTGTGTGTGTGTGTGTGTATATACCGGGCTTCCAATATAAACCCGGACCGGCCTCACGGGGTTTCACCCGTCAGGCAGCGCTCTCTCCTCGTCCGCATTTCACTCTGCCAGCCGCTCGTCCTTGAACTAGTCAGTTTAATATCGTTCGACAAGATGAGACGTCAGCTGACATTAGAACAGCCCATTTATGTGTGTAAATGTTATTATAAATACGAATCGGCTCGTCGCGTTCGCGAGGAATTTATTCGGACTTCCCTGGACAATTACCTCCTTCCAGATCGACAATCCACGATCTTGTGACTAAATTTGAGACCACTGGTTCAGTACAAAATAAGAAACACACGCGAAGGCGTACGGTTCTCACCGAAGAAAAATTAGACGAAATTGGCGAAAATTTGGAACGTTCACCACAAAAATCATTACCGAAATTAGCACAAGTTGGGATTTCAGTATCTTTTGCTCATACAGCAACCAAATTGTTAAAACCTCAAACCTTACAAGTGTAAACGTGGTTCATTGTCTAAACCAGGGTGATCCCATAGCACGTGTGAGGGAGGGGGGTGGAGCGGACAACATTCCAGCATTTTCCAATAAGGTAAGAAACAGTTCAAGGAGGGATGTGCAGGCAGGGTGAAGGTAGGGAGGAAGAGACAGCACTGCGTGCCGGGGTGACGCGTGAAACTCCGTGAGGCCGGTCCCGGTTTATATTTGAAGCCCGTTATATATAATCAGCATTATCTAGCTCTCACAACTATCTTGATACGGATTTAATATTTTATGGCTTATCTAGGCAGATTAATTGGATTATATATTATTAACATTTTAATCTACAAAAAACAGACCAACGCAAACGGTTTAATGGAAATAATTGAACAATTGTTCAAAAATTATTCCTTCATTCAAAACGATGCATGTGTTGGTATACACGCTATACACGCTGTGCTGAACTAGGTAAAATGTGTTTATTTAAGCGCTGGCAGTTCAACATAAACCTCTTTTTTTTTAAACACAATTCAACCAGTCCAAAATGACACTAAACAAATGCAAAAGATCATGCAAGAAACTCCCGATTGATTAACTATAGATGTAATTTAAATTCAAACCAGTGTGTTTTCTGTAAATATTTGAACAGACTGTCTGGAATGTAAAATGTATCTGGCTGAACAATATATAGGTCCGTTGTGTAGGAAGGAGGAGTTATAAAATGGCTGCTTGAGAACAAAGCATTGAATTGGTAAAACATTGCACTCTATGTGGAATCATGCCAGGTACAGTGTAATTCAGAACATTATTTATTTTGGCCTCCGATGCATACGAAATTAATCTTCATTCCTTAGCGAATTTCATTCGTGAGTCAAATTAATCATACATCGCATTAGACTGAAATTTATGGCTAAAATTGCAGACAATTTATTTTCTTCTGGTGACAAATCTTTACATCTATTTCTGAATAGTAAAAGAGTTGGGATTTTAATAGTGGCAAAACTTCTGTAGAGTTGCCATCGACAGAACTTAAGCATGTTGAATAGCAGTCAGTTACATACCTACCTTACCTCAGAACACATTATGAACTCTCCCTTCCCACATCAGACTGGCGACGAGAGGAAAAAGACCCTCGGGGGATCTGGCGTCTCTTCTAATGTAGTGTTATCACAATGTTTTAGCAACAGGAACAACGGAATTGCATAAAGATTGAAGGGGCCAGAGGTCATAAAGTACGACAGTGTCATCAAGGGAAATTTGCATTGTTTTATACAACACTGGCATGGTGAGTGGCTTTTACCCACAGTTTATTGTTTTATACAACACTGGCATGGTGAGTGGCTTTTACCCACAGTTTATTGTTTTATACAACACTGGCATGGTGAGTGGCTTTTACCCACAGTTTATGTTTTATACAACACTGGCATGGTGAGTGGCTTTTACCCACAGTTTATTGTTTTATACAACACTGGCATGGTGAGTGGCTTTTACCCACAGTTTATTGTTTTATACAACACTGGCATGGTGAGTGGCTTTTACCCACAGTTTATTGTTTTATACAACACTGGCATGGTGAGTGGCTTTTACCCACAGTTTATTGTTTTATACAACACTGGCATGGTGAGTGGCTTTTACCCACAGTTTATTGTTTTATACAACACTGGCATGGTGAGTGGCTTTTACCCACAGTTTATTGTTTTATACAACACTGGCATGGTGAGTGGCTTTTACCCACAGTTTATAGTAATAATTATTCTCTAAAACCATTAGGTGTAAGAGTTCGCCTTAAACGAAATTTAAAAATCCTTCTAGCGGTCGTAGCAGAGTGGTTAAGGCAAAATGCCTTGGCGCAGAGGTACGGGACTTGTGCTACAACGGGTCTCCATCGGGGAAAAAACAAAATCTCATGAAATTCTGCCAGTACGAGACCGGTGCCAACCCAGCACCATAAGGAATTCGGAAAGCTAGAATAAATAGCGGCTCCAGGTTGAGAAAACCAGCAATAACGGCTGGGGACCCAACATGCTGACCGCATGTCACCCCTATACTGGTTGAATGGTCGTCTACATCTCATTAACGTCGATGTGAGGCCAGCAACCGGTTGGTAGGCTAAGGTTCTTCTAGGACTGGCGCGCCATGTTGTTATAATGCTCTAAAAACATCAGGTGTAAGAGTTTACCAGAAATGAAAATTTAAAACTCATACTTTATTTATTTGTTCCTTCTGGTTTTCCTACAAGAAGCTTCCATGCACCTCTATTATTCCACATCGCAGTCTTAACGAGACTCAATTGTTCTCTTTACATTTAATTTCCCATAGAGATCACGTAGCTCACGGTTATGAAGTCTTCTCCATTCACCTGTCTGTTCATCTCTCTTTGGTCCAAAATTTTTCCTAAGAACTTTATTCTCAAATACTCGTAAGAACATTTCCTCCCTTTACACGTTTCGCATCCATACAATATAAATAACTAACTCACTGGTACTATCGAGCCCGTAGGTTCGTGGCCTCGAGGACATGAGCTCTCCATACATCCGTATCCTGAGCTGTTTTTCCAAACATTGCCTTATAATCTACTTCCCCCAAATCGTGGTTAATGTTATTCTCCCACCTCATTCCTGATCTGCCAACTGGGCGTTTTCCCTCTGGTTTTCCTACAAGAAGCTTCCATGCACGTCTTTCATACCCCATTCGTACCTAATCTCCTGCCCGCCGCAGTCTACGAGACTGTTCTTATTATATCTGGCTTCCTATAAAGACCATGTAGTTCACAGTTCTTTAGTCGTCTCCAATCACCTGTCTGTTCATCTCTCTTTGGCCCAAAATTTTTCCTAAGAACTTTATTCTCAAATATTCGTAATCTCCTTTCCTCCTTTAAAGTCTATGTTTTGCATCCATATAACTGTTAGAATAATAATTTTATATAATTTTCAGTTTAACGTTTTTGAAAGGCTGGGAGAAATAAAAAATACTATTACCCGTAATTTGTTTTTAAGTTTCCAGCAATTATCCCTCTTGATGGCCCAACAATAATCCCCCAGCATATTGGGATTCCATTTGTCTTGATATCTATTTTCCATAGCTGATGAAAGTGTTCCCCGTTATATTATACAATGGACAAATGGACGAAAAAACGCTTATTAAAAAATAATTATTTAAATCCATTAATGGAATTTGAAATAAAAAAAACTGTGGGTGATGGAGAAATTCCGAATACATATTTGAAAACACGATAAAAAAACTGCATTAAGTACAACTATAATAATAATAATAATAATAATAATAATAATAATAATAATAATAATAATAATAATATAGCTTTATTTTACCTGGCAGAGTTAAGGCCTTTTCTACCACTCAACCAGGTTTAAAAAAAAATACAAACAAAAAAAATAGTCTTAAATCTAAATTACAATATATATATATATATATATATATATATATAACGATTACAAGTTATGAATACAATACAATTAATATTTATAATGTATTTTGATTTACTCTAAATTTAACGAATTAAATATATAATATGTACAATATATATAAAAAAACGAGGAAAAGATTAATGACAGTACTATTGGTACTCATGAGACAAAAATCATGTTGACCAGTGATAATCTTAGTTGTTTAATCGTCATTAATCCTAATTTAGCGCTGCGTTAAGAATTTGGACAACGGTTGAAACAAGTTATGATACAGAATGGAATATTTACGTTCTCTCGATGAAACAGGTATTATAGAAGAACATGGAGAGAAGTCCTTGTAGAACCAGAAAAGCATCTGCGAGTTGTACGTCATTCATCGTTCCACTTGCCGGAGCAGACTCTTGTACAAATAACGTATGGCTTCCCACAATTATATCAGGGCGTGGAGAAATCAAATTTGGGATCTCAACTTTTCTCCCGCCCTGGCACGAGATGTGTTTTATATCACTTCAGACCCATTAAATTATTCAAGAATTTCACTAAGGAACCTCCCGTGCTGCATACAGTAATAATTCTTCTTGCACGATCCAAAACATTTAAATCATTATTTTCGTTTTTTGATGGAGCATCGTCAATAATTACATTAAACCGACGGTCCCCAACATTTTTCAACTCGCGAACCCCTTCCATAATGATCTGAATTGGGTGAACCACTGACTATCAAATAGGCTATACATAAGTAGATTAGCATAAATTTAATTTCAAGAAAACGTTTAATAACCTAACATTAACTTAACCCTTAACAGTCTTCTTCTTCTTCTTCATGAAATTAGGCTTTTTGACCTGTTTTCACATCAAGTGGGATTTAATGAATCCTCCCATCTAGTAAATGGGCATCCAACATTTCTATGTCCTATTGGTTTGTACTTTAGTAACAGCTGAGGGATTCTATCTGTAGGCATTCTCTTGACATGTTCATACCAGTTGTTTCTCATGTTGTCAATTCTATTTGTTAAATTAAAAATATTTAAGTCTTTCCGAATATCCTCACTTCTTTTCTTGTCCAAAATTTGTCACACCCGCTACTGAACGTAGGAACTTCATTTCTGCAGTTTCTATTTTCCTTCTGTCTGAACGGTTAAGAGTCCAATTTTCACTTGCATATGTTAAGACAGGCACTGCCATAATTTTGTAAAATTTTAGTTGTGTGCTCCTCAAAGTTTTATTTTTCAGTGTCCGTCTTATAGTGCCACACATTCTGTAAAATATATTTAATTTAATATTAATATCTTCTGTATAACTGTAGGCTTTCACGGCCGGCGTCTTGATCCCTATTAGGTTCGTCTTCCGGGCATATAGGCCGTGGTCCAGTCGTTCTTCTACTCGACGTTTCGTCTACTGCTGCGGTAGACATCTTCAGGAGATACTGCGTGCTCTCTGTGAACTCCTCAACAGTCGGCTGCAGCCGACTGTTGAGGAGTTCACAGAGAGCACGCAGTATCTCCTGAAGATGTCTACCGCAGCAGTAGACGAAACGTCGAGTAGAAGAACGACTGGACCACGGCCTATATGCCCGGAAGACGAACCTAATAGGGATTAATATCTTCCTTCTGGGCAGTATGATACGTTGCATCCTAAATAATTTAAATTGTTCACCTGTTGTATTATACTGTTATTAATACTGATTTTACACCTCATATGGTCTTTCCCGTTGAATGCCATTACTTTCGATTTACTTTCAGAGATTGTCATATTGAATTTATTTGCTATTTCGTTTAATTTATACGCTACTATTTGTAAATTGTCTTCTGAAGAGCTAAGGATTGTCTGATCGTCTGCAAACAGTATGGTATTTAGAATCCTTCTCCTCAATTATTTTAATTATGCTTTCTTCTGCTTCCATAATCTTTCTAATTTCCTTATTTGTGACGTGTTATAATTTAGACTTTCTGGCACTTCTGCGTAAATAATCCATTTCTAGAGCTATTAGTCTATTCTTATAGTACTTATTGATTGTCCATACCTCACTTCCATACACTGCAACAGATTCCACCAATGTTTTACCAATATATTTTTTTGTGTCTTTCCAAATGTGCTTATCCCACCATATGGAATTTAATTACGATTTTATTTTGCTACTCAATTCAATTCTATGCTTTATGTTCTCTTTGCCTATCCTTCAATGTTATCCATAATTATTCCCAAATATGTATTTTGTGTCCACCGCTGTGGTCTCGAGGTAGCGTGCTGCCTTATCATGCAGCGGGCCCGGGTTCCATCCCCGGTCGGGGCAGTTTTTCTGGGAGAGGTTTTTATCGGGGTTTTTCCTCACCTGTAAGACAAATGTCAGGAAAAAATTTAAGGCCCAAACGGTGCCCGAAATCATATGGCCATCATCATCATCCTTATCATTATCATCCTTCACCGGTGTGAAAAGCAACGGGAAGCTACCACAGCTACAATTCCCTAGTAAAGCTGCAAAGCATAGCATGAAAATGCTATGATTGGAGTGAAAGACCTGCCCGCGGGCAGAATTACTATGGATGGATGGATGGATGGATGTAATTTGTTTCACTTGCTTTATTTTAATTCCTTCTTCCAATATTAAATTTTCTCTTTCATTCCTATTTATTCTTTATAATTCCGTTATAATTCATTGAAGATGCCCAAGATCGTAGGCGTTGGAAGTTTGGCACGGGAAGATGGCAGCAGCTGTAAAAACCCTAAGATAGGTAGATACAGAGTGATTCAAAATTGACTTTACAAGCTTATAGAAATTTATTTCGAAGACCTACAGAATTGGTTTTAATGTCATATGATAGCACAACTCATCAAGTTTTCACCGACATAGTTTTATAGTACCTAGTTCTCTCACCGCGTGCGCTAGCGTAGTTCATATCAAAATGGCTGCTTTCACAGGTGCCGAGCGTGCTCGTTGTGTGTTTTTGTTCGAAGAAACTAAATCTGCTACAATTGTTCAGCGTAGATTTCGTACCCAGTGTGGTAAGGATCCTCCTAGCAGGCCAACAATTTATTCTTGACAGCAAACATTTGTTAGGACTGACTGTTCTGTTTGTCATTCCAAGCATACTGGCCGTCCACGTACGGCTGAAGCTGTCGTTGAACAAGTGCGGGATAGCTTTGCTCGGAGCCCTAGCGCACGTGGTGAGAGAACTAGGTACTATAAAACTATGTCGGTGAAAACTTGATGAGTTGTGCTATCATATGACATTAAAACCAATTCTATAGGTCTTCTAAATAAATTCTATAAGCTTGTAAAGTTGTAAAGTCAATTTTGGATCACCCTGTATAATTCTAGTTAGAAAAGCGTTCCATCTTACAAAAATTAACGATGCTATTTTAATAGGTTTAATTTAATTAGCAGGAAAGTTAGAAGCTGAAACGTCATCAAGAAGACAGTAATTCAGGAAGAAAACTTGACTGACTTGGAGACCGACAGTAGACTCATTCGTCTAGACTTACTCGCCGCGCTTGTAAGACTTGTACATGTCCTTTTTAAACTCATAAATCTGACTTACCTATTGCCTAAGCTTGAATATCAATTCCTGGTATATCTATGGCTACAATGTCTTTCTAAACCTGAAGATAATGAAAAATACATTAGACCAGACTGGAATATCATTAAAACAAGTCGCAATATGACTAAACTAAATACCTGTGTTTAAAAGAAGAAACACTGCGCTACAAGCCGGAAGGTCGAGGGTTCGAGTCCCGGTGGGGTCAGGATTTTTAAACTGACCCAAAACCTTCTGGCGGCACTATGGCCCTGGGGTCGACTCAGCCTCTAACTGAAATGAGTACCAGACGATTGTTCTGGGGTACAGGCGGCCGTCACGCAGGGCTGACAACCCGGCTGACATCAAGTGCCGATTGTCAAGAAAAAGTGCGAGCCTTAACCTCCTACTACCCCAAGGGCCTCCTGAGGCCTGTAGTGGGATTACTTTACTTGGGGGGCACGCCGTAGCGTAGTGGTTAAGGCACTGAGCTACAAGCCGGAGGGTCGAGGGTTCAAGTCCCGTTGGGGTCAGGATTTTTAAACTGACCCAAACCCTCTGGCAGCACTATGGCCCTGGGGTCGACTCAGCCTCTAACTGAAATGAGTACCAGACGCTTGTTCTGGGGTAAAGGCGGCCGTCACGCAGGGCTGACAACCCGGCTGACATCAAGTGCCGATTATCTAGAAAAAGTGGGAGCCTTAACCTCCTACTACCCCAAGGGCCTCCTGAGGCCTGTTGTGGGATCACTTTACCTTTTTTTATATAAAAGAAGAAATGGAAAATATAAATTTCAACAATGGAGAAGAACTAAAACCTAGTATTGAATGCACTTATTTAGGAACAACATTGACCATTCAGGCGATAACACAGTGGAAATTAAAAAAATAGAAACGCCCAAGCAAAACAAGCAATAAATGCTTTAAACTCTGTTTGGTGGAGCAAAAATACTTAAAAAAATAGAAAATTACAAATATATCAAACCATAATTCAGAGCATTTTAACATATAGTGCTGAAGTCTGACAAATTCCTGCCAGGGAAACGAAAATAATGTTAAGTACAGAAATGGATGTTTTAAGAAGATCAGCTGGAAAAATCTAGAATTGATAGAATATGAAATAAAGAAATAAGGGAAATTATGGGTGCACAAGAGGAGCCGGACATCATAGACATTATAGAAAATAAACGATTACAGTGGTATGGCCATGTCAAAAGAATGCCAATGCAAAGACTGCCTAAAATTGTTATGGATCCCAATAGAAAGGAGGAAGAGAGAAAGACCGAAGAAAACTTGGATAGAAGGGGTACAAGCAGCTATGAATATCAGAGGATTGGAGGAAGATCAATGGATAGACAGAGAGGAATGGCGTTTGGTTTCCGGAAGACGGCGGCAGCTGCCATGATACCGGATGATGATGACGATGCAATGACTTATATTTTAAAAACACAAATATTTTGGAAAGCTACATTATATTAGGCCTATTTCAAACACTATGATCGTGATGGACGAAACGGAGCGTGCGGACGTTTTCTCGAGATTTCTCCCATTTTCCACTGCCACAAATTTCATTCCATCATTTCTCCATACTCATCCATTTCGTTTTACGTCATTCATCCGCCCCTCTGACGGTGCGTCAGGAGTGGTCGGCCGGCACCCTTGTAGTTCACAGACCTCTATAAATATAGGGGATTCATCTCATCTCATTCCTCGACCCGACCCTGAGTTGTACACGAGTTGCGGATATTTATTTATAAACACTATGACAAATGAGTGAAATTTTGAAAATGTTGCAGAATTCAAATATCTAGGAACAATAATTACAAATAGGAATGAGGTAACTTAACTCACTCACTGGCACTATCGAATCCGTAGATTCATGACCGCGTGGATATAAGCTCTCCATATATCCCTATCCTGAGCCAATGTTTTCCAACCATCCCCTGTATAATCTACTTCTCTCAAATCATAGTTAATGTTATTGTCCCACCTCATTCTTGGTCTACCAACTGGGCGTTTTGCTTCTGGTTTTCCTACAAGAAGCTTCCATGCACGCCTTTCATTCCCAATTCGTAACACATGTTCCGCCCATCGCAGTCTACGAGACTTAACTGCTGTTATTATATCTGGCTTCCTATAAAGACCATGTAGTTCACTGTTATGTAGTCTTCTCCATTCACCTGTCTCTCCATCTCTCTTTGGTCCAAACATTTTCCTCAGAACTTTAATCCCAAAAACTTGTAATCTCCTTTCCTCCCTTAAAGTAAGATTCCATGTTTCGCATCCATATAATATAACTGGTAGAATAATAGTTTTAATGAGATGCACAAAGGAATTAAACATAGGTTCAATTCTGGAAATGCATGCTATTATACATTACAGAGACTCTTGACGTCCCAACTCCTCTAATATAAATGTTAAACAAAAAAAAAAAATATGTATGTATGTATGTATGTATGTATGTATGTATGTATGTATGTATGTATGTATGTATGTATGTATGTATGTATGTATGTATGTATGTATGTATGTATGTATGTATGTATGTATGTATGTATGTATGTATGTATGTATGTATGTATGTATGTATGTATGTATGTATGTATGTATGTATGTATGTATGCATGTATGTATATATATATCCATCCATAGTAATTCTGCCCGAAGGCAGGTCCTTCACTGCAATCATAGCATTTTCATGCTATGCTTGCAGCTTTACTTGGGAATTGTAGGTGTGGTAGCTTCCCGTTGTTTTCCACAATATATATATATATATATATATATATATATATATACATATACATAACTGTTATCCTACCAGATATATGGATGAGAAACTTAAACTTGCTTTAACGGAGGAGAAAATATTATTAGAAAATATTTTTTTTTAACTTCTTGTCCCGAAGAGAGATGAACAGGCAGGGGAATAGAGAAGACTACAAACAGTGAGCTACATGATCTTTATAGGGACACGTAGCACGAACGTGAAATGAAAGAGGTGCATTGAAATTTCTTATATGAAAACCAGGGGGAAAATTCCCAGTTTATAGGAATTTTATATGTCCTTAACTTTCGAGTCCTGCTTATTACTGTAAAGGGAACAATACTTGACTTGATGGCAAGATGTAGAGGGGGAGAAAGAGAATGGGATGTCAGTTTTAATAAAGAGCGTAACCAAGTAATTCCAGGTCAGCGGCCGGCGTGGAACAAGGCCGTATCGGTATTTCTTACAGTTGTCAGGTATGCCAGGGCCCGGGGGCAGAGTGCTGCCGACCAAACTGACATCACGTTGTGAACTCTCCTCTCGTCTTCCTCATACAATCAATTCTTAGCTCTATTTTACAACAGCTCGTGTCAAAGGTCTAATGCATGGTTTACCCATTTACAGATGCTATATGCAAAATATACCAATTTACTTATCCCATTCTTATTGTTACATAACCATTTTGGTAGATTAAACTCGTTATCCCTTTTCCGCGTTTTGCATTAAATATACACGAAAACCAGAAGTTCAATTGAATGATTTCAAAATACTCCATCGCCAAATAGGCCTATAGTTAACCCTTAAACTCGTAATGTGTCCTTTTGGATACACCAGTTGGTTTAATTAATTTAATATTTTTAATAAATCAGAAGAAACCGAACAAAAATAAATAATTTAAATGTGTGTCTAATTATACAAATATATCTAATAATAACAGTTACACAATATTCCGTTTTCACTGCGGTCCGCCACATTCAAATAACTAACAGAAGAAATTTGTGTTTTGCCAATTTAAGGGTTAACAACATCTATAATAAAAAAAATTGCCGATGATCAAGTAATTATTTCCAGTTCAGAAGATGATCTACAAAGAGCTATTTTTAATTTTTAAAAAATAAGGGCCTATTGTAATTTAAAAATTTCAAAGAAAAAAAACTAAAAGTTTAGCATTTAAACGATCCATTTATAGTAATTCTGCCCGAAGGCAGGTCCTTCACTGCAATCACAGCATTTTCATGCTATGTTTGCAGCTTTACCAGGGAATTGTAGGTGTGGTAGCTTTCCCGTTGCTTTCCACACCGGTGAAGGATGATGATGATGACTATTTAACTCATGCCCCAAATGGGAGTCAATGACCAATCACGTTTCAATGATTTCTGTTTTACAACCAATCAGAGTCGTGTTTCACCAAATATTTATCAGTGTTATAATTACCATATTAAAGAAAGCTCCTCCTTACAATATTGCGATCCTTTGGCAATAAATAATATGATCTGGTTGCAGTGATGAACAGCGTAACAATCGTTCCTCATTTGTTTTCAAACATCGTTTCTCGTTTGTTTTCAAACATCGCCGTTTACATTAAATATATAAATATTTTAAAATAACTATATTTAAATAACGATGTGTGAGTAAACAGCTTAATTTTATTCGTTAAATAGTCCTAACAAATGCCACTCTTGATTTCCAAATTCTCTAGATAAATTCACTCCTCACTTCGTGAGTCGTGAATTTATCGATAATTTGGAAATCACTCGTGGCATTACTTATGATAATGATAAGGGCGATGATGATGATGGCCATATGATTTCGGGGACCGTTTGGGCCTTAAAAATTTCCCTGACATTTGTCTTACAGGTGAGGAAAAACCCCGATAAAAACCTCACCCAGAAAAACTGCCCCGACCGGGGATCGAAACCGAGCCCGCTGCGCGACAGGCAGCACGCTACCTCGAAACCATAGCGGTGGACATTTAAAGGATATGATACCCTAATAGCAAAAACAGTAATTGACAACATTTTAGAGTAAGTGAATTGTATTTAAATATCCAAGTTTCAATTCATCATATGTTCAAATTGAAGATATTAATGACATAATAAATAAATATAATCTAATGTGTGGCACTATTAAAAGAACCCTTAAAAACACAAGAAAAGAAACAAAAATTAAATTTTATAAAGTAATGGGCGTAATGGCTGTTCCTGTATTGATGTATGGATCAGAATGTTGGGCGATCACTAAAAGACAAGAATGAAGATTGGAAGTAGCTGAGATGAGATTTTTAACAAATATAGCAGGATATACTCTGCTGGATAAGAAAAGAAATGAAGATATAAGAAAGGAACTAAATATTTTCAAACTTACAGACCGAATAATGAAATATAGGAACGCCTGGAAAGAACATGTTGATAGAATGCCAGAAGGAAGATTTCCAAAATTATTGCTAAATTATAAACCGCACAGAAGACGGTCTCAACAATTTTAACAATTCTAGCTTTCATGAAATCGGAACGAGCCAATTGGCTTAATCCCTGGTTGATGAAGAAGAACATCTATAATACAATCTCAATAATCCACAAAGAGAAGAACAGACACAAAATCTATATTCTCGAAAAAAAATTGAAATTATCAAGGAGGCAAAGAATCCTCTGTATGAAATACACAAATAATTCATTACCACGAGTAATCCTGAAGATGAAAAATGCTCTTTGAAAGGCCTACATTTTCATAGTGTGACGTTTTATAACAGAAGTTAATATAGTTGAGGACGACTGTTTTATCGGGTACGAATTTTAAAATTTTAACAAATTTAGTTATTCAGAATTACAAAAATTACATTTTAGTTTTCTTTAAAATATTTATTTAGCATGTTTCAATGTTACATAACACATTTTTGCGCCCATCGTCCAATCTTCATCGTTAAGTCACGTAGACTGCGATGGGCAGGACATGTGGCACGAATGGGGAATGAAAGAGGGGCACGGAAGCTTCTTGTAGGAAAGCGCCCAGTTGGTAGATTTAAAATGAGGAGGGAGAATAACATTAACCATGATTTGAGGGAAGATTATACAGGGGATGATTTACAAACACTAGCTCAGGATAGGGATGTATGGAGAGGTTATGCCAGTGAATAGATCAAACTAATCCTGACTCTTAATGGTCCGATTTTTCTGTTTAATAAACTTATCTTACTTTCCTGTACTTTTTTATTTAGGAATATTCTACAATACAGTGTTTCTCCTACAACCCAAAGTGATTTGTCGCCAGAGGTTCCTGTCTAAAGCATCTTCTTCCCTCAAATCTCTAGCTTCAATACTTCCCTTCACTTCATCCATCGTTCTCTATGCCCGCCTCTTCCACTTCATCCATTAGCTTTCCAATTAAGGATCTTCATTGGTATTCTCTCCTTTTCCATTCTTATTGATGTGTCCATACCATTTCAAACGTTTTATTCTATCTTTGCTAACATGTTTTTTTTAACTTGCATAATTTACCTTACTGTGCTATTTCTGACCCTATCCCTTCTTGAAAGTCATGACGATCGCCTCCAAAAATCCACTTCTACTGCTAACAGCTTGTTGGCTTGTTTTCTACTTACTGTCCAGGCTTCGGACCCATATAATAAAATGCTTTGTAACAGACCTTGAAATATAGTTTTCTTCGTTCTGTATTTTCTGTACAATTATATAAAAAATGGTGAAGTGATCCCACTACAGGCTATAGGAGACCTTTGGGGTAATAGGAGGTTAAGGCTCCTACTTTTTCTAGGCAATCAGCACTTCAGGTCAGTCGGGTTGTCAACCCTGCCAGAGCGGCCGCCTTTACCCCCAGAACAAGCGTCTAATACTCATTACCGTTAGAGGCTGAGTCGACATCAGGGTCATGATGCCACCAGAAAGTTTGGGTCAGTTTAAAATTCCTGACCCTGCCGGGACTCGAACCCTCTACCTACCGGTTTATAGCGTATTGCCTTAACTAACTACGCTACGGCGTGCCCGCTGTAAAATTATATAATATGTGTTTCACTGAAAAAAAATGTTACTGCTAGAGCGATTTTTAAAATCCAGCCTTCACACAAACACCTCTATTCATAATGGTAAGATTTATAAAAATGTTTAGAATACTTTCCTAACTTTATTTCAGTGATATATGCGAAGTTTTGTTGTGAACATTTTGAGTCGGGCCAGGTCTTGAGGCCTAGCATGTAGAAGGGCAATATTTGAGCAAGTCTGGAAACAGACACTTCTCGAAAACGATGAGGAAGTGTTGCCAAAACATGGAAATATACTAAATGCGACACCGAGCAATGACCTGTGTGGTGTTTTAACTCGCGTTATAAACAAGTCAGTTTGCGTTTATGCAAATTGTGCAAATTCTCCAAACACATGTTTAACCGCGACAAAATGTTTTCACGTTCATGCTATCACATTTCGTACTTAAAAGGTCACGGAGCTGATACACCAACCAGGCGTACCAACGTCATAAACAATTAATTCCCACTCTTTCAGCTTTTATTTACACGCACACTTTACTAATAAAACTAACTGGATTAAATCGCTGGCACTATCGAATTCATTTTTTTTAAATTTTATTAGGAATATTCCACAATACAGTGTTTCTCCTTCAACCCAAAGTGATTTGTCGCCAGAGGTTCCTGTTTAAAGCATCTTCTTCCCTCAAATATCTAGCTTCCATACTTCTCATCTATCCAACGTTCTCTAGACATGCATCTTCCATTTCTTAATTAGTTTTCAATTAAAGATCTTCTCTGGTATTATCTCTTCTTCCAGTATTTATATTATATTTATATTATACATTATATATATATATATATATATATATATATATATATATATATAAAGGTCATATAATTAAATACGGATTAACAACAAATATATTTACATAAATAAGTGAATATATATATTAATCAATTATTTAACAACATAATTTAAGTTTGTTATGAGGTGGCATACCATTTGAAATGTTTTTCTTCTATTTTTTTCTAATACGCTTTTTTTCAACTTGCATAAATTCCCTTATTCTACTGTTTCTGACTTTATCCCTTTTTTGAAATTTCTTGTCGATCGCCTCCAAAAATCCGCTTCTACTGCTAACCAGGTTGTTGGCTTGTTTTCTTGTTACTGTCCAGGTTTCGGACCCATCGAATCTATTTATGTAAATAATAATTTTAAATTAAAAAGAAATAATGTTCTACTTACATAAATATATGTGTAATATAAATGTAATATTGCTAGATCCACACAAAATATTGATTAAGGTTTTTGGAAGTTATATTATAAAAAAAAACAGTTCGTTGCATATAAAGATTTATTACTAGAGACCGGATGTTAGGGAAAATGCCTATATTTATTTATTATCATCATCATCATCTGCCTTTCAAGTATTAGGCCCAGTGGCCCGTTACGGTCTACCGCCATCTCCGAAAAGGTCGACCCACAGATCTTCTGCCTCGAGGAATGTAGTGAAGAATTTGTTTTGGTATTCTGTGACGATCCATGCGCTGAATATGGGCTAGCCAATTGTTTCTATATTCTTGGATGTATTCAGATATAGATATGATGTTTAACTCTCTGGCTATTGTTGAATTTATTTGGTGATCTAGAAGGCTATAACCTGCAGTTCGTCGCAGAAATTTCATCTCCGTGGCTGTAATACGATAGATTTTCATTCTTGTGTGTCTCTGCACTTTTGATGGTTTAAAAAACTTGGTTGATAATTCTTAAAGCTTTATTATAGTTTTGTATTTTAAAGGATATATCACATTCCTCATTATAAGTTAGATTATATCCTAAGTATTTAAATGAATTAACTTGCTCTAATATTGAATTCTGAATACAAATTTTACTTCTTACTGGAGATTTCCCTTGAAAGGCCATAACTTTAGATTTTGTTGTTGATATTTCCATGTTAAATCGTTGGGCTATTATATTAAGATGAGTGGAATATTGTAATTCATCTTCATTATTGCCGAAAAGAGTCTGATCATCTGCATATAAGAGTGTGTCTAAAATTGTGTGTCTTGAGAGAGGAATATTATTTATTATAGATATTGTAAAAGTGACTTCATATAAGTTCATACCAACGACCCTAGAGTTGTTTTCCATGAAGTTCATTTTGCCTATAATGCCTGTTTCAGCTTATAATGCCTATAAATGCCTATTTGCAATTTTTTCTCAAAATTAATTTCAACGAAATCAATTGAAATGGACAACCTTCATGGCACAAATAATTTAATAGAAGTTTTCAAGTGTTCTGTTTATAAATTCTCTTAGAATATTTTAGGATAAGAGTGGTAATAACCCAATAACCTAGCACGTAGATAGTTTCCCCCTCAATGCACTCTCGTTAGGTAAATATTGTATTTTTTCACCTCATGCATTCCCGTTAAGCGAAATAGCCCTATGCCATGTACCATTGTATTATGCTCCGACTTTAAGGCTTGGAGAAAAGTTCTTTGCGTATTTTCAATACAAACATTGCTGAGTGACAGTAGATGGCTCAAGCTTTCTTTCTCTGTCTGACACCTGGTGCTGAAACCTTTAGGTGACTGGCAATATCATTTTTGATCTTGGTAACAATGAATTCAGTCTGCAGCAGTCCTCGTTCACAGAAAGATGCTACAAAGACAAAGTGGTGCGGTAAATGTACGTGGCATTTTTTTTAACCTTTAGAACAGTTTTTTTAAGATACCTAAAGAACGGACAACAGTAAAAGACAAACTGAACAATTTCGTGAAAGAATTTGTTGCGGGAATATTCTTAAGTGACGGTTCTGCTCTTTGTAAAAAGGCAAAACAAATCCAAAAGCATCTAATATATCATCGCATGCTATTCATAGCAAATGTTTATATTCTTAACGTAAGACTGTAAAAAGTTATGTTGTTGTCCATTTTTTGTAAGAGCCTATTTTGAATTTTTAGTGCCTATATTAATGATTTTAGTGCCTTTTTTTCCCTACCTATTTTGAATTTTTTAAGTGCCTAACATCCGGACTTTATCATTATATTATGTTGGAATCTTAATTTTTAGAACCTAAAAATCCGCTCCCATATAAAATATACTTGATCGGGCTAATAAAATATGTAGGAACTAAAACACGAGAGAACTACTTCATTGTAAGAAAGGTGAAGTTTTGAATCTATACCTTATCAGAGACTCTACGATAAACCAACGCCAACTGTATCCTTCCGCCATTTACGCTACAATCACTGTCACATTAACAGGTAGCACGTGTGAAGTATATAAGACACGCGATCGTTGAATGGGGTAGATTACAAGAAAGGTGGTGAGATTTTTTTACGTTTAAAATAACGGTTTTTCACCACTAGTCAAAGGTTTACAGACTAATGTTTTAAAAATTTAGATGGGGACACAGCAAGAGAAGACTCCAACGCTTGCAGCCAATTTGTTGCATCAGAATCGACTGAAGCATGACTCAAATGCATTATCCATAAGCAATAAATTGCTTTAAGTTGCAATTATTGATTATATATATATTTTAGAATATGTTCTATGTTTTGAATGTCATTATTTTTATTCACGAAGAATAACAGGTATATTCAGAGGACATATTTTTAATTTAATGTAGGGAACTACTTTTTCGCGAACTACATCGTACGTCGGTGTACATAACCATTGAAAAGCGAGCAGGTCACATGGTTTTGTTTTGATGAGAACCATTTTAAGGGCGGGTAGCCTTTAAAACGAGAGAATACGTATTGTATGTAAGAGAGGTAAAGTTTTAAATCTAGGAGACATTTCACTGAATATTCATAACCATTGTTTTTTAAAAGGAAAATAAAGACATGTTGGATACAGAGATAAATGTGACAGAGAAAAGGATTCTTGTCTCCACAACCTGTGATGCGCATTTGAATAACAAGACACAACTTGAACTTTGGTTCAGCCTCCATCTATCTATCTATCTATCTTCGGGTTTTTACAGCTGCTGCCGTCTTCCCGTGCCAAACCTCCAAAGCCTACGGTCTTGGGCATCTTCGATGCTTAGCCCTCTAGCTTGCATTACTGTCTTCATGTTTTCCTTCCATGTTAACCTTGGTCTTCCTCTTTTCTTCTTTCTGTTAGGATGCCATTCATATAGTTGCTTCGGCCATCGCTCATCTTCCATTCTTAAAACATGCCCTAACCACTTTAATTCCTTTTCCTCAATTCTTTCAATTATGCTTTCTTCTGCTTCCATTTTGTTTCTAATTTCCTTATTTGTGACACGTTCTAATTTAGACTTTCTGGCACTTCTTCGTAAATAATCCATTTCTAGAGCTATTAGTCTATTCTTGTAGTACGTATTGATTGTCCATACCTCACTTCCGTACATTGCAACAGATTCCACCAATGTTTTACCAATATATTTTTTTGTGTCTTTCCAAATATGCTTATCCCACCATATGGAATTTAATGATGATATTATTTTGCTACTCAATTCAATTCTATGTTTTATGTTCTCTTTGCCTATACCTTCGATGTTATCCATAATCATTCCCAAATATTTAGTTTGTTTCACTTGCTTTATTTGGATTCCATCTTCCAATACTAAGTTTTCTCTTTCATTGCTATTTATTGCCAGATATTCTGTTTTCAGCCTCCATACACTTTTGATATAAACGTCACACTAGATGCAAATATACAAGCCACAACTAACAAACAATATTTTCAGAATCATAAACTTCAAATCTGACATGTGAATACATTTAAATCCTAGTATGACATACTGCTATTGTCATTTTTCGAACATAAGTCCACCGCTGTGGTCTCGAGGTAGCGTGCTGCCTTCTCAAGCAGCGGGCCCGGGTTCGATTCCCGGTCGGGACAGGTTCCTGGGTGAGGTTTTTTCTCACCTGTAAGACAGATGTCAGGAAGCTTAGGGCCCAACGGTCCCCGAAAATCATGCGGTCATCATCATCCTTATCAATATCATCATCCTTCACCGGTGTGGAAAGCAATGGGAAGCTATCACGCCTATAATTCCCTTGCAAAGCTGCAAAGCTTAGCATGAAAATGTTATGATTGCAGTGAAAGACCTGCCCTCTGGCAGAATTACTATGGATGTATATTTGTCTATTATTAATACACAACAAGCCTCTGGAACAAGTAACACGTTTTAATTATTTGGATTGCAGTTTTACTATCGGCAAATTTAAATAATAATTTGTGAGAATGAGCTTAATTTTATTCGTTAGTCCTAACAAATGCAACTCTTTATTTCCAAATCCTCTACATAAATTGGAAATAACTCATGACATTACTTATGATAAACAGTTGTCAACAATAGATCAGTGAAATACAAATGATTTTAATCAGCTATAACACACAAAAGTGTAATATTCAATAAGATTTATAAATAAAATTGAGACTCTTCTATTTGTCAATAAAATACTTAGGAATTTTTTTGGACCAAAGAGAGATGAGTAGACAAGTGAAAAAAAAACTACGTAATAGTTAATCAATGGAATTTACAATTTTAATAAAAGATACCATCCTATCGTATAAAAAAATTAAAACAGTACAAATCTACAATAAAATATATGACAAACGCATAGGATTAGCAGTTACACATATCGTTATATGTAATCAAAGATTCTAACCTTGTGCAGAGAGTTACAGAATAAGTATTATAGGCTAGGTTCTAGAGAGAACTTAATAGATAAAGTTTTGATAAGGAACCCATGTCCGGAGACTACCATTTCGACGTAAAATAGGTTTGAAGATCGAACACAGTGGGCTGATATCGTGTCTTGTGTTTCAGAATAGGTATTACAGACTTCTAGGGGTTTTATTACACGTGTGGTACCACGTAGCGACCTGAGACACGTCTTCATACACACGCCCTACAAGACCTGATGTGTGCTCAATAATTTCTACTGTCGCCAGAATTCGTGCAAGATCTTCCTCTGACTTAACAGGTGTAGTACAATACCTAGAAGTCCGTAATACTTATTCTCAAAACACAAGACACATGATATCAGCCCAATGTGTTTCGATCTTCAAACTTATTTTACATCGAAATGGTACGTTTTCGGACATCGGTTCCTTATCAAAACATTATCACTAAGACCCCTCTATAACGCCTAGAATCTGTAATACTTATTCTGAAATACAAGACACACGATATCAGCCCAATGTGTTTCGATCTTCAAACTTATTTTACATCGAAATTGTACGTTTCCGGACATGGGTTCTTTATCAAAACATTATCTACTAAGATCCCTCTATAATCCCTAGAAGTCTGCAATACTTATTCTGAAACACAAGAGACGCGATATCAGTCCAGTGCGTTTCGATCTTCAAACTTATTTTATATCGAAATGGTACGTTTCCGGACATGGGTTCATTATCAAAACATTATCTACTAAGACCCCTCTATAACCCCTAGAAGTCTGTAATACTTATTCTGAAACACACTGTATATATAAAAGAGGTAAGAAGTCTGTAATACTTATTCTGAAACACCCTGTATATATAAAAGGGGTAAGAAGAAAATTTAGAAGATCGGTTTGGAAGTTAGTTTCATAATAAGTTCGCATACGTTTTCATTCTGTGTAAATGTGTTACTTGAATAAACGTCAGAATAAATCCATCACTGACCAGTCAAGTTCCTCGTCTTTCCATAAATGTATTCAATTCTATGACATGTGTCATACATGCAATTTCCTGGGATTGGAGGAACTGACCCACATTTGATTCGTCTGGAAATTCACAGAAGACAGAGCCGGTACCAATGACATAACGTTCCAGTTTGCGCAGCGATGAATCACATTTCCCAAGTCATTGTATTCGAATCAACTCACACGTATTTCGTAACAAACCAGGCATTTGGAACATTCAGGTGTGCTTGGTTTACAGTACACACTGTCTCCTTTCCTTATATGACACTCTTACATTATCTTCCTTCTTATTTTATCATTATATAATATTATATTTTATAGTGTTACAGCCGAGGACAGGTCTTTCACTGCAGTCATAGCATTTCCATGCTATAATTTGCAGCTTTACTAGGGAATTATCATAAGTAATGCCACGAGTGATTTCCAAATTATCGATAAATTCACGACTCACGAAGTGAGGAGTGAATTTATCTAGAGAATTTGGAAATCAAGAGTGGCATTTGTTAGGACTATTTAACGAATAAAATTAAGCTGTTTACTCACAAATCATTATTTAACTATAGTTATTTTAAAATATTTATATATTTAATGTAAACGGCGATGTTTGAAAACAAATGAGAAATGATAGGTACGCTTCTACTGCTTCTTTTGTTTATCACTGCAACTGCAACCAGATCATACTATTTATTGCCAAAGGAACGCAATATTGTAAGGAGGAGCTTTCTTTAATATGGTAATTATAACACTGATAAATATTTGGTGAAACACGACTCTGATTGGTTGTAAAACAGAAATCATTGAAACGTGATTGGTCATTGACTCCCATTTGGGGCATGAGTTAAATAGTCAGTTTAGTAGCTTCCCGTTGCTTTCTACACCGGTGAGGGATGATAATAATGATAAAGATGATGACAGTAGCGCATATCATTTGCTGATGATGGAAGCGGGTTTTCGAAAGGCCTACAGTTTTTTAAGCTTTTTAAAAAATAACCTAATTGAGGAATACGGCACCTGCCAGATATATATTTTTTATTATTTTACTTTGTGACTATTTACCTTAACTGAATTTTTTTTATCGAATGCCACCAGGTTACCATTTATGACATTTCTAGCTTTCTCCCTTGGCATTGGCGGTATTGTAATCCAATTCTTAGATTGGGACACCTGAAAGGCGGAGTTACGTTACCCCGACGGTATGATGGATGATAAATGATAATGAAGCGCCAGGAGAGTTCTTAACCTAAATTCCAGACCATGGGCAACCACAGGAATAATTCCCTTTGAGGAAAAATTCCAATGGTTTGACCGGAAATCGAACCCGGGACGTCATGAACAGTAGTCAGGAACGCTGACCACTAGCCCATGAGGCTGGTCACCTTAACAGAATTTCAATATGAATTTTATCAGTATTAGCTCAGGTATAATTTTTTATCTTAGGGTCAGTTTTCACCAACAGAGGTAACTGCATTACGCCAGTTTTCCCCATATATAATATAGCTTAAACTGGCGTAATACAGTTACCTCTGTTGGTGAAACCGACCCTTAATACGTAACCTACAGACAAATTAAATTAACAGATGCCACTTTACAGTTTAATACGTATGAATTCAAAGACATGCAAATTCCTAAAATGAAATTTCTACTTGTTTTATGCACAACAAACGGTACGTGACAAACACAGATTAACAAACGAAAGTACCATCATTGGGACAGAGTGGGAAAACCTCCAAAAATGACGCATGCGTTTTGCAATCAGAATGAGGAACTTGGAAGAAGTATTTAATTGTATCAGCGAAGCAATGAATTAAAATTTCCATATAAGGGAATGAAATCCCCACTTTCTAATATTTCAATTTCATCAATTAACACAGTACGCATGATGCGTGTGTTCAACACTTAAGTTGTCAATCATTAAGAATCTAGGAATTGTATTAGGCTCTTACGCAATGCACTAAATATCTCTACGCCCAAATTTAAAGCTTTACAAGGACTCTTGTCATCCCAACTTCTCTCTAAAAACGTAAATTGAAATTATATAAATCTGATATTCTCCCAGTTGTATTATCATAAGTAATGCTACGAGTGATTTCCAAATTATCGATAAATTCACGACTCACGAAGTGAGGAGTGAATTTATCTAGAGAATTTGGAAATCAACAGTGGCATTTGTTAGGACTATTTAACGAATAAAATTAAGCTGTTTACTCACAAATCATTATTTAACTATAGTTATTTTAAAATATTTATATATTTAATGTAAACGGCGATGTTTGAAAACAAATGAGAAACGATAGGTACGCTTCTACTGCTTCATTTGTTTATCACTGCAACCAGATCATACTATTTATTGCCAAAGGAACGCAATATTGTAAGGAGGAGCTTTCTTTAATATGGTAATTATAACACTGATAAATATTTGGTGAAACACGACTCTGATTGGTTGTAAAACAGAAATCATTGAAACGTGATTGGTCATTTACTCCCATTTGGGGCATGAGTTAAATAGTCATTATTATTATTTATATAGTTTATATATTTTATGGGGTTTAAAGATCAATATGGAAAATCTAGATATATGACTATAGGGGATCTTCCTCAAGATTTAATACTAGAAGAAAATCTAGGGACAATTAAATACACTGAAGAATAAAAGTATTTGGGAATTAAAATTACTAAAGATGGAAAACAAGAAACAGAGATACGAAACAGGAGGATCAATATAGGAAAGTTTGCTATATCTGCCCTAAATGGAATAGTATGGGACAAACATATCTTCAAAGAAACAAAAAAAAAACTATTTTTAATACAATAATCAGAAGCATTATTACCTATGGAGCTGATGTGTGGGCTTTAAATGCACAAATGAAAAAAAAATTACTCGCCATTGAAATGGACTACTGGAGACGTGCTGCTACAATATCCAGGAAGGATAAAATCAGAAATTCATATATAAAAGAAAAAATGCAGGTACAATATTCCATATTAGATTTTATAAAGAAGAACAATTAAATTGGTATGGACACATTAGAAGAATGGAAGAAGGAAGACTACCTAAGATAATCATGGATTGGGAACCACAGGGAAGGAAAAAGAAGGGTAGACCAAATATTACGTGGATTCAGGGAATCAAAGAAACTAAGAGGGAATGGGAAATAGAAGAAGATATATGGACGAACAGACAAGAATGGAAAAATGTGTTGAAACAAATGTGTAGTTAACTGTGAACATGGGTACCGAAAAATGTATATTCATTGTAAAAGCCGGAATAATAAAAAATTATTATTATTATTATTATTTTAATATATGGATGTGAAACATGGATTCTTAATTTAAAGGAGAAGATTACGTGTATTTGGTAAAAAATTATTTAGGAAAATGTTTGTACCAAAGAGAGATGAACAGACAGGTGAATGAAAGAGACTTAAAAGCAGCAAACTACATGATCTTTATAAGAAAGCAAGATACAGTAAAACCTGTCTTAGCCGGAACCTTTATAAGAAGGAAACCTGTAGAGACGGAAAAAAAATCTCCAGAACGGTACGTTTTTATACGTAAAATCGTCCTGTATAAGCCGGAAACCTTCATAACGCGGAAACGGAATGGTTTTTAAAGTACCAATAGTTAATGTTTACCTCAGTAAGACGGAAAATCATTCTTAAAAGCACGTTCTAATTACAGTATTAATGACCACACGTGGAAATTCTGCATATGACGCTTTCTGCATTATATCGTTTTACCTTCTTGTGTTGCCATTGTATTGCGGGGATACCCTTGCTTATGTGTGACAGCAGGGAATCCCTCGCTTTTCCTTGCCTGCTTACGTTACCTGCGAGGGAGTTGGGAACTTTCAGCCTTCTTGTAGTTGATTTCTTTCTCGTGTTTGTGTAATAAATTTGTTTTGTATTGCCGTGCAAACTGTGCTGTGTTACATATACTACTTTGTCTGTATTGCAGTCAATACATTATGTATTTAAAGCGTGCATGTAAAACCGTTACACTGCGTGAGAAAATTCAAGCTTGTAATTTGGGAACCCTTTATAAGAAGGAAAACTGCCAAGACGGAAATATATTTAAGGATCGTCATGTTCCTTCATAGACAGGTTTTACTGTGTAATAAGAAGTTATGCCTCGTAGAGTGCTATGGGCACAATATGTGAAACGAATGGAGAATGAAATATGGCATGGAAACTTCTTGTAGGAAATCTAGAGGAAAACGCTCAGTTTGTAGACTGAGAATGAGGTGGGAGAATAAAATTAACCATGATTTGAGGAAAACAGATTAAACAGAGCATGATTGGGAGAACAAAAAATTGATCACGATAGAGATGTATAGGGAGGTTATGTCCGCTCGTCCATGGACTTATTGGTTCCATGGTGCCAGTGAGTGAGTTATTTCAATTAGTTAGATATTCTTTGGTCTGATAACACTGAGCAACAAAAAAGAAATTTATCTTTTGTCTCAAAAAGAAAAATATGTTATTCTGATAGTATTTTTTCTCCTGAATTCAAATATATCGGGGTTTCTCCATCACGAAGGTTTCCGAGAGACAGGAACTCATAATTTCAATGCCCCGCGCCGTAGCCGAGTGGTTAAGGCAGGAAGCCTTGGCGCAGAGCTACGCGACTAGCGCTGGTTCGAGTCTCCATGGGGGAAGAAAATTTTCTCATGCAATTTCTGCCAGTATGGGACCGGTGCCCACCCAGCATCGTGAGGCATTTGGATGGCTACAATAAGAAGCGACCCCAGGTTGAGAATACCAGCTATGACGGCTGGCGGACCCGACGTGCTGACCACATGTCACCCTACACTGGCTAGATGATCGTCTACCTCTGTTATTGACACACATGGATGTGAGGCCAGCATCCGGATGGTCAGCCAAGGGCCTTCTAGGCCTATCGCGCTTGAAGTTAAAAAAAAATATATTTTAATATTTTCTACATCCGTAACTACACAATATTCGAATATTCGGACTCACCTAGAAAGTAAGAAATGACGATTTTCTGCTATATTTCGCCTGTGGAGCAGCCCCTCTTGATGGTCCAACAATAATCGGCCAGCATATTAGAATTCCATTTGCCTCGATATCTCTTTTCCATAGCTGAAACTATTTGAGTTAGCTCACTTGGTTTTATTTTACAATGGACAAATGGGGAAAAAATGTTAAATAAAAAATAATTATTTAAATCCATTAATTGAAATTGAAATAAAAAAACTGTGGGTGATGGAGAAATTCCGAATACATATTTGAAAACACGATAAAAAAACTGCATAAAGTACAACTACTGGTACTCATGAGACAAAAATCATGTTGCCCAGTGTAACGAATGAATGAACGCATGCAAACATAGCAATGAAGACTGCATATTATTCTCGCAATATAATTTTTCAATGTGTTTACAGCACATCTGTCCAAGGTCAATTCGCCATAACTACCTGGTCTGTACTCTAGATGTTTAACAAACCATTCACGAAGTTATTACACCGAGTAATTAGTAAGTTCCATTCCATGAAAAACAAAGCCACTTATCTCTCACTTTCAGTTACTTCACACGACTTGCATTATGTTCTGCAAAGTGTATAAACAGTTGTGATCCTGGAAAAAAACAAAACAAAGAATGCATTGTTTTCCTTTAAATTCAAAACGTAACCATTGTGACTCAAAAGCTTATTATGTCATAACTCTCGATGTTTTCATTATTTAAATCATCATCATCACCATAGGATATTCACGAATTTAGGCCTTTTGTTGACCTGTTTCGGCCCAAAGAGAAACACCATCCAGAAGTCTTTTGAGTGGACGTCCTGGTCTTCTTCTTCCTGTAGGTTGATATCTTAACATTTGTTAGGGTATCCTGTGATCTTCCATTGGATGAACATGTTGCATCCATCTTGACTTATAATCAGAAATTGAAGCCATGACTTTCATAAGTGCACAAGACCACTTTTTGGCACCTTCAATCTCTTGTACAATATCATTTTTTTACATTCCTAATATAATTATGAATGTAGAAAAGGATATTTTACAATAGATTGAAGGTGCCAAAAAGTGGACTTGTGCACTTAGAAAGTCATGGTTTCAATTTTGTTTTCTAAAGGTTCCATGTGCAATTCTTCTAAGATGCCTTCATTTTTTGTGATCTAGTAGCGTGTATCCTGCAGTTCTCCGAAGGTATCTCATTTCAGCAGATCTAAGTCTATGTATATCCTTCTGTTTCGACGTCCATATTTCGCTACCATATAAAAGAGTTGGAAGAGCCAGTGTTTTATACACTTTTAGTCTTGAATGTTTTTGGACTAACTGTGGCTTGAAGATAGAATTTATTAACCCCAAAAAAATCTAAAAAATTGATATTTTTTGAGTTACGGACACGGCCCTTTTCTCTTCCTCATATATATATTGCATCCAGATATGTAAAAGTATTCACCTGCTCCAAAATTTCTTTGTCAAGTACAATTTTACTTCTGACAGGATCTACACAATGAAATGCCATAATTTTTGTTTTCTCTGCAGATATCTCCAATCCATATTCTTCGGGTAATTTTTATTAATCTCATACCACCCTTTCTGCAGATTATCTTCTGATTTGCAATTAATATTTGGTCATCTGCAACAATAGGATGTTTAATTTTGTATTTTCTGATAGTTCGTATTCCAAATTTATATGTTTTTATTCCAGCAACATATTTAAATTATAGATTTTTTCTTCTATCACACATAAAATGTAACTCTCCTGGCGCTTCATTATGATTTACCACCTCATCAGATCATCAGGGTAATGTACCTCCGCCTTCCAGGTGCCCGAACCTAAGAAATGGATTACAATTCCGCCAGTAACGAAGAAGAACATCTGAAATTAGTACCATAAAAGACAACCTGTGTCGCACTTAGTGAGAGAGAAAACAGCTCTTTTTCACGTAATATGATAGAGAACACACACCCATCATGGTTAAGGTTATTCTCCCACACTCATTCTTGGCTCTACCAACTAAGCGCGTTTTTCTCTGGTTTTTCCTACAAACGTTTCCATGCCCATATTTCATTCCCCATTCGGGCCACATGTTATGACAATCGCTGCCTACTAGACTTAGGCCTAACTCTTATTATTAATTTCTCGTTTCCCCCTAAATATCATGTAACTGGAACCTTATGAAGTCTTCTCCCATTCGCGTGTCTTTCGTCCAAACATTTTCCTAACGACTTTATTCTACAATAACCCGCAATCGTTCCTTCTCCTTTAAAGTAAGAGTCCATGTTTCGCATCCATATAATACACCCGTGTCCCATTCAAATCTCCCATATTTTAATTAATCATAACTAACAAAGTATGCTGAATTATGAAATAAGGTTGGTATTAAAAAAAAAGAGAAACTCAAAGAATTTTTGGTTTTCATTGTTGCAGTTTAATTCATCTGTCACGTGTTGGACAATGACATAAACACAAATGGCGACTCCTCAGCAACGTGCACAACACTGTCTTTCTGGTACGCAGAGACGAAGTCATAATTACAGTGCAAAGAAATTACCGGAGAGAATATGGAGGAAATGCAGCTGATGGGAAAGGTCATTAAGGCATGGCCTGAGAAGTTTCTGGCGACTGGAAGCATTAAAAAAGAATCAGGAGGTGCTCGTACACGTGTTTCAGTAGAAAAGATTGAAGAAATTAGAGATTAAAAGTGCACATATAGAGGTGTTTTAGTGTGTGGCAATGAAAATTCTTTGAGTTTCTGTTTCGTTTAATACCGGCCTCATTACATAATTCCGCATACTTAGTTATGATTAATTAAAATGTGGGAGATTTGAATGGTGCACCCTGTATAACTGGTAGAATAACAGATTTATATATTTTCAGTTTAACGTTTATTTAGAGAAGTTGGGACGACAAGAGTCCTTGTAATTAATAGCATGTATTTTCAGAATTGAGCCGATGTTTAATTTCTTTGTTCCTAGGTATTTGAATTCAGCCACTTCTTCAAAATTTCTCTCGTTTGTCATCCATTCATTTCCATTATATAATTGTATTTCAAAGTGTGACCATATGTAAGCTTTTGGGTATTAAAACAGACCATGTCCACTTTTGGTTCATTTACACAACGGGCATATCTTCTTGTAGCTCAGAAATATATTTACGTTTGTAATTGTGTTTTTATAGTGTTTTAAGTGTCTATTAAGTCATTATTTGTTTTTTCTGTATTACTAATATAACACTTAAAACAAAAAATAAACCTTTTTTTTCTCAGAAATAAAAATATGTGATTCTGATAGTATTTTTTTTCTTTCCTGAATTCAAATATGATATCGGTTATTCTCCATCACGTAAGGTTTCCGAGAGACAGGAATTTTATAATTTCAAAACACTTTAATATTCTTCTACATTCGTAACTACACAATATTCGAACATTCGGACTCACCTAGAAAGTAAGAAATGACGATCTTTTTGCTATATTTCGCCTCGTGGAGCATCCCTTTTGATGGTCCAACAATAATCGACCAGCATATTAGGATTCCATTTACCTTGATATCACTTTTCCATAGCTGAAACCATTTGAGTTAGCTCATTTGGTTTTATTTTACAAATGGACAAATATGATGAAAAAAGTTTATACAATATATAGGATTTTTATAAAATCCATTAATTGAAATTGAAATAAAAAAAACTGTGGGGCGATGGAGAAATTCCGAATAGCCTACATATTTGAAAACACGATAAAAAAAACTGCATTAAGTACAACTATTGGTACTCATGAGACAAGAAATTCAACGTTGAACAGGTATTATTTATGCCAGTAGCCTACTTGGAAGAATATTCTGTGTTATCGAAATATGACAATCGATGTATATGACCCATTTTTAATAGTCCGTGGGCTCATATTTGCTTTTTTATGTTTACTACTTCCAGGTAAATCCCATGTTATTAAACTGATTTTGCAGTTAAAGCAAAAAAAAAAAAAAAACCCCAAGACATCAACAAAGGAAAATTTGAATGCAAAATTACGACAAATGGTAGTGACGTCAATATTTTTATTGAAAATAATAAAATTAATGCACCATAGAAATCACTTAATGCTATACGAAAGGCACGTAGCAGCTGATAGCCCTGGATGGTAATTCTTGCTGATTCAACAGCTCACAGGTTGTTATTGCAAATGAAAACTTGCTAATCAGACGTATGACGCGCCGGTTTGTTATATTTTGCTATTTAAAGCGTAATAAACTTCTCAACAGAAGATGTAATATTTGCGCAAGGATTCTGACATTTCCTAACATTAAAGGAAGCTCACAAAGTTACAAGCAAGTTATCATGAACTTTGTGAGTGGACAATGCTAACTGAAGCTGACCACACAAAACCACAACCTGCTTTAATCATCATTTTTTATACACGACCTCCTTGGTCAAGGAACAAAGTTATAAACTAACATCATTCATGGGTTCATGACAAATTTTAAATACATACATAAAACTGCAATTTCAAAAACTTATAACATTATTTTTTTGGTTATTTAATGGTTTTTGGAAGCTAGTCGGAGATAAAAAGAAGGGTGGGGAGAGAGAGAGAAAGATAGAAAAAAGAGAGACCCCTCTCTCTCCCCTTTGCCGCTCGTCCCGCGCGCTCGCTCGTTCCCCTCGCCTCACCTCTAACGCTCCAGCCCCAGCTCCCTCCCCCGTTCCTTCCCCCTCTCCCTCCCCTTTCCTTCCCAGCTCACGCGCCCCCTCTGCTCTCGTTCGTTCGCTCTCTCCCTCTCTCCCCCTCTCCCTCCTCTCCCCCTCTCCCTCTCTCCCCTCTCGCTCCCCCTCTCTCCCTCTCTCTCCCCTCTCCTCTCCCCTCTCCCTCCCACACGTCCCCCCCCTCTCCCGCCCCCTCTCCCCCCTCTCCGCACAAACGCCCCACCCTTGCCCTCACCCGCTCCATCCCCTCGCCCTACCCCTCTCCCTCCCCCTTCCCGACCCCTCTCCCCCTCCCCTCTCTCCCTCTCTCTCCCCCTCTCTCCCTCTCTCCCCGCCCTCTCTGCTCTCTCTCTCTCTCTCTTTTCTCTCTCCTCTCTCCCCCTCTCCCTCTCTCCCCTCTCTCTCTCGCCCCCTCTCTCTCCCCCCCTCTCTCCCCCCGCTCTCCCCCTCTCTCTCCCCCTCTCTCTCCCCCGCGCTTCCCGCTCTCCCCCATCCCCTCTCTCCCCCTCTCTCTCCTCTCCCCTCTCCTCTCCCCCTATCTCTCCCTCGTTCTCTCCCCGCTCCCTCTCCCGCCCCTCTCCACTCCCCCTCTCCCTCCCCCTTGTCCATCCCCCTCTCCCTCCCCTCTCTCCCCCTCTCTCTCCCCCGCTCTCTTTCTCTTCTCTCTCTCGCTCTTTCTCTCCCTCTCTTTATCAATCCCTTTCGTTTCTTCTCTCTTTCTTTCTCTCTCTCTTTCTCTCTCCTCTTTCTCTATCCTTTTTCGCGCTCTTTGTCTCTTTCTTCTCTCTCTCTCTCTCTCCCCCCCACCCTTTTTTTTCCTCCTACATTACGTCAACTTACTGATGATCGTTAACCACCCAAAATGGGGAATGATTCTAACCCGGCTTCTCCAACATAAAAAGCATATTACTTGTAAAACGTTGTGGGCATTATGCCACTGCTCCCACATTTCCAAGTCCGTTTGGCATTTGCTTCATGGGTACTAAATGCAAACAGCTATTCAAATTAATTCCTATCTAAAGATTAATGAGATTTTAATTTACCATGACCATACACTTCCTCCGTTATTGGCATTTGCGTTACAATTTTTATCATCCAAAGGCAAGTTCAAGGACTATTTAACTCATGCACCAAATGGGAGTCAATGACCAATCACATTTCAGCGATTTTAATTTACAACAATACACAGTCGTGTATCGTCTAGAATTTTACCAAGTAAAGTTTATCATAATAAAGAAAGCACCCCCTTTTTAACATTCTGAATGGGTCATAGCATTATTTGCAGTGATTGGACTCTCTAGAATACGGCTACCAGATTGTATATACAGTGCAAGAATGTTCAACACATAGTGCATGCAGGAGATAATATAAAAACATTTGTAAGCAATGATTATACCACAAAAAAAAAAGAAAAACACTGTTTGCCACTTTCATTAAAATGTGTATGTTTCCCACGAAAAATAATAATTGTCATATTACATCATAGGACATCCAAAAATGAATTAGTATACAGTTTGATGTGTTCATTTTTTCTCAACTAGAGTGCATTCTACAATATAGCGTCCTTTGGCAATAAATAATATGATCTGGTTGCAGTGACGAACAAAGAAGCGTACCAATCGTTTCTCATTTGTTTTCAAACATCCGTTTACATAAATATATAATTATTTTAAAATAACCATATTTAAATATGATTTGTGAGTTAAACGGCCTTTAATTTTATTCGTTAAATAGTACTAACAAATGACCACGGAGTGATTTCCAAATTCTCTAGATGAGAACTTGTGAATTTCACGACTCAGTCGTGAAATTTATCTAGAGAATTTGGAAATCACTCGTGGCATTACTTATGACTATTTAACTCACATCCCCAAATGGAAGTCAATGACCACATCACGTTTTCAATGATTTCTGTTTTTACAACCAATCAGAGGCCGTGTTTCAACAAAATATTTATCCAGTGTTATAATTACCATATTAAAGAAAGCTCCTCCTTTTTAATATTCTGAAATAGTATGATCTAGTTGCAGTGATAAACAAAAGAAGCAGATGAAGCGTACCTATCGTTCTCATTTGTTTTCAAAACATCGCCGTTTACATTAGATATATAAATATTTTAAACAAACTACAGTTTAAATAATGACTTTGTGAGTAAACAGCTTACATTTTATTCGTTAAATAGTCCTAACAAATGCCACTCTTGATTTCCAAATTCTCTAGAGAAATTGGAAATCACTCGTGGCATTACTTATGATAAATACTTGGGGAAGTTTTCAGTTGTATGAGAAAATGTAATGTACTCTGATAATGTGCTTAAATATACACATTTCAGTTATAGAATTTCAGATATTGAATATTTTTGTTTGATTTTTCTTATTCATATTTGTTTAGTCAATAACACCAGTTAAAATCACAAATATTCGTTGACATAGTTTGAAATATACGTCTTCTCAAAGGAAAAATGGCAGAAAATTATACATATGATTGAATGTACGTTTTAGAATGGAAACGAAGTCAATATAAAATATATATATAATATATTAATATATATATATATATATATATATATTGCATGAATATCCACACATCGCGCATGCGGGAGTTAATATAAAAACATTTGTAGCAATTGATTACACCACCAAAAAAAAAAAAAAAGAAAGAAAACCACTGTTTGCACTTTCTTAAATGTATTTTTCCCCAGAAAAATATAATTGTCATATTTACATCATAGGACAACAGAAATGAATTAATATACAGTTTGATGCGTTTCATTTTTTCTCCACTAGAGTGCATTCTTTCAATAATGCGTTCATTTGGCAATAAATAATATGATCTGGTTGCAGTGACGAATAAAAGAAGCAAATGAAGAGTACCAGTCGTTTCTCATTTGTTTTCAAACATCGCCGTTTACATTAAACATATAAATATTTTAAAATAACAATATTTAAATAATGATTTGTGAAGTAAACAGCTTAATTTTATTCGTTAAATAGTCCTAACAAATGCCATTCTTGATTTTCAAATTCTCTAGATAAATTCACTCCTCACTTCATGAGTCGTGAATTTATCGACAATTTGGAAATCACTCGTGGCATTACTTATGATTGTATTCAAAAGAGGACATCATAAATGGACGTTGTCAGTTCCTACACCAGGTTGGCATTTCACTTATAACTTCTTACTTATACAAAGAATCCACCCACGCTGGAGTTTTCCCACATATATTAACATGGAGATGGTAAAAATAGGAATGATTAAACTGTAAACGCCGATGGCAAGATCTCTCCAAATAAGAAATAAGGACATGATGTCCTGCTTCTCACGTGGTACAAGTAGCACAACACACGCCCACTACCACAAACTGACACTTGATAACGTTAATCAGCGGCTCCTGAACGATTGGTAACCCATTCGCCCCACCTTCTCACAATCAACTCCAATACCAGCACCTCCCGCTTGTGTCAATACTGACACACGGTATCTAACATCTTCCTATACAGACCACTTCTAGACATCATCACTACTGGCAAGACAGCCCCATGTGGACCTCAAAAGTCTACGATAGACTTCTCGATGGCGCCCTTATAACTAAAAATAAGACCACATTAATGTTACAGTCCGATTCCGATTGAGGGTCTTTCCACTTTTTCAGCGGTTGCCCTTTTACCAGCCGGCTGCTGGCCCTTCACATCCACATGTGTCAATCACAGAGGTAGATGATCAACAGCCAGTGTAGGGGTGACATGTGGTTAGCATGTCGAGTCCCCCAGCCGTTATAGCTGATTCCTCAACCTGGAGCCGCTACTTATTGTAGCTACCCAATTGCCTCACGATGCTGGGTGGGCACCGGTCCCATACTGGCCGAAATACCATGAGAAAATTTCTTCCCCCATGGAGACTCGAACCAGCGCAAGTCCCGTAGCTCTGCGCCAAGGCTTCCTACCTTAACCGCTCGGCTACGGCGCGGGACTAATGTTATAGTCGCGTCAGTAATTCAGTTTACAGGTGGCATCAAATGACAACTGTTTCCCTCTGGTTTAACCCTTTAATTGACAATGTATCCTCCATCAATTGGTTCCATGTATTTAGCATTATTAATAAAACAGAATCGGTCGGCCGTGTGTGGACTAGTGGTTATGCTCCTTGCCTCTGGTCCCAAGGGTCGCTGGTTCAAACCCGGCCGGGGACTATGAATTTTTTTAAGTAAAAAGTAAAGTGATCCCACAACAGGCCCGGAGGCCCTTGGGGTTAGTAGGAGGTTAAGGCTCCCACTTTTTCGAGACAATCGGCACTTTATGTCAGCCGGTTGTCAGCCCTGCGTGACGGCCGCCTTTACCCCCAGAACAAGCGTCTGGTACTCATTTCCGTTAGAGGCTGAGTCGACCCCAGGGCCATAGTGCCGCCAGAGGGTTTGGGTCAGTTTAAAAATCCTGACCCCAACGGGACTAGAACCCTCGACCCTCCGGCTTGTAGCTCAGTGCCTTAACCACTACGCTACGACGTGCCCCTAGAATTTTTTAAGATGGAAAAATTCAAGGAGCAAGTTCTCCGGGAGGGACTTTAAGCCGTGGGTCCCGAGTCTGAAGATTTTCAGGCTCGTAAAAGATCCCTACGCCTGAATGAAAAGGCCTCTAAGCAAAATTTACCGAAATTTCCCGTCCTAGTACTACCTTGGTTTCCTAGATGTCAGTATGAGGCGGAACGCTGAACACGGACCACTCAAATGACATCTATACGAAAACAAGTGTAACTAAATTAGTATGGTTCAAATTCGTCCCTGTAGGGGAAAAGCGCCTAAATCTCTGTTAAGGGAAACATGGGCTTACAATACAATAAAACAGAAGAAAACGAATGAGTAGTCATAACTTAAATGTGTGTCGGATTACACAATAAATCTAATAACAGTCATCCGTGATTTTTTTTTCAGTGCGGTCCGCCACATTTAAATATCTGGCACGAGAAATTAGCATTTTTAAATGACGTTTCCATGTCAACTCCACATGGATATTATTATCTTAACAGCGTTGCAACTTTTGTCTTTTGCAGTATTATTATAACATAGTATTAGTGCCAGTGAATGAAACGTGACAACGCCGCTTGGTATGCTGAATACTTATCCGTGCAAAATAGACCTAAAGTATAGCCGGTTTAACTTGGCAGAGAGGAAGAGAGAGATGGGGATACAAGGGTAGATCATTGACCTCTTTAGTCCGATACAATAGAAAGAACCCACCCTGTTGTCAGTTTTCCTCCCCCCCCTGCCCCTATTAACATCTGGTGAAGAAAAACACCGCAAACACTGTTGCGAATAAGAGAGGCGAGTACAGTTGTCTCATTCTAAAAATTTCTCGTAAAGTTAAACCAGAGAGACTATAGCTAACCACAAAGCAAAGCGTCTCTAAACCAAATGAGTGAGCCGACTATACCTACCTTACACACACACACACACACACACACACACACACACGCACGCACACACACACACTTTCTCATGTAGGGTACTTACTGTAAGAGTTCTAGTCGTATTACAAATGACAAACGTACCTGAAAAAAAAAGATAAAACACGTAAGTAATGCAAAACCCTGGAATTCATTTCTAGACTGCAATTGTTATTATAGGTGGCGGCGGCACACTTCACCTTTGTTAGGAGTTACTAGATAAAATTCATTTAGCTACGCTTATTTCCCTAAAGAATGGTATCCAGTCAATATACCGACCTAATGAGGCAACTAGTGGGCAACTAAGATATTACTAGAATGATGGAGGTCGCTAAATCTTGCTTAGATGCCTCATTATTCAGGCTTAAGGTTCTTTTACGAGTCTGAAAATGTTCAGACTTTGGATCCACAGCTTAAAGTCCCTCCCGGAGGACGTGCTTCTTGGATTCTTCAATCCTAAAAAATACATCGACGTCGGCCGGGACATAAAACTTTCAATATTAATAAGATGTTAATTTATGCTGATGATGTAGCATTATTTGGTGATAGCGAAGACATAGTAATAGCCAACATGCAGTAACACTAAGAAATTAGGACAGGAAGTAAACAACAATAAAAATAAATATATCTCCACACATTTAAATACACATTATAAAATGGAAATGGGCAGTTTATGACTAATGAGAGAAATTTTGATGAAGCGGCTGAATTCAAATATCTAGGAACGACATGCATAAAGAATGTAAACATAGGATCAATTCTGGAAATGCATGCTATTATGCATTATAGGGAAGTCAGAGGATGATTTACAAAGAGCCATTTACATGTGCAAAAAATAGTGATCAATAATGAAATAATAGAACAGATAGCACACTTTAACTATCTTGGTTCAGACATAATATACAGCTGCGATTGGGATATACATAATAAATTAAATCGATATCAAATGATGTGTGGCACCATAGGAAGAACCCTCCTAAAGACTCGAAGAGAAACTCAGCTGAGGTTTTATAAAAATATGGCTGTTCCTGTTCTTTTATATGGATCTGAATCTTGGGTACTTACACAAAAAGATATCTCACATATTCAAGCCTCTAAAATGATTTTTTTAAGATCCGTAAATGGATTTACACGCATGGATACATTATATAATGAATCAATAAGAAATGAACTGGAGATATTTTCAATAGTCGATAAACTAGAAGAGCACAAATACCAATGGAAAGAACATTTAGACAGAATGGAAAATACAAGATTACTCAAAAAGGTCAACACCTACAAACAACATGAATAAATATATTTGGGACGGCCAAGGAAACCATGGACTTGAGACCGGAACAAGTCGCATTGACCTAATTCTGGAAAGGAAGAAGAAGAAGAAGTAGAAGATGAAGAAGACGACAAAGACAGGGACTCTTGACGTCCCAAATTCTCTCAAAAAAAGTTGAACTGAAAATATATAAAATTGTTATTCTCCCAGTTATATTATATGGATGCGAAACATGGACTCTTACTTTGAGAGAGGAGAAATGATTACGAGTATTTGAGAAAAAAGTTCTTAGGAAAATGTTCGGAATAAAGAGACATGCCAGTGAGCTACATGATTTTCAAAATAAAGCAGGTATAATGAGAAAGATAAGTCTCGTAGGCTGCAATGGGCGGGACATGTGGCACGAATGGGGAATGAAAGACGAGCATGGGAGCTTCTTATAGGAAAACCAGAGGGAAAACGCCCAGTTGGTAGATCAAGAATGAGATGGGAGAATAACATTAACGATGATTTGAGGAAAGTAGATTGTACAAACCGTATACCTCCGTAGTTATTTATGTATATTTAAAAACTCGTGTTAATTACTAAGATTTGTTGAAGAAAACCCTCGACGATGATGAAAATTCTCAAAATGAAAAGAAAGAAAAAGATTATAGAGGAGATAATTGGAAAACAGCTTAGAATAGGGATGAGTGGACAGCTTTATGCCAGTCATTCAGTGGCACTATCGAACCCGTAGGTTCATGGCCGCGCGGACATAATCTCTCCATACATCCCTATCTTGAGCTAATGCTTTGCAATCATTCCCTGTATAATCTATTTCCCTCAAATCATAATTAATTTTATTCTCCCACCTCATTCTTGGTCTACCTACTGGGCGCTTTCCCTCTGGCTTTCCTACAAGAACCTATAAAGACCACATAGTTCACTGATGTAGTCTTCTCCATCCACCTGTCTGTTCATCTCTCTTTGGTCCAAAAATTTTCCTAAGAACTTTATTCTCAAATACTCGTAATCTCCTTTCCTCCCTTAAAGTAAGAGTCCATGTTTCGCACCCATATAATATAACTGTGAGAATAATAGTTTTATATATTTTCAGCTTAACGTTTTTTGAAAGGAGTTGGGACAATCAAAAGTCTCTGCAATGCATAATAGCAAGCATTTCCAGAATTGAGCCTATGTTTATTTCTTTGTGCATCTCATTCCTATTTGTGATTATTGTTCCTAGGTATTTGAATTCAGCCACTTCCTGAAAATTTCCCTCATTTGTCATTAGCTGTCCATTTCCATTATATACTGAATTTCTACGTGTGACCATATATTTAGTTTTACTGATATTTACTTCCAGTCCTAATTTCTTAGTGTTACTCAATAGTGTGTGCGTGTTGGCCTTTAGTAATCTCCTCGCTATCGGCCAGTAGTACTACATCATAAGCATAAACTAACAGCTTATTAATACCATTGAGTTGTAAGCCTTCCTCATTCTCTAAAGATTTAATGGCATGCTCTAGTCCAAAATTAAATAGTAGAGGAGATAGTGCATCTCCTTGCTTCAACCCATTCTGGATTTCAAAAGTGTCTGAAAACTGTTGCCTACACGCACCCTACTCTTTGAACCATTTAGACACATTCGTATAAGTCTAACCAACTTTTAGGAATTCCGAACTCATCCGAACTCCAGCCTCCTCCCTTAAATTAAGAGTCCATGTTTCGCACCCATATAATATAACTGGTAGAATAACAGTTTTATATATTTTCATTTTTACGTTTTGTGAAAGGAGTTCGGACATCTAGAGTCTCTGCAAAGCATAATAGCATGCATTTCCAGAATTGAGCCTATGTTTAATTTCTTTGTGCTCTCATTCCTATTTGTAATTATTGTTCCTAGGTATTTGAATTCAGCCACTTCCTCAAAATTTCCCTCATTTGCCATTAGCTGTCCATATCCTACAGCAGGTATGAACCTACGGGTTTAACAGTGCCAGCGAGTTATATCATAATACACAGCAAACGTTAAGGAGAAGTTTATGGGTCGAGTTCCTACCCTTCCTGTAAATTACTGTTCTGTCTCTAATGAAATTTTTGGATAATACTGACGCCCTCTACAATCCATCGCACCTGTGAATTGATTATCTTAGCTTCTGCCTACTGTTGACTCATGCAAGTCAGGTCGTCACCGCTTCCCAGGAATCTTCATTTTGGTGCCAACAACTGTTTCTACGCTCAAATTCAGCCCGACCTTGCGTCTAGCTCGGCTTCTAAATCCAAGTTTTTCTTATTTTATATCCTCGTACTAACCAGAATTCAATCATATTTTTTTCTTTAAAATAATATATCCTGGATCATATCTATTAAGTCCACCGCTGTGGTCTCGAGGTAGCATGCTGCCTTGTCACGCAGGGGCCCGGGTTCGATCCCCGGTCGGGATAGTTTTTCTGGGTGAGGTTTCTATCGGGGTTTTTCCTCACCTATAAGACAAGTGTCAGGAAAATTTTAAGGGCCAAACGGTCCCGAAATCACATGGCCATCATCATCGTCATCACAATCCTTCACAGGTGTGGAAAGCAACGGGAAGCTACCACACCTACAACTCCCTAGTAAAGCTGCAAGCATAACTGAAAATGCTATGATTGCAGTGAAGGACCTGCCTTCGGACAGAATTACTATGTATGGATATCTATTAAATGTATTTAATAGGCATGTTTCCAGATTTTCTGGATTAAAGGAGGAAATAAGGTTACGAGTATTTGAGAATAAAGTTCTTAGGTAAATGTTCGGGTGAAAAAGAGACAGGTGAATGGAGAAAATTACATAATAGCTACTTGATATGCATAGGAAACCAGATATAATAACAGTTAAGTCTCGCAGACTGCGATGGGCAGGACATGTGGCACAAATGGGGAATGAAAGACATACATGGAAGCTTCTTGTAAGAAAAACCAGAAGGAAAAACGTCCAGTTGGTAGTCCAAGAATGAGGTTGGAGAGTAACATCCATGATTTGAGGAAGTAAGATTATACAGGGGATGATTGGAAATCATTAGCTCAGGATAGGGATGTATGGGGAGCTTATGTCCGCGCGGTCATGAACCTACGGGTTCGATAGAGCCAGTGAGTTAGTTTATTTCCAGATTTTCATGGATAAATGTAATGATCAAAAAGAGAAGTGGATGATTCTATGCCACCAACATAAATTCAATTTATTATTGCAGTATGTGAAAAATTACCCGAAAGAAACACATATGTTGATTCTCCAAATATGTGAGAAATGTCTTGAAATGACGTGAGAAGAAGAGCTCAAAATAACGTAAAATCATCATACTTCTTCTTCTTCTTCCTTCCAAGTATTAGGCCAAGGCCTGTTACGATCCTATAGAAAATTTTCTCTCCAGCGTTTCATAGTACGGCCCAGAGATCTTCGTCCTCTTGGTATATAATTATAAACAGCTTTGGGGATCCGATTTGAACTCATTCTTTCAAGATGGTGTTTCCAATTTAGTTGGTACTGTTTAATATATTCCAAAATTGGCGTAGTCTTCAACTCTTTTAAGATATCGGTGTTCCTTTTCCGATCCCACCTGGTGTAACTCGCTGTACTGCGCATGAATCTCATTTCACAAGCCGTTATTCTACTTTCATGTTGTCTTTTTAATCACCATACTTAAAATGTAAAATATGTATTAGTCATTGCTCAGATATTGTAGCCAACTTATGACAAAAATCCGCTAATAAACAAGTCACCTGTTCTATGATCGAAATTCTACGGTGTCTGGAACCAGGCTAAGTTCTATAGCTCTATACCTACGCATGATGCCTTAAAATGCTCGACCAAAGTGATACCCTTTATCATTATCATCGTCTTTAGCTTGACAACCCATCATGGGTTCTGGCTATCCTGTTCCTTGCCACGCCCATCCAATTTCTCGCTCCAATATCTCTGTCATCTTCCTCTACATGGTCATAACACTTGCTTTCGGTCTTCCTCTCCGCCTCCATCCTCCTGGTTCAGATCATAGATTTCTACTAGCTGATCTTGATTTCTCCATTCTTATTAAACGTCCAGCATATCTCAGGGGCCCATTTTTATGAGCCCAGTTATATTAAATAATTAATTAAATTCGTGATTATATAGTACTCTCCACTCGTTGTTCACTTTAATTGACCCATATATAGTTTTCAAAATGTTCCTTTGAAATCAATTTAATCTATTTTATTAATTTAATGAAAATAAAACGTAGTTTTATTTGATTTTCATATTTATTAAGATATAATTCAGTGACAGCTGTTTCGGTACACTGTACCTTCTTCAGACATGTTAACAAATCATGAATTGTGTTCCAACTTAATCTATTGCCTTCCTTTGGCCAGCAACCAATCGAAGGGACTATTATTATGCTTTCAAATCTTATACGAGCATTTCCCGGAAGGATCAAAACGCTGGAGGGAAAATTTTCTATAGGATCGTAACAGGCCTTGGCCTAATACTTGGAAGGAAGAAGAAGACGATATATTTATTTTTAATGTCCATGTTTTTGAAAGCATCTGTAAAGACCGGTGTGACCAGAGTCTTTATATATAGGCCAACAGGCCCATACCTTGAAGATGATATATATATATAGTGTGTCCACCGTTATGGTCTCGAGGTAGCATTGTGCCTTGTCACGCAGCTGGTCCGGGTTCGATTCTCGGTCGGAACAGCCTCCTAGGTGAGATTTTTTGGGGGGTTTTCCGCACCTGAAAGACAAATGTCAGGAAGCTTAGGGCCCAACGGTCCCCGAAAAATCATCCGGCCATCATCATCATCCTTCACCGGTGTGGAAAACAACGGGAAGCTACCACACCTATAATTTTCCCTAGTAATGTTGCAAAGCATAACATTTTCATGGTATGATTGCAGTGAAATACCTGCCCTTGGGCAGAATTACTATGGATGGATGGATATGTACTAATTTTACTTCGAAAAGTTAATAATTTAGATCTAAGAAGTGTTATTCAAGTCTATGATAGCACTTATTAGCAATGAAAATTCTTTCCAATTTCATAACTTATATAAGAGAACGTCCACCGCTGTGGTCTTGAGGTAACGTGCTGCCTTGTCAAGCAGCGGGCCCGTGTTCGATCCCCGGTCGGGGCAGATTTTCTGGGTGAGGTTTTTATCGGGGTTATTCCTCACCTGTAAGACAAATGTCAGGAAAACTTTAAGGCCCAAACGGTCCCCGAAATCATATGGCCATCATCATCATGGCTCTCAAGTCTGAACATTTTCAGACTCGTAAAATATCTGTAAGCCTGAATAAAATTCCTCTAAACACAATTTACCGATCTCAACGTCCTATTAACACTTCAGTTGCCTGCTATATGTCTCATTGCATCAGTATGTTGACCTCATACCATTCATGACATATTTAGGGAAATAAGCGTAATTAAATTAACTTGGTATAGTAACCCCTAAGAAAGGAGAGGCTAAGGCCCACTCTAGGCTGTTACGCCACTGTAGACTGTAGATTTCCATTAGCAAATATATGTTTATGAAAAAATATACTGTATAATGTTATAAAGATATCCTTGAAAGTAAGGAAGGTACTTGAGATGTACTTGTCCTTCCTGAGCGATGAACATCACAAAACCTGAATAATACTTAAATTATGTTTGTTTATTCAGTGGTCATAACAGCCCTTGAAAAGACCTTGGCCTGCTTTTAAAGCAACTGTTAATTCCTTTCTTGCTTCACATCTTATAATGAAGCACTGAACATTTAATCCTTTAAACAGCTTTTAATGGATTCACCACTTCATCAAACTGTCGGATTTAAAAAAGTTATCAAGAACTTTCATTGCATTACTAGAATAAGAAAAACTAGTGGCAAAGATATTTCATAAAGGCATGCTTTTCTAACCGAGTCCTACTAGTACAAGCTGTCCAGCAAATTACGAATATGAAATTCTCGACTATTTCCAGATTTCTTCACGGCATCGAGTTTTTGAGTGTTAAATTGAATTAATTCTAGTAAAGCATTTAACTACATGTCAAGGGGTTCAAGGAATGTAGGAAGGCCAGTGAAAAAGATGGACAGAACAACTGTGAGGCGGAACAGACAATTTGCCTAGCCCGTGAAGCGAAGAAGAAGAAAGCTAATGGAATAGTATTTTGTAATGCGAGGTTGTGAAGTGGTTTTTACAAAAGTGAGGAAATGATTAAAAACTGAGCGATAGCGACGTTTTCAATTTCCGAGATTCTGTAAAGCACTTCACAAACGCGTGTTGTACATTATTTTCTGCACGATGGTGTTTTCAAATTAATAAATAATAATAAAATAATAACATCTTTGTTGGAAATATTTGCGTTCATTATAAACAACTGATTTACATTAACAGTCTGGTCAATGATTATACGGTAAATACCGAAAATAATTTACTTGAGACTACAGCAGGCGTAGACACCAATCAGGCATAAAATGGCGGCAAGTGCGAATTATTTTTTATATTGTTTCAAATAAAGATCAGTTAATTTAAAATGCAGTGATTTGTTTCGTATAATGTATATTAACACTACCTTTTGTATATACAATGTTACTTAATGCCTATACATAAAGAGCAGAGGTTTTACTTCCCGTCCTAGGTAAGTAATTTGTAATATTACAGCATAGTTATTTAGTTATTTATACGTTGGCTACCCCGAAATTTAGGAAATTGAACATTCAATCATGGTCGCCATTTCTGTAAGTGACAGAACTCACTATCTGCAAAAGCAAATTGTTTATCTAGAATCATAACCAGTGACGCTTTAGTTCGTAGTTACTAGGAAACAAAACCTATACTTCATATTCTAACAAAACACGCTATCAAAACATAAAACACAGGTTCAACAAAACGTAAAATACACTTTATGCTCATTTCGTATAACTACATAAATTAACTTTCCTCGACTTTTCTGGAAGTATATTAATAGTTTCACCCTGGGATGCTTTTAAAATTTTCCCTGACTATTTAACTCATGCCCCAATGGGAGTCAATGACCAATCACGTTTCAATGATTTCTGTTTTACAACCAATCAGAGTCGTGTTTCACCAAATATTTATCAGTGTTATAATTACCATATTAAAGAAAGCTCCTCCTTACAATATTGCGTTCCTTTGGCAATAAATAGTATGATCTGGTTGCAGTGATAAACAAAAGAAGCAGTAGTAGAAGCGTACCTATCGTTTCTCATTTGTTTTCAAACATCGCCGTTTACATTAAATATATAAATATTTTAAAATAACTATAGTTAAATAATGATTTGTGAGTAAACAGCTTAATTTTATTCGTTAAATAGTCCTAACAAATGCCACTCTTGATTTCCAAATTCTCTAGATAAATTCACTCCTCACTTCGTGAGTCGTGAATTTATCGATAATTTGGAAATCACTCGTGGCATTACTTATGATAAACCGTGAATATAACCTCCGCTCATTTTTTACTTTAAATCTAGATGTGAAACAAACACCCAAAATTGCAGAACATAATATTTGTTGATTTATCCTCTAAACATATCGTTTCCGCAACAAATAAATTCATTAAATATCCTAAATTACACAACATATACATTCTCTTATTTAAGATCCTACATACCTCGATTCCCAATTATTTATCATCTCGTTTCCAGTATCTATCTCTCAAACCATAGCTTAAACACAAGATCACAACATAGCCTCTGCTATATATACCACAACATAGGACATCACATCACTCCATGTCATATACCATCTTCACTTCTCGCAACTGGAATTCCCTACCACAAGAAATAAGGGGCTGCCGGACATTGGCAACTTTTAAAAGAAATCTAAATTTATGTTTGCTCTAACCTCGACTTCATCATTACCCAGTGTAAGGTATATATATTAATTGGTGTTTCTCGTATAATTTATCATATTTATACTATTATTATTATTATCATTATTAATGTTAAGATATCAACCTGCAGGAAGAAGAAGACCAGGACGTCCCATCAAAAGACTTTTGGATGGAGTTTCTCTTGAGGCCGAAACAGATCATCAAATGACCTAAATCGTGAATGTACTATGATGATGATGATGATTATATTATTATTATATTATCATCATTATTATATAATTATTATATTATTATTATTATTATTATTATTATTATTATTATTATTATTATTATCGTAAGTATTATTATTGTTATTATCGTATAAAATGTTGTTTGTACATGAAATTTACATGCTTCTACATTTAATGTATCTTTAACTGTTTTATAATTAGTATAGTGTATTAGGGGCACGCCCGTGAGCGTAGTGGTAAGGCACTGAGCTACAAGCCGGAGGGTCGAGGGTTCAAGTCCCGTTGGGGTCAGGATTTTTTAAACTGACCCAAACCCTCTGGCGGGCACTATGGCCCTGGGGTCGACTCAGCCTCTAACGGAAATGAGTACCAGACGCTTGTTCTGGGGGTAAAGACGGCCGTCACGCAGGGCTGACATAAAGTGCCGATTGTCTAGAAAAAGTGGGAGCCTTAACCTCCTACTATCCCAAGGGCCTCCGGACCTGTTGTGGGATCACTTTACTTTTTTTTATATCTATATTTGTCAAATATTTATTTGTATTTGTGCTGGTTGAGTGGAAGAGAAGGCCTTATGGCCTTAACTCTGCCAGAATAAATAAAACATCATTATTATTATTATATTATTATTATTATACTAAAATACTGAAAGTAGATAAAATACTGCAGACAACACGTTATATAATTAGGTTGAGTAACTCGCTGCTCTTAGAATACGACGGACTGAATCTCTGCCTTTAAAAAATAGTCATTTAAATAAGTATCAGTGAGCTACAGGACTTTCAGGGCCAAATAACCTCACTTCCTGTCTTACGTAGAGAGTGCAATCTTACGAGCAGAATAAAGATCATACCGATCAATAAATTAGGATCGTGATCGAGTGGGCAGTTAATTATCGTTATTGTCAAAACTTACCTTGTTCATTAGCCCAGTTAAGCTCTTACCTAGTAGGGAGTCTGTATGCCTGCCTTCCAGCCAAATAAATCCATGATAGATAAGTCCTGTCAGCCCCATTTCCGCCTTCGCAAGGTGTTACAATTATATTGCATACGTCCTTGAGAAACAAGGTTTCAATTGGTTACCAACCCACACAGGAAATCTGATTTCAAATCGTTCTACTAATGAGTTATTTATATGCGAGGAACTTTTAGTGGTCTTTACATTTATTTCTTATTATATTTAAAAGAAAGTTTTAGAAATCTTTGGTCTCCTTGTTTTCATCCGCTTTTACAAACAGACAAATATGCGAGAAAAAAGAGTACTATTTTAAGCAATCATTTACACGACTTTTTGCATCAACCTGCTAAGCGCCATTTAAGAAAAAAGGGATATTTTGATGCGATCAGTTGTATGTGGCTCACGAAGTGAGTTACAAACATTTTTAGCGCTAAATCTTTAAATATAGCCTTATTATTAAAGAAAAATATAAACGCCATCAGTCCCACCAGATTATGTTTTGCAACAAACGGCTATGAAATCAGATCTTCATAATGCTAATCTAAATTTTGCATCATGCAACTAAACGCTAAATGTTCCCGCTCTTAGATTCTTGATACATAACTGCCCAGTATTGTTAGTTTGGTGCTATAATAAATAGTGAAGATTGACTTAAACTTTAAATTATTTTTCTCGAAACTTATAGAAAATGGCGCATAGCCGGCTGATGTATAACGCCGTACATTTATAGTCGATTTTAGAGCCCGTCTGGATTTCAACTAATATAATTATATTATTGTCTTTAGGACAAGCTGTACTGTTTAAGATTATAAAAATGAGGAAATAGTAGAACAAGTTAAGTTTTAAATACTTGGGCTGTGAGATATCTTATTGTTATGACGAATATTTGCAAAATAAATTATATAAAATTCAACAAAGGTTGGAAAACATTTAATTTTTTTAATAATCCCCTGCATAACCCACTTCCCTCAAATCATGCTCGTTAGAATATCAAAATGAATAATCAATTAATGACTACCTTCATACTTTTTTTTCTCCTGGCGCGACAGGCCTAGAAGGCCCTTATCCTATCATCCGGCTGCTGGTCTCACATCCACTATTATATATATAATTCTTCTGTACGTGTGTTTGTCACTCTACTCCTCCTAAACGACAGGATCGATTTTGATTAATTTTTGAGTGTGCCTGATTGTGTTCCTGGATGGTTTAGATTCACAATTGGACCCTCTCAAACCATTAGGTGTAGGAGTTCACCTGAAGCGAAAATTTAAAAATAGCTGTAGCGGTCACATTTTTCGATGTTTCACAACGAAACTCATTACATCCTATTAAAATTAACCGAGGTAGGTATTATAAAAAAATTAGCGAAATCCGAAAATTAGAAGTGGAGGTTTACTTGAAACCCGAAAATAAAAACTCCTAAACGACTGGACCGATTTTGATGAAATTTTGTGTGTGTGTTTTGAGTGGGTCCCTGGATAGTCTAGATTCACAACTGTAACCGGTGGGTGGCGCTGCGATCGGGTTATAGGAATTTGTTATGTCTTTAGATATGCAGTCATCTGCATTACCAGGCATATTCCGCGCGACAACGTGACGTCATAATTCAGGTTTCTTGAGCCACAACAGATGGCAGCGAAGAGTTTTCTTGCGAAGTTATTAATTAGTGAATTTTATGGTACAAAAAGTGTATAAAACACTGGCTCTTCCAAATCTTTTGTATGGTAGCGAAGTATGGACGTTGAAACAGAAGGATATACAAAGACTTAGATCTGCTGAAATGAGATACCTTCGGAGGACGTGCAGGATACACACTACTAGATCACAAAAAAAATGAAGACATATTAGAAGAATTACACATGGAATCGTTAGAAAACAAAATTCTGATTATAAGTCAAGATGGATGCAACATGTTCATCGAATGGAAGATCACAGAATACCCAAACATATGTTAAGATAACCTGCAGGAAGAAGAAGACCAGGACGTCCACTCAAAAGACTTTTGGATGGTGTTTCTCTTGAGGCCGAAACAGGTCAACAAATGACCTAAATTCGTGAATGTACTATGATGATGATGATGATGATGATGATGATGATGATGATGATGATGATGATGAAAAAGTAACTCAAATTTTATCGTCTGGCCATGATCGAACGTTCGGGCAGGACAGCGTCTGCCAGGTCCGCTAGATGTATATAATTCTTTATAACAAATTTCATTAATTATAATACAGACATATTAAAATTATCCACTCTCAAAAACAAAGAGTTGAGATTATATTGGAAAGTTGAGGAGTAGGCGCTGATGATGATTTGAACGCACTAAATATAGAAACCAGACCTTGGAGCTAGGTGGTGGTAAGTAACCATTTCCATGTTCGATTGTAACTCTTCACGAATGTGTGTGGGTTCAAAACTCACCAATGTATCATTTGTAACTCATTGTCCACGCAAAACATTCATTTAACCATTATTTACCATTTGCAAAAACTGATATAATTGACTAACGCCCAAGAAATGGGAAGATGCCCAGATTTTTTTCTAATTACAATATTTTCAAGTCGTTGTCCTATGACTCACTCATCTACGCCCACAACAAATCCGAACAATAATCCAAATCAAGCCTATCTCACAATTTCAACACTTTTTAATATTCTTACGGTTCTAAAGCCTAACATATTTAGAAGAAGAGAATCTAAACTCGACTTCATTATTATCCAGTGTAAGAATATATATATATATATATATATATATATATATTAATTGGTGTTTCCCGTATAATGTATCATATTTATATTATTATTATTATTATTATTATTACTATTATTATTATTATCGTATCATTATTGTTATTACCCTATGAAATGTTGTTTGTACATGACATTTACATTGTTACATTATTGTATCTTTAACTGTTTATAATTAGTACAGTGTATATCTATATTTGTCGAATATTATTTGTATTTGTGCTGGTTGAGTGGAGGAAGAGGGCCTTATGGCCTTAACTCTGCCAGAATAAATAAAGTATTATTATTATTATTATTATTATTATTATTATTATTATTATTATTATTATTATTATTATTATTATAAAAGTAATATAGATATAAACAAGTGTATTCGCCTTATCTAGTTTGAATGAGTGAAGTTTGTGTCTTGAAGGTTTGTGTTGCTCGGACGTCGTCCTGACACTGAGCTGATCATTCCATGGCATTGTGTGATAAAAAGTATCTCCCTACAGGTAGTGTTCCTCTAAGGTCCGGGTGACATGAGGCATGTAAAATTACTTGCAAAGGGAGAGAATAAACTAAGAAGAAAAATAATGTAAATATAAATGAATCTATGAAAACACTAAGACAGAGTCACAACATAGAGAAGAGTAAGCTTGCAATGAAGGCCTTGCGCCAGAAATCATAAATTAAATAAATTTACTTATTTACTTTTTATTAAATATAATTCCGCAGACCAATAGCAGGGTGTCAAAGAACAGACAAAAAACACAAGACAGAAATAAGACAGCAACTAAAAGTAGAGGAATTAAACACAATATTGAAATACAGAACAAACTCGAAAGAACACTTAGCAAGGATGACTGAGAACATAAGCATACAACTATTCACCAAGAGGAAGAAGACATTTGGGAAGACCAACGAAAAGATGGAAAGAGCAGCAATTAGGATCCGGAACAGGATAGCAAAAAGCCTAAACCGTGACGAAGAAGATTATAAATAATAATAATGAAAATAATAAATAATAATAATAATAATAATAATAATAATAATAATAATGCTTTATTTAGCTGACAGAGTTAAGGCCATAAGGCCTTCCCTTCCACTAAGGGTCGGTTTCACCAACAGAGGTAACTGTATTACGCCAGTTTAAGCTATGCATTATACACGGAGAAAACTGGCGTAATATAGTTACCTCTGTTGGTGAAATTGACCCTTAATCAGCGAATAATAAAGCCATACAAATATTAAATACTTCAATTTAACCCAGTATTAAAATATACACTAAACAAAAGCGCAATGCGAATGTGGTCTGATATTAGCTATTACTAACAAAACATGGAACAGAAATAAAATAAAGAAGAATAAATAAGAAATGTAAATTCTAACCTTCTAATAACCCTGGATACATAAAATCCGGAATTGTACTTAAGGGCAAGGAACGAATGATGTAGAGAAATTTAAACCTTGGTTGGACCCGTATGATGTACTGGAGGTGCTATGACTACATTTCTAACAGGATTCGCTCATTTCTATGCAAATGAGCAACCGCATACCTCAAGATATTTATTTATTCCAGCTCGTAGCACGGCTTCTTCCCAAGTTTACATTCTAACCCCATATTACTTCCCCCAAGTATTAAAAAAAATCCCACTACATGCTTCAAGAGGCCCTTGGGCAGTAGGAGGCACGAGATGCCTAGCCCTTCGTGATTTACCCCCAGAACAAGCGTCTGCTTTCATTATTATTATTATTATTATTATCATTATTAAATTAAATATCCTCAACTCGTGTACAACTCAGGGTCGGGTCGAGGAATGAGATGAGATGAAGTCCCTACATTTATAGAGGTCTGTGAACGACGTGAATGCCGGCCGACTACTCCTGTCGCACCGTCACAGGGGCGGATGAATGAAATGAAACTAAATGGATGAAATGAGTGTGGGGAAATGGTGGAATGTAATTTGTAGCAGGGGAAAATGGGAGAAGTCCCGAAAAAAACCTGTCCAAGCTCCGTTTTATCCACCACAAAACCCTTATGGAGTATTATTATTATTATTATTATTATTATTATTATTATTATTATTATTATTATTATTATTTGAACCGAAAGTGCCTTTCTGCGGTTCAGTATAGTATCTTTGTTCTCCTCCCTACTATAGAACATTTATGAAATTTGCCAATGTCCTCTTTTCCGTGTGGCTACCCCTTCCCTTTTCATCCTTTCTGCCGCGCATCTCTACAGCGCATATCCCCTCTACTTGTGAACCTTTATATGCATTGTACTCTTACCGAACATCATCATTCGACCAGCCTAGCAAGTGGCGTTTAGTTACTTAAAGCGGATTCAATAGTGGAATCCAATTCTAAACTCACCATGCAGTAGGAAGTTAATATGGTGGTCTACGTATAGACAAGTTGATTCAGACCGAGAAGAGGTCGATGTTGAGTTAGTCCAGCTATGTACGGAAGAAGTGATTCCTAAAAGCTTGGACATCTGTGTGAGTGTGGCATTATGTCTGGTACGTTTATTTGTTTAGTTATTTCTACAAGCTATGCTTGATTGATTGATCAAGAACCAATTTATGTTATTAATTTATTATTAGTTTTAATATTCAACTTGTTTATATTAAAAGCTTTATCTTTTATACAACGCCCCTTGTTATTATTCAAGTATAGCAGTTGCTCACTATCCTGTAACAAAATCACTCACTTGTATGCATTTAGTAATCAGAATCTATATTTGTATGTATGTTCATCAGGGAAAGAAAGATGAATTAATAGCTGCCTTTCATGGGCCCGAGGCAGGCTGCTTTCTTACCGATAACATCTTTGAATATCACGATCACATTAATAAATACAGCATTAACAAAACTCGATCCAAGACAAGTGTTACGCTGAGCGTGGTTTGCTTTTCTAACGTCGTAAAAGGTAGCAGTCAGCGTGGTTTTGGGTTTCGTAACCCCCACATATATATTATTATTATTATTATTATCAGAACAAAAACGCATATCGTTGGAAATGGATTTCTTGAGGAGAGCAACAAAATGTTCAAATTTAGAATACAATAAGAAATAAAGTCATACGAGAAAAAAATATATATTAAATATTCAATAGTAGATTGTTTAATATATAAACAATAAAATTGGTATGGGCAATTACGACGAATGATAGAAGAAAGGTATCCAGAAAAAAATTGAAATGGTGTCCATCTGAAAGGAAGAAAGAAAGAAAGAAAGAAAGAAAGGAAGGCATCGAAACTCATGGATGCAAGGAAAAAGAAGAGGACTGGAGGGCATGGAGTGGATGGATACGGATGAGTGGAAAGGAAAAATAAAACTTACAAACAGAAAGATGTGTAACACTGAAAATCTCTACATAAATAAAATTATTTTTTTTTAAATATGGGTCCGAATCCTGGGCAGTAAGTAGAAAATAAACCAACAAGCTGTTAGCAGTAGAAATGGATTTTTGGAAGCGATCGACAAGAATTTCAAGAAGGGATAAAGTCAGAAACAGGACAATAAGGGAAATTATACAGGTTTAAAAAAAATACAAAAAATACAACAAAAACGTTTGAAATGGTATCGACACCTCACAAGAATTGAAAAAATAGAATACGAAAGAAGATTCTTGATTGGAAAGTTAATGGAAAAAGTGGAAGGGGCAGATATAGAGAACGTTGGATAGATGGAGTGAGGAGAAGTACGGAAGCTAGAGATTTGAGGGAAGAAGATGCTTAAACAGGAACCTTTGGCGACAAATCATTTGGGTTGAAGGAGAAACATATCATGTATTGTGGAATATTACTAATATATAAATTATTATTATTATTATTATTATTATTATTATTATTATTATAAACTGTGTGTATTCCTTCCTTTTTATTGAATTTATATAGGTGGAATAGAATCACCATCAATTTCATCAGATTTCTAAAAAAAATTATCTAATATATAAAAATGAATGCTTGTTTGTTCGTACTGTATGCGCGGCCATACCGTTGATCCGATTGTGATGGGGCTTTTTTCAAAATGTTCAGGAGATTCCCGGGATGAACATAGGCTGTAAGAGAGTTGTGATACTCAACTCCTGCACCCTTAAAAATCGCCCTTTGTAATGGAAAACGTGAAAAAGTAGCTCTTTGGACGCTTAAATGGCTTACGCTGCATAAACCACAACAAATACACAAAATTAATGTACACAGAATTGAATATCTCAAAAAGCTCTACAAAAAAGTCCGCGACAGCATATGTTTATCTCATACGGACAACTCACAATAACCATTTTTGTCTATCATTGATGCCAAGAAGAGTACGTAGATTCCTGTGCAAGCATAGCAGCACATGGCGGGTATTCTTTTACGGATAACTCACAACGGATTTTTTCTTTTAGCTCATTTATGCCAACAAGATCGAGAAAAGTAGATTCCGAGCAACACCGGGTAATCAGCACGGGGGAATCTTAAAATAATTACGATATGCATTTATAAATATTTTTCGTTTTACTTATTCAACTAATCATAAGAAGTAGGTACATTGATGTTTGTCTTTCAGCTAATTTATGCCAAGAAGATGGGGATGAGTAGATTCCCGGACGACGCCGGGTAAAACAGCACGGGGTATCTAAAAATAATTACGATATAAATTATTCTTTTAACTTATTTAACATAAAACATGTTAATATTCATTTATTTAGGCGTAACAGCGCATGTCGGGTATTAGCTAGTAAAATAATACACCACTATGTAGTTGAGATGTATAAATAATTTTTGAATTGACTCCATGACTGTCATTGTCTGGAGTTCTTTGTAAACTGGCATCACAATACTATGTTGAGTGGAATAAATGAATCTCATATTTCTGCAAAGAAAGGAATTCGATTCGGAAATATCGACTTTTTTCTCATCTACTCCAACATACTTCACTGGAAATTATTCTGAAAAATGACAAGACTTCCAAACAACAAGAACTGTATTAGCAGTCTTAAGCGTATATACGTATAAAATTCGGGATTCGAATCGCGAACCGTGGGAATGGGATAAGGATTCTGAGAATGCAGCGCGCGCAGTCTGGTCTCTTACTTCTGCTGAATGTTAATGCGACCTTCCAGGATGTTTTGTGTCCGCGTCTCTCCATAGACCGGTTGTGTCTATATAGGACAGTTTTCTCGGCGGACAGAGCACTAGGTCATCCGCACAATTATTCCTCTGTCAACACCGCCTCTTTTTCACAAGCCTTTGTCTGCAAATCGACATCAAGCGATTATAACATTTTCTAAACTCACCTGACATTCAGTGGCGGCTCCTACCTATACTAACTGGGAGTTCATAATACAGTTAAAACGTGTTTAATCCGGAACGTGAATAATGCGGAAATCTGTCCAATGTGAACAAATATATTGGTCCCGGCGAATTAATAGTAATTTTACGTGTAATAATAATAATAATAATAATAATAATAATAATAATACTTTATTTATTCTGGCAGAGTTAAGGCCATAAGGCCCTCTCTTCCACTCAACCAGCACAAATACAAATAAATATTTGAGAAATATAGATATAGGCCTACACTATACTAATTATAAACAGTTAAAGATACAATAAATGTAGCAATGTAAATTTCATATACAAACATCATTTTATAGGATAATAACAATAATGATACGATAATAAATAATAATAATAATAATAATAATAATAATAATAATATAAATATGATAAATTATACGAGGAAACACCAATTAATATATATACCTTACACTGGGTAATAATGAAGTCGAGGTTAGAGCAAATATAAATTTAGATTTCTTTTAAAACATGCCAATGTCCGGCAGCCCCTTGTTTCTTATTTAGATTTCTTTTAAAAGATGCCAATGTCCAGCAGCCCCATATTTCTTGTGGTAGGGAATTCCAGTTGCGAGAAGTGAAGATGGTATAGACATGGAGTGATGTGATGTCCTATGTCGCGTGTACTTATTTTGCATAAAACGGAATCTGTCCAACGCAGAAACGGAAGGATATTTTCTACACAATTCACGAAAAAAAACATTTTATAAAGTGAAAATACAGAAAAATAAATTATTTTCCCCTTCATTAAATTCCCGTTAGGCAAAAAAAAATGAATGATTCCTACCGCCGGGTGAAGTAAGACATTCTACCTGAAACTGAAATTTTATTTCGGTCTAACAGCACACCCGTTATGCGAAACACAGGTACCTGCCTTACAAATAACCATTGCATGGTAAAATCTTAAATTAGTTTAATTTCAGGATACGCGCCTAAGAGACATTTTTTAACGCTGACGAAACGGGACTGTTTTTTCGCGCGTTGCCATCGAAGTCATCTATACATACTTTACTTCATTTTTCAAAGGCAGCGGAACTACAGTTAATCCAAGGTACGTAAAAAGACATATACGGTACTCTATAATCTAAGATTACTAATAAGTTTTAGTTTCTTAAATTGCGGAATTTTGTCTAATGTATAAAAAAATTGGTCCCATTCGTTTCCGCTTTGAACAAGTTTTAATGTATTTAAAATACAGCCTGGGTATGTTTGTGCTCCCAAAAAGGGGAAAAGTAGTAGGTCGATTGACTTGAAATTTTGTATACATAGGGGTTATAAGTCCACCGCTGTGGTCTCGAGGTAGCGTGCTATCTTGTCACGCAGCGGGCCCGGGTTCGATCCCCGGTCGGGGCAGTTTTTCTGGGTGAGGTTTTTATCGGGGTTTTTCCTCACCTCTAAGACAAATGTCAGGAAAACTTTAAGGCCCAAACGGTCCCCGAAATCATATGACCATCATCACCATTATCATCCTGATCATCACATCATCATCATCATCCTTCACCGGTGTGGAAAGCAACGGGAAGCTACCACACCTACAATTCCCTAGTAAAGCTGCAAAGCTTAGCATGAAAATGCTATGATTGCAGTGAAGGACCTGCCCTCGGGCAGAATTACTATGGATGGGTTATAAAGCACGGCGAGTGTTCAGCCGCTATATTTTATGTTCTTAAACAATTAGGTGTAGGAGTTCACCTGAAAAGAAAATAAAAAGTTGCTCTATCTATTGCAATTTTCGATATTTCACTTCGAAATTCATCATGTGCTATTAAAATAAATCGAGGTGGGTATTATCCAAAACTCAGTGAAATCCGACCATTAGAAGTGGGGTACCTGAAACCCGAAAATAAGACCTCTAGCAAACAGCCATGTTTGGTTCGTCACAATATATAAATTCAGTATACACATTTTCAGGTATGCTGAGTGCTTAACTCCTACTGTGCTCTACAAACATTAACTTACTCACTGGCACTATCGAACCCGTAGGTTCATGGCCGCGCGGACATAAGCTCTCCATGCATCCCTATCCTGAGCTAATGTTCTCCAATAATTTCCTGTATAATCTACTTCCCTCAAATCATAGTTAATATTATCCCCCACCTCATTCTTGGTCTACAAACTGGGCGTTTTCCCTTTGGTTTTCCTACAATAAGCTTAATTGCACATGTTTCATTCACAATTAGTGCCATACGTCCTGCCCATCACAGTTTACGAGATTTAACTGTTCTTATTATATCTAGCTTCCTATAAAGACCATGTAGTTGACTGTTATGTAGTCTTCTCCATTCACCTGTCTGTTCATCTCTCTTTGGTCCAAAAATGTTCCTAAGAACTTCATTCTCAAATACTTGTAATCTCCTTTCCTCTCTTAAAGTAAGAGTCCAAGTTTCGCATCCATATAATATAACTGGTAGAATAATAGTTTTATATTTTTTTTCAGCTTAACGTTTTTTGAAAGGAGTTGGGACATCAAGAGTCTCTGTAATGCATAATAGCACGCATTTCCAGAATTGAGCCTATGTTTAATTTATTTGTGCATCTCATTCCTATTTGTGATTATTGTTCCCAGGTATTTGAATTCAGCCACCTCCTCAAAATTTCCCTCACTTGTAATTAACTGTCAGTTTCCATTATAAAATATATTTCTATGTGTGACCATATATTATTAGGTGTATTAATTTACCTCAAACGAACATTTAAAGAGCACATTAGGCGTAGCAGCGCACGCCGAGCATTAGGTAGTAAATAATAAAAATAAATAGAGAAAACTTTTTTAAGTACAATTTTAAAATTTTCATGAATCGAATGTTTTGGATCCGAGACTGAAAAAAAAAAGATTTCTGAAATCACAGAGTAGAAACGGGAATGAATTACATGAACGAGAGTATTGTGTAAACTCCATGAGAGAGAGAGAGAGAGCTGATAAAAAATCAAGGACAATATTAATTACGCAAATAAAGGGATTTTCTAAATTACAGTGAGCAACAAAAAAATAAACATTTTTGTCTCAGAAAGAAAAATATGTAATTCTGATAGCATTTTTTCTCCTGAATTCAAATATGATATAGGTTTTTCTCCATCACGCAAGGTTTCCGAGAAACAGGAATTTATAATTTCAAACACTTCGTAACTATACAATATTCAAACATTCGGACTCACCTAGAAAGTAAGAAATGGCAATTTTCTGCGATATTTCGCCTGTGGAGCATCCCTCCTGATGGTCCAACAATAATCGGCCAGCATATTAAGATTCCATTTGCCTTGATATCTCTTTTCCATAGCTGAAATCTCCTGAGTTAGCTCATTTGTTTTTATTTTACAATGGACAAATGGACGAAAAAAGTTTATTAAAAAATATAATTATTTAAATCCATTAATTGAAATTGAAATAAAAAAACAGTGGGTGATGGAGAAATTCCGAATACATATTTGAAAACACGATAAAATACTGCATTATGTACAACTATTGGTACTCATGAGACAAAAAATCATGTTGACCAGTGTTATCAGTTGACACACAGCAGTAGGTAGACAATATACTAAACACTTGTCTAAAATATGTAACTGTATCAATGCACTTCCTTCCGCCGACACCGGCTGCAATGAAATTCAGACTGCAAAACAACTGATGTCAGAATCAGCATTTCCTGGCACTACGACTTATGTGACATCATACTTCACTTCTGCACCTGTCGATTTTTTTTTTTTTTAATATTGCGCAGTCTATAAAAACACATTATAACAATTCCGAACAAATTACTAACCAAAGTTTTCATCACTTTTCGCGACGTAAATTCGTCTGGACGAAGATGGTTCGAAACACAAGTATCCACGCATCATCATCATCATCATTCATGCCAGATAAAATAAAGCTATTATTATTATTATTATTATTATTATTATTATTATTATTATTATTATTATTATTGGGGCACGCCGTAGCTTAGTGGTTAAGGCACTGCGCTACAAGCCAGAAGGTCGAGGGTTCAAGTCTCGGTGGGGTCAGGATTTTTAAACTGACCCAAACCTTCTGGCGGCACTGTGGCCCTGGGGTAGACTCAGCCTCTAACGGAAATGAGTACCAGACGCTTGTTCTGGGGTAAAGGCGCCCGTCACGCAGGGTTGACAACAAGTGCCGATTGTCTAGAAAGAGTGGGAGCCTTAACCTCCCACTACCCCAAGGGCCTCCTGAGGCCTGTAGTGGGAATACTTTACTTTATTATTATTATTATTATTATTATTATTATTATTATTATTATTATTATCATCAATATTCAATATTAGATTTTATAAAGAAGAAACAATTAAATTGGTACGGACACATTAGAAGGATGGAAGAATGAAGACTACCTAAGATAATCATGGATTGGGAACCACGGGGAAGGAAAAAGAAGGGTAGACCAAATATTACGTGCATTCAGGGAATCAATGAAACTAAGAGGGAATGGGAAATAGAAGAAGATATATGGATGAACAGACAAGAATGGAAAAATCTGTTGAAACAAATGTGTAGTTAACTGTGAACATGGGTACCGGAAAAATGTATATTCATTGTAAAAGCCGGAATAATAAATTATTATTATTATTATTATTATTATTATTATTATTATTATTATTATTATTAGGCCAATCGGCAGTGGTGGACTTGTGGTTATGCTCCTTGCCTTTGGTCGCGGGTTCAAATCCGGCCGGGGCCGATCGATTTTTCAGGACCGAAAAATCCATGGAGCAAGTCCTCCGGGAGGGACTTTAAGCCGTGGGTCCCGAGTCTGATGATTTTCAGGCTCGTAAAAGATCCTTAAGCTTGAATGAAAGGCCTCTAAGCAAAATTTACCAAATTTTCCCCGTCCTAGTACTACCTTGGTTTCCTAGATGTCGGTATGAAGCGAAACGCTGACCACGGACCACTCAAATGACATCTATACGAAAACAAGTGTAATTAAATTAGTATGGTTCAAATTCTTCCCTACAGGGGGAGAGCGCCTAAATCTCTGTTAAGCGAAACATGGGCTTACAAGAAGATTATTAGGCCATGTGGCCTGTTACGGTCTCAAACAGGAATTTTCCTTCCAGCGCTTTTTTTTAACGTCACAGCGATCTTTTGCCTTGTGGGTAGTTACAAAACATGGCTTTTGGAATTCTATGAGACGGCATTCGTTAAAGATGGGCTTTCCAGTTGTTCTTGTAGTTTTATAGCCTGTATGGTGGAGAATCCAACTCTTGCATAATTTCCTCATTTCTTTTATGGTCCCACTTTATATAGCCTCCTTTACGGAGAATAAATCGCATCTCATTTGCTGTTATTCGACTTTCGTCTCTTCTTCGTATTGTCCATGCTTCACTACCACATCTTAATACTGGTCTTGCGAGAACCTTATAAAGCCGTAATCTTTGTGTTCTTTTGTACTAAAGATGGTTTCATTATACTGTTTTTGTGAAATTTGAGATTTTCTTTGATATATCAGCTTCATCCTGGAATGTTAAGTTATAACCCGAATAATTAAATTAATGTACTCGTTCTAAAATTTCATTGTCCAAAACCATTTTGCTAGGTATAGGGTATTTCCCACAAAAGGCCATCACTCTAGTTTTCTTTGTAATAATTTCCATATTGTACATTTTTGCAATTATATTAAAATTGTGTATAGAATACTGTAAATCTGTTTCTGTTGGAGCTATTAATACCATATCGTCTGCAAAATGCAAGGAGACTATTCCTAGGTTTCTATTAATTTGAATGGAACCTTGTCTCATCTGTCGCCAATCTTGAAGTATTCTATCCATGTATATGATAAAGAGCAAGTGCGAGAGGCCACATCCTTGTCTTATGCCCCTATTAATTTCGGTCCATTCTGTATCCAAGTATAAAAACTTGTATTATGCCTATTTTATGAAACAAAAACTAATGTTAAAATAAATCTACGTTTTACATGATCATATAGTTTATGAATTAAGCCAAAAATATAATTGAATTGAGAATAAAATTATTAGGAAAATGTTTGGACGAAAAAGAGATGAACAGAAGATGAATGGAGAAGACTACATAACAGTGAGCTATATATACGGTGATTCAAAATTGACTTTACAACTTTACAAGCTTATAGAAATTTATTTAGAAGACCTACAGAATTGGTTTTAATGTCATATGATAGCACAACTCATCAAGTTTTCACCGACATAGTTTTATAGTACCTAGTTCTCTCACCGCGTGCGCTAACGTAGTTCATATCAAAATGGCTGCTTTCACAGGTGCCGAGCGTGCTCGTTGTGTGTTTTTGTTCGAAGAAACTAAATCTGCGACAATTGTTCAGCGTAGATTTCGTACCCAGTATGGTAAGGATCCTCCTAGCAGGCCAACAATTTATTCTTGGCACCAAACATTTGTTAGGACTGACTGTTCTGTTAGTCATTCCAAGCATACTGGCAGTCCACGTACGGCTGAAGCTGTGGTTGAACAAGTGAGGGATAGCTTTGCTCGGAGCCCTAGCGCACGCGGTGAGAGAACTAGGTACTATAAAACTATGTCGGTGAAAACGTGATGAGTTGTGCTATCATATGACATTAAAACCAGTTCTGTAGGTCTTCTAAATACATTTCTATAAGCTTGTAAAGTTGTAAAGTCAATTTTGAATCACCCTGTATTTATGGGAAACAAGATGTAATAATAGTTAGTCCCATACACTGCGAAGGGTAGGACATGAAGTACGAAGAGGGAATGAAAGACAGACATGGAAACGTCTTGTAGGAATCTGGAGGGAGAAAGTTCTAAGTAGGTGGAGAACGAGGTGGTAGAAAAAACATTAGCCATGTTTTGAGGGAATTTAATAACAGGCGACGATAGAAAAAAAACATTACCTTTTTATAGTGCCAGTGAGATGATGTATTACTGCAACAACTGTAAAAATATTCTCATTTTTATAATGGAGTAAGATAATATGGTATTTAACATTTTAGGAAAATAATGCTGTCCACCGCTGTGGTCTCGGGCTAGCGTCACTGCTTCGTATGCAGCAAACCAGGGGTTCGAACTTTCCTCAAATGTAAGACAAATGTCTGGAAACTTTAAAGCCCAAACGGTCACCAGACATCAACCATCATTACATAGTCACAATATTTCTAAGAATGTGTGTAAACGGTGTCTTTCGTTTAATATTGTGTTGTCTTGGAGGCGGCCCTGATCACTCATTCAGGGAGACCCTCCATGTCCTTGTGTGGTCAAAGGAAGTATGTGTGTGATTCATAGTTAGCCCTTAAGTTGGCAATGTATCCTACGAGATACACTCGATTAATTTAATATTTTTAATAAAACATAGAAAAACAAATAAGTAAAAATTACTTGTCCGCGCCGTAGCCGAGCGGTTAATGTAGGAAGCCTTGGCGCAGAGCTACGGGACTTGCGCTGGTTCGAGTCTCCATGGGGGAAGACATTTTCTCATGGTATTTCGGCCAGTATGGGACCGGTGCCCACCCAGCATCGTGAGGCAATTGGGTAGCTACAATAAGTAGCGGCTCCAGGTTGAGGAAGACCAGCTATAACGGCTGGGGGACTCGATATGCTAACCACATGTCACCCCTACACTGGCTGTTGATCATCTACCTCTGTGATTGACACATGTGAATGTGAAGGGCCAGCAGCCGGCTGGTAAAAGGGCAACCGCTGAAAAGCGGAAAGACCCTCAATCGGAAAAAATACTTAAATTTTTAATTGGATTCCACAATATAGAGCAATTACTATCCAATTAGAAAAAGTTGGCAAGTAATACCATTTAAACATTTCGTGTACAAAAACAAAATCAATGGCATTTAGAGGGGAAAAAAATCATCTCAGATGCAAAATTGTGATAAATTATAATAATATAATTGAACAAGTGAAATCCTACAATTATTTGGGATTTAATGCATCATACCGCCAAAAAAGAAGATATAAATATAAAAATACAGAAATTTCTAATAATGTGTGGAACAATAAGAAGAACTCTAAAGAATAAAACAACTCAGGATACTCAACTGAAATTTATAAAGTCATGGCCTGCTATTATCTATGGCAGTGAAAACTGGACTTTGACACATTCAGATAGAAGAAAAATAGAGGCAGCGGAGAAGAAATTTTTAAGGCCAACTCTTACGGACTAGAAAAGAAGTTATGAGATAAGAGATCAATTAAATATGTTTAAATGACGGATAAACTTGACAAACAAAGACAAAATTGGTAGGAACATCTACTAAGAATGTCAGATGATAGACCTTCTAAAATTATTTAAACTACGGACCCACAAGATATAGAAGTCAAGGAAGACCATTTGCTAGATGGAAAGACCAAATCTCTTGAAGTCGGAACGGACCAGAGGGCCTAAGCCTTGATGTTGATGATGATAACGGTTACATGTGATTTTGTTTTCCCTGCGGTTCGTCTCATTAAAATAACTGGCACGAAAAATTAATTAATTTGTCAATATAAGAGTTAAAATTCCTCTCCCGAAAGGTCATGTCACTGTAAGGCCCGAGTAGCGTGTGGCACGTAAAAGTACCTATAAAGTGAGAGGTTAAGGTGCGATTAAGGAATGGGATCAAAACAAATATTACGTTTAACGTAATTATAATTGCAGTTACATAAGCAATCTAAAACATTTAGCAAAGACATTTTCGAAGAATATGGGGGAAAACACATTTAAAACAGAAATGCTGTACGTAGATTGGCTACAGAAACAATTAGCGTTCACGTATGAAATAATTTGTACATTGACTACGAAAAAGACCTTCAAATTTTCTTAGTACGTGATGATCTGCAGAATCCTATTATGGAAAAACACTAGCGCCCATTTATACATCAATCGAAAATTCATATTTCAAATATATGGATATATTACTTCAGTTTGGTATTGATATATTATATATTACTTTAATTATATAATTCTCCACTGCATCAATAACACTGACCAACATGATTTTTTGTCTCATGAGTACCAATAGTTGTACTTAATGCAGTTTTTTTATAGTGTTTTCAAATATGTATTCGGAATTTCTCCATCACCCACAGTTTTTTTTTATTTCAATTTCAATTAATGGATTTAAATAATTATTTCTTTAATAAACTTAGATTTCTTCCCGGAAAATTTTGGCGCACTGAGCGATGAGCACGGGGAACACTTTCATCAGGAGATTTCATCATCATCATAGTACATTCACGAATTTAGGCCATTTGTTGACCTGTTTCGGCCTCAAGAGAAACACCATCCAGAAGTCTTTTGAGTGGACGTCCTGGTCTTCTTCTTCCTGCAGGTTGATATCTTAACATTTGTTTGGGTATTCTGTGATCTTCCATTCGATGAACATGTTGCATCCATCTTGACTTATAATCAGAAATTTTGTTTTCTAAAGATTCCATGTGTAATTCTTCTAAGATGTCTTCATTTTTTTTGTGATCTAGTAGTGTGTATCCTGCAGTCCTCCGAAGATATCTCATTTCAGCAGATCTAAGTCTCTGTATATCCTTCTGTTTCAACGTCCATACTTCGCTACCATACAAAAGAGGAGATTTCAGTTATGGAAAAGAGATATCAAGGCAAATGGAATCCTAATATGATGGCCGAAAATCGTCATTTCTTACTTTCTAGGTGAGTCCGAATGTTCGAATATTGTGTAGTTACGAATGTAGAAAATATTAAATGCCTGTCTCTCGGAAACCTTGCGTGATGGGAAGAAAACCTCATAATTGAATTCAGGAGAAAAATTACTATGAGAATTACATGTTTCTCTTCTGAGACAAAAAAGTTTATTTTTTGTTGCTCTTTTGATGCTCAGTGTTATTTGTGTGTCAGAGTGCGTTTTATATTCTCAAAAATTTTCCTAAATTTGTTTTGTTTCATATATTTTATTAATGACTTAAATTTCTATCCTATACTGTTTTGTCTATTTTATTTCCTCTTGTATTATTACTTTTTTATTTTTATGTGGCAGAATTTATGTCTTGAAACTGGCTCCTTGATTTATGTAGTCCTATGTTGTTTTCCTTCTCTCTTTGACTAAAACTTTGTAATCTTATATATATAATATGATATATATATATATATATAATTATATATATATATGTTGTAATTTCTGTAACTGAACTGCACCCGAGCACCAGCACTTGCTCATTCGGGTGTCAATACTGTTTACAACATGTATTTGTTAGTCCACCGCTGTGGTCTCGAGGTAGCTTGCTGCCTTGTCACGCAGCGGGCATGGGTTCGATTCCCGGTGGGACAGTTTTTCTGGGTGAGGTTTTTATCGGGGTTTTTCCTCACCTGCAAGACAAATGTCATGAAAACTTTAAGGCCCAAACGGTCCCCGAAAATCATATGGCCATCGCAATCATCATCATTCATGGTATTCATCTTAGATTAAGCTTAGGATTAGGGACTCTCCTGGCACACCACTCTCATCATTCACCCCGTCATATCATCGGGGGCAATGTAATCACGCCTTTCCAGACGCCCCAACCTCAGAAATGAGTTACAAGTACGCCATGCCAGAAGAGAACACCAGGAATGTCGAGAAACAACCTGGGGCAATTGTGCAAAAAAGAATTTGTTATAAAATGTAGTTCTTATATATGCCATATTTTTAGAAAATTCTGAAGGAATGAGTTAAAGAGGCCGTTCTCTTGAAATATATTTTAAAAAAGTATATTCAATTGATTGGTGCCCAGTAGTTACAAAAAAGTATCATGGCAAAAAAATGTATGTGATCGTGTATGTTAAATCTTTAGCGGGAACAATTTTTGTTTTCGGAACCAACATGGCATAAAAGGGTCGAATCAGCTAACCAGCAAAAAATCGGCCAATTAGGAGTTCACAAGTTTTATTTAAATTGCTTTTCAAAACTTTTGTTTCTTCGTCGATCTTACAAGTAGGGAATTTTGTCTTACTTTACTGCTCAAGGTCATGTATTTCTCATTCCCACAACTATCTGGAGGGGATTGTTTATTTCAGTAGCCGTTCCCTAGGCCAACGGATACCATGTTGCCGTCGCTGTTGCCGGTGACCTGTACCAAGGCATTCAGCGTTAGACCACTCATACTAATTAGAAAAAGAATAAACGTTTTTATTTAAATATCTTGCTTTTGTATGAAAAACTACGCACGCTAAGTTACGTCGATAAGATGTCCGTGGAAAATGGAATTTAAATAGCTGACTTCGCAAGTGAAAATAATTTTCTGATTAGTTAAACTCACACAAAATCTTAAAACATAGGCCTATAAAACTGAAGATCTGTGAGTCTCTCCTTTGTGGATCTACTTCACCTATTTGAAAGGGGTTTTTTACCATAGATTAGAGATTTTTTGGGTCAATTAACGTATGTGAACTATAGGGGCCGAGCTAAATAAAAAGTGTATCGGTGCATTAAAATGTAGCTTTTTTTTGGATGCTTATATAGTTTACGCTACCTAAACCATAACAGCCGCCAAAGTAATATACACGAATTGAATATCCAATAAATTCTACAAAAAAAAGTCCGCCAACTAGCGCATATGTCTATCTTTTACGGATAATTCACAATAACTATTCTTGTCTTTCAGCTCATTGATGCCAAGAATATCAGGATAAGTAAATTCGGGCAACGCCGAGTAATCAGTACGATATATATATATATATATATATATATATATAACTCATTCAATTAAACGTAAAAACACATTTTATTTCAGCCTAGCAGGGCACGCCGGGATTTAGCTAGTAGCCTATAATATAAAAAAAAAACATTCAATGTTGAATGTGTTTTGTACTTATTACAAATTCTGCATGTCGTTTGACACCTACAGGGTGGGGCTGTATAATTATCCAATGAGTTTAAACGATCTACGAGATTTTTTTAAGATATGTTAAAATGTCATCAATAACACTGACACAACAACAATTGCCCTGGGTCTTGTAAGATGATTAACTAGAACTAAGTATTATGTTACGTAACAGCACCTAGGGCCTGGTACACAAGCTGTCATTTCAATAGATGGAAATTGCACTCGTTAAAAAAAGTCAACAGACGTACGGGAAAACTACAGACAGATAGATTACTCGGTAATGAATTAACCAATACCAACCATTATACTTAAAGCTGTAATTTTTTGCGAAATCCGAATGGATGCAACTATTCAGGTTGTTTTTATAAAAATGTTTTTGGTTTTTACGAATCTTTATCAATCCTAATAGATTATGCTTCAAATGTGTATTATTTTAACCTAATGTTCCATCCATAGGCAGGTCCTTCACTGCAATCATAGTATTTTCATGCTATGCTTGCAGCTTTACTAGGGAATTGTAGGTGTGGTATCTTCCCGTTGCTTTCCACAAACCTAATGTTAGTGGTGTCATATTCCCAAACGTGTAAAAACATGCAATATTTTACCAATTTGTTATTTTAATATTTGGTCGTATTAATTCGTTAATTCGTCCATGGATTTTTTTAGGATGAAAAATCCAAGGAGCAAGTCCTCCGGGAGGGACTTTAAGCCGTAGGTCCCGAGTCTGAAGATTTTCAGGCTCGTAAAGGATCCTTAAGCCTGAATGAAAAGGCCTCTAAGCAAAATTTACCGAATTTTCTCGTCCTAGTACTACCTTGGAGTTCTAGATGTCAGTATGAGGCGGAACGCTGACCACGGACCACTGAAATGACATCTATAACGAAAACATGTGTAACTAAATTAGTATGGTTAAAATTCTTCCCTGTAGGGGGAGAGCGCCTAAATCTCTGTTAAGGGAAACATGGGCTTACAAGATCAATCCTACTTACTAGAGACAAAAAGTGTCTGTGTGTGTGTGTGTGTGTGTGTGTGTGTGAACTGTAAACAAAACACATATATGACTGCATTTTAATTGGTTCAAATACGGTTATACCTTTGAGCTTGTAAGAAAATGTAATTCGCTCTCTAACAGTCTAAATGAAGAAAATGAAAAATGTATTACCTAACACATGTCTCTGTACGTGATACGGGATGAACGGTAAATACACCGACAAATTTCAGGGACTGATTCCTGACTGGAAATGAAGGAAAAAATGTTCTATAAACATGTGTCGGAAATTGAACGATGTGCGTGCAACGACAACAAATCCACTACCTTTTAATTCAATATTTATTTAGTTAATCTTGCAGTTTGTATTCTTTATACATGTTCTTTTCACTGTTGTGTATAATATTTAATTATTATTCATAAGTAATGCCACGAGTGATTTCCAAATTATGGATAAATTCACGACTCATCAAGCGAAGAGTGAATTTATCTAGTGAATTTGGAAATCAAAAGTGGCATTTGTTAGGACTATTTAACGAATAAAATTAAACTGCTTACTCACAAATCATTATTTAAATAAAGTTATTTTAAAATATTTATATATTTAATGTACATGGCGGTATTTAAAAACAAATGAGAAATATTATGTTTCACTTGTTTTTCACTGCAACCAGATCATATGATTTATTGCCAAAGGATCGCAATATTGTAAGAATGCACCCTAGTGGAGAAAAAATGAAACATCAAACTATATTAATTAATTTCTGATGTCCCATGATGTAAATATGTCAATTACATGTTTCTGGAACGTTATTATCTGGGGGAGAAATACGTTTAAGAAAGTGCAAACAGCGGTTTATTTTTTTTTGTATAATCTATTGCTACAAATGTTTTTATATTATCTCCCGCAACCACGATAACGTTACATTAGTGCACTATATATACAATCTGGTACCCACATGGGGTCACTGCAAAATAGTGCTATGACCTATTCAGAATGTTAAAAAGGAGGAGCTTGATTTTACAGTGATAAAAGTAGTAGTAGTAGTAGTAGGACTTTATTAGACAAAAAGTAAGATATTTGCAATATTATTTACAAATATGGGTCGCACGGGCAGTAAGCCGTACGTGCTGTTGACAGTCCGTTACGATAAAGTAATAATTGCTACTAGTGTGAAGAAAAATAAACAAAAAAAGGCAATAACATTACAATTACATAAAGAAAAACGCAATAATATTACAATCAAATAATAACACAATAGCATTATACACTAAAAAAACCATAAACATTGCAATTACATAAAGAAAAACACAGTAATATTACAATTAAATAATAACACAATAGCATTATACATTAATTAATTTATATATAATTATTAAGAATTAATGTTATTGCATTTTGATAACATATATTTATTCATGAATGAGTGTTGTTATTTTCCGCGTTTTGTCCAGAAATTTACCCAAGTTTATCCAATTTTCTGGATTTACCAATAACTCGTAGCATGCCAATCTTTCCCGATTTGAATTTAGAAATCTTTCCGGTAATAACTGACGTCTCCAATATTCTAAATCATTACATTGCCCTAATATATGTATCTCATCTTCAAATTTCCCGCACATTGGACATATTCGCATATGATCGTCGCTAATTTTTTGAAATTTCCATGCCCCTAGCCTAAACCAAGCAAGCCCTGATCTCTCTTTAAATCCTAGGTTGAGTATATACGATTCTTTTCCCCAGACGTGTTTTAGGTCTCTTTGTAAACACAGTGAGCGTTTTCCTGTACATTCGGCGAAAGTATCTTGTTGGTTTATATCTAAGTACCTCCTCCTCATTTTTCTCCACACGTTCTTGCGATTTTCAGTCCCTTTTTCCCATATCCAGCCCATCCCAATCTTTTGGAGTTCTCTCCTAACCTCGTCTGCCCAAAATTTAGCATCTATGTTTTTAATTTGGTGGTCGTAACAAATTGCTCTAAGCATTGTTTGTTCACCTTGGATTACTCGCAACCAGTATTTGAGTACACGAATTTTACAGTTAATGTCGTAAAATCGAGGTGAAAAACGACTGTGTATGGGTGCGAAACAAGGACTCTTACTTTAAGGGAGGAAAGGAGATTACAAGTATTTGAGAATAAAGTACTTAGGAAAATTTTTGGACCAAAGAGAGATGAACAGACAGGTGAATGGAGAAGACTACTTAACAATGAACTACATGGTCTTTATAGGAAGCCAGATATAATAAGAACAGTTAAGTCTCGTAGACTGCGATGGGCAGGACATGTTGCACGTATGGGGAATGAAAGACTTGTATGGAAGCTTCTTGAAGGGAAACCTGAAGGAAAACGTCCAGTTGGTAGACCAAGAATGAGGTGGGAGAATAACATTACCTATGATTTGAGGGAAGTAGATTATACAGGGAATGATTGGAAAGCATTAGCTCAGGATAGGGATGTATGGAGGAGCTTATGTCCGCGCGGCCATGAACCTACGGGTTCGATAGTGCCAGCGAGTAAGTAAGTAAGAATGGTTGTAAATAAAAAAATCATTGAAATGTGATTGCTCACTGACTCCCATTAAATTAGTCAAATTTCTAATTCCTCTCGTATTTCATTTTTTTTTTGTTCTAGTTTTGTACATCCTTTAACTCCGCTCAAGAATTTCATTTCTGAAGCCTGTATCTTATTTTCTTGTTTTCTTTTTTAATAGGATATGACAGCCACAGTCATGACTTTGTAAAATTTTAATTTGTGACTCTTCGGATATATATATATATATATATATATATATAATTTTTTTAATTGGATTAATTTTTCCACATATTCTCTGAAATTTGACTAATTTTGTATCTTTATCATAACGGATTATTAGTTTGGATACAAATTCGGATTTTTAATAATGTATGACCTTTATTAATTTTTACGAGCATACATTTAACCATCGACCAGCCTCATGGGCCAGTGGTTAGCGTTTCCGAGTACAGTTCATGAGGTCCCGGGTTCGATTCCCGGTCAAACCACAGGATTTTTTTCTTAAATTGAATTATTCCTGTGGTTGCCCAAGGTCTGAATTTAGGTTATGTTTAGGTTAAGGACTCTCTTGGCGCTTCATTATCATTTATCAAGAGGAAGCGGATTTTTATGTTCTAAAGTTATGATTGCAACATAGTATAGCAAATTAATTTAATAAGTCTTTATCCGATCAACTGATTTTTTTATAATATAACTTACAAAAGCTTTTCTCGATAATTTTTGTGTGGGATCTAGCAATATTACATTTATATTTTACGTCTTACTTTTAAATTGAAAAAGAAATAATGTAAATAGAACACTATTTCCTTTTTAATTTAAAAGTAAAATGTCTAATATCATCATCATCATCATCATCATAGTACATTCACGAATTTAGGCCATTTGTTGACCTGTTTCGGCCTCAAGAGAAACACCATCCAGAAGTCTTTTGAGTGGACGTCCTGGTCTTCTTCTTCCTGCAGGTTGATATCTTAACATTAGTTTGGGTATTCTGTGATCTTCCATTCGATGAACATGTTGCATCCATCTTGACTTATAATCAGAAATTTTGTTTTCTAAAGATTCCATGTGTAATTCTTCTAAGATGTCTTCATTTTTTTTTTTGTGATCTAGTAGTGTGTATCCTGCAGTCCTCCGAAGGTATCTCATTTCAGCAGATCTAAGTCTCTGTATATCCTTCTGTTTCAACGTCCATACTTCGCTACCATACAAAAGAGTTGGAAGAGCCAGTGTTTTTATACACTTTCAGTCTTGAATGCTTTTGGACTAACTGTGGCTTGAAGATAGAATTTATTAACCCTAAAATTCTTTAAAATTTAGATATTTTTGCATTTACATCCTTTTCTTCTTCATATGAGATATTGCATCCTAGATATGTAAAATTATTCACCTGCTCCAAAATTTTATTGTCCAGTACAATTTTACTTCTAGACAGGATCTACACCTTGAAATGCCATAATTTTTGTTTTTTCTGTATATATCTTTAATCCATATTCTTCTGTATTTTCTGTTAAGTTCATACAGACCTTTCTGTAGATTATCTTCGGAATTTGCTATTATTATTTGGTCATCTGCAAACAATAGGGTGTTTAATTTTCTATTTCTGTGTAATATAAATGTAATAATGTTAGATTCGACACAACAATTATTAAGAAACGTTTTTGTAAGTTATATTATAAAAAAATCAGTTGATTGGATATAAATAGCGTATTACATTACTTTTATCGCTATACAGAGTGATTCAGAAATATGGCTATACGTTTGTGACGAAAATATTATTATTAAAGGAAATATGATGTTATCATTGGAAAGGGAATCCTTCAAATTACAACAATAGAACAAAACAAATCACTGCTCAAGTGCAGCTTGGCGGGTTGATTTTAGTGGGCTAGTGTCGAACGCCTCCACAATTCCCTTCGTTGTTTCTGCAACCGTGCTAATGCGAGGTCTTCCAGGAGGTTTGATTTTCTGCATCCTTCCTGTTTCCAGCAGTCGTTTTATCCACTTCCCCACACTCGACGGCTGCAATGCTACGTTAAACTTATGTCTTGCGGCCTCACGATCATTAGCATACGTTATTGCTCATGCAGCAATTGTAATTTGCTGTTGAATTATCAACGCAATTTTGACTAATGACGTAAGTTCTACACTGTTTTGTTTTATTCCATTATTGTAATTTGAATAATTGCTATTCCAACGGTAATATATTTCCTTGTAATGGTAATTTTTCATCACACAACGCGATCAAACGTATAGCCATATTTATGATTCACCCCGTACTATGTTGCAATCTTAACTTTTAGAACATAAAAATCCGCTCCCTATTTATCATCCATCATACCATTGGGGTCCACCGCTGTGGTCTCGAGGTAGTGTACTGCCTTGTCATGCAGGAGGCCCGGGTCCGATTCCCGGTCGGGACAGGCTCCTGGATGAATAATTTTTCGGGGTTTTTCCTCACCTGTAAGACAAATGTCAGGAAGCTTAGGGCCCAACGGTCCCCGAAAATCATCCGGCCATCATCATCCTTCACCGGTGTGGAAAGCAACGGGAAGCTACCGCACACCTATAATTCCCTAGTAAAGCTGCAAAGCATAGCATGAATATGCTATGATTGCAGTGAAAGACCTGCCTTCGGGCAGAATTACTATGGATGGATACCATCGGGTGTGGTACAATAAATAGAACATTGAATAATAAAGCCCATAAACAAACAAAATTAAAATTTTATAAAACAATGGCTGTCCCTGTCCTTTTGTATGGGAGTGAATCTTGGATTACCACTACCAAACACGAAAGTAAAATCCAAGCAGCCGAGATGAAATTTTTAAGAAGAGTAAAAGGCTGCACTAGAATGGACCAGATAAGAAACGAGGATATCCGTGAAGAACTGCAGATCTACTCCATAAAAGAAAAGATATTTAACAAGATACAGTGGAAATAACATGTAGAAAGAATGGAAGAAAGTAGATTACCAAATAAAATCTTCCATTATTTTCCAAGAGGAAGAAGAGATGTCGGACGTCCTCGGAAGAGATGGTCTTAGATCTATTAGTGAAGACGGAACAGGCAACTCTTGCCTAAACCGTGAAGTGAAGAAGAAGAGAAGAAGAAGAAGAAGGATACCATCGGGGTAACGTAACTCCGCTTTCCAGGTGCCCCAACCTAAGAAATGGATTACAATTTTGCCAAAGTCAGGGGAGAAAGCCAGAAATGTCATAAGAGACAACCTGGTGGCATTAGAAAAAAAAATCACATTTAACCATAAGTTGAAGTCTCTTCCTTGCTTTAATTTAACTTAACCTCTCACTTTGTATGCACTTTCATATTACTCATGGCTCCGGATTAATAAAAAAATCCTTTGTATTATTTACCAATACTGACAATACGCTGGCTGCCATTCTTAATTTAGTACAAATTATATCAACTTCAAACCAAAATAAAACAAGTGTTACAGCACTAGTAATTCTGACCTTCGTGTAGCATTTCCTACAAAAAAAAATGTAAATAAACTAACTCACTGGCACTGTCGAACCTGTAGGTTCATGACCGCGCGGACATAAGCTCTCCACACATCCTGAACTAATATTTTCTAATCATCCCCTGTACAAACTACTTCTCACAAATCAAGGTTAATGTTATTCTTGGTCTACCAACTGGGCGTTTTCCCTCTGGTTTTCCTACAACCCGTTTTCATGCTTCTCTTTCATTCCCCATTCGTGCAACATGTCCTGCCGAACGCAGTCTACTTGACTAAACTGTTATTGTAACTGGCTTCCTACAAAGATCATGTAGCTCAATATTATGCAGTTTTCTCCATTCGCCTGTCCATTTCTCTTTTATCCAAAACATTGCCTGTAAGTCCTTTATTCTCAAATACTCGAAATATGTTTTCATCCCTTAAAATAAGAGTCCATGTTTCGCATCAAAATAACTGGGAGAATAACAGTTTTATATATTTTCAGTTTAACGTTTTTTGAGAGAAGTTGGGACAACAAGAGTCCATGTAATGTATAATAGCACGCATTTCCAGAATTGAGAGTCTGTTTAATATATTTGTGCATCTCATTCCTGTTTGTATTTACTGTTCCTAGGTATATGTGTGAACATATGTTTTAATTTTATTGATGTTTACTTCCAGTCCCTATTTCTTCATGTTACTCAATAGAGTTTGCTTGTTGACGCTTAATATCTCCTCGCTATCGCCTACATCAACAACACAAATTAACAGCTTATTTTTTTAATAAACTAAATGTTATTCTCCCATCGCTAAATATAGCGCTTACCATTGTATTACCATAGGAACAAAAAAAAATACTTTCTTCTTTCACAACACGACTTAATTTTGATTCAGTTTGGAATAAACAGCTTTTTAATAAACAGGCGAACAAACCTTTGCCAATAGCTTAAAATAATTCATCAAATCAAATATAATATTACTATTTAACTTATACTAATTTAATCATTATCAGGAAGAAGAAAGAGAGGAAGGCCTCGAAATTCGCGGAAGCAAGAAATGACACCTGGAATGAGAACAAGACGACTGGAGGACATGGAGTGGATGGATATGGAAGAGCGAAGAAGGATGTGTAAACATTGAAAATCTTATATATATATAAATAAAATCATCATCATCATAGTACATTCACGAATTTAGGCCATTTGTTGACCTGTTTCGGCCTCAAGAGAAACACCATCCAGAAGTCTTTTGAGTGGACGTCCTGGTCTTCTTCTTCCTGCAGGTTGATATCTTAACATTAGTTTGGGTATTCTGTGATCTTCCATTCGATGAACATGTTGTATCCATCTTGACTTATAATCAGAAATTTTGTTTTCTAAAGATTCCATGTGTAATTCTTCTAAGTTGTCTTCATTTTTTTTTGTGATCTAGTAGTGTGTATCCTGCAGTCCTCCGAAGATATCTCATTTCAGCAGATCTAAGTCTTTGCATATCCTTCTGTTTCAACGTCCATACTTCGCTACCATACAAAAGAGTTGGAAGAGCCAGTGTTTTATACACTTTCAGTCTTGAATGCTTTTGGACTAACTGTGGCTTGAAGATAAAATTTATTAACCCTAAAATTCTTAAAAATTTAGATATTTTTGCATTTACATCCTTTTCTTCTTCATATGAGATATTGCATCCTAGATATGTAAAATTATTCACCTGCTCCAAAATTTTATTGTCCAGTATAATTTTACTTCTGACAGGATCTACACCTCGAAATGCCATAGTTTTTGTTTTTTCTGTAGATATCTTTAATTCATATTCTTCTGTAATTTTGTTAAGTTCATACACACCTTTCTGTAGATTATCTTCGGAATTTGCTATTATTATTTGGTCATCTGCAAACAATAGGGTGTTTAATTTTCTATTTTCTGATATTCTTATTCCAAATTTATATGTTTTGTTCCAGCAACATATTACTTCATTGATATAAATTGCAAAGAGTGTTGGGGATAGGGGGTAGCCTTGTCTCACACCACGATTTATAATTCCTTCTTCAGAAAATCTGTTATTTAATTTAATCTTCATGGTGTTGTCTTTGTAAATATTTTGTATGTTCTGCCGAAGTAAATTTGGTATATTTCTGCCTTCCAATATATTTAAGAGTTTTGTTATTTATTATTATTATTATTATTATTATTATTATTATTATTATTATTATTATTAGTTTGTACTTCGGAAGTTTATATTTATTTCCTTTTATTAATTTTTCGGGAGAATATTAATCGCCACATTAATTAATTTAGGGATGGGGATATCAACCGATTTAAAAAAAAGGGCTAATGTTTTCAGTACAGTTAGTATAACAAATGCTCCACTAACATTCGAAGCGACTATGCCAAGTTAAAAAGCTAAAGTCTGCTTCATCTCAAGACCTGTCGCGACTTGGCGAGATGGCTTCAAGATGGCGGCAACGGAATGCAGACCTAGGGGGGCGTGGGGACTAGCAAAGGGGAGAGGTAAGCCATTGGAGGGATGAGGAGCGGCAAAAAGCTTTAGCAATATGTGTGTTTGAATCACTATTCCGACTCCTCTAAATGGTTATCATATTTTTAAATCAGTTCACAACGAAAGGGCATGTTGGAAATTTTGTTTTGCTACTCAACTTTATCCATTTTTTCCACTGTAAGATTACATTTTTTCCACAAAAATCTACACAACATGCTAATATCTTGTGGAATTCTGTAGCCAACAAAATTAATAGTTCATACAATTAAAATTCTTACAGTCCACCACTTGCAATCACTTTTAAAACCTACAACACACGTGTTGTGAAACTAGATATCATTAAAATTAGCACTTCTGTAAATGGCTTGGCCACTTTCTCCACGTTCTTAACTATAAATTTCACAATTTAGTAAATAAAGAAAACTCACATATCCAAACCGGGCGCCTCGTGTGCAAAGCGTGAAAGCTAATCGAAAAAAAAAATGAATATCAAATCAAACATGTCTTATAATTATAACGACGCCATATTTTATCGATCTCCACACTAAAAATTCGTAGTAAAAACGCGGGTATTTATAATTAACTATGACGCAAACACTCTTTCGTAATCAACAATGACAATTTATAAAATTAAAAAAGTCAAAGAACGTAGTAAGAAAATATATGTTACTCCACGCATTATTTAAAAGAAAACATGGAATCTTAAAAGCCTGAAAACTTGAATACAATAACAACGAGCCTAGATGAAGGAAACACTAACATCCACTGTTTATAATCACTTTTAACATAAAATTAAGAATATTTAACATATAAAAATAATCTTACCTTCGTCAAGGAGCCGCTCGACGTGTATGAAGACATTCGGAAAGGCTGCTAATTGTTTCTTATCCTTTAGTAGTTGTGCTAAATAGTCCGCTATACTTTGCGTAGATGGGTTAGTGTCACTCATTTTGTATCCGCACTATTTCGATGTATATACCTGAGTTTTGTTAGTGTTTAAAAGATTATCCAACCCTCACACGACGAGGTCTCCAGCACCACTGACGGTAGTATGTAAAGGAACTTCTCGTGGGCGAAGCCCGCATGCGCGCGGCTTTGGACGAGTCGAATGCTTGTTCTTACTGGAAACGGGGTGTGTGGGAAGTTGAAGAAAGCGCTACTGATGCCTTATAGGGCTCGTGGCTACCGACTCTTCTTTCCATAATATTAGTATCGAATTAATAAAATCTTGTCTATCACATTTTGAGAAATTGGTAGTTTTCTGTTGTCTTGACGATGACGTCATGATCTAATCTGGATTTCTCATTCGCCGAGGCTCCTTATTACGTCATGGGTAAGTATAAATCAACGCTACCAGTAGTTTTATCACTTAAACATGTGGAAAAGTCATTAAGCTTCCTTATCTAATAAAACTATTCGCACTAAATATTAAGAGGTCAACATACTTTTAAAAACAGCATCTAATAACAAAATCTACGAATTAGACTGCGGATTTTGTGTCTAAAAATGAGGAAAATATGTATTTTGTGTTTTGTAAATACTTCGAAAGGTTCAGAATTATATTAAATCGTAGCATCTAATAGGTAACCATTCAAAACAAATGTATGCTTCCATTGATGTGATTTTTTCCTCATCTGAAAGAAATTGTGTTGTATTATTTTTTTTATTTTTTATTTAATGCCGCCAGTTAGTCGTTTCAGGTTTCTAGTATTCTCTTCTGACATTGGCGTATTGTAACCCACTTCTGAGGTTGGGGGCTACGCTGCCCCAATGATGCGCCTAAACTTAATCTAATGAGGTGAATATGATGATGATGGTCAAACGATGTTCTGGGACCGTTTAAGCCTTAGGGTATCCTGACATTTGTGTTACAGGTGAGGAAAAAACCCGAAAAATACCTCACCCAGGAAACATCCCGACCGGGGTGGAAGCCGGACCCGCTGCGTGAAAGGGCAGCACGCTATCTCGAGACCACAACGGTGTACTGAAAATTATATTAAATCATAGCATTTAAAAGCTAACCATTCAAAACAAGTGTATACAATCTTTTTCTTATCTGTAAGAAATTGTTTTGTGGGATTTATAATGACATGGTTTTATGTTTATATAATGGCGTAACAATGTAATGTTGGACCCTAGCCTCTCCTTTGTTAGGACTCACTAGACCAAGTTAATTAGAGTTACGCTTATTTCCCTAAACGTGTCATGAATGGTATGCGGTCAACATACCGACCCAATGAGATATCTAGTATGTAACTAATATATTACTATGATATAGAAGGCCGCTAAATTTTACTTAGAGGCCACTTTATTCAAGCGTAAGGTTATTTTACGAGACTAAAAATGTTCAGGCTCGGGTTACACGGCTTCAAGTCCCTCTTGGATGACTTGCTCCTTGGATTTTTTTAATCCTAAAAAATACATCGACTCCGGTCGGTTTTATACCTGCGAACTAGTTCACCGCGGCCGACGGTGTTAATAAAACCTAATATATAAAACTGACACGCAGGGCTGACAACCCGGCTGACATAAAGTGCCGATTGTCTAGAAAAAGCGGGAGCCTTAACCTTCTACTACCCCAAGGGCCTCCGGGCTGTTGTGGGATCACTTTACCTTTACTTTAGACTGTGATGGGCAGGACATGTAGCAAAATGGGAAATGAAAGAAGGACATGGTAACATCTTGTAGGAAAGTCAGAGGGAAATGCGCAGTAAGGTAGATCAAGAATGTGATGGAAAAAATAGCATTATCATGATTTGAAGAAGGTAAAAGATACAGAGCATGATTGAGCGAACACTTGTAGATGCCAGATGCAGTCTCTGGTGAAAACGCCGGGGAATTCAAAGCTTCTCCACCATGGCCAATAAGCCCGAAAATGTCTTCAGATCATAATATGAGCTCTGGTTGTGAAAGCTTAAGCAAACTTATAAACGCATCGGACCGATTTTGTTTCCACATTAGACAACATTCCGCATTATAAAATAAAACAAAAATAAATATTAACCAATCTTAGATCATAGAGCACCGTATATGTCTTTTTTGTACTTTGGATTAATTGTAGTTCCGCTGCCGTTGGAAATACGAGCGACGTCTAAGGTAACGCGCAAAAAACAGTCCCGTTTCGTCAGCGTTAAAAATGTCTCTTACGCGCGTATCCTGAAATTAAAGTATGCAGTTTCGGTTTTCACTAACTAACTATACTTCCGTCCACATCCTTTGATTCCCCGCAAATTTCATTCCACACGTGTATCGGCCTTTAAAACTGTTGACAACCAACCTGAAGATGCCTTGAAATCGTTATTATCTAGGGATATAGCAACAGCTAGAGCCTGACTTTGGAGCATCTGTCCGGAAATTTGGACATTTTTTATCTTGGACTTCTAAAGACATGTCGTTGATTTCTTAATTTTTTTTATCTTTATTTGACCATTTCCTTGCATCCATTCATTCGTTATTTTTTATTTGTTTTAAAATCTCACAAACTTTGATTTTTCCATATTTAAATTTAGTCATTATTTCGCGTACTGAGAGTTGTTTTTCTTTATCTTCAATCACTTTTACTTTTCGTTTAATGACAATGATACATCCGATTTAGCCATCTTTATTCCGTAATTCAGAACGCTACCTGCGAAAGATACGTACACAATGTCTCAGATCTTAACTAATTTAAGATTTTACAGTGCACTGGTTATTTGTAAGACAGATGTCACACACCAAATATTTGTATAACGAACCTGTATTCGCAAAACGGCTGTGCAGTGAGGCCGAAAGAAAATTTCAGATACAGCTAGAAACTCTACTTCACTCGGCGGCAGAAATTATCAGTTATTGTTAATTTGCTAACGGGTATTCAATGAAGTTGGTAACTAATTTATGTTTCTCTGTCTTTCCGCCTTATAAACATTTTCTTTCATGAATTGTGTAGAAATATCCTTCCGTTTCCGCGTTGGACAGATTCCGCTTTATAGAAAATAAATAACTTACATGTAAAATTACTAATAATTGCCGGGACCAAAAAAAATTGTTCACATTGGACAGATTTCCGCATTATTTACGTTCCGGATTATACAAGTTTTACTGTTATATTCAAGTTACAATGCACCCTCCTCATCACACTACCTATTATTCGAAATCTTTTACAGTTTCTCTTGCTAGAACATGGAATTCACTTCCACCCTATGTCAGAGACTGCCAAACTTTACCATCTTTCAGAAACAAATTGAAAATAAATCACTAACAGAAACAACTCACTAATATTACTTTTTAAAAATTAATATTTGTTTTTTCATTATTTAATAAAAATAGACTTAGGATTTGTTAATATATTTACCTAATGCCTTGTATAAAAACGTAGATTAATTCATTGTAGTTTATTACTTTCTGTGTATTTTTTTTCCTTTTCTTTTTACGTATAGTAGATTCCTTTTTTATTCATTGTATCATTAATTTAATTTTTATTGTATTTAATTTTATTGTATTATTAGACATTATTTTCATTATTATTCAATATGACAGATAATTAATTGTTCAATGTCTATTATTGTAATATTTTTTTTGTATTCATATGTAACATATGTTTGTCCTGTTTAATATGACTATTATTGTATTTTTTTGTATTCATATGTAACATATGTTTGTCCTGTTTAATATGACTATTATTGTATTTTTTTGTATTCATATGTAACATATGTTTGTCCCTGTTTAATATGACTATTATTGTAATTTTTTTGTATTCATATGTAACATATGTTTGTTCTGGTGAGTGGAAGAGAAGGCCACATGGCCTTAACTCCACCAGGCTAAATAAATCTATTCTATTCTATTCAGTTGCTAAGGGATATTTGGGTGTAAAAAATACAAAGCAAGAATAGAACGTGTAGGCAAGACTACACACACACACACACATGACCTTCAATAACTTATGTAATGCGATTGTTTGAGTTGTGACTTGTGTAACCCTCATTAATTATATTATATACCTACCTTTGAACACCGTGGTAATAACTTTGCAACACAAAACTATTAAGTTATGATATACAGTTAGAATTGAGGAGATAATAAAAATATTACTATCACAGCAATAACAAAAACTACAACTACTACTAATCTATCCATAGTAATTCTGCCCGAAGGCAGGTTCTTCACTGCAATCATAGCATTTTCATGCTATGCTAGCAGCTTTACTAGGGAATTGTAGGTGTGGTAGCTTCGCGTTGCTTTCCACACCGGCGAAGGATGATGATGATATATATGATAAGGATGATGATGATGGCCATATGATTTCGGGGACCGTTTGGGCCTTATAGTTTTCCTGACATTTGTCTAATAGGTGAGGAAAAACCCCAATAAAAACCTCACCCAGAAAAACTGTCCCGACCGGGATCGAACCCGGGCCCGCTGCGTGATAAGACAGCACGCTACCTCGAGACCACAGCGGTGGACCTACTACTACTACTACTACTGCTACTACTACTACTACTAGCACTAATAATAATAATAATAATAATAATATAATAATAATAATAGATAGATAGACAGATAGATAGATAGATAGATAGATAGATAGATAGATAGATAGATAGATAGATAGATAGATAGATAGATAGATAGATAGATAGATAGATAGATCATCGGTTGATTAATGTCTTTGACATCGACCGATTCCTAATAGCCAATTTTGTCGGTCCATCCAATCTCCTGGTTGTAGATGTTTCTCCTTCATGTATAAACATATTCCCTGACGCCAGGAGAATAATAATAATAACAATAATAATAACAATAAGAAGAAGAAATCGTTCAATTACGAAAATATGAATTTTCAAACTTCAATTTATTGTATATACAGACCTGTATGTCCATCGCTGTGGTCTCGAGGTAGCGTGCTGCCTTGTCATGCAGCGGGCCCGGGTTCGATTCCCAGTCGGGACAGCCTCCTGGGTGAGGTTTCTTTGGGGTTTTTCCTCACCTTTGAGACAAATGTGAGGAAGCTTAGGGCCCAACGGTCCCCGAAAATCATCCGGCCATCATCATCACCCTTCACCGGTGTGGAAAGCAACGGGAAGCTACCACACCTAGGCCTATATTTCCCTAGTAAATCTGCAAAGTATAGCATGAAAAATGCTATGATTACAGAGAAAGACCTGCCCTCGGGCAGAATTACTATAGAATAGAATATATAAACGAATGTATGTCTGACTATTTGTCATTTTGTGCAGTACTACTACATAATTCATCTGCTTCTGGAGGAAAGTTCCCATTCTAAAATCCCTCGATCGCAACTATTGGTTTGACCCAGCGACCCTCTGCGTTAGAGTAAAAAGAAACCTTGCCACTATACCTCGCGCGGGCCGCCATCTTTTAAATTGACACTGAATCTTGCTGCTATTAGGCTTACCAAATTTGAAACATTTTTTACTTAAAATAGATATAGGCCACATAATTCAATTTCTACATTTATGCAACTATTGGTAAATGAATTTTACTAGGAAAACCATGCTGACCTTTATTATCTTGAAAATTATTTTAAGCAAAGAAAAAGTCATACATAACGTCAGAAATTCCATTCCATATAAGTCTGCTGGTTTCTATTTGCAGTATTTTGTAATCCGTAATGGCATTTGAAGTGTAAAGAAACAGGTCAAAAATCTGAATTGAAATATTTTTTAATATTAAGTTGTATTCACATAAATAAGCAAGAATATTTGTAACATTCTTGTCATTTTTAATAATAAATAACTCACTGGCACTACACAAACCGTAGGTTCATGGACATAAGCTCTCCATACATCCCTATCCTGAGCTAATATTTTCCAATCATCCCCTGTATAATCCACTTCCATAAAATCATGGTTAATGTTAAAATAACAATAATAATTTAATACACAAGTGATCTTCTTGGTGATATAATATTAAAATATATATGTAGTCAATATGCCCATTTCACCAATTAATGTTTTAAAATGGTCAACAAGTTTCATACAGCCAAGCTGTCATTCTCAAGACCAGATATTGACTCAATATCTGGTCTTGAGAATGACAGCTTGGCTGTAGAAACTTGTTGACCATTTTAAAACATTAATTGGTGAAATGGGCATATTGACTACATAATATTTTAACAATAATAATAATAATAATAATAATAATAACAATAATAATAATAATAATAATAATAACACTGGTCAACATGTTTCTTGTCTCATGAGTACCAATAGTTGTACTTAATGCAGCTTTTTATCGTATTTTCAAATATGTATTCGAAATTTTTCCATCACCCATAGTTTTTTATTTTAATTTCAATTAATGGATTTAAATAATTATTTTTTAATAAATGTTTTTTCGTCTATTTGTCCATTGTAAAATAAAACCAAATTTGCTAACTCAGGAGATTTCAGCTATGGAAAAAAGATATCAAGACAAATGGAATCCTAATATGCTGGCCGATTATTGTTGGACCATAAAGAGGGATGCTCCACAGGCGAAATATAGCAGAAAATCGTCATTTCTTACCTTCTAGGTGAGTCCGAATGTTCGAATATTCTGTAGTTACGAATGTAGAAAATATTAAAGTGTTTGAAATTATAAATTCCTGTCTTTCGGAAACCTTGCGCGATGGAGAAAAACCGATATCATATTTGAATTCAGGAGAAAAAATAATATCAGAATCACATATTTTTCTTTCTGAGACAAAAAAAAAGTTTATTTTTTGTTGCTCAGTGTAATTACTAACAAAAATTAAATGCACAAAGAAATTTAACTTGGTCTACACTTAATTCTGGAAAGCTATTACGCATTATAGGAATAATTGTACCAACTTTTCTAAAAAAACTTTAAACTAAAAATATATAAAACTATTAACCCCCAGTTATATTATATGGATTTAAAACATGGACTGTTACTTTAAGGGAGCAGAAAATATTACGAGTATTTGAGAATAAAGTTCTTAGAAAAAAATGTGGACCAAAGAGAGATGAACAGTCAGGCGTATGGAGAAGGCTATATCTAATAGTGAACTACAAGATCTTCAAGGGGGACACGATATAAAAATAACAGTTAATACTCGTTGACTGCGATGGGCAGGAATTGGTTGTAAAATAAACTTTATTTGGGTTCCTATTAGCGTTGTAGGGGGGACTTTAGTTAGTTTAATTTGTATGCGTCAGACTGATTTGAAATCTTTAATTGCTTATTTGTGGTACGAATGCGGAATGACACAGGTGCATGGAAGCTTCTTTTAGGAAAACCAGAGGAAAAACACTTAGTTGGTAGACCAAGAATAAGGTGGGAGAATAATATTAACCATAATTTGGGAATTAGATTATATAGGTGATGGTTGGAAAACATTACCTGTGGATAAGGATTTGCGGAGAACTTATGTCATGCGAAAATGAACCTAAGCTTCAATAGTGCCAGTGAGTTAGTTAATATTAGTCTTAGTGGCCACTTCCATAAATTGACATGTAAGTTTTATTTTTCTGGAAGTAATATCAATAAAACTAAATATATGGTCACACGTAGAAATTCATTATATAATGGAAATGGACAGCTAATGACAAATGAGGGAAATTTTGAGGAAGTGGCTGAATTCAAATACCTAGGAATGAGATGCACAAAGAAATTAAACATAGGCTCAATTCTGGAAATGCATGCTATTATGCATTGCAGAGACTTTTGATGTCCCAACTCCTTTCAAAAAACGTTAAACTGAAAATATATAAAACTATTATTCTACCAGTTATATTATATGGGTGCGAAACATGGACTCTTACTTTAAGGGAGGAAATGAGATTACGAGTTTTTGAGAATAAAGTTCTTAGGAAAAATTTTGGACCAAAGAGAGATGAACAGACAGGTGAATGGAGAAGACTACATTACAATGAACTACATGGTCTTTATAGGAAGCCAGATATAATAAGAACAGTTAAGTCTCGTAGACTGCGATGGACAAGACATGTTGCGCGTATGGGAATGAAAGACGTGCATGGAAGCTTCTTGTAGGAAAGCCAGAGGGAAAACGGCCAGTTAGGAGACCAAGAATGAGATGGGAGAACAACATTAACTAATAATCTACAGGGAATGATTGGAAAGCATTAGCTCAGGATAGGGATGTATGGAGAGCTTATGTCCGCGCGGCCATGAACCTACGGGTTCCATAGTCCCAGTGAGTAAGTAAGTAAGCCTTATTTTTCTCTTTTAAAAATACGAACTCCTTATTTGTTAAATATTTTGAATGTATGTCAAATGTTTTGTTAATATTTCCAACAAAATTCATTTTATTTTAAATATTGGAAGAGGAGAGTTTCGTTCAATGCAGTTAGCCACGCCTGTGCTCTTTCATTTTATATGAATTCACCAATCATCGCGATTCTCTGCCTTGGGGCAGAGTAAATCAACAGGTATGACGTATGAAACCCTCCCTTTACTCCCTGAAGGGGTGTACAAATTAACATATAGTAGCAGTATCTTTACCTTGTCGTGGTGGAGTGGCTTGCGTGCTTAAATGATCCTGAGAGCTATGCCGGCGGTAGCATTGCTGCCGATAGGGTTACCCATGCCGGACTGGTCGAAGGTGATAAGCCAGACGAAAAAAGTACCTTGGGCGAAAGACTGACGATCTTTCACCGTAAAAATACAACAGTCAAGAAATGCGGACATGGGTTCATCTGGGGTAAAATTTTCCGGAGGTCAAATAGTCCCCCATTCGGTTCTCCGGGCGGGGACTACTTCAGGGAACCCATGCCAAAGGCTCAAACACAGGGACATGTTCCTAGGAACATGGAATGTTAGGACTTTATACAATAGCGGGGCACTAGAGATATTAACGCGGGAATTGGATAAATCGCCCTTGGATATAGTCGCTTTACAGGAAGTTAGGTGGCCAGGAGAAGGTAGTCAGGAATCAGGAAGCTTTGCGTTATACTACGGGGGTGCAGAAAGACCTGCATTTGGAACGGGTTTTTTAATCAGAAGGAGAATCCTATCCGCTATCCGAGATATTAAGTTTGTTAGTGATAGGATATCATACATAATTCTAAAGGGTAAACGACATGATTTTATAATTGTAAATGTACATGCCCCCACAGAAGATAAAGATGACAAGATCAAGGATGAGTTCTATGAAGAATTAGAATGCTTATTTGATAGCCTTTCACGATATCATATGAAAATTGTCTTAGGAGATTTTAATGCAAAAGTGGGGCGGGAAGATATATTCAAACCAACAATAGGCAAATTCAGTCTTCATGAAGATAGTAACGACAATGGCGTTAGATTAGTCACATTTGCCACAATCGAAGAATCTCATTGTTAAGAGCACAACATTAACGTGGACTCTTACTTTAAGGGAGGAAAGGAGATTACGAGTATTTGAGAATAAAGTTCTTAGGAAAATTTTTGGATCAAAGAGAGATGAACAGACAGGTGAATGGAGAAGACTACATAACAATGAACTACATGGTCTTTATAGGAAGCCAGATATAATAAGAACAGTTAAGTCTCGTAGACTGCGATGGGCAGGACATGTTGCGCGTATGGGGAATGAAAGACGTGCATGGAAACTTCTTGTAGGAAAGCCAGAGGGAAAACGCCCAGTTGGTAGACCAAGAATGAGGTGGGAGAACAACATTAACTATGATTTGAGGGAAGTAGATTATACAGGTAATGATTGGAAAGCATTAGCTCAGGATAGGGATGTATGGAGAGCTTATGTCCGCGCGGCCATGAACCTTCGGGTTCGATAGTGCCAGTGAGTTAGTTAGTTAGTTAGTAGCAGTATAACTTCTCAAGCTGTCTGAACCTTATTCGCTCTTAAAACATAAACAAACGCCAATTATATCCTTCCGACCATTCGCACCACAATTACTGTCACATTGACAGGGAGCACGTGTGAAGTACATAAGACATGTGATAGTTGAATGGGGTAGGTTACAATAAAGCTGTTGAGATATTTCACTGAACTTGTGAAATACTTTTAAAATAACTGGTTTTTTTATCACTCGTCAAAGGTTTTCCAGACTTGTGTTTTATAAATTTTAGATGGCGACACACAAATAGAAGACTAGATACCTTCAGCCAGTTTGTTGCATCAGAATTGACTGAAGCATGACTCAAATGCATCATCCACACGTCCATCCAAACAGTCTCACAACGGCTGCAGGACACGTCCTGGAGGCAGAACAGGGGAATGGTCGATGGATCTGCGACAGCAGTCCTCCCGGCTAGGCTCATGGAGCCCGTGGACCAACTGTGGGGTCGTCAGGAATGAGCGACCTGGCGACTACGAAGCTCAGCAATTCCCAGAAGTTGCAACTCCAACACGCTCTCCCTAGGGGTGTTGGTTTTAGGACCGTGAACTTGAACGTGGACGTGAACATAGGATAGGGAGGACAAGCACCTAGGACTTGGGAGTATGGTCATGACGACCGAGGTATCCCAAGGGGTGGACGGATGGGCCTAGATGTCCATCCAAACATCCATAGTAATTCTGCCTGAAGGCAGGTCCTTCACTGCAATTATAGCATCTTCATGCTATGCTTGCAGCTTTACTAGGGAATTGTAGGTGTGGTAGCTTCCCGTTGCTTTCCACACCGGTGAAGGATAATGATGATAATGATAAGGATGATGGCCATATGATTTTGGGGGCCGCTTGGGCCTTAACGTTTTCCTGACATTTGTCTTACAGGTGAGGAAAACCCCCGATAAAAAACCTCACCCAGAAAAACTGCCCCGACCGGGGCCCACTGCGTGATATGATATATATGCATTCATCTCTGTATTGTGCAATTCTATCTAATCTTCTTCTACTCCTTCTTCTTCTTCACTTCACGGGCTAGGCAAAATTGCCTGTTCCGCCTCACAGTTTCTTCTGTCCATCTTTTCACTGGCCTTCCTACATTCCATGAACCTCTTGGCTTGTTGTTAAATGCTGCTTTTAGTAATCTTCTTATAATCATTCCTGTCAACATGTCTAAACCATACATCTCTACATTCCTTGGTTTTATCATTCGGTGGATACATATTTAACTCCGTTCTTATATCTTCATTCTTTACCCCTACCAATCTTGTGAAGCCTTTTGTTCTTCTAAGCAAGTTCATTTCTACGCTTTGTATTCTACTCTATCTAATAGTTAGAATATATTTAGTTCTCTTCGTGTATTTTCATTTCTTTTTCGATCTGTTATTGTAGCCAGTCACATTCATCAAAAACCTTATTTCTAAAGCTTCTATTCTTCTTTTCTGGTTTTTGGTTAAGAACCAGTGTTCCGCTCCATATAAGCCCTAACAGTGTTATCAGCCGCCATTATTATATGGATCGGAACACTAGGTGTTAACCAAAAAACCAGGAACGAAGAATATAAACTTCAGTAATTAGGTTTTTGAGGGATGTTGCTGGCTGTACAATAACAGATCGAAAGCTCGTAATAAATATAAATACACGCGCGTATTCGAAAGCACTGTTGTGTCAAAATTACAAGTCAATCGACCGACACTTTGGGACTTTTGCAGCCTGAACTTTTATATATAAATATTACCTCAATGATCTGGAGGTACCAAAGAGCGCACATTTTGGAAAGCACTGGATAGTTGTAAATAATAAAGTTTACGTACAAAAGAGTATATATGCTATGGGTGCGGTACTCCTCCACAAATTCAAAGAGATGCAGACATAAAAACATGAGTTTATTCTTCCTTGTAGACTGCGGTGGGGCTTCCGCATTGAAGATGTTTCCTGAGGAAGATCAAACAATGACCATGGCCGACTCTTGGTAATTTCAAATAAACATCGCTAAGTAATGAGCATGACGAGGTGGAAACACTCGAGAGATAGTCGTGAAGCCTCAAAGACAAAGACTCTTAAACTACAATGACAAAGACAAAGAAAGGAATATTAAACCATAGTAAAGTACACAATAACGTAGACAAATGGATAAATACAATTCACATGGTAATTTCAGTATTTTCTTGAAATCTAATATAATTATTAGCAACACAACTTCGTTTGTTATAAACTATTTTACAGTGTTCTGCCCTAGAGCAGATCCTTCACTGCAATCAGAGCATTTTCGTGCTATGCTTTGCAGCTTTAAAGTAAAGTAAAGTAAAGTGATCCCACAACAGGCCCGGAGGCCCTTGGGGTAGTAGGAGGTTAAGGCCCCCACTTTTTCTAGACAATCGGCACTTTATGTCAGCCGGGTTGTCAGTCCTGCGTGACGGCCGCCTTTACCCCAGAAACAAGCGTCTGGTACTCATTTTTGTTAGAGGCTGAGTCGACTCCAGGGCCATAGTGCCGCCAGAGGGTTTGGGTCAGTTTAAAAATCCTGACCCCAACGGGACTTGAACCCTCGACCCACCAGCTTGTAGCTCAGTGCCTTAACCACTACGCTACGGCGTGCTCCCTTTAAGTTTTGCAGCTTTACTAGGGAATTATAGGTGTGGTAGCTTCCCGTTGCATTCCACACCGTGGAATGATGATGATGATGATGACAGATGATGTTTTGGGGCTGTTTGGGCCTCAAACATGCTGAAATTTGTTTTACAGGTGAGGAAAAACCCCGAAAAAACCTCAACTAGGAAGCTTGTCTCGACGGGAATTGAAACCGGGCCCGCTGCCTTGTCACCACAGCGGCGACTGCTATAAAGTTTTTTTTTCGGCTTTCCCCCACTTATATTCCAATCGCCCTCTTCCAAATTCCTATCCTCCATTATTGTTCTGACGTAGGTTTTCCATTTCCATCTTGGTCTGCCACGTTTATTTCTTCCAGGGGGAGACCATTGGTATATATTTTTTGGCGATCTTTCATTTTCAATTCTTTGTATATGGCCATACCATTTAAGCGTTTGATTTTCAATCCTCTTAACAACAGATGTGGTGACCTTCAATTCTCTCCAAAGGAATTCATTTCTTATTTTATCCTGTCTTGTTTTTGGAGGCTTCTTCTAAAATAATCGAATTCAAATGTTCTAATTTTATTCTTTTGTAATTCCGTCAAATACTAAGTTTATAAAGTAACTAGCTTAAACTGACTGGCATTATCGAACCCACAGGTTCATGGCCATACACCCCTGTCCTGAACTATTTTTTTTTTCAATCATCCCTGTATAATTGATTTCCTTCAAATCATGGTTAATGTTATTTTCCCCAACTCATTCTTGGTCTACCAACTGGGCATTTTCCTATAAGAAGCTTCCATGCCCCTCTTTTATTACTCATACAACTCAGTGTTATATATTCTTCTCCATTCGCCTTGTGTTCGTCTCTTATTGGTTCAAACATTTTCCTAAGAACTTTATTCTCAAATGTGGGCCGCGGTGGACTAGTGGTTATGCTCCTTGCCCCTGGTTCAAATCCGACCGGGATCGATTGATTTTTTAGGACGGAAAAATCAGGAAGGCTGCACAAGATTAGATCGGATAAAGAATGAAGATATAAGAACAGAGTTAAATATATATCCATTCAATGAGAAAATCAGAGAATATGGACAGAAATGGTTTACACATGTGGAAAGAATGATTGTAACAAGATTAGCAAGAGCAGCATTCAACTACAAGTCAAGAGGTCCAAGGAATGTAGGAAGGCCAGTGAAAAGATGGACAGAACAACTGTGAGGCGGAACAGGCAATTTTTGCCTAGCCCGTGAAGTGAAGGAGAAGAAGAAGGAAAAATCAGGAGCATGTCCTCCGGGAGGGTCTTTAAGCCGTGGGTCCCGACTCTGAAGATTTTCAGGCTCGTAAAAGATCCTTAAGCCTGAGTAAACACTCTAAGCAAAATTTACAGACATCAACGTCCTAGTAATACTTTAGTTGCCTGCTAGATGTCTCATTGGATCTGTGTGTTGACTGCATGCCATTCATGACATCTATGAACAAATAAGGTAACTATAAATTAACTTGGTCAAGTAACTCCTTACAAAGAAGAAGCTATGGCTCAACAATGGGCTACGCGATTATAGATAGAAGTTTATTCTAAAATACTCATAGGGCCTAATATTTTCTCCTCCGTTTGCTATAAACACAAAACAAAATAGCATAATAATTTTAGACTAATATAGGTCTTTAAAAAATGAATTGAACACTGGACATAGTATAAAGGTCGAGACTACGCCCGAACAAGAATAGTTGATGCGCCCTATATTTTTTTCTTTCCTAAATTGAACGCATGTACAATTTTTCATGAAGGGCCAAAAATTGGTATCTCATAATTTTTTATGGTTCAAACCCGGCCGATGTCGATGGATTTTTACGACGGAAAAATCCAAGGAGCAAGTCCTCCGGGAGGGACTTTAAGCCGTGGGTCCCTAGTCTGAAGATTTTCAGGCTCGTAAAAAATCCTTAAGCCTGAATGAAAAGGTCTCTAGGCAAAATTTACCGAATTTTCCCGTCCTAGTACTACCTTGGTTTCCTAGATGTCAGTATGAGGCGGAACGCTGACCACGTACCACTCAAAATTATATATATACGAAAACAAGTGTAACTAAATTAGTATGGTTCAAATTCTTCCCTGTAGGGGGAGAGCGCCTAAATCTCTGTAAGGGAAAAATATAGGCTTACATACAATACAATAAATTTTATGTAAACATGATGGTCAATATCCAACAAAAAAATTGGGACTGGAAGTAGACATCAATAAAACTTAATACGTGGTCACACATAGAAATACATTATATAATGTAAATGGACAGTTAATGACAAATAGTGAAAATTTTGAAGAAGTGACTGAATTAAAATACCTAGGAACAATAATTATAAACAATAATGAGGTGCAGAAAGAAATTAAATGTAGGCTCAATTCTAGAAATGCATGCAATTATGAATTATAGGGATTCTTGTCCCAACTTCTCTAAAAAGATGGGACTAAAAATATACAAAACTGTTATTCTCCCAGTTATATTATTATAAGTGTGGTAGCTTCCTGTTGCTTTCCGCATCGGCGAAAGATGATTATGATGATGGCCAGGGACATTTTGGGCCTTAAATCTACCTGACGTTTGTCTTACTGATGAGGATAAACATCGAAAAAAATCTCACCCAGGAAGCTTATCCCGACCGGGAATAGAACCGGGGTCTGCTGCGTGACAAGGCAGCAAGCTACCTCGAGACCACAGCTGTGGGCTAGTTATATTATCTATCCATCGATAGTAATTCTGCCCGAGGGCAGGTCTTTCACTGCAATCATAGCATTTTCATGCTATACTTTACAGCTTTACTAGGAAATTATAGGTGTGATAACTTCCCGTTGCTTTCCACACCGGCGAAAGATGGTGATGATAATGATAAGGGTGATGGCCGGATGATTTTCGGGGACCGTTAAGCCTTAAAGTTTTCCTGACATTTGTCTTACAGGTGAGGAAAACCCCGAACTCGAGCGTGGATCGAACCCGGGCCCGCTGCGTGACAAGGCAGCACGCTACCTGAAGACTACAGCGGTGGACATTTATATTATATGGATGCGAAAAATGGAATCTTACTTTAAGAGAGGAGAAAACATTACGAATAATTGAGAATAAAGTTCTTCGACCAGAGAGAAATGAATAAACAGGAGAATGGAGAAGAGTACAAAGAGTGAGTTTACATGATCTTTATAGGAAACCATATGTAATAAGAACATTTAAGTCTCATAGACTGCGTGGGACAAGACATGTGGCACGAACGGGGAATGAAAGAGGGGAATGGAAGCTTCTTGTATGAAAACCAGAGGGAAAGGGGCCTAGTGGTAGACCAAAAATGAGGTGGGAGAATATATTAACCAAGATTTGAGGTAAGTAGATTATACAGAGGATGATTTGAAAATATTAGCTAAAAGCTCCGGATTCCATAGTGCCAGGGAGTTAGTTAATTAGCTATTAAGTTAATATTAATTAATAAGATGATTTACGATAATCATACGACAGTGATCCCGGAAACAGAAGGTAATTTGTTCTAGGAAGACCCAGAGGTTAAAGTTGTTAAATTAATAAGCTAGATTCGCAAGATGGTGAATGTGACCTGGTGGTGGTCAGGTACAGTAACCAGAGTGCCAGTTCGCACGCACCGTCTGACCCGGGACACTCCTCTTCTTGTCACCACTTCTGGGTCATCGCGTCCTACAGTACATAAATCCTGCCTCTACTTTTAACTTACACGACGCTTATATCAAAACAGCTATACAGGCAATTTACTGGCCTAAAAGTTATGACTGCAAAGAATGTTATGACATTATTACTGATCTGCGAAACTGTGATAAATAAGTTGTTTTCCAATGGCTACCCTCCCACTGTCGGATTGCCGGTAATGAAACAGCCGATTTCATCGCCGAAAAATGATCTTGCATTGAACAATTGAGGGGTTTACTGAGAGAGGGAGCTACGCCACTTTGAGAAGAAATGGAAATAATCAGTGCTATTTATATTAAAATCTATATTTTTCGTTTTGCATAGTTTACATAACAGCAAGTTAAGAAGAAAAAAGTTACCCTTTATTGTAAAAATAATTTCGTAATATAATGCTTTATCTTCTTCTTCTTCCTTTCCAGGATTAGGTCAATGCGACCTGTTCCGGTCTCAAGTCCATCGTTTCCTTGGCCGTCCCAAATATATCTTTCCATGTGGCTTGTAGGTGTTGATCTTTTTTGGATAATCTTGTATTGTCCATTCTGTCTAAATGTTCTTTACATTGGTATTTGTGCTCTTCTAGTTTATCGACTATTGAAAATATCTCCAGTTCATTTCTTATTGATTCATTGTGTAATCTATCCATGCTTGTACATCCTTTTACGGATCTTAAAAATTTCATTTCAGGTAGAGGGTAGAGAACGACTGGGCGGATCTGAGGATGAGCTCTCAGACTATACAAAAGGCTCCAAATAGTCAGTGCAAAATATAGCCTCTCTCTACCAAACACTTCCATCTATCGTCACGTGGTGGGACTGTTTTTACTGAAGATGGAGGGCGAAAGGTGAGTTTCTGGCGCCATAAAACCAGAAGCTCGGGGCAGACAGAGCTCTGTAGCCTTGTAAGACAGTCTGTCTACGAGAAAGATAACTCCGAAATTAAACTCTGGTCCTCCAGGTTGGGGGTTTTGCGGTTGGGCTGGTAACGCACCCAAGTAAAAAAAAATATCACTCAAGTGCGAATACGAAACCCGGACAGATTCAATGGATATAATGCTTTATAAAACCCAATTTATTTCAATTTCTTCTCAACGTTAAATGGCTCCCTCTCTCACCAGACCCCTCAATTGCCTGGATCTAAACCAACACCTAACCCCTCAGCGAAACGCCACATAAAGTTCATCATCAACAACAACAAGGATTAAGCCCAATGGCCTGCTCCGATCTCATTATAGGTCGAATTGGTCCTTCCATCTCTTCAATGGTCTTCCCAACAATCTTCTCCCTTTTGGTTTATAATTATACATTCTTCTTGGTATGCGCTGTTCATTCATTCGTAATACGTGCTGAAGATAAGCATTTCGATAATATTTTATTCTTTCACAGAGAATAAATACATTAAGTTCTGTTCTTATATCTTCGCTTTTTCTTTTTATCGGTCCTTTGGTATCCTGCTATTGCTCTCAACATCTTCATTTCAGCTCACATAAAGTTAAAACCCAAAATTATGAATGGTAATAGACCAGTGGCCAGAAAAAAAAATGGGAATGCGTAATAAAAATATTGATATACCAGACATACTAAGAAAAAAGAGAAGTAGCATATTTTAGAATGACAACGGGCCACGACTGCCTGGCAAAACACCTTCACAAAATCAATGTCTTCACCGAAATGCATTTTATGCAATCACCCAGATGAAGAAATGGACGAAGTTCATCTGAACAACTGTACCGCTGTCAAACATGAAGATTCTAAGACCTCAAAGTATTGGAGAGCAAGATGCAGCACATTAGACAACAAGAACAACAACATATCACTTAAATACAGTAAAACTTGTTTAATCCGGAACGTGAATAATGCGGAAATCTGTCCAATGTGAACAAATATATTGGTCCCAGCGAAATAATAGTAATTTTACATGTATTTATTTTCCATAAAACGGAATCTGTCCGACGCGAAAACGGAAGGATATTTCTACACAATTCATAAAAAAAATGTTATCAAGCGGAAAGACGGATAAATAATTTAGTTTCCACTTCATTGAATTCCCATTAGGCAAAAAACATAGAAAAAAGTAGAGATTCTACCTGTACCTGAAATTTTATTTCGGCCTCACTGCACACCCCTTATGCGAAATACAGATACCTATCATACAAATAACCATTGCACTGTAAAATCTTAAATTAGTTTAAGTTCTGAGACCGATGTTTTCACAAGGAAGCGTTCTGAATTTACGGAATAAAGATGGCTAAAACGTATGTATCTATTATATGGGTGCGAAACATGGACTCTTACTTTAAGGGAGGAAAGAAGATTACGAGTATTTGAGAATAAAGTTCTTAGG